>JAKCPB010000097.1:0-1281784 GCA_021442155.1 Cymbidium sinense
TTTTGAACATAAAAAAATTAGTTAAAATATATTCAAATTTGGTTCATCTAACATTTGGATTTGTACAACAACAACAATAACAACAACAACAACAATCATTTATCCCACACTGTGGGGTCGACAACCTTTGAGTTTGTGCAAAAAAAAAAAAAAAAAAAAAACTAAATTGTGAGTACTAATCAAGTTAAGTTTGAGATATTCATTGAGTGCATTTGTTAAAAGCCTAATTAGTTATGGATTATATGCATAAAAATCAATTCTTATGTATAAAATACCTATACATTTATACTTATTTATATAACATCATAATCTCTAAATAACTAAAAAAAATATCATTATAGTAACCTATTTAAAATAAGACACACCTTTTCATGTATATGTTTGATATCATTTATGGATTATGGTGTTATATATATGGAAAATTTGCCTTTATGTGCGCTATAACAACAAAAATTAAAGATTTATTATCTTGCGAAACTATAGCTAAAATTTTATTTCAACCTAAAATATTCCTAATTTTATGAAGTACTTGTTTAAAGTCCATCATAATATGCATTATTTTGAATAATATTAGAGCTGATTTAAATTATATTTCAGTTAAGTTAGTTCAATGTTCCAACCCTGTTCAAACATGAATTAAATGACATCTAAACATGATTTGAATTATGAACGAATAAGATTCTTACACAATTTGAATAAGGTTTAAGAAAGTTTTTAATATAGATAAAACATAATTTGAATATTATTCTAATATAGTTTATAACATTATCTAATAAAATTCTAGATACACAACACAGTCATGGCACGACATAATATGATTCAAGAAATATAACAAACATTTATAACATAATAGAGTATAACAAAAGAGATATAACATAGATATCCATAATAAATGAAATTCTAGAGATAGCACAATATCCATACACAATTGATGTTGGAAAAAATGATTCCCATGAAATTAGATGTTATCAGTTATAGAAAAATATGTTGTAATTGTGCTCTTATGATATTTGAAATTATCATTTAAAATTCAAAGTTGAAGGCACATTGAAGCTAAATTTGTTAAAATATAGTTTTCATTATAAATTGGCATAGCTTATATATGAAAAGTGAATATACAAATGCTTCATGATCATTATGATTCCTACATTCTCATCAAACAAGAGATGAAAATGAGTTGGACTACTTCAGATGATAAATTTATCATAAAAATCTAAACTTTGTAGTGATCTTCAATAGAACATTTATATAATGTTGATAAGTGCAAAGTTCAATAATGTTAAATATTATGGTTTGTATTAATGTTAAACATAATGAAATCATTAACTTTATATTACTTAATAAATTTTTTAGCACAATCCTAGCTTTATATATAACTCGAGCATTATGATGCTTGTCTAAATATATGATTAAAGAAGGCATCTACATGCATTATATAACAATTTAATTGAGTCAATTTCAAAAGAGATAGTGAGGAAAAACAATACAATTAAAATACTATTCTAGTAATGATTGAAGAATGTTCAAATCCTATTTGGACATTACTCAAATCTTAATCAAACTTTTTTTTAAATTTATTTGAAATGTATTTTAATCTTTATTGAATCTAATTCAAATTATGAAAGAATCTTGATAGAAAATTTTTTTAATATTATTTGCCTTATTCTAAACTATGAACAAGGTTCATATCAAGTTCAAATAAGATTTAGATAAGATTTGATTAAAATTTAGAATGAGAATAATTATTTAACACCTAAATAATTAAGCATTTAACATTACTATACCTGAATAGCAATTTGGAGACAAAAACATAAACTTTGCTAAGAATTTTGTTGAAGATCGATTACATATAAATGACCACAACTTATGATGAGTCAGGCATTTAGAAGAGAAAAGGTCAAACAACTTTTTACTTGAAAGTTTGCATGCTTGAGTGTCTCTTTAAATATTATTTTTATAAGGGGAAGGTATTTTGGTTTGCAACAAATTTTTAGAATATTTGCTCAATGTTGACCTCCATAGATACCACTTCAATTGAGTCGAGCTCATAAGATGAAGTCGATGGACTTCATATGCGATATCACGGAAATCAAAGCTGAAATATACTGGACATCGCCAAAATTGGTTCGACGAACGGACTTCACCTTCACGTTCAGAACATCAAAATTGATCATGATATATATATATATATATATATATATATATATATATATATATATATATATATATATATATATATATATATATGTATATATATTGCACAATTCGATGATTGAATGATCAAGAAGGAAATTTGTTCCAGCCTCATATATTGAGTCGGAGGCGCGATCGCGCTCACATTCTAAATTGGGCGTTGTTAGCGTCGAAACATTGAAATCTATCAAATGAGAATATTTGTGCTCAATTCAAACGAGTCTTCGTAGATGTTGAGCGATTGGAAGCGATAATGCACGTTTCTTGGACCGAAAGTGACTCAATTCATCATCGAATCGAACCAAATAACCTCTGATCACAAGAGTGAAAATCATTGATGAGTTCGAGAAATTGAAATTAGATATAAAGTTGTTTAGGTCTTGCAAAAAAAAAGGGAGAGATTTGCAAAATTTGTTAAATATGCATGGCAACAATATGAAAATTAATGTACATAAATGATCAATCTTGTTAGGGAATAGATTAAAGCCAAAAGTGAGAGAATTTAAATTAATTAACTTGAAATTAAATTAAGATTAAATTGAGAGTAAATTATATATGTATATATATTTCATTTAAACCCTCGCAAAATAACAGCTCAAATCCTATTATATTTTAAAAAAATCTGTCATTGAAATTTTAACCGCTCTAATTGAATTAATAAATTATCTAATATCTTATATCACTTATCATTAAGCACACAATCATGAAGCTGTAAAAAAATATAATTTTTTAAAATACACAGTTGCACATTTTTTTTTTTTTGTGGTTTCACTTAAAGAGAGAGAGAGAGAGAGAGAGAGAGAGATTTTTATTTTTCTAAATCCTTTTTTAAATAATATAATTATTTAAAATATAAATTGATAAAAAAAAAAAAGAATTTAATAACTAAATATTTATAGTTTAGTTATTAATTTTATTCTTTAATTCACAAATATATAATTTAGTATTTTAATTATATATAAATTTATAAATATTTAATATTTTTTTATTAATTAATACCAATTATTTTAAAATATATAATTTTTATTAATTTTTGTTAATATATAATATAAACATATTTTAAAATATTGCAAATAAATAAATAGAAAAGGAATAAATTATATAAATATTTTATAAACTATATAAATAAAGTGATTATTATATATATATATATATTTATAAACTTTGGTTATTATGTTTAAATTATATAAATATTTTTTAAGTTATATAAAATAATTTAAAAAATAATTTTTTATAGAAATATTTTTAATTATTATAAATAAATAAATAAATATGATATGTTATATATATATAAAAATATATATATATATATATTTTTTTAATATAAGTCTTTAATAATAATAATAACAAAAAAATATAAAAAATGCTAAAAATGAAAAGAAATAAATAAATTAATTTTTTAATAAATAAAATGAGAAATGAATATATATATGTAATATTATGAAAATATTTTAAAAATATATAAATAACTAAATATTTATATAATTTACAATTATTTATTTATTTATTTAACTAATTATATATTTTAAAGAAATAAATATTTTAAATAAATAAAAACTAATTACATATCTTATATATAGATATATATATATATAAAACTATTTATTTATTTATATATTTTAAATATTTTTAAATTATCTATATAACTTAAAAAATATTTATATAATTATTATATAAATAACTAAATAAATTTATAAAAATATATATATATATAATTACTTTATTTATATATTTTAAATAATTATTAATTAATAAAAATATTAAATAAATTTATAAATTTATATATATAATTAAAAAAAATATTTTTTAAATTATATATTTAATTATATATAAATAAATAATTAATAATTAAATATATAAATATTTTGGTTATTAAATATTTTATAAAAATATTTTTAAATTTATATACTTTAAATAATTATATTATTTAAAAATTAATAAAATAAATCTCCTCTCTCTCTTTATATATATATATATATATATATATTTAAATTTGAAACCACCAATAAAAAAAAAAAAACAATATATCGTCCATCAAAACCAATTTGATGATTTATATAATTATATTTTTTAGTTTATAAACAACTAATTATTATTACTTACTATTTTAAAAATAATTAAGATAATAAATTATCTATTATCTTATAGCTTCATTAAGCGACAATCATGATGTGTAAAGTTCATTATATTTTTCAATACTTCAGTTAAATTTTATTTTATTATGATTGACTTCTTTCACTTATGCATCTAGATATCCTCCATCTATAAGAGACAATATTGCAATTAATTTTTATCTTTTATTTAAATTTTTTTGCAGTTCCATCTAATGTAAAGCCATGGTCCTGTCATGATAAAAGAGAAAAAATTCCAAGATAAATATAGCAGTCCACTGTGAGGACCTCCTTAGTTGCCTCCTTACTTCTCTAAAAGAGATCAGAGCTTAGGCCTTACGGTGTTACGGCTCGATGACGTTCTCCCAACAAGCCATGACCATACGAAACGGTTATTTCCTCCCAGGCTGAACTCCCACTCTATCTTAGCTCCTCATGGTAGCATGTCAAAACCATCCCAATCTTCTCCACCCCCTCCTTCTTCGATTCTCAAACACATAACTACCACCTCCATTGCCGACAAAGATGCAACTAGCAAGCGGGCAGATCAAACGAAGACGCCGCATCAGCCGTGGATTCCACCACCAGCCATGCTGTATCTGGTTCCACCGATGGTGATGTCACACCCCATGGTTCTGCCACCTCCACTGCAGTTCGCTCCACCGCACTTCTTTGGGTTTTACTAGCCAATGCAGCACCCGCCATCTTCCCCTCTGGAGTAGATAGGAACCAGTGCCGGTGAGAATAAGACGATCTGAGTGGGGGATCTCCAATATTGGATGGATGAGAATTATCTGCATAGTTGTTTTGGGCATACCAGTGAGCAGTTGATAAAGTGATCTTGCTCCTGATGTTACGGATTCTTTGTTGCACGAAACTTTTTCTGCCAAATACTCATTTGTAAAAGGCGCAAAAGTCATCATGATGCTAATACTAGCTGATAAAAAAGGATATGATTTTGTTAGATTTGGAGATGAAAATGAGTAAGCAGGTCAAGGAGAGAGAATCTTTAATGAAGATAAAGAAAACGATGCTGACTTTAAAGTTGAACTTGAAGAAGCACTTGAGAGTGATGTTGAGGAAATCGCTGTCTATAGCACAGAACATAGCAAAAATCAATATGGGGGTGCTTATGAATCAGAGACTAGGCAAAAGAAACGCTTAAAGGAGTTTGCAAAATGCAAGAAGTTTCTATTGGGACAATCTAAGGCAACATTACTTGGCCAATATTAAGGAAATTGTATCAATGCATAAACGTAATTGCTTGGAACATGGTCCTGTAAAGAGCCATTCGAGCATCAACTTTATAGGTAGATCCATGACAACACTGACGACTATTTCACCCAGTTCATCTAGTCAACTTCAATATGGTCAACACAGCATAAGAAATCATTAGCTGCTATGCTTGCGAAGAGTACCATGAAGTAGTCTACTACTCTTATCCCTACTGATATTGCTAAGTTGGCTCAGAGAAGATGATTTGTTAGCAATGGGAATAATGAAGCACAACAATGATTGGTTGAAAATATAACAACACTTTCTTCCATGTAAGATGTTATGCGGTTGATTCCTTTGATCCTCCGATCATTAACAAAATCACGATAATATTATAAAAATTACGACTTAGTAAAATGAGTTAATTTTATCATCTGAATGATAAACCTAAACATTGACATGCTTCTCAAAGCTCCCAAGTAAAGCCTCAAACTCATCCTTCACGACAGGAAATTTTATATATGTTAAATTTTTAAAGAAGGAAATATATACTTCAATCTTCACTCTATGCGGGACAAAATAAAGATGGAAATATGCATCTCTTCTTATGCAAATCCAGATCCTAGATGTTCTTATTGGGGTGACGGCGACATTGAAGAGAGGTGTTCTATCTAAAGATAAAAATCACACCCTACAATGGACCTTAATCACCTCAACAAGGACTCAAGAATAATGAAATATGTACCAAAGATTCTTCCCTACTTTACATGAAAAGTAAAATAGGTTTATTTTAAATCGTTCATTAAGTTCCCTAGGGCAATCCCCATAATTACATCCTAAGGAATGAGATCCCTTAGGAATACTCTTGATTAAGGTAAGTGATCGTTGTCTCCAAAGATTTCAATAGGTGGGACTATCAATCGATTAGTTTATTTTGGAAGATCAAATGGGATCGATCAAAGAGAGGGAATTATTATCGAAGCCAAAGTAAGATAAGTAGGAGATATTCGATGCTAAGAAACCTAGCGAGCATCCCAAATTATCCTATGGTTGGGCTTTACATTTTTGAAATTGATTTAATTTATTTGAGTTAAAATTTTTCATTAGAAATATAGGGCTTATGATTCCACAACACAAGATTGCAAAAATGCCTAAGAGGTGATGATTTATGCTTATGGCCCATGGAAGGGAGAAGCAATCTCAGAACTTAAATCTAGGGAGCTTTAGCGAGGGCCAAAAGCACAACTTAAATTTAAAGCAAAAATGGGTATTTGGTTTGCCTCCACAAGAGAGGACAAATCACTTGACTGCTTAGACTTACAACTGCTTGGGGGTGGCTGCCAACTAACTCCTCTTATGATTTTAAATTCATGTAAACAAGTCATATGCTTTATGCAAGATAGCCAGGCTATTATTTATTTAAAAGAGTCTAAGTCCTTAAACTCACTCCCTAAAGAGACTAGATCATGCAAGAGTATGCTTCAAATGACCTAAATATAATGCAATTCAGATTATATTTTATTTTTTATTTTTGAACAATCATTTTAACTCAAGCTCATAGGATTCATATGCCTAATGCACGAGAAATAAGATTATTATCCAAAATCAATGAGAAGGGAGGAGGTGTGTTCCCACCATGACTCTCAAAGGTCAAGTTGGAAGCCCCCCAATCAAGAGTAAAAATAATATGCATTTGTGCATAATATTATAGAAGAAGTACTCATCCAACTAAGGGGTTGCTAATTCTTTTATCTTGATTTTAGCCTAAGCTTTAGGTGAGGTTACGAGTTCTTTATTTTAATTTTGAATTGTTAAATTTGGCAAAAGGTTTATTTTTTTCTTAAGAGCCTAATCTACATCCAGGCCATACATCAAGCAAAGAAGAAACTAGAAAAAAGATGCCATCTTAATGCACAAGCTAAATAAATCATCAATCAATTTATAAAGCTAACACAAAAAAAGATCATTTGTGGTCGGGCACCACCGCACAAACCCTAAAATAAATTGGGTAGCCGAGCTCTACCTTTATATAACCCAGATTACAAATAAATTAAGTACAATTAAGCAAGGAACTCATTCTTATGGGGGTCTTCAAGCTTCATTTCTTCTTTTCTTCTCCTTTTCTTCTTTCTTCTTTGATTCCTTCTTTTAGATGGTTAGAAGGTAGTTTCTCCAAAGGCTTCACATTGTACATAAGATGAGATCTTATGATCAATGCTCATCCTAATCCCCATAACATTCATTCCAAAATCCTAATTGCAAAAATTACATGAAAAGGAAAAGTAAATATAGCTAACACTTACAAAATAGAGATTAGCTAAACAAACCACCCAAATCCCAAGCATGTATATTGGACTTATCACCTCACACATGGGTGACTAAGTCCATCTAGCCTATTGGATTATGCTTAGGGGTATAAGTACCTGCACAATAAAAGCAATTATATCTTTATTTATTATAATGCCCCTTAAGCACAATCCCCTGCAAAAAATAATAATTAGACTAAATCATCACATCATTCACCCTAACATCCAGACTAAAATATATGCCACAAAATAAAAGTAAATATTAAACTATGCACCGCCCTAACCTAAAGCTAGAAGTGGAGACTTAGTCTAAACATTGTGCTTTTAAGGTTTATGTGGTATGCTTAGCTATGGTTCTAAGTTAGAATTTTCTAAGTGTGAAGAATGTTCAACTTAGAGGAGGGTTTCATTTAAGTGGTTTAGTTATTTTGGGTTGATTTTATTTGATTTTTTGATTGGGTTCAAGTGAATCCTACAATTAATTACTAAGTTGTAAAAAGAGAGAAAGAGAAGAGGACTTCTCTTTCCTTCCCTAACCTAAGTAATTTCTAAAGTGAATTCATATTTTAATTTTATTTAGTAAATATTTTATTATGTGTTTTTTAATTAATACTAAGTTTAGATGAACTCTAAACAAACCTATTAAGAAAGAAAGGCATTTTAAGATTAAATAAAGTGAGTTAAGATCACAAAACACACATCATTTCATTTCTTTCCCAACATATATAACATGTATATGAATGAATCCTAAGCATATCTATACATACTGAATGAGAATGTTTAGCACACATTATGATACATGCTAAATAAGTTACTTAAGAAAATTTGGATGTTTATGATGCATGATTTTCATTAAGTAGCAAAGGGGTTTCTTATCCAATTTTCACATACACATATAAATATATGAAAGACATAAGTGAGTACGACGTCATTGTTAACTAGGGGTGTAAGGTACAAGACCTACTTAGGGTTACTTAAAGCCTCACAACCCTGAGGTTATCTTGACTAATATACAACTTTCTTTAAATACAAGCATATGTACAAAAGAAATAAATGGAAAAGAAAGAATGCAAAAGTTTGTATTGGTTGATTTATTTTTGTTTATGCAATTTATATATGTAAGTGTAGGTGTCCTTCTTAAGTCATAGCATAGGAATGAATATGAAATAAAATTGGGCAAGTGTTGTGTTCTTTTTAAATGAACTATACACTTTGCCAAATCCTATTCAAAACTATACCAAAAGAGAGGAGAAGGAAAACTACACTAAACATATCCTTATATTTTACTCACATGTAAGCTTATAAGTAAGATATAAGTAATATACTTTCAGTTTTGATAATTGATTCATATATTTTGAAAATAATTTGGATTTAATAGTGATAATAGCCACTCATATTCTTACTTTAGCCAAAACATGCAATTTGACATAAAGGAAATATTTTCATTTTTAAATTTGATTTTTGAAAAGCATGAATGTATGAAATCATATGACACACACATTTAGCATGTTAGGAAAGAACTAAAGTAATGAAAGCATGTAAACACATTTACCTTAATTAATTCCTAAAGATAATCTTATGAAATAAGAAAGCTTAAAGCAAATCAAAGTTTGTTTAATGTGATTTTTGTTTGATTTTGAGTTTGATTTAATTTGGAAAATGTGAGTTGAGTTAACTGTTCCTAACCCATTCCCACATGTGTTTGATATTTTTGTTCAATTTTTAGGTGATTATATTAAGTTTATATTTTGATTAGGTTAAGGTATGAATTAAGCATGTTAATTACCCCTTACCTACACCACCTTAGCATAGTTAATCGAATAATTATGAGCCAATGAGATGACATAAAATCTCATAAAGGAATTTAAATTTGCAATGCACTTAGGAGAAAAAAGGGGCCTAATGCAATTTAGCTCATGATTAATGATTAATTAAGCTAAGGGGTTTAACTTAAGTAATTTCAAAACACCCCTCACACATATGAGTTGAATTTTGATTTCCTTAATTTTATTCAAGCTCTTGAACACCTAAGCATCTACTCAAGAAGAATTAATTGAGTTCTGGAGAGTTTTAGAATTTTAGGAAATATAATTAAAGGAATAATTAGTGAATTAACCTTTAAGTAAGGTAAGATTAAGGAATAAAAGGGGTTTAAGAAATATCTTAAGGATATTATCCCAAAATTATTCCCTAAACCTCACATTCACTTAATTAAAACTTAATTAGTTCAATCAAAGGGTTAAATCACTAATTATACCCTTGATTAAATCTAATTATATTAAGGGAGTGACTAAGGAATGAACTACCAATTTCCGAAATTAAGCTACTAATAAATCCCAAGAAAATTAGGGGAGGCAGAAGTCATCTCTCTAATTACACCCAAAAAGTTGAGATTAATCAGGGGATTAATTAGAGTAATTAAATTAACACCACCAATAAAACCCAAATTCAGAGAAAAGAACTATTCAAAATCAATTTTATAATATTCTATGTTCAATTATCTTTCTAATGCAATTTATTTCATATTTTTTGATTTTTTTATGTTGAGATATGAATTTTAGAAGTTTAGGTGATTAATTAGAATTAAATAAATCCCTAATTATATCACTAATCCTACTGGCCCCACGCATGCGGCTGACGCGGCATGCGCTTTACATGCATCATCACCTGATTGGATATTTAAAATGTCACATCAAAGTACCGTGTAGCAGCAGCGCTACTCGCTTCCTCCTCATCCGTCCGATCAAGGATCGAACGACTGAGATTAAATCTGCGGATTAGAGGATTAAATATAAATATATTGCATATTTTAATTCCAGTCGTCCATCTAAAATGCACGGATGGACGGCTAGAGATCTGTCTCTGTAATTCCCTGCATAAAAGGGGATCTGTCTATCTTTTAGGCCATGATCCGAGCTCAATTGAGCTCATATTGGGCTAGAATTTGGCCCGCACCTTCATCATGCATCCTATCACATCTAACAGTCAAAATCCCGTGTCATTAAAATTTCTTTCATAAAGCTCCACACCACATTGAGTTTAAGCTCGAAAAATGGCTAACCTTGTTGGAGGTGATCACCGGTGCTTGATTCCCTTGGAGAAGCTTCGTTTGGTTGAGACGAAGCTTTGCTGAAAGTTTGCGGGGTTGAGGTTGAGTAACTTCTCGTATGGACCAACTCCTCCTCCAAGTGAGCTCGACTTTGGTCAAGGTGACTCCTTCTTTGCTTCAAGAGCTTGAAAGAGAGCTTCGGCAAGCTCGATTGGGGTCCCTGAGGGAGTGTGCAAAGCGAATTGGTTTGATTTTAGGTGTGGAGTAAAATGGACTTTTGGTGGAGCTCATTTGTTCTCATCTTGTGAAAACAAAGAAATGGGAATTGGCAAATGCTTGAGAGAGCTAAGGATCACTGAAAAAATGACTTCTATGGCTTACTAACACTCAATCGACTTGAGGAATCTTAGAATGAGAGTGAATTAGGGGGAATATATTTCCCCCTTTGGCAATCGAATGGACAAGAATAGGCTTGCCATTTTGATCCAATTGTCCTGATTTAGATGGTTTATTAGGTTGTTTTCAATTGTACATTATTCAATTTTGGTCAGAAAAGAAGTGGAGAAGCTTGCCATGTGCTCAAATTGAGTGTAAGGAAGATTCCCATGTGGCCATTTTAAAGCATGCGCTCAGTTTGGACATTGGATCAAGTTGGGCTGACTCAAACTCATTGGGTTGGGTGCACCACCATCCCTAGTGTTCACTTGATCCACTAAGAGAGGGCTAAGTGAGTGTGAAGAGGATTTGACCAAATTCCATGTAGAATTGGCCAAAATTTACCCTATGGCCTAGGGGTAAAATGGTTATTTGGTTGATTTTTGAATTTAAGCATGTTCGGTATGTTGAGAAAATAGGTTTGGCCAAGTTCCATTGGATTTGGAGTTCATTTAGTATGGTTTGGCTCATGTTGACCCATTTAGGTCAAAATGGGTCAACTTGGGTTAAACCAAGGGTTGGGTCAAGTTCATATGACCATTTGAAATATTTTGGTGGCTTTGGTTTGATTCAATTTAGTTTAGGTTTGAATTTGGTTCATATGACTTCATTTAGGTCAAATAGGTCAGGTTGACCAATTTGACCCATTTGACCTATTTAAGCTAGGTCATGGGTAGGTTTAGATTTGGTTAGTCATATGAAGTAAATTAGTATCTTTATTTCCAATCAATTTTGATTAAGTTTGAATTTAGCTCTATATGACCCTTTAGGTCAGGTTGGGTTCAAGGTCAATTGGGCTAGGTTAGGTTTAGTTGGCCAATTGAGGCTTAGTTAAGTTCAACAAGTCATTTAGAATGAACTTGACCCATTGGTTTCAATCAATTTGGCTTAGATCAAGTTTTGACACATTTTGACATTTTAGGTCAAGTTGGGTCAACTTGGGTCAAGTGGCCAATTGGACTAGGTTAAGCTCAAATGTTGACTTGATCGAGTTCAAACATTGGCCATGAATGAACTTAGATCAATGGTTTCAATCAATTTAGCTTATGGTGGATTTTGGCTATGTTGGGTTTCATTTTGGCTAAGTGTTGACTTGGTCAACCCTTAAGTTTGACTTGGTTTGACCCAATTTAAGTGATTGATCATCTCATGATGATTGTTGATCATGAAAGTTTAGTTCAATTCAATTTGGTTAGGATTAGAATTTGGCTCATAAGGGTACTTTAGGTCACTTTGGGTCAAGTGAGCCTAAGTAGGTCAAATGACTTGGTCAAAGCTTGATTTGAGTTTGATTGAACTCACATATGGACTTATGACTGAAATATAGATCAATTTGCAAGTGGTTTTTAGTCAAATGGGTTTTAATTCATTTGATAATTTCAAGTTCAAAGGGTGAACATGAAATGGATTTTGGCTTGATTTTTGAATTGAGTTTTGATTTGGTGATTGAAGTTTGTATTTATATTTGGGTTCATAATTGAAGGATTGATTGAATCATGAAGGAAAATCAGGGGTTTGGCTTGATTTGAAGTTGATTTGGCTAAGTTCAAGAATTTGACTTGAAAGGCTTAGGTTAGATTTTGAATGAGTTTGAGTTTGACTTTTGGAATTGGTTTGATTGATTTGAATTTATATTTCATTTATATTTGTGAATTTAAACAAGAATATAAATGGGTCATGAGAAAATCTCATGAGTTTGAAGTGATTTGAAGATGATATAGGCTAAGTCTTTAAGAGGGAAATTAAGGACTTAAGAAAGATTTTGAATTAGGAATTTAAATTTTGGATTTGATTTGATTGATTTGAATTTTGGATTTTATTTGATTGATTTTAATTTATATTTCATTTATATGTGAATATAAATGAGAATATAAATGAGTTGTGAGAAAATTTAATGAGTTTGAATTGATTTGAAGATGATTTAGGCTAAGTCTTTAAGATTGAAATTAAGGACTTAGAAAAGATTTTGAATTATGAATTTAAATTTTGGATTTTGATTTGATTGATTTGAAATTATATTTCATTTATATATGTGAATATAAATGAGAATATAAATGAGTTATGAGAAAATTTCATGAGTTTGAATTAATTTAGATTTGATTTTGGCTAAGTCTATGAAGGGAAATCAAAAGACTTGGGCAAGATTTGGAATTTGGAATTTCAACTTGGAATTCAATCATGGGTTTCAATCATACGACATTGATTTGAGTTTAGAGAAAATCAATTAGGCTAGAATTGATTTAGGTTTGATGTTGATTTAGAGTTTGACTTGAAGGAAGGAAGTAAGGAATGTGGTTCTTAAAGTAGGCAAATTTTCGTAACACCCCTAGGCATAACCTATTCTTTTGGCTTACTCTTCTAAGTTTCTAGGACTAGGTTGAGTGTCCACCTAATCATTAGATGTGTCTTAAGACTAAGGATCTCTTAAAGTCTAAGAGGAATCCTATGTCTAAGATGAAGGGGTTAAGAGCTCATTCTAAAAATGAGGTCAACAAAGCGAGCCTAATAGGTGTGATGTGACTAACAAGGAACACTGCACACATTGGTGTTGATCGCAACGATCAACAACACCGAACGATATCAAGCACTAACAGAGACAATGTACTCCTAATCCAATGTGTAGAAGAAATCCATAACTTCATGCAATGTGGCTTTACTCATGTCAAGGATCTAAGAGAGAGAAGGGGGAATCCACTTGGGATAGAGTAGGTGAACCTTCTACTAGGGAAGCAGATTCAAGTCATCCATAAGGGGATAAGAGGTTTGATTTGATTTGAGTCTCACTGGAGAGAAATTTCCACTAGGGAAAGGGTTGAATTTGTTTCAATTTTTAAATGAACCCAATTGGTTTGCAATGGACTGCACTGCATAGGAGCCATAGAGGCCTAGACCTAACTCAGATTTATCAATCCAAAGGGGTAGTCTGCTAAACAAGTAGTAGGACTAGCCAACTAAAGGGATGCCTTTCGGTATGCAGTAGCTGTACTAAGAAGAAAGCATATCAGACTTGAATCAACTCAAGGATATTCAAGATTAATTTCATTTTTTATATTTGTTTTGATGGATTATATTGGTTTGCGATGGATCATACTGAGAAAGAGTTTATATCAACCTAGACTTATCTCAGATTTACTAAACCAAAGAGAGTAGCTTTGTGACCGATGGGAGAACTGTCTAACCAAAGGAGTGCCTTTTAGTTTGCAATAATCAATTGAAAGGAAGAAAGCTCGGAGACTCACATCTTCCACTACAAAAGATCACTAAGGTGGTCGGTTACTTTAGGCAACAAACTAATCCCGACATAAGGGTGACTATGGAGTGAGTGCTGACCCGGGGACTTATCTCAACTCAAGTAGTCAAGCAATTCCTATAGGGAGTTCTGCTGGCACTTCCCTAAAGATAGGATGTCTGCTTAAGAAAAGGGACCCTTCGGGGGCTTGAATTCTTAATCCACAAGCGAACTAATTTTGTTTAATTTGTTTATCATGGACCCTGTTAGTTTGTGAGGAATCAAACTGAGAAGAAGCTTATATTAGCCTAGACCTATCTCAGATTTACTGAACCAATGGAGAATGCATCCAAACAAATTCTCCAACCACGATACTAGAGGGAGACCCCAATCCAAAAGTAACCTGGGTAGTATCTAAATGGGGTCGCAAAGGACGTGATCCAAATAGAGTGTCCACAGGGGATGGGGCCGCTAAGGGCTTAATCCAAAACCCTGGAGAAGATGACATGGCTAGTCATATATCAAATAGGTATTTGGTGGCCAACTCAAGGAGAAAGCACAGGGACTCACATCTGCCAAGAGTGGTGTATCCACCAGGTGAGTCAGTGTCAATATAAGGAACATCAGCCAACCTAAGGTGCTTTATAAATCAAAGAATAGAAGAAAGCTGGGACTCACATCCTCCTATAGGAATTGATTGCTGGATAGTTTTCTCGACGTATCCAACTTAGGGTGACTACTAAGTGAATGCCACTGGGGGATTTATATTAACTAAAATGTAGTCAAGAGGAAAGGAGCCTCTGGGGGACTTATCTTAAACCTTAAATATACTTGACCTAGTTAGATCATGATGATTAATTCAAGAAGAAAGCTTTAGGACTCGCATCTTCTTAAATGAAATCAACATGAGGTAGCTTACTAGCTATGCAGTAAAGTCTACCATAATAACAAGACGCTCATTGGTTTGTAATGGTCAAATTAGGAAGAAAGAGCGGGGACTCACATCTTCCAAACAAGTGACCACTGGAGTGACATACTAGTGGGTAGCATGGAGACAAAGGAAATGAGTGAGTGCTATATGAGCTTGCTCCACATCAAAATAGGAGATAAAATATTTGTATTATTTTTGTGCAAGAAAAAGGAAAAGGATGCCTTTGGGAGACTCTTACACCTACCTTAAACATGCTTGGAGATTTTGATAGATAGAAAATGTGAACCAAAATTCCACTAAGAAAGGATGCCGCTTGGATTCTCTCACACCTAACTTAGTTGTGTTAATCGAAAGAGGATGCCTCTCAGGTTCTCTTACACTTACCCTAAACACATCACGGTGGATTCATAAGACAAGCAAACAACACTTCGAAAATAAAGAAGATTTTGATGAAATGAAATTAGATTTTTTTATTGATTGATAGAATTATTTTCAAACATGATTTATTTCATGGGTAATATTTCTTTAGATAGAGCCCATTATTCTGAAGCATTGGATATTCCCCTTTATAATCAATGAGCTAATAAGATCCTCCTTGGTAGGCCTTCTCTATGACATAGGGGTCTTTCCAAGTGGGTTCAAACTTGTCTCCCATATTTCTACGGGACAACATTGGTCTCATTAGGACTAACATAAGTTCTCTTACTTGGAAATACTTATGGCAGATCAGCTTGTTGTGAGCTTGAATCATTTTGGCCTTGTACAACTTGAGATTCTAACTCAGAGCAACTCTCCTCCAAACCTGAGTTCTTTTAACACTGCCTCAGATCTACCCAATGCTATCCTTAATGATGGGAGTTAAAACTTCTAAAGATATAGCTTCAACCAACAGCTCATTCCACTGTCATTTATTTTTGTCAAGTGTCTTCTTCAATTTTTGGATGAGAGTTTTGTTGAATACTTCTGCTAAGCCATTTGCTCTGGGGTAGTAGATGGTGGAGTATCTCTAATCTATACCATGTCTTCTGGCAAAGCTATTGATCTTGGTGCTTTTGAATGTAGTACAATTATCAGATATAATTCATCGAGGCACCCCGAACCTATATACAATATGGTTTCTGAAAAACTGAAGCACATGTTAAGTTGTGACCTCTCTAAGTGGGATTTCCTTCACTTGAAAAGTAAGCGCTAAGATGAATTAATGTCCCTTGGAAGAAAGAGGATTGATCGGATCCACAATGTCAGTACCCCAACACTCGAATGGCCATGAGGTCAATATTAGGTGTAGAATGTCAGATGGTTGGTGGAAGACCACACCGTGTACCTGATATTGATGGCATCTCCTAGCTACATCCATGCAGCCTATAATCATCAAAAGTAGTATCGCCTTGATTTCATCTTCATCTTGGACCATTGATGTCCTCCACATTGACAATGTACTTGCTAAAATACCAAGCTTCATGTTTGTCTAAATAGTGTAACAATATGTAAAAGGACCGTTGGTAGGGTGCCATCAAAGCATGGGGAGAGAGCTCTGTTTCACTTGATGGGCTTATGACTTTTATTGAGGTAGTTTATCGGTGTTCAAATAGTCTATAAATGGTTGCCTCCAATCCAGCTCTTTATCCATTTTGGCAACGACAATCTCCCCTTCAAGAGAAAGTCTCTTGATGAGTTCAACATCAATAAGGGATATGACTTGTCTGTTTTGGATCCTTATTGAAATGGACTCATCTTCCGGACATGTCAATTCTTTAGCAAGTTTGGCCAAAGCATATTCTACTGCGTTCTCTACTCGAGGAATCTTGTAGATGGTGACTTGGAATTTAAATCCATGGTATACTCGTGGTAATGATGAAGCTTGAGTTTGAAAACCTTGTAGGACCCTACAATATGATTGATGACCAACTGAGAATCCTCAAAGATATTGATGCTCTTGACACTGATAGTGATAACTAACTTCAGATTGATAATCAAAGCCTCATACTCGACTCGTTGTTGGTGCAGGGGTTGAAAAGATAGTATGAGAATCTCATCACATCAATCTAGAGTTAAGAGAACTATTCCTACCTACCTTTCCTAGAAGAGTAGATGGTCTCCGTATGAAAAGAAGCGCACCAACAAAATACATCTCCCATCGACGGTGTAAACCTCCCCAAGTTCATGATTTGTTCATCAAGGAGATCCCACTGCGAGAATCAAGAGAAGTGGTGTCGCTAAGAAATCAACTATGCTTATCCTTTACCGCATGGAGAAGGTGATATCAAAATGAGAATCATGGACCATCCAAAAACATCCGATAGCGTATGAGGTACTACAAAGGGATTTATTTTGAGATCAAGTTCACCTTATGAGAAAGAAATATCATAGCCAGATGCAAAGATCAAAGCTAGCAATATTTCAATAGTGATAGTTCACTAGCAAGAATAAGACGATTAGGTAGAGATCATTCTTCTTCCTTCATTGGTTTGGGCCAACAAAGCAGAGAGTCATCCAATGTAGTAGTGAGAAATGAGGCCTACCCAAAATATAGAATCTCATCAAATACTTGATGTCTCAAATGCACACTTGTCATCCCACTTGAACTTGGCATCATTTTTGATGAGTGCTGAGAATGGCTTGCATCTTCTCGATTGGTTGGAGATAAAGAGTCTTAGATATGCCAGCCATCCTTGAAAGGATCTGAGTTGAGTTAAACTCTTAGGAGGTGGTATTTCTAAGATAGCTTTAATCTTTTTTGGATCTTATTCTATTCCTCGATATTGGACAACAAATCTAAAAAAAATTTTCTGGGTTAAATGCACAGTGGGATTCATTTTGAGTTATATTGTCTTAACCGCAAAATTACTCTCAAAAAAAGATGGTCTTCCTTTTCTCACTTGAGTACTAGATCATCAACAAAGACTCAACTTGATGGATGAGTATTGAAGATCTAGTCAGGTTGAGATGGCATGCATTTTAAGGATCAAAGGCATGACCAAATAGGATTCGAAGTGTTTCTTTCATCTTCATTTGACATTTGATTATTAATATCCATGAAAGAGAAAATTACATGAGATGAGCATGCCCACCATTAATTCTGATAGGAAGAGAAACTCAGCAGATGCCTTTAAGTCGAAATCATGCAAATGCAAGTTGGTCTTCTTCTTAAGTGATGACATTGGCTAACCATATGGATATTTTTTCTTCCTAATAAAATCAGCATCAATTTCTTGACTTCAAAATGACCTATTGTTCATTTCTAATAAGAGGGATTTCTTAATAGGTAGCGTAGATCTATTAAACATGTGGACCTACATCGAGGAGATAATCTGGCATCTCTTTAACTCCATGAAGCGTTTTAAACTCAATCAATACCAACTAAGTCATTGGTTTCTTCTTCATTTAGAATGAAATGTAAGTTGGGAGGAATTTCTTCTATCATGAGGTTGATTTGTATTTGTCAATTGTTGAATGGATCTCCTCTTCATTCTTGATTTGGAGATCAATTGGATCATGAGGTTTCTAAACACATTCTCATAAGAGTTGGTATTATGCTATTATACTCCAAATGATTGGAACAACTAAATAGAATATCATCATCGAATATGATAATCTAGTCGCTTGGTTATGCTTCCCGCTTGTATTGTTCCATAAAAAATACTGATTGGTGACCATGTATGAGGAACTAAACATTTTTATATACGATTATGACACAATGAGAGTAAAATTCAAATGGTAATTCCATTAATTCTTTAAATGTATCCTCCTCAAGTTCTACATCAACTTCAGGACTTGAGAATGTTGATCCCAAAAAAGAATCTCTTTTTCATATCAGGAGGACTTGGGGCTTCCTTAACTACTAAACCTTCAACTTTATATAAAAATGAGTTTGAGAGTTTCCATCATTCTAACACTCTACAAACCTTATTCAATACTTTGCTTTGTCCTGAGGGTTGGTCTCTCTCTGGATCAAAATTCACCAAAATGGAACCCATGAGGGGTTGTTGGTATACTAATCACATTGATCCTCAAAGGGATTCCAAGTCTATGAAAGTGTACTCCTATGAACGAATATGACCTCATGATTGCCAACCGAGGCTTCACCTCTAGAATTACCTCTATTTCTACCTCTGCCCAGTAGAGGTTGAGTCATCCTACCTATATGTCAATATGATGGAATGAATTACGAGTGGAATGTGATATGCAGATCTATTTTTACTTCAATTCCCCTTTCTTGTTCACTTGGATTTTCATTTTTTTTATTTTTCTCTTACTTTTTGTTTTTCTTTTGAATTTGAATTTTATCCAAGTTTATGAGAAAGAGTATTTTGAGGAAGATAGTAGGTCACATCTTCATAAATCTCAACCTCTCTAACTGAAAATGGCTCTTCATCTCTATTAACACGGTATTCAATCCCATCCTTTAACTTGATGAACGATGGAGGGAGGATAATCCATCTCGATGTATCAAGGCCTACCAAAGTAGTGAATGAAGTATTCAAATCAATGATGTAAAACTTGGCTTCAGTCTTCCAGTCATCTATCTTCAAAGGTAACACTATGGAACCTAAAGCCCAATCACCTTGTTCATTAAATTCTCTCAACATCATTCAATCTCCTTGGAGTGTGGAGATGTTGATCCTCAAATAAAAGGTCTTTACTAATATTCACATGCACTCGATCAACAAGAACTCGCAAGTAATCATCTCAATGTGATGTAGGGGACGGTTGTGCTCAAGTCAAAAGGTCTTCATCTTGTGAAGGTGATCAGCTTCGTAATGTGTCTCTCACCTATCATCCTGAGCTAAGCATATCTCGTGATGAGAGAGAGCCTTGATTAATGTTTCCCATCTCTTGGATAAGACAAGGGCATCATATATGCTTAGCTTGATGGCAACTTTCTAATGAGATTTTGTAGTCTTATTGATCCTCCAAGCATATCCAAGGGTGAGCATCTTGTGGAGGGGCTTAATCTTTATACCAATGAATTATTTTCCTTCTTCTTGAGGTGTCATTGAGGTAGAACCTACCAAGGTTGACTTCTGATCTTATGACAGATAATGGAAGGTTCTAGCACATCGCTACACCTCTTATGGGACCCTCAATAGGATGATCTCCTATCTCAAGAGGTGAACCCTGAGTATTCGAGTAGGAAGTCCAATCTAAATCAAAAGAGGAAGATCAAAATTATTATGTTATTTTGACTTGAAGAGTTATCATTAAGAATAAAGTAGACAACCCATCGCACATAGATGTAATTCAAGCTAGCTTTATTATTCGATTTCTTGGATTTGATAGGAGGTACAAAGTATAAATTAAGTAAAGTAAGTGATGTAAGAGATTTGGTGCCCTTATTCGTCGATACAAGAGTTCTACTAGTAGAAGAATAACTAGTTGAAGTAGAGGAAGTCGCCGATGTGGTAGCTACAACGGTAGACTAGAAGTTGGACTCATTGAGGGCTATCTTGTCATCACATGGAGAACTCCATCTTTCCTCGAGTTGGCACTGGAAACTTACAAATTTTCCTTGATGTTGGAGGGTTGGGCTAACTCAGGCACATGCAAGAAAAGTTTCTTGATCTTTTGGATGATCTTTTTAGAGGTTTTGGATAAAGAAATATCCCAACCTTTTTGGTTTTGGAAGGATCACAAGTATTCCCAAGGATTACCCTAATAGAACTGGATGGTTGTTCTACAAGGTATTCTTTCGAGATAACTACAACACCGATCTTGAAGCTATGTTCAAGCCAATTCTTAAATGTGAAGTAATCCTCCAAAACATGACAAAGATAGGTGGTAGGGGAAAAGTTGGATCATGACTTTGCCCACTTTCCTAAGGTCTCTTAGGCTCTGCATAAAATCGTCTTTAAGATTCTTAAAGATCTTCTTGATTACCTACTAAATGAATAAGGTTTGTTGCTTATCTAAAAGAGGTGGAATCCACCAGCAGATGTTACTTTATGGTTGAGAGATGGTGTCCCATGGAGGTCAAGGAGGCCAATAAGTGGTGGTAGAGGAGGTTGAAGCCAAGGCTACTGAGTTCATGGTATCTTGAACTGATCTCTAGCTGGTTATTTTCTCTTATATATTGTTGTCACTATTCCTGGCTTCTTCTCATAGACCTTCTGTGGCTTTGCTTTAGGCAACTAGTCTTGAAAATAAGTTCCTTGTACCATAATATTTATTCTTCCTAAAAAAATATTATTTCTTATAAAATAAAATTTACAAGACCTTAATATTGTGTCAAATGCATTCATTACTTTTATACACCATTTACATAAAGCTTTACCATTTTAATTGACAATTAGAAGATGGGAATGACAACCATTATTACAGATCTGGTTGCACAAAGTCTATGCCAAAAGACATTGCTTGATCTATGGATTTCAAATCTAGGATTTTCTATTTTTCTTTTTTTTTTAACTACAAGGAAAATTTCATCCCAAGTTTCTGGTTGAGCTTCACATTGATATATGCTCTAAATATTGTCTGATTGTAATCCAAAATACAATGATTTATATGGAAAGAAACCTATCAAGCAAATTAAAATTACAAATGAATAAAAAGAGAAACGCTGGTGAGAGACCTTAAATGTTAAAAAAAAATTGCATTAAATAGCCTTAGATAAGATAAACTAAAATAAATAAAAAATAAACTAAATAAACTAAAAAACCAAAACCTACTTGTTTACATAATTTTAAAAAGAACCTTAAACACTAAATCCTAAACCCTAAACCTTAAACCTTAAACCTTAAAATCTAAACCCTAAATGTACAAACCTAAACCCTAAACCCTAAACCCTAAACCCTAAACCCTAAACCCTAAACCCTAAACCCTAAACCCTAATCCCCTAAACCCTAAACCCTAAGCATAAACCATCTAAACCCTACAACCTAAACCTATACATTTTCCAAAGCTAAACTTAAATCCAAACCCAAACCTAAAAGTAACTAAATAAATTTTAACTAGCTTGTTAATTAGCTTCTAAATATTTTGATAGTGAAGCCCTTAAGCATGAAGTGGCCATGGATATTCTTTAGAAGAATCTACATGCCGCATCTGGCATTTCATACCGTGTTGCCATCTAAGAATATATTCAATAAGGGTCTCACCTAGGTATTGTTGTGCTACAATGAGATCACCAACAGTGACTCTTTGTTGAACTCCAGCAAACCTCTTGATAAAGAGTTGCTCCAACTCAGCAAATGTCTTTACTGAACTATTGGGAAGTTCAGCATACCAATCAAAAGCTATCCCTGCTAGGCTACCGACGAAGAGGTGGTAAAGCAAAGTGTCACTGCCACTAACATTCCAATAACTAGCCCTGAAGTGTGCAATATGCCGCCTCGAGTTTTCACTGCCATCAAAACTTTTGAAGGAAGGTGGCATGAAACCCTTGGGATATTGGATTGCATCAAATTTCTCTAGGTAGGGTCTATCCTTTGGAACTGATGATCCTCCCTAGGCTTGAGCCAACGCTTCCTTCACTTGCTACTCAACCATAGATCTAATGTCTAGTCTGATATGGATGTACTTTCCACTACCTTCTTATATATGCTAGTACTACCTTGCTCCGGGAGGTGGTCGGTCCAAGACATGCACTCTTAACTAATATTGGCTGTAGTAGGATGAACTGCTGGAGCTTGTTTCAAGTATCAGAGCCGCTAATTTGTCCTCAAGTGCTTCGCCATCCTATCTATTTGTTCATCTTTCTCTTTAACTGATATCAAGGTGTTTCTGATTGGGATGTGTCCGCTCAACCTCATCACCTTCCATAGCTCGCTCTGAGGATGGATCCGGTATCTACCATGCAAACTCAATGAGTCTCCCAACAAATCATTTTCATTGGGATCAAAGGGATCTTTTCCTCGGACCATACCAGAATTTCTTCTTTCTACAAGATAATGTGCCACTATCTCCTTAGAGAATGATCATTAAACAAATATTTTGATGGTGATCATCATGTACCAGAGACCTACCTCCCCCCTTGGAGAATCAATTCTATGAGGATCGATCACTAAGAGACACACTTAACTATCACTAACTAAGTGACACTTAGGAGGTTCTACTATCATCATGCAACCGCTATCATCTCCCCTCTCAACAACTTCCACCATCTCCATGTCCTGCTGAACTAGCGGTGTTGGTGAAGGGATGACCACTATGCTTCAGGGTCGCCAATCCCTCCGCACTACCACTGAAGGCGAGAGAGCACCGCTCACCACAAGCGTGATGGAATAGGATCCTCGACGAGCTGGATTACAATGCACGCTTCCTGATGTTCATGGCCTTCAATGGAACTAGAGATGCTGCAACATGAATGGGTGACGGCAGACGGGGGGTAGAGCGGTGTGGTGGAGACACCACCGACTCTCTTGGGATAGGGACCCTAGGGACCCTCTTCCTATGATGGGTCATCTTTGTAAGTAAAATGCTATATGATCTGAATCGATCGAAATCAATGAGTGTGAGATCAACATTCACCAAATCTCTCTTACACATTGATCTCACAAAGTGCGGCCTCCACCCTCTTATCGTAGGTGTTTCTCCATGCTGTAGAGAATGATAGATCTCAATATAACGAGCTCCGGACTTCGTCCAGCTCCGCCAACAGTAAAATTGATTCGAAGGCATACGACCTCCTACTCTAACTAACTGGGGGCTCATGCTGAACCACTGGTGGAGGTGAAGACGGATCCTCCTAACATCCTCTCTGTCAGACCTAGAGAGAGGATGAAACTGGTTTGCTATAACCAGCAGGGTGATCAGAGTGGGTACCTCCTCCAAAACTGATCGCGTAGTGGCCTCCATCTCCCTGACAATACGTGTATGATACCACTTAAGGGGGGTCTTCATTCTTCATTTCTTCTTTTTCTTCTTTCTTCCTTTATTCCTTTCTTCCTCCCTTTCTTTCTTTCTTTCTTTGGTTGAGATGTAGTTTGCCCCAATGCTTCATATGGTACATAAGACATAGTCTTATGACTAATGTTCACCTTAATTCCCCCATAACATTCATTCTAAATTCAATTACAAAATTTACATTAAAAGAGAAAGATAAATCTAACTAAACCTGCAAAATAGAGATTAGTTAAACATACCCCACAACCCAAGCAGTTATATAAATAAGTTGGACTTAGCACCCCACACATGAGTACCCAAGTCCACCTGTCCTAATTTGGATCATGCTAAGGGGTATAAGCAACCTGCACAGCAAAATTATTTATATTTTTATTGCAATGCTCCTTAAGTATAATCCTCTACAGAAGACATGATTAGATTAAGATCATCCTATTATCCAGTCTACGCAAATGAACCCTAAAATCCAGTTTAAAAATATTACATCATAAAATAAAAATTAGGCATTAAACCATGCACCACCCTAACATAGAGCTAGAAATGGTGACTTAGCCTAATGTGTGTGCCATTAAAGGCTTATGTGACATGTCTTAGCTTGGCTTTAAGGTTGAAATTTTTTGAGTATGAAGGATTCAACTTAGAGGGTGGTTTCATTTAAGTGATTTAGTTGACTTGTTAATTTTATTTAAAGATTTGATTTGGTTTGAATGAACTTACACTTAGTTACTAAATGTTGTAAAGAGAAGAAAAGAGAAGAGAACTTCTCTTTAAGTAATTTCTAAGGTAGATTCATTAATAATTTTTCTTTAGTGAATGTTTTATTATGTTTTTTTATTAACCCTAAGTTTATATTTGCTCTAAATAAACCTATTCAATAAGAAAGATATTTCAGGATTAATTAAGGTGAATTACTATCATATAACACACGAACATTTATTTCTTTTGAACATGTATACTATGCATATAAATGATCCTAAGCATATTTATACATGAAATGCAAATTTTAGCACACCTTGATGATGAATGCTAAGAGTTATGATTTGAAAATTTGGACGTTCCATGAATGCGTATTTTTATTATGTAGAAAAGGGAGATTTTTATCCATTAACAAAATGCACATCTATATGTGTAAAGGACATAAGTTAGTACGATGCCATTATTTTCTACACCAGGGGTATAAGATACAAGACCTTCTTAGGGCTACTTAAAGCCTCGCAACCCCGAGATGTCCAGACTAATATATCACTTTTCTTAAATACAAGTAAATGTACAAAAATAAATAAATGGATGAAGAACTATGCAAAAGATTTTTGTTTTATTTGTTTATTTAATTTACTTGTGTAAATATGAGGATCCTTCTTAAGTCATAACATAGGAATTAATAGGAATAGATTTAAGCAAGTGTTATGTTCTTTTAAATGAACTATACACTTTGTAAATCTCATTCAAACCCATGTTAAGAGAAGAGAAGGAAAACAACATATAAACATCGTTATAATCACATGCAAGCTTATAAGTAACTATAAGTAGCATCACTTTATTCATTATCTTTGATTTGTAGGTTTTGAAAATAATTTTTGGTTTAATAGTGATAATAACCACTCATATTCTTAATTTTAGCCAAAACATGCAATTTGACATAAAATAAAATATTTTATTTTAATTGATTTTTTTTAAACGATACGAATATATGATTTCATATGACAAACAACATTTAGCATGCTTAGAAAGAAATAAAGTGATGTAAGTATATTACTTCATTCACCCTAATTAATTCCTAAAGAAAATCCTATGAAATAAGATCATTTAAAGTGAATCAAAATTCTATAAAGAACTTTTTATTTTTGGATTTGGTTTGATTTAAGAAATATGAAAATAGTTTGCTGGTCCTAACCCATTTCCCACATGTGTGAATTGATTTAGTTTAAGTTTAGAATAATTATATTGATTTTTATATTTTGTTTAGGTTAAGGTGTAAATTAAATCTATTAATTACCCCTTACCTACACCACTTTAACATAATTAAACAAACAATTATGAGCCAACATATGATATGCAACCACAAAGAATTTAAATCAGCAATGCACCTGAGAAATAAATGGGCCTAATGCAATTGGCTCACAATCATTGATTAATTAAGCTAAAGGGTTTTCATTAAGTACTCTTATAACCATCTTACACATGTAAGTTGGATATGATTTCCTCAAGCCTCAGTTATTGAACACCTAATAATCTATCCAAGAATTAAGATGATTAAGTTCTGAAAAGATTTGATTTTGAATTTTGGATTAATTGAATTTATTAATGAAGTGATTAAGACATTAATTACAACTTGATTAAACATTTTCCAAATAGAGTGAACTTAGAGAAGAGATTGGAAAATGAATTATCTTATTCCCTAAGTCATTATTTTCAAAGTGATTAGCAACTTAATTAATGGATTCATCACTAATAGGTTAATTAATTACTTAATTAATTAAGGGAGTGATTAGGGGTGAATCAAGCAATTCCAAATACCAATCTAATAAATTTCAAGAAAATCATGGAGGTAGAGTCATCCAATAATCAAGGAAGTTTGAATTAATTACAATTAAGGAGTAATTAACATAATTATATTCCCAAGAAACCCAAATTGAGAGAAATCTACTGTTCAAAATCAATTAAACTTAATTTTATTTTATTCTCCTTTGAAGTATCTTTAAAATGAACTTGAGTTTACATTTTTTAAATTTTCCTATACTTAGTTATGAATTTATAAAGTTTTTATAATTAAAGGATAATTAGAATACCCTAATTAACTGAGCCACATCTGATGCGGCTTTCCACAAGCTGGGATGGATTTAAGTCATCATACCATGCACTAGGCAATGTATTTCGATTTGATCAAGGATCGAAAAGATAAATTATGTGGTTCTAAAGGGCTTAAATCAGCGGATCTAATTAATTTAATCAAGTCCGTCCATCCAAAATATGTATGGATTATGATTCATCCTAAAGCGATAAGGTATTATCCATTTTGATTCAACTCACCTAACATTAGTTGAGATTCACCCCACACCTTCAAGAGGTGTAGAAATTCACTGGATCAAAAGATATTATAATTCTCTTCACAAAAGACCAAGCAATTTTCAATGAAGGATTTTTTTTGAGGCATACCTCGCTAGAGGCTATCACCGTCACTTCCAACGAAGGAGGTAGCTTCATCTAATGGAGACGAAGCTCTGTTGAAAGTTTCAAGCCTTGATTTGAAGTGGATGTTGATTTCAATGGCTTATTTTTGATCAATTTTTATTTGAAGACTTGGGAAATGCTTTGGGTGAGCTATAGCTCCCTTGATGGTGCTGAAAAGTGATTAAGGTTTGGTGGAGAATTGATCAAGTTGGAAATTCTTAAGCCTTTTCACTTTAAAACTGAGAAGGAGAAATTAAATGAGCAATGCTTGCCAACTTAGAAGCAAAGTTCAACAATTAAATTCAAAGTGTGTGATTTGAGTTGGAAGGAAGGGGGGGGAGTATATCACCCCCTCCTTAGATTAAATGGACGAGAGCCATCTTATCATTTATGATCAATTGCTTGGATGAAATGAGTTATTTAGCGTTATTGTGCTTCATTTTTGGCAAGGAGTAGGAGAGGAAGTGCACATGTGTTAGGTAAGTTAGGTGATCTAAGTGGAGAATTTCACATCATTGGCCTTGGTTATTGAAACCCATTGGTCATGTTCTCCACCTCTTAGTGTCCAAGTGGACCAGAAGATTAAGTGGCCATGGAAAGAATTGAAATTTTGAATTTTGGATTGAATTTATTAAGGGTAAAAATTAGCATTGATTTTGATTTGAAACATTTGAAATAATTGAAAATGGGTTGAAATTTTAAGTGATTTGGAGTTCATTTGGTTTAAAGTGATTTGGAGTATATCTTTATCAAACTAGAGCCATCTTATCATTTATGATCAATTGCTTGGATGGAATGAGTTAACTATTAATTCCATGTGCTTCATTTTAATTAAGAGTGGAGAGAGAATCACATCAATTGAGGTGATCCAATAGAATTCTTATTGAGTTATGGTTGGTAGTCACTAATCAATCCCAAACCCATTGGGTCATGTTCTCCATGTCCTTTAGTGTCCAAGTGGACCACTAGGAAGATGTCAAGTGGCCATGTGAAAGAATTATCAAATTCTAAGTGAATTTGGCCATTGCTTATCCTTTGGCCCAAGGGTAAAATGGTTTAGCATTGATTTTGATTTGAGCAGATTTGAAATGATTGAAAATGGGTTAAATTTAAGTGATTTGAGTTTATTTGGTTAATTAAGTGATTTTAGTATATCTCTAATAACAATGGTGGAGCCATCTTATCATTTATGATCAATTTTGGATGGAATGAGTTATTTAGTTATCCATGTGCATTTCATGTAGAGGGAGAAGAGGAAGTACATGCTGGTAAGGAGGTGATCCAAGTGGAGAATTCTTATGAGGGGTCTGGCCTTGTGGTCACCCAAACCATTAAATCATGTTCTCCACCTCCCTTAGTGTCCAAGGGGACCATGAAGATGTCAAGTGGCCATGTGAAAGAATTGGTCAAATTCCAAGTGAATTTATTGGTTACCCTTGACCCAAGGGTAAATGGTCAAGCATTGATTTTAATGAGATTTGAAATGATTGAAAATGGGTTAAAAAATTATCGATTTGGAGTTCATTTGGTTTGAAGTGATTTGGAGTATATCTCCCCCTCCTTAGGTCAAACGGCCGAGAGCCATCTTATCATTTATGATCAATTGCTTGGATGGAATGAGTTATTTATGCTATTAGGGATTCCATGTGCTTCATTTTTAGCAGAGGAGTGGAGGAGAGGAAGTGCACATGTGTGTAAGTGTGGAGGTGATCCAAGGTCTTATGAGTCAGCTTTCCTTGGTTTCATGGCCAAACTTGGGTCCTCCACCTCCTTTAGTGTCCAAGCGGGACCACTAGAAGATGTCAAGGTTTGTGAGAATTGGTCAAATTCCAAGGAATTTGGCTTTGGTTACTTGACCCAAGGGTAAAATGGTCATTTAGCATTGATTTTGATTTGAGCAGATTTGAAATGATTGAAAAATGGGTTGGGCCAAATTTTAAGTGATTTGGAGTTCATTTGGTTTGAAGTGGTTTGGAGTATATCTCCCCTTCCTTAGATCAAACGGTCGAGAGCCATCTTTTCATTTATGATCAATTGCTTGGATGGAATGAGTTATTTAGGCTGTTAGGGATTCCATGTGCTTCATTTTTGGCAGAAGATGGAGGAGAGGAAGTGCACATGTGATAGGTAAGTGTAGGAGGTGATCCAAGTGGAGAATTCTCATTGGAGGGGTTAGTTTGGCCTTGGGTTGGGTCATGGCTGACCCAAACCCATTGGGTCATGTTCTCCACCTCCTTAGTGTCCAAGTGGACCACTAGGAAGATGTCAAGTGGCCATGTGAAAGAATTGGTCAAATTCTAAGTGAATTTGGCCATTGGTTACCCTTTGACTCAAGGGTAAAATGATTATTTAGCATTGATTTTGATTTGAGCAGATTTGAAATGATTGAAAAATGGGTTGGGTCAAATTTGAAGTGATTTGGAGTTCATTTGGTTTGAAGTGATTTGGAGTATATCTCCCCCTCCTTAAATCAAACGGCTGAGAGCCATCTTATCATTTATGATCAATTGCTTGGATGGAATGAGTTATTTAGGCTGTTAGGGATTCCATGTGCTTCATTTTTGGTAGATGAGTGGAGGAGAGGAAGTGCACATGTGTTAGGTAAGTGTAGGAAGTGATCCAAGTGGAAAATTCTCATTGGAGGGGTCAGTTTGGCCTTGGGTTGGGTCATGGCTGACCCAAACCCATTGGGTCATGTTCTCCACCTCCCTTAGTGTCCAAGTGGACCACTAGGAAGATGTCAAGTGGCCATGTGAAAGAATTGGTCAAATTCCAAGTGAATTTAGCCATTGGTTACCCTTTGACCCAAGGGTAAAATGGTCATTTAGCATTGATTTTGATTTGAGCAGATTTGAAATGATTGAAAAATGGGTTGGGCCAAATTTTAAGTGATTTGGAGTTCATCTGGTTTTAATTGATTCAATTTGACCCATTTAGGTCAAAATGGGTCAGTTTGGGTTAGGTTGACCAATTAGTCAAATTGGGTCAAACCATGGGTTAGGTCAAGTTCAAATGATCATTTGGAGCCCATGAGTATCTTTGGTTTGGTTCAATTTGGTTTAGATTTGGTTTTGGTTCATTTGAGTTCATTTAGGTCAAATGGGTCAAGTTGACCAATTTGACCCATTTGACCCAATTGGGTTAGGTCATGGGTTGGTTTGGGCTTGGTTGATCATTTGAAATATTTTGCAAGCTTTGGTTTCAATCAATTTTAGTTTAGTCTTATTTCAAGTTGATTTGACCTTTTAGGTCAAGTTGGGTTCATGGTCAATTCAGCTATGATGGGTCTAGTTGGCCAATTGAAGTTTTGGTCAAGTTCAACAAGTGATTTAGAATGAATTTGACCCATTGGTTGCAACCAATTTGGCTTAGATCAAGATTTGACCCATTTTGACTTTTTAGGTCAATTTGGGTCAACTTGAGTCAAGTGGCCAATTAGGCTTTGTTTGCCTCAATTGATAGGTTGATCATGTTCAATCATTGCTTATGAATTAGTTTAGATCAATGGTTTCAATCAATTTGACCTATGGTAGATTTTGGCTAGTTTGGGTTTTATTTAGGTCAAATGTTGACTTGGTCAAAGGCTAGGTTTGACTTGGTTTGACCCAATTTGAGTGATTGATTATCATAAGATAATTGTTGGTCACAATGTAAGGCTTAGATGGGCTTAGTTCAATCCAATTTGGGTCAGATTAGAATTTAGCTCAAAAAGGTCCTTTATGTTTAGGTCGATAGAGCCTAAGTGAGTTAATTGGCCTGATCAAAATTTGATTCAAGTTTGGTTGGACTCACATATGAATTTATGATTGAAATATAAATCCAATTGTAAGTGATTTAGAGTCAAATGCGTTTTGGTTCATTTGACAATTTCAAGTTCAAAAGATGAAAATGAGTTTGATTTAGGTTTGATGATTGAAGTTTATGTTTATATTTAGGCATGTGATTGACGGAATGATTGTTTGAAGAGAAAATCCAATGATTTGAGTTGATTTGAGAATGATTTGGCTAAGTTCAAGAATTTGACTTGAAAGAGTATAAGTTGGATTTTGAAGTTGGATTTGGACTTGAGTTTTGAGTTTAGTTTTGTTATTTGAATTTATATTTCATTTATATTTGTGAATATAAATGAGAATATAAATGGATAATGAGAAAATATTTTTGAATTTGGAGTGGTTTGAATTAAATTTGGGCTAAGTCCATAAGATGAAATCAAAGGGCTTAGGAGAGATTTTGGAATTGGAATTTATCATGGGTTTTAATCATTTGATTTGAATTTTAGAATTGATTTATGATTTGAGAAAATCAATTGAGTTGAAATGATTTAAGATCTGGGTTTTGGAATTGATTTATGATTTAAGAAAATCAATTGAGTTTGGAATTGATTTAAGATTTGGGTTTTTTGGAATTGATTTATGATTTGAGAAAATCAATTGAGTTGAAATTGATTTAAAATTTGATTTGAGTTTGAAGTTTGACTTGAAAGAAGGAAGCAAGGATTTGGTTCAAGCTATAAGGTAAGCAAGTTTTCTTAATACCCCTAAGACATGACCCACTCCTATGACTAACTCTTCTAAGTCTCTAGGGTTAGGTTAAGTGTTCACCTAATAACTAGAAGTGTCTTAAGACTAAGGAACTCTTAGTGTGTAGAGGAGTCCTATGTCTAAGATGGAGAAGTTGAGAGCTCATTCTAAAAATGAGGTCAACAAACCTCTTTGCACTTACAACTTTCAAAACACCTAGAAGAATTGGATAAATCTGAATGAAAATGAATTGAACCTTCCTTATATTTATAGTTGAACATAGAAACCTCGCGGGAGCCAATCGAGCAATATTCAAAGCATATGGAAACAATAATTGCCGCCCACGGGTATATTCAAATTACATAAAGACAAAGATCACTGCCCACAGGCATACTTAAATCATATATAGACGAACTTCGCCGCCCATAAGTATATTTAAATCGTATACAAACGAACTTCATCACCGGATTCGCAACACATCGTACAAGCAAACAGAAAGTAATACTAAATTAATTTTGCATAAATTATAGAGCCAACTATCACTCAATTTAAGTGTTTCAGAATTTGTGCAATCATTTGAAAGAGATGAATTCTTATACAAACTATAAAGCAATCACCATTTCAATTTGATCTTTTCAAAATTCATACAAGTATTTTAAATAACCCGCATGGCCCTGACACTACGCTGAATGCTTAAACTTAGTGTTTGAAGATGCTGCGCAGGTTGATTCCAGGTTTAGTCCTAGGATTGGGTCCGGGTTAACAAAATCTAAAAATCTTACGATAATATTATAAAAATTTTGACTTAGTAAAATCTGAGAAGTTAATTCTGTCATATAATTATAACAGATAAACCTAAACTTATTGACACGACTTCTTAAGTTCAAGCTCTCAAGTAAAAAATCTCAAACATGATCCTCCACACTCAAGCTAGAGTTGACAAGGTTTAGATGATTATAAATTTTGAGAATTTAGACCTGATCCTCTGTAGAAAAGAGATAGAGTTGGCATGGTGTATTAGCCAACCATAATCATGTATTTAAAAGGTTATCATTGTTAAGGTTTAAATAATCTATCTTACATATTTAAATTTAAACCAATTATAAAATGATCAAATATTCAAACAAAGAAAAAATAAATTAAATAAAATTAATTATTTAAATTTAAAGTTAAAACCATCCACCCCTCTGCAACTATTTGTCTGAAGGTGCCGAATTAAAAAGACTTTTGCTCACAAAGAGTCAATGTCAAATCAAATGTATAACTATTTTCACACTCAAACAATCTTAAGCCTGTAAGAACATGGCCCGTGTCCTCTGTCTGCATTATTTTGCCGCAAAATGGCACCACATAAGTGGCGGTTATGACCATAGTCCTCTGACCGGGTGGCTTGTAGCAAAATGACACCATTAAATTACGGTCACGGTCACAACTCGTATATTCCCCAACGATTTTGCTCTTAGATTTGTGAACTATATAATGTATTCGATTGGGAAAAAAGCACACTGTTAGCTGAGGTGGACTTAAGCTTGTCTCCTTAGATAAATACTACTCCAGGTCTACAAAGATTACTTGGATGATGCAACCCATGGTTGTTGTCAAAGATCCTTCAATTAGGTCGGGTTGACTACCTCCTCTGACTAACTAGACTAGGGACCATGATAGTGCAGGATGACAGAACCATGGGATCTTAATCGGGCGCGTCATCATTCCCCCAGCCATCCGCTTTAAATTAAAGTGATGAATTTCATAAATTTATAATTTTATACTCCACATACTACTACTATACACTACGCATTTAGTGATCTAACGATTAGCCTTAATCAAAAGTGGTCTCTCAGTATTGAGAGGGGTAATTAACTATAGGTGCTTGCTTTTATAGGAAACCTGGAACTAGATTTAAAGTCCTCGCAAAAATGAGGGCGAAATCTCTGAGTAGTGTTTTATCTACTATTCCATCTACCTTCTGAAAATTTCACCGATATTTTAAAATTTTCTTCATCAAGAGGTCGGTGGTGAATTTTCGGAGCTCACACTCAAAAAATGAACAACAAATATATTTGATAAATTTTAAATACTGAGTTATATAAAATTCAATTTCTCTCTAATCTCTGGATGCATATGCCAAGTTAAAGCATAATTATTGCAACTCATCTTTAACTCAATTTACAAATAATAGAGACAGAGTTGCATCAAATGTAATTATGTAAACAAGCCTAGATTGAGCAAATTGGGAGTATGTTTATGTTCATCTCATTTGAAAATTGATGTGTTTGTATTTGGCTCATATTTGAAATTATTTATAAAAAATATATTTATGTTCGATTTGTTAGAATTTAAACTTAACATGAGTCAAATATGAGCTTTATCAAACTTAAAGAATAAGATTTTAGTTTAAACAACTTAAAGATTCTATCCAACAATCCATTATAGACCACACGAAGTTTATAAGCTCAAATGGCTAATTTGTAGTATAATTCAAACAATATTGGATTAAATGTTCAAATGAAATGGAATTAAATAAAAAAGAATCATAATATTGTGTTCCTAATACTACTTTTCTTTTTAATCTATTTAAGCATTGCTATAATAGAAGAGAAGCTACATCAAGTTTTTGTATGCAACTCAATCAATGAATAAACAAGTTGTTTACAAATGATATTTTTTTCTAGCTCTAATAAAATAGTCTTTTTTTTTTCTCGCACCTTGACTTCGAGTGTATTAATTATTTAACTGTCATTATACTTATTAATATTTATTTGGTCATAATTCGAAGAAATAATAAAAGAATGAGAGATTTACATACATATCACTTAAAACATTCTAATCTATCTATCTAGCATCTTAAACTTTAATATTACTTATATACCATCCAAAATTATTAATATATCAAATTTACTACTCTCCGTTAATCTCATTCATTTTCATTAATCTCTTGATCGTCATCTTCATCTTCTTTCTCCTTGTTAAAGATTGTGCAAGGGGAGGAACAGTGGGTCGTTGCTAATAAAATGCAAACTGGATCAAATAAGATCAGCTTTAACTCGGCTTAGCGGGCCGGACACCGATGGAAGGCTCACTGCTGTTCTTTATGTTTGAGTCGGTTTCCTATAGGCCAGAGAGCATAAGCGAGTGCATTATTTAAAGTCGGCGACGATTGAGTCTTCTTCTTTCCCTTCGTTCAATGTTTAGGGGTTTGACTTGAACTTGCCGCCTAAGAAGGAGGAGGAAGAGAAGGTTCAGAGTCCTTTGGCAAGGAAGAAGATGAATTCTTCCTATCTAGACTTGTTGACTCTTCGGCATCCATTTGGCAGGCACACACGTTTAAGAGAGAGAGAGAGAGACAGAGAGACAGAGAGAGAAAGAGAGATGAGGGAGGCTAGGAGGACCAATAGAAAAAAAATCTATGAATAAACAACGGGAGCATGAACATAAGGTTTATTATGGAGAGATTACCCTCACCAACGGTAGCAACTGCTGTTTCAAAGAAAAGTTTCAAAAAGTTTCAAATTAATGGAGATGAATGAGACTAAGAGAGTGATCTATTTTATACATTAATAACTTTTGGGTTGTATAATAATATTAAAATTTAGAGTCTAAAATAAATAAATTATAAAATTTAGAGTGGTATGTTCGTAAATCCCCCTAAAAAAATTACAAAATTTCCATCATTTTCCTTTATAAGTAATGTCGAAATTTTTTCTTTCCTCCGTCCTCCCATGTTTCTCTCGTAAAATTACTGTTTTTTAAAAATTTTTTAAAATTTTTAAATTTTTTCTCTGGTTCTTCTTTCGATCACGAGCTCCATAGGGTATCGCCGGTGATGAGATCTTCCTGTTTGCCCCAACGAAGGAAACATCTATTCCCCGTTGCCCGCTCCCTCCTCTTCCTCGGCGCTGCTACCACCGCAGCCCTCCTCTTGATTTCTGATTCCTTTGTCGACCCCTCTGACGACCTGCTCGTGCATGCTAATGCCGCCAACAAAAACCTTGTGGGCTTGGAGTTGTCCGCCGATCCGCCTCTCGGCAAGCCAGGGGAGCAACCGAGGAGGGTGGAGGTGGATGTCGCCAAAGTGGAACTAGCCAAGAAAGAGGAGAATGTAATGGACGAGATCGAAAGATCGCTCAGTGGAGCATCGTGTGCAACCGTAGAGGAGATGGGAGAGACCTTTGCCGCAAGGTCTGAGAAGAAAGTCTTAGGATCAGGGATTTGATCCACCGCCATTTCTCTCTCCACGGTAAGTTGGCACTCGAGCTTGGACTACTGGAATGTCTATACCTACCTTTTTGCTGTGTTTCTTTAGGTATTAAATGAATGCTAGTAAAGTATAGATCTCGGGCTTGTCATTTGGTCCCATATGATTGCTAGAAGTAAGGTAATATGTTTCAGAAATCAAAGGAATTGCTAATTTCTTTATTTAACTGGATGCAATTAGAAATTATCATTGATTTTAAGCTCCACCTTAAAATGGCTCAAATGTAATTGTTTTGATTGTATACACAAAATCAGTGAAAGTGAAATCATCATTTTTAAACATCTTGTATCTAGAAACAACCAATTGTGCCCTATGAAAAATTTCATTTGGGCTTTTGCATTCATAAGTCCTAGATTCAGAGATTCCAAGCTTGCGAGAAATGATTTTGTCGACTTTGATAGGATTCTTGTTCCTATAACGAGCAATTCTAGTTTGCCCAAGTTCAAGATAGGAAAGTAGAAGGAGATTGGAGAATAAATGGAAAAATGGAGCTCCCCCACACAGCCAAATTCCCACTTTATTTATTGTATTATTTAGTATGCAACCTTTCTAGTTACAATGCCCATTCACAAGAATCAAAGATTCTCAAACTAACCCAACAAATTAACTACACATCAACTCGCTAAATAACTAATAACCAATATAAGAACTTGATTCAGTTTTATGATTGCAGTGTTAACATTTGGAGTAGAAGCCTTTCATTCATCTAGGAACTTTTAGGACTCGCATGATTATGCCACATCAACTTAGTCCACAAGATGAATTCAGGAATAGAAAAGTGTAAGTCATTCAGGATAGTTAATTTGGGATGGTTCCATTTCAACGTTGGGAGAGACCAATATCTCTATGAAAGGCTCTTGCTCATTATTTATCACCATTAAAATGAACAATTTGGGTTTACAAATATGGTCACAGTGTTACTCCTCATCACAATGATAATGAAGTCCTTTAGATCTTCTGTCTTCCCATTTTGTTGTTATTCACCATTGAACAAAAATAGTTAGTTTTGCTTTTCATTCCTTTGGATCTTCATTCCAACTTTTCAAACTGAAATACTTGTCTCAGGGATTGTCGTCGAAACAGATGAACTTTCCTTCTAATTAATGTCTATAAACCTGACTCAAGGTAACTTTGAAGAAATGATTTTGGAATTCCTAAAATCTGATTTGAAAGTACTAAGTTGTATATCGATATCTAGATTTGACTTTGTTTGCTATAATTTCGCCAATTGGCCTGGTTGTCATGATGCAAGGAAGGGTCAAAGTGCTTAAGGTGGTTTTGTTTAAAAGAACTTTATAATTTTAGATATTTGCTTAAATTCATCTGCCGATACTAACTTAATGCTGAACTAATCATATGTATTGAAGTAATTATAAAAGTTTGGTCCTCAGACATATTATTATTAAAAAAGAAAGATCCACTTTTGAAATCCATCCTTATGTGGAATATCCATTTTGGTATTCTTGAATGATCCAGAACTAATGTGCCAAATTAAATAAATAAGTAGGTTAAACCCCTAATCGCGATCGAAATCGATTAAATTCGCTTTAATATGAAAATTCGACTTCGTAATGGGTCGAAAACGTTAAAATTAATTAAATGAAAAATATCAAATCAGTTAATGATCAATCAAATAATTAAAATTAATTTTTAATAAAACTACACGCATATCAGCCCCGACGACGCCCGAACGACCTTCGTTCGCAAAATTAATTGCGCCATCGTCGCCGAAACGTTGAAATCTATCAAACGACGCCTTCCGCCGGGTATGCGCGAATGTCGACATACTGACGCGACGCCGACAATTTAAACACAATTTCATTTTAGCCGCCACCGACGGCTTAAACAATTGATCGTAAATCGATCGCTCTTTGTCGCACAACAAAATACTTAAAATTAACACCCATATTGCTATATTATTGTGATGATAACAAAATTTTACAATTAGGGTTAATTATATTAATCCTTAAGATAAAAATCTCTTAATCCCTATTAATCCTTATCTTAACTCAACCGTCCAAGTTACCAATTAAAACAGCCGCCGCTAATCCCTATTGGACGCCATTTAGTAAACCAATCGGGCCAATCTTAATACTAAATCGAAAGCCAGCTTGACTCATTCATGACATTTTTCTTTCTCTCTCTCTCAAGCTCTCACCAAGTCTCCTCTCTTCCCTCTCTCGCTTCAGGCGACTCCCGTCCGAGTGTAGGTTTAACGACATCCTCTATCGCCCTGCCTCCTCTCACAGACATGGCCGAACTCCCCAGCTAGCCTTTCTCTCCTCTCTGCTTAGCAATGTAACCCTAGTCGAGCAAAACAGAGGATACTTCCTAATCACCCTTCCAACTGAAACCCCCAAGTTGTTTCGTTTCAATCCTAAGTTATTTTTTTTGCTATTTTTTTCTTGGAAATGATTTCTTTATCCTCATATGCTATGGTTGTTAAGCTATCTACCGATTGGCATTTAGAGGTTTTGGTCACGCCATCTTGGCCTTTTGTTGGTTGTTGTTAGGAATGTTCATGGGACCGTTTCATAGATTTGCAAAGCTATTATTTGTGCTTCGCTTTGACTCTCCGCGGATATATCCCCTTATCTATATGTCGCTCCATCGAGTCGCTTGAGTTTAGATCTTTGCTTTCACGGTTGGGTGTGAGGTTGACATTTGACATCATGGATTATTTACATATTTTGCAAAGCTTGCATCAGGTTGTCAAAGGAGAACCCTTATTAGTTGAGCTGTTAAATTTTTTTCAATGCGTCTTGGAAGCTTTTGCCGATTCAATGGTCGATACTACCAAAGGATGCACTTTTGAATTCACTTTTTTATTCCTAATTTTATGGAATTCTGAATCCATCAAATCTTGTTTATAATGATCCTCCATGGATTGATATTAATAATACTGTAAATGTTTTGTGCACTGATAAGAATGATCTAGCTAAACTTGGAGTGCAATCTCTTTGTGGTCTATTCTTTAATGAGAAAATGCTGTGGATTTTCATGCATGCATTATGCAAGAATTACAAATTTGTTTTCTTTATATGGCAATCATCTGCTACAATCTTGTTAATGAATGAGAGGATGAAAGGAATGATTGGCTCTTACTTGATACTGTCTCTTTCTATCACTGATATCTTATTATCGTAAAATGAAATATGAAATTTCGATTTGGAAAGGTTCTTATATGCATTAAAAGCTTATGATACTTATTTGAATAATATTCCAAATGTAAAATTTAGGTGAAATTGAAAAAATATTATAGGGTTTCAATTATAATTTAATTTCATATACACGAATGCAAATTTATCTATATCCTATAGAATCGCTCACATTTCTCCAATGCTACAAACATGCTATAAGTACCGTGATATATTTCTCCAACATGTAAGCTTCTACTATAAGATCGCACATGCTCCAACAGAGAACTCGATATAAGTATCCACCCATTTCTCCAACACGATAAAAGAATCTTATAAGACTGCGACATGTTTCTCCAACATGGCAGGAAAATTTGTATAAATACCTACATATATTTCTCTAATATAGAATTGCTATAAAGACTGTATGCTTTCTCCAACATGAAACTCTATAAGACGCATTATGTTTCTCCAACATAGTAAACTGATATAAGTACCCACACAAATACAGAAAATTTGTGATATAAGTACCTGCATGTTTCTCCAACATGATAATAAATTGTGAAAGACTGTATAATGTTTCTCCAACATGACCGGTGAAACTCATGATAAAGACTGCATTAATGTTTCTCCAACATGATGGAACTCATAAAGTACTATTTGTTTCCAACATGTAAAAAATTTATGATATAAGTACCAGACATGTTTCTCCAACACATAACTATAAGTACTTACACATATTTCTCCAACATATAGAAAATTGTTGTCAGTAACCTATGCACGCCTTTCTGTGAGGCAAATAAATTTTGTGGTGTCCACGAGACCTACCATGAACGCCTTTCTGGTGGTGAGAAGGTCTCTCCTAAATTCCCATGTGGACGAGCGAGGTCCAAATTTATTTTAAAAAAAAGATAGAAAGGATGATTTAAGTCATGATTACTTAAAATTTCTTTATCTCAAATGCTTACGCTTCAATTTCTATATCACGCAGTTTATCCTATTTTGTGACAAATATGACATAAGTTGATACTTATGCTCTAACTTTATAATACGCATATCCCATTCTATGGCAAGTGCACGAGTATGAATTGATCAACGCTTATTTATGTCAAAACATGAGTGTTATTGATTTTACGCCACAGCTATCCTATTGTGTAGAATATCACGATATGTATTGTTTAACGCTCATCCTAAAATTTACTAATTGACGACATGTTATGAGGTATATGTTGGACATGTGCTTAAACATAAAGTTTTAAGATGCTCTCTTGTTTTACTTGTCCATTTTGCCATTTGCACACATTTACATACATGGACATGACACAAAAAAAATATATATGAAGGAAACACATGGAAAATGATATTAAATCAAATCTACAAGATGACATGACATCTATCGTGAGGATATCAAAAATAAAAAATTGTCAAGCTGGGAAAGAACTTACAAGTCTAACCAATTAACACTTTATAAGAATTGAAAGAACTTGGTTTCAGAAGAGAGAAAGTAAAGAGAGTAATGTTTCAGAGAGGTGAATTCCTTCTTATTTGTAGCCTTAACCTTCTCCTCTTATCATTTATCATATCCCATCGATACATGTTTAAGTCATATAAGCATGCAAGGGTTTAATCCAAACTTAGCCATGTGTCATGCTACATGCACATGCATGCAAGAAAATTTTAGATTTTCTTTATCATTTATTCTTAATGATGATAAAAATATGAGTTAAATAAACAAATATAAATTAACTCTTTCATTTCCTTATGATCTCACATACATGCATGAGAACTTTCTACCCTTTCCTTTCATTCATCCTTTCATTATACACCCTTTATGAAATGGGATGATTATGCTCTTTGTCATAAGTTTACATGCAAAGGATTCATTTAATTCACTTACTTGCTTTCTTATGACACTTATATGGCATGTATATCTACTCCATTTGTCTCTTAATGACAAATGACATTCACTCATATCTTTGTCCCTCTCCTCTCTCATTAAGAGAAATATGTGCCATGGATCATACTATACCCACTTTCCATTAATTTAGAAAAGAAAGATATATGAGAAATTAGTCCACTTTCTATTACTTCATGATTGATCAAATGCCTCCAAAATAATTTATTTCATTTATTTTTCCTCACGATTTTTAGAATAGATTTTGTCCAAACATTATGCATATCTTATTTTCAATCAAATGCCTAAGTATTTAGCCCACTACTTCACGATTGATCAAATCTCCAAAATAATTTATTTTAACCTATTTTTCCTCATTAAGATGGTGGAGATTTTGGCCCAAACATTATGATATCTTATTTTCAATCAAATGCCTAAGTTTATTTGGCTCACTACGATTGATCAAATGCCCAAAATAATTTATTTCAATCTATTTTCCTCATTTTGAGATAAAAGGGATTTCCCAAACATTATGCATATCTTATTTTCAATCAAATTCGTTTATTTTATCCACTACTTCATGATTGATCAAATGCCTCCAAAATAATTTATTTCAACCTATTTTCCTCATTGATGTGATAAAAGGAAGATTTTGTCAAACATTATGCATATCTTATTTTCAATCAAATTTAAGCCTATTTTAGCCCACTACTTCATGATTGATCAAATGCCTCCAAAATAATTTATTTATTTTTCATGATTTGTAATAAAAGTGATTTTGGCCCAAACATTATATCTTATTTTAATCAAATGCTTTCTATTTTGTCCATTATTTCACTTTGATCAATAAGGACCTCCAAAATAATTTATTTCTTTTTTCCTGATTATGTGATAAAAGCATTTTGGCCCAAATATTATGCATCTTATTTTCAATCAAATGCTTACGTCTATTTTAGCCCATTATTTCACGATCAAACCTCCAAAATAATTTATTTCTTATTTTCCTCATTGATTTGTTTAAAAGGGAAATTTTGACCCAAACATTATGATATCTTATTTCAATCAACGCCTGTTTATTTTAGTCCACTACTTCACGATCTAAAATAATTTATTTCATCTTTCCTTAACATCGGATAAAAGGGGATTTCAAATGAAGCATATAATTCTCAATCAAATAATTATATCTATTTTAGATACTCACTTCATTTTAAATTTCAAATGAAGTATCCAATAAATCAAATATCTAAATATACGTGATCCAAATGCAAGATAAATAAACAGAATGATGCTATACTTCCTGGTCTTCTGACCGTCCCGTTAAAAAACCTAAAAATGTCATATATCAAGAACTAAACTCAAATCGACACTTACATTTCAACTCGACATTTACATATCCATACAAATTTTAAAATAGAAGTATGTTGAAGTAATTATCTGCCAAATACAAAAGAGATGCTATATATCCTGCTTGGTCTTCTGACCGTCCATTAACAAACCTAAAATGATATTATAAGAATTTAAATTAATAATATCCGGTATAATTGCATATAATACAAGATATGAATCAACCGACATACTTCTAAAATCAAACTCAAGAAGAAAAGTCCCAAACCCGATCCTCTATGTGCTAGAGGACAAGACAAGGATTATACTTCTAATGATAAGACCCATCCTCTATAAAATCGCAGTAGGCGCCTATCAATCGATATTATGATCAAGAAGAATTATCATTAAAATTTCAATGATAAATGATCATTATATTCAAATCTAAATCAATCATAAAATGATCAAAATTCAAATAAAATATCAAAATATAAATAAAAATGAAATGAATTATTTAAATTAAAACTAAAAAAAATCAATCCACCCTCCACATCTTGTCTCGCGACAAATTAATAAAACTTTGCTTCACAAAGAATGTCCAAATCAAAATAACTAATTCACACTCAAATATTTCTAAAGTCGTAGGCGTGCCCGTCCGCGTGATTTTGCCATATGACACCACATAAATGACGCTACGAATTCCGACCGGTGGTTTGCCGCATATGAGCACAACTAATTAAATTACGCCAACCACGTACCAGATGTTCCCCAACGGCCTTGAAATGTGGAATGTAGAATGATCAACAAGCTAAGGTTAACTTATATTTGTCCCCTTAGACAAACTCCATCCCCTGTGTCTACAAGCGACACCTTGACGACGTAACCATGGTTTCGAAGGATCCTTCTCGTCGACTACCACTCGACTAAGTTTCTGACTGGACCATGCCGGATGACTAACCATGGGATCTAGACGGCGATCATCGTTTCCCCCACAAAAGTTTTAAATTAAAATAATAAATTTCATAAGTTCTAAACTCCACTCAATGTAATTATATATTCGCTCTTTTAACGATTCATTGACTACCTTAATCGAAAGTGCTCTCTGATAGAGGTAACTATATAGCCATACTATAGAAACAGAACCAGATATAAAAGTTCTCACCAAATGAGAATGAAATCTCTGGTAGTTATCTACTATTCATTCCGCCTTCAAATTATCATCAGACACTTAAACAACTCTTTTTTTTATTCCAAAAGAGGAATGAATTTTCTGATCCCATGATTTCGACTCATGGGATAGGTTTCTTTCCATATTCTAATCAAATCTAAGTTATAATCAGAGTATAAAAAAAAGAATGAAATAAAAATGAAATGAAAACAATAAGATAAAAGTGAAAACTTCAAAATTTTCTAAATAAAGTCTTAAGTCATTTGAGATTTATTTAATGCATGTGTTTAATATGTCTTATACCCATATTTTGGAAGTAAGTGATAGTGTAGCTATTTCTTTTAATCTAATTTTACCTTTAAACTCCGTATAACACCTAATATAAATACATGTTACTCTAATGGCGCCAACATCCGTTTCCAACGCCATCATCAATGCCGAAGCACCGGCTACCATCCAATTTTGGTAGGTTGACTTCCCCTATTATGAATGAGTAAAGCAGTCAACTTCACAAAACTCATCCTCACGCCATGTGCAACAATCTCAAAAGGTTAAATTGATACACAGGCTCACTTCAAAAGAAACATCGCTCAGAGGCTCGCCCCTGAGACACCAATCATGAAGAGGGTTATCGACTGCCTCCCTAGTCCAACAACGTAATCCTGTCACCAACCCTTCGCCTGGGAGACACGATTTTTCATCCTAGCAAGAGGAGGCAAAAAAAGAGAAGTCTGAGTTATGCTCAACACTTATCGCCGGCAGTACGACAATCAATCATGGAACGAAGAGTGTTCCAACCCACAACCGCTTTGATAATTAAGTGGTTAAACTAACTCTACCTTCAAACAGCCTTTCCTGAATGTTAGTTCCCCTGAGCGCAAAACTATATCTCATGCACGGCTCTCCAAGTTGCCAAGGAGAGAGGGTCGATGAAAAGAAAATACCAAGGTCCTTATCGTGGATGATCGCTCCTCCAAGGAGACCTCATCCCATAACTCCAATGGCAGGACGTCAACTGATCCATGTCCCATGCGGTGAACATCGGAGTGTGACACTTGGACCACGTGTCCAAGAATCTACCATCGAAAGGTCCCGGTGGAAAGGCAAGCAGATATGGAGGCTAGGCCTAAAAAAGAAATTGTTTTAGAGCAAAGACAAGGCGTGACATTTGGTGTGAATTCTGAGATCCACCCTCAAATCTATCAACATGAGAGCCTAAAAAAGAGGGCCCCATATGATAAAATATCTAACTAGACACCTTGAGAATCCTCCGGGATCGCCATCAATCAATTTCATCCCATCAAGAGGAGGTTAACTTCATCAAGCCCTCTAATCAAAGAAATTTTAATTCCACACTGAATCAAGTCCAGACGCCGATCGAAATTCGTCCAAGAAGAAGAAGAGGCAACAAATCAAGATAATATATATGGTACAACAAGTCGGAGCCATCCGTGCAGACGCCAATATCAACATAGGCCGCATAACAAGACTCTCCCTCAACCCAAGAATAATAAAATGTTCAAATAGGAAGCATCCTCCGATTCTTCGTAAGAGGAACAACAAGAAGAAGAAGAAGAAGAAAGGGAAGAAAATCCCACGCAACCCACTTTAAGGCGAGACAAATTCGCCAAATGAAAGCCAAAGATAAAGAAATCGCCGCTTGAATACAAAATGAGTGAAATGATGATGCATGACTCACGAATGCGTAAAAATCTCAGCAGTCCAACACCGCCCCCAAATAATCATCAAGCCTTCAAGAATATGACAATCCTCCAATAAATTGATCTCACATGCTTCAAGGGTCCAAATTGAGCCCGCGTGAAATAAATGAGTCGCAACCCGCTTCTAATATACAAACTATAGTCGTGACAGCCTCTCAACTTGATATTATCTCAGATTGTATAAATGGCAGAAAGCGTGTAAAAATTGGTGAGCAAGGCCCATATCCCGCTGAGTATGATCAAATTTCATACCAAAGGGATATTCAATGCCAAAGTTAATCTATTTGACGGAAATGGTAATCCTAAGCAACATCATCTACCTCCAAAGCATCCGTGGTAACACATGGGGTAATGATGCATTATTATTCCATCAATTCGTCAAAGCTTAATTTCGACCGCTGAATGGTGCCGATGAGTTGTCAAATGACTCCCAAAATTTTGCAACTTGAAAACATGTTCGTTAAAAGCTCAATGCGCCAAAAAAAAAGACAACAATCATTCGCTCGAGAAGAGGAAGAAAGACGAAGTCAAGAACAGATATATTACGCAAAAAATATGAGTATGAAATGTGAACAATAATTAAGAAGAAGAGCACCAATTCATCGCAACATATCGACAAGATGCCTTTATCTTTGCATGGCTTCAATCACCACATTTCAAGAGTGGCTAAAATTTGAGAAATTAAATTTATTACGCTCGATAATACCAAGATAAATCTAAAAGAAAAAGCTCGATTCAAAGAAAGGTGAAACACATTTCACCTCATTCAAGAAGATACAGTAAGCTTATAACGTAGACAAAGAAAGGCTACCCGCTTATCAAGAAAACCAAGCTGCTCAATCCGCCCACAACCCAAGCTCATACTGAGGTAATGATACTCGAGGTCGCTTCGCGACCAAAGCAAACAAAAGGTTTAATGACTCAATGGCCTAACCCTAAAAGAAAAGTCAACAAAGAGTATTCTTTAAGAGGAAAGTGTGGCTAAATTATTTAAACATGCACTCAAAGTAGGTCTCCAACTACCGAGTGTAAAAGAAGAGGGACAAGTGATAATCCTAACTATTGTCCATATCATCATGCGCTCAACCATCCTATCAAGATTGCTACATATTCAAAGATTGCCAGAGCGAAAATATAAAATGGAGAATTCACATTATCTGACAAGGTATTGGGTCCAAGAAAGAATCCACAAAAAGTAATCACCTCATCTCCGCTATCAAACAAATGATAAAGGCAAAGAGAACGGTCGATGATGAAGGATGACAGTCAGCCTCTAAAAGAGATCAAAAATGTTAAACGACGAATATATTCCGCGTGTTCAAGGAAATCACCACTGAGCCCATACTGAGAGACAAAACCTAAGCTATACCATCTCATGAAAGACCTAGCCAAATACCGCAAGGAAGGCTAAGAAACCCGCCAAACAAAAAAAAATAAATTAAATAAAAGAAGAAGGCAAGAAGACAAAAAATGTTACTACTATCGATGGTCGCAACGTAACACAAAAGGATCATCAATAATATGTATACAATCAAGACGCCAGACCATTACAAATCTTCGTGACAAGAAGAAGGGAATCATACCGAAGTCTTCATGAATGATGCATGCGATACTGTTTAAACTCGCTTCCAAATGAAGATGAATCGAGCTCACCATATCAACAGATAAAAATGTAGGCAAGGATTCAATCTTCGTATCATTGGGACGGGCGTAAGATGTCGAAGAATCGAAGTCATCCAAGATTCGATGAGCGAAGTAGTTTGAGAAGTGGTCGAGTGCTACCATCTCAACGAAAAGAGCCAATAAATAAAGATAAAGGAAAAGAAATCAAATCAAAAAAGTTATCCCTAAGGATTCAAATAAGAAGCCTTCATCAAAAGGGATCGACTACAATATTCTATCCCATCTAAGGAAAATTCAAAACTTAGGTATAAAGCACTTCTAATGTCAAGATCTCCGTAACACCTTAATTGAAGCTCAGAAGAGAGTTCAAGCATATTTTAACGCCGCCTAATCCGAGACCTCAGCATGTTCAAGAGCCTCCAACCGTCACATTTTCGTAAGATGATCTAATGCTCGGATCAGAGCATAATCAGATGTTATAAATGAAAGTGATGAAATTATGATACCATGGATCTTAATTGATCCTGCTCCTCCGTGAATCTTATGATGAATCGAGAACTGCTATCTTGGGATGTACAACATCTGGGACGAGATAAAGTCCTGGTTCAATGTTTCAATGAGAAGGGACAAAAAACTATCGGATTATTCGTCCTCCTTAAATTCGGAGACCTCCACACAGAAGTCAAATTTCATGTGATCGATGCAGATACTTCATTTAGAGCTCTTCTGGGTCGACCATGGCTTCATAAGTATTGTTCCATCTACATTGCATCAATGTATGAAATATACAAAAGGAGAAGAATGCCAAATTGTACATGCAACCTTTATGCATGAAATGAAGATATATCAAGATGCCGCCTATTTCTTCCTAAGGAATCAAAAAAACAAACAACTAAATACCGCATCTACTTCAAAACCCATAAAAGAACAAGTTAAGAAGAAGGAGAAATAAAATGAATAAAGGAAAAGAGATTGTTCCAAATATCCCTAGGGATATAAAAAAATAAGTCTAAAATCAATAAGACTGCCCTCATCTAGCAATATCAAGAAGAAGATGAATGTGTTCCTTTCAAATCCAAAGGTCCATGCGAATCTTCGAGTAAAACATCGATTCAGAAAATCATCGACTCGATTATGAGTTTGAAGGTAAGGTGCAATGTACCTACTTTAAAATAATCATAGATCCATCAGCATCAGAGACTATACTCGTAGTCACCCATGTTCCTCCCCAACATTTTAAAAAAATCACCCCTCGAGAAACTCACAAAGTCGGGAACGACGACTTCTATGTACCTCTCCCCGGAAAACACGGGCCGTGAAGCCTTTATAAATCCAAGGGGTGTCAAGAAGAAGATCCGACGGACGTAATGCTATTCAAGAAGCTATGCCCACAAGGATACCAAAATATTATTCTCCAAAGATGCAAAACCTAACGCGCAACATGGGTCCGCTGAAGTAAAGGACTAAGCTCTTTGAAATGATGTGGTACCCAAAAGGTTCTCAAACCATTGGTAAGAGAAATAAACACTACCAAAGGCCTTGGTTTCATCCAAGACAATGGTCCAAGAATATACCTACGCTATAACAGAATAAGTGAGAGTGATGATAAAGATGAGAATGCATTCTTAATGTTACCTCACAAATAATGAAAAGTGGCTGACCCACCAAGAGCTTGAAGATGGTCGATAACTACTATGGATGAACTTAAAGAAATTAATTTGGGAACCGAGGAGGATCCTCCACGCTCATCGGCCCTACTTCAAGATAAAGTGAAGAATTAAAATTTGCTCAGGAATTGTGGATTGCTCGACATATGTTGAAATGTCGCTTATCCCCGACATAGAGTTCACAAATTAGCAATTATGCAAAGACACCAAGCAAGCCTCTAGCGAATGAGATTGAGGTCAAGAACGGTAATTGCGTAAACCAAGAAGCTCATTGAAGCTGGTTTTATTCGAGAAGAAAAATACGCCGATGATAAATATTGTCTGTGAAAAGAAGAATGGTCGATTCAGATCATATCGACTTCGTGATTTAAACAAAGCATGTCCAAAGGATGACTTTCCGCTCAGATCGTAACCGGATAACACTTCAAACCACGACATGTTCTCATTTATGGACGGATCGCCGTTACAATCAAATCAAGATGGCTCAAGATGAGAAGCATATCTCATTCAGACACCAGCATATATTGCTATACCATGCCCTTCGCTTGAAGAATGTTGGAGCTACATACCAAAGGCTTAATAAATTGACGATCAATTTAGAAAAGTGAGTCAATGTTGATTCGCTGTCAAGAGTATATCGCAAAGATCATCTCGATGATTTAAGGATCGCCCTTGAAAGAATCGTAAAATATGATCTCAAGATGAATCCTCTCGCGCCTGAGTCTCTTCTGAAAGTTCCTGATATGTTGTCAGGCCGTAGGGATTGAAATCGATCCCAACAAAATCAAAGCGATCATTGAAATGCCTCCTCCAAGGAGCCTTCACAACTTCGCCCATACAAGGACATCTCGTGATTCATTAAGATTTATATCAAATCACGTGTGATGTCGAATTTTGCAAAATTAATGAAGAAAGATACTCTTTCAAGTGGACTAAGAATGTCGAGGCCTTCGACAAGATAAGAAATATCTCTTGAACCCACCCATTCTTGCCCAATCCCGTGAAAGCTCTCTTAGACATAACAAGACTCTCTAGTGCTCACAAGATAATAAAGGAAGGAAATGCTCAGATATTACCAAGACAAGCTAAGCACGTTATTCCCAATTGAGAAGCATTGTTAATTTTGCCGCCAAAAGCTACGCCATTACATGTTATCTCATAAAATTACTCTTATCTCAAGGATCGATGAAGTTGATGACAAGACAACGCTGATGTCGCTGGCATGATGTCATCTTCGCTACAATTTGATATTACATATGTCCCCCGAAAGTGAAGTAAAATTCTAGCAGATTTTCTTCGCCATCCCATCCCTACAGACTATCATTAACGATGATCTTCCGATGAGCAAATCATGCACATATAAAAGAAAAGCAACAAATGTGAGAATTGTATATTTGATGGAGTCCATTAAATACACTCAACCCTCAAATCTCCAAAGGCTCGAAGGACGGCCTCATTCGATCACACCGGGGTGGCATAACGAGACATTCTTATAAATTAACTCAACCAAACCAACAACGGGCGTAATATGAAGCGCCGGTGGCTGTTTAGAGGAAGCCATTTCCATGGGGTCCGTAATCCAAAATTTATCGATTCTCAACTCACATCAATCAAGTGTCGCATTTACAAAATCAAGAAGCTTGAATTGGCCTACTATCACAAACGAAGTTCTCGAGCTTATGAAGCAAATTCCAAATGTCATTATGACTGAGTCTCAGAGCTGAATAAAGAAAGATCGCTTAGCTAAGTTAGCTAAAGAAATGAGTATGATGACGATGACATATACTAATCGGTTCAGACCCGAGTCCTGTGAGCCAATAAGTTTAAAATCCTCACGGAAGAGGGATCATCAAATGCAAGATGCGCACCATGTTGCTCCTCACGCCTTACAAATTACTTTCCAAAGTCAACAAGACAAACTTCAAATCATTCCAGATGAAAGACCTCAACCTGAAAAAGTGCCAAAAACAAATGAAATTCTTATAAGAGAAGGAAGACTGAGATATCTTCATCGACTACTTCGGAAGGCAAATTGCCAAGTAATAAGTCGATAGCACAACTTGAGAAAAGGCTTCGATATGCTTATGTTGGCAATACTTATATCGTAGATCCTTCGAAAGTGTGGGTCGCGATGTTTGGGAATAGAAGAAGTCAACAGTAATTGTTGAAATACATCGCGACAGGTGCACACAATCGTCCTAAAATGGCTTTCAAAATTAAAAGAATTGGATACTATTGGCCATCTATGGTAAAAGATTGTATCAATCATGCAAGAGATGCCATGAATGTCGTCCACGGAACATAATTCATCAACCTCTAAATGCTTGCATCCAACGACAAGATCTTGCCATTGAGTCTTGGGACGGATGTAATTGGACCGATTGATCCATCATCATCGGTCACCGCTTCATCAAGCAACCACATATTATTTCGCTAAAGTTTTCCCCATTTAAAGAAGTTACAGCTGAACAGGTGACTAACTTTTTCACCCACAATATTGTCTATAGATTTGGTGTACCACGTCGAATCATTTCAGACAATGGGTCAGCCTTCAAAAGCACTAAAGTTTATAAATTTGCCGATCGACATAAGATTGATCACGATATTCAATTTATAATCCGAGAGCAAATGGTTTCGAGGCATTTAATAAAACACTAGTCAAATTGCTAAAAAATTTTCACAAGAAATAAAAGGGAGACATATCAAACTTGTGGAAGTTATGGGCTTACCGACTACTTACAAAACTCCTACAAAGTCTACTCCCCATGCACTAGTGGGGAGTGAAGTAGCTAGCCACGGTTGAACTACCTTCGCCCAGTAGCCATAAACCAAAATCTTACCCAAGATGAGAATGCTTCACGAATGGAAGAGCTTGACGCTTGACGAGGTTAGCTCCAAGCTCAAGAAACCTAGAAGTCTATCGCGAGGATGTCCAAAGCATTGATCATATAAGACGCTCGAAGCTTTTCAAGAAGGGGATTTGGTCCCGTGCCGAGAAGATAATCATCCCTCATCAGGCAGAATTTGAACCTAGGAACTTTGTTATTGAAAAGGTATATGCGGAGCCTACCACTGACTTCAAAGGTGAAAGACCAATGCCGCCAATCAATCGGTGATTTAAAAAATATTACACATGAAAGTGTGATTGACAAATCTCGTGATTTGAAAGTCTTCATCACAAACACATTATGAAATTCTCTGAATACAAGAACGATTTCAAAATAAAGAAAAAATTCGAAGGGGCATTTTTTTAAGTTTTATAGTAAAGTATCGGGCATTCCTGGTAGACAAGGAGCATTCCTTTCTCTTTGGGATTGACATCGTGCCTAGTGCCGAGATCCCTACATACATACTCAAAATTATATGTTCAAATTCTCAAATTTAAAAGTCTTACTGATTAAAGAAGAAAATTTTCAAGTCTACAAACTTCAACAAACCAAATTGGAAGTGCATTTTCCATCCCACATCAAATCTAGAGGCTCGAGTTGGTGTATAAGGTCGGACTCAATACGCCCAAATATGGCCGAGTCGTTGACAGGTCTTCTTACTCAATACGCTACAAAGGCCGTAGTAAGAGATCCCCATCTCAGCAAATAATAAAATCCTTCATCAATTGCTCAAGTCCATGACTCAAGGTATAGACTCAACATAATAATACGAGTCAGCCGATGATTTGCTTACTCAACACGCCACAAAGGCTGTAGTAAGGGATCCTTCTATTTCGTCAGTTCAAAGACAAGAGCATCCAAATCTCCAAATCTTTCCAACTTGGTGAGTTCGAGTGACCCAAACTGGGAGATTATCCCTATTGGTCGTAAGGTCATTTCTCAAAATTCTATAATAAACAAAAAATCTTGACTCAAGAAGGCACTAAGCCGAGCTTGGAATCTAATACAAATGTGAAAATCTCAACTCCTTCAATAAGTCTATTAAAAGATCAAGGAAATTCTTCAAGAAGTCCAATCAAGCAAAAGCAGAGAACTAAGAATATCCCAATGTTCGCTCAAAAGCTAAAACAATGGGAGTTTTGTCATCAAGATATCCGGCGCAGAAGATTGATGACTCTTCGCATCACAAGCTCAGAGCTAAGATGTATCCTTCCATAAGACAAAGAAAGGGGTAATGTAATCAGACGCCGACAAATCTCCAAGATAATTGGGACTTTTCCATCAAATCCGGCATGAAGTGGGATGAAAAGGAGACAAGATATGATCTTAAGATGAAGTCTTCAACAAGTAAGCACAAAGCAGACCAAGACATTCTCATCACCACTCCATCACCGCGCACAAAGCAGAGAGGAAAATACAAATCCCAAGTTTCGAGATGAAATCTTCAATAAGTCAAAGAAAAAGCGACAAAAACATTCTCATCTCATCGACTCAATTAAGTCCGCAAGCACAAAGCGGAGGAAAATACAATTTTTAAAATTTCGAGATGAAATCTTCAACAAGTCCGTCAAAACACAAAGTATGGGACCGAAGATGTTCTCATCACAGCAACAAATCATCAACTCCATCAACTTCGCTAAGGCACAAAGCAAGGACAGGAGGAGAAATATAAATTTCAAACCCCCAGGAGGAAGTCTTCAATAAGTCCGTTAAAGCACAAAGCCAATGATCGAAGACATTCCAAATTCCCTTGACAAGTTGATGATGACAAGTCAAAACTCTCTTTCATCTAGCCAATCAAGCACAAAGCATTGACTAATGACAACAAATACCGCTCAACGAAGCTATTGCTCCGATGAAATACAAATGCTTCTCCAACCTAAGAGTTATACTTCTATCAAAGCGTGATCAAATATTATTAAAAGTTGTTGAAATTATAACTTCGTAACATCCAAGTAAATCTCTTGAGATCCGCAAGGTCATACATAACAAACACCTCCCGCTCCATGCGCACCTTTGTTTGTTGGGCATTTGACCTACAACTATATGCTACTTGAAATTAAATAAATAAAGTAGGTTAAAACCCCATAATCGATCAAATCAATTAAATTCGCTTTGAAAATTGACCGTAATGCGCCGAAAACGCTAAAATTAATTAAATGAAAAATATCAAATCGCTTAATGATCAATCAAATAATTAAAATCAATTTTAACAAAATTACACGCGAGTCGAAGCCGACGACCTTCAACGACTCTCGCAATTAATGCGACATCGTCGCCAAACGCCAAATCTATCAAACGACGCCTTCCGCGGTCATTCGCAAAGTATGCGAACGCCGATTAATTCGAAGACGCCGCATAATTTAAACAATTTCATTTTGCCGACGTTGCTTAAACAACCTCGAAAAATCGATTGATCACGCTTGCGTCGCGACAACAAAATCTAAAATTAACACCCATATTGCTGGTTTATTAGATGATTCATCAAAATTTTACAAATAGGGTTAATTATATTAATCTTGCTAATAATCTCTAATCCCTATTAATCCATCTTAACTCAACCATCCAAGTTACCAATTAAATGCCGCATCCTATTGGACATTTAAACTAACCATCGACTTACTCTAATACAAATCAAAGCGTAGGCACGCTTCATTCACGACATTTTTCTTCCCTCTCTCGTTCTCAAGCTCACCAAGTCTCCTTTCTTCCTCTCGCTTCGCTCGTCTCAGAGCCCAAACGACATCCTCTATCGTCTCCTCTCTTCGCACTTGGTCATCCTTCAGCAGCTCTCCTCCTCTCTGACTTGGAACTCCCCTAGCAGTTTCCTCCTCTCTCAAGCACCAACCCTACGAGCAAACAGAGGATACTTCCTAATCACCTTCTTCCAACCAAAACCCCAAGTTGTTTCGCTTTCAATCTAAGTTATTTTTTTTTTGCTATTTTTCAAGGAAATGATTTGCTTTATCCTCATACGCTATGGTCATTAACTTGTATAATCATTTATTGAGGTTTTGGTCACGCCATCTTGGCCTTTGTTGTTGTTGTAAGGAATGTTCATGGGGAGTTTCAAGATTTTTACTATTATTTGTGCTTGCTGTTTTCCGTGATATATCCCTTTATCTATATGTCGCTCCATCGAGTGTTGAGTTTAGATCTTTGCTTTCACCTGGTGTGAGGTTGAATTTGACGCTTATGGATTATTTACATGTTTTGCAAAGCTGAAGTTGTCAAAGGAGAACCCTTAGTTGAAAGGTTAAATTTTGTTCAACATGTCTTGGAAGCTTTTGCCGATTCAATGGCTGATACTCAATCAAAGGATGCACTTTTGAATTCACTTTTTTATTCCTAATTTTTATGGAATTCTAATGAATCCATCAAATCTTATTTATAATGATGCTCCATGGATTGATATTAATAATACTCAAAAGTGTTTTGTGCACTCTGATATTAGTAATGATCTAGCTAAACGGCTTGGAGTGCAATCTCTACAAGGTCTGTGTCTTTAGTTGATGAGAAAACTACTAGGGATTTTTCATGCATGGATTATGCCAGAATTACAAATTTGTTTTCTTTATATGGCAATCATTGCTACAACACAATCTTGTTCTTAATGAAGGAGAGGATGAAAGGAATGATTGGCTCTTTACACTTGTCTTTTCATCACTTGATATCTTATTATCGGTGAAATATGAAATTTATTTGGAAAGGTTTTATATGCAATTAAAGCTATGTTACAACTTTCTTATTTGAATATTCTAAATGCAAAATTCGGATGAAATGGTGATGAAAATGATCTTTATGGCGATTATTATACTTTAATTTCATATACATGTGAATGCAAATTTATTACTATATCCTATAAGTATCAGTTCATTCTCTCCGATGTGGGAAACTCTTATAAGTGCGCGCGTTTCTCCAATATGGCGGGAAGCTTGCTATAAGAATGCACATGTTTCAACATGAGGAGAAACTTGTTATAAGTACCACTCGTGTTTCCGACATGGTAGAGAATTCTATATAAGTGCACATGTTTTCTCCTGGGAGATTTGTAAGTATCTACACATGTTTCTCTATACGTGATAGGAAAATTTCTATAAGTACTTGCGTGTTTCTCCGACGTAATGAGCTTCTTATAAGCGCATGTTTCTGATATAGCAGAGAAACTTGATATAAGTACCTACACAACATGGTAGGAAAATTTGTGATATAAGTACCTACACATGTTTCTCCAACATGATAGGGAAATTTGTGATAAGTACCTGTACATGTTTCTCCAACATGACTGAGAAACTTGCGATAAGTACCTGTACATGTTTCTCCAACATGATGGGGCTTGTTATAGAATCTACACGTTTTATACATGGTGGGGAAATTTGTGATATAAGTCTGCGTCATGTTTCTCCGACATGTGACAAACTTATTATAATCTCTACATATTTCTCCGACATGGTAGGAAAATTTGTTCTTTGTGTCATGTAACCCAGCCTTTCTTGGCGTGGTGGGCAAATAAATTCCGGTCGTGGTGTCTCACGACACTCTCATGAGCCTTTCTTGGCGTGGTGAGAGGTCAGTCTCCGGTACCCATGTGGGGATGACGCCGGGAGGTTGCCGAAATTTATTTAAAAAAAAAAAAGATAAGAAGGAAGGGATGAAATGCTTAAGTTGTCATGATTACTTAAAATTTCTTTATCTCAAAATCTTATCTTGATTTATATTATCTGTATCTATTTTGTGGCAAATATGACATGAGTTTGATCTTTATGCTCTAATTTTTATAATATCATTTATCCATTATGGCAGTCTGACGTGAGTATGTGAATTGATCAATGCTTATTTATGTCAAAACATGAGTGTTTATGTATTGATTTTTACATCATGCAATTTATCTATTAGGTAGTCATCATGATATGTATTGTTTAATGCTCGTCAAAATTCTATTTAGACATGTTATGAGGTATATGTTGGACATGTGCTTAAACATAAAGCTTAGTATGCCATCTCTCTTGCTTTACTTGTCCATTTTGCCATGATTTGCACACATTTATGAGACATGACACAAAAAAATATATATGAAGGAAACACATGGAAAATGATATTAAATCAAATCTACAAGATGACATGACATCTATCGTGAGAATATCAAAAATAGAAAATTGTCAAGTTAGAAAGGGAACTTACAAGTCTATGTGGCACCAATTAACACTTTTGTAAGAATTAAAATAACTTGGACTTGTAATATAAAAGAGAAAGGGAAAGTAGGAGAGTAAGGTTTCTTGAGAGGTGAATCCCTTCTTATTTATAGGCCTCTAGCCTTATCACTTATTGTTATCCCATTGATACATGTTTAAGCTTATCATAAGTTTGCATGCAAGGGGTTTAATCCAAACTTAGGCCATGTGTCATGCTACATGCACATGCATGTAAGGAAATTTTAGATTACTTTATCATTTATTCTTAATGATGTATGACAAAAATATGAGTTAAATAAACAAATAAAATTTAACTCTTTCTTTTGTCATTTACTTATGGCATCTCACATGCACATGCATGTGAGAACTTTCCACCCTTTCCTTTCATTCATCCTTTGTCATACACCCTTTATGAAATGGGATGAGTACTTGTGCCTTTTTTGTTTGCAAAGGTGATTCATTTAATTCACTTACTTGCTTTCTTATGACACTTATATGACATGCATATCTACCTTTGCCATTTGTCTCTTAATGGTAGTTGACATTCACTCATATCTTTATTCTCTCCTCTCTCATTAAGAGAAATATGGGCCATGGATCATACTATATGGGCCACTTTCCATTAATTTAGAGCAAAGAAAGATATATAGAAAGCCCATTACTTCTGATTGATCAAATGGGCTCCAAAATAATTTATTTCATTTTATTATTTTTCCTGATTTGTGGCATAAAATGGGATTTTGCCCAAACATTATGCATATCTTATTTTCAATCAAATACCTAAGTATTTTAGGTTCACTACATTCATGATTGATCAAATGGTATAAAATAATTTATTCACCTATTTTCCTTGATTTGTGGCATAAAGGGGATTTTGGATATTATGCGTATCTTATTTTCAATCAAATGTCTAGTTTTTTTGTCATTTCTTAATTGATCAAATGGGCCTCCAAAATAATTTATTTTATTTTTATTGTTGATTTGTGGCATAATAGGGGATTTTGGCATTATGCATATCTTATTTTCAATCAAATCTAAGTATTTTAGGTCACTACTTGTGATTGATCAAATGAAAATAATTTATTTCACACTTCGATTTGTGGCATAAAGGGAATTTTGGCATTATCATATCTTATTTTCAATCAAATGTAAGTTTTTAGGTTCATGATTGATCGGTGGGCGCCAAAATAATTTATTTTCTCTTTTCGTCTTGATTGGTAGATAAAGGATTTTGGCCCAAATGAAGTCATCATCGTTTCAATCAAATAATTATGTCTACTTTAGATTCTCACTTTTTTGGCCCAAATGAAGTATCCAATAAATCAAATATCTAGAAAGACATATGTTCCAAATGCGGGATAAATAAACAAAAACGATCTTTATACCCGATTTGGTCTTTGACTGGGTAAGTTAAAACTAAAATGTCATATTAAGAACTGACTTGTAAATTACACTACATTTAACCATTTAAATGTCATACAAATTTTAAAACAGAATACTTTTATGTATATTAAAGTAATCATCATGTCAAATGGAAAGAGCAGAGATATATATCCGGTTTGGTCTTGGGGTGTCAAAAAACAAAAATGTGATATTATAAGAATTTCAAATAAATAATATCGAAATAGTTCATATAATACAAGATATGAATGACATACAAATTGAAACCTCAAGAAGAAAAGTCTCAAACCCGATCCTACATGTTGAAGCTAGAGTGGGAGTTTTGAAGGATTATACTTCTTGAGACAATGATAAGACTCGATCCCTGAAAGCAGAGTAGGCAGTCTATCAATTGATGTTAGTCTATTATCGAAGAGGCAATTCATTAAAATTTCGTTGATAAATGATCATTATATTCAAATCTAAATCAATCATAGAATGATCAAAGATTCAAATAAAATATCAAAATATAAATAAAAAATAAAATGAATTATTTAAATTAAAACTAAAAAAAATCAATCAATCACTCCTTGTTTATCTCGGGTGATTAAGAAAACTTTTTCTTCACAAAAGCCGTGTCAAATCAATCATCTAACTTCACACTCAAAAATTTAAATGCACAGGGGCGTGGTGCATGTCCATGTCGTGGTTTCGCTGATGACATAAATGGCGATTCTGAGCCCTCGAGGTGGTTTGTCTGATATGACACTAAATTACGATCATGGCGCGGCCATATGTTCCAACTTTCTCTTTGGTCTGAAATGTAGAATATTTGGTTGGGCAAAAGCCTGTTGTAAGTTGACTTATATTTGTCTCTTAGATAAACTCCACTGAGACACTTAGGCGACGTGTCCCATGTGTTCGACAGGATCCTTGGTCGGGTTGATTATTCCCTCACTAAGCGGGCCCCACGGCTGGGATGATGGAACCATGGGATCTAGATCAGGCGGCGTCATTCCCCTACAAAAGTTTTAAATTAAAATAATAAATTTCATAAGTTAAACTCAACCATTATATATATACTTTTTCGATTATTTGCCTAATCGAAAGTCTATCTCATATGGGGGAATTAACTATAGGCTTGCCTATGAAACCAACCAGATATAAAAAGTTTTCACCAAATGAGAACGAAATATTTGGGTAGTGTCTTATCTACTATTCATTTGCCTTCTGAAATTATTACCGACACCTTAAACGACTCTTTTTTTTATTCCAAAAGAGGTCGGTGGCGAATTTTCGGATCCCACAGAAGTAAGTTATGATCAAAAGACTGACTTGCAGAGTAGCCTCCATCCTTTCTTGCTGCTAGTTTAGATTGAGATTACTACTTGACTTTGGTCTTAATTTCTGGCAACCATATTGAAATATCATTCAAGATCATTGCAATTGAGGAGATTTGTTCCACTATCTTCTCTACACATACCAAGCAATCTTCTATTGATGTTGTGGCATTACATATTCCTTTTGCTGTGACTATCACATAATTTTTAAGAACAAACAATAAATGAGATACTAGAAAGAATTCAATGCCAACAAAAATATTAGGAATTAAGCAATTCGGAGAGAATCATTGTTGAAATAATCATGACATGAATTATTAGTAGAATTCAAGTTGGATGGTTGAAGTGGAGGAATGCATCTGGCCTATTATGTGATAGAAAAGTTCCACTTAAACTTAAGGAAAATTTTATAAGATGGTGGTAAGACCCGCAATGACTTATGGTGCGAGAATGTTGGCCAATAAAGAGAAGCATAAGACTAAGTTAAGTGTTACAGAGATGAGGATGCTCAGGTGGATGAGTGGCTTTATTCTTAGAGATAGAATGCAAAATGAGTATGTTCGGGAAAAAGTTGGAGTAGCTCCAGTGGTAGATAAGATTAGGGAGAGTCGCCTTAGATGGTTTGGCCACATAAAGCGTCGGCCGTCCGATGACCCGATTAGGAGAGTAGATGCTTTAGATTTGCCTTATGTTAAGAAAGGTAGAGGTAGACTTAAAAAGACTTGGTTAAGATGTATAAAAAATGATCTTAGTATACTTGAATTAAATGAGAATTTGACACATAATAGGACACAATGGAGATGAAGGATTCATGTAGCCGACCCCACCTAGTGGGATTAAGGCTTGTTGTTGTTGTTGTTGTTGTATAAGTGCATCCAATTACTATAGAAGTAATTGTCAAACCTCCTTGGTCACAATCACAAGCAATTCACTCACAACCATCTTTCTAGCGCAACTATAAATCCTAGCCTGAAAAATATAAGCATGAACTTATTATAAACTATATTAGGTATGACATAATGTCATATAGCAAAATATTTTTTATTAGCTGTCGTTTTATTATAATTTGAATTGTTTGCATAAAATGCCTCAATCAAATGTGGCGCATGCCTCATTTAGACAATTAAGGCATAAGCCTTAAGATGGTTTTTAGGTGTCTTATGGTGAGGCGCCCCTTAAGGCATTCACCTTGAACTCCTTTTTAATCCCTGCATATTATTTATAGTATAGTTCAGCATAAGCATCCTTATTACAATCTGCATTCGCAACAATCAAAGATTCCCAAACTAATTAACCCAACGAACTAGCTGAACATCAATTGACCAACTGACAACCAATACAATAACTTGATCTAGTTTTATCAGTAAAGCTGTTATCATTTGGAGTAGAAGTCTTTCATTTATCTTGGAGCTTTTTTTTGACTTGCATAATTCTGTTATCCACTGTTCTAGGATGTTGTGGGTTCGCAACATACTTCCATTTTAGTTTATTATTTAGGTAAGTGCTCATGACATGTAATGATTGATTCAAGTGCTGGAGAACTGAAAATACTTAAATGTAAAAAAAATAAACAACTTATGCGTTGCATAAACGATTTGATGGTGATGTGCAGTTCTGTTGACCAAGGAATAAAATGAGTATTTAATTGTATGAGAGAAAGTTAGTTCAGATATGTAATTTTATTATTAAAATTTGAGCTGACTTTAAATGGTTAAGATAAGACTAAAGATGATGAGGGGAGGTTCAACTTGCTGAAAAAAAAGCATTTTTTTATGGAATATGTTAATAAAATTTCAACACCAAAGAAGCAACCACATGAAATGCAATTTTTTTTCTTTTATATTGGTAGGTGAATTTTTTATTTTTTTTATATTTTGAAGTTGTATAAGGATATCTGTTGTTATTTGAAATTATCATTACTTTTACTGCATGGAGGTTTTTTAGAATATATCATTATAGTTGAGCATTAAGAATCTGCAGAATCAATGCAAGAATTATCGACAACGACCAACATGACGTATTGCTTTTTTTAAGAACTCTTGAAAACTAATATCAACATCTTGGTCTTCTTTTTCAAAATTTGTACATGTAGTAAAATTTTATCAGTCTTCTGATAATTCTGTGTTCTATTTTCAAGTTGTTATACTTATGCTGATCTAAACTTCTTGGTTTTTGATTATTCATTTCACGTTTGGTTACAATAATTTGTCAATCCACATACGAAATGCTATGACTATTTAATATAACGAATGAGATTAATGTATAGTGTTCCATAGTTTCATTAGTTATCCATAGTTGTCATATGAAAAATGTGCTATGATTATTATACGTTTGAGAAATGGCTTTATCATTTCATATGATTACCAAAAATGTTAGATATCTACACATGTGATACGACCATTACATACGATGAATGAGATAAATTAGATTGTGTTATATTGTTAATAAATCTATTGAACTTTTAGCTGCAAATTGAAACATGCAATTAAACTAACATAGTAAAGATTTTAAGGACACAGAACTTGAGTTTTATCTAAGAAAACATTTGATCTATTTATTAACTTGCCAGGAGCAGCTAGAGTTCATGGCTTATCTTCAGATCAATTTTGCCAAGGAGGTTTCGTGCTAGGAAAAGCATCAGAAGCTGGTTTTGGAAATGAAATATACAAGATTTTATCTGCAGCAGCACTAAGTGTTATGCTAAACCGATCCTTGATCATTGACCAAACCAGGCATATCAATATTCTCTATCCCAAATGCTTGCTATACTATTTCCACAAATGCCTTTTGAATCAATCATTATTGAAGTGTTGATTCCGTTTTGATTTCACTTATCTTTATTCGTCAAATAGTTTTTTTCTGCGCCATGGAGTTTAGTGAACTTCATATGATCAATGTAAAAAAATCAGGGGTTATTTTGTTATTTTGTTTAAGGAATCTTTAGCTTGCTTAGTCTTTGAAGTGCTGTTTGCATCATTACAAGGCTTCCATAATCTCTTTAGAATTGATATTAGAATTAACTCTTATAGCAGAAACTTCTCATTTTTTTTTCTTTTCTGGGGCTTTTATCCTTTTGGGGATTTTATTTCATATACAAACCATTCATTTACTCTGAAAGAAGTGAAGCACCTTTGGAGAAAGAATGATTGTGCTAAAAGTATAGAAGAAAATTGCTGATCAGACTAGACAATTTTGAACGCCCATTAGACAAACATTCTATGCAGCGACTGGAGGATTTGGAAACAACCTACCATCTGGTAAGTTCAATGAGTATCCTAGTTTAACTAGAATATATTCTATGCAAAAGAGCAGGAAACATCATTTATGTAAACTATGAATATTATAAAAGAATATTAAATAGTTAATAAAATAGTAAATTATTTTTTATGACATGAAAACAATGTAAACATAAATAAAATAAATTATACTGTTTCAATTCAAAGAATCAATAGTGTAGAACTTATTTTTTATATTTTTATGGATAGTATCATTAAAAGAAAAAGTTTTTCTTATGTTGTTTTTGCTAAGCATGCTATTGAAAAAAAAAAAAGACGAGAAAAAAAATATCCTGAAAGAATCCCAATGGGTCCCAATATTTTTAATAAATTTTATAATTTGTGATTAAAGTTTCAATTGTTATAAGTAACATTGTTTATAACAATATTACATTGTTTTATTTTTTATATCATAAATAATGCTTAACATGTGTTTACTATAATTATTTAATCTGACAAATTTTTTTATGGTATATAATATTATAAGTATTCTTATTATATCTACAAAATGTTGCAAATTAACATGATAATTAGTTTAAAACATAATTAAGTAATTTTTAATATTTATTATTTTTTAGTTATATTTAATAGAAATATGATTTTTTGTAAAAAAATATGTTTAGTTTGCTATATAAATTGATTTAAATGAAGTTGTTTGCCTCCTATATTATGTTATATTAAGACAAAAAATGTTGTATCAATACGTTATAGAAATTGTTTCAGAATTTCTTAGTTACATGGTGGTTCTTTCAAATTAATATCTTTTGTACTGTGTACATTATTCATCTTATTATAATACACATTCCCAATATAACCTGGAAATGTCAAAATAACCTAGGTTGAGTCACCCGACTCCTATGGGCATGTAGATGATTTATGCCACAAGATCCTATGTAAATCAAGCAAAATCGAACCAAACCAATTCTACATTGCCTAAATTGACTTAATCAGCCTGGATCTACTTGGTCGGGTTGTTTTCTTCTTGTGCACATAGGAGCATGCCCTAGCCTCCACTGCACTTCTTCCACAATTGCACGCTTGTTACTTATTGTCCTTATTTCAGTTTAGAGAGGAACGGCTAGCAGCATCAAGGCGACTAGAAGGTTTTGTCGCTTAGGGCAATGGAGAAAATTTTCAATATTGCTATGTAATTGATGTATAATAACTTTGGTTAACATGTTTATTGTTTTATTCTTTTCCATGCTTGTTATTTGATTAGAAGATAACATACTAATAGGTTAAAATAGATTTTACTATTTCAATTCTGTTGTTTAACGAAATAATTTTCTTGTTAAAAAAATCCTATACCTGCCAAATAAAAAAAAAATCAGGCCTCAATAGAACTTATGAATTATACATCTGATTATGGTTATGATGTATATCTAGGAGAGAGAGAGATTGAGAAGATGAGGGGAGAGAGACAAGAGATATAAGAGAGGAGAGAAAAGGGCCTAATTACCTTGGGGGGAGAGAGGTGGGGAGAGAGAGAGAGAGGAGAGCTTGCTAGCAAAGTTGTTTTTAATATTCAATAGCATATTTGAAATCTTACATGCATCCTTATTTAGAAGAGGGATTTTACAAGTAAAGAAAATAAATGAGGAAAGTAATAAAAATAGATCATGATTTAACTTGTGTATGTATATAAGATGAGTCTTCCTGGCAGGATTTCTCAAGTAGTTATTAACTTACATATTTATTATAGAATAAATATGAATTATGAACAAGCATGATGCATATATGATTCGTTCAATAATGATGATGCTTCTCTTAGTGGAGCATGAACTTGTGTATGTATATAAGATGAGTCTTCCTGGTAGGATTTCTCAAGTAGTTATTTACTTGCATATAGATTAGAGCAAACATGATGACGCACATGATTTGTTCAATAATGATGATGCTTCTCTTAGTAGAGTATGAACCATGATATAATCCTTGATCTCTAGGCTTCGTATTAGGTTTCTGATTGTGACTTTATGCCTGGGCATGTTCAAAGGACTACAATCTCCTTAAACCTATCTCCATTTGTCAAAAGATGGCAATGAAAGAGGTCATCTTCAAGACACATATGGATGTCAAATGATCAACATTTTTGATGTAGTATGCAACTCCAGCCAACCTAACAAATGTTGATGGGTGGATCTCAGACCTCTACAATCACTGTTAGGCCTAAGAAAGTAAAAGGTTTCCACAACTTTACAGTGATGTATAAATGTCTTCATAAGTGCCAATCACCTTCAAACTATCATTGTGCAAATGCAGAATGTATTGAGCCTATTGAACATAACTACTTAAAATGATTGGATAACTAGCCCAATGAAATATCTGTGCCAGTCATCTTCTCCTAACAATAGCAAATGATAACTTAGCAACCTCAATTCTAGTACATCTTTCATTGGTTAAAGGACGTCATAATCCCCTAATTGATTTTGTCCACCTTCGTTGGGTTATACTCCCCACTTTGCATCTTAATAGGATCATAGCCAATGGAGCGATCAAGATCACATGGACATCACAAAATCACACCAAGCTGTTGCATGCATTTTAACTACTAACCTCTTTTGGTGCCACCAAGCATTCTACTACCTCGACTATCCTAAAAGGATGACAAATTAGTCCAAAAATTTGCCACATAAGTGAACCATTTATAGTCCTCCACATGTCCATATAATGGTAAGTACATTGTATATACTTTGTGACATTGCAGGATAATCTTATATTGGCTAGGTCGGGTGCTGAACTAGAATCGGTGCTAGATAAGTCTAAGTGACGAGCTTATCTATTCAATCTAAGATTTTGATTTGACCTACATTTCCAGTGACAATTTCCCTTTTTAGATGGTTGATTTGCACTGAAGATAAACCTAATGGTGCATGTTACATGAGACATCCCTGATAAATATCAAATTCTTTATTAAAAATAAAAATCTCTTTTAAAAGTCATATATCACTTTTCTAACTCTTTTTCAGCAAGATCTCTTAAATACTTCTAACAAGCCAGGCTACACAGCTCCCTAATTTAGGGAAATGAAATTGAGTGATAAGATAGGCTTCAAAACAAATGGCTGATGATCATCTTTCAAATTTTTGGCTTGAATGATTCACATGTATACTTCTTTGATTAAATGGAAAAATAATTCAGCTCTTTTTTAGAAGGATGTTTTAATTTCTTTATCCGCTTCAAATCTATCAGTAAAGATTGAGTTCTTTTCTTTCCTTCTATTTGAAAATGCAGAGTGTTTACAATCTCTTAGTGATTAGTAATATGCTTGCTCTCTTCTTGTTTGTGTGAGTAATCCATTCAACAAGCTTTCTCTTAAATAAAATAGGAATAAACAATCTTTAAATCATTGTGCTCTCATTGAAACCATGAAGAGACAACATTCTTCAACAATAAGGTCTAAAAGGTGAGAACAAGAGCTACAAGTGAAAATAAACCTAGAATTGGAGGGGGATTCTCCTGGTCGGCTGCTGTAGGGGTTGAATTCTAGATGATATGAGGGTTGGACAACGAGAAAGGGGCTGGAAGACGCCTTGTCTGTAGCTGGTTGGACCCAAACAGTAATAAGGAGGGAAGCAGGGCTGTGGTTGGAAAGTTGGAAACAACACTGTGAGATGCAGGGACAGCTGCTGGAAGGCTAGACAAAGGTGAGGAGTAATCCTCAAAGGTAGAAATTGTACTCCAGACCTCAATTCAATCAAGATTCAGACTCATCATTTGATTGAAAGGTGTTTATTGCTCTCACAAAGGAAAAAAAAGATAACACAATTTTTCAAAACTTAAAAATGTAAAACTAATACACATAAGAGGTTATTTATATTAAATTAAACAAATCCCAAACCAAAGGAAAATTGAACCTGTAACAACAATAACTTGGACAGGTCGATTCAAGGCCTTTTGAAATGGCCAAGGTATTAGGGCTGGTGGGAGTCAATCCAAGTCATGGGAAACACTTCATGTCATTCTCCCTGAGTTGGAGATGTGTCACCATCATTCACTGGAGCTTGTGGATCTTCATAATATAGTGGCAAGTTTGTTGCATTAAAGATGGCATAATTATTTTAATCATCAAGCAAGTCAACTTTATAGGCATTATCCTTGATCCATTTGACAATTCTGAACAGATCATCAGTTCGTGGCCTGAGCTTTTTAAATGCACCAATTGGAAATCTCTCATTCTTCAATCTAATTCACTCCAAGTTGCCTTCCATGAAAGTTGGCCTTCTTGGATTTATTTGCCTGCTTATGGTATTTAGTGTTTTGTCTAACAATTTCTTTCTTCACCTGTTCATGTAAACATGTATCTCCTTGATTCAAACTTTGGCATCAACATTAGGCTCAATGATAATAAGAACCAACTCCAAAAAGTGTGAGCGGGTTTCTCTCATAAATAATCTCAAAGGGTGCAATCTATAGACTGGTTAGTAGATCTGTTATCGGCAAATTGGACTTAGGGAAGTATCAGGTCTCATTGTTTGATATTCTTACTCAATAAAGTACATATCCTCATACTATGATTCACTACCTTCATCTATCCATCAGTCTATAGACGAGTTGTTGAACTAAAGTTTTGTATTTAATTTACCTCATAAGGTTTTTCAAAAGTGACCATGAAGTCGAACCATCTCCTTAAAGTAGATATCCACTGTGGGTGAGGTATCTATTATCTTATGGTAGGGTATGAAGTGCACCATCTTGGAGGAGAAGTAATTTACTACCACCAGTATGGAATCTTAGTTGAATTTGTGGAAGATCCACAATAATTTCAAACTAACATCTACCTAAGATAACAAATAACTCTGAAATCGAGAGGGGAGTGTGTAAACCTGTATTCTGCCTTTGTGTCTTAGCTATTTAACACACTCTGCATTTCTTGATGTGCCTCTCAACATTTTTGATTTGCTTAGGCTATCAAAAGTTCTCTTTTACTAGAGAAAGAGTCTTGTCTTTGCTAACCCATTGTGGCACTCCTATAGAATAACCTCTTAAGTGAACACCTAGAGGTGCACAATTTATTCTAAAGAATAGATATTTATAGGCTCTATGATATCACTTGTAAGGCCTATCCCAACATCAAATCTCCAAATCTCACAAAATATCCATTGGTGATAATAAAACCTTCAAATAATAATCAATAACTCAAAGCGACTATCATATGTTGGCTCATAATCTTATGTTTAAGCCCAAAATGAAAGATAAACTACATCCATAATGTATACCCTTCAATTTATATTGATTGTTCAAAAATCTCAAAGCTTCATGACCAATGAAAATTTATTCATTGATTAATAAGTAGTGATTTCAATGATTGAGAGATCTCACAATACCATAAAACTTCTTATTATATGTGAAATACTTCTATCTTGAGTTCTCACTAAAGAATTCAATAGGGTTTCCTCCTTGACTTAACATAGCTCGATCATCGTATTGGAGGCATCACACGACACCTCAATAAGAGTTAAAATGAGGGCTTGTGTCACCAATCTAATTCATTAAATCAAAGTTGATTTATGCTTCTCTAACCATGAGAATTTATTTGCCTTGAGGAGCTCAACCAACAAGGTTGCTATAAAGCTAAATTTTTTGATGATACTCAAAATAAAGCAAGTCCATAAATTTGGCGAATTTGTTTGAAGGACTTGGCCAGTTCAAAAATAGCTTATACCTTGGCTGGATCCATCTCAATCCCAATTGTTGAGACGATATAGCCCAAAAAATAGATTTTGGAGATTAGGAAATGACAATTCTTAGGATGTCGATACAACTACTCCTAATGGACTTCAAAGTCTTACCACAAATACTCAAAATGGTCTTCCATCATACAAGAATAGCATCAAAGTATACAACCATGAATTTTTTAAATAAAAGCTCAAAAAATCTAGTTCATCAATCTCATAAAAGTGCTCGCGTCATTAAAAAGGCAAAAAAACATGATTTTCCACTTCTATAGGTTATCGTTTCTTGAAGGCTATCTTCCACTTGTCTCAGAGCTTCAACTAAATCTAGTGATAATTGCTGTGAAGATCTATTTTGGTGAAAGTGGTCATCTCATGCCACTATTTAACAAGTCATCTAATTGTCGGATAGAAAATTTATATTTGATGACAATTTTATTCATAATTTACTGCCAATACACATACACCATAAACCATCTTTTCAGGTACAAGTACAACACTTACATGCACACCCATTGTTTGGACATCATATTCTCAACCTATCGGCCGCATCTTGTAGGCATGTCAGCGGGATATAATTGATTTTAGGGTAAAATCTATTGTATGTTGTATGCCCCTTAGAGGGGGTAATCTAGTTGGCAAGTTATTAATTAGCATGTCCCAAAACTCTTTCAAATGGGATTGCACTACATCCAATATTAGCTCTCTGTGGTGTTTATTTTTAGGTTGCATATGTGTGTGGGACACTCAGCGAGAGGATGTACTTATTGAGATGATCAGGTATGATATCAAGAAATAGTGCACTATCTCGAAAGATATAAATCACTATCACCCATTGTTTGGACATCATATTCTCAACCTATCGGCCGCATCTTGTAGGCATGTCAGCGAGATATAATTGATTTTAGGATAAAATCTATTGTATGTTGTATGCCCCTTAGAGGGGTAATCTAGTTGGCAAGCTATCAATTAACATGTCCCGGAACTCTTTCTAATGGGATTGCACTACATCCAATATTGGCTCTTTGTGGTGTTTATTTTCGGTTGCATGTGTGTGTGTGGGGAGGACACCCGAGTCAGGATGTACTTATTGAGATGATCAAGTATGATATTAAGGAATATTGCACTATCTCGAAAGCTATAAATCACTACCCTACGATAGACCTAATCACCTAATAAGGACTCTTGAGGCATGATGGGTCTTGAATGTACCAGTGATTTTTTTCCTACTTTATATGGATGAATAAAGTAGAGTTTATTTAAATAGGGTTCTAAAATTTTCTATGGGGGCAACTCCCATAGTTAATTACATCCTAAAGAAGTTGAATTTCTTAGGAATACTGTCGACTAAAGTAAGTAATTGTTGTCTTCAAAGAATTCAAAGATAAAATTATCAATAAACTAGCTATATTTGGAAGATCAAATGGGATAGATCTAAAGGAAAGATCTATAATCAAAATCAAATCGAGATGAGTAGGGGATGCTCATGATACTAGGAAACCTAGTGGGCATCCTAAACTATCTTATGGTTGGGTTTTATATGTTTGAAATTGAGGAGAATTATATATTTGAGTTAAAATTTTATTAGAAATTTAGGACTTATAATTTCACAAGACAAGATTGTGGAAATGCCTAAGAGGTGAACATTTATGCTTGTAGTCCCAAAGGGAAATAACAACATCAGAACCTAAATCTAGGGAGCTTCGGCGGGAGCCAAAGCACGACCTAAATCTAAGGCGAAAGTGAGTATATTATTTACTTTCATAAGAGAGGGTAAACCACCCGACTGCTGGACTTATAATCGTCTGGAGTGACAGCCAGCTAACTTCTCCTACGATTTAAAACCGTGTGGCCAAGTCTTATGATTTTTGCAAGGTAGCTGGGTTATTATTTAGAAAGAGACTAAAGTTCTTAAACCCACTCTCTAAGAGATTAAAGGATCAGTGGTATGAATAATGACTTAGTCTAATGTAAATCTTATCAAATTTTACTTGATTTTGGGCTCTTTATTTTGACAAATGTTATAGGATTTTATATGCCTAAATGTATGATGAAGTTGATTATGGGCTAAATCAAAAGTGAAAGAGGTATTTTTCCATCATAGGCTCTCAAAGGTTAAGCCCATTTTATCTGGCAAAGATGGAAACCCTCTCTTAGCAAGTGTGAAACAAAATGATATGCTTGATGTTAAGTATACAATATCCAGTTAATGGGTTGTTAAATATTTTATTATCTTGATTTAATGCTTATGCTTTATATGATGTTATGAGTTTATTTTAGAAAGTTTAGTTATGAGTTGTTAATTGAGGTAGAAAAGTTAATTTTCTTTAAGAGTCTAATCGCATTCATGCCATACAGCAATAACCAATTATAATAAATTATGAAGAGACATGCTTTTTCTAATACACAAGTTATACAAAATATCAAACAATTTTATAAAACTAGCATAAAGAATAATAAGAATAAGGTTGAATGTATACAACCCAAAAAAGAAATGGGTAGCCGAGCTCTACCCTTATACATCCCAGTATAATGAAAGAATAATTATAATTTAATTACAACAAATGAATGGGTGCTATGGGGGATCTTCAAATCTTCAAAACTCCTTTCTTTTATTCCCTTCTTTCATTTGGTTGAGCAAGTTCCATAGGATCACATGGTACATAAGTCTTGGTCTTTAAATCAATGTTTATCTTAAGCCTCCATAACACTAATCTTAATTCATAATACAAAATTACATTAAAAATAGAAAAATTAAATCTAACTATACATGCAAAACAAGTGTTAGCTAAACACACCATACAACCCAAGTAGTTATATGAATAATTTGAACTTAGCACCCTGCATATGGGTAACCAAGTTCACCTGTCCTAATTTAGATTATGCTTAGGGGTTAAGCAACCTGCATAGCAAAAATATTTATATTTATTTTAAGCACCTCTTAAGCATAATCTCCTGCAGAAAATATGATTAGGCTAATCACGACCTAACATCCAGTCTACGCACATATACTATAACATCCAGTCTACAATATTATATTTTAAAATAAAATAGACATCAAATCATACAGCGCCCTAACATAAAGCTAGAAATAGTGACTTAATCTAATGTGTGTGTTAAGGCTTTGGGATATGTCCTAACTAGGCTATAGAGTTATCATTCTCTAAGTATGAAAGACATTTAATTATCGAGGGTAGTTTTACTTTAAATGATTTAATTGATTTTTAAATTTCACTTAATATTTTCTTTTGTTTCATTTGACCTACATAACAATTAAGTGTTATGAAGAGAAAGAAAGAGAGGATCACTCTCTTTTATCCCTACCTTAAATCACATATAAAGCAAATTAATTAATCGATTCTTTTTAGTAAATGACTTATTATATGTTTTAATTAATCCTAAGTTTAGGTTCACTTTAAATAAACTCATTCAATAAGAAAGACTTCTTAAGGTTAGTTGGAATGAATTACTATCACATAACACATGTTTATTTATTTCTATCCATCATGTATTACATGCATATGATTAAATTCTAAGCATAGCTATACATGCAATTTGTATCTTAGCACACTTAAATGATGAATGTGAGTAAATATATTTGAAATTAATATTTCATTTGGTTGAATAATTGTCATATTAATTTAAGCTCTATCTAAATTCTTATGCAAAAGCATAAGTAAAGAACCTTAAATCACATGACTACTCAACTCAACTAAATAAACAAAGTATGAATGCATGCCTTTTTAATAGGAAAATTGGGTTTTCATTCATTAGCTAAGTAAACATTCACATGTATAAAAATTTTAAGCGAGTACGTCGCCATTGTTCTGCACTAAGAGAAGGAGGTAGGAACCTCCTTAGGGTTACTTAAAGCCCTGCGTCCCTGGAATGTCTAGACTAATATACCGCTATTCTTAGATACATATGGATGTATAAACAACTATAAGAATAAAAAATCATGCAAAAATTATATTTTGATTTGATTGATTTATTTTGTGTAAAATGAATTAAAACTCTATCTAGATTCTAATATCCAAATGCATAAGAATGAAATCAAGCAGGTATGTCGTCATTGTTCTACACCAAGGGAATGAGATAGGAACCTCCTTAGGGCTACTTAAAGCCGTGCGTTCTTGGGATGTCCAAACTAATATACTGCTAACATTCTTACTAATGCAAATCAACATATGAATATAAAAAAGAGATTTCATTTCATACACTAGATTTATATTCACTTGTATTTCCTATGAATATGTCTAACTAAATTTACAATATATGTGTATTTAATCATTAGTAAACTTTTGAAAATATATTTGAGATTTAATAATGATACTAGCTACACATATTTTTAATTTAAATTAATACATGCAATTTGACATAAAGGAAATCATTTTATTTAATTAATTTTAAAAGAGATGGATGCTTGAATCATACGACATACAATATTTAGCATAATTGGAAGGAAATAAAATAATATAAGCATATGATTTCATTTAATCCAACTAAGTCCTAAGGATAATCAAACTAAATAAGATTATTTAAAGTAAACCAAAGTTCTTTAATGTCATTTTATTTTCATGTTTGAATTGATTTAAGGAAATGTGAAAGAGGTTTGGTAATCCTAATCTCATTCCCCATGTGTGAGTTAATTTAGTTTAATGAAGTATAATTATGTTGATTTTATGTCTTGATTAGGTTAGGATATGAATTAAGTCGATTAATTAACCTTTACCTACATCATCTTAAATTAATTAACTAATTAATAATGAGCCAATATGATATACAACCACATGAAAAGTAAATTTGCAATGCTCCTAAGAAATGAAAGGGGTCTAATACAATTGATACATGATTAATAGTTAATTAGGCTTAAGGAGCTCACTTAACTACTTTTATGATTTTTTTACACATGTGAGTTAACTATAATTTCATTAGCTCTCCCTTTAGGTTATTTAAAACCCAAAGAGCTACCTAAGATTGATTAAAGGTGATTAGATATGAAGTGGATTTTAGATTGAGTTACTTAAGCTCATTAACCCATTTGGTTAAGCATTAAACATTTTCAATTAATGAAATGGAATTAACTCAAGGAAAGAGATCAAGAAAGAGGCCTTAATCTCAATCCTTAAGTCCCATATTTGATCACGTAGGCTCTGATTTTATCTTGAGGATTAATTAATTAATTAAGCACTTAATTATCTCATTAATCATTAATTAATTTGATTCAAAAAGTAAAGAAAACTTATGAAATGAATTAAGAAAAATATCTCAATCACATTCCCTAAGCTCCCTTAATGTTCAACAGAGATAATTAGGCTTAAATAATTAATTAAGCCACTGTTCATTCACTAATTATCACTAATTAAATTAAGAGAGTGATTAAGACTTAATCAATTGATTTCTCTAATTAAGCAACTACTAAAATCCCAGAAAAATAGGGGAGACAGAGATCACCCCCCTAAACATCCACAACAAATTTGAGATTTATTGGGTGATTAATTAAGGAGCAATTAAGCTAATTAGATTTTCAATTAAACTTTAATTAAGCTAAAATCACTGTTCAAAATCAATTAATAATAATTTTCCTAGATGCTACTCTAAAATATCTTCAAAATGAGCCCAAGTTTGTATTTTTTGGATTTTTTAAGATTAGTTATGATTTTAGGAAGTTTCAGCCTTAAAATCGAATTAATTAGGCCTAATTAACGACTTAATCTCGTCGGGCCACGTGGCGGTTGTCGCGGCGTGATGGGATTGGATATTTAAGTTGTTACATCTGAAGGCTGACTCGGATGGCTGGGAATGCGCTAACTCTGTGGACCGTCCGATCTAGGATCGGATGGCCACGATCAGATCCACGGTTTAGGAAAGAAATCAAGGGATCTAATGCGGGATCTAATCAGAGTTGTTCGTTCCAATCACGCGGAATGGATGGCTCATGATCTATCCCGTTCACGAGCGGCGAAAGACGGATGTCGTCCATCTTTCCCGGTTCGATCCGAGCTCACCTGAGCTCGGATTGCCTCCAAATTTATTCTACACATTCGGGGAGGGGAGACACACACATCCAACGGCTAAAAACTCATGATGTTCGAATTCTCTTCACAAAAGACCAATCGATTTTCCATACAAGGTCCGTTTTGTAAAATTACCTCACCGGAGCTAATGTCCAGCGGTGGGATCAACGGAAATAGCTTCAACTGGCTTGAGCTCATGAAGATTTGAAGTAGGTTGCTCCGACGGTCTTGGTCGAACTCATATCTCCGGCGAGAAGGCTTGGAGACGTTCCGATGAAGTAAGGGATGGGTGCAAGGAAATTGTGTTTGATCAAGTAGAGGGGGAGTATTGATCGGGAATGTGGTGTCCTGTTTCGACTTTGCTTGGGGAGGAGGAATACCGATCAAGGGACTCGGGGAGTGCTTAGGAGTGCTCTGTGGGATCTCGAAAAATGGCTAGGGAAGTCTCACAAAGCAAATCGTATTGAATCTCGCTTGAATTGAGAGGGTATACCTCTCAATTGCACATGATGGACGGAAGGGATGGCTTCTGAAAATCCAATCGATTGGCCGTCGTCGAGTTGTCGAAGGGGTCACGGCCAGTGCCACATGGCTCTCCAAGAGTGGACGAAGTGGTGGCATGAGTCTCAAGGCTTGATATGGAAGGATTGAGTTGGGTTGGTTCTTCCTTTGCCCATAGGGTGTTCGGCCATGGAGGTGGCTGTTTGGCTTGCTTCCCTTGGTCCATGGTAAGTGTTAGAATGGCTTAGGGTGGGCTAAGGTGGCCTAGGAGTTCCTCATTTGGCACTTTGAGGGCTGTCATGGGAGAGGCAAAGTGGACTTTGCCTCTTAAGGCAAAAATCCAATGTAAAGAGAGGGTGTCCATTGGTTAATCCCTTTGGAATGAGTCCCACATGGACTTGGGTTGGTTTGGAGCTGACTTAGGGTCTATTTGGGTGGGTTAGGTCAGCCACCAAGGTTTCATAAAGTAGTTTTGGGTGATTTGACTTCATATAGTCAAAATAGGCTCATTTGGGTTAGGTTGGGTTGGGTTGACCAATTGATCAAATTGGGTCAAACCAAGGCTTGGGTTAGGTTCATATGATGATTTGGGATGTTTTGGTTTAATTGATTTTGATTAATTTGGTTTAGGTTTGAATTTGACTCATTTGGATTCAAAAGGGTCAAATGGGTCAAGTTGACCAATTTGACCAATTTGACCAAATTGGGTTGGGTTAGGTGTTGAGTTAAGTTCAATTGGTTAATTGAAAATGATTGTAGGCTTTGATTTGATTTAATTTAGATTTAATTTAGATTTTGGTCAATTTAACCCTCTAAGTTAATTTGGGCTAGGTTGGATTAAGTTGACCAATTGGTCAAATTGGACTCAATCATGGTTTTGATCAAGTTCAATAAGTGATTTGGAATGGACTTAAGTCAATGGTTGCAATCAATTTGGATCAAGTCATTATTTGACTCATTTTGGCTTTTTAGGCTAATTTGGGTCAACTTAGGTAAAATGACCAATTGGACTTGATTTGACTCAAGTGAGAGTTTGATCATGTTCAATCATTGATTATGAGTGGATTTGAGTTAATTGTTTTTAAAGCAATTTGGCATATGGTGGGTTTTGGCTAATTTGAGTTTCATTTGGGCTAAAGGTTGATTTGGTCAATGGACTAAGTTGACTTGGTTTGACTTTAATCAGGTGTGATTGCGATCATGATATGAGATTTGGATCCAATTTGGGTTGGATTAGAACTTGGCTCAAAAATGTCTTTTAAGTCACTTTGGGTCAAGTGAACCTAAATAAGTCAATTAGCTTAATCATGGCTTGATTCAAGTTTAATTGAACTCACATATGGACTTAGGATGGAGTTATAAATCCATTTATAAGTGGTTTGAAGTCAAATGAATTTTGGTTCATATGACAATTTCAAGTCAAAAGCGTCAACTTAGGCTTGACTTGGGTTTGGATTGATAGTTGTAGTTTGTGTTTATATTTAGAACAATGATTGAAAGAGTGATTGAATCACGAAGAAATCTATGGATTTTGAGTTGATTTGGATATCATTTAGTAAGTTTAAGAAATCGGTTAAAGGGGGTTAAAATTGAGAATTTGATTTGATTTGGATTTGGTTTTGGTCATTTGGATTTATATCTCATTTATATTTGTGAATATAAATGAAGATATAAATGATTCATGAGAAAATCACTTGAGTTTGGAGTGATTTGGAAGTAAATTTGATCAAATTGAGGGATGTAGGTCAAAAGGGCTTAAGTAGGAAATTGGTTTGGTTTGGTTTAGTTTGATTTGATTTGAATGATTTGAATTTAGATTTTATTTATATTTATGAATATAAATGAATGAATGATTGATTTGTAAAGAAATCAACCAAATTTGATTTGGGTTGAAAGAGGTTTTGACTAAGCATATGAAGATGGTTCATATGACTTAGAAAAGGGGTTTTGGAGTTGAATTCAATCGTGTTTCAATCATTTGGAGTTGGGTTTGGATTTATGATCTGGGTTTGGATTTGATATTTGAGAAAATAAATTGAATTGGGGTTGATATGAATTTGGTTAAGGCTAAGTCCATAAGATAAATCAAAGGGCTTAGGAAAGGATTTGGAATTTGAATTCAATCATGGGTTTCAATCATTTGATTTGAGATGGGATTTATGAATTTGGATTTGAATTTGAGATTTTGTTTGAAAGAAAGAAGAAGGAAGCAAGGACTGGGTTTAAGGTTATAGGGTTGGAAAGTCTTCCTAAATCTCTAAAGCATAACCTATTCCAATGGCTAACTCTTCTAAGTCTCTAGGCTTAGGTTAAGTGTTCACCTAATCACTAGAAGTGTTTTAAGATTAAGAAACTCTTAGTGTCTATAAGAGTCATAGATCTATGATGAGAAAATTGAGAGCTCATTCCCAAAAGTGAGGTCAACAAATGAAGCCCAATAGGTGTGGTGTAACTAACTAGGTGCACCGCATTGGTGTTGACCAAGACGATCAACAATGTCCGAAGGATTGCAACTACTAATAGAAACGATCTACTCCTAAACTCGAGATATAGAAGGAATCAAGATCATAGTGCAATGCAACTCAACTCATGCCAAAGGCATAAGAGAGGAAGGAAGTTTCCCGAGGGATCAAACCTTCCTTAACAAGCAGTTCAGTTATCCATAGAGGATAAAAGTTGACTTTGATAATGATTTGGGAAGGAAAGATCCGCTGGGGATGAGTGCATGAACCTTCCACTAGGGAAGCAGGTTTAGATCATCCATTAGGGATAGGGATTTGACTAGGTTTGATTTTATGAGAGCTCTATTAGGGAGAGGATATGATTCACGCCTCACTGGGGAGGAAATTGGTTTAATTTGATTTGTGGGGTATCCACTTGGGATGAAAATTTAATTTAATTTGTTGACTTATGATTTAAGGCTCCGCTGGGGAGAGGATATGATCTGGTTTTGAGGGCATATTTGCTGGAGATATGAGCTCGGATCTGCTAGGGATAAGGTGGATTCAATATATGGATTGAATCGGACTCCACTGGAGGGAGGATGGTGAATCGGATGAAATGGACCCTGTCGGTGTGCGATGAATCCACTAAGAAGGGGTTAATATCAGTCTAGTACTATCTTAGATTTATAAATCCAAAGGGATAATCTACCAGCCATCAGGTAGGACTAATCAACATAAGGGATGACTTTTGCTGTGTAATGGTCAAGTCAGGAAGAAGCTTGTAGACTTACATCCTCCTAAACAAGAAACCACTGGGGTGATCGGTTGATAGCATAACAAATTGAACCTGACCTAAGGTATTTGAGCGAATTCCGCTGCGGACTCACATCGACTCAAGAATAGTCAAAATCAATTCAATTTAAATTTTAAGATGAACCCTTTCGGTGTGCGATGTATCCACTAAGAAGGGGCTAATATCAGCCTAGTCCTATCTTAGATTTACAAATCCAAAGAGATAGTCTATCGTCCGTGAGGTAGAGCTAACCAACCTAAGGGGTGCCTTTTGGTGTGCAATGGTAAAATTAGGAAGAAAGCTTGTAGACTTACAACTTCATGAATAAGAAACCACTGGGGTGATCGGTTGCTAGCACAACAAATCATAAAATGAGTGCAAAAGATGTTATGCCTAAACTACTACTACTACTTGAGTTTCGTCTATAAGACCCATCAAACCACAAGTATATTTCTTCTTCATCTACTAACAACTAATACTCATTATCAGGTTTGTCATTTATTGAATCCTCACTGTCCACCTCCTCAATTGGACTATGCTCAGTGAAGAAAATTATTCTTCTATTTGAGTAGTTGGAGGCTATATGCCCATATTTGTTGCAGTTAAAATACTTCTTGATTGGAAGTGGTAGGTGCTGTTCTATTCAATCTTCTTCCCATCTGAGGTTGATTTTTTCTCTCGTGGGATTGATTTTACACTTCCAAATGGCGTGCTACTTAATCTTTGACCTCATGGTCAACCCTTTTTTGTAAGGACTGGTGGCCCTAATGTTCTTGTGTTACTTCTCCACTTTCAAAGTTAGTCTTTACATCTAGCAAGAACTAATAAAGCTGTAATTGCGTCACATTATTTGTGGATGCTCTTAAATCTCTGAGGTAGTGAGCAATGGTATTCTCCTCTGGCTCTATTTAACTCTCACTTTAGCATTAGTTGCTCAAATTCTATTGTGTATTTTCCCACAATTAGACATCTTTGCTGCAGATTATGGAGTTTCAAGAAAACATCTTATCTATAGTTTGAAAAGAGATACTTGCATTGCAACTTTCTCTTCATCTTAGGCCATGTGGCAATCTTGCTCTTTTGCTCATATTAGCACACACGCTTCAAGTTTTTCAACAACACAAAAGAGCTCATATTGAGTTTAATGACCACTAATTTAATCTTCCTATCTTAAACAATGTCTTTGTATTTAAAAATACGCTCCTTCATTTGATGCCACTTTATAAACTTATCTAGGTTCATGTGCGCCATTAATAGCCACTATCTTGGGGTGCAAATTGATTTATTGGATTTTAAATGATGCATGAACCTAGATAAGTTTGCTCATCCTCCCTTTCAAGTTGGTCACCATTGTGGCTATTAATTGTTGACCTATAGATAAATTTCATAAGCATGATCATGTATACTTAATGAAATCGATGAAAGTTTAGCACAATATCATGCAAATTGGAGTTGAAACGTCTCGATCGTGGCCAAAATTGATCGAGAAGTCCTCCGATCGTAAAATTAATCGCATTAATATGTTTAGAATATTAAAATTTATTAGTATCGACACATCGCATTGCTCAATTATTGTCTATTAAAGAAAAATAAGTCGTAAAAGTCGACGCCATCCAAACGAGTTCCTTTTGCGAAATAGACTGCATCGTTGTCACCAAAACGGAGAAACTTATCAAACAAAATCTTTCGTGATCAATTCCGCCAAGTGAGGAGCAAATGACAAGCTTCAGAATACGACGACACACAAATCAAGCTCGAATGCACATCAATTGACCTCAACATGACTCAAATGACCTTCGATTTTAAAACATATTGCATCGTTGCATTCAGAATGTTGAATTTATTTAGAAATAATACCCATATTGGGTGCATTTAATTTCTAGAAAATCTCACACATTTCAAATGTGATAGGGCAGTTTAAAAATCAAATATTTATTTTGATAAAATTAAATCTTAATAATAATTCATTTTAGAATTAATTTGAAATCACTCTCAAAATAGTCTTTTATTTAATTTTAAAAATTAAAATTCCCTTATAATCCCAATATCTCTCTAACTTTCCCTCCAAATTGGTCATTTGACCTTTTTGTTCGTTCCCTCCTATGCCCGATCTCCTTAATACCCGATCGATTCATCAGCCTCACGGGTTGCACACTTCCCTCACTCCACCGAGAAGTCCAAGAAATCCTGACTCCAAAGTCCCCTTCACATCGCCCTCTCATTGTGCGGAAAACCCTCTTTCTATCTCTTCGGTCGAAGCTCCAAGACTTCCTCATCTTGCTCGCCTATCCCTCAAATACCCATCCAACCTCTTGTCGAACTGCACACCTAACCCCCTTTTGTCTGTCGGCAACTAGACAACCAACCTCCCCTTCTTACCATTGTGGGCTCAAAATTCTCACCGATCTCAATGAAGAGAGTATGATTTATGTCGGTGAAAGAAATGAATGAATAGTAGATAAGACATTACCCAGAAATTTCACCCTCATTTTATGAGGACTTTAGATCTGGTTCCAGGTTTCCTAAAGGTGCAAGCACCTATAGTTAGTTATCCTTTCTAATGCTGAGAGAGCACTTTTGATTAAGGCTAGTCGTTAAATCGCTAAATGCGTAGTTTATAGTAGCAGCATGCGGAGTTTGAAATTTAAATTTATGAAATTTATCATTCTTTAACTTAGAGTGGATGGTTGGGGGAACGATGAAGCGTCCGATCAAGATTTTATGGTTCTGTCATCCCGGGCTGTCGTAGTCCTTAGTCTATTTAGTCAGAGGAGGTAGTCGACCCAATCTGATAGAAAGATCTTTGTCAGCCGATATGGGTTGTGTTGTCCAAGGAGACCTTATAGACCTGGGGTGGCGTTTGTAAAGATAAGTTTAAGTCCACCTTAGCTGACAGAGGGCTTTTTGCTCTATCAGGTGCACCCTATGGTTCACATCTCAAAGAGTAGAGCCATTGGAGAGAGCATCGGCTGATGTGTAATATAATAGTGTCATTTGACAACGATGAGGACTCGGAGGAATCATCATCATAGTCTAATAAACATATAGTCAGAGGACACGAGCCACGTCCTTACTGGCATGAGATTGTTTGAGAGTAAACATAATTGTGTACTTGATTTGACTTTGGCTCTTTTGTGAGTTAGAATTTTCTTAATTTGTCACCTTCAACAAATAATTGCGGAAGGTGGATTGAGTTTTTAGCTTTTAGTTTTTAAAGATAGAATTTCATTTAGGCATTCTGAATTTGATAATTCATCAATCTTTCATTTAGATTGATGTTTAATTTATATTAATTTGATTTGAAATTTTAAACATATTTGGATGGTAGTATCTCTTCCGGTTGAAATTTTCATTCAACACAGTCATCATCGGGGTAGTTTATTGTTTCAGATCCCGTCGACTCTATTAATTTAATAATAGAGGATCGATTCTTGTATATGACGTAATTAGCTTCTCGATATCTTATTGAGTTAGAATTCTTATAATAATATTATTAGATTTTTAGGTTTTGTTAACTTGACTGGTCTAAGACCCAACCGAGAAAACCCGCTCGCGACACTTTCGGTTTAAGCATTCAACGTGCCCATACTCTGGTTATTCAAATTAATATTGATTTAATTTTAGGGGATTTGAATAATGTTGCTTATTTTAATTGAGTTTCATTGCAAGTTTAGAATTTTAAATAAAATTTTGAGATTTCAGCCTCCTGTGCGTTCTCACAGGGCTACAAGAGGGGAGGCCACTTGCAAAAGAAAGACATGTTTGGGTGGTGTAAACACCACGGCCGAATGTGTCATCCCACCATGTCATGAAAGACATGTATGGGTCTCTGAAGCACCTGCTTGTAACACAAATTTTCCCGTCACGCCAAGAAAGGTGTGTACAAATATTTATATATATTTGCAATGTCAAGTTAAAAATCAATTTTATAATTGGTTGCCTTTATATTAAGTTATTTAGGCCTCATGTTGATGTAAAAGTTTGGCATTTAAAGATCTAGATCATACACTGTAAAATTTATTTCGGAGGAAAGCATGTATAGGTGATATATATCACAGCCGAATGCGCCTTTCCACCATGCCAAGAAAGGCATGTATGAGCTCTGCGCTTGAACAGATTTTTCACGCCAAGAAAGGTGTATGCAGTACATACATCTGTCGCTTTAAACAACAATTTTATATTGTGACCTGGCTTTATGTCAAGCTGTTTAGGTCTCCTAATAATGTGAAAATTTGACGGATTTCCATCCGATGTCGTCCTCGCGTAGGTCGCCTATCTTGGGTCCACCACGCTAAGAAAGATGTGTCTGAGTGGTATAAACTACGGCCTAAATGCGTCTTCCTACCATGCCAAGAAAGGCATGTATGTGGTTCTAAGGTACTTGCAAAGCAAACACAAATTTTCCCACGCCAAGAAAAGGCGTATAGATATTCAACACAGGCTGGTGCGCACGGGCATGGGGGCGCTGTTTGTGGGTGTGCTAGCTGGGAGTCCCACCGCGAGGCGTTGCACGCACCATGAGGTGTGTCACGCTGGTGAGGGTGCCTCGCAGGCGAATGCCTGGGGACGGAAGGGAGACCTGCACACCAGTTCGAGACGAGAGCCTGAGCACAAGAGACGCGTCGCAGGCATCTTTCGGGTCGCATGAGAGGAGGAGAGGGAGAGATCGGCTGAGGTTTTGGGGAGTTGGGGAAATGGGAATTAGGATTAGGGTGATAGGAGGGGTATTTATAGGAATTTTTCTTTATTTAATTTGCCATAATTTAGATTTTCACACAAACATTATTATATAGGCAATATATATATCAATCTTAGGTTATTCTGATGTTCCGAACACAACGACACAGTCTGTTTCGCGATCGAAGGTTGTTTGGTTCAAGTCGGCGTCAAATCGGGTCAATTTCAGCTCCGATTTGCACGTTGTCACTTTCGACCGCTTGACATTCGCACAGACTCGTTCGAATTGAGCGTGGATAGTCTTATTTGATAGATTTCGACGTTTTGACGCTAATGACATGATCAATTTCGCAAACGGAAGTCGTCTGGGCATCGTCGCGACTCTCCAACCTCGATATGCTTGTTGGCGCTTTAACGACCGCCCTTCTTGATCGGTCGACCGTCGAATTGTGCAAGATGTGTATTTTGATCAATTTCGACCAATCGATGGCGGAGTCCGCTTTCGATCGAGTCATTCGGCGATTTTGGCGATTCTAGTGCATTTCAGCTCCGATTTGCGTATTGTTGTATTTGATTGCTCGATATTCACTCATACTCGTTCAAATTAAGTGCAAACAATCTCATTTGATAGATTTCGACGTTTAGACGCTAACGACGATTAATTTCACGAACGGAGGTCGTTTGGGCATCGCCTCGGCTTCTCGACCTTGTTATACACGTAGGCGCTTCGACGACCCCCCTTCTTGATCGGTCGACCGTCGAATTGTGCAAGATGCATATTTTGATCAATTTTGATGTTCTGAATGTGATGGAGAAGTCCGTTCGTCGATCGGAGATTATTTCGACTGATTTTCGGTGCCGTCGAGTGTATTTCAGTTTCGATTTGCGCACTGTTGCATCTGAAGTTTGTCGAATTTGTTCTTGTGAGCTCGACTCAATTGATGCAGCATGCATGGAGATCAACAACCATGATGCGGACTAATCCAACAACCGAAATTCCTCTCAACTAAAACCTCTCCCTCTATACCTGTTGGGGGGAATATGCGAAATTTAAGTACTCGCGTATACCGAGACTTGTTCTCGTGAGGAAAATTATGAAATTTAAGTACCTAAGTGTGCCGGGATCGACCTCACTTGAAAATTCATTGATATTCATGCATGTAATTGAAGACTCTGCTACGCTCATCAGGCAATAACGAGATTGAAGATCCTGCTATGCTCAATAGGGTATAGCAAGATGAAAGACTTACTTGTGATATCACGAGACACTAAGCACTATGCTCATTAGGGTATATCGAGTAGGTCAAAGTACTCCTAAAGCTGCCCTCTATATAGTGATGATGCTGGAATGTTAAAGGAACTTCGATTAACTTTCATATTAATAAAAGAGCTTAAAATAAATGTCATATTTAAAATTGAGATTTGAATTGAAAATTAAGCTATGCAGATACATCTGAAGATTTTAAGCACATTTCTTATAAGTATGGTAGGTTTGGAGTTCTTTTTAGGTCGTGGTTTAACCTGATATCGACTATGCACGCCTTTTAGGCATGGCAGGCATGCCAAAGCTACCCCCTATGCGAGGATGATGTCGAGATGCTATCAAAATTTTATTTGACTATAAACTTGAATGGAATTGAAGCAAAACATGACAAGATAAAATAGAATAATATTTAAACCTTCAAATTGATAATTAAATTGAAATCAAATTAAATTCAAATTATCAATTTTGAAGATAGAGATGGAATTGCTAAATTTGAATTTAATTGAGATCAAAATAAAATTGGAATACTCAATATTAAATATAAGTGAAGTATTTTATCAAATATTTGAACTTTTTTGCAATCTACATCGAATAGTTAAAGAAACGTAAATTAACTATATAATTGATACACAAAAGATTTTTTTTTTTTTTTTTGAGATTTTTGGATGTTTGATCACAAAATAATTGAAATGAATCGAATGTCCTTTCAATAAATGTGAATATAATATTGCAAACTCACTTTAAATGATCTAATAAATGAATCTGATTAAACACTAGTTTGATCAATTGAAGGGTTTCAATTAAATCAAATGACATATCGTTGAGTATAAATATATACTCTAATGAACTCTAGATCAAATTATAACTCACTCCTAATAGATTGAGAAAATTCAGAGAGCTTCATTGGATGCTTATAGTGAACTTGAATGACTGTTAATGAGCACAAGAAGAAGCTTCATTGAATTGTTTAGAATTTAGCCAATCCAAAAATAAATGCAAGAAGATGTGCAATGTTTTAAATTATAACGTGAAGTTAAAAAAAAAATCAATCGCCGCCGGATTTGCAACATACGTACACTAGTAGAAAGACATTGATTTAAGTTTTAAGTCAGCTTTGAGCATATCAAGCTTGTACAAATTATGAAATCAACTATCACTCAATCTAAATGTTTCAAAATTTGTGTAATTATTTGAAAGAAACAAATTCTTATATAAAGTATAAAGCAATCTTCAATTTAAGTTAAGCTTTTTAAAATTTGTACAAGTGTTCTAAGATACCCGCATGGGCCCCAACATAGTAATAAATGTTTAAAGGTAGTGTTTGAGGATACTTCGCGAATTAATATAAAATACATATGAATTGGCAGCATGTGCTCCGACCAATGTGCATTTAACCATAAGGTCTAAGAATACTGCACAGGCTGAAAATTGAGATTAATTTAAATCTATTCTTGCTTTAAAGAAAATGATTTGAATGATTAATAATTGTATTTAGTCTTCAAAGCTAAATATAAATACATCAACCATACACATTCTTGTACAAATTAATTTAAGCTTGCAATTCTTGTTTAACTAATCTAATCCTATTCCTTGTAAAGATGAGAGTCACTCTTAGGATTGATTTCAAACATCACAGACTCGATCCTCTGCTAAGTAGAGTTAACAGGTCAATCTCGATAATGACCATGTTAAATAATTATCTCAGTCGGAGGGAATATTTTTATCAAAAGTCATGAATTTTAAATTAAATTAATATGAAATTAAGTTTCAATTTAATGTAAATTTGAATAAAATGAAGTTCATCGTTCAAAATACTTAAAGCAAACAATTCATACACTCATTCGCCATCGTTTGCCGGGAGTGATAAATTAAAAAAATCATAGCTTACAAAGGAGGTAATGTTAAGTCAAATAAATCATTATATTTAAACTCAAATAATCTCATGACAGTAAGAACGTGACATATATCCTTTGCCCTCATAGTTTTGCCCCTATATGACATCACATAAAATGCGGTTGGCTGGCCTTCAGTTTCCTGTCCAAAAGAAAACGAGAGCGGGAGGATGTGCTGTCAATCGGAGGAGATGCTCGTTCGGTTCTGCGTGTTAAAAGCAGTTTGCAGTCGAGGCAAGCTCTGTGGAGGTTGTGGTTTGCTGGGTTTGATAGGATCGGATCACTAGTGGGAGATGAAGAGGAGGCAAGAGAGCTACTCGGTTTGCAAGAGGTGGAGAAGCTGGTTCGGTGTTGGAGATGAGAGGGAACGAAGGCTAGAATAATCAGGAGAGGAGCTGCTCACGCGTGATCTGAAACGGGGGGATGGGAGATATGAAATGCACTCCATTTTTTTATTTAATAAATGAATAGGGCAAAAGCTAATAGCCACCACTAAATGAGCATGTGTTAGGTTCCACGTGAACAAGATATGGGAAGAGGATTTTGGGTAAATAGTTTATATACTCTATATATATTATATAAATCCAAGTGGGATTGTTGTGTATAAAAATTGGCTAAAATGTGAGCTTAATAGGTGGTTGTAGACTTAATTGAAGGATTAAGGATTAGATTAACACATTCTATTGGAATACGTATAGATCTCAATGAATTTTTTTGTAAGATGACTTAGATAATATGGGTGTCAATCTGATATGATTTTGACATTTCGGATGCAATGGCAAAGTTTGTTTTGCAAATGGAAGCTGTTTGGTTCAAGTTAGTGTCGAATCGGATAAATTTCGGTTCAAAAATGTGCGTTATCGCTTCTGACCACTCAACATTCACGCAGACTCATCCAAATTTAGTGTGGACAGTCTCATTTCATAGGTTTCAATATTTTGAAGCTAACGACGTGATCAATTTAGCGAACGTAGGTCGTTGGACACCGTCGCAGTCTCCTGACTTTGATATGCGCGTAGGCGCGTCGACGGATTTCCTTCTTGATCAGTCGATCGTCGAATTATGTAATATATATATTCTGATCAATTTCGACGTTCTGAGCACGATGGCGAAGTTCGTTCATCAATTGGAGGTCGTTTCGACTAATTTTGGTGATGCCTAGTGCTTTTCAACTCTAATTTATGCATTGTTGCATCTCAAGTCCGTCGAATTTATCTCGTGAGCTCGACTTGACTTATATAGTATACATTGAGGTCAACACCCTAATCACTACTCCCTACCCCTCCCTCCTACTAACTCTCGAGCTCCTCACTCGCAGGCGAAGCTCCCCCCTGTCTGCGTCTGGCTCCCGCCCGCGAGAGCGGCACACCCGCCTCGTTTCCCGCGACGCGACTTGTCCATCTCGTACCGAGGTCGAATGCAACCGTCTTCACGGGCCAAGACGCGGCGTTGCATTCTATCTTCACCCTAGGTTCTGGCCCGCCAAATCGCCGCCTTTCGAAAGATGCTCCCCCAACGCCATACAAGACTCCAGCCCATCCATTCCTTTCCCACATGTATAAAATTGTTTGTTTGTCGGTGTATAAGTGTCATTATGTTCACTCTCTATCAATTTCACGCTAAGCGTGACGCGTGCGGTCCTTTCGATGCTTTTCCAAGATGCTCACATACGATGTAAGCAACCGTCCTCTCGACGTGATTGCCACCAAATGACATCATTATATCATCACGATCAGAAATTGTATGCTCTCAATGGATGGTTTTGTCCTTTGAGTTGTGAAACATATGGTGCATTTAATAGGGCAAAAAGCCCTCTATTAGCTAAGGTGGACTTGTCTCCTTAGACAAACACCACCCCAAGTCTATTATAAGGCCTCCTTGGACGACGCGACCTATGGATGCTGACAAGAATTCTTCGATCAGGTTGGGTCGACTACCTCCTCTGACTAAGTAGACTAGGGACCACAACAGCCCGGGATGATAGAACCATGAGATCTTGATCGGGTGCGTCATCATTCCCCCAACCATCCGCTTCAAGTAAAGGATGATGAATTTCATAAATCTAAATTTCAAAACTCCACATGCTGCTTTTATATGCTTGCATTTAGCCATTCATTGACTATCTTTAATCGAAATTGCTCTCTCAGTATTGAGAGGAGTAATTAACTATAGGTGCTTATGCCTATAGGAAACCTAGAATGAGATCTAAAGTCCTCACAAAATGAGAGTGGAATCTCAGGGTAGTGTCTTATCTACTATTCTATCTGACTTCTGAAAATTAGACCGATATTTAATCTACTCTCTTCATCGAGAGGTTGGTGATTAATTTTCGGAGCCCACATATGTATTTGGATATTTTCTTAATTATATAAAATGAAAATATGTAATTATTTAATTATCAGTCTATTATTTGTGAATTTAAAATTGGAATGCCTATATTTTCATTCATGGCATCATTTAGTAGCATAGAAAACTTAAAACTCCAAGACTTCCTGCATCAATAGTTAATTCATAATGTTTGACGTACAACTAACCTATCAAATGCAATGCAATTGGATGTCGAAATCTAAATTCAATCATATATATTTTTTTGGGTTAAAATTATTTTATTTGAAGTTAAATACATGAAAATTAAATAATTAATTAATTTAATATATTATTCATTATAGAAAATAAAGTTTATTTCTAGCAAAATTTTCTAACTAACAAAATAAACTAATTTATCATTATGAGAAGCTAAATGTTAGTTATTTAGTTTAGTTATTATTAATTAGTTATTAGTTAGTTAGTTTTTAGTTTATTAGTTATTTAGTTTATTAGTTTAGTTTAGCTTTTTACTTTAGTTTAGTTATTAGTTATTTAGTTTTTATTAGTTATTAGTTATTATTATTATTATTATTATTAGTTTATTAGTTTATTAGTTAGTTAATAGAAATTTCAAAGTCATCAGGGTTCCTATTTTTGATATAGTTCAACGTTTGGAAATACTTGCCTAAAATAATCACTAAATTATAAGAAAATTTTAAGAAATAATTATGGTAATTAATTTTCTCATAATTGACATTCTACACTTTCATATCTCTCGATCATATCTACTTGTCTATTTAAAAACTTTTAAAATGTAAATAATGTTCGGTTTTGACCTTGCAAATGAGACTAAGGAGATTTGGTTTTGATTATCAACAAAACCAAGAGCACATCTTTATTATTTCATGATAGTATTAATTATTATAATCCGGAAAGTGGGATGCGACAATTATCTGGATTAAAAAGTTGACAATTGACATTTTGGAGAACGAAATTTAAATTTCATAGTCTTCTAGAATATATGAAAGTGAAACTCAACATTTGAAATTGAATTACATATTTGATGATTTTATTGAGCATTATGCAACCTGGCAGATTGTAAATTATCACTGTCCTATGCATGGAGGTTCTTCGTGATCTTGCAGATGCCCATTTCAGTCATGTATGAGTTGTTGTGCTAAAGCTGAAAATCCATGCCCTATTCATGGTATGCAGATTAATTTGATGAATGCTTTTGTTTTGCAACTCTCAGTTAATTTTATCCAGTTAAATTATATATGAATTAGGATTCTTGCATGATTCTTTTAAAAACAGTACTGTTGGGCATGTTCTTTTTCCGAATAATTCGTGTCACAAAAACTCTTTCATCACCCTCTTAGACCTTAAAAATCTGGTGTACCATAGATTTCTTCCAAGTAATTTCCAACATCAAAATTCAAAACTTATATATATATATATATTTAAAACAAAGGTTTTAAACCCGGTTTCAGTAGTTTTCGTATTTTCGTTGGTTTTGGGACTCAAATTTGATAATATTTTAACATTAATATTTTAGGTATTAAATTAAGAGATTTCTAATTGTGACTCTTATTTCATGAAATTTGGTGATGTGTTAAGATAGAATTTTTATAATTTTTTTATGACTCTTCATGAGTTTTACGAAGTTTAAGAAACCTATTAGTTTTGGGTGTAACTTCCTAGTGTTTTTTAGAAACCACTGTGACTTCAGTTTCCATTGAAACTTTCGAAACAAGTCAAATTCAAAAAATATCAAATAGTTTGAGATCGTTTTAATTGAAACCGTGGAAATTGAATCGGGACTGAAAACCGTATTTGATTCCCACTAGCATCCAAAATTTGGCAATGCAATCATCATAAGTCATACAGAGTTTTCTAAACGTCAAGTGTGCGGGTTATGAAGGCAGCTGTTGTAGTTAATGTGAGTGCAGGAGATTCCTCTTAAGTCTCTTTTTGAAAAAAAAAAAAAATTATAATCTCCTATTTCATGCTGGGTGTTTAGGAGTATTTTAAGAAGCCAAGATATATATAACATTGCTTATTCTCTTTGTCATCCTGGGCCAATTTGTAGTACTCAAACAGAATGGCACTTTACCGGACAAGTCTCCATCTTCTACAATTCCTTCATTTGAGCCGCAGCCTACTGATGTTCCTTCAAGTGGGTAAGTATTTGAAATTGAGTTTATAAACCAGTCTGAAAATTACTTGGCTTGTTAATATTCAGTCAATTGTAGAGCCTCTTGGCGGTTGACATCTCTTCGACAGCTTTCTACTGCTGTTGCTAATTCCCTAAGAGCAAGGAAGGCTCTCACAAGAAAGGTGCAGACTTAATTTTTTACTTTGATTCTATTTAATTTTAATCATGTTACATTATTATTGTTCAGTGCCATTAAATGATAATCTTTTTTTTTTTTTTTTTTGCTCATAAAGGATGCCATTAATATAAACAAATGGAGGTTTTGAAATTGAGGGAGCATATCGAAGGAAATATCGAAGTAGAGAATGAAGCTTTTGAGAGGTATTTGTACAATGTCAGCTTACTGGAGGAGGCATTATCAACTAGAGATGAGCAGTCCACAGTGGAAGATACATCAGAGGACAAGATGCAGAAGCTCGTCACATCAATGAAAGTAAAGTTAAAATCTAATTCCAGAAGAGTAGATGCCATTAGAAGGAGGACGAGGAACCTTGTGAATGAAAAGTTGAGGAAGTTGCAGGAAAGGGAGCATATCAGCGACAATGTTTCGGTTTCAGAGAATGATGATGACTTAGATGCTTATAGGGGCCTGAAGAGGCCAAAGAAGTTAGAAAATAATCGAGCAGAGAAAACCATGGAGGATAATCTAATTGATAGGTTGAGCAAGGCTCGCACTAAGGATGATCTCATCTCCTCCTGCATGGAAATGAAGATTCAGTTTTTTGGTCATTCTGAGAATGAGAAGGTCAAGTTATCCAATGAAAAGTCTGCTGAGGTTGATCAATTTGTGATGATGATAAAATTTTAGAAATTAGATATCTAAATTGAATAAGTGGTTGAAAACATAAATTATGTCTAACAGTCTGAAATCTTTTCACTTGCGCCCTGCTGGAACTTTCAACGGCAAAGACCACCGGAACTCTCGTAAATAATTTTGGATAATTTTTTAAATTAAGTATCTAACAAATAAAATTTAAATATAGATATAGTTGCCTATTTAATAGATGATTTACTATCACTTATATGTAAGTTATCCGTTAAACAGATGACTTATATATAATTTATATGAAATTTAGATCCAAAATAATTTAAAATTATAGTTATATATAAGTTGTCGTTTAATGGACGACTTTCATGTAGGCAAGTCGTCTGATAAACGGGCAATTATATTTATATTTAAATTTTATTTATTAGATATTTAAATTATTAATTATATTTTAAATCATATTTATTTTAAAAAATTCCTCAATAATTTTCGTGGGCTCTCTAAGATGACCCAGACACGATAATTTTTCAACGGTTATTTTAATTTAAAAATTAAAATTTTAATATTTAAATAAAACTTTTTAAAATTAATATGATTTACCAGATTACTGATGTGTGCATTTTTGATTGTGTGCTTTTTTTTCTTCTATTCTTATCATCATCCTATCTAATTTCTATTTATTTGTGTATTCTTTATGAATAAATATGTCATCAGCCTAAATCTGTGCGGAAATATATGAGTTGGGAAAAATACGTACAATAGAGACTTTTGTTGAGAAATTTGTGTTCACATATTTTATTAATTAAATGTCAAAGTTTTTTATTTTATTAATTTATTTATTTTTGAATCAAGATTTGATATCAAAGAAGGTGAAAGATATATATAAATTAGTCAACCAAAGAGATAAGAAAAGTAAAGACATAATTCAAGTGAGGTGTATTATGGATGAAATAATAAAATGCTCTTTTTAGAAAAGAATATTGAAAATAGGTGGATGAGCGTTTTGATAAATTTTTCGAAAGATCCGAAAGACGATTGATTTTAGAACCTTTTATCTAAATAAAATAGAAATTTTTTTTATCATCAGATAGTAAATCAAGTTAGTGAAGTTTTAAAGAAAATAAAATGTGAAAACAAGTAGGATCGATAATATTCTAATAGTGTGAAAATGTTTAGGAGATCAGGAATTTCTTGGCTTACAAATCTTTTAATGTCATTTTAAAGACTAAAAGATCGATGAGTGGAGAAAGAGTTTGTTAGTTCTATATTTAAGAAAAGGTAATGCACAAGAGTGTGCAAATTATAGAGGAATTAAGTTAATGTGTCATACATTAAAATTATGGGAGAGAGTAATTGACTAATTGAGCATAGGTTACGATGTGATACAGAAGTTTCTCACAAACAGTTTTGTTTCATGCTAGTTAGATTTACTATGGATGCTATACATTTGTTAAGAGGTTTGATGGAGAAGCATAGAGAAAGTAAGGAGGATCTACATATGATATTTATTGATTTAGAGAAAGCTTATGATGAAGTCTCAAGAGATGTTCTTTGGAGAGTTCTAGAACAGAAAGGAGTTAATATTGGTTATATTCAAGTCATTAAGGATATGTATACTAGAGCTATTACTTGTATCCAAACACAAGAAGGATTGACAAAATATTTTTCTATTTCAGTTGGATTATATCAAGGATCAACATTAAGCCCTTATCTTTTTAACTTTAGTTATGGATGTTCTTGCGAGGCATTTACAAGAAGATGTACCTTGGTGTATGCTTTTTGTTGATGACATTCTTCTTGTTGATAAGACTAGAGAGGGAGTCCTACATAAACTTGAATTATGGAGGTCAATAGAGTCTAAAGGTTTTTTGCCTAAGTAGATCTAAAATTGAATATATGGAGTGTAATTTTAGTTGTAGAAGTTCTAGTGGTAGTGTTGTGACATTAGGTGAACAAGTCATTAATAAGAGTGAGTATTTGATATTTAGGTTATTGTTCAAAATGATGGTGAAATAGATGGAGATGTTATTAGAATTCAAGTTGGATGGTTGAAGTGGAGGAATGCATCTGCTATTATGTGATAGAAAAGTTCCACTTAAACTTAAGGAAAAATTTTATAAGATGGTGGTAAGACCTCAATGATTTATAGTGCGAATGTTGAAATAAAGCGAAAAGAGTTAAGTTAAGTTACAGAGATGAGAATGCTTAGGTGAATGAATGACTTTACTCTTAGAGATAGAATGCAAAATGAGTATATTCGAGAAAAGTTGGAGTAGCTCGGTGGTAGATAAGATTAGGGAGAGTCGACTTAGATGGTTTGGCCATAAAGTGTCGATCGTCCAGATGACGATTAGGAGAGTAGATGCATTAGATTTCTTTATGTTAAGAAAGGCAGAGGTAGATCTAAAAGACTTAGTTAAGATGTATAAAAAATGATCTTAGTATACTTGATTTAAATGAGAATTTGACACATAATATGACACAATGGAGACGAAGGATTCATATAGCCGACCCCACCTAGTGGGATTAAGGCTTGTTGTTGTTGTTGTATCAAGATTTGAAAATATGTGTGTGCTTGACTTTTAATTTTGACATAAAATATCTTTAAAATAAAATATTTATAGAAATTGTAAAAAAAATGTAATAACATTATAAAGCATTTACATAAAATATAAAGGCTAACGATGGTGATATAAAAATAATTAAAATAACTCACTGATGTTGTAACGTTTTATGATTTTAAAAAAATTTCTAAAACACAATTCGTGTAAACATATTTTATTTTTTATTTTTATTTCCTAAAGGGATAAAGATGTCTGATCTTATCGACTTGTACCACACACAGAAGCATATTTTTTCTCCCTCGGCAGTTACTTGTTTAGGTGGTATATCGCACGAGAAAAATTGAGTAAAAGTGGTTGACTTGAATGCGATCATGATAAATGTCATCAATGAGTGCTTATTTTTTATAGTGGATGAATTGTCATAGACATTAGCTAATGTTATAATTTTTTTATACAACATTGAAGTTAATTTTGATTATAATCATGCAAATTAAAATATATTTGACCAATCAAATGATCTTAAATTTTATATTTTAATTCTAAGTATTTGATTTATGTTAATTTTAATACATACTGATTCATGCTTGATATCATAAAATTTGCCTCATAAAATTATATTATCTCAAAATATATAAAGTTATTAAAAAAAAAATTTAAATATCTCAAAACAATCTGCAAAATGCCAATCTTACGTAATCGGGTATGAGAAATAAGTGTTACCAAATTCTCTCTTTATCAAAATTCATCATTGACCTCATGAAGAGTATGATTTTATATGCTGTAATTTTCGGACGATAAAATAGTAGATAAGATACTACCTAGAGATTTCACTCTCATTTTGTGAGGACTTTTGATCTAGTTCTAGGTTTCCTATAGGCGCAAGCACCTATAGTTAATTACCCCTCTCAATGCAAAGAGAGAACTTTTGATTAAGGGTAGTCGTTAGATTGTTAAATGCATAGCATATAGTAGAAGTATGTGGAGTTTTGAAATTTGGGGTTTAGAATCTATGAAATTCATCATCATTAGCTTAAAGCAGATGGTTGAGGAATGATGGCCCCGTCTAAATCTCTGGTTACGTTATCCCATTTATTGGTAATTTACTTTGGTCGGAGAGAGTCAACCCTTTAACAAAAGGATCCTTATCAGCATCCATGGGTTGCCGTCTAAGAAATCCTTGTAGACTTGGGGTGGTGTTTGTCTAAGGAGACAGGCTTAAATCTACCTTAGCTTACAGAGAGCTTTTTTGCCCTATCAGGTGTACCCTATAATTCATAATTTAAAGAGTAGAGCCATTGGGGAGCATATAGGTTACAGTTGTGATCATAATATAATAGTATCATTTGGTGACAACCACTCGATCAGAGGACTCTGGTCGTAACTATATTATATGTGGAGCCTACTGGACAAACCACACAATTAGAGGACACGAGTCACATACTTACTAGCATGAGATTGATTGAAAGTGAACATAATAGAATATTTGATTTGACATTTGCTCCTTTGTGAGCTAGAGTTTTCTTAATTTTTAACCTCCAACAAATAATTACGGAAAGTGGTTGAGTGGAGTTTGCTTTAAGTATTTAAGGGTTGAATTTCGTTTAACCATTTAACACGTAGTAATTTATCCAATTTTATATTTGTATTGATGCTTGATTTTGATTAATTCAATTCGAGCTTGTAAGCACATTTTGATGGTAAGTATCCTCTTCGGTTGAAATCTTCATTCAACACAGTCATCATCAGAGTAGATGTATTATTTGATCAATTAATTTATTATTTTAGATCCGGTCGACTTTATTAATTTAATAATAGAGGATCAGATCTACTATCATATGACGTAACTTAACCGGATATTTCAATAAGCTGAAATTCTTATAATAATTAGATTTTTAGGTTTTGTTAACCCCAACCCGATCCTAAGACCAAACCTATAAGCAACCCACGTAGCATCCTCAGACACTAAATTTAAGCATTCGGCATAGTATCGGGGCACATGCGGGTGTTTAGTAATTTAGGTAATTTTTATTTCTAAATCAAGAGATTAATTTCATATTTTCATTTAATTCCAACTTAGCCTGCGCAGCTTTTTCAGACATTAAAATTTGTATTTTAAATCTCTATGTCCAACACATGCATATATTTATAACTTAGATAATTTTACCTAATTAATGAAATCATTGATTTTGAAAATCATAATTAGAATGAAATTCCTTAATTTTTGTATTAAACGAAGCTCTATAATTCATAGAGAATTTGATTTATGATCGTCTTCTATCATGTATGAAGAATTGCAGATCCGGTGGCGTAGATTTCAACTTGATATTTTCAATTCAAAATATTACAACTTCACTTATATTTAATTTGTTCATTGAATTTTTCAAGCATCAATGATTATTTAGCTTGTGATCATTAATAATCTTTTAAATATTTATCAACTCATCATATTCTACTTTTGCTCTTGCATAGATAGTTTATTATGCATACTTTAAGCAAACTTATTTGAATTCAAGCTTCTTTTGAATATAAGCTAATTATTCATTAAGAAGTCTTTCCTGTACTTGCTAATAGACCATTTGGTTATAGTGAAAATCTCTTATGAATTTCATTTGATTTTCACTTTAGTTTGAATATATCACACAATAAATCCTATGTGCTTTAATTTTGCATTCAAATACAAAATAATTGTATTCTTTGAAGACATATCATTCATAGTCATTGGTAAGCCATTTAATTAAATTCGTGCTTGCAAGTAAGCTATCAAATTCTTTGTAAATTTCACTCAAATTTCTTCAACTCTTCTCAACTTATGCAATTGGAGTTAAGCATGAGGTATTTACTCATTAAGAACTTCTTCTTGTGTTGATAAGCAAACTATTTAAGTTCAGAAGAGGTCTTCATTTATGTTAGTTAACAAGTGATTAAATTTGTTATAAATTTTCTTTCAACTTGTAAATAAATATTATGTTATTAGAAGTTTCACTTGTATTTACAGGTTAACATCGAGTTCAACACAATCTTTATTCAGACTCTTTGACAAGTGTTGGCCTCACTTTTGGAGTGAGCTCTCAACTTTCGTATCATAGCTCTAGGACTCCTATAGACATTAAGAGTTCCTTAGTCTTAAGACACTTCTTGTGATTAGGTGAACACTTAATATAACCCTAGAGACTTAGAAGAGTTAGCCATAGGGATAGGTTGTGCCTTAAGGATTTAGGAGAACTTCCCTACCCTATAGCCCAAACCAAATCCTTGATTCCTTCTTCCAAATCAAATCTTAAATTCAAATCCAAATCCCAAAATTAAATCCAACCATCAAATGATTGAAACCAATGATTAAATTCAAACTACAAATCCCTTCCTAAGCCCTTTGATCTTATCTTATGGACTTAGGGGCTGTTTGGTAGCATGCATTTGGAATGCACTGCATTCCAAATGCACGCTTTTGAACATTTCAAGCGTTTGGTTCCAAGTAAAGTAAAATTCCAGTGCATTTCAAACAAAAGGCGGTTGCGTGTATTTGGTCGCCCAAATCTGGCGAATTCAAATACACAGCAATATCTGTGAGGGCCGTGGCCGCCGCCCGTACTGCGTGTCATCAGCGTCTTGCCGTCGGCCGCCGCTGAACCGCTTGCCGTATGCCCGCCAGCCGCCTTGCCATTACGCCGCTCACCCATGCCGCTCGATCACGGCATGCCGCCAGTGTCTGCTGGCCCGTCGGCCGCCGGCCGCTGTGGCGCACTCGCGACCACGTCGTTTGCGGTCGGCCGGGCACCCGTTCCCCAGGTGTCACGCCGGCCAGCTGCCGTCGCCGGCATACCCACGACGTCTTCAATTTACTCATTACATTTTGTCAACCAAACAAAAAAAAGCAAAGTCATGAATTTGTAAACTCTCAACCAAACAACTATAAAGTAATCCTTTTACCAATTCTTTTACATCATTCTTTTACAGCATTCCAAATCAGCAACTAAACATCCCAGCCTTAATCAAATTCTAAATCATAAATCAAATCTAAATGATTGAAACCCAAATCAAATCAATTCCCAAGTCAAGCACTTTTGACCTACATCCCTAGATTTTGTCAAATTTGCTTCCAAACTACTCCAAACTCAAGTGATTTTTTCATAACCTATTTATATCTTCATTTATATTCACAAATATAAATGAAATATAAATTCAAAAGGCCAAAACTAAACTCAAATCAAATCAAATTATCGATTTTAGCCATTTTAGCTAAATTCTTGAACTTGGCTAAATGATATCCAAATCAATTCAAAACTCATGGATTTCTTTAAGATTCAATCATTCCTACAACATTGACCTAAATACAAATATAAACCATCATTATCAAACCAAATCCAAGTCAACCTAAGTCAAGTTCATGATTGACCCTTTTGGCTTAAAATTGTCATAAGAACCAAAACTTATTTGGCTTCAAACCAATTGCAATTGGATTTATATTTCAATCATAAGCTTATGTGTGAGTTCAACTAAACTTGAATCAAGCCATGATGAAGCTAATTGATCCATTTAGGCTCACTTGACCCAAAGTGACCTAAATGATCTTTTTGAGCCAAGTTCTAATCCAACCCAAATTGGATTGAACTAAGCCCATCTAAACCTCACAACATAACCAACAACCAGCCTAGGGTGATCAATAGCCTTAAATTGGGTTAAATCAAGTCAAACCTAGCCTTTGACCAAGTCAATATATAGCCCAAATGAAACACAAACTAGCCAAAATCTACCATATATCAAATTGATTAAAATCACCGATTCAACCTAACTCATAATCAATTATTGAACATGACCAAACCTTCACTTGAGCCAAAATAAGCCTAATTGGCTATTTGACCCAAGTTGACCCAAATTAGCTTAAAAGACCAAAATGGGTCAAATCATGATTTGATCCTAATTGATTGTGACCAATGGCTCAAGTTCATTCCAAATCACTTATTGAACTTGACCAAAGCCATAATTGAGCCCGAGTTGACCAATTGGTTAACTTGACGCAACCTAGCCCAAATTGACCTAAATGGTTAAATTAATTAAAATCCAAATTAAATTCAAATTAAACTAAACCAAAGCCTACAATCATTTTCAATAGTCAATTGAACTTGACTCAACAACTAACCTAACCTAATTTGGTCAAATTGGCCAAATTGGTCAACTTGACCAATTTGACCTATATGAACCCAAATGAGCTATAATCAAATCCAAAGCAAATTAAATCAAACCAATGACACCAATACACTCCAATTGGCCATGTGAACTTGATCCAACCCCTGGTTTGATCCAATTTGACCCAACTCAACATAATTTGACCTAAATAGGTCAAATCAAGATAAATCAAATGAAATAAATTTCAAACTATTTGAAATTTGGGCTAACCCACTTTTTACCCATTTCAAATCTGTCCAAATCATCCCATAGCCAAATGACCATTTTTTCCCTCGATTTAGGGCATCCCATGAGATAAGACACATGCACATTGGGTCATTTTCTCCCTTAGCCACTTGACACACATTCATAGGTCCACTTAGGCACCTAGGACCATGGCTGACCTGACCCAAGGGTGGGTGGGTCGGCCATGACTCATGGGGAGGTGAAATCACCTCCTAATTCCCATTGGAACACTTGGAAAGTCGTAGGATGCCCACTACTCCCATGACAACCACTCTCACACCGTTCTCCACTCAAAGGAAGTCAGCTAACATGATTCTCTATCCAAATCGAGCTCTCCATGTCAGCATTGATCCAAAAAGCCAAAACAACCATTGTTGTTCAATCCAAGGAATGAGGGGCTATACCCCCCTCATTCTCACTCAAACCCATAGAGTGACACTAGATTCAACCTTAGCAGCCAAGGAGAGAGATCCTAGAGCAATTTCCAAGGCCTCCCGAGCTCCCCAAAATCCTCATTCTCGATTTTATGTGAAACTGAAATAAGAGAGGTCACCCACGATTGCTATTTTCTCAAACCTCCACTAAAGTGTAATTAACTTTGCACACACCTTCCTTGGAGCTAAACGAGCGAGAACGAATCATTTCTCATCATCCCGATCACTGGAAGTAGGAGTTCAACCAAGACCGATCACCTATGTGCCAAGGAATGGCCTTCCAAGCAAACTACACCAAATTAAAGCTTGTGCGGTTCAACAGGGTTTCGTTTCTACCAAGCTAAGCTTCATCAATCGTTGAAATCACCGGTCATAAGCTCCGGTGAGGTATGCCATTAAAACCGATTCTTGAATGAAAATAGTTTGGTCTTTTGTGGAACAAAGTGTTATGTCACGTGATTTCCACAGTTGGATTGGTTTGTTTTGCTTCCCCGAAGGTGTGGGATTGATTTCATCTCGATTCAAGCTCGGGTGAGCTCGGATCAAGCGACGATCGATGGACAGTAATCGTCGTTCGCCACTTAGAAGGAGATAGATCATGGACCGTCCATCCCGCGTGATCGGAATGGACGGTCCTGATCTAATCACGTGTAGAAACATTCATTTTTTCCTTTGAATCCATGAGTTTAATCGTGGCTGCCTGATCTTAGATCGGACGGTCCATGGAGTTATCGCGTGCTCTGCCATCCGAGTTACCCTTTGGATGTGACAACTTAAATAGCAAATACTATCATGCCATGTGAAAAATGCGCCGCATCAGCTGCCACGTGGCCCGAAGGGATTAAAGCTTTAAATATGTTTAATTAATTTATTTTTAATCTTAAAACTTTCTAAATTCATAACTAATTTTATAAAAATCCAAAAAATACAAACTTAGGCTCTTTTTAAAGACATTTTAGAGTAGAATCTGAAAAAATTATTATTAATTGATTTTGAATAGTGATTTTGACTTAGTTAATGTTTAATTAGATATTTAATTATTTTAATTATTTCTTAATTAATCATTAAATTGATTTCTAATTTTTTATGGATGTTTAAGGATGACCTCTAAATCGAAGTTAAATAAGAAGATGAATATCACACGGCTCTTTGTTCCATAATTCGATATTAAAATAATAATAATAATAATTTATTAGAGTCCGGATGTATTCGGACTATTTTCTCCATACACGGCTAACGACTATGACCTTACATCGTAGCTTCTTTAAAGTAGCCAGAACTCAGAAGCTAGTTGAGTTGAAAAATGGTTCCCTGTGATAAAAATTAGTCTGTGTTAGACCTTTTCGCCGCAGCTCTATCCTCTTCACCATCTTTAGAGCTAATTATCCCCGGCATTTAATTATGCTTCTATTTCTGTTCCTCCTATTCTTTATCAAAGGGTCTCTTCTTGTCTCAGAAGCGTTCAGCGTTACTCATCTCCCGGGCTTCTTGCAGGAGGGTTCTCTACCTTTTCATTTAGAAACTGGGTAATTTGTTCTATCTCACCTTCCTTTATTTTAAAAAAAAATTTCAATTAAGTTTTGTCTGATTGGATTTGTTTGTGGCTGTAGCTATATAGAAGTAGATGAATTTCATGGTGTGGAGTTATTCTATTATTTCATAGAATCAGAGAGGAATCCGGCAGAAGATCCACTCCTAGGCTTACTGGAGGACCAGGCTGCTCTGCTTTTAGTGGCCTTGCTATTGAGATCGGTCTGTTTTATCGTTCTTTTATGGAATACAAGAGTTTTAAATGCTTTTTCTGGCTTGTTTATTGTTTTGATATGTTGGTCGGATTGGGCTATTTTGTTTCATCTTTTTTGGATACATGTTGTATGTTTTAGAAATGCAATTATTTTGTCAGATGCAAATTATTTGTATTGAATTATTTTATCTGATGCAATAAATGAAGGGCCACTAAAATTCAGATCAGAAAGGTACAATGGGAGCTTGCCAAAATTAGTTATTTATACTCTTGGACTAAGGTGAGATTATCTATAACAACAATCTATAGATAAATATATGATTTAATTTCAATTTCATATTTATTGATGCATTAATTAATCTGTGTGGTTTTTCCTGTCATTCTTAATTTGTAGATTTCCAACGTAATATTCCTAGACTCCCCAGTTGGAACTGGATTCTCTTTCTCTAATCATCCGCAAGGTTATGAAACTGGCGATAAATCTTGGTCAAAACATGCAGTAATATTTCTCAGAAAGGTTGGTGAGGAAATAAAATTTATATGCTGAATTTAGTTTATTATTATTATTATTATTATTATTATTATTATTATTATTATTATTATTATTATTATTATTATTATTATTATTATTATTATTATTATTATTATTATTTAATGAAATAATTCCTCTTCCTTGATATCAGTGGTTCGTAGACCACCAGCAGTTCCTTTCAAACCAACTGTATATTGCTGGTGATTCCTATGCTGGAAAGGTTGTGCCTCTGGTAGTTCATAATATTTTAAACGGTAAAAAAAAAAAGATGTCTGATTCATCAAATTTCCCACGTTTTTTTTTTTTTGGTGATTAAAATTTTAATTATTTAACCATTTTTAACTGCAGAAAATGACTTTGAGGATCTGCCAAAACTTAATATTCAGGTCATCTTTATAACACTCTGATGAGCAATAAACTTTTTCCAGTAGATAGTGTGATTATGAGGTCTAATCATCCCTTTGATTTCAAAATTTATTTAGTTAAATATATATACATATATATATGAGTTTTTTTTCCTTCCATCATAAAATAATAACCTGCGCTATTAATTGAATGTTATATTTATTTTTGAATTGAAAGCTGCAGGGCTATATGGTTGGTAATCCATCAACAGGTGAGGTGATTGATCAAAAATCTCAAGTACCATTTGCCTATGGAATGGGGATAATTTCAGACGAACTCTATCAGGTGATATTTCTAATATATATATATATATATTTGATATGTGCATATGTTTCTGAACCTTGTTTCCATTCTAGAGAATTGGTAAGAATTGCAAAGGTGAAGACTACGATAGTCCAAAGAATGTTGTATGTGCTTCTCTTCTTCAGATCTTTGACGAGGCATGCATCCATGCAACCATCTCTCTCTCTCTCTCTCTCTCTCTCTCTCTCTCTCTTCAAGCCTTTATTTATGAGTTGGCTACTATTTTTATATGTTAGTATTATACTACTTTTATATATATATATATATATTTTTGTAGTTTTTGGTGTTGAATATTGAATAGTCTAACAATCTAAAATATCGATCTCAAAAAGCTAGTTGTAGCACTGATGAAAGTCATATTCTGTGTCGAAATTAATGTACAGAAGATGCACCCCTTCTAATCAAATGCTAGTATGTATATGTAAACTTATGATTGATTGGGTGAACCTTCTGCATATATCTTACTCATTCGTGCTAATAATTTCTCGTGCATTGATCGAATATTGCATTTGCAGTTCAAGTCAGAGCTCATGACATCACAAATTTTGGAGCCTAAATGCAGTTTGGCTACTCACAAGCCTAAATACTCAGCTGGTTCAAGAAGAAGGTCTACTCTGCAGCAGCAACACGGTTCTTTAGGACCTCCAATTCACAGTCAAGTGCGAGTAATTAATTTTCCTAAAATCATTTTTCGAAGAAGAAGAAGAAGAACAATAAATTTTTTTACTCTTTTTAGTTGTATTTCCAAATCATTAATAAGTTTTATGATTAAATTTTTATAAATTAATGAGTCTTACACTGACTTTTAATCATATCATTTAAACATATGGCTGCAGACATATGCTTATTATCTCATGTATATATGGGCAAACAGCAACGATGCTCAAGAGGCACTCCATGTCAAGAAGGTAAAAGATTTTGAGTATACTCTTATGTTAAATAGTTAAAAATACATATATATGCAATAATTAGCCCTAGTATATAAGCTTAAGTTGTTAAGTTAAAATTGAGTTTGCATACTCATATATTTAGCTCAACTTCAATCTCCTTAATTTAAGTGAGCTTAAAATAACTGGGGTAAGAAAACAATTACCTACAAACTATAGAAAGAAATATTTGGTGAGGATGTTCTAGTACAATTTTGATTATTATGAATTTTAATTCTTGAATTTATATTAAAATTGATATAATTATTCATATATTACATTATTTTTAAATAAATTAAAATTTAGTCAGGTTATGCTGAGCCAATATATATTTTTTTTCAAAATTTAGCTACTAATAAATGTTGGACTCAGGGAAAAGTGGAAGAGTGGATGAGGTGCAGTGACTTGAATTATACAGAAGATATAAACAGTAGCATTGAATATCATGTTAAAATCACAAGCAGAGGCTATCGTGCATTGGTTTACAGGTGAAAGGCACATACTTCACAGAGAACCTCATTCAATCTCTCTCTCTCTCTCTCTCTCTCTATACATAATATATATATATATATATATATATATATATATATATATATATATATATATATATATATATATATATATATATATATATATAACTAAATTTGTTCAATTTTGGTACAGTGGTGATCATGACATGCTTGTCCCCTTCGTGGGCACAAGGGAGTGGATAAAATCTCTCAAATTCTTCATCACTGACCAGTGGAGATCTTGGCATGTGGGTGGCCAAGTTGCTGGGTAATTAACTTCTTAATTATTTGCTCTTTGATAATGGGAAAGAAAATTCATTAAAAAAAGGAACCTATGAGAAATTAATAATCATTAATACTTTGCAGGATTCTATTAATTTATATTTTGCATTTATAATCACATATAATGATGGTTCACTTTTCTCCCACTGATTTTCATAGATACACAGAGTCCTACTACAATAATCTGACCTTTGCGACTGTTAAGGTGAAGCTCTCCAGACTTGATGATTGATCGGTTAATTACTTGTAATTAACTCCTTAGGCTTGTTTATGTTTGTGTTTCATATAGGGCGCTGGACACACAGCACCGGAATATATGGCCAAGGAATGTTTAGCTATGTTTCGAAGGTGGATTTCTCACAGGCCATTATGATTGCTGACGCACTTATAATATGTACAGATTCCAGAAACAGTTAAAATATTTGAGTATAGAATTATTCAGTTATGGGCATATTCGCCTTTTGCTGATTGCTGGTAGTAATAGATCAGCATGATTTGCAATGTGCTTTGATTTAATAATAAAATATTCAATTTACCCACCACATTCAGATATGGAGTCCAAATGACTATACTATGTGTAACGTGACCGTCATTATTAATTAGCCTATAAACCTACTCTCTCTCTCTCTCTCTCTCTCTCTCTCTCTCTTTCAGTAAAATAAGAAGTACAAGAAGCAAAGTCACTGTAAGATAAAATAAAGACAGACTAATAATAGACAAAGCTATAAATATACTCAGATCAAAAGAATATATGAGAAATTGCGATGAGACTAATATCACAAGATGACGACCTTCAACAAAGTTAACTACATAACACTACGGATGGCCAGAATAATAGAAGGATGTGCTCTTACAGAATACATCCTACAATAATATCTAGAGACAGAAGCCATTTAAACTTTAAATAGCAATATTAACTCTACACAGAGCCAGATCAGCTACAAGAAATAACAGGTAACTAAAAACAGGAAGCAAAAAGGAATCTTGACAAGTGCAGAGCAGAAGACAACCAGTTATAACTGAATAACAAGAAAGAAATCAACTTACGAAAACAAAAGAAATGACAAGCATGTAAATAACGGCTCAAACAGAAGGATGGTTCTTGAAATATGTAAAGAAGTCTTAGATCTAGGATAATAAAGAAAGTAGAGAGTATAAATAGAGTTAGGAGGAACAAACAGAGGGTAATGAATATATTTCTGAAAACAACTTCCTTTCTCCTCTGCATCTTCTCTTCTCCTTCTTCTCTTGAGTTCTTCTCTGGTTTTTCTCACCGGAAACCGCCGTTCTCCGATCGGAAGGCCCTAGGGTTTTCTCCTCCACTCCCAGCCTCTCTTCCTTTCTCTGGAGTGTTGACGACTCGAACTGTCGAAAAGAGAAATAAGATAGGGTAAAGGAAAACGTCTCACAGAAGATTCATCAGACGACTAGAAAACCGCCAGAGCAATCTCCATCAATGGCTCAAATTCCTTCCAGGGAGTAGTTACCCAGGCAACCAGATCAACCATTCAGAAAGAAGACGCGTGGATTCCACTATCGGCAAGGAATCGATGACACCGTCGAGGCTAATGAGATAAATCTTAGTGCTAGATCCAATGGTTAGAAGGAATACAGCGTGATCTGACGGCTCCGGAAATAGCCGCTGAACCCGTTCCTCATTCCCTACTCAAATCGGGTTCATTCCACTCAGATTGGTTCATTAACTCGAACCAGACACATATCATGCACGACAATTATATTGGTTAGGATCAGTTCAAGAAGAGGAAACATGTTCTTATTTGGATGATCCGGAATGTATTTGAACGCTTAGTTTGCTTAAGGTAAGTGCTTGATTTCTTTGTCTTCTTCAGAAATCAATTGTGTTTTTCGAATAATTGATCATGATCCGTCAGAGTTTAAGATAAAACTAATTGACTTCTGTGCATGAAGCTCAGAAGTTGCTGGCTGCATCACTTATTTTGAGACAATTAAATTGCTTAGTTTTATATCAGCAATACTGTGAAGTATTATAACAAAGATAATTATATATTAAATTTGTCATTTTAACATTTATAAATATATTGTTATGCCAAATCATACCAACTGAATCTAACAACCCTTTCAACCTTCTTTTATTGATCTTTAAATTACTTATACGATCTTGTTTAGACATAATTCATGAAATCCTCTCGTAATATGGGCTCACTTTTTGCATTAGCATATTAAATGTTTCATTATAAATTATGATTATATGGTGGCAAATTTTTTAAAAAAGTATGGTTTAAAATGTAATTAATAATTTAAGTATTTTAAATTTTTTTTTAAATATATGTATAGTCCTACGTTTAATGAGCGACTTACTTGCCATGTCAAACCCGTGTATGTGCGCATTTAACACTTAGTGTTATATGAAAAGCGTTAAACTGCACATGTAACCTTTTTTTTAAAGTATTTTTTCAACTTGGTTGGATTTAGGTTCCAATATTATTTACTATTGGAGCTACTCTAACCTTCAGATGCTTATATAAAGCCTCTCATTTCTCCGATCAATATTTTATTAAATTCTTAATGATTTGTCTCAAATTGAATAAATATATGAATTTGTTAATTTATTTTATTTTGATGAAAATTTTATAAATATGAATGTTTTTAATGATATGCACATCTTTTTTATGCTATATTTTACAAGTGTTTGATTAATTAGTAGATAAATATAATTTAAATGATTTTTTATTTAATTCCAAATTTGTTTAAGATGAATATTTTTTTATTAAAAAATAATGACATTGTGAAAATGGTAAAACTACATGAACTATTGTCAAGTATTTCTTTAACCTCACACACACACACACACACACACACACACATATATATATATATATATATATATATATATATATATATATATATATATATATATATATATATATATATAATTCTCATAATAAATGTAAGAGTCTTACATAATTCCCTTCTCTATACCTTCAAACTTCAGAGATGATTATCCATGCAATTAGAAGTAAAATTTTTCCTTGATTTCTACATATTTATATACGTATATAGATCTCTTTAAATACTAATGATCTATATATTATGTCCTTTATTTAAGATATTGGACTAAATATTAATATTTATCCTTATTCATGTGGTCAAATTTTTGATCATATCATTATTCATAGGATAAATCTATCATTCAAACATAAGGGTTTTCAAAATTCAATCTATTCAATATATTCAAGGATGATTAACTAAGTTTATATATAAATAAATTTAGAATTAAATAAAAAATCATTTAAACTATATTTATCTACTAATTAATCAAATACTTGTAAAATATTACATAAAAATATGTGCATATCATTAAAAACGTGCGTATTTATAAAATTTTCATCAAAATAAAATAAATTAATAAATCATATATTTATGCAATTTGAGATAAAACATTAAGATTTTAATAAAATATTGATCCGAGGAATGAGAGACTTTATGTAAGCATCATAATGTTGGAGTAGCTCCGATGGCAGATAATATTGGAACCTAAATCCAACCAAGTTGGCAAAATACTTTAAAAAAATGGTTACATGTAAGTCCATTTTATTTTTGCTTGTCATTCGAATATAACTATGCTCTAATATATAGCCTTTAATGGGCCTATATCTAAATTTTTTTCTTAAGATACTTAAATTATTAATTAGATTTTAAACTATACTTATTTTAAAAATTTCCCCTTATATGGTATGCTATCTCTCTAATTTATCATGATCATATTTATTTGTTTACTTCCTATTGTCAGTATTAAAATATATGTGTTAGTTTGTCATAATGATTTGTTGTCCTTTTACTTAAGATAACAATGCTTTCTTCTTGAAACAAAATACAAACATCATTCCATAATTTTGTTAATGCCTTATTATATTAAATTGTTATATGGTTCACTCTTTTTTATCTATATATAACTTATAATGACTGTATTCTATCTTTTAATCATTACTTTTTAATATTATGATAGTGAAGTTCTTCAAGCTTCTTATGTTCACTTTTTCTTTCTCTTTTAAAAAAGATTCTCTCCATTATCTTCATTAACAACTTTAATGTTTCTTCAATAATAATTGATAATTACAACCACATGAATTACAACACTTGCTTGTATATCATTCATAATTTGATCATCGAAAGAGAGAGCATTAGAATACATATTTACTAGATATAAGTTAGAACTTTAGGTTGTGAACTTTAAAAATTTTGAGATGAGGTATTAGACTATCTAGCATTTAGCATCATTCAATAAGATCATTTATGCTAAGATGTTATTATGGCATATAAATTGGATACTAAATTCAGGATAACATGTAGTACCATACTATATAAAAGAATCATAAATATATATGTCATAAAATATAAGATGATTAATTTATGTTAATATCTTATTTATCTTTAATTTTATTTCTAAAATTATATGAATACTTAAATTCTAAATAATTTTCTTGAGAAAAATAAATAAAAGAATCATATTCTTAAGTTATGTGAAAAACATAGCACTAACTATTATTTGAAATGAAGGCAAATTAAAATTTGGAGATTAACATGGTGCCAATTTCATGGAGAGAAAAGCATGCAATTTAATAAATATTATCCTTTTTTAAAAAATGAGAATTATGAGATTTAAATATCTTATTCACCCTAACCTCTTTCAAGCCTCATGACTTTTGGAACTAATATGTCATACTAATAATTTGCTTGCCTATGTGTCAATTATCAATGCATTGAGAAGGAGAAGGATATATAGAGGGACGTGCTAGCATCTCATAGGTACATGTCCATGTTAGTCATAACCTCAATATACTCTTACTCATACAAGCAACCTCAGGTTATTAAAGAGAGAAAAAAGTGATAGAACTAAAAAAAAATGTGAAATTAGACATAGAATTGCTAAATACGAGATGGAAATTAGAAAAGTTCTCTAGACATATGCAACTTGATATCAATCCTTTAACATGTTACCTATTGAACAACAAACAAGCTATTTTTGAACATAAAAAAATGAGCTAAAATATATTCAAATTTATTTCATCTAACCATTGAGTTTGTACAACAACAAGCATTTATCCCACTATGTGGGGTCGGCAACCATTGAATTTGTGCAACAAAAAAAAAAAAACCTAAATTGTGAGTACTAATCAAGTGAAGTTTGAGATATTCATTGAGTGCATTTGCTTAAAAGCCTAATTATTTAAAAGGGGTCTATATGCATAAAAATCAATTCTCATGTATAAAATACCTAAACATTTAATATAACATCATAATCTCTAAACAACTAAAAAAAAATATCACTATAGTAATCTATTTAAAATAAGACACACCTTTTCATGTGTATGTTTGATATCATTTATGGATTATGTTTTATATATATATATATATATATATATATATATATATATATATATATATATATATATATATATATATATATATATATATATATATATATATATATATATCAATAAATATTTTATTGGAAAAATTAAAGATTTATTATCTTGAGAAACTATAGCTAGAATTTTCTTTTAAAATATTCCTAATTTTATGAAGTACTTATTTAAAGTCCATCATAATATGCATTATTTTGAATAATATTAGAGCAAGATTTAAATTATATTTTAGTGAAGTTAGTTCCATGTTCCAACCCTGTTCGAACATGAATTAAATGGGATCTAAACATGGTTTGAATAAGAAAGTTTTGAATATGAATAAAACATAATTTGAATATTATTCCAATATAGTTTAACCATGATAAATTGACACAATATACTGTAAGTAAATATATACAACAAGTATTTATAACGCAATCTAATAAAATTCCATATATATATAACACATAGTCATGGAACAACATAATATGATTCAAGAAATATAACAAACATTTATAACATAATAGAGCATAACAAAAGAGATATAACAATTATCCATAATAAATGAAATTCTAGAGATAGCATAATATCCATAACACAATTGATGTAAATGAAGAAATTGGCAAAAATGATTCCCATGAAATTAAATGTTATTAGTTATAAGAAAATCTATTGTAATTATGCACTTATGATATTTGACATTATCATTTAAAATTCAAAGTTGAAGGCACATTGAAACTAAATTTGTTAAAAGATAGTTTTCATTATAAATTGGCATAACTTATATATGAGAAAGTGAATATACAAGTGCTTCATGATCATTATGATTCATACATTCTCATCAAACAGGAGATGATAATGAGTTGGACTACTGATGATGACAAATTTATCATAAAAATCTAAACTTTGTAGTGATCTTCAATAGAACATTTATATAATATTGATAAGTGCAAAGTTCAATAATGTTAAATATTATGATTTATATTAATGTTAAACACAATGAGATCATTAACTTTATATTACTAAATAATTTTTTTTTATTACACCCCTAGCTTTATATATAACTCGAGCATTATAATGGTTGTCTAAATATATGATTAAAGAAGACATCTACATGCATTATATAATAATTTAATTGAGTCAACTTCAAAAGAGATGGTAAGGAAAAACAATACAATTAAAATTGTATTCTAGTAATAATTGAAGAATGTTCAAATCCTATTTGGACATTACTCAAATCTTGATCAAACTACTTTTTTTTTTTGAATTTATTTGAACTGTATTTTAATCTTTATTGAATTTAATTCAAATTATGAAAGAATCTTGATAGAATATATTTTTTAATATTGTTTGCCTTATTCTAAACTATGAACAAGGTTCATATCAAATTCAAATAAAATATAGATAAGATTTGATTAAAATTTAGAATGAGAATAATATTTTCACACCTAAATAATTAAACATTTAACATTACTATACTTGAATAGCAATTTGGAGACAAAGACATAAACTTTGCTAAGAATTTTGTTGAAGATCGATTACATATAAATGACCACAACTTATGATGAGTTAGGCATTTAGAAGAGAAAATGTCAAACAACTTTTTACTTGAAAGTTTGCACGCTTGAGTGTCTCTTTAAATATTATTTTTATAAGGGGAAGGTATTTTGGTTTGCAACAAATTTTTAGAATATTTGCTCAAAATATAAACAAAAAATATATTTGATAAATTTCAAATACTGAGTCATATAAAATTCAATTTCTCCATAATATTTGGTGGCTTAATTTTAAAAATAAGTACTTTTTAAAATATAATTAACAAAATAAGTATCATGAAAAAAAATTTTATTTTAGATATAGTCGTCCTTTTAAGAGGAGACTTGCATGCGCTAAATCTGATGTGGCAGTTGTCCCGAAGACAAGAGCTAGTCACTGAACGGTAGAGAAGCTAGTCACCCGTTAATCGGGTGACTAGCCTGCAGACAAATTTTTTTTTTTTTTAAATAGTCATATGGTATTTATTGATTTAGGGAAAGCATTTGTTAAAGTTCCAAGATAAGTTTTTTTTTGGAGAGTTTAGGAAATAGTAGATATTACTAGAGCTATATATACTACAGCCATTACTTGGGTCCAATGACATAGAGGATTAATAATATATTTCTCTAATTCAATTGGATTACATCAAGTATTGGTTTTAAGCCATTATCTTTTTGCTTTATATTATGGATGTTGTTACTATGTATGCAATACATTTATTAAGAGGTTTGATGGAATAGTATAGAGCTATCTATATGTTTTTAGGATTGTCATCAAGGATATATATTTTAGAGCTATTACTTGTGTCCAAACACATGAGGAATAGTCAAGGATATGTATGCTATTTATTACTTGTGTCTAAACACATAGAGGATTACCAAAATAGTGCAATGTAATAAAAATCCAAGATAAGTAAGATTAGAATACAAAAAAAATGATACATCTCCGATAGTACAATAAAAAAACATACATGAATCAATGTAGCATAGACACATAGGCCACACTATCCTAAATAGCTAACACATCATCGGAATCGCACTGCCTCGTGTATACCGACGTACATGGTGGATGATCATGTAATGATCTCCATGATCTTCAAAAGTCTACGTAGGATAGTCCTATGATGGGAAAAAAGGTGATTGTGACTCATAAGTAGGCGGGTATATAGAAGGGCCTGGCTCATATGCAGATAGTTTGGCACCCTAGTCATGCTATGGGACATCCTCTATAGGCTTTGATCTATAAAGTGTGTTGCTTATATATACCCACAACCTCAAGTCCATGCATAGCACCTCGTACCTATTTATAATTCCCTATAACTCGTGTTCATCTGTATGGCCGAAGTATGGCTGAAAGATGTTCTGAGTCTCCAAGATGTGCTCTGACTGCATGAAAATAATGTTTGAAATTAAATTAGCCTCAAGTAGATATATAATATATTGAATTTAGCAGAATACTTATATAAATACTTACATATATACGCTCCATAGGTGATCTGGGATAATAAATTGTGGGAGAATTTGATGGAGTGGCTAATAAATAGAGAGAAGCCCAAGATCTGAACTAGGACATGTACTGATTGATAGCCGTCAGTTTGTCATCATCTTTGTCCAAGCCTTCAACTACGTAATCCCTCCTCCCAAGCAGCAATGTGCACTTGATGGTAATCAACCTAGTTTACATCTGCTTTACCTCTACCGTTGATCTTTCTGAAAGTAGGGTCTACAGGTGCCACATCAACTCTGGGTATGAGTCCAAACTGTCTCAACACTCGATCAGGTAGGTGCCACTCTACCCTTTTCCAGCAGATGAGTGAGACTCGTGATAACTGTGGTGTTTATTTTTGGTTTGGTGTGCTTTGTGTGTATGTGAGGGGGCACCACGCAGATCCACAGATGTATTTATTAGGATAATCTAGTATGACATTAAAGAATAGTGAACTATCTCGAGAGATAGAAGTCACTACCCTATAATGAACCTAATCACCTAATAAAGACTCATGAGGCATGATGGGTCTTCGAATACACTAGAGAATTTTTCCCTACTTTACTTGAAAAAGTAAAACAGGGTTTATTTAAACCAAGCCTCCATAGTTAATTATATCTTAAGGAAAATGAATCTTTTAAGAATACTCTCGATTAAAGTAGGAAATTATTGTCTCCAAAGAATTTAAAGATAGGACTATTAAAGTATTAGTTGTATTTTTGAAAATCAAGTGGGAGAGATCAAAAGGAAAGAGTTATTATCAAAACCAAAGGAGATGAGTAGGGGGTGCTTATAATACTAGGAAGCCTAGAAGCACTCCAATCTATCATATAATTGGGCTTTATATATATTTGAAATTGAGGAGAATTATTTATTTGAGTTGAATTTTTATTAGAAATCTAAGACTTATAATTCCATAATACAAGATTATGGAAATGCCTAAGAGGTGATGTAAAGAAAAACAACAATCTTAGATCTTAAATCTAGAGAGCTTTGGCGAGGGCCAAACCATGACCTAAATCTAATACGAAAGCGAGTATATGGTTTACCTCCATAAGAGAGAGTAAACCACCCGTCTGTTGGGCTTATTATCGCATGGAGTGGCAGCTAGCTAACTCCTCCTACGCTTTAAATCCATGTAGACAAGTCATATGCTTTGCAAGATGGTTATGCTATTATTTACTTAGAAGAGAAACTAAGTCCTTAAACTCACTCCCGAAGAGATTAGATCATCAAGGGCATAAGTAATGACTTAAATCTAATGCAAATTTTTGTCAAGTTTTATTTGATTTTTGGACTTTTTATTTTAACATAGGCTATAAGATTTTATATGCCTAAATGCATGAGAAATTGATTATGGGCTAAATCAGAAGAGAAAGAGGTGTCTTTCCATCAAAAGCTCTGATAGGTTAAGATTTTATTCTCTAGCACAGATGGAAGCCCTCTCTTAAAAAGAGTAGAAGAATATGACATGCATGATATTATGCATACAATCATCTAGCTAAGGGGTAGCTAAATATTTTTATTATCTTGATTTAATTCCTAGGATTTGTGGTGAATTTTTATCCTTATCTTCATCTATACAACAACAACAACAACAACAAGCGTTAATCTCACTAGGTGGGGTACACATGAATCCTTCTCCATTGTGTCCCATTATGTGTCAAATTCTCATTTAATTCAAGTATATTAAGATCATTTTTATACATCTTAACCAAGTCTTTTAGACCTCTACCTTTCTTAACATAATGCATCTACTCTTAATCGTCATGGATGGGATGCTTTATGTAGCCAAACCATCTAAGGTGACTCTCCCTAATCTTATCTACCATTCTTATCTTCATCTATATTTGAGAAAACTAAATGAAGATAAAAATAACACTTCTTGTTTGGACACCATGTAGATCCGCAGATGTTCTCATTAGGGTGATTGGGTACATTGAGGAATGATGTACTATCTTGAGAGATAGAAGTCACCATCCTATAATAGACCTAATCACCTAATGGAGGCTCCTAAGGACGATGGGTCTTTAGATGTACCAGAGATTCTTCTCCTACTTTATATGAAAAAGTAAAGTAGGATTTATTTTAAATCAGGTTTATTATAGTCCCTATGGAGGCAAGCCCCCATAGTTAATTACATCCTAAAGAATGAGATCCCTTAGAAATACTATCGATTAGGATAAATGATCATTGTCTCCAAAGATTTCAAAGATAGGACTATCAATCAATTGATTTATTTTTGAAAGATCAAGTGGGATTGATCAAGAGGAGAAAGTTATTATCGAAACTAAAGGGAGATAAGTAGGGGATGCTTATGATATTAGAAAGCCTAGTAAGCATCCCAAACTATCCTATGGTTGAGCTTTATATTTTTGAACTTTGAAGAGAGTTAATTGTTTGAGTTGAATTTTTATTAGAAATTTAGGCTTATAATTCCACAATACAAGGTCATGGAAATGGCTAAGAAGGTGAGATTTAAACTTGTAGCCCCAAAGGAAACAACCACCTCTAAACCTAAATCTAGGGAGCTTTGGCGAGAGCCAAGGCATGACCTAAATCTAAAGAGAAAATGGGTGTATGGTTTACCTCCACAAGAGAGGATAAATCACCCGATTGTTGAACTTACAATCGCCTGGTGGTGCCTGCCAACTAACTCCTCTTACGATTTTAAATACATGTAGGTAAGTCTTATACTTTTGCAAGATAGTTAGGCTGTTGTTTATTTAGAAAGAGACTAAGTCCTTAAACACACTCCCTAAGAGACTAGATCATGTAGAGCATGATTAATGACTTAAATCTAATGCAAATCTTTGTTAAGTTTTTTTTTGGATAATTCATTTGACACAGGCTATGGGATTATATGCCTAATGCATGATAAATTGGTTATGGGCAAAAATCAGTAAGAAGGAGGTGTGTTTTACCATGGCTCTCAAAGGTCAAGCTAAGCTGTCAAAGATGGAAGCCCTCCATAAGCAAGAGTGAAGCAAGATGATTTTTATACATGATGTGAGACATACAACATCCAGCTAAGGGGTTGTAAAATCTTTTATCTTGATTTATAACCTAAGCTTTAGGTGAGGTTATGAGTTATTAATTTTAGTTTTGAGTTGATTAATTGGATAGAAAATTTATTTTTTCCTAAGAGCTTAATCGAATCTAGGCCATTCATCAAAGAAAGAAAGAAACTAGGAAAAACATGCCATCTTAATGCATAAGCTAAACAAATAGCAAATAATTTTATAAACCTAGTGCAAAAGAATAAGCGGCCTTTGTGGTTTGATATCACCGCACAACCAAAAAAGAAATGTGGGTAGCCGATCTCAACCCTGATACAACCTGAATTACAAATGAATTAATCACAATAAAAAGGAATTCATGTTATGGGGTCTTCATTCTTCATTCTTTCTTTCCTTCTTTCTTCCTTCTCTTGGTTGGTTGGGATGTGGTTGCTCCAAGGCTTCACATGGTGCATATGACTTAGTCTTATGACCAATGTTCATCCTAATCCTCCATAACATTCATTCCAAATCTTAATTATAAAATTACATGAAAATAAAAAAGTAAATCTAACTAAAACCTACAAAATAAAGATTAGCTAAACATAACACATAATCCCAAGCATGTATATGAATAAGTTGGACTTAGCACTCCACACATGGGTAACCAAGTCCTCCTGTCCTAATTTGGATTATGCTTAGGGGTATAAGCAACCTGTACAATAAAAGTATTTATTATTTTTATTACAGTGCCCTTTAAGCACAATCCCCTATAGAAGATAATGATTAGACTAAGATCATCCTATCATCCAGTCTACACACATACACTCTAACATCCAGACTAAAATATAACATCACAAAATAAAATCAGGCATCAAACCATGCATCGTCCTAACATAAAGCTAGAAATGATGACTTAGCCTAATGTGTGTGTGCCATTTAAGGCTTGTGTCATGTCCTAGCTAGGCTTTAGGGTTGGAGTTTTCTAAGTGTGAAGGATTTAGCTTAGAGGGTGGTTTAATTTAAGTGATTTAGTTGATTTGTTAATTTTTTTTAATGATTTGATTTGATTTTAATGAACCTACATTTAGTTACTAAGTGTTGTAAATAGAGGAAAAGAGAAGAGAACTTCTCTTTCCTCCCTACCTTAAAGTAATTTCTAAGATAGATTCATTAAGAATTTTTTTTAGTGAATATTTTATTATGTGTTTTAATTAATCTAAATTTAGATTTGCTCTAAATAAACCTATCCAATAAGAAATGCATCTTAAGATTAATTAAAGTGAATTACTGTCACAAAACACACAACCATTTATTTCTTTCCAACATGTGTATCATGCATATGAAATGATCCTAAGCATATCTATACATGCAATGCAAATATTTAGCACACCTTAATGATGAATGCTAAGAGATGTTGCTTAAAGAAATTTAAATATTTCATGATGTATGATTTTGTTAAGTAGAAAAGAAAGGGATTCTTTTATCCATTAATCAAATGCACATTTAGATGTATAAAAGACATAAGTGAGTACGACATCATTATTTTCTACACCAAGAGTATAAGGTACAAGAACTTCTTAGGGCTACTTAAAGCATCACAATCCTAGGATGTCCATACTAATATATCACTTTTCTTAAATACATGTGCATGTACAAAAAGAAAGCAAATGGATGAAGAATCATGGATTTTTGTTGTTTGTTTGATTGTTTAATTTAATTTATATGTGCAATATGAAGATCATTCTTAATTCATGACATGGGAGTGCATAGGAATAAATTTAAGCAAGTGTTATGTTCTTTTCAAATGAACTATACACTTTGCAAATCTTATACAAACCCATGTTAAGAAAAGAAAAGGAAGTCACATAAAGCACATTTTAGGCTATATTCACATGCAAGCATATAAATACTTATAAGTAGCATACATCATTTATAGTATTTGATTTATAAGTTTTGAAAATAATTTTTGATTTAATAGTGATAATAGCCATTCATACTCTTACTTTAGCCAAAATATGCAATTTGACATAAAGGAAACATTTCATTTATTTTGATTTTTCAAAAGATATGAATGCATGATTTTCATATGGCACACAGCATTTAGCTTGCTTGGAAAGAAGTAAAGTGATGTAAGCATGTAACTTCATTCACCCTAATTAATTTCTAAAGACAATCTTATGAAATAACATCATTTAAAGTGAATCAAAATTTCTTAAAGAGATTTTTTTTTTTTGTTTTGAATTTGATTTAGGAAATCTAAAAAGAGTTTGTTGGTATTAACCCATTTCCCTCATGTGTGAATTGATTTAGTTTAATTTTTAGAACCATTAGATTGATTTTATATTTTATTTAGGTTAAGGTGTGAATTAAGTCCAGTAATTACCCCTTACCTACATCACTTTAACATAATTAACCTAACAATTATGAGCCAACATATGATATGCAACAACATGGAATTTAAATCAGCAATGCACCTTAAGAAAGAAAGGGGCCTCATGAAATTGGCTCATAATTACTGAATTAATTAAGATAAAAGATTTAATTAAGTACTTTCATAACCTTCCCACACATGTGGGTTGGAAATGACTTCCTTAGGCTTACCTTAGGCTTTTGAACACCTAAGGATCTATCCAGAAAGATTTTGATTAAGTTTAGATTGATTTGAAAAGTTTTATTAAGCTAATTAAGTAAATCATTAGTGGATTAGTCCTTAATTAGATTTGGATTAAGGAAGGAAGGGGGTTTAGGGAATAGCTTAAAAAAAACCCCAAACCCATTCCATAAACCCCCTCTTCACTTAAATAATATTTAATTATCTAAACTAAGTGATTAAACTATTGTTCACATGCTTAATTACTCTTAATTACATTAAGAGGATGATTAGGGATTCATTAATTGATTTTCCTAATTAACTCATTAATAAATTCCAAGAAAATTAGGGGAGGTCGAAGTCATCCCACTCAACATGCTTAAGAAGTTTAAAATTAATTAATGAAATAATTAAGGAGTAATTAGGGTTATTAAGTTTTCAATTAAACCCTAATTAGGAAAATCCACTATTTAAAATCAATTAAAAGCAATTTTATTGGATTCCCCTCTGAATTATCTTTAAAATGAAGCTGAGTTTGCATTTTATTTGAATTTTCTATATTTAATTATGAATTTAGGAAGTTTTTATGATTAAGGGATAATTAAATAGCCATAATTAATTAACTAATCACATCAATGCCACGTGGACCATTGACGTGGCGCGTGCTTTACACATGGCATGGTGGGATTGGTTATTTAAGTTGGTAAATCACATGCCGCGTCAGCCGGCGGCACTATGCGCTTTCTCCTTGGCCATCTGATCAAGGATCGGACGATCGGGATTAATCTTGCAGTTATGAGGGATTAAATCAATGGATCTATGTGGATTAATCATGACCGTCCATCCAAAACATGCGGGATGGGCGGTCCATGATTCCTCCCTATCTTTGCTTGTAGGAGACGGAGACCGTCTATCCTCCATGGCTTGATCTGAGCTCACTTGAGCTCAGATAAGGCTATGATTCAACCCACACCATCTAAGAGCATAGAGAAGAAGATCCAACGGTGGAAATTCAATGGGAATAAAATTCCCTTCACAAAAGACCATGCAATTTTCAAATTAAGCTTGATTTTGAGGTATACCTCGCCGGAGGCTATCACCTGCAATTGACCAAAGCTTGCTTCAATGGCTTGCGGCTTCGATGCTTGGGAAAAGCTTTGAATGAGCTTGACTTTCCTCCTTGATGGTGCTTGCAAGAGCAATTGGACTTTGGTGGAGTGATGAGTGAGTTAGAATCTCCCTTAGTCTCCCCTATTTTTGGCTTAAGCAAAATTGAGAAAAGGAAATTGGAGAGAGCTTGGAAATTCTTAGGGAAGCTTATGGGTGCTTGTCTTCAATCCTTTGAGCTCAATCGAATGTAATAGAGATGAATTGAGTGGAAATGAGGGGGAGTATATCTCCCCCTACTTGGATCGGACGATCGAAGCTTGCCTTACCATTTTGATCAAATTTTCCTGATCGAATAGGTTATTTTGGTTATTATGAGCTCCATGTGGTTTGATTTTGGTAGAGGGGTGGAAGTGTGGAGGTGCACATGGGTTAAAATGAGTGTGGGAGGTGATCCATGTGGAGAACTTTGAGTGTAGTGGTCAATTTTGGCCTTGGGTTGGGTTTGCTTGACCCAAACCCATGGGTCATGTGCATCACCTCCCTTATTGTCCAAATGGCCCACTAGGAGGATTCCAAGTGGCCAAGAAAAGGATTTAACTAAATTCCAAGTGGATTTAGCCATAGGTTACCCTTTGACCCAAGGGTAAAATGGTCATTTGGCTTTGATTTTGATTTAGGCATTTGATATGAATGAAAAATGGGTTGTGCTAATTTTTTAATGAATTTGGAGTTTATTTGATATGATTTGACTCAAGTTGACCAATTGGTCAAATTAGGTCAAACTATGGGACAGGTCAAGTTCAAATGATCATTTAGAGTGATTTGGCATCATTAGTTTGGTTCAATTTGATTTATATAATGGGTCAAGTTGACCAATTTGACCCATTTGACCTAATAGGGTTAGGTCATGGGTTGGTTTAGGCTTGGTTGATCATTTGAAATATTTTGTAAGCTTTTGTTTCAATCAATTTTGGTTTGGTTAAGTTTCAAGTTGATTTAACTTTTTAAGTCAAGTTAGGTTCATGGTCAATTGGGCTTGGTTGGGTTTAGTTGGTCAATTGAGGTTTTAATCAAGTTCAACAAGTGATTTAGAATGAATTTGACCCATTGGTTGGAATCAATTGGGCTTAGATCAAGATTTGACACATTTTGACTTTTTAGGTCAACTTGGGTCAAGTAATTAATAGGTTTGGCTCAAATGATGATTTGGTCAAGTTCAATCATTGATCATGGATTAGTTTTGATCAATGGTTTCAATCAATTTGGCCTATATTGGATTTTGGCTAGTTTAGATTTCATTTGGGCTAAGTGTTGACTTGGTCAAAGGCTAGGTTTGACTTGGTTTGATCCCATTTGAGTGATTGATCATCTTATGATGATTGTTGCTCACAATGTGTGCCTTAGGTTGGCTTAGTTCAATCCAATTTGGGTAGGATTAGAATTTGGCTCAAAAGGTGCTTTAGGTCACCTTGGGTCAAGTGAGCCTAAGTGGGTCAATTGGCTTGATCAATGCTTGATTCAAGTTTGGTTGAACTAACATATGAACTTATGATTGGGATATAAATCCATTTGCAAGTGATTTGGAGTCAAATGGGTTTTGATTCATTTGACAATTTCAAGTTCAAAGGATGAACATGGATTTGATTTGGGTTTGAGTTTTGAATTTAGTTTTTGTGATGATTGAAGTTTATGATTGAATTTGGTTTTATGATTGAAGGATTGATTGTTTGAAGAGAAAATCTAAAGGTTTGGATTGATTTGAGTTTAATTTGGTTAAATTCAAGAATTTGACTTGAAAGAGTTTAGGTTGGATTTAGATTAGATTTGGATTTGAGTTTTGAATTTGGTTTTGGGTATTTGAATTTATATTTCATTTATATTTCATTTATATTTATGAATAGAAATGAGAATATAAATGGGTTATGAGAAAACATTTTGAATTTGAAGTGATTTGGATTTGATTTGAGCTAAGTCCATAAGATGAAATCAAAGGGCTAAGGACTTTGGATTTGGAATTGATCATGGTATCATTTGGAAATGATTCATGATTTGAGAAAATCTATTGGAATTGATTTAAGGTTTGATTTGGAATTAAAGTTGATTTGAATTTAAAATTTTGACTTGAAAGAAGGAAGTAAGGATTTGATCCCTTTCTAAGTCATCTTGGCTTAACTCTAATCACTAGAAGTATCACCTAAACTAGAAGTATCTTAAGACTAAGAGGAGTCCAGTCCTATGTCTAAGATGGAGAAGTTGAGAGCTCATTCTAAAAACGAGGTTAACAAAGGAATGTGGTGTGAAGGCATACAAGGCAGGATGGTATGATCGTGATCAACAAATGATCACAAGCATTAAAAAGAATGATCTACTCCCAACCCAAGGTGTAGAAGGAATCAAGAGTTTAGTGCAATGTGACTCTACTCATGTCAAAGACATAAGAGAGTGTGGTGAAAAAGTTAATTTTTTCTTTCTTAAGAATGTATACTTCCATCTTCAATCTATATGGATAAAATGAAGATAGAAATATACTCTTTGCATTTGGACATCGCCTAGATCCACATATATTCTTATTAGGGTGATCAGGTATGATGTTGAGGAGAGGTACATTATCAAATGATAGAAGTCACCACCCTACAAGGGACCTAATCACCTCAATAAGGACTCCTAAGAACAATGGGTTTGAATATGTACCATAGATTCTTCCCACTTTACATAGAAACGTAAAGTAGGGTTATTTTAAATCGAGTTCATTAAGTTCCCTATGGAGGCAAGACTCCATAGTTAATTACATCCTAAGGAATGAGATTCCTTAGGAATACTCTCGATTAAGGTAAATGATCATTGTCTCCAAAGATTTTGAAAAGGTAGGACTATTAATCGATTGATTTATTTTTAGAAGGTCAAGTGGGATTGAACAAGAGGAAGGTGTTCTTATTGAAGCCAAATGAAAATAAGTAGGGGATGCTTAAGATACTAGGAAGCTTAGTAAGCATCCCAAACTACCCTATGGTTGGGCTTTATAATTTTGAAATTAAATTAATGTGTTTGAGTTGAATTTTCATTAGAATGCTAAGGCTTACAATTCCATGGTACAAGGATATGGATATGCCTAAGAGGTGAGGATTTATACTTATAGCGCGCATAGGGGAGAAGCAACCTAAAAACTTAAATCTAGGGAGCTTTGGTGAGGGCCAAAAGCACGACCTAAATCTAAGACAAAAAATGGGTATTTGGTTTACCTCTACGAGAGAGGATAAACCACCCGATTGTTGGACTTATAACTGCCCGGGGGTGGACGCCAACTAACTCCTCCTACGATTTTAAATTCATGTTATGTTTATGCAAGATAACAAGGTTATTATTTATTTAGAAAGAGACTAAGTCCTTAAATAAACTCCCTAAAGAGACTAGATCATGTAAGGACATGCTTCAAATGACATAAATCTAATGCAAAATTTTAGATGTTTTATTTTTATTTTGGACAATCATTTGACTCAGGCTATATAATTCATATGCTTAATGTATGAAAAATAAGATTATGGGACAAAATTAGTGAGATAAAGAGGTATGTTTCCACCATGGCTCTCACAAGTCAAGCCAAATTTTCTGGCGAAGGGTGGAAGTCCTCCAATTCAAGAGTGAAATAATATGCTTTTATGAATGATGTAAGAAAAGAAAGTACACATCCAAAGGGGTTGCTAATTCTTTTATCTTAATTTTAACTTAAGCTTTAAGTGAGGTTATGAGTTATTTATTTTTAATTTTGAGTTGATTAATTTGATAAAAGATTTACTTTTTCTTAAGAGCCTAATCATTATCCAGGCCATACATCAAGCAAAGAAGAAACTAGAAAAGGATGTTATCTTAATGCACAAGCTAAAAAAAATATCAAACATTTTATAAAGCTAATGCAAAAGAATAAAAGGCCATTTGTGGTCGGGCACCACCGCATAAACCCAAAAACAAATTGGGTAGTTGAGCTCTACCCTTATACAACACGGATTATAAATGAATTAATTACAATTAAGCAAGGAATTCATGTTATGGGGGTCTTCATTTCTTCTTTTCTTCTTCCTTATCTTCTTCTTTCTTCTTTTGATTCCTTCTTTTGGATGGCTGGAATGTGGTTGCTTCAAAGGCTTCATATGGTACATAAGATGAGATTTTATGATTAATGTTCATCCTAATCTCCCATAACAATCATTCCAAAATCCTAATTGCAAAAGTACATGAAAAGAAAAAGTAAATCTAATTAACACCTGTAAAATAGAGATTAACTAAACAAATCATACAATTCCCAAACATGTATATTAGATTGAGCACCCCATTCATGGGTAACCAAGTCCACCTAGCCTATTGGATTGTACTTTGGGGTATAAGCACCGCAAAAAAGCATTTATATTTTTTATAAGCTCACAATCCCATAAGATAATGATTAGACTAAATCATCCTACCATTCATTCTATGCACATTCACCTTAATATCCAGACTAGAAATAATACATCATAAAATAAAAGTAAACATCACATAATGCACTGCCCTAACTTAAAGCTAGAAATGGCGACTTAGTCTAATGTGTGTGCTTTAAAAAGTTTGTGTGGTATGCTCAACTTAGGGGATGGTTTCAATTTACATTGTTTAGTTGTTTTGGGTTAATTTTATTTTTTGTATTTTGATTAGATTTGAGTGAATCCTACAATTAATTTCTAAGTTGTAAATAGAGGGAAAAGAGAAGAGAACTTCTCTTTCCTTTCCTATCTTAAGTAATTTCTAAAGTAGGTTCATGTTTAATTTTGCTTAGTAAATGTTTTATTATGTATTTTAATTAATTCTAAGTTTAGATATTCCCTAAAAAAACCTATTCAAAAGAAAGACATTTTAAGATTAAGTAAGGTGAATTAATATCAAAACACACATCACTTCATTTCTTTCCCGACATGTATAACATGCATATGGATGAATCCTAGCATATCTATACATACAAATGGAAATATTTAGCACACTTTATGATGAATGATAAGAAATGTTACTTAAGAAATTTTGGATACTTTATAATGCATGATTTTCATTAAGTAGAAAAAGAGTATTCTTTATCCTTTATTCATATGCACATGTGCATGTATGAAAGGCATAAGTGAGGAGTATCATAGACTGGGTGTAAGTACAAGACCGCTTTACTTAAAGCCTAACTGGGGTTGAAGACTAATATACCACTTTCCTTAAATACATATACATATTGTGGTGAAAATTTTCAATATGAGGAGAAGATTTCTAAAAGAATAAGATATATACTTCCATCTTCACTCTATACGGGATAAATTGAGGATGAAAATATACATTTTCTTCTTTTTATGCATTTTGACACCACATAGATTCACATATGTTCTTATTGAGGGTGATCGGGCACGACATTGAGGAGAGGTGTACTATCTTGAAAAGATAGAAGTCACCACCCTACAATGGACCTAATCACCTCAACAAGGACTCCTAAGAATAATGGGTCTGCATGTATACCAGAGATTCATTTCCTACTTTATATAGAAAAGTAAAGTAGGGTTTATTTTAAGTCGGGTTCATTAAGTTCCCTACAGGGGAAAGCCCCCATAGTTAATTATATCCTAAGGAATGAGATCTTATAGAAAAACTCTCGATTAAGGTAACTGATCATTATCTCCAAAGATTTCAATATGTAGGGCTATCAATCGATTAGTTTATTTTTGGAAGATCAAATAAGATTGATTAAAGAGAGGGAGTTATTATCGAAGATAAATGAAGATAAGTAGGAGATACTTATGATGCTAGGGAACCTAGAGAGGATCTCAAACTATCGTATGATTGGGCTTTACATTTTTGAAATTGATTTAATTTGTTTGAGTTGAATTTTTCATTAGAAATTTAGGACTTATGATTTTATAACACAAGATTATGGAAATGCCTAAGAGGTGAGGATTTATGTTTATGGCCCATAAAGGGGAGAAGCAACCTTGGAACCTAAATCTAAGGAGCTTTGGCGAGGGAGAAAAGCACAACCTAAATCTAAGGCAAAAATGGGTATTTGGTTTGCCTCCATAAGAGAGGACAAATCACCCGACTGCTTGGAATTACAATTGCCTGGGGGTGGCCACCAACTAACTCCTCCTATGATTTTAAATTCATGTAGGCAAGTCATATGCTTTATGCAAGATGGCTAGATTATTATTTATTTAGAAAGAGACCAAGTCCTTAAACTCACTCCCTAAAGGGACTAGATCATGTAAGGGTATGCTTCAAATGACCTAAATCTAATGCAATTCAAATTTCATTTTTATTTTTATATTTAGACAATCATTTTGACTCAGGTTAATAGGATTCATATGCCTAATGCATGAGAAATGAGATCATTGGCCAAAATTAGTGAGAAGGGAGGAGGTATATTTCCACCATGGCTCTCAAAGGTCAAGCCAAGGTTCTTTGGCAAAGGTGGAAGCCCTCCAATAAAGAGTGAAAATAATATGCATTTGTGTATGATGTTATAAAAGAAGTACTCATCCAACTAAGGGGTTGCATTTGTGAGGTTATGAGTTCTTTATTTTTAGTTTTGATTTATTAAATTTGGTAGAAGATTTATTTTTTCTTAAGAGCCTGATCCACATCGAGGCCATACATAAAGCAAGGAAGAAACTAGAAAAAGGATGCCACTTAATGCACAAGCTAACAAATCATCAATCAATTTATAAAGCTAATCGTAAAAGAATAAGAGGCCATTGTGGCCGCAGACAAACCTAAAACAAATTGGGTAGCCGAGCTCTACCCTTATACAACCCAGATTACATTTGAATTACATACAATTAAGCGAGGAACTCATTATTATGGGGGTTTTCAAGCTTCATTTCTTCATTATTCTTTTCTTATTTCTTCTTCTTTTTTTCTTTCTTCTTTGGTTCCTTCTTTTGAATGGTTAGAAGGTGGATGCTCCAAAGGCTTCAGATGGTGCATAAGATGAGCTCTTATGACCAATGTTCATCCTAATCCCTATAACAATAATTTCAAAATCCTAATTGCAAAAATTACATGAAAAGGAAAAGTAAATCTAGCTAACACAAAAAACAAAATAAACAAAATACATAAATCCCAAGCATGTATATTAGACTCAACACCCCACACATGAGTGAGTAAGTCCACCTGGCCCATTGGATTATGCTTAGGGGTATAAGCACCTGCACAATAAAAGCATTTATATTTTTATTTATCACAGCGCCCCTTAAGCACAATCCTTTACAGAAGACAATGGTTAGACTAAGATTGCCCTACCATTTATTCTTCATACATTCACCATAACATCTAGACTAAAACATATATCACAAAATAAAAGCAAACATCAGGCCATGCACCACCCTAATCTAAAGCTAGAAGTGGTGGCTTAGCCTAATGTGTGTGATTTAGAGGTTTGTGTGGCATGTTTAACTATGGCTTTAAGTTAGAATTTTCTAAGTGTGAAGAATGTTCAACTTAGATGAGGGTTTTATTTAAGCTAATTAATTATTTTGGGTTGGTTTTATTTTATATTTTTAATGGGTTTAAGTGAATCCTATAATTAATTACTATGTTATAAAGAGCGGGAAAGAGAGAAGAACTCCTCTTTCCTTCCATAACCTAAGTAATTTCTAAAGTGGATTCATGTTTTAGTTTTATTTAGTGAATATTTTATTATGTATTTTAATTAATCCTAAGTTTAGATAAGCTCTAAACAAACCCACTCAAAAGAAAGGCATTTTAAGATTAATTAAAATGAACTAAATTCACAAAACATACATCACTTCATTTCCTTCCCAACATGTATAACATGCATATGAATGAGTCCTAAACATATCTATACATACAAATGGGAATATTTAGCATACTTTACGATGAATGCTAAGTAATTTATTTAAGAAAATTTGGATGTTTAGGATGCATGATTTTCATTAAGTAGCAAAGGGGCTTCTTATCCAATTTTTACATACACACATGAATGTGCAAAATACATAAGTGAGTATGACGCCATTGTTAACTAGGGGTGTAAGGTATAAGACCTACTTAGGGCTAATTAAAGTCTCGTAACCCCCAGGTTGTCCAGACTAATATACCACTTTCCTTAAATACAAGCATGTGTACAAAAGAAATGAATGGCCAAGAAAGAATGCAAAAGTTTGTGTTGGTTGATTTATTTTTGTTTGTACAATTTATATGTACAAGTATAAGTATCCTCCTTAAGTAATAGCATAGGAATGAATAGGATATAGAATTAGGCAAGTGTTAGATTCTTTTCAAATGAACTATACACTTTGTTAAATCCTATTCAAAACTATACTAAAAGAGAGGAGAAGGAAAACTACACTAAGCACATCCTTATATTTTACTCACATGCAAACTTATAAGTAAGATATAAGTAACACGCTTTCAGTTTTATAATTGATTCATATATTTTAAAAATAATTTGGATTTAATAGTGATAATAGTCACTCATATTCTTACTTTAGCCAACACATGCAATTTTATATAAAGGAAATATTTTTCATTTTAAATTTGGTTTTTGAAAAGCATGAATGTATGAAATCATATGGCACACATATTTAAAATGTTGGAGAAGAACTAAAGTAATGAAAGCATGCAAACACATTCACCTTAATTAATTCCTAAAGACAATCTTATGAAATAAGAAAGTTCAAAGCAAATCAAAATTTATTTAATATGATTTTTGTTTGATTTTGAATTTGATTTAATTTTGAAAATATGAAGTGAGTTTGCTGTTCCTAACCCATTCCCACATGTGTTTGATATTTTTGTTCAATTTTTAGATGATTAGATTTATTTATTAGGTTAAGGTATGAATTAAGCATGTTAACTACCCCTTACCTACACCAACTTAGCATAGTTAATCAAATAATTATGAGCCAATGAGATGACATAAAATCTCACAAGGAATTTAAATTTGCAATGAACCTAGGAAAAAAGGGGCCTAATACAATTTGGCTCATGATTAATGATTAATTATGCTAAGGAGTTTAACTTAAATAATTTCAAAACACCCCTCACACATATGAGTTAAATTTTGATTTCTTTAGTTGAACTTAAGCCCTTGAATACCTAAGCATCTACCCCAAGTAGATTAATTGAGTTCTGGAAAGTTTTAGAAATTTAAGAAATTAATTAAGAGGGTAATTAGTGATTTAACCTTTAATTAATAGAGGATTAAGAAAGAAAAGGGGGTTTAAGGAATAGCTTAGGGGAAATGCCACAAAATTATTTACTAAATTTCCTATTCACTAAAATAAAACTTAATCAACTTCAAAAAAAAAAAACCACTAATAAAACCCTTAATTATCCTTAATTACATTAAAGGAATAATTAGGATATGAATTAGCAATTTTCCCAATTAAGCCACCAATAAATCCCAAGAAAATTAGGTGAGACAGAAGTCATCCCCTAAAATATACTCAAGAAGTTTGGGAATAATTAGTGAATTAATTAAAGGGTAATTAGTAAATTAAGATTCCTAATAAAACATAAATTTGGAGAAAAAGTATTCAAAATTAATCAAAATCAAATTTAAAATATTCTATGTTCAATTATCTTTCTAATGCAATTTATTTCATATTTTTTTTGATTTTTCTAGGTTGAGATATGAATTTTAAATATTTAGGTAATTAATTAGAAATATTTAAAATCTAATTAAATCCTTAATCCCTACGGCATGCCACACATTAGTTGACGTGGCATGCACTTACATGCGGCGCCTTCCCATTGGTTATTTAAAATGTCCCATAGAAGCCGGCATCTTACACGCTCGTGAGATTTGAGATTAAAGGCACGGATCAGAGAGGATAAAATAGGATATAAATCATGTTTTAATCTTGGTAGTCCTCCAAAATGTGCAGATGGATGGCCATAGATCCTTCCCTGCAAACGCATGTGAGCCGTGGAGATCATCCATGTTCTAGGCTTTAATCCGAGATTGATTGAGCTAGATTGGGATGAAACTCTACCCACACCATCAACATGCATCCTAGATTACATCTAATGGTCAAGATCCTATGCCATTAACATTTCTTTGACAAAGCTCCACACCACATTGAGTTTAATGGTCGAAAAATGGCATACCTCACCGGAGGTGATCACCCACTCGATTCCCTTGGAGAAGCTTCATCTGGTTGAGACAAAGCTTTCGTAAAAGTTTGAGGGGTTGAGGTTGAGTGGATCTTCCTATGGGTCACCTCCTCCTTAGCTTTAGCTCAATTTTGATGTAATTGGATCTCCCCTTGCTTTAAGAACTTGGAAGAGATCTTGGGTTCACTCGACTTGGTCCTCGATGAAGCTTGAAGAGGGAATTGAGTGGAGTTTGAGTGTGGAGAAAGTTGGCAATTCAATGGACCTCCCTTATTTTTACTTAGGAAAAATTGAGAAGATGCAAATTGAATCTCCCTCTAGGATGCTTAGGATCACTTGCAAATGGCTCCTATGACTCTCTAGACTTCAATCGACTATGGCTCTGTTAATTTTCAAATGAATTAGGGGGAGTATATCTCTCCCTTTGACAACCAAATGATGAGCATAAGCTTGCCATTTTGATCCAATTACCAAGATTAAAAGGGTTGTTTGAGCTGTTAGAGCTATCCTTGAGTTTGATTTGGCCAGAGGAGTGGGAATATGAACTTCCCATGTGCTCAAAACAAGTGGAGGCATGATTTCCATGTGGCCATTTCAAGGGTAGTGGTTGGTTTGGCCATTGGATCAAGTTGGGCTGACCCAAACCCATTGGGTTGGGTGCACCACCCTACCTAGTGTTCACTTGACCTATTAGGAGAGTATCAAGTAGGTATGAAGAGGGTTTGACCAAATTCTAAGTAGAATTGGCCAAAATTTGTTCTATGGTCTAGGGGTAAAATGGTCATTTTGCTTATTTTTGAATTTGGATATGTTGAGTATGTTGATAAAATAGGTTTGGTCAAGTTTCATTGGATTTGGAGTTCATTTGGTATGGTTTGGCACATGTTGACCTATTTAGGTCAAAATGGGTCAACTTGGGTCAAGTGAACCAATTGGTCAAATTGGGTCAAACCAAGGGTTGGGGCAAGTTTATATGACCATTTGAAATGTTTTGGCGCCTTTGGTTTGATTCAATTTGATTTAGGTTTGAATTTGATTCATATTACTTCATTTAGGTCAAATGGGTCAACCAATTTTGACCCATTTGACCTATGAGCTAGGTCATGGGTAGGTTTAGGTTTGTTAGTCATATGTAGTGGATTGGTATCTTTGTCTCCAATCAATTTTGGTCAAGTTTAAATTTGGCTCAATATGACTCTAGTCAAGTTGGGTTGGTCAGGGTTAGGTCTAATTGGCCAATTGAGGGCTTGGTCAAGTTCAACAAGTGATTTGGAATGAACTTGACCCGTTGGTTTCAATCAATTTACCTTAGATCTAATTTGTACACATTTTAACTTTTTTAGGTCAACTTGGGTCAACTTGGGTCAAGTGGCCAATTGGGGTAGGTTAGGCTCAAATGTTGACTTGGTCAAGTTCAAACATTGATCATGATTGAACTTTGATCATTGGTTTCAATCAATTTGGCCTATAGTGGATTTTTGCTATGTTAGGTTTCATTTTGGCTAAGTGATGACTTGGTCAACCCTTAGGTCTAACTTGGTTTGACCCAATTTGAGTGATTGATCATCTCATGATGATTGTTGATCATGATGAGAGGCATGGGTGAGTTCGATTCAATCCAATTTGATTAGGATTAGAATTTGGCTTATAAGGGTACTTTAGGTCACTTTGGGTCAAGTGAGCCTAATTGAGTCAAATTTCTTGGTCAAAGCTTGATTTGAGTCTGATTGAACTCACATATGGACTTATGATTGAAATATAAATCCATTTTCAAGTGGTTTGAAGTCAAATTGGTTTTCATTCATTTGACAATTTCAAGTTAAAGGTGAACATGAAATGGATTTTGGCTTTTTTTGAATTGAGTTTTGATTTAGTGATTGAAGTTTGTATTTATATTTGGGTTCATGATTGAAGGATTGATTGAATCATGAAGGAAGATCAAGAGTTTTTCTTGATTTGAAATTGATTTGGCTAAGTTCAAGATTTTGACTTGAAAGGCTTAGGTTGAATTTTGAATGAGTTTGAGTTTGATTTTTGGAAGTAGTTTTGATTTTTTGAATTTATATTTCATTTATTTATGTGAATATAAATGAGAATATAAATGGGTTATGAGAAAATTTCATGAGTTTGGACTGATTTGATGATGATCTAGGCTAAGTCCTTAAGAAAAAAATTAAAGGATTTAGGAAAGATTTGGAATTTTGGATTTGAATTTTTGAATTTAGTTTAATTGGTTTGAATTTATATTTCATTTATATATGTGAATATAAATGAGAATATGAATGAGTTATGAGAAAATATCATGAGTTTGAATTGATTTGAAGATGATTTTGGCTAAATCTTTAAGAGGGAAATTAAGGACTTAGGAAATATTGGGAATTTTGGAATTTCAATCATGGGTTTCAATTATGAATTTTAATCATGTAGAGTTGATTTGAATTTGGAGAAAATCAATTAGGCTAGAATTGATTTAGGTTTGATATTGATTTGATTTAGAGTTTGACTTTAAGGAAGAAAGTAAGGAAAATGGTTTAAGCTATAGGGTAGGCAAATTTTCATAACACCCCTAAGGCATGACCTATTCTTATGGCTAACTCTTCTAAGTCTCTAGGGCTACGTTGATTATCCACCTAATCACTAGATGTGTTTTAAGACTAAGGAACTCTTAAAGTCTAAGAGGAATCCTATGTCTAAGATAGCGGGGTTGAGTGCTCATTCTAAAAATGAGGTCAACAAACGGTGCCCAATAGGTGTGGTGCGGCTGACAAGGAACACCGCACGTATTGGTGTTGGCCGTAATGATCAACAATACAAACGATCACAAGCACTAACAGAGACAATCTACTCCTAACCCAAGGTGTAGAAGGAATCCAGAACTTAATTGAATGTGGCTCTACTATATTTCATACTCAGGTTATGCCATCGAAGAATATAATCAACAAGAGACTCATCTGGGTGTTGTTGTGCTACAATGAGATCACCAATAGTAGCCCTTTATTGAGCTCCAGCAAACCTTTTGAAAAAGAGATGCTCGAACTCAGCAAATGTCTTTACTGAATCATTAGGAAGTTTAGCATACCAATCAAAATCAATCCCTGCTAGGCTACTAACGAAGAGGTAGAATAACAAAGCGTCGCTACCACCGACATTACAACAACTGGCCCTGAAGTGTGCAATATGATGCATCGGGTTTCCACTGCCATCAAAGCTTTTGAAGGATGGTGGCACAAAACCCTTGGGATATTGGACTACATCAAATTCCTCCGTAAGGTCTACCCTTTGGAACAAATGATCCTCCCCAGGCTTGAGCCAACACTTCCTTCACTTGCTACTCAACCATGGATCTGACGTCTTTCTCCTGTATGGAGGTACTTTCCACTACCTTCCTATACATGCTAGTGCTACCTTGCTCAATGGGAGGTAAGGTCTTGGTTGAGTTGAAGACATGCACTAATTCTGGCTGATTAAAATCGGCTGTAGTTGGATGAACTGCTGAAGCTTGTTTTTGAAGTACTAAAACTGCTGCTAATAAGTCCTCAAGCTTCCTCACCATCCTATCTATCTGCTCATCTTTATGCTTTAACTAATCTCGATGGTGTTAGGTTGATTGGGCCATGTCTTCCTAATCAACCTCATCACCTTCCATGGCTTGCTGCTCCCTAAGGAGGGATCCCCTGGTATTTACCATACAGACCCCATCCGAGTCTCCCAACAAATCATCTTAGTTGGGATCAAAGCTGATCTTCTCCTCATCTGACCAGTCATACCCTAGAATTTTCTTCTTCTCTACAAGATAATGTACTACTGTCTCCTCAAGAGAATGATCAATCTGAATGAGAACAAATAATTTTGGCTGATCGGTGTGATCACTGTCATGTACTTGAGAGGCCGACCTCACTCTGGAGTCAATCCTATGAGGCGTACTCACTAGAAGAGACACACTCTTGGTCACTAACTCTAAAAAGGGGTGACACTCTAGGAGGTTCTACTATCATCGGTGTAGTTGGCTATCATCATTTACTCCCTCTGTATACCATCCATGTCTTGTGAGTTGGTGAAGGGATGACCACTATGCTTTTGCCATTCCTCACCACCACTAGGCGAAGGTTGAGAGAGCTTCACCCTATATAGGCGGTGTAGATGGAATAGGATCTCGACCATAGCTAATCACCAATGAGTATGCTTCACCCCGGATATGACCTTCATGGCCTTCGGTGGAATTGGAGATGTTGTGACATGAACAGGTGACAGTAGACGTGGGGTAGAGCGGTGTGGTGGAGACACCCCCTCTCTCAGATAGGACGTCTTCTATGATGGTCATCCTCAGCGAGGATGTTATCTATGGCGGTCATGGTAGCGATGAGGATGCAGCGCTCTCCCTCTGGTGATATATAGATGTATGGGCCTCTACCCTCTCTATCCATAGAAGTTTCCCACTGCAGGGGATGATAGATCTCAAATCAAATTGAGCTCCTCGAACATCCGTAAGCTCGCCAACCTACATAAATTGATTGAGGGCCATCATATGACCTCCTGCTCTGAGTAACTAAGGGCTAGTGCTGAACCACTAGTGAAGGTGAAGTATGAATCATCCTAGCATCATCTCTATCTAACCCAGAGAGAGGATGAAACTGGTTCATGTAATGCGGGTGATCAGTAGGTACCTCCTACAAGACCGCATAGGCCTCCATCTCCCAATCTTGGTATGATACCTTGCTCAATCATGCAATTTTATTTTTCCTCTATGTAGGATGGGATGGGTAGAGTAAGAACTAGACCCAACCCTCAAAGTGGGAGGCAATCTGATCGAGGAGCCTTACCCTGAGGGTGCCAAAGAGTGTAGCCCTTACTAGGCACATAGGAAAAACCATGGGGTGCAGCTATCACTCACTTCTAAAAGTGGGACCACCTTACTTTCCTCTTTAATGAGGGGATGTGTCAATTGAGGTAAATCAATGATGACGCACCACACTGCATGATGGGGAGTGCCCTCATGTGATCCTCACTCCCTCAAATCTCTGCAAAATGGATAAGGTGGGTATGATCTCGGGAGATTGGCATAGATCCAAGGCCAAGTCCATGCCATGGGAAAGTGAACACAAACTTCTATGAGCATTTCTAATTTGCAAAATTGAACTGTACTGTGTATGGTGATCTTTGAGGCAATATTGGAATGAGCTTGGATCATTTCTATTTATTGATTTCTAAATTTGAATTTAAAATTTGAACCCACATCCAACATCTTGGAAGTGTTAAGTGGGGTTCAAATGGATTTAGAAGATTTAGAGATTTGATTGAAAGAGGAATTTTGAATATGAATCAACTTCAACAAATTTGGGTATGTTGAAAAATGAATTCAAATATTTTTAGAAAGATGCTTCCATAGGTTCATGTTTGAAATTAGATTTTGATTTGATCCTTTCCTTTAAGTATGTTAAAGTAAGGGTCAATTACTTTTATTTTGATTTTGTATTTTAGAATTTTACTCACTAAGCAAATTTGGGTGTGGTAAGTAAAGTGTTTAAAAATAATTGTTTATTTTTATGAATTATTGTTGATTTTGAAAATTGGAATTCCCACTTAGCAAATTTAGGTATGATAAGTGAGGAACCCAAGTGTGTTTTATTTTTGAAAGATTTTTGAAAATAGGATTCTTAGCAAATTTGAGTATGCTAAGAAGTCCTAAAGTGTTTCATTTGTTTTGGATATTTTGATTTTTGAAAAAGTAGGATCCTTAGGAAATTTAGGTATGCTAAGGAAATCCTAATGTGTTTTCTTTTGGTTTTGATTTGTTTTTGATTGAAAGTGGAGACTTTACTTTAGCAAATATGGTATGCTAAAGATGAAGTTCCACTTAATTTTAATGGAGATTTCACTTAACAAATTTGAGTATGCTAAATGAAATTCAAAAGATGTGTTAAAATTTTATGTTTTGGTTTTATTTTGAAAATAGACTTCATTTTAGCAAATTTGGTATGCTAAAGAGTGAAGTTCAAAAGTGTTTGAAATTTTTTGTGAAGTGGAAGTTTCATTTAGCAAATTTGAATATGCTAAATGAAATTCAAAGGTGTTTCAAATTTTTTTTTTTTGAAAAGGGAGCTTCATTTTAGCAAATGGAGTATGCTAGAATGAAGTTCCAAATGTGTTTGAAAATTTTTGGTTTTGAATTTGAAGACTTTACTTAGCAAATTTGAGTATGCTAAATGAAGTTGCAAATGTGTTTGAATTTTGAAAATATGATTGTTAAGTTTTGATTTTGAAAGAAGACTTTGTTTAATAAATTTGGGTATGTAAGAATGGAAGTCTATCTTATTTTGCAAAATTTGAAAATTTTATTTTGTGTGATTATTGCTTTTGAAAGAAATTCCAACTTAATCATATATGAGATATGTTTAAGTGGGATTTCCAAATGATGTCATTTTTATTTAGGAATGAGATCTTCATTCAATAAATTTGGGTATATTAAATGAAGATGTTCATATGTGCTTTTGAAAAATTTAGTCTTGTTTGAAAATGAACTTCCATTCAATAGGTGTGGGTACATTGAATGGAAAGGTTTATGTGTGCTTTTTAAAAGTTTTATTTTTAATTCTAATTTTGATTTTTGAAAAGATGATTGTTCATTTTATTTTTGAAAATGAAATCTTCATCAAAATGAATTGAGTGAAGATATTCATTTGTGCTTTTGGAAAATATTGTTAGTTTTATTTTTGAAGATTCCTACATGTAATAATTATGAGAATTGTTAGATGGAGGTGATTTAAGAAAATTTTGTAGAGAATATTTTATTATGTGCATTTTTTTTGAAAGAGTGCTTTTTGAAAGAGCAAGATTTTTATGAAAAATTTATTTTGTCTTTTATTATTTTAGAATGAACCTTTTCTCATCATAAAAAAATGATAAGAAGGAAGTCTTTAAATGTTTTCTTTTTTATTTAGATCTTTTTATCTTTACCCATTGGAGAACCCAACGGAGGTTTTAAGACTAACATGGGGTGAGGTCCTAAAACCTAAAGATGTTGGTTAGCTCAACTTAAGGATGAAATAAGCTAGGTGCCAACAGAATGAAATATAGTCTTGGATTCATACCAAAGTACAAACCCACTATTGATACTTGAAAACAATGATCATTTACCAAAGATGGAGAGAGGAACCATCCCAAGCGGAGTTGCCAGAAAATCTGTGGTGAAAATTTTCAATATGAGGAGAAGAGTGCTAAAAGAATAAGATATATACTTCCATCTTGACTCTATATGGGATAAAATGAGGATGAAAATATACATCTTCTTCTTTTTATGCATTTTGACATCACATATATCTGCAGATGTTCTTATTGAGGGTGATTAGGTACATCATTGAGGAGAGGTGTACTATCTTAAAAAGATAGAAGTCACCACCCTACAATGGAATTAATCACCTCAACAAGGACTCCTAAGGACAATGGGTGTGCATGTGTACCAGAGATTCTTCCCTTATTTTACATAAAAAAGTAAAGTAGGGTTTTTTTAAATCAGGTTCATTAAGTTCCGTACAGGGGCAAGCCCCTATAGTTGATTACATCCATGGAATGAGATCCCATAGAAATACTCTTGATTAAGGTAAATGATCATTATCTCCAAATATTTCAATAGGTAGGACTATCAATCGATTAGTTTATTTTGGAAGATCAAATGGGATTGATCAAAGAGAGGGAGTTATTATCGAAGCCAAATGAAGATAAGTAGGAGATACTCACGATGCTAGGAAACCTAGTGAGCATCTCAAACTATCCTATGGTTGGGCTTTACATTTTTGAAATTGATTTAATTTATTTGAGTTGAATTTTTCATTAGAAATTTAGGACTTATGATTCCATAACACAAGATTAAGGAAATGCCTAAGAGGTGAGGATTTATGCTTATGGCCCACAAAAGGGAGAAGAAATCTCAGAACCTAAATCTAGGGAGCTTTAGTGAGGGCCAAAAGCACAACCTAAATCTAAGGTGAAAATGAGTATTTGGTTTGCCTCCATAAGAGAGGACAAACTACTCGACTTTTTGAACTTACAACCGCCTAGGGGTGGCCGCCAACTAACTCCTCCTATGGTTTTAAATTCATGTAGGTAAGTCATATGCTTTATGCAAGATAGTTATGCTATTATTTATTTACAAAGAGACTAAGTCCTTAAACTCACTCCCTAAAGAGACTAGATCATGTAAGGGTATGCTTCAAATGACCTAAATCTAATGCAATATAGATTTCATTTTTATTTTTATTTTTGGACAATCATTTTGACTTAAGCTAATAGGATTCATATGACTAATGCATGAGAAATGAGATCATTGGCCAAAATCAGCGAGAAGGGAAGATGTGTATTTCCACCATGACTCTCAAAGGTCAAGCCAAGTTTCTCTGGTAAAGGTGGAAGCCGTCCAGTCAAGAGTGAAAATAATATGCATTTGTGTATGATGTTATAAAAGAAGTACTTATCCAGCTAAGGGGTTGCTAATTCTTTTATCTTGATTTTTAGCCTAAGCTTTAGGTGAGGTTATGAGTTCTTTATTTTTAGTTTTGAATTATTAAATTTGGTAGAAGATTTATTTTTCCTAAGAGGCTAATCCACATCCACGCCATACATAAAGCAAGGAAGAAATTAAGAAAAGGATGTCACTTAATGCACAAGCTAAATAAATCATCAATAAATTTATAAAGCTAATCACAAAAGAATAAGAGGCCATTATGGTCAGGTACCACCGTACAAAGCTGAAAACAAATTGGGTAGCCAAGCTCTACCCTTATATAGCCCGGATTTCAAATGAATTACAAGCAATTTAGCAAGGAACTTATTATTATGGGGGTCTTCAAGCTTCATTTCTTCATTCTTCTTCTTTTCTTCTATCTTCTTTCTTCTTTGGTTCCTTCTTTTGGATGGTTGGAAGGTGGATGCTCCAAAGGCTTGACATGGTGCATAAGATGAGATCTTATGACCAATGTTCATCCTAATCCTCATAACAATCATTCCAAAATCCTAATTATAAAAATTACATGAAAAGGAAAAGTAAATCTAGCTAACACCTACAAAATAGAGATTAGCTAAACAAATCACACAAATCCTAAGCATGTATATTGGACTGATCACCCCAGACATGGGTGAATAAGTCCACCTGGACTATTGGATTATGCTTAGGGGTATAAGCACCTACACAACAAAAGCATTTATATTTTTATTTATCATAGCACCCCTTAAGCACAATCCCTTGTAGAAAATAATGGCTAAGGTCACCCTACCATTCATTCTACGCACATTTACCTTAACATCCTGACTAAAACATATATCACAAAATAAAAGTGAACATCAACCCATGCACTGCCCTAACCTAAAGCTAGAAGTGATGGCTTAGCCTAATGTGTGTGCTTTAGAGGTTTGTGTGGCATGTTTAACTATGGATTTAAGTTAGAATTTTCTAAGTGTGAAGAATGTTCAACTTAGAGGAGGGTATCATTTAAGTGATTTAATTATTTTGGGTTGGTTTTATTTTATATTTTGATTGGGTTCAAGTGAATCCTAGAATTAATTACTAAGTTATAAAGAGAGGGAAAGAGAGGAGAACTCATCTTTCCTTCCATAACCTAAGTAATTTCTAAAGTGATTCATATTTTAGATTTATTTAGAGAATGTTTTATTATGTGTTTTAATTAATCCTAAGTTTAGATAAACTCTAAACAAACCCACTCAAAAGAAAGGCATTTTAAGATTAATTAAGATGAACTAAATTCATAAAATGTTCATCACTTCATTTCTTTTCCAACATGTATAACATGCTTATGAATGAGTCCTAAACATATCTATACATAAAATTGGGAATATTTAGCACACTTTATGATGCATGCTAAGTAATTTATTTAAGAAAATTTGGATGTTTAGGATGCATGATTTTCATTAAGTAGCAAAGGGGTTTCTTATCGAATTTTCACTTGCACACATCCTTATATTTTAATCACATGCAAAATTATAAGTAAGATATAAATAACACATTTTTAGTTTTGATAATTGATTCATATATTTTGAAAATAATTTGGATTTAATAGTGATAATAGTCACTCATATTCTTACTTTAGCTAACACATTAAAGGAAATATTTTCATTTTAAATTTGGTTTTTGAAAAGCATGAATGTGTGAAATCATATGGCACACATATTTAGCATGTTGGAGAAGAACTAAAGTAATGAAAGCATGTAAATACATTCACCTTAATTAATTCCTAAAGATAATCTTATGAAATAAGAAAGTTTAAAGTAAATCAAAATTTATTTAATATGATTTTTGTTTGAATTTGAATTTGATTTAATTTTGAAAATATGAAGTGAGTTTGCTGTTCCTAACCCATTCCTACATGTGTTTGATATTTTTGTTCAATTTTTAGATGATTAGATTCATTTTATATTTTGATTAGGTTAAGGTATGAATTAAGCATGTTAACTACCCCTTACTTACACCACCTTAGCATAGTTAATCAAATAATTATGAGCCAATGAGATGACATAAAACATCACAAGGAATTTAAATTTTCAATGCACCTAGGAAGAAAGGGGCCTAATGAAATTTGGCTCATGATTAATGATTATTTAAGCTAAGAGGTTTAACTTAAGTAATTTTAAAACACCCCTCACACATATGAGTTGAATTTTGATTTCGTTAGTTGAACTTAGGTTCTTGAAGACCTAAGCATATACCCAAGTAGATTAATTGAGTTATGAAAAGTTTTAGAAGTTTAAGAAATTAATTAAGAGGGTAATTAGTGAATTAACCTTTAATTAAGAGAGATTAAGAAAGAAAAGGGGTTTTAAGGAATAGCAGGAAATGCCCCAAAATTATTCCCTAAACCTCTATTCACTGAAATAGACCTTAATCAACTACAATAAAGGATTAAACCACTAATCAAACCCTTAATTATCCTTAATTATATTAAAGAAATAATTAGGATATGAATTAGCAAATTCCTCAATTAAGCCACTAATAAATCCCAAGAAAATTAGGAGAGGTAGAAGTCATCCCTCAAAATATACTAAATTTTTTTGGGAATAATTAGTGGATTAATTAAAGGGTAATTAGCCAATTAAAATTCCTAATAAAACTCAAATTCAGAGAAAAGAAGTATTCAAAATTAATCAAAATTAATTTTAGAATATTTTATGTTCAATTATCTTTCTAATGTAATTTATTTCATATTTTTCTAATTTTCTAGGTTGAGATATGAATTTTAGAAGTTTAGGTAATTAATTAGAATTAATTAAAATCTAATTAAATCCTTAATCCTTATGGCGCACCATGCATTAGATGATGCGGTGTGCACTTTACACACGACACCTTCCCATTGGTTATTTAAAATGTCCCATCATAGCATCGCATGAGGTGATACTACACACTTTTCCCTTAGCCATCTGATCAAGGATCAGATGGTTGAGATTAAAGTTGCAGATCAGAGAAGATAAAATAGGATATAAAGCATGTGTTAATCTGGTAGTCCATCCAAAATGTGCAGATGGATGGCCAAAGATCTTTCCCTGCAAATGCATGTGAGCCATGGAGACCGTCCATGTTCATTGAAGCTGATTTAGCTGAGATGAAACTCAACCAACACCATCAACATGCATGTTAGATCACATCTAACTGTCAAGATCCTATGCCATTAACATTTCTTTGACAAAGCACCACACCACATTGAGTTTAATGGTCAAAAAATGGCGTACCTCGCCAGAGGTGATCACCGGTGCTCGATTCCCTTGGAGAAGCTTCGTTTGGTTTAGACAAAGCTTTGGTGAAAGTTTGAGCGGCTGAGGTTGAGTGGATCTTCCTATGGGTCACCTCCTCCTTAGCTTGAGCTCGATGTTGATGGAATTGGATCTTCCCTTGGTTCAAGAACTTGGAAGAGAGCTTGGGTGCACTCGACTTGGTCCTATGATGAAGCTTGAAGAGGGAATTGAGTGGAGTTTAAGTGTAGAGAAAGTTGGAAATTCAATGGACCTCCCTATTTTTACTTAGAAAAAAGCTGAGATGATGCAAATTGAATCTCCCTTAAGAAGCTTAGGATCACTTGCAAATGGCTCCTATGACTCTCTAAACTTCAATCGACTATGGCTTTGTTAATTTTCAAATGAATTAGGGGGAATATATCCCACCCTTTGACAATCGAATGGTCGAGCATAAGCCTATCATTTTGATCCAATTGCCAAGATTGAAAGGGTTGTTTGAGCTGTTAGAGCTGTCCTTGAGTTTGATTTGGCCAGAGGAGTGGGAATATGAACTTCCCATATGCTCAAAATAAGTGGAGGCATGATTCCCATGTGGCCATTTCAAGGGGAGTGGTCGGTTTGTCCATTGGGTCAAGTTAGGCTGACCCAAACCCATTGGGTTGGGTGCACCACCCTCCCTAGTGTTCACTTGACCTATTAAGAGAGTATCACGTAGGTATGAAGAGGGTTTGAACAAATTCTAAGTGGAATTGGCCAAAATTTGTTCTATGGCCTAGGGGTAAAATGGTCATTTGGCTGATATTTTTGAATTTGGATATGTTGGGTATGTTTAGAAAATTGGTTTGGCCAAATTTCATTGGATTTGGAGTTCATTTGGTATGGTTTGGCTCATGTTGACCCATTTAGGTCAAAATGGGTCAACTTGGGTCAAGTTGACCAATTGGTCAAATTGGGTCAAACCAAGGGTTGGGTCAAGTTCATATGACCATTTGAAATATTTTGGTGGCTTTGGTTTGATTCAATTTGATTTAGGTTTGAATTTGGTTCATATGACTTCATTTAGGTCAAATGGGTCAAGTTGGCCAATTTGACCCATTTGACCTATTTAAGCTAGGCCATGGGTAGGTTTAGGTTTGGTTAGTCATATGAAGTGGATTAGTATCTTTGTTTCCAATCAATTTTGGTTAAGTTTGAATTTGGCTCAATATGACCCTTTATGTCATGTTGGGTTCAAGGTCAACTAGGCTAGGTTAGGTCTAGTTGGCCAATTGAGGCTTTGGTCAAGTTCAACAAGTGGTTTGGAATGAACTTGATCCATTAGTTTCAATCAATTTAGCTTAGGTAAAATTTTGACACATTTTGACTTTTTTAGGTCAAGTTGGGTCAAGTGGCCAATTGGGCTAAGTTAGGTTCAAATGTTGACTTGGTCAAGTTCAAACATTGGTCATGAATGAACTTAGATCATTAGTTTCAATCAATTTGGCCTATAGTAGATTTTGGCTATGTTTGGTTTCATTTTGGCTAGTGTTGACTTGGTCAACCCTTAGGTTTGACTTGGTTTGACCCAATTTGAGTGATTGATCATCTCATGATGATTGTTGATCATGATGAGAGGCATGGGTGAGTTTGATTCAATCCAATTCGATTAGGATTAGAATTTGGCTCATAAGGGTACTTTAGGTCACTTTGGGTCAAGTGAGCCTGAGTGTGTCAATTGGCTTGGTCAAAGCTTGATTTGAGTTTGATTGAACTCACATATGGACTTATGATTGAAATATAAATACATTTGCAAGTGGTGTGAAGTCAAATGGGTTTTGATTCATTTGACAATTTCAAGTTCAAAGGGTGAACATGAAATGGATTTTGGCTTGATTTTTGAATTGAGTTTTGATTTAGTGATTGAAGTTTGTATTTATATTTGGGTTCATGATTGAAGGATTGATTGAATCATGAAGGAAGATCAAGAGTTTGGCTTGATTTGAAATTGATTTGGCTAAGTTCATGATTTTGACTTGAAAGGCTTAGGTTGGATTTTGAATGAGTTTGAGTTTGATTTTTGGAAGTGGTTTTGATTGTTTGAATTTATATTTCATTTATATATGTGAATATAAATATGAATATAAATGGATTATGAGAAAATTTCATGAGTTTGGAGTGATTTGATGATGATCTAGGCTAAGTCCTTAAGAGGAAATTGAAGGATTTAAGAAAGATTTGGAATTTTGGATTTGAATTTTTGAATTTAGTTTGATTGGTCTGAATTTATATTTCATTTATATATGTGAATATAAATGAGAATATAAATGAGTTATGAGAAAATCTGATGAGTTTGAAGTGATTTGAAGATGATTTTGGGTAAGTCCTTAAGAGGGAAATTAATGACTTAGAAAATATTTAGAATTTTGGAATTTCAATCATGGGTTTCAATTATGGATTTCAATCATGTGGAGTTGATTTGAATTTGGAGAAAATCAATTATGCTAGAATTGATTTAGGTTTGATATTGATTTGATTTTGAGTTTGACTTGAAAAAAGAAGTAAGGAAAGTGGTTTAAGCTATAGGGTGGGCAAATTTTCCTAACACTCCTAAGGCATGATCGATTCCTATGACTAACTCTTTTGAGTCTCTAGGGCTAGATTGAGTGCCGACCTAATCACTAGATGCATCTTAAGACTAAGGAACTCTTAAAGTCTAAGAGGAATCCTAGGTCTAAGATAGAGGGGTTGAGAGCTCATTCTAAAAATGAGGTCAACACATGTGCAAAAGAAATAAATGGAGAAAGAAAGATGCAAAGTTTATGTTTATTTAATTTTTGGTTTGTTTATGCAATTTATATGTATACATGTAAAGATTCTTCTTAAGTTATAACATTGAAGAGGATAAGAGTAGATTTTAAATAATTATTATGTTCTTTTAAAAGAACTATGCACTTTGCAAATCTCATCCAAATCCATGTTAAGAAGAAAGAAAGGAAGGAAACATAAGACACATTTTTATATTCACATGCAAGCTTATAAATAAAGTATAAGTAACATACCTTTCAATTTTGATATTTGATTTATAAGTTTTAAAAAATAGTTTTAAATTTAATAGTGATAATAGCCATTCATATTTCTACTTTAGCCAAAATATGCAATTTGACATAAAGAAACTATTTCATTTTAATTTTGATTTTTTAAAGATATGAATGCATGAATTTCATATGACTTACACATTTAGCATGCTAGGAAATAAATAAAGTAATGAAAGTAATATAAATTTATTCACCCTAATTAATTCCTTAAGACAATCCTATGAAATAAGAAAGTTTAAAATAAATCAAAGTTTGTTCAACGTGATTTTTTTGGTTTTGAATTTGCTTTATGTTTGAGTTAGGAAATGTGAAAGAATATTTGCTAATCCTAATCCATTTCGCCCATGTGTATGGAATTTTATTTTAATCTTTAGATGATTAGATGATTTTATATTTTGATTAAGTTAAAGTGTGTATTAAGTGTGTTAATTATCCCTTACCTATACCACCTTAACATATTTAATCAAATAATTATCAGCCAATGATATGACATAAAATCACACAAGGAATTTAAATCATCAATGCACCTAAGAAAAAAAGGGCCTAATGCATTTGGTTCATGATTAATGATTAATTAAACTAAGGAGTTTAAGTTAAGTAATTTCATAATCCTTCTCACACATGTGAGCTGGATTTTGATTTCCTTAATGTACTTAGGTTATTGAACACCTAAGTATCTACCCAAAGTGAATTAGTTAAGTTCTGGAAGGTTTTACAATTTTATGAAATTAATTAGGTAGGTAATTAGTGGATTATTCCTTAATTAAGTTTGGATTAAGAAGAAAGAGGGGGTTTAAGGAATATCTTAAGGAAAATATCCCAAAATTATTCTCTAAACCTTCTATTCACTTAAACAAACCTTAATTAACTCAATCAATGATTAAACCACTGATTACACACTTAATTAGGCTTAATTACATTAGAGATTAATTAGAATGAATCCAACAATTACCTAATTAATTTGTTAATAAATCCCAAGAAAATTAGGGGAGATATAATACATCATACTAAATACACATGAGAAGTTTGAGATTAATTAGTGGAATAATTGAGGGTAATTAGACTAATTATATTCCCAATAAAACCCAACTTCAGAAAATAACACTATTCAAAATCCATTAAAATCAATTTTATAATATTCTACATTCAGTTATCTTTCATATGCAATTTATTTCACATTTTTTTGATTTTTCTACACGTAGATATGAATATTTGAAGTTTTTATGATTAATTAAGTAATTTAATCCTCTAATTATATATCTAATCCCGTCGGCACCACATGGAGGATGACGCGGTGCATGCTTTCCATGTGGCGCAATGGGAGTGGCAATTTAAGTAGTCATCATACGCCCGCACACTTTCTCCCACATCTGCTTGATCGATTGGATGGTTGAGATTAAATCCTCGGTTCTTAAGGGATAATCCTTGGATCTTACGTGTTTTAATCATGGTCTTCCATCCAAAATGTGTGGATGGATGGCCCATGATTCACCCTTGATCTTCCCTACGGGAGATTCCCACCATCCATCTTCTAAGGGAAGATTCGAGCTTGATTGAGCTCAGATTGAAATAAAATTCAAACCACATTATCACCATGAAAAAGAGATCACATCCAACGACTAGTTTCTCATGGGATGAAACTTTTCTTCACTTCACTAAGGACCAAACCATGGCTAATCTAAGCTCAGTTTAATGGCATACCTCACCGGAGGCTATCACCGGCGCTCGATTCTCTTGATGTAGCTTCGTCTAGTGGAGACAAAACCTTGTTGTCATTTTGAGGTGTTGAAATTGGATGGATCTTTCTATAGGCCAATTTCAACTTCACTTGAGCTCGGTCTTGGTCAAAGGCACACCTCCCTTGCTTGGAGAATTTGAGTGAAGCTTGGAGTGAGTTCGATTTGATTCTATGAGGGTGCTCGAAGGAGGAATTGGGTTAGTTTGGAGTATTGAGTGAGATGGAATTCAAGTGGAGCTCTCCTATTTTCAGTCTATGAAAATCGAGAAAATGGAAATTCAAACTCACTTTAGAAATCTTGGGGAAGCTTGCAATGGCTTTCTCTGACTTCCCTAAGCTTAATCGAATTGGAGAATGATGAAATGAATTGAAATTAGGGGGTTATTATCTCCCCTTAGAGAAATCGGATGACTGAGAAAGATCTTGCCATTTTGATCTAATTGACCTCATTCCATGGGTTTGCTAGGCTATTAGGAGTGTCCTTGCATTCGATTTTGAGTGTAGAGTGGAGTAGTAGAGCTCCCATGTGCCTTAATTAAGTGGAGGAGGGATTACATATGCTTAATTTCAAGTGAGGTGGTCATTTTAGGTTGGGTTGGTATTAGTCTTAAATGTCCACCAAGTCTACAAATTTATCATTAGATTAAGTTTCATTTGAATTTGAATTGACCAAATTCTATGGAATTTGAAATTATGGTTATGGGTCAAACCAATGGTTGGGTCAATTTCATTGACCATTTGAAATGTGTTAGTGGTTTGGTTTTAATTTGATTTATATTTGGTTTTGGTTCAATTGAGTTCATTTAGGTCAAATGGGTCAAGTTGACCAATTTGACCCATTTGACCTATTTGGGTTAGGTCATGGGTTGGATTTGGTTTCATTGGTCATATGAAATGGATTGGTCCTTTATTTCCAATCAATTTTGGTTTAATTTGATTTTTGCTCAATATGACCCTTTAGGTCAAGTTGGGTTCAAGGTCAATTGGGCTATGTTAGGTCTAGTTGGCCAATTGGAGCTTTAGTCAAGTTCAACAATCATTTTGAAATGAACGTGACCCATTGGTTTCAATCAATTTGGCTAGATCAATTTTTGACACATTTTGACTTTTTAGGTCAAGTTGGGTCAAGTGGCCAATTGGGCTAGGTTAGGCTCAAATGTTGACTTGGTCAAGTTCAAACATTGGTCATGCTTAGATCAATGGTTTCAATCAATTTGGCCTCTAGTTGATTTTGGCTATGTTGGATTTCATTTTGGCTAAGTGTTGATTTACTCAACCCTTAGGTTTGACTTGGTTTGACCCAATTTGAGTGATTGATCATCTTATGATGCTTGTTGATCATGATGAGAGGTTTAGGTGGGGTTAGTTCAATCCAATTTGGTTAGGATTAGAATTTGGCTCATAAGGATACTTTAGATCACTTTGGGTCAAGTGAGCCTCAGTAGGTCAAATGGCTTGGTCAAAGCTTGATTTGTTGATTTAACTCACATGTGGATTTATGATTGAAATATAAATCCATTTGCAAGTAGTTTAAAGTCAAATGAGTTTTGATTCATTTGATAATTTCAAGTTCAGAAAGGGTGAACATGAGTTTGACATGGGTTTAATTTTTGGGTTTAGTTTTGGTTTAGTGATTGAATTTTGTGTTTATATTTAGATTCATGATTGTAGGGTTGATTGAATCATGAAGAAAAATCAAGTGTTTGGCTTGATTTGAAATTGATTTGGGTAAGTTCAAGATTTTGACTTGAAAGGCTTAGGTTGGATTTTGATTGAATTTGAGATTGATTTTTGGAGTTGGTTTTGGTTGTTTGAATTTATACTTCATATATATATATATATGTGAATATAAATGAGAATATAAATGGGTTATGAGAAAATTTCATGAATTTGAAGTGATTTGAACTTGATTTAGGCTAAGTCCTTAAGAGGAAATCAAAGTGACTTAGGAACAATTTTTGATTTGGATTTGACTTTGGGTTTGGTTTGATTGATTTGAATTTATATATGTGAATATAAATGAAAATATAAATGGGTTGTGAGAAATTTTTTTGAATTTGAATTGATTTAGATTTGATTTAGGTTAAGTCCATGAGAGGGAATCAAAGGACTTAAGAAATATTTTGAGCTTGGAATTCCAATCATAAGCTTCAATCATTTGGAATTGGTCATGGATTTCAATCATTTAGAATTGATTTGAGTTTGGAAGAAATCAATTAAGTTGGAATTAATTTAAACTTGACTTGAAGGAAGGAACTGAGGAATTTGGTTCAAGCTATAGGGTAGGTAAATTTTCCTAACACCCCTAAGGAATGACCTATTCTTATGGCTAACTCTTCTAAGTCTCTAGGGCTAGGTTGAGTGTCCATCTAATCACTAGATGTGTCTTAAGACTAAGGATATCTTAAAGTCTAAGAGAAGTCCTATGTCTAAGATGGAGGTGTTGAGAGCTCATCCTAAAATTGAGGTTAACAAAGGGAGCCCAATAGGTGTGGTGTGACTGGCAACGAACACCACACGTATTGGTGTTGACCGAAACGATCAACAACACCAAAAGATCATAAGCACTAATATAAATGGTCTACTCCTAACCCAAGATGTAGAAAGAATCCAGAGCTCAGTACAATGTGACTCTACTTATGTCAAGGACATAAAAGAGGGAAGGAGGAATCCACTAGGGATAGAGTATGTGAACCTTCCATTTGGGAAATAGGTTCAAGTCATCCACAAGGGGACGAGAGGTTTGATTTGATTCTCATTGGGGAGAAAATTGATTTGATTTAATTTGTTGTTTGTTTATTTGTGTTTGTTTTGACTCCACCACGAATAGAAAAGTGAACTCTCCATTGGGAGGCAACTTCAAGTCATCCACAAGGGAGGGGTTGTGAAATCTACTGAGGGATTAAAATTTTGAGTTCGCTGGGGAACTAGAAAGACTTGCATCTCACTGAGAAGAAGCAAAAGATTTGGATTTGGATTGATTGATTATTTTGTTTTATTTGTTTCACTCCACTGAGGGAGGAAGGTTGAATTTGCTTTTTGATTTTTAATTTTGGATTTTGAAATGGACCCTATTGGTTTGTGATGGAGGAGCCATGGAGGCTTAGACTTAACTCAAATTTACCGATCCTAAGGGGTAGTCTACTAACCACATAGTAGGACTAACCAATTAAAGGGGGTGCCTTTCGGTGTGCAGCAATGACACTAGGAAGAAAGCATAGTTGTTGACCTCATTTTTAGAATGAGTTCTCAACCCCTCCATCTTAGACATGGGACTCCTCTTAGATTTTAAGAGATCCTTAGTCTTAAGACATATTTAGTGATTTGGTGGACACTCAACCTAACCCTAGAGACTTAGAAGAGTTAGCCATAGGAATAGGTCATGCCTTATGGGTGTTAGGAAAATCTGCCTATCCTATAGCTTGAACCACATTACACACTTCATTCCTTCAAGTCAAACTCTAAATCAAATCAATACCAAACCTAAATCAATTCTAGCTTAATTGATTTTCAACCAAACCCAAATTATAAACTCATGATTGAAACCCATGGTTGAAATCCATGATTGAAGTTTATGATTGAAATTCTAAGTTCAATATCTTTCTTAAGTCCTTAATTTTCTCTTAAGGACTTAGCCTTAATCATTTTCAAATCAATTCAAACTCATAAAATTCTCTCATAACTCATTTATATTTTCATTTATATTCACATATATAAATGAAATATAAATTCAAATCAATCAAACTAAATCCAAAATTCAATTCCAAGTTCAATCCCTCTTAAGGACCTAAATAAAATTCAAACCACCTTAAATCCATGAAATTTTCTCACAACTCATTTATATTCTCATTTATATTCACACATGTAAATGAAATATAAATTAAAATCAATCAAATTAAATCCAAAATCCAAATTCCAAATCTTGCTTAAGTTTTGATTTCCCTTCATGGACTTAGCCTAAATTATCTTGAAATCAATTCAAACTCATAAAATTTCTCACAACTCCTTTAGATTCTCATTTATATTCACATATATAAATAGAATTTTAATTCAAATCAATCAAACTAAACCCAAAAGTGAAATCAAAATTAACAAATTTTTCCTAAGTCACTTTGTTTTTTTCTTAAGGACTTAGCCTAGATCATGTTCAAATCACTTTATATTCATGAAATTTTCTCGTAACCTATTTATATTCTCATTTATATTCACATATATAAATGAAATATAAATTCAAATCAATCAAACTAAACCCAAAAGTCAAATCCAAATTCATAAATCTTTTCTAAGTCACTTTGATTTTCTCTTAAGGACTTAGCCTAGATCAACCACTTAACCAGAACTTAATTCAAAAATCAAACCCCAAATCAATTCATATTCTTCATTTGAATATGAGATTGTCAAATGAATTAAAACCCATTTGACTTCAAACCACTTGCAAATGGATTTATATTTGAATCATAAGTCCATATGTGAGTTCAATCAAACTCAAATCAAGCTTTAACCAAGCCATTTGACCCACTTAAGCTCACTTGATCCAAAGTGACCTAAAGTACTCTTATGAGCCAAATTCTAATTCTAGCCAAATTGGATTGAACTAAGCCCACCTAAACCTCTCATCATAATCAACAATCATCATGAGATGATCAATCACTCAAATTGAGTCAAACTAAGTCAAACCTAAGGGTTGACCAAGTCAACACTTAGCCAAAATGAAACCTAACATAACCAAAATCTACCATAGGCCAAATTGATTGAAACTAATGATCTAAGTTCATTCATAATCAATGTTTGAACTTGACCAAGTCAACATTTGAACCTAACCTAGCCCAATTGGCCACTTGACCTAAAAATTAAAATGTGTCAAAACTTGATCTAAGCCAAATTTGATTGAAACCAATAATTAATCATTCCAAAATGATTGAACTTGACCAAAGCCCTAATTGGCTAACTAGACCCAACCTAGCCCAATTGACCATGAACAACTTGACCATTGCTAATTGACCAAAAAAATTCAAACAGCAAATTGATTGAAAACAAAGACACCAATCCCTTTCATATGACCAACCAAACATAAACCTACCCATAACCTAGCTCAAATAGTTCAAATCGGTCAAATTGGTCAACTTGACCAATTTGACCTAAATGAAATCATATGAACCAAATTTAAACCTAAACTAAATTGAATCAAACCAAAGCCACCAAAATATTTCAAATGGTCATATGAACTTGACCCAACCTTTGGTTTGACCCAATTTGACCATTTGGTCAACTTGACCCAAGTTGACCCATTTTGACCTAAATGGGTCAACATGAGCCAAATCACATCAAACCAACTCCAAATTCAATGAAACTTGGCCAAACCTATTTTCTCATCATATCAAACATACCCAAACTGAAATTAAGTTTAAATGACTATTTTACTCCTAGGCCATAGTTGAATTTTGGCCAATTCCACTTGGAATTTGGTTAAATCTTCTTCATAACCACTTAACACTCTCTTAGTGGATCAAGTGAACACTAGGGAGTGTGGTGCACCCAACTTAAAGGGTTTGGGTTAGCCTAAACTAGCCCAATGGCCAAACCAACCACATGCCTTGAAATGGCCACATGGAAATCCTCCTTCCAGTCAATTCAACCACATGGCCACCTCACACTCCCCGCCAAACAATGCAATGACTCAACAAACCTAACCTTGTGAGCTCAATTGGATCAAAATGGAATAATGCTTCTGTCACGATTGCTCATGGGGAGATATACTCCCACTTGAATTCATCCTCTCTCCCTTGAACCAGAAGCATAAGAACTTCAGAAGCCTTAGAGAGCCTTCCCAAGCTTCCTAGAGGATTTGAAATCTCCATTCTCAATTTTCATCACTTGAAAATAGGGAGCTTGAAAATTTGAATTGACTCCACTCAACTTCCAATTCTTCAAGCTCCATCGAGGACTAGTCAATTCAAGCTCTTTCCCAAGCTCCAAAGGCAAGAGTCGTTCGGTTACATTATTGCTAGGCTCAGGTAAGAAAAGTTGACCAGCTAGAAACATAAACTCAATTTCAAGAGCTCAAACTTTCAGCAAAGCTTCGTCTCAACCAGACGAAGCTTCTCTAAAGGATTCGAGCGCCGACGATCACCTTCGGTGAGGTATGCCATTTTTTTGAGTTTAAGTTCAATGTATGTTGGTCCTTTATGAAGTGAACTTCAATCCTAGGTTGATTCAGCCGTTAAATGTTCTTGCATTCATACTTAGATGGTGTGGGTTGATTTTCATCCCAATCCGAGCTCAATCGAGCTCGGATCATGGCTTTGAACATGGACGGTCTCCATGGCTCACAGAGAGTAGCAGGGATGAATCTCTGGCCATCCATCCACACATTTTGGATGGATGACCGAAATTAAAATGTGTAATATCCATAATTTTGTCCCTCGATCATGCTTTAATCTCAGTCGATCCTTGATCGGGGGTTGAGAGAAAGCGTGCGCCATGCGCCTATGATGTGATGGGTTAAAAATTCCATCATGCCCATGTAAAGAGCATCATGCGTCATGTGTACAAACGGGATTAATAATATAATTAGGGATAATTTAATTTTTAATTAATCACCTAATCTTCTAAAATTCATATCTAAGTGTAGAAAATTAGAAAAATATGAAATAAATTACATATGAAAGATAATTGAACATAGAATATTCTAAAATTAATTTCAATATATTTTGAATAATATTTTTCTCTGAATTTGGGTTTTTTGGGAATGTTATTTTTTCTAATTACCCTTTAATTAGTCCTCTGATTAATCCCAAATTTTTTGTGCTTAATTAGTGGGATGACTCCAACCTCTCATAATTTTCTTGGGATTTATTGGTGGCTTAATTAGGGGAATTGCTACTTCATTCCTTGATAACTCTCTTAATATAATTAAGCTTAATTAAGGGCATAATTAGTGGTTTAACCCTCTGATTGAGTTAATTAAGTTTTGATTAAGTGAATGTGAGGTTTAGGGACTAATTTTGGGATACTTTCCTTGTGATATTCCCTAAACCCCCTTTTCTTCCTTATTCCATCCTTAATTAAGGGTTAATTCACTGATCACCCCCTTAATTAATTTCATAAAAGTCTAAAATCCCGAACTCAATTAATCTATTTTAGATGCTTGGGTGTTAAGAGCCTAAGTACATTAAGAAAATCAAAATCAACTCACATGTGTGAGAGGGGTTATGAAATTACTTAAGTTAAACCCCTTAGTTTAATTAATCATTAATCATGAGCCAAATTGCATTAGGCCTTTTCTTCTTAGGTGCATTACAAATTTAAATTCTTTGTGAGATTTTATGTCATCTCATTGGCTCATGATTATGTGGTTAAATATGCTAAGGTGGTATAAGTAAGGGGTAATTAATACACTTAATTCTTATCTTATCCTAATCAAAATATAAAATGGATCTAATCATCTAAAATTGAACTTAAATATCACACATGTGGGAATGGGGAACAAAAATCACCTCACATTTCTCAAATTAAATCAAACTCAAATAAAACCAAACCTTCTTTAAAATAATTTGATTTGCTTTAAGCTTTCTTATTTCATAAGATTGTCTTTAGGAATTAATTAGGGTGAATGTGTTTACATGCTTTCATCATTTTAGTTCCTTCCCAACATGCTAAATGTGTATGTCATATGAATTTCATGCATTCATTCTTTTCAAAAATCAAAATGTAAGTGAAATGTTTCATTTATGTCAAATTGCATGTTTTGGCTAAAATAGGAATATGATTGGCTATTATCACTATTAAATCCAAATTATTTTCAAAATATATGAATCGATTATCAAAATTGAAAGTGTGTTACTTATATTTTATTTATAAGCTTGCATGTGAGTAAAATATGTGCTTAGTGTAGTTTTCCTCTTTTAGGGGTTTGAAGACATGCTATTACTTAAGAAGGATATCTACACTTGTACATATAAATTGCATAAACAAAACAAACAATCAAGTACAAACTTTTGCATTTTTTTTCTTTCAATTTATTTCTTTTGTACATATGCTTGTATTTAAAGAAAGTGGTATATTAGTTTGGATAACCCTGGGGTTGTGAGGCTTTAAGTAACCATAAGTAGATCTTGTACCTTACGCCCCTGGTTAACAATGGCATTGTACTCACTTATGCCTTCCATACATTCATGTGTGCATATGAAAATTAGATAAGAAAACCCTTTTCTACTTAATGAAAATCATGCAACATAAGCATTCAAATTTTCTTAAGTAAACTACTTAGTATTCAATAAAGTGTGCTAAACATTCTCATTTGTATGTATAGATATGCTTAGGATTCATCCATATGCATGTTATACATGTTGGGAAAGAAATGAAGTGATGTATGCTTTGTGAATTTAGTTCACTTTATTTAATCTTAAAATGCATTTCTTTTTTAATAGGTTTGTTTAGAATTGATCTAAACTTAGGATTAATTAAAATACACAATAAAATATTCACTAAATGAAAGCAAATATGAATCTACTTTAGAAATTACCTAAGGTAGGGAAGGAAGGAGAAGTTCTTTTCTCTTTTCTCTCTCTTTAAAATTTAGTAATTAATTATAGGATTCATTTAAACCAAACCAAAAATACAAAATAAAATCAACCCAAATCAGCTAAAAACTTAAATGAAACCACCCATCTAAGTAAGTACTAAAACCATTCATTATTAGAAACATCTTCACACTTAAAATCCAAACCTTAAAATATAATTAAGCATACACAAACCCTAAAGCACACATTGTTAGAAGTCAGCACTTCTAGCTTTAAGTTAGGGCAGTGCATGGTTTGATATTTGCTTTGTTTTGTGATATATATTTTAGTGTGGATGTTAGGGTGAATGTGTGTAGAATGAATAGTATAATGATTTAATTTAATCATTATTTTCTGTAGGGAATTGTGCTTAAGGGGTGCTGTAATAAAAAATATCTTTTGTGCGGTGCTCATACCCTAAGCATAATCAATAGGCAGGGTGGACTTGGTAACCCATGTGTGGGTTGCTAAGTCCAATATACATGCTTGGGATTTGTGTGGTTTGTTTAGCTAATCTCTATTTTACAGATGTTTGCTAGATTTACTTATCCTTTTCATGTATTTTTTCAATTATGATTTTGGAATGTTTGTTATGGGGGATTAGGATGAGCATTGGTCATAAGATCATCTCATCTTATGATGTGAAGCCTTTAGAGCAACCACCTTCCAACCATCCAAAAGAAGAACCAAAGAAGAAAGAAGAAAAGAAGAAGAATGAAGAAATGAAGCTTGAAGACCCCCATAATAATGAATTCCTTGCTTAATTGTACTTAATTCATTTGTAATCCAGGTTTTATAAGGATAGAACTCAGCTACTCAATTTGTTTTTAGATTTGTGTAGTGGTGCCCGACCACAAATGGCCTCTTATTCTTTTGCGTTAGCTTTATGAATTGATTGATGATTTGTTTAGCTTATGCATTATGATGGATTCCTTTTCCTAGTTTATTTTTTGCTTGATGTAGGGCCTAGATGTGGATTAGGCTCTTAAGAAAAAATAAATCTTCTACCAAATTAATCAATTCAAAAGTAAAATAAAGAATTCATAACCTCATCTAAAGTTTAGGCTAAAAATTAAGATAAAAGAATTAGTAGCCCCTTAGCTGGATGAGTATTTCTTTTACGACATCATGCACAAATGCATATTATTTTCATTCTTGATTGGAGTGCTTCTGCCTTTGCCAGAGAAACTTGGCTTGACCTTTGAGAGCCATGTTGGAAGCACACCTCCTCCTCTCTCGTTGATTTTGGTCAATAATCTTGCTTCTCATGCATTATGCATTTGAATCTTATAATCTTGAGTCAAATGATTATCTAAAAATGAAAATAACATGTAATATGATTTGCATTAGATTTAGGTCATTTGAAGCATGCCCTTACATGATCTAGTCTTTTTAAGGAGTGAGTTTAAGGGTTTAGTCTATTTCTAAATAAATAATAGGTTAGCTATCTTGCTTAAAGCATATGACTTGCCTACATGAATTTAAAATTGTAGGAGGAATTAGTTGGCGACCAGAGGTTGTAAGTCCAAGTAGTCAGGTGGTTTGTTCTCTCTCGTGAAGACAAATCAAATACTCATTTTTGCCTTAGATTTAGGCCGTACTTTTGGCCCTTGCCAAAGCTCCCTAGTTTAGGTTCTGAGATTGCTTCTCCCTTTTATAGTCCATAAGCATAAATTCTCACTTCTTACGCATTTCCATAACCTTATGTTGTGGAATCATAAGCTCTAAACATCTATTAAAAAGTCAACTCAAATGAATAATTCAATTTCAAAATGTAAAGCCAATAGATAGTTTGAGATGCTTGCTAGGTTTCTAGCATCATGAGCATCTCCTACTTATCTTCCTTTGGCTTTAATAACTCCCTCTTTGATCAATCCCATTTGATCTTCCAAAATAATCTAATGATTGATAGTCTATATTGAAATCTTTGGAGACAATGATCATTTACCTTAATCGAGAGTATTCCTAAAGGATCTCATTCCTTAAGATGTAATTAATGATGGGCTTGCCCCTGTAGGGAACTTAACAAACCCAATTTAAAATAAATCCTACTTTACTTTTCCATCTAAAGTAGGGGAAGAATCTTTGGTACACATGCAGACCCATTGTTCTTAGGAGTTCTTGTTGAGGTGATTAGGTCCATTGTAGGGTGGTGACTTCTATCTTTCGAGATAGTACACCTCTTTTTAATGTCATACCCATTCACCCTCAATAAGAATATCTGCGGATCTACGTGATGTCAAAATTGCATAAAAAGAATAAGTATATCTCTATTTTCATTTTATTCCGCATAGAGTGAAGATGGAAGTATACATCTTAGAAATTCATAAAAATTTCACCACAAATTTTTTTGGCGACTCCGCTGTGGAGGGTTCCTCTCTCCATCTTTGGTAAATGATCGTTGTCTCTAAGTATCAATAGTGGGTTTGTACTTTAGTATGAATCCAAGACTATCTTTCATTTTGTTGGTACTTAGCTTATTTCATTCTTAAATAAGATGGCCATAGGTTTGAAAATGTTGTCTTAGAAATTTGTTGGGTTCTCTAATGGGTAAAAAAAAGATCTAATAAAAAGAAAATATTTAAAGACTTCCTCCTTATCATTTATATGATAAGGAAAGGTTCATTCTAAAATAATAAAGAAAAAATAAATCCTTATCAAAAATCATGCTTTTTAAAAAGCACTCTTTCAAAAATCCACATAATAAAATATTTTGCACAAATTTTTTCCTAAATCATCTTCATCTGACAATCTTTATGATTGTTATATGTAAGATCATCTTTATAAAAATAAATTTTATTTTTTTTTTAAAAAAAATACAAATGAGTTTCTTCATTCAATTCATTTTGGTGAAGACCTCATTTTCAAAATAAAATCCAACAATCATATTTTCAAAAGCATAAAATTTGAAGATGGCCTTTCCATTCAATACATGATGTGAATGGATACTATCTTCAAGAAAAATCATAACTTTAAACTTTTTTTTACATTTCACATGGTTGGGTTTTTTCATATTTTCAATAAAAATGAAACCTCTTCATTCAATATGCCTACACTTATTGGGCAGAGGTCTCATTTTCGAACAAAATCAAAAATAAATCTTCAAAACACATATGAACCTTTCCATTCAATATACCAATACTTATTGAATGAAAGTTTCATTTTCAAACAAAACTAATATATTTTTAAAAGCACATATGAATATCTCCATTCAATATACCCAAATTTATTGAATGAAAAATTCATTTGCAAATAAAATGGCATCACTTTGAAATCCGCACTTAATATATTCCACATATGAATAGGTTGGGTTTTTCTTTTTCAAAATTAAATAATCACATACAAAATATACATCTTTGGAAAATGAAACATAATTGATTTCCATCTTACATACCCAAATTTGTTAAATGGAAATCTCCCTTTTCAAAAATCAATAAGAAACAAAAATTTTCAAAATACATTTGAAACTTCATTCTAGCATATCCTGTTTGCTAAAATGAAGTCTCTCTTTTTCCAAAATAGAATTTAAAACATTGTGGTGAAATTTTTAATTTCTAAAGAATAAAATATATACTTTCATCTTTACTCTATGCAGAATAAAATGAAGACATAAATATACATCTTCTTCTTTTTATGCAATTTTGACACCACATAGATCCGTAGATGTTCTTATTGAGGGTGATGGACATTGAGGAGGTGTACTATCTCGGATAGAATCACTCTGTATGGACCTAATCACCTCGAAAGGACTCTGGATATGGGTGCATGTGTACCAAAGATTCTTCCCCACTTTACATGGAATAAAGTAGGGTTTATTTTAAATGGGTTAGTTAAGTTCCCTACAAGCAAGCCCCATAGTTAATTACATCCTAAGAAATGAGATCCTTAGAATACTCTTGATTGTAAATAATTATTGTCTAAAGATTTCAATAAGGACTATTAATCAATTAGTTTATTTTAAGATCAAATGAGATTGATCAAGAGAGTTATTATCAAAATGAAGATAAATAAGATACTCATGATCTAGGAAATGAGCATCTCAAACTATCTTATTATTGGACTTTAGATTTTTGAAATTGATTTAATTTGTTTGAGTTGAATTTTTCATTAGAAATTTAGGGCTTATGATTCCACAACATAATATTATGAAAATGCCTAAGAGGCGGGGATTTATGCTTATGGCCCACAAAGGGGAGAAGCAACCTCAAAACCTTCATCTAGGGAGCTTTGGTGAGGGCCAAAAGCACAAACTAAATCTATGGCAAAAATGGGTATTTGGTTTGCCTCCACAAGAAGGGACAAACCAAACTGCTTAGACTTACACGGGGTGGCCAACTAACTCCTCCTACAATTTTAAATTCATGTAGGCAAGTCATATGCTTTATGCAAGATAGCTAGGCTATTATTTATTTAGAAAGAGACTAAGTCCTTAAACTCACTCCCTAAAGAGACTAGATCATGTAAGAGTATGCTTCAAATGACTAAATTTAATGCAATTGATTTCATTTTATTTTTATTTTGGACAATCATTTTGACTCACTAATAGGATTCATATGCCTAATGCATGAGAAATGAGATTATTGGCCAAAATCGTGAAAGGAGGAGGTGTATTTCCACCATGGCTCTCAAGGTCAAGCCAAGTTTCTGGAAAAGGTGGAAGCCCTCATCAAGAGAAAATATATGCATTTATGCATGATGTATAAAGAAATACTCATCCAACTAAGGGGTTGCTAATTCTTTTGTCTTGATTTTATTTTAAAATTATTTTAAAATTTTAATACATCTAGAGCCTACATCAAACAAGTAAGAAACTAAAAAAAAGATGTCATCTTAATGCACAAGCTAAATAATCATCAATCAATTTATAAAGCTAACATAAAAGAATAAAGGCCATTTTATGGTGGAACCACACAAACTCAAAACAAATTGGTGACATCTACCCTTATACAACTCGGATTACAAATGAATTGAATATAATTAAGAAAGAAACTCATTGTTATGGGGGGTCTTCAAGCTTCATTTCTTCATTCTTCTTCTTTTCTCCTTTATTATTTAATTCCTTATTTTGGATGGTTGGAAGGTGGTTGCTCTAAGGCTTCACGTGATACATAAAGTGAAATCTTATGACCAATGCTCATCCTAATCCCCATAATAATCATTCTAAAATCTTAATTGCACATGAAAAGGAAAAAGTAAATCTAGAAAATACCTACAAAATAGAGATTAGAAAAATAAATCGCACAAATCCCAAGCATGTATATTGGACTTATCACCCCACACATGGGTGACTAAGTACACCTAGCCTATTGGATTATGCTTAGGGCTATAAGCACCTGCACAATAAAAGAATTTATAATTTTTATTTATTACATCACCTCTTAAGAACAATCCCCTGTAGAAGATAATGGTTCGACTTAGACCGCCCTACCATTCATTCTACACACATACATCCTAACATCCAGACTAAAACATATATTACAAAACAAAAGCAAACATCAAACCATGCACCGCCCTAACCTAAAGCTAGAAGTGGTGACTTAGCCTAATGTGTGTGCTTTAAAGATTTGTGTGGTGTGCTTAGCTATGGCTTTAAGTTAGAATTTTGTAAGTGTGAAGAATGTTCAACTTAGAGGTGGGTTTTATTTAAGTGGTTTACTTGTTTTGGGTTGATCTTATTTTATGTTTTGATTGGGTTCAAGTGAATCTTTCAATTAATTACTAAGTTGTAAAGAGAGGAAGTGAGAAGAGAACTTCTCTTTCCTTCCCTAACCTAAGTAATTCCTAAAGTGAATTCATGTTTTATTTTTGTTTAGTGAATTTTTTATTATGTGTTTTAATTAATCCTAAGTTTAGATAAACTCTAAACAAACCTATTCCAAAAAGAAAGACATTTTACGAATAAGTAAAGTGAACTAAATTCACAAAACATACATCACTTCTTTTCTTTCGCAACATGTATAACATACATAAGAATGAGTCCTAAACATATCTATACATATAAATGAGAATGTTTAGAAAACTTTATGATGCAAGCTAAGTAATTTATTTAAGAAAATTTGAATGTTTGTGATGCATGGTTTTCATTAAGTAGAAGAGGGTTTCTTATCCAATTTTTCACATATGAATGTATGAAAGGAATAAATAAGTATGACATTGTTAACAGGGGTAAGGTACAAGACCTACTTAAAAGTCTCACAACCAGGTGTCTGCTAATATATCACTTTCTTTAAATACATGCATATAAAAAGAATAAATGGAAAAGAAAGAATATGAGTTATGTTGGTTGATTTATTTTTGTTATGAAATTTATATGTACAAGAAGGTATCCTTCTTAAGTAATAGTATAGGAATGAATAGGAGATGGAATTAGGCAAGTGTTAGGTTCTTTTCAAATGAAGTATTCACTTTTTCCAAATCTATTAAAACTAAGAGGAAAGAAAAAACTACACTAAGCATTATATTTTACTCTGCAAGCTTATAATAAGTAAGATATAAGTAACACACTTCTAGTTTTGATAATTGATTCATATATTTTGAAAATAATTTGGATTTAATAGTGATAATAGCCACTCATATTCTTAGTTTAGCCAAAACATGCAATTTGACATAAAGGAAATATTTTCATTTTTTAAATTTGATTTTTGAAAATCATGAATGTATAAAATCATATGACACACACATTTAGCATGTTAGGAAAGAACTAAAGTAATGAAAGCATGTAAACACATTCACTTTAATTAATTCTTAAAGATAATCTTATGAAATAAGAAAGTTTAAACATCAAAGTTTATTTAAATGTGATTTTATTGATTTTGAGTTTGATTTAATTTGAAAATGTGAGTTGAGTTTGCTGTTCTAACCCATTCCCATATGTGTTTGATATTTTGTTCAATTTTTTTGGTGATTAGATTCATTTTATATTTTGATTAGGTTAAGGTATGAATTAAGCATGTTAATTACCCTTATACACCACCTTAGCATAGTTAATCAAATAATTATGAGCCAATGAGATGACATACACACAAGTGAATTTAAATTTGGTAAAATGCACCTAGGAAGAAAAGGCCTAATGCAATTTGGCTCATGATTAATGATTAATCTAAAGGGTTTAACTTAAGTAATTTCAAAACACCCCTCACACATATGAGTTCAATTTTGATTTCCTTAATTGTACTTAGGCTCTTGAAGACCTAAGTATCTACCCAAGAAGGATTAATTGAGTTTTAGAATTTTATGAAATTAATCAATGGGATAATTAGTGAATTAACCTTAATTAAGTAGATTAAGGAATAAAGGGGGTTTAAGGAATATCTTAAGGAAAGTATCCCAAAATTATTCCCTAAACCTCACATTCACTTAATCAAAACTTAATTGCTCAATCAAAGGGTTAATCAATTATACCTTTAATGCTTAATTACATTAAGGGAGTAATTAAGAATGAACTTCCCCAATTAAGCCACCAATAAATCCCAAGAAAATTAGGGGAGTGAGTCATCCCTCTAATTACACAAGAAGTTTAAGATTAATAAAATTAATTAGGAGTAATTAGAAATTAACATTTCCAATAAAACTTTTAGAGAGAACTATTTAAAAATCAATCAAAATCAATTTTAAAATATTCTATGTTCAATTATCTCTAATGCAATTTATTTCATATTTTTTGATTTTTCTATGTTGAGATATGAATTTTAGAAGTTTAGGTGATTAATTAGAATTAAATAAAGCTTAATTATAAATCCTATTGGCACCACATGTGACACCGCGCGCTTACATGTGTAACCTACTTAAAACATCATCATAGCGCATCTAGCTACGCTTTTCCATCCGATCAAGGATCAGATGGCTGAGATTAAAGCCGACATATCAGAGGATTAAATATAAAGATATTGCATATTTTAATCTCGGTCATCCATCCAAAATATGTGGATGGATGGCTAGAGATCCTTCCCATTCTCCCTGCGGAATGGAGGTCGCCCATGTTCTAGTAGATCCGAGCTCGATTGAGCTGATTGGGCTAAAATTTACCCACACCATCTAAACCTAATGCAAGCACATCTAACGAAATCCATGGGATTAAAATTTTTTTCACAAGGACAATCACACAAAATTAAGCTAAAAATGGCTAACCTCACTGCTTGACTTGGAGAAGCTTCTCCGTTGAGGAAGCTTTCTTTAAAGCTCAAGGGTCAGGTTGAGTAACCTCCTATGGACCAACTCTTCCTCCAAGTGAGCTCTTGGTCTAGGGCACCCTTCCTTGCCTTTGGAGCTTGGGAAAGAAGTGAGCTGACAAGCTCCCCAAGAGTGCTACAAAGGGAATTGAGAGGTTGAGTGTGAGAGAAAATTGGAAATCGGGAGCTCCTATTTTTATTAAGTGAAAATCGAGAAATGGAATCAAATGCTTGAGAGAGCTTAGGATCATTGAAAAATGGCTCCACTGGCTTCCTAACACTCAATCGACTATGGATCTGTGTGGATTCAAATGAATTAGGAGGAGTATATCTCCCCCTTTGGCAATTGGATGACCGAGCAAGGAGAAACCATTTTGATCCAATTGCTTTGATTCAAAGGGTTTGTTAGGATGTTAGAAGTGTCCTTGAATTCAGTTTTGGCTAGGGAGTGGAATGGTGAACTCCCCATGTGCTTCAATTGAGTGTAAGGAAGATTCCCATGTGGCCATTTCAAAGCATGTGCTCAGTTTGGCCATTGGATTGGGTTTGGCTGACCCAAACCCATGGGTTGGGTGCACCACCCTCCCTAGTGTTCACTTGATCCACTAGAGAGCAAGTATGTATGAGAGGATTTGACCAAATTCCAAGTGGAATTCAAAATTTACCCTATGGCCTAGGGTAAAATGGTCATTTTGATTTTGAATTTGGGTATGTTGGTATGTTGAGAAAATAGGTTTGGCCAAGTTTCATTGGATTTGAGTTCATTTGGTATGGTTTGGCTCATGTTGACCCATTTAGGTCAAAATGGGTCAACTTGGTCAAGTTGACCAATTGGTCAAATTGGGTCAAACCAAGGGTTGTCAAGTTCATATGACCATTTGAAATGTTTTGGTGGCTTTGGTTTGATTCAATTTGGTTTAGTTTGAATTTGGTTCATATTTTTCATTTAGGTCAAATGGGTCAAGTTGATTTGACCCATTTGACCTATTTGAGCTAGGTCATGGGTAGGTTTAGGTTTGGTTAGTCATATGAAGTGGATTGGTATCTTTGTTTCCAATCAATTTTGGTTAAGTTTGAATTTGGCTCAATATGACCTTTTAGGTCAAGTTGGGTTCAAGGTCAATTGGGCTAGGTTAGGTCTAGTTGGCCAATTGAGGCTTTGGTCAAGTTCAACAAGTGATTTAGAATGAACTTGACCCATTGGTTTCAATCAATTTGGCTTAGATCAAGTTTTGATACATTTTGACTTTTTAGGTCAAGTTGGGTCAACTTGGGTGGCCAATTGGGCTAGGTTAGGCTCAAATGTTGACTTGGTAAGTTCAAACAATGATCATGAATGAACTTAGATAAATGGTTTCAATCAATTTGGCCTATGGTAGATTTGGCTATGTTGGGTTTCATTTTGGCTAAGTGTTGACTTGGTCAACCCTTAGGTTTGACTTGGTTTGACCCAATTTGAGTGATTGATCATCTCATGATGATTGTTGATCATTAGAGGCTTAGGTGAGTTTGATTCAATCTAATTTGGTTAGGATTAGAATTTGGCTCATAAGGTACTTTAGGTCACTTTGGGTCAAGTGAGCCTAAGTGGTCAAATGCTTGGTCAAAGCTTGATTTGAGTTTGATTGAACTCATATATGGACTTATGATTGAAATAGAAAATCTTTGCAAGTGGTTTGAAGTCAAATGGTTTTGATTCATTTGATAATTTCAAGTTCAAAGGGTGAACATGAAATGGATTTTGGCTTGATTTTTGAATTGAGTTTTGGTTAAGTGATTGAAGTTTGTATTTATATTTGATTCATGATTGAAGGATTGATTGAATCATGAAGGAAAATCAAGAGTTTGGCTTGATTTGAAGTTGATTTGGCTAAGTTCAAGAATTTGACTTGAAAGGCTTAGGTTGGATTTTGATTGAATTTGAACTTGAATTTTGGAATTAGTTTTAGTTGTTTGAATTTATATTTCATTTATATTTGTGAATATAAATGAGAATATAAATGGGTTATGAGAAAATTTCATGATTTGAAGTGATTTGATGATGATCAAAGCTAAGTCCTTAAGAGGAAATTAAAGGACTTAGAAATATTGAATTTGGATTTGATTTTGAGTTTAGTTTGATTGATTTGAATTTATATTTCATTTATATATGTGAATATAAATGAGAATATAAATGATTATGAGAAAATTTCATGAGTTTGAATTGATTTGAGATGATTTAGCTAAGTCCTTAAGAGAATTAAGGACTTAGAAGATTTTGAATTAGAATTTGAATTTGATTTGATTTGATTGATTTGAATTTATATTTCATTTATATATGTGAATATAAATAAAAATATAAATGACATATAAGAAAATATTATGAGTTTGAATTGATTTGAAGATGATTTAGGCTAAGTCTTTATGAGGGAATTAAGGACTTAAGAAGAATTTTGCATTAAGAATTTGAATTTTGGATTTGATTTGATTTGATTGATTTGAATTTATATTTCATTTATAAATGTCAATATAAATGAGAATATAAATGAGTTATGAGAAAATTTTATGAATTTGAATTGATTTGAAGAAGATTTAGGCTAAGTCCTTAAGAGGGAATTTAGGACTTAAGAAGGATTTTGAGGAATTTGAATTTTGGATCTAATTTAATTGATTTGAATTTATATTTCATTTATATATGTGAATATAAATGAGAATATAAATGAGTTATGAGAAAATTTCATGAATAATTGATTTGAAGATGATTTAGGCTAAGTCCTTAAGAGGGAATTAAGGACTTAAGAAGGATTTTGAATTAGGAGTTTGAAATTTGGATTTAGTTTGATTGGTTTGAATTTATAATTCATTTATATATGTGAATATAAATGAGTTATGAGAAAATTTCATGAATTTGAATTTATTTAGATTTGATTTTGGCTAAGTCCATGAAGGGAAATTAGATGACTTAGGCAAGATTTGGAAGTTGGAATTTCAACTTATAATTCAATCATGGATTTCAATCTTGTGTTTCAATCATTTGTTTCAATCATGTGACATTGATTTGAGTTTAGAGAAAATCAGTTAAGCTAGAATTGATTTAGGTTTGATGTTGATTTGATTTGGAGTTCAACTTGAAGGAAGGAAGTAAGGAATGTGGTTCAAGTTATAGGGTAGACAAATTTTCTTAATACCCCTAAGTCATGACCACTCCTAAGGCTAACTCTTCTAAGTCTTTAGAGCTAGGTTGAGCGTTCACTTAATCACTAGATGTGTCTTAAGACTAATAATCTCTTAAAGTCTAAGAAGAGTCCTATGTCTAAGATGGAGGGGTTGAGAGCTCATCTTAAAAATGAGGTCAATAAAGGGAGCAAGGTGTGGTGTGATACAAGGAACACATATATATGTTGATCAAATCAACATAATATCACAAGCACTAACATAGATGATCTACTTTTAACCCGAGGTGTAGAATGAATTCAGAACTTAAAGCAATGTGGTTGTATTTATGTCAAGGACATACTAGAGGGAAGGAGGAATCCACTAGGGATAGAATATGTGGACCTTCCTCTAGTGAAGCAGGTTCAAGTCTTCCACAAGGGGATGAAAGGGTTGATTTGATTTAAGTTTCATTGGGGAGAAATTTCCATTGGGGAAGAGGGTTGAATTTGTTTCAATTATTTAGATTTGAATTTTGAGATGGGCACTATTGGTTTGATGGATCGACGGTGAGCCATGGAGGCCTAGACCTAACTCTAGATTACCAAAGAGTAGTACTACACATAGTAGGACTATCCAACCAAAGGGATGCCTTCGTTATGCAATGTAAGAAGAAAGCATGACTTACATCCTCCAAAGTAGGGACCATTGGGGTAATCTATTGGCAAGGCAAATATTGAACCCAACATAGGCTGACTATTGAGTGAATGCCACCGGGGACTTAGATCAACTCAAAGATAGTCAAGATTAATTTCATTTTTAGAGTTATTTTGATGGATTTTGTTGGTTTATGATGGATCATCACCTAAGAAGGAGCTTATATCACTAGACCTATCTCGAACAAATAAAGTAGCTTCATGGGAGAACTATCGACCAAAGAGTGCCTTTTGGTTTGCATAATGATCAATTGAAGGAAGAAAGCTCGGACTCACATCTTCCACTACAAAAGACCAGGGTGATCGTTGCTTTGGGAAACAAATCAAATCGACCTAGGTCGCCTGCCGCAATCATGCTAGAAAGAATGCTTCATAGTCTTACATCTACCAAAGCAGAATGAATGTCAGGGTAACCTGCTTATAGAAAAATAGATTGAACCTAACCTAAGGGTGACTACAGAGTGAGTGCCGACCTGGGGACTTATCTCAACTTAGGTAGTCAAGAAATTCCTATAGGGAGTTCACGATACGCCATAAAGATAGGATGCCTTCTTGGGAAATAGGGGCCCTATGGGGTCTTGAATTCTTAATCCACATGCAAATTAATTTGTTTATTTTATTTAGTTTGTTTTATCATGGACCCTTTAGTTTATGAGGGATCAAACCGAGAGCTTAGCTATTTAGACCTATCTCATTTAGAACCAAGGGAGAATCTCACATCCAAACAAATTCTCCAACCACAAGGGTGGCTACTAGGAAAGGGGACTTTCAATCCAGTAACTGTAGTGTCAAATGGGCTCACAAAGGATGTGATCCAAATATAGTGCCCGTAGGGTATGGGGTCTCTAAGAGCTTAATCTAAAACCCTGGAAGATGACATGGATACAATATATCAAATATGTATTCAGTGTCCAACTCAAGGAGAAAGCTGGGACTCACCGCCAAGAGTGGTGTATCCACCGGGTGAGTCTATCGATAGAACATCAACCAACCTAAGGCACCCATCAGTTTGTAATAATCAGCCTTGGAAGAAAGCTCGGGGACTCACATCCTCCTATAATGGAACTGATTGCTGGGATAGTCTGCCTTCAGCTTGATAGGTATTGTCCAACCTAGGGTGACTACTGAGTGAATGCCACTTGGGAACTCATATCAACTCAAATGTAGTCAAGAGGAAAGGAACCCCTGGGGGACTTATCCTAGACCTCAAATATACTCGACCTAGTTAGATCATGATGATTAGTTCAAGAAGAATGCACGGAGACTCACATCTTCTTAAATAAAATCAACACGAGGTAGCTTACTAGTTGGGCAGTGAAGTCTACCATACTAACAAGATGCTTGTTAGTTTATAATGGTCAAATTAGAAAGAAAGTGTGGGGACTCACATCTTCCAAACAAGTGACTGGGTGACATACTAAGGTAGCATGTAGACCGAGTAGCAACTAATGAGTGAGTGCCATGTGGGCTTGCTCTACATCAAAATAGCTCGAGATAAAAGATTTGTGTTTATTTTTGTGCATGTGTTAAAAGGAAATAGGATTCCTTTGGGGGAATCTTACACCTACCTTAAACACGCATGATTTTGATGGAACGGTGCCATGGATGGCAATCAAAAATTCCCACTAAGAAAGGATGCCTCTTGAGTTCTATCACACGTAACTTAGTTGTGCTAATCGAAATAGGACACCTCTTGGGTTCTCTTACACCTATTCTAATAGCACCAAGAGATTGTGTTTGTGTTGTGCAAGAGAGATAGGATGGCACTAGGGGACTCTTATATCTACACTAAACACATCACGATGGATTAACAAGATAATCAAATAACATTTCAAAAGAAGAGAAGATTTTGATGAAATGGAATCAGATCTTTGTTCTTTGATATAATTATTTTCAATCATGGGTAATATTTCTTTGTATAGATCCCATTAATTGGAATCATCAGGTGTCTCCCTTTACAATCAATGAGCTGATAAGATCCTCTTTGGTAGGCCTTCTCTATGACATAGGGGCCTTCCCAAGTGAGTTCAAACTTTCCTCCCATCTTTTGATGGGCAAAAATTAGTCTCCTTAAGTCTAACACAAGTTCTCCTACTCAGAAAGACCTAGGGCAGACTAGCTTGTTATGAGCTTAAATCATTTTGGCCTTGTACAACTTGAAGTTCTGGCATGCCTATAGGAGACTCTCCTCCACACCTTCGAGCTCTTCTAACTGCAATGTTGCATTTTGCTCTGTAGTGATCTTGCTACCCAATGCTATCCTTAGTGACGGGAGTTGAACTTCTAAAGGTAGAATGCTCCACACACACTATGAAAAAATGGGGTAGAGTTGGAGTTTGGTATATGGTGGTAGGCCCACAAGGCTTCAACCAACCACTTCCACTATCACCATTTTGTCAAGAGTCTTCTTCAATATTTGGATGAGAGTTTTGTTGAATGCTTCTACTAAGCCATTTGCTCTGGGGTAGTAGATGGTGGAGTATCTCCAATCTATACTAAATCTTCTGGTGAAGCTGTTAATCTTGGTGCTTTTGAATGCAGTACCATTATTAGATATAATTTGTCGAGGCACCCCAAACCTATATACGATATGGTTCCTGAAAAATTGAAGCACATGCTGAGTTGTGACCTCTCTGAGTGGGATTGCCTCCACCACTTGGAAAAGTAGATGGCGCTAAGATGAATCGATGCCCCTTGGAAGAAGAGGATCGATCGACCCACAATGTCTACCCCAACCCTCAATGGCCATGAGCCAATGTAGGGTGTAGAATGTTGGGTGATTTGGTGGAGGACCACACTGTACCGACACCGATGGCATCTCCTAGCTACATCCATACCTATAATCATTGAAGGCGAGTATCCTAGTAATCTTTGTATTCATCTTCAAACCGGATTGATGTGCTCCGTATAGACCCGAATATACCTTGGTTATAATGTCACGGGATTCATGTTTGTCGAAACAACTTAACCACATTTGGTCAAAGGACCACCGGTATAGGGTGCCATCAATGAGAGAATAGGAGAGAGCACTCTGTTTCACTTGATGGGCATGTGACTTTTCTTGAGGTAGTTTACCGGTGTTGAAATAGTCTATGAACGATTGCCTCGAATCCATCTCCTTATCCTTATAGGCAATGGTAACCCCCCCTTCAAGAGAAAGTCTCGATGAGTTCAAGATCAATAAGGATAGACTTGTCTATTTTGGACCCTTATTGAATGGACTCATCTCGACATGCCAATTCAGCAAGTTTGGCCAAAGCATCGCTACTTGTTCTCTACTGGGAACCTTGTAGATGGCAACTTCGGGGATTTGGGCTAACAATTTCATGGTATACTCGTGGTAATGACAAAGCTTGTGTTTAAGAACCTTGGGATTGATGACCAACTGAGAATCCCCAAAGATATTGATACTTTTGACACTGATAGTGATGGTTAACTCCAGACCAACAATCAAAGCCTCATACTCGGCTTCATTATTGGTGCAGGGGTTGGAAAGATAGTATGAGAATCTCATCACATTGATGTTTGAAGTTAGAAGAATTGTTAATACTCCTGCCTTTCCTGGAAGAGTAGATCATGGTGCTTCCTCTTTATGAAAAGAAGCTGCACCATCAAAATACAACTCCCACGGTGGTTGTCAATCTCCCTTAAGTTTATGATTTGCTCATCAGGGAGATCGTCACTAAGCGGAGAATCAACAGGAAGTGGGTGTGTACTAAGAAATTTGCTAGTGCTTGTCCTTTTACCGCACGGAGGGGTATGAAGGTGATATTAAATTGTGAGAGAATCATGAAACATCATGCTAAATATTCAGATAGTGTTCGTCATGTCATGAGGTACTGTAGTGGATTGGTTTTGGAGATCAAGTTGACCTTATGAGAAAGCATGTAGTGCTGTAGCTTCTTAGAGGCAATGATAAAAGCTAGGCAATGTTTCTCAATAGGTGGATAGTTTTCTTCAGCAGGAATAAGATGATGGCTGAGGTAGTAGAGAGTTCTCCTTCCCTTCACCATTGGCTTGGGCCAACAGAGCGCCGAGAGAGTCATCCAATGCAGCAGTGTAGAGAATGAGTGGCCAGTACGGGATAGGGGCTGCTAAAACTAGTGGCTTCATAAAATATTGCTTGATTTCTTAGAAGGCATGCTGACAGTTTTCATCCAACTTGAACTTGATATCCTTTTTGACAAGTGCTGAGAATGACTTGCATCTCCTCGATAAGTTGGAGATAAAGCATATTAGTTATGCCTACTATCCTTGGAAGGATCTGAGTTGAGTTAAACTCTTAAGAGATGGAATTTCTAAGATAGCTTTAATCTTTTCATGATCTATTTCTATTCCCTAGTGTTGGACAACAAACCCAAGGAATTTTTTAGAAGCTACTCCAAATGCACACTTCAGGGGACTCATTTTGAAGTTATATTGTCTTAATCATTTAAAAATTACTCTCAAGTCAAAGTGGTGGTATTTCTTTTCTTTGCTATTGACTACTAGATCATCAACATAGCACTCAACCTGATGATGGTTGAGTTCATTGAAGATCTGAGCCATGGCCAGTTGGTATGTAGCACTAGCATTTTGAAAGACGAAAGGCATGACCTTATAACAGAAGATTTTGTTCAGGGCAAAAAGCAGTGTTTCTTTCATCTTTAGGAGACATCTTTATTTGGTTGTAGCATGATCCCATCCATGAAAGAGAAGATTGCATGAGATGAGGCGATGTCCACCATTAATTCTAGTATAGGAAGAGGAAACTCATCCTTAGAACATGCCTTGTTTAAGTCCCTAAAATTGACTAATATATGAATTTGGCCATTCTTCTTCTTCATTGGGATGATACTGGCTAACCAGGTAGGATATTTTTCTTCCCTAATGAAACCAAAGATCGAGTTTTGACTTCAAAAATGACCTGTTGTTCAATTTCTAATTGCATGAGTCTAGGAGCTTGCTTAACAGGGGTAGCGTTAAAGTATATTGCTAGCTTATGGACTGCTATGTCAGAAGATAATCTAGGCATCTCTTCATAATTTCATGCAAAGTAGTCTTTAAACTCAGTCAATAGCCTAACTAAGTCATTATTTTTTTTTTCATTCAATAATGAACTGATGTATGTCGGGCGTGGATTTTCTTCTGTCCCTAGATTGATTTTTTTAAGCTTGTTAATTGTTGAATGGATTTCCTCTTCAAATTTGAAGGTGCATCTTTGATTTAGAGATCATCTGAATCATCTGAATTTCTAAACATATATTCTCATAAGAACTGGCGTTGTGTGAAAAGAACTTATCATACTCTAAATGATTGGTAACAACTCACCCACCTCCCAAATCCTACCACTCTTGATTGTGCTTCCTACTGTATTGTTCCATAGCTTTTCAAAGTACCTAAGTGCTCGACCATGTATGAGGAACCAAACCTTTGTATAAGATTATGAACACAAGGTGAGTCAAAGTCAAATAGTAATTCCATTAATTCCTTAAATTTATCTTCCTCAAGTTCTACATCAACTTTAAACTTGAGGATGATGATCCCAAAAAGAAACTCTTCGGCTTCATATCACTGAAAGATTTAGGGACTTCCTTAACTACTAAACCTTCAACTTTTTGAGATGAAAGTGAGGTTAGAGCTAAGGTTCCCAGTCTCACATAAACTTGATTTGAATACTTTGCTTTGTCAGAGGCCCTGGTCATCACCGCCTGATAGAAAGTCACCTCCAATCGAACCCACTGAGAGGGGTTAGCTGGTATACTAATCACATTAGACTCATTTTATGAGCTGGATTCCAAGTCTATGTGAATAGTAGGAGTATTCCTATGAACTGGAACATGACCTCTATTGGTTGATGGCCAAGGGGGTCTTCCACCTCTGGAGCTACTTCTATTTTTGCTTCTACCTTTGCCTGGTGGAGGTTGAGTCATCCAAACCACATGTCCATATGATGGGATGAATTGTGGGTGGAATGTGATACGCGGATCTATTTCTTCTTCAATTCCCCTTTATTTTTCACTTGGATTTCCATTTTTCTTTTCTTTTTCTTTATTTTCTTTTTCTTTTGATTTTTGAATTTTTCCCAAGTTTATGAGAAAGGGTGTTTTGAGGAAAGATAGTAGGTCACATCCTTATAAATCCCAATCTCTCTAACTGAAAATGACTTTTTATTTACATTGACATGGTATTCAATCCCATCCTTTCTGAACTTGATGCACTGATGGAGGGCGGATGAAATTATCTTATGTATCCAAGGCCTACCGAGAAAAGTAGTGAATGAAGTATTTGAATCAATGATAAAACTTGGTTTCATTCCGTCACCTATCTCCAAAGGTAACACTATGGAACCCCACTCACCTTGTTCATTGAATCCTCTCAATCAACCAATCTCCTTGAGTGTGGAGATGTTGATCCTCAAATAAAGTCTTTAGACTCATGTATCGATGCACCGGATCAATGAGAACTCTAGCAAGTCTGATCCCCATGTCAAATGTGATGTAGAGGGGATAGTTGTGCTCCAAGTCCCCTAGAAGAAGGTCTTAATCTGTGAAGGTGATCCTCTGAGCTTCATTTGTGTAATGTGCCTCCTCACCTATAGCGGCCAGTTGAGCTAAGAATATCTCAGAATCAAGGAGAGCCTTGATTAATGATTCCCTCATCTCTTTGGATAAGACAAGGGCATCGTATATGCTTAGCTTAGATGATAACTTTCTTAGATGAGAGGGGACATTGTAGTCCACCTTGGGCTGATCTTTTATAAGCATATCCATGGGCGGAGCATCTTGTGGAGGGGCTTCTTGATCCTTTGTATCAATGAATTATTTTCCTCTATCTTGAGGTGCTACCCTAGGAGCTTGAACCTTGCCACTGAGGTTCTGATCTCTTATGGCGTGGTAATGGAAGGTTCTACCCGCACATCGCTCACCTACTTTTTTTCCTATGGGACCCTCAAGGATGATTCCAAGTCTATCTCAAGAGAAACCTTGTATTCATAGTAGGGAAGTCCAACTCAATCGAAGAGGAAGATAATTATAGTTATTTTGACTTGAAGAGTTATCATTAGAATAGAAGTAGATAACCCATGGCGTATGTAATTCAAGCTAGCTTTATTCTTTAATTTCTTGGATTTGATGGGTGGTACAAAGTAAAAATAAAGTAAAGTAAGTGGGATAAGGGATTTGATGCCCTTATCCACCGATACAAGAGTTCTATTAGTAGAAGAAGAAGAACTAGCTGAAGTGGAAGAAGTCACTGAAGTGGTAGCTACAATGGTAGAGGAGCTGACTTGGTGGGGTGCCACTGGCTATCCCGGCCGACACACGCTGAAGTCAATACTATTTTGCTGTAAAAATTTTTGTGTGTGATTATTGCTTTTGAAAGAGAGAATTCCAACTTAATCATATATGGAATGTGTTTTGGGGGATTTCAAATGACATTATTTTGAATGAAATCTTCATTCAATAAGTTGGATATTGAATGGAGATGTTCATATATGCTTTTGAAAATATGAAAATCCCAACCCAACATGAATGTATTAGGGTGGAAGTTCAAAATTATGATTTTGCAAAATATCCATTCAATACATTTGGGTGTATTGAATGGAATGGTCCATCTTCAAATTTTATACACTTTTGAAAATATGATTTTGAGATTTTATTTTTTAAAGATGATCTACATATAATCATAAAGATTGTTAGATGAAGATGATTAGGCAAAATATTTATTAAGTGCACGGAAAGAATGCTTTTGAAAAGCATGATTTTGATAAGGGTTTATTTTGTCTTTATTATGAATGAACCTTTCCTTATCATAGAAATGATAAGGAGGAAGTCTTTAAATGTTATCTTTTTATTTAGATCTTTTTTTATTTTTACCCATTGGAGAACTCAATGGGAGTTTTAAGACAAACACGAGATGAGGTCCTAAAACCTAAATATGTTGGCTAGCTTAACTTAAGAATGAAATAAGCTAAGTGCCAACGGAATAAAAGATAGTCTTGGATTCATACTAAAGTAAAAATCCACTATCGATTGTTGGAGACAACGATCATTTACAAAAGATGGAGAGAGAAACCTTCCCCAATGGAGTCACCAGAAAAATATGTGGTGAAGTTTTTAATTTCTAAAGAATTAAATATATACTTCCATCTTTACTCTATGCGGGATAAAATGAAGATAGAAATATACATCTTATTCTTTTAATGCAATTTTGACATAACGTAGATCCGTAGATGTTCTTATTGAGGGTGATTGGGTATGACATTAAGGAGAGGTATACGATCTCAAAAGATAGAAATCACCACCTTATAATGGACCTAATAACCTCAATAAGGACTCCTAAAGATAATGGGTTTGCATGTGTACCAAAGATTCTTCCCTTACTTTACATGGAAAAGTAAAGTATGAATTATTTTAAAAGTAAGTTCTCCTGAGTAAGCCCCATAGTTAATTACATCCTAAGGAATGATATCTCTTAGTAATACTCTTGATTAAGGTAAATGATTATTATCTCCAAAGATTTCAATAAGTAGGACTATCAATTGATTAGTTTATTTCAGAAGATCAAATGGGATTGATCAGAGATTATTGAAGCTAAATGAAGATAAATAGAGATGCTCACAATATGGAAACCTAAGCATCTCAAACTATCTATGATTCTTCATTTTGAAATTGATTTAATTTATTTGAGTTGAATTTTCATTAGAAATTTAGGCTTATAATTTCCAGCATAAGATTATGGAAATGCCTAAGAGGTGAGGATTTATGCTTATGGCCCACAAAAAGGAGAAACAATCTCAGAACCTAAATCTAGGGAGCTTTAGTGAGGGCTAAAAGCACATACTAATTCTATGAGAAAACTGGGTATTTGGTTTGCCTCCACAAGAGAGGACAAACCACTCAACTACTTATTTACAAGGGGTCACCAACTAACTCCTCCTATGATTAATAAAAGTCATATGCTTTGCAAGATATATATAGCCATTATTTATTTAGAAAGAGACTAAGTCATTAAACTCACTTAAAGAGACTAGATCATGTAAGGGTATGCAAATGACCTAAATCTAATGAAGTTTAGATTTCATTTTATTTTATTTTGGACAATCATTTGACTCTAATAGATTCATATGCCTAATGCATGAGAAATGAGATTATTGGCAAAAATCAGTGAGAAGGGAGGAGGTGTATTTTCACTATGGCTCTTAAAGGTTAAGCCAAGTTTCTCGGCAAAGGTGGAAGCCCTTGCAATCAAGAGAAAAAATAATGTGCATTTGTGCATGATGTTATAAAAGAAATACTCATCCAGCTAAGGGGTTGCTATTTCTTTTATCTTGATTTTAGCCTAAGCTTTAGGTGAGGTTATGAGTTTTTTATTTTTAATTTTGAATTATTAAATTTGGTAGAAAATTTATTTTTCCCTAAGAGTCTATTCTGCATCCAGGCCATACATCAATCAAGGAAGAAATTATGAAAAAGATGACATCTTAATGCACAAGCTAAACAAATCATCGATCAATTTATAAAGTTAACACAAAAGAATAAATGGTCATTTATGGTCGGGCACCATCGTGCAAGTCCAAAAAACAAATTGAGAAACCGAGCTCTACCCTAATACAACCGGATTACAAATGAATTTAGTACAATTAAGCAAGGAACTCATTATTATGGGGGGTCTTCAAGCTTCATTTCTTCATTCTCCTTTTTTTTTTGTTCTTCTTTTCTCCTTTCTTCTTTGATTCCTTCTTTTAGATGGTTGTTAGGTAGTTGCTCTAAGGCTTCACATGGCATATAAGGTGAAATCTTATGACCAATGCTCATCCTAATCCCTATAACAATCATTCAAAATCCTAATTGCAAAAATTATATGAAAATGAAAAAGTAAATCTAGCTAACACATGCAAACAAAGATTAGCTAAATAAATCACACAAAATCCCAAGAATGTATATTGGACTTATCACCCCACACATGGGTGACTAAGTCCACCTGGTGTATTGGATTATGCTTAAGGGTATAAGCACCTACACAGTAAAAGCATTTATATTTGTATTTATCACAGTGCCCCTTAAGCACAATCCCCTACAGAAGATAATGGTTAGACTAAGATCTCCCTAACCTAAGTAATTCCTAAATTGGATTCATGTTTTAATTTTGTTTTGTGACTATTTTATTATGTATTTTAGTTAATCCTAAGTTTAGATGAACTCTAAACAAACCTATTAAAAAAGAAAGATATTTTAAGATTAAGTAAAGTGAACTAAATTCACAAAACATACATCACTTCATTTCTTTCCCAACATGTATAACATGCATATGAATGAGCCCTAAACATATCTATACATATAAATGGGAATGTTTAGCACACTTTATGATGCATGCTAAGTAGTTTATTTAAGAAAATTTAAATGTTTATGATGCATGATTTTCATTAAGTACCAAAGGGGTTTCTTATCCAATTTTCACATGCACATATGAATGTATGAAAGGCATAAGTGAGTATGACACCATTATTAACTAGGAGTGTAAGGTATAAGGCCTACTTAGGGATACCTAAAGCCTCACAATCTCGGGGTTGTCTAGACTAATATATTACTTTCCTTAAAATACAAGCATACGTACAAAAAAGATAATTGAAGCATGTTCAACTTGGAGGAGGGTTTGTGTGGTATGTTGAGCTATGGCTTTAAGTTAGAATTTTCTAAGTATGAAGCATGTTCAACTTAGAGGAGGGTTTCATTCAAGTGGTTTAGTTATTTTGGGTTGATTTTATTTTGTTTTGATTGGGTTCAAATGAATCCGAGAATTAATTACTATATTATAAAGAGAGAGAAAGTGAAGAGAACTTCTCTTTCCTTCCCTATCCTAAGTAATTTATAAAATAGATTCATATTTTAGTTTTGTTTAGTGAATGTTTTATTGAGTGTTATAATTAATCCTAAGTTTAGATGAACTCTAAACAAACCTATTTAAAAAGAAAGGCATTTCATGATTAAGTAAAATGAACTAAATTTATAAAACATACATCACTTCATTTCTTTCCCAACATGTATAACATGCATATGAATGAGTCCTAATAATATCTATACATACAAATGGGAATGTTTAACACACTTCATGATGCATTCTAAGAAATTCATTTAAGAAAATTTGAAAGTTTATGATGCATGATTTTCATTAAGTAGCAAAGGGATTTCTTATCCAATTTTCACATGCACACATGAATGTATTATAGGCATAAGTGAGTATGATGCCATTGTTAACTAGGGGTGTAAGGTACAAGACCTACTTAGGGCTACTTAAAGCCTCGTGGCCTCGGGGTTATCTAGACTAATATACCACATTCTTTAAATACGAGCATGTGTACAAAACAAATGCATGGAAAAGAAAGAATGAAAAAGTTTATGTTGATTGATTTATTTTTGTTTATACAATTTATATGTACAAGTATGGGTATCCTTCTTAAGTAATAGCATAGGGATGAATAGGATATAGAATTAGGCAAGTATTAGGTTCTTTTCAAATGAACCATACACTTTTTTCAAATCTATTCAACTATGCTAAAAAGAAAAGAAAACCTACACTAAGCACATCCTTATATTTTACTCACAACTTACAAGTAAGATATAAGTAACAAACTTTTAGTTTTGATAATTGATTTATAAATTTTAAAAATAATTTGAATTTAATAGTGATAATAGCCACTCATATTCTTACTTTAGCCAACACATGCAATTTGACATAAATAAAACATTTTCATTTTAAATTTGATTTTTGAAAATCATGAATGTATGAAACCATATGACACACATATTTAGCATGTTGGGGAAGAAATAAAACAATGAAAGCATGTAAACACATTCACTTTGATTAATTCCTAAAGACAATCTTATGAAATAAGAAAGCTTAAAGTAAATCAAAGTTTATTTAATATGATTTTTGTTTGATTTTGAATTTAATTTAATTTTGAAAATATGAAGTGATTTTGTTGTCCTAACCCATTCTCACATGTGTTTGATATTCTTGTTCAATTGTTAGGTGATTAGATTCATTTTATATTTTTATTAGGTTAAGGTATGAATTAAGCATGTTAATTACCCCTTTCTACATTACCTTAGCATAGTTAACCAAATAATTATGTGCTAATGAGATGACATAAAGCCTCACAAGGAATTTAAATTTGCAATGCACCTAGGAAGAAAGGGTGCTAATGTAATTTGGCTCATGATTAATGATTAATTAAGCTAAGGGGTTTAACTTAAGTAATTTCAAAACACCCCTCACCCATAAGAGTTGAATTTCAATTTCCTTAATTGAACTTAGGCTCTTGAACACCTAAGCATCTACCCCAAGTAGATTAATTGAGTTTTAGAAAGTTTTAGAATTTTAAGAAATTAATTAAGAGGGTAATTAGTAAATTAACCCTTTAATTAAGATAGAATTAAGGAAGAAAAGGGGGTTTAAGGAATAGCTTAGGGGAAATGCCCCAAAACTATTTCCTAAACCTCCCATTCACTGAAACAGACCTTAATTAACTTCAATAAAGGATTAAACCTATAATTAAATACTTAATTAACCTTAATTACATTAAGGGGTAATTAGGAAATGATATAGTAATTTCCTATTAAGCCACCAATAAATCCAAAGAAAATTATGAGAAGCAGAAGTCATCAAAACATACTCAAGAAGTTTGGGAATAATTAGTGGATTAATTAGAGGGTAATTAACAAATTAAGATTCCCAATAAAACTAAAATTCAAAGAAAAGAAGTATTCAAAATTAATCAAAATCAATTTTAGAATATTCTATGTTCAATTATCTTTCTAATGCAATTTATTTCATATTTTTTTTTGATTTTTCTAGGTTAAAATATAAATTTTAGAAGTTTAGGTAATTAATTATAATTATTTAAATCTTAATTAATTCCTTAATCCCTACGACGTGCCATGCATGAGCTGACGTGACGCACGCTTTACATGCGATGCCTTCCCATTGGCCATGTAAACGTCTCATTGTAGCACCACGTGGTGGTGACGTTACACGCTTTTCCCTCAGCTGTCCAATTAAGGATCGGACGGCTGAGATTAAAGCCTCCTTTCAGAGGGGATAAAAGTAAATCTAAAGTGTGTTTTAATCTCGGCTATCCATCTAAAATGCACGGACGGACAGCTAGAGATCCTCCCTATTCTTCCCTATGAAAAATGGGGATCGTCACTTTTAAAAAGAAGATCTGAGCTCGATTGAGTTCAGATTGGATTGAAAATTAACCCACACCGTCTAAACCTAATGGAAAGCACATCTAATGGTCAAAATTCTATGGGATTAAAATTTATTTCATAAAGCTGCACACTACATTGAGTTTAGTGGTCGAAAAATGGCATACCTCACCAGAGGTGATCACCGGCACTCGATTCCCTTGGAGAAGCTTTATCTAGTTGAGATAAATCTTTGGTGAAAGTTTGAGAGGTTGAGGTTGAGTGGATCTTCCTATGGGTCACCTCCTCCTTAGCTTGAGCTCAGTTTTGATTGAAATGGATCTCCCCTTGCTTCAAGAACTTGGAAGAGAGCTTAGGAAAGCTCGATTAGGTTCTCTGATGGAGTGTACAAAGGGAATTGAGTGGAGTTTGAGTGTAGAGGATGTTTACAATTCAATGGACCTCCCCTATTTTCAAATGATAAAAAACCAAGAAATGCAATTCAATCTCCCTCTAGGAAGCTTAGGATCACTAGCAAATGGCTCTATCACTCTCTAGGTTTCAATCCATAATGGCTCTACTGGAATTAAAGTGAATTAGGGGAGTATATCTCCCCCAATGGTAATCAGATAGTCGAAACTTCACTTGCCATTTTGGACCAATTGTTCTGATTGAAAGGATTGTTTGAGCTGTTAGAGGTGTCATGTGATTCATTTTAGGTCAGGGAGTGGATTAGAGAAGTCCCCATGTGCCCATATCAAGCCATGTGCTTGGTTTGGCCCTTGGGTCAAGTTGGACTGACCCAAACTCATTGGGTTGGGTGAACCACCCTCTCTAATGTTCACTTGATCTATTAGGAGAGTATCAAGTAGGTATGAAGAGGGTTTGACCAAATTCCAAGTAAAATTGGCCAAAATTTGTTCTATGGCCTAGGGGTAAAATGGTCATTTTGCTGATTTTGAATTTGGATATGTTGGGTATGTTGAGAAAATATGATTGGCCAAGTTTCATTGAATTTGGAGTTCATTTGGTATAGTTTGGCTGATGTTGACCCATTTAGGTCAAAATGGGTCAACTTGGGTCAAGTTGACCAATTGGTCAAATTGGGTCAAACCAAGGATTGGGTCAAGTTCATATGACCATTTGAAATGTTTTGGTGGATTTGGTTTGATTCAATTTAGTTTAGGTTTGAATTTGGTTCATATGACTTCATTTAGGTCAAATGGGTCAAGTTGACCAATTTGACCCATTTGACCTAGGTCATGTATAGGTTTAGGATTGGTTAGTCATATGAAGTGGATTGGTATCTTTGTTTCTAATCAATTTTGGTTATATTTGAATTTGGCTCAATATGACCCTTTAGGTCAAGTTGGGTTCAAAGTCAATTGGGCTAGGTTAGGTTTAGTTGGCTAATTAAGGCCTTAGTCAAGTTTAACAAGTGATTTGGAATGAACTTGACCCATTAGTTTCAATGAATTTGGCTTAGATCAAGTTTTGACACATTTTGGCTTTTTAGATTAACTGGGGTCAAATGGCCAACTAGGCTAGGTTAGGCTCAAATGTTGACTTGGTCAAGTTCAAACATTGGTCATGAATGAACTTAGATCAATGGTTTCAATCAATTTGGCCTATGGTGGATTTTGGCTGTAGTTTCATTTTGGTTAAGTGTTGACTTGGTCAACTAGGTTTGACTTGGTTTGACCCAATTTGATTGATTGATCATCTCATGATGATTGTTGATCATGATGAGAGGCATATGTGAGTTTGATTCAATCCAATTTGATTAGGATTAGAATTTGGCTCATAAGGGTACTTGAGGTCACTTTGGATCAAGTGAGCCTAAGTGCGTCAAATGGCTTGGTCAAAGCTTGATTTGAGTTTGATTGAACTTGTATATGGACTTATGATTGAAATATAAATCCATTTGCAAGTGGTTTGAAGTCAAATGGGTTTTGATTCATTTAACAATTTCAAGTTGAAAGGGTGAACATGAAATGTATTTTGACTTGATTTTTGAATTTAGTTTTGGTTAAGTGATTGAAGTTTGTATTTATATTTAGGTTCATGATTGAAGGATTGATTGAATCATGAAGGAAAATAAAGAGTTTGGCTTGATTTGAAATTGATTTGGCTAAGTTCAAGATTTTGACTTGAAAGGCTTAGGTTGGATTTTGAATGAGTTTGAGTTTGATTTTTGGAAGTGATTTTAATTGTTTGAATTTATATTTCAATTATATATGTGAATATAAATGAGAATATAAATGGATTATGTGAAAATTTCATGAATTTAGAATGATTTGATCATGATCTAGGCTAAGTCCTTAAGAGGAAATTAAGGGACTTAGAAAATATTTGGAGTTTGGATATGCTTTTGAGTTTAGTTTGATTGATTTGAATTTATATTTCATTTATATGTATGAATATAAATGGGAATATAAATGAGTTATGAGAAAATCTCATGAGTTTGATTTGATTTGAAGATGATTTAGGCTAAGTCTTTAAGAGGGGATTAAAAACTTAAGAAGGATTTTAAATTTGGAATTTGAATTTTTGAATTTAGTTTGATTGGTTTAAATTTATATTTCATTTATATGTGTGAATATAAATGATAATATAAATGAGTTATGAGAAAATATCATGAGTTTGAATTGATTTGAAGATGATTTGATCATGATCTAGCTGAGTCCTTAAGAGAAATTTAAAGGACTTAGAAAATTTGGAGTTTTGGATTTGAGTTTTGAGTTTAGTTTGATTGATTTGAATTTATATTTCATTTACATATGTGAATATAAATGATAACATAAATGAGTTATTAGAAAATTTCAAGGATTTGATTTGATTTGGAGATGATTTTGGCTAAGTCCTTAAGAGGGAAATTAAGGACTTAAGAAATACTTGGAATTTTGGAATTTCAATTATGGGCCTCAATCATGGATTTAAATTATATGGCATTGATTTGAGTTTGGAGAAAATTAGTTAGGCTAGAATTGATTTAAGTTTGATGTTGATTTGATGTGGAGTTTGGATTGAAGGAAGGAAGGTGAGGAGTGGTTCAAGCTAAGGGCAAACAAATTTTTCTAACACCCCTAAGGCATGAACTATTCATATGGCTAACTCTTCTAAGTCTCTAAGGCTAGGTTGAGTGTCCACCTAATCACTAGATGTGTCTTAAGACTAAGAAACTCCTAAAACCTAAGAGAAACCCTATGTCTAAGATGGAGGGGTTGAGAGCTCAATTTAAAAATGAGGTCAACACACCCCTCACACATATGAGTTGAATTTTGAGTTTCTTAATTATACTTAAGATTTTGAACACCTAAGTATCTACCCAAGAAGGATTAATTGAGTTCTGAAAAGTTTTAGAATTTTATGAAATTAATCAAGAGGATAATTAGTGAATTAACCTTTAATTAAAGTAAGATTAAGAATAAAGGTTTAAGGAATATCTTGGAGAGTATCCCAAAATTATTCCCAAACCTCACATCCACTTAAAAACTTTATCTCAATGGGGTTAAATCACTAATTATATGAATTAGTCTAATTACATTAAGGGAGTAATTATGGAATGAACTAGCAGTTCCCCTAATTAAGCCATCGATAAATCCCAAGAAAATTAGGGAAGGTAGAAGCCATCCGTCTAATTATACCCAAGAAATTTGGGATTAATTAGTGGATTAATTAGGGTGTAATTAGCAAATTAATATTTCCAATAAAACCCAAATTCAGAAAAAAGAACTATTCAAAATCAATCAAAATAAAATTTTGAATATTCTATATTTAATTATCTTTATAATGCAATTTATTTCCTATTTTTCTAATTTTTCTATGTTGAGATATAAATTTTAGAAGTTTAGGTGATTAATTAGGAATTAAATAAAGCTTAATTATATTATTAATCCCTACCGACACCACACATGGGGCTAATGCGACATGCTTTTTACATGCATCACGGCCTGATTGGTTATTTAAAACATCACATCATAGCGCCTCATAGTGGCGTGCTAGCTATAATCGAATCATGCCACGGATCGAGGATTAAATATAAAGATATTCCACATTTTAATCTCGATCGTCCATCCAAAATGTGCGGATGGATAGCTAGAGATCCGTCCCTATTCTCCCCTGTGAGCAATGGAGGCCATCCATGTTCTAAGGTAAGATCCATTTCGATTGAGCTTTAATTAATTTAGCCACACCATCTAAAACTAATGGCAAGCATCTAATGATTGAAATTCCATGGGATTAAAATTCTTCACAAGGACCAACACACATTGAAATTAAGCTAAAAAATGGCTAACCTGTATCAATGCTCAACTTGGAGAAGCCTGCGGTTGAGATGCTTTCTGAAAGTTTGAGGGGTTGAGGTTGAGTAACTTCTCTTATGGACCAACTCCTCTTGCAAGTGAGCTCAGCTTTGGTCTAGGGCACCCTTCATTGGCCTTTGGAGCTTGGGAAAGAACTTAGGTGAGCTCGACTAAGCTCCCTAAGAGTGCTTGCAAAGGGGATTAGACAGAGGTTGAGTGTAGAGGAAATTGGAAAATCAGTGGAGCTCCCCTATTTTTGCTTAAGAAAAATCGAGAAATTGGAATTGACAAATTCTTGAGAGAGCTTGTGATCACTGAAAAATGACTCCTCTAGCTTCCTAACACTCAATCGACTATGGCTCCATGTGGATTTAAATGAATTAGACAGAGTATATCTCCCCCTTTGCCAATTGGACGGCCGTGCAAGGAGAAGCCATTTATATCAAATTTGCTTGGTTCAAAGGGTTTGTTAGGCTATTAGGAGTGTCCTTGAGTTTGATTTTGGCTAGGGAGTGGAATGGTGAACTCCCCATGTGCTTCAATGAGTGTAAGAAAGATTCCCATGTGGCCATTTCAAAGCATGAGCTCGGTTTGGCCATTGGGTTGGGTTTGGCTGACCCAAACCCATTGGGTTTACCACCCTCCCAGTGCTCATGATCCTTAGTGCTAAGTGATTGTGAAGAGGATTTGACCAAGTTCAAGTGAAATTGGCCAAAATTTACCCTATGGCCTAGGGGTAAAATAGTCATTTGAATAATTTTTGAATTTAGGTATGTTTGGTATGTTGAGAAAATAGGTTTGGGCAAGTTTTATTGGATTTGGAGTTCATTTGGTATGGTTTGGCTCATGTTGACCCATTTAGGTCAAAATGGGTCAACTTGATCAGTTGACCAATTGGTCAATGGATCATACCAAGGGTTGGGTCAAGTTCATATGACCATTTGAAATGTTTTGGTAGCTTTGGTTTGATTCAATTTGTTTTAGGTTTGAATTTGGTTCATCTGACTTCATTTAGTCAAATGGGTCAAGTTGACCTATTTGACCCATTTGACCTATTTGGGCTAGGTCATGGGTAGGTTTAGGTTGGTTAGGCATATGAAGTGGATTGATATCTTTGTTTCCAATCAATTTTGGTTAAGTTATAATTTGGAGTTTGGATTTGATTTTTGAGTTTAGTTTGATTGATTTGAATTTATATTTCATTTATATATGTGAATATAAATGAGAATATAAATGAGTATGAAAAATCTCATGAGTTTAATTGATTTGAAGATGATTTCAAAGTCCTTAAGAAATTAAGAACTTAAAAGGATTTTGGGAATTTGAATTTTGGATTTGATTTGATTGATTTGAATTTCTTCATATATATATGTGAATATAAATAAGAATATAAATGAGTTATGAGAAAATCTCATGAGTTTGAATTGATTTGAAGATGATTTAGGCTAAGTCCTTAAGATTAAGGACTTAAGAATAATTAGAATTTGAATTTTGGATTTGATTTGATTGATTAGAATTTATATTTTATTTATATATGTGAATATAAATGAAAATATAAATGAGTTATGAGAAAATTCATAAATTTGAATTGATTTGAAGATGATTTACTAAGTCTTTAAAAATTAAGGACTTAGAAGGATTTTAATTTGAATTTTGATTTGATTTGATAGATTTGAATTTATATTTCATTTGTATATGTGAATATAAATATAAATATAAGAAAATTTCATGAATTTGAATTGATTTGAAGATGATTTAGGCTAAGTCTTTAGAAATTAAAGACTTAAAAGAATTTTAATTAGAGTTTGAATTTTGGATTTAGTTTGATTGATTTGAATTTATATTTCATTTATATATGCAAATATAAATGAGTTATGAGAAAATTTCATGAATTTGAATTGATTTAGATTTGATTTTGGCTAAGTTCATGAAGGGAAATCAAAGGTCTTAGGCAAGATTTGGAATTTGGAATTTCAACTTAGAATTCAATCATGGATTTCAATCATGTTTCAATCATGTGTTTCAATCATGTGGCATTGATTTGAGTTTGGAGAAAATCAATTAGGCTAGAATTGATTTAGATTTGATGTTGATTTGATTTGGAGTTCACTTGAAGGAAGGAATAAATGTGGTTCAAATATAATAGGCAAATTTTCCTAATACCCCAAGGCATGACCTACTCTAAATAACTCTTCTAAGTCTCTCTAGGTTGTTCAATCATTAAATGTTTCTTAAGACTAAGGATCTATTATAATCTAAGATCTATGTCTAAGATGGATTGAGCTCATCTAAAATGAGGTCAACAAAGAAACTTTTGGAAATTTCATTTAGCATACTCAAATTTGCTAAGCAAAATATCCATTCCAGAAAAATTTTCAAAACATATTTGGAACTTCAATTTAGCATACCCCATTTGCTAAAAATGAAAAAATCTCCCCTTTTCAAAATCAATATATATATATATATATATATATATATATATATATATATTGAAACACCTTTGGAATTTCATTTAGCATACTCAAATTTACTAAATGAAATTTCTACTTCACAAAATTTCCAAAAGCACTTTTTGGAACTTCACTCTTTAGCATACCAAATTTCCTAAAGTGAAGTTTCCATTTTTAAAATAAAATCAAAACACAAAAAATTTAAACTCATATTTTGGAATTTCATTTAGCATACTCAACTTTGCTAAGTGAAATTTCCATTTCACAAAATTAAGTGGAACTTAATTTTTTTTTAACATACCATATTTGCTAAAGTGAAGTCTCACTTTTCAAAAAATAAACCAAAACCTAAAAGGAAACACATGATGATTCCATTAGCATACTTAAATTTGCTAAGGATCCTACTTTTCAAAAACAAATAAAAAAAGAATCACATTAGGATTTCTTTAGCATACCCAAATTTGCAAAGGATCCTACTTTTACAAAAATCAAATTATCCAAAACAAGTGAAACACTTTTGGATTTTATAACCATACTCAAATTTGCTAAGAATTCTATTTTCAACAAATCTTTCAAAAATAAAACACACTTTGGTTCTTCACTTAGCATACCCAAATTTGCTAAGTGGGAATTCCAATTTTCAAAATCACCAATAATTCACAAGATAAAGCAAACAAAGAAAAAAAATATTTTCAAACACCTCACTTAGCATACCCAAATTTGCTAAGTGTGTGAATTCCAAAATATCAAATCAAAAACAAAACCAATTGACCCGTACTTTAACATACTCAAATTTGTTAAAGGAAAGAGTCCTAAAATCAAAATTTAGTTTCAAACATGAACCTATGGAAGCATCTTTCTAAAAATATTTGAAACCATTTTCAACATACCCAAATTCGTTGAAATTGGATTCATATTCAAAAATTTCCCTTTCCAATCAAATCTCTAAATCATCTCTAAATCCATTTAAAGCCCACTTAACACTTCCAAATGTTGGATGTGGATTCAAATTTTAAAATTCAAGTTTAGAAATCAATAAAACAAAAATCTGATCTAAGCTTGTTTCCAACATTGCAGATTCTCATCATTAGTCTCACTTGTAGCTACAATTCAATTTTTCAGTTTTCAATTGACTATAATGGCAGTTTCACAGAAGTTTGTGCTTACTTTCCCCTATGACATGGACTTGGATTTGGATTAGGCCAATCTCCCCTGAGCTAATTACACCCATCTCATCCATTTTGGTAAAGGTTTTGAGGGGGTGAGGATCACCTGTGAGGGCACTCCCCTCATAATTGTTAGCAGGATTGCAGTGGCTGGGCAGAAGGAGGTCATTTAGATTGATTTTCCATTAGATTCTGACATCCCCTCACTAAAGAGGAAGGTAGTGGTAGTTCCATCAGTTCTTGAGGTGATGGGTGCTGTGCACCCCATGGTTTTGTCTTTGCCCCTAAGGGCTAGCACCCACTCATGCACCCTAAGGGTAAGGCTCATATGATCCCGGTGCCTCCTAGCTTTTGAGGTTGGGTCTAGTTCTTACTCCTCACCCTAAGACTCGGAGGAGGAACAAAACGCATGATTAAGCGGTATCATATCGTATTATTAGAGATGGAGCACATGGTTGTGGAGGAGGTGCCCAGTCTAATTTTCTCGCTGGTTATAATGAACTCATTTCATCCTCTCTCTGGGTCTGATAGAGAAGATACTAGGAGGATCTGTACTTCATCTCCACCAGCGGTTCAGTACTAGCCCACAGTTAGCTAGAGGAAGAGATCATATGCGACCTCTTATCGCCGAGTTAGCGAGCATGGGCCTTCGAGTCAGCTCAATCATTGGAGATTTGTTATCTGTCAACATGGGGGAATATCTCTGGTAGGGAGGGGCAGAGGCCCATTTTACAGATCACTAGTGAGAAAGGTAGAGGTTTGGTCGGCAGTTAGCGGCCTCTGCACTCATTGATTTTCCTGATCGGTGTGCTACCCATATCGATCACACATATAGTATTTTGCTTATAGGGACTAGCCATCATAGGAAGAGGGTCCCTGTCTAGAGAGAGTCGGTTGTGTCTCCACCACACCGCTCTACCCCTCGTTCGCTATTAGCCGTTCACATGCAGCATCTCCAGTTCCAGAAGGCCATGAAGGCCACATCCAGGGAGAAGAGAACCCCGTTGGTGATCCGGCTATGGCTAAAGGACCCTATTCCATCTACACCACCTATTATGGCGAGGCCGAGCTCTCTTGCTCGACCTTCCGCCCTAGTTTTGGTGTGGAGGGAATGATGACCCTGAAGCATAGTGGTCGTCCCTTTACCAACACCACCAATTTAGTAGGACATTGAGATGGTGGCAGCAATTGTAGAGGGAGGAGATGATAGCCTAGTTGCACCCATGATAGTAGAGCCTCCTAGAAGTGTCACCCATTTCAAAGTCAATGACAACTAGGAGTGCATTTCTTTCAGTGAGTACAATCCTCATAGGATTGATTCACCAATAGCAGGGGAGGTTCGATGCCTCACAGTTCACAGTGCGGATCCCATCACTGGTCAGGCGAAAGCATTTGTACCAGTTCTAATAGATCAGTCTTTAGATGACATAGTAGCTTACTATTTCATGAAAAAGAAGGAGATCGTAGGATATGACTGGTCTGATGAGGAGAAGATCAACTTTGATCCCAATGAAGATGATTTATTGGGAGACTCACTAGGGGTTTGTATGGTAGATACCAGGGGATCCCTCCTCAAAGAGCAGCAGGCTATGGAAGGTGATGAGGTTGAGTAGGAAGACACAGCCTAATCATCCCAACACCTCCAATATCAGTTAAAATAGAAAGACAAAAAAATAGATAGGGTGGTGAGGTAGCTTGAGGACTTATTAGCAGTAGTCTCAGTACTTCAAAAACAAGCCCCAACAGTTCATCCTACTACAGCTGAGATTAGTCAGCTAGAGTTAGTGCATGTCTTGGACCCAACCAAGACCTTACCTCCTGTCGAGCAAGTTAATACTAGCATGTATAGGAAGGTAGTGGAAAGTACCTCCACACAGGAGAAAGACATCAAATTTATGGTTGAGCAACACGTGAAGGAAGCATTGGCTCAACCCCGGGGAGGATCATTAGTTCCCAAGGGTAGACCCTACCCGAAGGAATTTGATGTAATCCAATATCCCATGGGTTTCGTGCCACATTCCTTAAAGAGTTTTGATGGAAGTGGAAACGGTAACATATTGCATACTTGAGGGCGTTGTTATCGATGTGATGATGCTTTGCTATTTGCCTCTTTGTAACTAGCAGGATAGCTTTCGATTGGTATGCTGAACTTCCCAATGGTTCAATAAAGATATTTGCTGAGTTGGACCAACTCTTTATCAAGAGGTTTGTTGGAGCTTAGTAAAGGGTTATTGTTGATCTCATTGTAGCACAACAACACCCAAGTGAGTCTCTTATTGACTATATTCTCGATGGCTTGAGTATGAAATCAAGCGGTATCAACATGCCATTGAGATTCTTCTAAAGAATATCCATGGCCTTGTCGCCTTCATGCTTGAGGTCTTCACTATCAAAATATTTGAGAAGCTAATCAATAAGGCGACTAGCCTACAAGGAGAGGCCAAATAATTACCTTTTCAAGACCAGTTGCCTAAAGTAAAGTAACAGAAGGTCTATGAGAAGAAGCCCCGGGCATTGATAACAATAGTTAAGGGAAAGCAACTAGGTAGAGATCAGTACGAGAGACCACGACCTCAGCAGCCTTTGCTTCAACCATCTCTACCATCACCGAGGTAGCCCTACCGACCTCCACAGCAGCCTCCATGGCCAGCATCACCGCCTCCTCAACCATATCATCTACAGCAGCGACACACATACCCGTCGCCATGTAGCTATTGTCCACTTACTATTTTAGATAAGCTTAACAAACCTTATTCATTTACGAGGGAAGTAATCAGAAGATTTTTAAGAATCTCTTAAAGAAGCTTGATTTTTCTACAGACTGGGAGACCGGAGGAAGTGGGCAAAGCCATGATCCCTGCCCTACCACCATATGCTAGGTTATGTTTTGGAAGATTGCTTCACATTTAAGGACTGGCTTGAACATAGCTTCAAGACCGATGCTATAGTTATCCCAAAGGAATACCTTATGGAACAACCATCCAGTTCCATTAGGGTAATCCTTGGGGATACTTGTGATCCTTCCAAAACCAAAGAAGTTGGGATATCTCATTATCCAAAACCTCTAAAAAAATCATTCAGAATCAAGTAACTTTCCTTATAGGTGCTTGAGTAAGCTCAAACCTCCAACATCAAGAAAGGTTTGCAAGTTGTTAGTGCTAACTTAGGAAAAGGGGGAGCTCAATAGCAGCAGTAGCAGTAGAAGCATGTGCCAGTGCAGGATAGTACAGTAGCACAACCATCGATCGAGTCCAACCTTCAGTCTACCATTGCAGCTACCACATCGATGACTTCCTCTACTTCAGCTAGTTCTTCTTGTTCTACTTGTAGATCTCTCGTATTGGGAGATAAGGGCATTAAATCCCTCACCCCACTTATTTTGCTTGATTTATGCTTTGTACCACCTATCAAATCTAAGAAATTGAAGAATAAAGCTAGCTTGAATTATATCTGTGTCACTTTTGATGGGTTGTGTACTTCTACTCTTAATGATAACTCTTCAAATCAAAATAACTATAACAATTCCAATCTTGCTCTTTCTGATTCAGAGTTAGAATTTCCTACTTTGAATATTATAGGTTAACCTCTTGAGATTGAATTGGAATCATCCAATTCCAAGGGTCCTATAGGAGAAGCTATAGGTGAGCCAGATGTACAGGTAGAACCTTCCATTACCATGCCATAAGAGATCACTAAAGTCAACCTCCATAGTGGCAAGGTTCTACCTCTTAGGGCAGCACCTCAAGATAGAGGGAAATAAGTCATTGGTAGAGAGGATCGAGAAGCCCCTCCACAGGATACTCTACCCTTGGATATGCTTGTGGAGGATTAGCCCAAGGTGGACTACAATGTCCTCTCTCATCTAAGAAAGTTACTGTCTAAGCTAAGCATATACGATGCCCTTGTCTTATCCAAAGAGATGAGGGAATCATTAATCAAGGCTCTCCTTGATCCTGAGATATGCTTAGCTCAGCTGACCATTATAAGTGAGTTGGAACATTACACAAAAGAAGCACAGAGGATCACTTTCACAAATGAAGACCTTCTTTTGGGGGATTTGGAGCACAACCATCCGTTATACATCACAGTTGACATGGGCAAATTCAGACTCGCCAGAGTCCTCATTGATCCAGGAGCATCGATGATCATTATGAGTCTAAAGACCCTTCCTTATTTGACGATCGACTTCTCCACACTCTGAGGAGATCAGATGATGTTGAGAGGATTCAATGAACAAGGTGAGCGGGCTTTAGGTTCTATAGTGTTACCTTTGGAGATAGGGTATGGAAGGCTGAAGCCAAGTTTTATCATTGATTATAATACTTCATTCCTTTGCTTTGCTCAATAGGCCTTGGATATCGAATAAGATAATTCATCCTCCCTCCATCGGTACATCAAGTTCAAAAGGATGGGATTGAATACCATGTCAATGGAGATGAAAACCATTTTTTTTAGTTAGAGGTTGAGATTTATGAGGATGACCTACTATCTTCCTCAAAAAACCCTCTCTCATGATCTTAGACAAAACTCAAATTCAAAATAAAAAGAAAATGAAGAAAAAGAAAAAGGAAAAAGAAAAAGAAAAGAAAAATGAAAATCTAATTGAACAAGAAAGGGGAATTGAAGAAGAAATAGACTCGCATATCACATTCCACACCAGGTCATTACATCATATGGACATGTGGGTAGGATGACTCAACCTCCACCAGTAGAGTAGAGCGAAATAGAGGCGTTCAGAGGTGGAAGACCCTAGTTGGCCATCGACCAATAGAGGTTATGTTCCAGTTCATAGGAGTACCCTTACTATTCATATAGACTTGGAATCCAGCTTAAAGGATGAGTCTAATGTGATTAGTATACCAACCAACCTCTCTCAGGGGGTTCCATTAGAGGTGACTTTCAATCCAGACAAAGATGAAGACCAGCCTCATAAAGTAAAGTATTGAATTAAGTTTATGTGAGACTATGAGGTAGTAGCTGGGAACCTTAGCTCTAACCTCACTTTCATCTAAAAAAGTTGAAGGTTTAGTAGTTAAGGAAGCCCCTAAGTCTTCCAGTGATATGAAGTTAATGAGATTCTTTTTGGGATCATCATCCTCAAGTCCTGAAGTTGATGTAGAACTTGAGGAGGATACATTTAAAGAATTAATGGAATTACCATTTGACTTTTACTCACCTTGTGTTCATAATCTTATATAGAAAGGTTTAGTTCCTCATACATGGTCCAGGCATAGGTCAGAGTACTTTGAAACCCTATGGAACAATACAAGCAGGGAAACATAATCAAGAGCATGACTAGGATTCGGTACAGTGGGTCAATCGATGATGATGATTACTGCTTGGTTGTTACCAATCATTTAGAGTCTGATAGGTTCTTTTCACACAACACTAACTCTTATGAGAATGTGTGTTTAGAAACTTCAAATGATCCAGACGATCTCCAAATCAAGGATGCACCACCATAATTTGAAGAGGAGATCCATTCAGTAATCGACAAGCTTAAAGAAATCAACCTTGGACAGAAGAAAACCCACGCCTGACGTACACCAGTTCGTTGTTAAATGAAGAAGAAACCAATAACATAGTTAGGCTATTGACTGAGTTTAAAGATTGCTTTGTGTGGAGTTATGAAGAGATGCCTGAATTATCTCCTGACATAGCAGTTCCCAAGCTAGCAATAGATCCTAACACTACCCCTATCAAGCAAGCTCTAGACGCATGCGATTAGAAATTGAACAACATGTCATTTCTAAAGTCAAGAAATTGATTGATGTTGGTTTCATCAGGGAAGAAAAATATCCTACCTGGTTAGCTAGTGTCATCCCAGTTAAGAAGAAGAATGGCCAAATTAGCATATGCATCGATTTCAGGGACTTAAATAAGGCATGTCCTAAGGATGAGTTTCCTCTTCCTATACCAGAACTAATGGTGGACATCACCTCATCTCATGTAGTTTTCTCTTTCATGGATGGGTCATCTAGCTACAACCAATTCAAGATGTCTCTTAAAGATGAAAGAAACACTTGCTTTTGAACCCCATCAGATTCTTCTATTATAGGGTCATGCCTTTTGGCCTTAAAAATGCTAGTGCTACATTCCAATGGGCCATGACTTAGATCTTTAATGAACTCATTCATCATTAGGTTAAGTGCTATGTTGATGATCTAGTAATCAAGAGCAGAGAAAAGAAGACCATCTCTTTGACTTGAGAGTAATATTTGAACGATTAAGATAATACAACCTCAAAATGAATCCCCTGAAGTGTGCATTCGGAGTAGCTTCAGAGAAATTCCTTGGGTTTATTGTTCGACACTGGGGAATAGAAATAGATCCATAAAAAGATCAAAGCTATCTTAGAAATGCCACATCCTAAAAGTTTAACTCAACTCAGATCCTTCCAAGGATGGCTGGCGTATCTAAGATGCTTTATTTTCAACTTATCAGAGAGATGCAAACCATTCTCAGCACTTGCCAAAAAGGATGTCGAGTTCAATGGGATGAAAAGTGTCAGAATGCCTTTGAAGACATCAAGAAGTATTTGGTGAAGCGCCGTTCTAGCTTCTATCCAGGCGGGGCCACTCATCCTCTACACTGCTAGCATTGGATGACTCTCTTGGTGCTCTGTTGGCCAAATAATGATGAAGGAAGGAGAACACTCTCTCTACTACCTCATCGTTGTCTATCTCTGAAGCAAACCATCCACCTATTAAGAAACATTTCCTAGCTTTGATCTTTGCCTCTCAAAAGCTATGACACTACATGCTTTCTCATAAAGTGAACTTGATCTCCAGAATCAATCTACTGTAGTATCTCATGACACGACCAATGCTATTCGAACATTTGGCATGATGGTCCATGATTCTCTCATAGTTTGATATCACATTCGTACCCCTCCGTGCGATAAAAGGACAAGCACTAGAGAATTTTTTAGCAGCACACCCACTTCCTGATGATTCTCTACTTAGTGATGATCTACCTAATGAACAAATTATGAACTTAGGGGAGGTTAATGACCATTGATGGGAGATGTATTTTGATAGTGCAGCTTCTTTTCATAAAGGGGAAGCACCAAGATCTACTCTTTTAGGAAAAGTAGGGATAGGAATAATTCTCCTAACTCCAAACCGTGATGTGATGAGATTCTCATACTATCTTTCCAACCCCTGCACCAATAATGAAGCCGAGTATGAGGCTTTGATTTCCAATTTGGAGTTAGCCATTACTATCAGTGTTTAGAGCATCAACATCTTTGGGGATTCTCAATTGGTCATCAACTAGATTGTCGGGTCCTACAAGGTTCTCAAACCCAAGCTTCGTCATTATCGTGAGTATACCATGAAGCTATTTGCCCAAATTCCTGAAGTCACCATCTATAAGGTTCCCTGAGTAGAGAATGCATCAGTAGAAGCTTTGGCTAAACTTGACAAATAATTGGCATGCCCGAAATGTGTCCATTTCAATAAGGGTCCAAAATAGACAAGTATTATCTCTTATTGATGCTGAACTCATCAATAGACTTTCTCTTGGAGGGGATTGCCTATAAGGACAAGGAGCTAGATCAGAGGCAACCATTCATAGACTATTTGAACACTGGAAAACTACCTAAAGAAAAGTCACAAGCCCATCAAGTGAAATAGAGAGCTCTCTCCTATGCTCTAGTTGATGGCACCCTGTACCACCAGTCCTTTGACCAGATGTGGTTACGTTATTTAGACAAACACAAAGTCCATGGCATTATAATTGAGGTACATTCAGGTCTATGTGGAGCACATCAATCAGTTCGAAGATGAAGATGAAGATCAAGAGACTAGGATACTACTGGCCTTCGATGATTATAGACTTCATGGATGTAGCTAGGAGATGCCATCAGTGTCAGGTACACGGTGTGGTCCTACATCAACCACCCAACATTCTACACCCTACATTGGCCTCATGGCCATTTGAGTGTTGGGGTACCAAAATTATGGGTCCAATTGATCCTCCTTCTTCAAGGGGTCATCAGTTCATCTTAGCTTCCAGACTACTTTTCCAAGTGGGCAGAGGCAATCCCACTCGGAGAGGTCACAGCTCAATATATGCTCCAGTTTTTCAAGAATCATATCGTATATTGGTTCGGGGTGCCTCGATAAATTATATTTGATAATGATACTACAATCAAAAGCACCAAGATCAATGGCAGAAGACACGGTACAGATTGGAGATACTCCACCATCTACTACCCAGAGCAAGTGGCTTAGCAAAAGCATTCAACAAAACTCTCATCCAAATACTAAAGAAGAATCTTGATGACAACAAGCAGTAGTGGAATGAGTAGTTGGTTGAAGCCTTGTGGGCTACCACACCACATAACACACTCCAACTCAGTCTACCCCATTTTCCTTAGTGTATGGGTCCGAAGCCGTTCTATCATTAGAAGTTCAACTCCCATCACTAAGCATAGCATTGAGTAGCAAGATCACTATAGAGCATACTGCAAAGTTACCGTTAGAAGAGCTCAAAGGTTTGGAAGAGAGTCTCCTATGGGCATGCCAGAACCTCAAGTTTTATAAGGACAAAATGATTCAAGCTCATAACAAGCTGGTTTGCCCTAGGTCTTTCAGAGTAAGAGAACTTGTGTTAGTCCTAAGGAGACCAATTGTTGCCTGTCGAAAGATGGGAGGCAAGTTTGAACCCACTTGGAAAGGCCCCTATGTCATAGAGAAGGCCTACCAAGGAGGATCTTATATTGATTATAAAGGGAACACGATGCTTCTAATTAGTGAGCTCTATCTAAAGAAATATTACCCATGAAATAAATCATGTTTGAAAACAATTCTATCAATCAATAAAATTTGATTCCATTTCATTAAAATCTTCTCTTTTTTTTGAAGCGTTGTTTGCTTATCTTGAAAATCCATTGTGACGTGTTTATGGTAGGTGTAAGAGTCTCCTAGTGGCATCTTATCCCTCTTTCACAACACAAACACAATCTCCCAGTGCTATTAGAATAAGTGTAAGCAGAACCTGAGAAGCATCCTATTTTGATTAGCACAACTAGGTTAGGTGTGAGAGAATTTAAGTGACACCCTTTCTTAGTGGGAATCCCGGTTGCCATCCATGGAACCATTTCATCAAAATCCCCAAGTATGTTTAAGGTAGGTGTAAGAGTCCCCCAGAGGCATCCTATTCCTTTTAACACATGCACAAAAATAAACACAAATCTTTTATCTTGAGCTATTTTGATGTGGGAGCAAGCCTTCTGTGGCACTCACTCATTAGCTGCTCTAGGTAGGGTCTACATGCTACCTTACTAGTATGTCACCCTAGTGGTCACTTGTTTGAAGGATGTGAGTCCTCGTGCTTACTTCTTAACTTGACCATTGTAAACCAACGAGCACCTTATTAGTATGGTAGACTTCACTGCCTAGCTAGTAAGCTACCTCATGTTGATTTTGTTTAAGAAGATGTGAGTCCCGTGCTTTCTTCTTGAACTAATCATCATGATCTAATTAGGTCGGGTATATTTGAGATTTAGGATAAGTCTCCTAGAGGCTCCTTTCCTCTTGACTATATTTGAGTTGATATAAGTCCCCTAGTGGTATTCACTCAATAGTCACCTAGGTCGGATAGAACTATTAAGAGTTAGACTATCCCAATCACTCATAGGATGTGAGTCCTCGAGCTTTCTTCCTAGGCTGATTATTGCAAACCATCAGGCACCTGGATATACCACTCTTGGCAGACGTGAGTCCCCAAACCATCTCCTTGAGTTGGACACCGAATACTTATAGGATATATGACTTACCATGTCATCTTTTCCTGGGTGTTGGATTAAACCCCTTAGCGGCCACATTCCATGCGGCACTCTATTTGTATCACGTCCTTTGCGACCCCATTTAGACACTGCCCGATTATTCTTGGATTGGACAGTCCCCCTTTCCTAGTAGCCACCCATGGTTGGAGAATTTATTGTGGATGCATTCTCCCTTGGTTCAATAAATCGAGATAGGTCTAGGCGATATAAGCTCCTTCTAGTTTGATCCCTCACAAACTAACGGTCCACGATAAATAAAATAAACAAAACAAATAAATTAATTCTTGTGGATTAGGAATTCAAGCCCCAATGGGCCCCTTTTCCCAAGCATCTATCTTTAGGCGGTGTGAGAACTCCTTATAGAATTACTACTTGAGTTGAGATAAATCCTCGGGTCGGTACTCACTTCGTAGTTGCCCTTAGGTCGGGTTCAATCTATTTTGTTACAAGTAGGTTACCCCAGCCGTCATTCCACTTTGGAAGATGTAAGACTATGATGCATTCATTCTAGCATGATTATCTGCGACAACCGAGGTTGGGTTGATTTGTTGCCCAAAGCAACCGATCACCCAGTGGTCTTTTGTAGTGGAAGATGTGAGTCTCCAAGCTTTCTTCCCTTCAATTGATCATTGCAAATCGAAAGGCACTCCTTTGGTCTGATAGTTCTCCCATCAGCTGGGATGCTACTCCCTTTGGTTTAGTAAATCTAAGATAGGTCTAGGCTGATATAAGCTCCTTCTCAGTGTGATCCATCACAAATCAACGGAATCCATCAAAACAAATCTAAAAATAAAATTAATCTTGACTATCTTTGAGTTGATTTAAGTCTTCCAGCGACATTCACTCAATAGTCAGCCTTATGTTGGGTTCTATCTATTGCCTTGCCAATAGATTACCCAGTGGTCCTACTTTGGAGGATGTAAGTCTATGCTTTCTTCTAGTACGATTCTTGCACCAAAGGCATCCCTTGTGATTTGTAAATCTGAGTTAGGTTTAGGCCTTTATGGCTCCTACTCAGTGCAGTCCATCATAAACCAACAAGTTCCATCTCAAAAATCCAAAATCTAAAAATTGAAATAAATTCAACCCTCTTCCCTAGCGGGACGTAATTAAAAAAAAATTAAATTTCTCCCCAGCGAGACTCAAATCAAATCAAACTTCTCATCCACTTGTCGATGACTTGAACCTACTTTCCTAGTGAAAGGTTCACATACTCTATCCCTAGTGGATCCCTCCTTCCCTCTCTTTTTTCCTTGAAATAAGTAGAGTCACATTGCACTAAGCTCTAGATTCCTTCTACACCTCGGGTTGGGAGTAGATGTCTTTGTTAGTGCTTGTGATCGTTCGGTGTTGTTGATCATTACAGTCAACACTAATACGTTTGGTGTTCCCCCAAAGATAAAAGATATGTGCTTATTTTTGTGCTTGTGTTAAAGGGAATAGGACGTCGCTTGGGTTCTCTTACACCTACCTTAAACACATTGGGGAATTTGATGAAGTGGTGCCACGGGTGGCAAACGAGATTTCCCACTAAGAAAGGATGCTTCTTTCTCTTACACCTAACTCAGTTGTGCTAATCAAAATAGGATGCCTCTTGGGTTCTCTCACACCTATTCTAATATCATTGAGAGATTGTGTTTGATTTTGTTTGTGTTGTGAAAGAGGGATAGGATCCCACTGGGGGACTCTTACACCTACTCTAAATAGTCATGGAGGATTCGCAAGACAAGCAAACAATGCTTCAAAAGAAGAGAAGATTCTGATGAAATGGAATCAAATTTTTGTTCTTTCATTGATAATTATTTTCAAACATATTTTATGGGTAATATTTCTTCAAATAGAGCCCATTAATTGAAAGCATCTAGTGTTCCCCTTTACAATCAATAAGCTGATAAGATCCTCCTAGTAGGCCTTCTCTATGACATAGGGGCCTTCCCAAGTGGGTTCAAACTTGCCTGCCATCTTTCAATGAGAATCAATTAGTCTCCTTAAGACTAACACAAGTTCTCCTACTCAGAAAGACCTAGGGCAAACCAGCTTATTGTGAGCTTGAATCATTTTGGCCTTATACAACTCGAAGTTCTAGCATGCCCGTAGGTGACTCTCCTCTAAACCTTTGAGCTCTTCTAACCATAACTTTGCATTCTTCTATGTAGCGATCTTGCTACCCAATGCTATCCTTAGTGATGAGAGTTGAACTTCTAAAGGTAAAATGACTTCAAACCAATACACTAAGAAAAATGGGGTAGATTGAGTTGGAGTTCGGTATGCGGTGGCCATTCACAAGCTTCAACCAAATTGCCGCTTGTTGTCATTAAGAGTCTTCTTTAGTATTTTGATGAGATTTTTATTGAATGCTTCTGCTAAACCTTTTTCTCTTCGATAGTAGATGGTAGAGTTTCTCCAATCTATATCATGTCTTCTGGCAAAGCTATTGATCTTGGTTCTTTTGAATGCAGTACCATTATCAAATATAATCTGTCAAGGCACTCCCAATATATATATAATATAGTTCTTGAAAAACTAAAGCACATGCTGAGCTGTGACCTCTTTGAACGGTATTTTCTCCACCCACTTGGAAAAGTAGGTGGCGCCTAAAATGAGAATGAGAGAAGGAGGATCGATCGGACCCACAATGTCAGTACCCCAACACTTGAATGGCCATGAGGCCAATATAGGGTTTAGAATATTGGGTGGTTAATGTAAGACCACGTCATGTACTTGACACTGATGACTCCTCTGAGCTACATCCATGCAATCCGTAATCATCAAAGGCTAGTAGTATCCTCTATCTTCATCATCTTCACGATCCAAATAACATAACCACATTTGGTCAAACAATCATCGGTACAGGGTGCCAACAACGAGAGCATAGAAGAGAGCTCTCTGTTTCACCTGATGGGCTTGTGACTTCTTTTCAGGTAGTTTGGTGTTCAAATAGTCTATGAATAGTTACCTCTAATCCAGCTCCTTATCCTTATAGGTAATGGCAACCTCCCCTTCAAGACTAAGTCTCTCGATGAGTTCATCATCAATAATACTTGTCTATTTTGGACCCTTATTGGAATGGACTCATCTTCCGGACATACCAATTCTTTGGCAAGTTTGGCCAAAGAATCTGCTACTGCATTCTCTACTCGCAGAACCTTGTAGATGGTGACTTCAAGTATTTGGGCCAACAACTTCATGGTATGCTTGTGATAATGATGAAGCTTGGGTTTGAGAACCTTGTAGGACCCTATAATTTGGTTGATGACCAACTGAGAATCCCAAAGATATTGATGCTCTTGACACACACTGTGATAACTAACTCCAGACCAGCAATCAAAGCCTCATACTTGGGCTTCGTTGTTGATGTAGGAGTTAGAAAGATAGTATGAGAATCTCATCAGATCGTGATCTAGAGTTAGGATAACTATTCCTACCCTTGTCTTTCTTGGAAGAGTAGATCGTGGTGCTTCCCCTTTATGAAAAAAAAGTTGGACCATCAAAATACATCTCCCATTGGTGGTTGTCAACCTTCTATAAGTTCATGATTTGTTCATCAGGGAGGTCATCACTAAGTGGAGAATCAACAGGAAGTGGGTGTGCTGCTAAGAAATCCGCTAGTGCTTGTCCTTTTATCGCACGGAGGGGTACGAATATGATATCAAACTATGAGAGAATCATGGACCATTGTGCCAAATGTTTGGATAGAGTTGGCTATGTCATGAGATTCTATAGTGGATTGGTTCTGGAAATCAAGTTCACCTTATGAGATAACATATAGTGTCGTAGCTTTTGGGAGGCAAAGATCAAAGCTAGTCAATGTTTATCAATAGGTGGATAGTTTGCTTCAGTAGGAATCAGATGACGGTTGAGGTAGTAGAGATCACTCTCCTTCCCTTCATCATTGGCTTGGGCCAACAAAGTGCCAAGAGAGTTGTCCAATGCAGTAGTGTAGAGGATGGTATTTCGGGATGGCGCTAGAACGGCTTCACCAAATACTGCTTGATATCTTCAAAGGCATGCTGACACTTATCATCCCAATTGAACTTGGCATCCTTTTTGACAAGTGTTGAGAATGGCTTGCTTCTCCCTGATATGTTGGAAATAAAGCATCTTAGATATGCCAACCATCCTTGGAAAGATCTGAGTTGAGTTAAACTTTAAGGAAATGGCATTTCTAAGATAGCTTTGATTTTTTTTCTAGATCTATTTCTATTCCTTGGTGTCTGTTAACCTCATTTTTAAGATGAGTTCTCAACTCCTCCATCTTAGACATAAGACTCCTCTTAGGCTTTAAAAGATCCTTAGTCTTAAGACACATATAGTGATTAGGTGGACATTCAACCTATCCCTAGAGACTTAGAAGAGTTAGCCATAGAAGTAGGTCATGCCTTAGGGGTGTTAGGAAAATTTATCTACCCTATAGCTTGAACCAAATTCCTCACTTTCTTCCTTCAAGTCAAACTTAAATCAATTCCAACTTAATTGATTTTCTCCAAACTCAAATCAATTCCAAATGTTTGAAATCCATGATTGAAATAAATGATTGAAGCTTATGATTGAAATTCCAAGTTCAAAATATTTCCTAAGTCTTTTGATTCCCTCTTAAGGACTTAACCTAAATAAAAATCTAAATCAATTCAAATTTAAGAAATTTTCTCATAACCCATTTATATTCTCATTTATATTCGCATATATAAATGAAATATAAATTCAAATCAATCAAATCAAATTACAAATTTAAATCTAAATCAAAAATCTTTCTTAAGTCACTTTGATTCCCTCTTAAGGACTTAACCTAAATCAAGTTCAAATCACTTCAAATTCATGAAATTTTCTCATAACCCATTTATATTTTCATTTATATTCACATATATAAATGAAATATAAATTCAAACAACCAAAGCAAACTCTAAAAATCAAACTCAAATTCAATTAAAATCCAACCAAAGCCTTTCAAGTCAAAATCTTGAACTTAGCCAAATCAATTTCAAATCAACCCAAACTCTTGACTTTTTTTCTTGATGATTCAATCAATCCTTCAATCATGAATCCAAATCACAAACTTCAATCAAACTCATGTTCAAACCTTGTTTGAAAATGAATCAAAACCCATTGACTTCAAACCACTTGCAAATGGATTTATATTTCAATCATAAGTCCATATTTGAGTTCAATCTAACTCAAGTCAAGCTTTGACCAACCCATTTGACCTACTTAGGATCACTTGACCCAAAGTGACCTAAAGTATCCTTATGAGCCAAATTCTAATCCTAAGCAAATTGGATTGAACTAAGCTAACCTAAACCTCTCATTGTGAACAACAACCATCATAAGATGATTCAATCACTCAAATTGGGTCAAACCAATTCAAATTGAAGGGTTGACTAAGTCAACACTCAGCCAAAATGAAACCCAACATAGCCAAAATTTACCATAAGCCAAATTGATTGAAACCATTGATCAAAACTCATTCATGATTAATGTTTGAACTTGACCAAGTCAATATTTGAGCCTAACCTAGCCCAATTGGCCACTTGACCCAAGTTGACCCAACTTAACCTAAAAAGTCAAAATATGTCAAAACTTGATCTAAGCCAAATTTATTAAAATCAATGGGTCAACTTCATTCTAAAATGATTGTTGAACTTGACCAAAGCCTCAATTGGCCAACTAGGACTAACCTAGCATAATTGACCATGAACCCAACTTGACCTAAAAGGTCAAATTGAACCAAACAAATATAAACCAAATTGATTGAAAATAAAGATACCAATCCATTTCATATGACCAATGAAACCTAAGACAATGCATGACCTAACCCAAAAAAGTCAAATGAGTCAAATTGGTCAACTTGACCAATTTGACCTAAATGAACTCAATTGATCCAAAACCAAATATAAACCAAATTGAATCAAACCAAAGCCACCAAAACATTTCAAATGGTAATAAAAAATTGACCGAACCCTTGGTTTGACCCAATTTGACCAATTGGTCAACTTGGCTAAGTTGACCCATTTTGACCTAAATGGGTCGACATGAGCCAAATCATATCAAACCAGCTCTAAATTCAATGAAACTTGGCATAACCCATCTTTCAATCATACCAAACATATTCAAATTAAACCCAAGCCAAATGACCATTTTACACCTAGGCCATAGGGTAAATTTTGGCCAAATTTACATGGAACTGGTCATATACTCTTCATCAGAACTTGACACCCTCCTAGTGGACCAAGTGGACACTAGTGAGTGTGGGTCACCTAACCCAATGGGTTTGGGTCAGCCCAACCTAGCCTAAGGTCAAAATCGACCACTTGCTTGAATATGGCCACATGGGAATCATTCCTTCACTTGATTTAAGCATATGGAGCTCCACTCCACCTCAGGCCAAATGCAAGGACACCTCTAACAGCCTAACAAACCCATTCAAGGAGCTCAATTCAAACAAAAAGGCAAGAGAAGGCTCGGTCGTCCAATTGCTCTAAGGTGAGATATACCCCCCTGACTTCACTTGAATTTCAATCTGCCCTATTCGATTGAAGCATAGAACTCAGAGCAGCCATTGCTAGTGTTTCCAAGCTTCTTAGAGTGAGTTAGAATTTCCATCTTCTTGGTTAGACTAAAAATAAAGGAGCTTAAGTAAAAATCCAACTTACTCCACACTCAATGCAAAGCCAATTCCTCCTCTGAGCTTCATTAAAAGATCAAATTGAATTCACCCACGCTCTTTCCCAAAATCCAAAGGCAAGGGAGGTGCTACTTCAACCATACCGAGCTCAATTGAAGGTGGAGTTGGCCTCTAGAAAGATCTACCCAATTTCAACACCTCAAAACTTCAGCAAAGCTTTGTCTCCACTAAAGGAAGCTTCTTCAAGGGAATCGAGCGCCGGTGATAGCCTCCGACGAGGTAAGCCATGAAACCGAGCTTATATTATATGTGGCCTAGTCCTTTGTGAAGTAAAGTTTTATCTCATAAAAATCTAGTTGTTAGATGTGATCTCCCTTCCATGGTGATGGTGTGGGTTGATTTTGAGATCAATCCGAGCTCAATCGAGCTCAGATCAACCATGGAAAATGGACGGTGGCCATCTCCCATAGGAAATCTCAAGGAAGAATCATGGGCCATTCATCTGCATTTTGGATGGATAGATGTGATTAAAACACATAATATCTGTCATTTAATCCTTTAGAACTGGGATATAAAATATCAGCCGTCTGATCCTTGATCGATGGACATGGAGAAAGCATGTAGGGCTACCGCTGACGTGATGCTATGATGTGACAACTTAAATAGCAAATCCCATCATGCCACATGGAAAGCATGCATCGCATCAGCCTCCATGTGGCGCCAACGGGATTAACTATATAATTAGGGGTTTAAATTATCTAATTAAGCATGGAAACTTCAAAAATTTATATCTGAGTGTAGAAAAATAAGAAAAATGTGAAATAAATTGCATATGAAAGGTATTTAAATCTAGAATATTATAAAATTGATTTCCATGAATTTTGAATTGTGTTATTTTTTGGATTTGGGTTTTAGTAGGAATTTAATTTTTCTAATTACTCTCTAATTACTCCACTAATTAATTCTAAACTTCTTGTGTATGATTAGTGGAATGAGTTCTGCCTCCCCTAATTTTCTTAGGATTTATTAATAGTTTAATTAGAGGAATTGCTAGATTAATTTATAATTACCCTCTTAATGTAATTAAGCTTAATTAAGTGTGAAATCAGTGGTTTAATCCCTTGATTGAGCTAATTAAGGTTTGTTTAAATGAATAGGGGTTTAGGGAATAATTTTGGGATATTTTCCTTAGGCTATTCCTTAAACCCCCTTCTTTCTTTCTTGATTCAAACTTAATTGAGGATTAATTCACTTATTACTTATATAATTAATTTGATAAAATTCTAAAGCCTTCCAGAACTTAAGTATTTCACTTTGGATAGATACTTAGGTGTTCAATAACCAAAGTACATTAAGGAAATCAAAATCCAACTCACATGTGTAAGAAGGATTATGAAATTACTTAACTTAAACCCCTTAGCCTAATTAATCATTAATCATGAGCCAAATGCATTAGGCCCTTTTCTTCTTAGGTGTATTACTAATTTAAATTCCTTGTGTGGTTTTATGTCATATCATTGGCTCATAATTATTTGGTTAAATATGCTAAGGTGGTATAGGTAAGGGGTAATTAACACACTTAATTCATATCTTAACCTAATAAAAATATAAAAATCTTCTAATCATCTAAAGATTAAACTAAAATGCCATACATATGGGACAAATGGGTTAGGGCTAGCAAACATTCTTTCACATTTCCTAAATCAAACATACACCAAGTTCAAAACAAAAATCACATTAAATAAACTTTGATTCACTTTGAACTTTCTTATTTCATAGGATTGTCTTTAAAAAATAATTAGGGTGAATGAATTTACATTGCTTTGATCACTTTATTTCTTTCATAGCATGATAAATGTGTATGTCATATGAAATTCATGCATTCATATCTTTTAAAAATCAAAATTAAAATGAAATATTTTCTTTATATCAAATGGCATGTTTTGGCTAAAGTAACAATATGAATGGATATTATCACTACTAAATCCAAAACTATTTTCAAAATTTATAAATCAAACACCTAAAATTGAAAGTGTGCTACTTATAATTATTTATTAGCTTGTATGTGGATATAAATATGAAGATGTGCATAGTGTAGTTTTCCTTCTCTTTTCCTTTAGCATAGTTTTGAATAGGATTTGGCAAATTGTATAGTTCATTTGAAAAGAACACAACACTTGCCTAACCCCATTCCAATCCATTCCTATGCTATTACCTAAGAAGGACATCCACACTTATACATATAAATTGCATAAATAAATAAACAAACAATTATAAACTTTTTTCATCTTTCTATTCCATTTATTTCTTTTGTGCATGTGTTTGTATTTAAGGAAAGTGACATATTACTCTAGACAACCCCAGGGTTGGGAGGCTTTAAGTAGCCCTAAGTAGGTCTTGTACCCTACACCCCTGGTGCTAACAATGGTGTTGTACACAGTTATGCCTTTCATACATACACATGTGCATGTGAATAATGGATAAAAGAAACTCTTCTTTTCTACTTAATGAAAATCATGCATCGTAAAGCATTTTAATTTTATTAAGTAATATTTCCTAGCACCATCATAAAGTGTGCTCAACATTTCTATTTATATGTATAGATATGCATAGGATTCAATCATATGCATGTTATACATGTTGGGAAAGTAATGAAGTGATGTGTGTTTTGTGATATTAATTCACTTTACTTAATCTTAAAATGCCTTTCTTTTTGAATAGGATTATTTAGGGAAAATCTAAACTTAGGATTAATTAAAACACATAATAAAACATTCACTAAACAAAATCAAACATGAATATGCTTTAGAAATTCCTTAGGGTAGGGAAGGAAAGAGAAGTTCTCTTCTCTTTTCACTCTCTTTACAACCTTTAGTAATAAAGTAGGTTCATTTAAACCAAACAAAAATCATCAAATAAAATTGACCCAAATCAACTAAACAGCTTAAATGAAACCACTCTCTAAGTTGAACATTTTCATACTTAGGTGATCTAAGCCTTAAAGCCATATCTAAGCATACGACACAAACCTTAAATAGGTTAAGTCACCACTTCTAGCTTTAGGTTAGGGCGGTGATGATTTATTTCTAGTCTGGATGTTAGGGTGAATGTGTATAAAATGAATGATAGGATGATTTAGTCTAATCATTATCTTCTGCATGAGATTGTGCTTAAGGGGTGCTGTAATAAAAATATAAATACTTTTGTTGTGCAGGTTCTTATACCCCTAAGCATAATCCAATAGGCCAGGTGGACTTGATTACCAATGTGTGGGGTGCTATGTCCAATAGACATGCTTGGTATTTGTATGGTTTATTTAGCTAATCTCTATTTTACAGGTGTTAATTAGATTTACTTTTCCTCTTCATGTAATTTTTGCAATTAGGATTTTGGAATGAATGTTATGGGGGATCAAGATGAACATTATTCATAAGATTGTATCTTATGTACCATGTGAAGCCTTTGGAGCAACTACCTTCCAACCATCCAAAAGAAGGAACCGAAATAAGAAAGAATAAAGAAGAAAGAAGAACGAAGAAAAGAAGAAATGAAGACCCCCATAAAATGAATTTCATTACTTGATTGTAAATTAATTCATTTGTAATCTAGGTTGTATAAGGATAGAGCTCAGCTATCCAATTTGTTTTTTTTTTCAGGTTTGTATGGTGGTGCCCATCCACAAATGGCATTTTATTCTTTTATGTTAACTTTATAAAATGTTTAATGTTTTGCTTAGCTTATGCATTAAGATGGAATGTTTTCCTAGTTTCTTCCTTGCTTTGATGTATGACCTGGATGATGATTAGGCTCTTAGGAAAAAAAATCTTCTATCAAATTAAACAACTCAAAATTAAAAAATAAACAACTCATAACCTCACTTAAAGCTTAGGTTAAAAATCAATATAAAAGAATTAGAAACCCCTTTATTGGATGAGTATTTCTTTTCTAACATCATGCATATAAGCATATTATTTCACTCTTGATTGGAGGGCTTCTACCTTTGCAGAGAACTTAGCTTGACCTTTAAGATCCATGGTGGAAACACACCTCCCATTCTCGTTGATTTTGGCCCATAATCGAATTTTTCATGCATTAGGCATATGAATCCTATAAGCCTGAGTCAAATGATTGTCCTAAAATAAAAGTAAAATGTAATATATTTTGTATTAAATTTAAGTCATTTGAAGCATGTCCTTACATGATCTAGTCTCTTAGGGAGTGAGTTTAAGGGCTTAGTCTCTTTCTAAAATAAATAACAATGCTATTATCTTGCATAAGCATAAGACTTGCCAACATGATTTTAAAACCATAGGAGGAGTTAGTTGGCAGCCACCCCTAGGCGGTTGTATGTCCAACAGTTAGGTGATTTATTCTCTCTTATGGAGATAAACCAAATACCCATTTTTTCCTTAGATTTAGGTCATGCTTTTGGCCCTCGCCAAAGCTCCCTAGATTTAGATTCTAAGGTTGCTTCTCCCCTTTGCGAGCCATAAGTATAAATCCTCACCTCTTAGGAAATTTCATAGCCTTGTACTATGGAATTGTATGCCCTATCATTCTAATAAAGCCTCAACTCAAATAAATTAATTCAAATTTCCAAAATATAAAGCCCAACCATAGGGTAGTTTGGGATGCTTACTAGGCTTCCTAGAAGCACTTTGTTTCATTTTCGAGGAACTCCTCCTCTTGATTGATCCCACTTGACTTTCTAAAAAATAAACCAATGATTGATAGTCCTACTTTTTTCAAACTCTTGGAGACAATGATCATTTACCTGAGTGAGAGAATCTAATTCCTTAGAATATAACTATGGGGTTTGCCTCCATAGAAACTTAACGAATTTAAAACCCTACTTTACTTTTCCATGTAAAGTAGGGAAGAATCTTTGGTACATATGCAGACCCATTATCCTTAAGAGTCCCTATTGAGGTGATTAGGTCCATTATAGGGTGGTGACTTCTATCTTTCAAGGTAGTACACCTCTCCTCAATGTCGTACATGATCCCCTAGTAAGAACATCTACAGATCTACGTGGTATCCAAAAATAAAAAAAGAATATATTTCTATCTTCATTATATTCTACATAGATTGAAGATGGAAGTATACATCTTAGATAATAAATTTAACTATTTCACCATAATTTTGAATGATAAACCCAAGGAATTTTCTTGAAGCTACTCCGAATGCACACTTAAGGGGATTCATTTTGAGATTATATTATCTTACTTGTTCGAAAACTACTCTCAAGTCAAAGAGATGGTCTTTCTTTTCTCAAAGACACAATCATTAACCCTCACGATGGATGAGTTTGTTGAAGATATAAGTTGGTTGTATGTTAGCAAGTCCAAAAGGCACACTATAATAATAGATTATTGAGGTTCAAAAGCGCTTTTTATCCTCGGGCCATCTTGATTTTATAACGATGACCCATCCAAGGAGAAATTGATAGATGTCCACCATTAATTTGGTATAAGAAAAAAGAAACTCATCCTTAGGACATGCATTTAAGTCCCTAAAATTGACACATATCAATTTGACCATTCTTTTTTAACTGATGACCGGCTCTGGGATATTTTCTCCCACGATGAAACAAGCATCGATTAGTTTCTTGACTTAAATGAATTGTTCAATTTCTAATACTTCTTTTTTGATAGGGTTAACGCTAGGATCTATTGCTAGTTTGTGGACTACTACGTCAAGAGATAATCTGGGCATATCTTCATAAATTCATGCAAAGTAGTCCTTAAACTCAGCCAATATCCTAATTAAGTCATTGGTTTCTTCTTCATTCAAATAATTGATGTATGTCGGCATGGATTTTCTGTCCTGAGATTGATTTTTTAAGCTTGTCAATTGTTGAATGAATCTCCTCTTCAAATTTTGGTGGTGCATCTTTGATTTGGAGATCATCTGGATCATCTGAGGTTTCTAAGCACATATCCTCATAAGTGTTAGTTTGGAGTGAAAAGAACCTATCAAACTCTAGATAGTTGGTGACAACTAAGTAGTAATCATTATCATCGACTGGATCCACTGAATCGAATCCTAGTCCTGATCTTAATCATGCATCCCTGCTTGTGTTGTTCCATAGCTTTTTGAAGTACTCTGACCTATGCTTAGACCATGAATAAGGAATTAAACCCTTCTTTGCAATAACACAAGGCTAGTACCAATCAAAAGGTAATTCCATTAATTCTTTATATGAATCCTCCTCAAGTTTTACATTAACTTCAGGACTTGAGGAGAATGATCCGAAAAGAATCTCTTTGGCTTCATATCACTGGAAGACTTAGGTGCTTCCTTAACTACTAAACCTTCAATTTTTTTGAGATGAAAGTGAGGTTAGAGCTAAGGTTCCTAACTATTGCCTGAAAGTTTTACATAAGAGATCCACACTTTACTTTGAGAGGCCCGCCTTCATCACTATCCGGTTTGAGTGTCACCTCCAATGAAACTTCTGAGAGGAGTTGATGCATGCTAATCACATTAGACTTATCCGAGCTAGATTTGAATAGTAGGGGTACTCCATGAACTAAAACATAATATATTAATGGCCAACCGTGGTCTTCCACCTCTAGAATTGCCTCTATTTCCTCCGGTGGAGGTGAGTCATTCAACCCTATGTCCATATGAAATGAATAGGTGGAATGTAATATGCGCCTATTTTCTTCAATTTCTTGTTCACTAGGATTTTCATTTTTCTTTTCTCTTTCTTTTTTCTTTTTCTTTTTCTTCTTTTTCTTTTTCTTTTGCATTTGTATTTGAATTTTACCCAAGTTCATGAGGAAGGGTATTTTGAGGAAGATTGCAGGTCGTATCCTCATATATCCCAACCTTTTTAACTGAAAATGACTTTTCATCTCCTTTGACATAGTACTAAATCCCATCCTTCTTGAACATGATGCACTGATGGAGGGAGGATGGAATCATCTTGTTTTGATGTATCCAGAGCCTACCAAGCAAAGTTGTGAATGAAGTATTCGAATCAATGATATAAAACTTTTCATCTGATACCTCTCCAAAGGTAACAATATGGAACAAAGCCCTCTCACCATGTTCATTGAATCCAACCTCATTCGATCTAGTGTGGAGATGTTTAAATGGCAAGGGTCTTTAGACTCATAATGTTCACCAATGCACCTAAATGATAAAACTCGTGAATCTACCCATGTCAAATATAGAGGGCGGTTGTTCCATATCCCAAAGGTCTTCATCATGAAGGTGATCCCAGCTTCTAGAATAATGTGCCTCCTCACCAATGGATCTGAGCTAATCACATCTGTGATCAAGGAGAGCCTTGATTAATGATTTCATATCTTTAGATAAGATAAGGGAATGTATATTCTTACCTTAGATGATAACTTTCTTAGAGAGAGGATATTGTACTTCTAATCTCCACAAGAATATCCAAGGGTGGGGCATCTTTAAGGGCTTTTGATCCTGAACCAATGACTTATTTTCCTCTATCGAGGTGGTGAGGAGTTAGAACCCACTAATGGAGATTTGGTGATCTCTTGTGAGGTAATGGAAGGTTCTAATGCGCTCACCTACAACTTTATGGGTTCAAAAATGATTCCAAGTCTATCCAAGAGGCAAAATGAGATTTAGAGACAAGAAAAATAATCAAATCAAGAGATCAAAACTATTATAATACAAAGAATTCTAGGTCGAAAAAGAAGAAAAATCTTATTCTTTACTTTTAAAGAGACAAAGAAATCAAGCACCAAGAGGATAATAATCCTATCCACCACAAAAACATCTAAAAAAACTTAAGGATATCCCATCACTACAAATGTAGGAAACCCTATGTTACCCCTTCATGCATCTAAATATCTTTGATATCTTTATACCAATTCCGCCCCATACATGCTCACACTTTAAATGTAGAGATTTGCTCTTTGACTTTGAAATGCTACACCTCTTATTATGATCTGATGGTCAGCATAGTGGACCAGCCTAGGTCATCTTGCTTTATAAAAGATCCATACCCACCTTCCATAGTCATCGCCTCTAAGGAGGGATCCCATGGTATCTACCATGCAAACCCCTACTGAGTCTCTTAATAAATCATCTTCATTGGGATCAAAGCTGACCTTTTTCTCATAAGACCAATCATATTTAAGATCTCTTTCTTCTCCATGAAATAATGGGCTACTATATCATCTAGAATAATCTATCAAAATTGGCACAAATGACTTTGGCTAACTGGTGGTGAGATCACTATCATGTACTGTGAAGCACCAGACCTCCCTTGCTATTGGAGAATCAACCCTGTGAAGTCTATACTAACCGAAAGAAATGTGCTCCCAGTTGTCACCTAATCAATGTGACAGAAGGCTCTATCATCATATGTAATGAGTCACCATCTTCCCAAGAACGCTACAATCATCTATGTCATGGTGGTGGTGGTGAATGACCATTGCTTAAGTCGCCAATACTTCATCACCACTACTGGGGCAGAAGGTCGAACAAGAGAGCTTGGCATCACCATGAAGTGTAGATAGGATGGGATCTCTATTAGCCGGATCACCAATCCTCTTCTCCCGATACCTACATTCTATGCACATATAACTAACACCTATAAAATAGAGATTAGCTAAACAAACCATACCATTTTGAAGCATGTATATTGGACTTAACACCCCACACATGAGTTACCAAGTCCACCTGGTCTATTAGATTATGCTTAGAGGTATAAGCACCTGTACAGTAAAAACATTTATATTTTTATTATAGTGCCCCTTAAGCATAATCTCTTATAAATGATAATGATTAGACTAAATCGTCCTACCATTCATTCTACGCACATTCACCCTAACATCCAGACTAGAAATAATACATCACAAAATAAAAGCAAACATCACACCATGCATCGCCCTAACCTAAAGCTAGAAATGGTGACTTAGTCTAATGTGTGCGCTTTAAAAGGTTTGTGTGGTATGCTTAACTATGGGTTTAAGGTTTAGATTTTCTAAGTGTGAAAATGTTCAACTTAGGGGACCGCACTCTTTCTATGGCCTTGTATTCTTTTCCCGGCTCAGCATGCTTTTCATTTTTTCAATTATTCAACCATTTCATTTTACTAAGTTCCACGTTAGCCAGATTAGTCAACATTTCAATGTTTTCAAAAAAAGGGATTTTTGCATAAAATTACTTTTTGATTGAATTTCTTAGCTTGGTTGGCTCGAAAGCCTGCAAATTTGCAAGTTGATCCTAAGTAATCATTATTGTTCATTGGATTTCAAAGGAACTACTTCATTAGGATTGGGGAAACTCAATTTACCAAGCCTTTAAATTTGGCCCATAGAAAATCTCTCTATCCTGGTCTTGGCCGGCTTTGGTAATTGGTCTGTTCTGATTCTGATTTCAAGCAGAGATGGAAAAAAGCCTTTCTAAATGGAAAATCCATATTGAAAGATTTGAGATACAATTCTACATAACATGGCTCCAATTTCACCTCCTTTTTCTTTTAAGACCCAGCAAGCATCGAGCACTTTCCAAAGTGCTCTGCTAGTTCTGCCAAGTACCCAAGCACTCGATGATATGAAAGAATGAAGTCATCGAGCGCTTGTGACACTGTTAGCTTTGACTGCCTCTAAAATCCTTTTTTTTCTAAATCTTTCTACAAAAAGTCAGGCTCAGTACAGGCTGCCTAGATCCCTCGAAGTCATAAGAAACACTGATTAGCCTTTTGACTATAGTTTAGGTATTATTTTTTCAAATTGGATAGAAAGGGAAAGGAAAAAAGATCTGTAGATTGGGCTCTCTATCTCCGGGGTATATATTCTTTCTTTGTTTTGACTTTTCTAGAGTCTTTAACTTCTTTTTTTTGTATTTTGATTAGATTTGAGTGAATCCTACAATTAATTACTAAGTTGTAAAGAGAGGGAAAAGAGAAGAGAACTTCTCTTTCCTTCCATACCTTAAGTAATTTTTAAAGTAGGTTCATGTTTAATTTTGTTTAGTGATTGTTTTATTATGTATTTAATTTAATCATAAGTTTAGATCTTCCCTAAATAAACATATTCAAAAGAAAGGTATTTTAAGATTAAGTAAGGTGAATTAATATCACAAAACACATATCACTTCATTTTTTTCCCGACATGTATAATATGCATATGGATGAGTCCTAAGCATATCTATACATACAAAAAGAAATATTTAGTACACTTTATGATGAATGCTAAGAAATGTTACTTAAGAAATTTTGGATGCTTTATGATGCATGATTTTTATTAAGTAGAAAAAGGAGTATTATTTTATCCTTTATTCATATGCACCTGTGTATGTATGAAAGGCATAAGTGAGTATGACACCATTGTTAGCACCAGGGGTGTAAGGTACAAGACCTACTTAGGGATACTTAAAGCCTCAAACCCCAGGGTTGTCCAAACTAATATACCACTTTCTTTAAATACATGCGCATGTGCAAAAGGAATAAATGGAGAAAGAAAGATGCAAAGTTTATGTTTATTTAAATTTTGGTTTGTTTATGCAATTTATATGTGTACATGAAAAGATCCTTCTTAAGTTATAACATGGAAGAGGATAAGAGTAGATTTTAAACAATTATTATGTTCTTTTAAAAGAACTATGCACTTTGCAAATCTCATCCAAATCCATGTTAAGAAGAAAGAAAGGAAGCAAACATAAGACACATTTTTATATTCACATGCAAGCTTATAAATAAAGTATAAGTAACTTACCTTTCAATTTTGATATTTGATTTATAAATTTTAAAAAATAGTTTTGAATTTAATAGTGATAATAGCCATTCATATTTCTACTTTAGCCAAAACATGCAATTTGACATAAAGAAAATATTTCATTTTAATTTTGATTTTTAAAAGAAATGAATGCATGAATTTCATATGACATACACATTTAGCATGATAGGAAAGAAATAAAGTGATGAAAGTAATATAAATTCATTCACCCTAATTAATTCCTAAAGACAATCCTGTGAAATAAGAAAGTTTAAAATGAATCAAAGTTTGTTTAATGTGATTTTTAAAGTTTGAATTTGCTTTATGTTTGATTTAACAAATGTGAAAGAATGTTTGTTAATCCTAATCCATTTCCCCCATGTGTATGGCATTTTAGTTTAATCTTTAGATGATTAGATGATTTTTATATTTTGATTAGGTTAAAGTGTGAATTAAGTGTGTTAATTACCCCTTACTTATACCACCTTAACATATTTAATCAAATAATTATCAACCAATGATATGACATAAAATCACACAAGGATTTAAATCATCAATGCACCTACGAAAAAAAGAGCCTAATGCATTTGGCTCATGATTAATGATTAATTAAGCTAAGTAGTTTAAGTTAAGTAATTTCATAATCCTTCTCACACATGTGAGTTGGATTTTAAATTCCTTAATGTACTTAGGTTATTGAACACCTAAGTATCTACCAAAAGTGAATTAGTTAAGTTCTGGAAGGTTTTACAATTTTATCAAATTAGTTAGGTAGGTAATTAGTGGATTATTCCTTAATTAAGTTTGGATTAAGGAAGAAAGAGGGGTTTAAGGAATAGCTTAAGAAAAATATCCCAAAATTATTCCCTAAACTACCTATTCACTTAAACAAACTTTAATTAACTCAATCAAGGGATTAAACTACTAATTACACACTTAATTAAGCTTAATTACATTAGAGAGTAATTAGGAATGAATCCAAAAATTACCCTAATTAAACCATTAATAAATCTCAAGAATATTAGGGGAGTTAAAAGTCATCCCACTAAATACACATGAGAAGTTTGAGAATAATTAATGGAATAATCAGAGGGTAATTAGCCTAATTATATTTCTAATAAAACCCAAATTAAGAAACTAAAACTATTCAAAATCCATCAAAATTAATTTTATAATATTCTACATTTAATTATCTTTCATATGCAATTTACTTTACATTTTTTTAATTTTTCTACACATAGATATGAATATTTAAAGTATTCCTAATTAATTAGGTAATTTAATCCCCTAATTATATAGTTAATCCCATCGGCGCCACGTGGAGGCTGACACAGCGCGTGCTTTCCATGCGGCATGATGGGAGTGGCTATTTAAGTAGTCACATCATAGCGCCGTGTCAGCAGCAGCGCTGCACGCTTTCTCCCTATCCATCTAATCAAGGATTGAACAGCTGAGATTAAATCCATGGTTCTTAAGGGATAATCCTTGGATCCTGCATGTTTTAATCACAGCCGTCCATCCAAAATGTGCGGATGGATAGCCCATGATTCACCCCTGATCTTCCCTGTGGGAGATGCCCGCCATCCATCTTCTAAGGGAAGATTTGAGCTCGATTGAGCTTGGATTGAAACAAAATTCAACCCACACCATCACCATGCAAAGGAGATCACATCTAATAGATAGTTTCTCATGGGATGAAACTTCACTTCACAAAGGACCTAACCATGGCTAATCTAAGGTCAGTTTAATGACATACCTCATAGAAGGCTATCACCAACGCTTGATTCCATTGAAGTAGCTTCGTCTAGTGGAGATGAAGCCTTGTTGAAGTTTTTAGGTGTTGAAATTGGATGGATCTTCCTATAGGCCAAGTTCACCTTCACTTGAGCTCAGTCTTGGTCAAAGGCACTCCTCCCTTGCTTGGAAAACTTGTGTGAAGCTTAGAGTGAGTTCGATTTGATCATCTGAGGGTGTTCAAAGGAGGAATTGGGTTGGTTTGGAGTATTGAGTGAGATGGAATTCAAGTGGAGCTCCTCTATTTTTAGTATATGAAAACTGAGAAAATGGAAATTCAAACTCACTCTAGAAAGCTTGAGGAGGCTTTCATGGCTTGCTCTGGCTTCCCTAAGCTTAATCGAATTGGAGAATGATGAAATGAATTGGAATTAGGGGGAGTATATATCCCGCTAGAGCAATTGAATGACTGAGAAGGATCTTGCTATTTTGATCCAATTGACCTCATTCCATGAGTTTGTTAGGCTGTTAGGAGTGTCCTTGCAATGGGTTTGGAGTGCAGAGTGGAGTAGTGGAGCTCCCATGTGCCTTAATAAAGTGGAGGAGGGATTACATGTGCTTAATTTCAAGTGAGGTGGTCAGTTTTAGCCTTAGGTTGGGTTGGGCTGACCCAACCCCATTGGGTTAGGTGCACCACACCCACTAGTGTCCACTTGGTCCACTAAGAGGGTGCCAAGTGGTCATGAAGAGGATATGACCAAATTTTAAATGAATTTGGCCAAAATTTACCCTATGGCCTAAGGGTAAAATGGTCATTTGGCTTGGGTTTCAGTTTGAATATGTTTAGTATGATTGAAAAATGGGTTGGGCCAAGTTTCAATGGATTTGGACTTGATTTGATATAATTTGGCTCATGTTGACCCATTTAGGTCAATATGGGTCAACTTGGGTCAAGTTGACCAATTGGTCAAATTAGGTCAAACCAAGGGTTGGGTCAAGTTCATATGACCATTTGAAATGTGTTGGTTATTTTGGTTTGGTTCAATTTGATTTGTATTTGATTTTGGTTCGATTGAGTTCATTTAGGTAAAATGGGTCAAGTTGACTAATTTGACTCATTTGACCTATTTGGGTTAGGTCATGGGTTGGCTTAGGTTACATTGGTCATATGAAATGGATTGGTATCTTTGCTTCCAATTAATTTTGGTTTAATTTGATTTCAGCTCAATATGACCCTTTAGGGGAAGTTGGGTTCAAGGTCAATTGGGCTAGGTTAGGTCTAGTTGGCTAATTGGAGCTTTGGCTAAGTTCAACAATCATTTTGGAATGAACTTAACCCATTGGTTTTAATCAATTTGGCTTAGATCAAGTTTTGACACATTTTGACTTTTTAGGTTAAGTTGGGTCAAGTTGGGTCAAGTGGCCAAGTGGGCAAGGTTAGGCTCAAATGTTGACTTGGTCAAGTTCAAACATTGGTCATGAATGAACTTAGATCAATGGTTTCAATCAATTTGGCCTATGGTGAGTTTTTGCTAAGTTGGGTTTCATTTTAGCTAAGTGTTGACTTGGTCAACCCTTAGGTTTGACTTGGTTTGACCTAATTTGAGTGATTGATCATCTTATGATGATTATTGATCATGATGAGAGGTTTAGGTGGGCTTAGTTCAATCCAATTTGATTTGGATTAGAATTTAGCTCGTAGGGTGCTTTAGGTTACTTTGGGTCAAGTGAGCCTAAGTAGGACAAATGGCTTGGTCAAAGCTTAATTTGATTTTGATTGAACTCACATATGGACTTATGATTGAAATACAAATCCATTTGCAAGTGGTTTGAAGTCAAATGGGTTTTGATTCATTTGACAGTTTCAAGTTCAAAAGAGTGAACATGAGTTTGACTTGGGTTTAATTTTTGGGTTTAGTTTTGGTTTAGTGATTGAAGTTTATGTTTATATTTGGATTCATTATTGTAGGGTTGATTGAATCATGAAGAAAAAAAATAAGTGTTTGGCTTGATTTGAGATTGATTTAGCTAAGTTCAAGATTTTGACTTGAAAGGCTTAGGTTGGATTTTGGTTGAATTTGAGTTTGATTTTTGGTGTTGGTTTTGGTTGTTTGAATTTATACTTCATTTATATATGTGAATATAAATGAGAATATAAATGGGTTATAAGAAAATTTTATGAATTTGAAGTTATTTGAACTTGATTTAGGCTAAGTCCTTAAGAGGAAATCAAAGTGACTTAAGAAAGATTTTTTAATTGGATTTGATTTTGGGTTGAGTTTGATTGGTTTAAATTTATATTTCATTTATATGTGAATATAAATGAGAATATAAATGGGCTGTGAAAAAATTTCTTGAATTTGAATTGATTTATATTTGATTTAGGCTAAGTCCATGAGAGGGAATCAAAGGACTTAGGAAATGTTTTGAGCTTGGAATTTCAATCATAAGCTTCAATCATTTGGAATTGGTCATGGATTTCAATCATTTGGAATTGATTTGAGATTGAAAAAAATCAATTAAGTTTGAATTTATTTAAGCTTGACTTGAAAGAAGGAAGTGAAGAATTTGGTTCAAGCTATAGGGTAGGGAAATTTTCCTAACACCCCTAAGGCATGACCTATTCCTATGGCTAACTCTTCTAAGTCTCTGGGCTAGTTGTACACTAATCCCTAGAGGTTTCTTAAGACTAAGAATCTCTCAAAGTCTAAGAGAAGTCCTATGTCTAAGATGGAGGGGTTGAGAGCTCATCCTAAAATTGAGGTCAATAGAGAGTGAAGGAGGAATCCACAAGGGATTAAGCATGTGAACCTTCCACTAGGGGAAGAGGTTCAAGTCATCTACTAGGGGATGAGAGGTTTGATTTGATTTGAGTCTGATAGAGAAAAATTTATTGATTTATTGATTTGTAATTTGGTGCTCCACCAGGGATGAAAAACTGACCATTAAGGGAGCAATTTTAAGTCATCCACTGGGGAGAAGAGGTTGTGAAATCCACTGGGGGATTAGAATTTGGGATCTTTGTGGATGAAAAGATTTGCATCTCACGAAGGATAGGTGGGTTGATTTGATTGATTTGATTATTTTGATTGTTTGATTATTTAATTTTTTGATTTGACTCCACTGGGGGAGGTTGAATGGATTTGTTTTGTTTGTTTAGTTTGACTCCACCGAGAGAAAAGGGTTGAATTTGTTTTAGATATATTTTTTTAAATTTTTGGATTTTGAGATGGACCCTATTGGTTTGCGATGGATCACACTGAGTAGGGGCCATATTGTCCTAGGCCTAGGTCAAATTTACCAATCCAAAGGGGTAGTCTACCAACCACATGGTAGGGCTATCCAACCAAAGGGGTGCCTTCCAGTGTGCATCAACTATATTATGAAGAAAGCATAGTAGACTTACAATCTCCAAAGTAGAGATCAGTTGCTGGGGTGATCAGTTGGTAAAAAATGGATTGAACCCAACCTTAGGTTGACTATTGAGTGAATGTCATTGGGGACTTAAATCAGCTCAAAGATAGGCAAGATTAATTTCATTTTTTAGTTATTTTTGATGGATCCCATCAGCTTGCGATGGATTGCACTAAGTAGGGGTTGTGTTGTCCTTGGTCTACTTCAAATTTTATAATCCAAAGGGGTAATCTACCAGCCACATAGTAGGACTATCCAACCAAAGGGATTGCCTTTTGGTTTGCAATTGTCAAGTTAAGAAGAAAGCACAGGGACTCACATCTTCCAAAATAAGGAAATATCAGTTGCTTGTGCAATAAATTAAACCAGACCTAGGGCTAACTATTGAGTGAATGCCGCTGGGGGACTTAGATCAATTCAAATATAGTCAAAATTAATTTCATTTTTAATTATTTTTTGATGGATCCCATCGGTTTACGATGGATTGCATTGAGTAGGGGATTTATTGGCCTTGGTCTACTTCAAATTTAAGAATCCAAAGGGAGTAGCTTCTTGACCGAGGGGAGAACTATCCAACCAAAGGGGTGCCTTTCAATTTGCAATGGTTAATTTAGAAGAAAGCTCAGGGACTCACATCTTTCCTGAATAAAAGACCACTGGGGTGACACATTAGTGAGGTAATATGTTAACCCCAACTTAGGGCTACCATTGATTTATGACAACCATACTAAAAAGAATGCATAATAGATGTATATCTTCCTAAGTGAAATGACTGCTAGGGTAGCCTGCCTATGGCAAAACATATTGAACCCAACAAAAGGGTGACTACAGAGAGAGTGCCAACCTGGGGACTTATCTCAACTTAAGCGTAGTCAGGGAATTCCTATAGGTTACTGACACCTACGAAGATAGGATGCCTGCTTGGGAAAGGGGACACTCGAGGCTTGAATTCCTAATCCACAAGTGAATTAATTTATTTGTTTATTTTGTTTATTGTGTACCCTGTTGGTTTGTGAGGGATCATACTAAGAATGAGCTTATATTCGCCTAGACCTATCTTAGATTTACTGAACCAAGGGAGAATCTGCGCATCCACTGAATAAATTCTCCAACCATAGGGGTGGCTACTAGGAAAAGGGAACTGTCCAATCCAAGAGGAACTCGGGTAGTGTCTAAATGGGGTTGCAAAGGATGTGATCCAAGTAGAGTGCCCACAGGGATAGGGGCTGCTAAGGCCTTTGTTTAAAACCCTGGAGAAGAAAATATCTATAGGTATTTGGTGGCTAACTCAAGGAGAAAGCGTGGGGACTCACATCTACCAAGAGTGGTGTATCCACCGGGTGAGTCATTATCAGCATAGTAAACATCAACCAACCTAAGGTGCCCATCGGTTTGTAACAATCAGCCTAAGAAGAAAGCATCGGGGACTCACATCCTCCTATAGTAAATCTGATTGTTGGGATACTCTATCTTCTGCTTGATAGGTGTTATCCGACTTAGGGTGACTAGTGAATGCCACTGGGGGACTTATATCAACTCAAAAATAGTTAAGAGGGAAGGAGCCTCTGAGGGACTTACCCTAAACCTCAAATATACTTGACCTAGCCAGTGCATGATTGCTAGTTCTAAAAGAAAGCACGGGGACTCACATCTTCTTAGACAAAATTAACATGAGGTAGCTTACTAGCTGGGTAGTAAAGCCTACCAAACTAATAAGGTGCTCATTGGTTTGCAATGGTCAAGTCAGGAAGAAAGCAAAGGGACTCATCCTCCAAAATAAGTAATCACTAGGGTGACATACTAGCAAGATAGAATGTCAGCTCGACCTTGAGTACCTAATGAGTGAGTGCTACATTGGGTTTGCTTCCACATCAAAATAGCCTAAGATAAAAGATTTGTGTTTATGTTTATGTTAGAAGGAATAGGATGCCTCTCAGGTTTTCTTACACCTATCGTAAAACACATTGGGGAATTGATGAAATGGTGCCACGAATGATAGTTATGATCCCATTAAGAAAGGATGCTGCTTGGGTTCTCTCACACTTAACTTAGTTGTGCTAGTTGAAAAAGGATGTCTCTTGGGTTCTCTCACACCTATTCTAGTAACGTTGGGGTGTTGTGTTTAATTGTGTTCATGCTTGGGTTATCTTACATCTATCCTAAACACGTTGTGGCAGATTCGTAAGACAAGTAAACAACGCTTTGAAAGAAGAGAAGATTTTGATGAATTGGAATAGAATTTTTGTTCTTTTAATAATAATTATTTTCAAAAATATTTTTATGGGTAATATTTCTTAAAATAGAGCCCATTAATTGGAAGCATCGAGTGTTCCCCTTTACAATCAATAAGCTGATAGGATCCTCCTTCGTAGGCCTTTTCTAACAAAAGGGCCTTCCCAAGTGGGTTCAAACTTGACTCCCATCTTTCGATGGGCAGCAATTGATCTTCTTAGAACTAGGACAAGCTCTCCTACTTGAAAAGTTCTAGGGCAGGCCAGCTTGTTGTGAGCTTGAATTATTTTGGTCTTGTACAACTCAAGGTTCTGGCACGCCCATAGGCATATCTCCTCCAATCCTTCGAGCTTTTCTAACTGCAACTTTGCATTCTACTATGTAGTGATTTTACTACCCATTCTATCTTTAGTGAAGGAGTTGAACTTCTAAGGGTAGAATGACTTCAAACCCATACACTAAGGAGAATGGGGTAGATTGAGTTGGAGTTATATGTTGTGCGATAGGCCCACAAGGCTTCAACCAACTGCTCATGCCACTGTCGCTTGTTGTCATCAAGTGTCTTCGCTAGTATTTGGATGAGAGTTTTATTGAATGCTTTTACTAGGCCATTTACCCTGGGATAGTAGATGGTGGTGTATCTCCAATCTATACTCTGTCTCTTGGCGAAGTTGTTGATTTTAGTGCTTTTAAATGTAGTACCATTATTGGATATAATTCATCAAGGCACCCCGAACCTATATACGATATGGTTCCTGAAAAATTGGAGCACATGTTGAGCTGTAACCCCTCTGAGTGGGATTGCTTCCACACACAAGGAAAAGTAGTCAATGGCAGCTAAGATGAACTATGACCCATAGAAGATGGAGGATTGATAGGACCCACTATGTTGGTATCTAATCACTCAAATGGCCATGAGGCCAATGTAGGATGTAGAATATTGGGTGGTTGATGTAGGACCACATCGTGTACCTGGCACTGATGGCATCTCCTAGCCACATTCATGCAGTCTGTAATCCTTGAAGGAAAATAATATCCTAGTCTATTGATCTTTTCTTTCATCTTCAAACCATATTGATGTGCTCCACATAGACCTGTATGTACCTCAATAATAATCTTATGGGCTTCTTGTTTGTCCAAACAGTAACCACATTTGATCAAAAGACCATCGGTACAAGGTGCCATCTACAAGAGCATAGGGGAGAGCTCTCTGCTTCATCTAATGGGCTTGTGATTTTTCTTGAGGTAGTTTATCGATTGTGGTGAAATATTTCTGCCTTCAACTATCCTTTTGAAGAGGATAAATGAAAACATATATATACACCTTTAGTTAGGACACTACGTAGATCCGCAGATGTTCTTATTAGGGTGATCGGGTGTGACATTGAAGAGAGGCATACTATCTCAAAAGATAGAAGTCATCACCCTATAATAGACTTAATCACCTCAATAAAGACTCTAAGACAATGTGTCTGCATATGTACTAGAGATTCTTCTCCTACTTTACATGGAAAAGTAAAGTAGGGTTTTTTTTTTTAAATTGGGTTCTTTGAGTTCCCTATGGAGGCAAGCCCCCATATTTAATTACATCTTAAGGAATGAGATTCCTTAAAAATACTCTCGATTGAGGTAAATGATCATTATCTCCAAAGATTTCAAAGTTAGACTATCAATAAATTAGTTTATTTTGGAAGATTAAATGGTATTGATCAAAGGGAAGAGTTATTATCGAAGCAAAAGGAAGATAAGTAGGTGATGCTCATAATGCTAAGAAACCTAACGAGTATCTCAAACTATCATATGGTTGGGCTTTACATTTTTAAAATTTGAAAAGGATTTATTTGTTTGAGTTGGATTTTTATTAGAAATTTAGGGCTTATAATTTCATGATGCAAGGTCATGGAAATGCCTAAGAGGTGAGGTTTTATGTTCACGGCCCTGAAGGGAAGTAGGAACCTCAGAACCTAAATCTAGGGAGCTTTGGCAAGGGCCAAGGCATGACCTAAATCTAAGGTGAAAATGGGCATATGGTTTACCTCCACAAGAGAGGATAAATCACCTGACTGTTGGACTTACAACCGCCTTGGGGTGGCCGCCAACTAACTCCTCCTATAGTTTTAAATACATGTAGGCAAGTCTTATGCTTTATCCAAGATAGCTAGGTTGTTGTTTTTTTTTTTAGAAAGAGACTAAGTCTTAAACACACTCCCTAAGAGACTAGATCATGTAGGGTATGATTAATGACTTAAATATAATGCAAATTTTTCATATGTTTTATTTTCATTTTCAGACAACTCATTTAACACAGGCTTCAGGATTTTTTATGCCTAAGGCATGAGAAATTAGATGATGGGCCAAAATCAGTAAGATGGGAGGTATGTTTCTACCATGGCTCTCAAAGGTCATGTCAAGTTCTCTGGCATGGGTGGAAGACCTCCAAATAAAGATTGAATCAATATACTTTTTATGTATGATGAGAAAAAAAAGAAAATGCAACATTCAGCTAAGAGATTGCTAATTCTTTTATCTGGATTTATAGCATAAGCTTTAGTGAGGTTATGAGTTATTTATTTTAAATTTTGAGTTGTTTAATTTAGTAGAAGATTTATTTTTCTCTAAGATCCTAATCATCATTGGACATACATCAAAGCAAGAAGAAACTAGGAAAACATACCATTCCTAATGCATAAGCTAAACAAACATCAAATATTATATAAAGCTAGCAGCAAAAGAATAAGAGCCCAAGTGTGATCGAGCACCACCGCACAAACCCAAAAATAAATTGGGTAGTCGAGCTCTACCTTTGGACAACCCAGATTAAAAATGAATTAATTACAATTAAGCAAAGAATTCATGTTATGGGAGTCTTCATTCTTTATTTCTTCATTTTTTTTTGTTCTTTCTTCTTTTGGTTCCTTCTTTGGATGGTTGGTTAGAATGTGGATATTCCAAAGACTTCACATGGTACATAAAATGTGAGCTTATAAGAATGCCCATCCTAATCCCCATAACAATCATTCTAAAATCCTCATTACAAAAGTACATGAAAGGGAAAAAAGTAAATTTAAATAAAACTTGCAAGACAGAGATTAGCTAAACAAACCATACAAATCCCAACCATGTATAAAAATATATTTGACTTAGCACCCCACACATGGGTAATCAAGTCCACCCAGCTTATTTTGGATTATGCTTAGGGGTATAAGCAACCTGCACAGCAAAAACATTTATATTTTTATTACAGCGCCCCTTAAGCACAATCCCCTATAGAAGATAATGATTATACTAAATCGTCTCACCATTCATTCTACACACATACACCTAACATCCAAACTAAAATATCACATCATAAAATAAAAGAAAACATTAAATCATGCACCACCAAAACATAAGACTAGAAGTGGTGACTTAGGCTAATGTTTGTGTTTTAAAAGGTTTATGTGGTCTGCTTAGCTAGGCTTTAAGGTTTAGATTTTCTAAGTATGAAAATGTTCAACTCAGAGGATGGTTTCAATTTAAGTTGTTTAGTTGATTTTGGTTAATTATATTTGATGATTTTATTTGGTTTGAATAAACATACTTAATTACTAAGTGTTATAAGAGAGGAAAAGATAAGAGAACATATCTTTCCTCCCTACCTTAAGTGATTTCTAAGGTAGATTCATTAATGATTTTTTTGTTTAGAGAATGTTTTCTTATGTGTTTTAATTAATCCTAAATTTAGATTTTTCCTAAACAAACCTATTCAAAAAGAAAGGTATTTTAAGATTAAGTAAAGTGAATTACTATCACAAGACACACAACATTTTATTTCTTTCTAACATGTGTATCATGCACATGAATGAATCCTAAGCATATCTATACATGCAAGTATTTAATAATGAATGCTAAGAGAAGTTGTTTAAAAAAATTTGGAATGTTTCATGTATGCATGATTTTGTTAAGTAGAAGGGAGTGATTCTTTTATCCATTTTTCATATGCACATTTACAAGTATAAAAGATATAAGTGAGTACGATGCCATTGTTAGCACCAGGGATGTAAGGTATAAGACCTACTTAGGGCTACTTAAAGCCTCACAATCCCGAGATTGTCCAGACTAATATACGACTTTTCTTAAATACATGTGCGTGTACAAAAAGAAATGCATGGAAAGAGAATACTAAGAGAGGTTGCTTAAGGAAATTTGGAATGTTTCATGTATGCATGATTTTGTTAAGTAGAAGAGGGTGATTCTTTTATCCATTTTTCATATGCACATTTACAAGTATAAAAGACAAAAGTGAGTACAACGCCATTGTTAGCACCAGGGGTGTAAGGTACTGTTGGTTGAAAAATTCCTATAAGGGGTCACCTTTCAAATCCGTGGTGAGAAAAGAAAGAGGAGACCTATAGAAATTTGTCTTTTAGGATGCCATGTAGATTTGCAGATATACTTATTCAGGTGATCAGGTACATCATCAAGAAAATAGTGTACTATCTCAAAAGATAGAAGTTACTACCCTTTAATGGACCAAATCATCTCAATAAGGACTTCTAAGGATGATGAGTCTGCATATGTCCTAGAGATTCTTCACCTACTTTACATGGAAAAGTAAAGCATGGTTTATTTTCAATGAGGTTCATTAAGTTCCCTACAGGGGCAAGACCTATAGTTAATTACATCCCAAGGATTGGGGATTCTTTAGAAAAACTCTCGATTAAGGTAAATAATCATTATCTTTGAAGATTTCAATAGGAAGGATTATCAATCGATTGGTTTATTTTTGAAAGATCAAATGGGACAAATCAAAAGAGGGAATTATTATCGAAGTTAAAATGAAAGATAAGTAGGAAATGCCCATGATGCTTGGAAACCTAATGAGCATCTCAAACTATCCTATAATTAGGCTTTATAATTTTGAAATTGATTTAGTTTGTTTGAGTTGCATTTTTCATTAGAAATTTAGGACTTAAGATTTCTTAATACAAGATTAAGAAAATGCCTAAGATGTGAGGAATTATTCTTATGACCCACAAAGGGGAAAAGCAACCTCAGAACTTAAATCTAGGGAGCTTCGGCAAGGGCCAAAAACAACCTAAATCTAAGGCAAAAATGAGTAATTGGTTTGCCTCCACAAGAGAGGACAAATCACCCGACAGCTTGGACTTACAGCTGCCTAGGGGTGGCCACCAACTAAGTTCTTCTACGATTTTAAATACATGTAGGCAAGTCTTTATGCTTATGCAAGATAGTTAGGTTATTATTTATTTAGATAAAGACTAAGTCCTTAAACTCACTCCTAAAGAGACTTGATCATGTAAAGGGCATGCTTCAAATGACCTAAACCTAATGTAATTTCAATTTTCATTTTATTTTTATTTTGGACAATTATTTTGACTCATGCTAATAGGATTCATATGACCAATGCATGAGAAATTGAATTATTGGCCAAAATCAGTGATAAGGGAGGAGGTGAGTTTCCACCATGGCTCTCAAAGGTCAAGCCAAGTTTTTCTGGCAAAGGTGAAAGTCCTCCAATGAAGAGTGAAATAAGATGCATTTGTGCATGATATTAAAAAAGAAACCCTCATCCAGCTAAGGGGTTGCTAATTCTTTTATATTGATTTTAAACCTAAGCTTTAGATGAGGTTTTTGGTTGTTTAATTATTATTTTGAGTTATTAAGTTGGGTAAAAATTTATTTTTTCCCTTAAGATCCTAATCCACATCCAAACCATACATAAAGCAAGAAAGAAACTAGGAAAAGCATGCCACTTAATGCAAAAGCTAAAAAAATCATCAACCAATTTATAAAGCTAACCGTGAAAAGAATAAAAGGCCTTTATGGTCAGGCACCACCGCACAAACTCGAAAATATCAAATGTGGGTAGCTGAGCTCTACCCTTATACAACCTAGATTAAAAATGAATTAAATTACAATTAAGCAAAGAATTCATTGTTATGGGGGTCTTCAAGCTTCATTTCTTCTTTCTTCTTCTTTTCTTCTTTCTTCTTTGGTTCCTTCTTTTAGATGGTTGAAAGGTAAATGTTCCAAAGCATCACATGGTGCATAAGATAGGATCTTATTACCAATGTTCATCCTAATCCCCATAACAATTATTTCAAAATCCTAATTGCACAAATTTACATGAAAAGAAAAAGTTGAAATCTAACTAACACCTACAAAACAAAGGTTAGTTAAAACAAACCACACAAATCTCAAGCATGTATATTGGACTCATCACCCCACACATGGGTGATTAAGTCCACTTGGCCTATTGGATTATGCTTAGGGGTATAAAGCACCTACAAGCAAAATTATTTATATTTTATTTATGATAGTGCCCTTAAGCATAATCCCCTACAGAAAATAATAGTTAGACTAAGAGTGTCCTACCATTAATTCTACGAGCATACACCCTAACATCCAGTCTAAAACATATATCACAAAATAAAATAAACATCAAACCATGCACCGGTCTGGAAATTGTGTTTAAGCCAATCCCTGAATGTGAAGCAATCCTCCAAAATGTTGCCTAGCATACGGTGGTAAGGGCAAAAATTTGGATCATGACTTTTTCCTACTTCTTCTAGTCTCCTAGGCTCGAGTAATTGAAAATCAAGCTTTTTTAAGAGATTCTTAAAGATTTTTCTGATTACCTCCTTTAAAAGAATAAGGTTTGTTTAACTTATCTAAAAGAGTAGGTGGACTATAGCTACCTGGTAGCGGATATGCATGCCACTGCTTGTGGTGGTATGGCTGAGGCAATGGTTGTGCTGGTCATGGAGGCTGTGATGGAGGCCGGTAGAATTTCCTCGGTGGTGGCAAAGGAGGTGGAGGCTGCTGAGGTTTTGGTCTCTCAGACTGATCTTTAGCTGGCTGCTTCCCCTTCTCAATCGCTGCTACTACCCTCGGCTTCTTCTCATAGACCTTCTACGGCTTCTTCTTAGGCAACCGATCTTAAAAAGGCAACTATTTGGGCTCTTCTTGTAGACTAGCTTCCTTGTTGATTAACTTCTCAAATGTCTTGATAGTGAATCCCTTAAGAATGAAGGCGACCTAGCCATGGATATTCTTCAAGAGAATCTCAATGGCATATTGTTCAGACATTTGTGATTCACACTTCATACTTAGGTTACGCCATCGGAGAATATAATCAACAAGTGACTCACCGGGGTGCTGTTGTGCTACAACGAGATCACCTACAATAACCCTTTGCTGAGCTCCAACAAATCTATTGATGAAGAGCTACTCTAACTCAGCATATGTCTTTATTGAACTGTTGGGCAGTTCAGCATACCAATCAAAAGCAATACCCGTTAGGCTACTAACAAAAGATGAAAGAACAAAGCATCGCTGCCACCTATGTTGCAACAACTGGCCATGAAATGTGATATGTGTTACTTCAGGTTTCCACTACCATCAAAGCTTTTGAAGGAAGGAGGAACGAAACTCTTAGGATACTGGATAGCATCAAATTTCTCTAGGTAAAGTCTACCCTTTGGAACCGATGATCCACCCTGGGCTTGAGCCAAAGCTTCTTTCACTTGCTACTCAACCATGGATTTTATATCTTTTTCTTGTATGGAGGTACTTTCCACTACCTTCCTATCTGAGCTAGTGCTACACTCAGCGGGAGGTAGAGTCATGGCTGGGTCCAAGACATGCACTAACTTCGGGTTGACTCATTATATATATGATTAACTAAAGGGCTTGCTTACAGCTGACACTCGCTAACAAGTCATGTAACTATTGTGCCATCCTATCAATCTGCTCATCTTTATGCCTAAACTACTATCGTAGGTGTTGGGCTAATTCTGTGATGTCTCCTTGATCAACCTCATCACCTTCCATAGCTTGTTGTTCCCTAAGAAGAGATCCTATAGTGTCAATCATGCATACTCCAGCTGAATCCCTCATCAAGTCATCATCATTGGGATCAAAATTGATCCTCTTTTCATCAGACCAGGCATACCCTAAAATCTCCTTCTTCACCATGAAATAATGTGCAATTATATCATCTAAGAAATGATTCAACTCAGCAGGTACAAATAGTTTAGGCTGATCGGTGTGATCACTATCGTGTACTGAGAGGCACCGGACCTCACCTATCATTGGAGAGTCAATCTTGTGTGGACTATACTCACTGGATGAATGATACTCCTGATTGCTACTGGCTATAAGAGGGGTAATAATCCTAGGATGTTCCACTACCACTGGTGTAGCTGAACTATCATCTAGAATATCTGTAATAATTATCAACATCTTCACATCCAGCTATATGGGTAGAGTTGGTGAAGGGATGACCATGATGCTTTGAGGTCTCCACTCCTTCCACACCACCACTAGGGAAGAAGGTCAAGGAGAGCTCAACCCTACCACAATGGGTGGTGTAGAAGGGGTAGGATCCCTTGACCGTAGCCAGATCACCAACAGGGTGTGCTTTTGCCTGGATGAGGCCTTCATAGACTTAGATGGAATGGGAGATTATGTAACATGTACTAGCGATGGCAAATGAGTGGTAGTGGGTGGAGTCACCACCGACTCTCTGTGCATAGGAACTGCTCTCCTGTGGTTGCTGGTCCTAGTGAGAAAAATACTATTAGTATGGTCGATGCGGGTAGCGTGCTGAGCTAGAAAATCAATCAAAGTAGAAGCCATCGAATGACTGCTGAACCTTTGTTGCTCCCTGCTAATAACATGTGTTATATGGGCCTCACGTGCCCTCCTGACGGATCTACCTCCCTACACTATGGGGATAATAGATCAAAGATCAAACTGAGTGTCAGCCTTTGAGCATCCATATGCTCTGCCTACCTGGCATAAAATAGATCGGAGGCTAGCGTACGACCTCCTACTCCTGGAAACTGTGGGCTAAAATTGCATCACTGGAGGAGGTGATGAACAGATCTTCCTAATATCCACTCTGTCTAATCCAGAGAGAGGATGGAACTGATTTTTTTGTAACTGGTGGTGAAATGACAATGGGAGACTCATTAATGGCTAATCGAGCTGCTGCCTCTAGCTCCCTATCTATCCGAGTGTGATACCACTTGATCATGCAGTTCTTATTCTTATGCTGGGTATGGATAGGATGGGAGGATTGCGAGCTAGATCCATACTCAAATGTAGGGGGGAAGCCCTGAGACCAGGGGAGCCTTACCCTTGGAGGGTATAGATGGTAGGCTACTAGCCCTCACTGGGGCAACATGAGCAACTATGGGAAGAACTACAACTTGAGCTGGTACTGCCAATACTGTTGGCACTATAAAAACTAAAGTGTGTGGTACTACCACAACTTTCCTCTTTAGTGTGGAGACACCAAAATCAGAGGGTAAGCTATCCTGATGACCAGTTTCTGCTCGGTCACCTTGGTCCTGCTAACTGTGGTGAGGGGAATGCCCTCACATGTGATCTGGCTCCTCAAATCCTCGACCAAAGTGGTCAATGGGTATGGTCCTAACGGGGGAAGTTAGCCTGATCTAAAGCTTGATCCTTACCGTGGGGGATGATAAAGACAAATTTCTGAGATCCGGCCATTTCCACGTAGTAGATTGAAACTAAACCATACTATATTGACTATAAAGATCTGCAATGAGAAATGAACTTGTATCAAATTTCTATCTCCATAGATTTTTTTGAATTTTAAATTTTGAAAATTTGAACCCACATCCAACAACTTGGAAGTTTTAAGTGGGGTTCAAATGGATTTGAGAAGATTGATTGAAAGAGGAATTTGAATATGAATCCAACTTCAAAAAATTTAGGTATGTTGAAATATTCAAAATTTTTTGATAAGGATGCTTCCATAGGTTCATGTTTTATTTTGAATTTGAATATTTGATTTGAGGTTCTTTTTCTTTAACAAATTTGGGTATGTTAAAGTAAGGGTCAAATTAATTTTATTTTTGTTTGATTATTTTATAATTTTACTTAGCAAATTTAGATATGCTAAGTGAAGTGTTTGAAAAAGTGATTGTTTCTTTTTTGTGAATTTGCTTTGATTTTGGAAAACTTAGAATTCTCACTTAGCAAATTTAGGTATGCTAAGTGAAGAATTCAAGTGTGTCTTGTTTAATTTTTGAAAATAGGATCCTTAGCAAATTTAGGTATGCTAAGGAAATCCTAAGTGTTTCATTTTTGTTTTGATGTTCTGATTTTTGAAAAGGTAGGATGCTTAGAAAATTTGGTATGCTAAGGGAATCCTAAGGTATTTTATTTTGTTTTGATGTGATTGAAAGTGGAGACTTTACTTTAGCAAATTTGGTATGCTAAAGATGAATTCCCACTTAATTTTGTGAAATGGAAATTCTCTTAGCAAACTTAGGTATGCTAAATGAAACTCCAAAGGATGTGTTCAAATTTTTTGATTTATTTTAGTTTTGAAAAATGGAAACTTCTCCTTAGCAAATTTGGTATGCTAAGGAAAGAAGTTCCAAAGGAGTTTGAGAATTTTAATTTTGGATTTGGAAATTTCACTTAGCAAATTTGAGTATGCTAAATGAAGTTCCAAAGTTATTTAGAAAAATTTTGGATTTTGAATTTGGAGATTTTACTTAACAAATTTGGGTATGTTAAGTGAAATTCCAAATGTGTTTTGAAAATTTTAAAGTATGATTATTGATTTTTGATTTTTGATTTGGAAATTTTACTTAGCAAATTTGATTATGCTAAATGAAGTTCCAAATGTATGTTTGAAAAATTTTGTTGGATTTTGAATTTGGAGACTTCACTTAACAAATCTGGTATGTTAAGTGAAATTCCAAATGTTTTTTGAAAAGTTTTGGATTTTGAATTTGGAAACTTCACATAACAAATTTGGGTATGTTAAATAAAATTCCAAATGTGTTTGAAAATTTTGAATTTTGGTTTTGGATTTGGAGACCTCACTTAACAAATTTGGGTATGTTAAGTGGAGCTCCAAATGTGTTTAGAAAAGTTTTGGATTTTTAATTTGGAGACTTCACTTAACAAATTTGGGTATGCTAAATGAAGTTCCAAAATTAATTTTGAATTTGGAGACTTCACTTAAAAAATTTGGGTATGTTAAATGAAGTTCTAATTGTGTTTGAAAATTTTTGAATTTGGAATTTGGAGACTTCACTTAACTAATTTGGGTATGTTAAGTGATGTTCCAAATGTGTTTAGAAATTTTTTGGATTTTGAATTTGGAGACTTCACTTAAAAATTTGGGTATGCTATGTGATGTTCCAAATGTGTTTAGAATTTTGAACGTATGATTGTTTAAGTTTTATTTTTTTGAAAGAGAGTACTTCCTTTCAACAAATTTAGGTATGTAGAATGGAGATCAATCTTATTTTTAAAATATGAAAATTTTTTTTTGTGTGTGATTGTTGCTTTTTTTTGAAAGATAGGAATTCCAACTTAAAACATATGTGAGGTATGTTCAAGTGGGATTTCCTAAATGATACTTTTATTTTTATTTTCTAGTTGGGAATGAAATATTCATTTCATAAATTTGAGTATATTAAATGAAGATATTCATATGTGCTTTTTGAAAAGTTTAATTTTGTTTACAAATGAAACTTCGATTCAATAGGTGTGAGTGTATTGAATAGAAAGATTCATGTGTGCTTTTTGAAAACTTCATGATTATAATTGTGATTTTTGGAAAAGATGATTGTTCATTTATTTTTGAAAATGAAATGTTCACCAAAGTGAAAAGAAGATGTTCATTTGTTCTTATGGAAAATGTATTAGTTTTATTTTTGAAAATCCCTACATGTAATAATTATGGGATTTGTTAAATGAGGGTGATAAAATTTTGTGGAAAATATTTTATTAAGTGCATTTTTGAAAAGGTGCTTTTTGAAAAGCAAAGTTCACATGGAAAATTTATTTTTGTCTTTATTATTTTAGAATGAACCTTTCCTTATCATGAAAATGATAAGGACGAAGTCCTTAAGATTCTTCTTTTTTTATTTAGATCTTTTCATTTTACCCATTGGAGACCCCAACGGGGGTTTTAAGACCAACAATAAATGCAGTCCTAAAACCTAATGATGTTGGCTAACTCAACTCAAGAATGAAATGAGATAAGTGCCAACAGAAAGAAGGAAAGTCTTGGATTCATACCAAAGCACAAACCCACTATCGATACTCAAAGAAAATGATCATTTACCAAAGATGGAGAGAGGAACCATCCCCAGTAGAGTCTCCAAAAAAATCTATTGGTAGAAAAATTCCTCTTGTTAAGGTGAGAAAAGAAAGAGAAGACTTATAGAAATTCATCTTTTTAGGATGTCATGTAGATCCACAGATATACTTATTAAGGTGATCGGGTATGTCATCAAGGAAATAGTGTACTATCTCAAAAGATAGATGTTACTACCCTTTAATGGACATAATCACCTCAATAAGGACTCTTAAGGACGATGTGCTTGGATATGTACTAGAGATTCTTTCCTTACTTTACATAAAAAAGTAAAGCAGGATTTATTTTAAACTGAGTTCATTAAGTTTTCTACAGGGGCAAGCCCCTATAGTTAATTACATCCCAAGGAATGGGGTTTCCTTAGGAAAACTCTCGATTAAGGTAAATGATCGTTGCCTTTGAAGATTTCAATAGGAAAGACTATCAATTAATTAGTTTATTTTTGAAAGATCAAATGGGACTGATCAAAAGAGAGAGTTATTATTGAAGCCAAAATGGAAGATAAGTAGGAGATATCCACAATGCTAGGAAACCTAACGAGTATCTCAAACTATCCTATAGTTGGGCTTTATATTTTTGAAATTGATTTAGTTTGTTTGAGTTGCATTTTTCATTAGAAATTTAGGACTTAAGATTCCGTAAGACAAGATGAAGGAAATGCCTAAGAGGTGAGAAATTATGCTTATGGCCCACAAAGGGGAAAAGCAACCTCAGAACCTAAATCTAGGGGGCTTCGATGAGGCCCGAAAGCACAACCAAAATCTAAGGTGAAATGGGTAATTAGTTTGCCTCCACAAGAGAGGACCAACCACCCAATAGCTTGGACTTACAACCTGGGGGTGGCCTCCAACTAACTCTTCCTATGATTTTAAATACATGTAGGCAAGTCTTTATGCTTATGCAAGATAGCTAGACTGTTATTTGTTTAAAAAAAGACTAAGTCCTTAAACTCACTTCCAAAAGAGACTAGATCATGTAAAGGGCATGCTTCAAATGACCTAAATCTAATGTAGCTTCAAATTTCATTTTACTTTCATTTTGTATAATTATTTTGACTCAGGCTAATAGGATTCATATGACTAATGCATGAGAAATAGAGTTATTATATCAGCAAGAAGGGAGGAGGTGAGTTTTCACTATGGCTGTCAAAGGTCAACCTAAGTTTCTCTAGCTAAGGTGAAAGCCCTCTAATCAAGAGTGAAATAAGATGCATTTGTGCATGATATTGTAAAAGAAATGCTCATCCAGCTAAGGGGTTGCTAATTCTTTTATCTTGATTTTAAACCTAAGCTTTAGATGAGGTTATGAGTTATTTAATTTTTATTTTGAGTTGTTAAGTTGGTTTAAAGATTTATTTTTTCCCTAAAGAGCCTAATCCACATACAGGCCATACATAAAGCAAGGAAGAGACTAGAAAAAGCATGCCACTTAATGTAAAAGCTAAACAAATCATCAACCAATTTATAAAGTTAATCGCAAAAAGAATAAAATGCCTTTCTGGTCGGGCACCACCGCATAAACCAAAAAATATCAAATGTGGGTAGTCAATCTCTACCCTTATACAACCCAGATTATAAATGAATTAAATTATAATTAAGCAAGAATTCATTATTATGGGGGTCTTCAATTTTCATTTCTTCTTTCTTCTTTTCTTCTTCTTTTCTTCTTTCTTCTTTGGTTCCTTCTTTTGGATGGTTGAAAGGTAGATGTACCAAGACTTCACATGGTGCATAAGATAGGATCTTATGACCAATGTTCATCTAATTCCCATAAAAATCATTCTAAAATCCTAATTGCACAAATTTACATGAAAAGGAAGAGTGAAAATCTAACTAACACCTACAAAATAACGGTTAGTTAAAACAAGCCACAAAAATCCTAAGCATGTATATTGGAATCATCACCCCACACATGGGTGACTAAGTCCACCTAGCCTATTGGATTATGCTTAAGAGTATAAAGCACAAAAGCATTTATATTTTATTTATGATAGCTTAAGCACAATCCTACAAAAGAATAGTTAGACTAAGAGCATCCTACCATTGATTCTATGAACATACACCCTAACATCCAATATAAAACATATATCACAAAATAAAAAAAACATCAAACCATGCACCGACCTAACCTAAGGCCAGAAGTGGTGACTTAGGCTAAAGTGTGTGCTTTGAAGGCTTGTGTGGTATGCTTAGCTATGGCTTTAGGTTCAAATTTTCTAAGTGTGAAGAACATATTCAAATTAGGGGGTGGGGGGTTCATTTAAGTTATTTAATTATTTTAGGTTAATTTTATTTGGTGTTTTGATTTAGTTTAAGTGGATCCTACAATTAATTTCTAAGTTATGAAGAGAGGGAAAGAAAAAAGAACTTCTCTTTCCTTCCCCAACCTAAATAATTTCTAAAGTAGATTCACATTTTAGTTTTGCTTAGCTGAATATTTTGATTAAATATTTTAATTAATCCTAAGTTTAGATGAATTCTAAATAAACCTATTCAAAAAGAAAGGAATTTTAAGATTAAATAAAATGAATCAAAATTCACATAACACACATTACTTCATTTCTTTCCCAACATATATAACATGCATATGGATGGACCCTAAGCATATCTATACATACAAATAAGAGTATTTAACACACTTTATGATGCATGCTAAGTAATCCATTTAAGGAAATTTAGAAGTTGAATATGCATGATTTTTCTTAGGTAGAAAGGGGTTTCCTTATCCAAACTTTCACATACACACATGAAAGTAAGAAAGGCAAAAGTGAGTACAACACCATTGTTAACTAGAGATGTAAGGTACAAAACCTACTTAGGGCTACTTAAAGCCTCACTCCCTCGGGGTTGTCCAGACTAATATACCACTTTCCTTAAATACAAATATGTGTATAAAAGAAATGAAATAGAAAAGGAGAATGCAAAAGTTGTATTAATGGGTTCATTTTTATTTATGCAATTTATGAATGAAAATATAAGTAACCCTTCTTAAGTGGTAGAATAGATATGAATAGGATATAGAATTAAGTGAGTGTTAGGTTCTTTTCAAATGAACCATATACCTCACCAAATTCCTATTCAAAACTATACCAACATAAGAAAGAAAGGAAACCTATACTAAGCATACCTTTATATTCTTTCACATGCAAGCTTATAATTAAAGTATAAGTAGCATACTTTCAGATTTGGTATTTGATTTATATGTTTTAAAAATAATTTAGATTTAGTAGTGATAATAGCCACTCATATTTCTACTTTAGCCAACACATGCAAATTTGACATAAAGTAAACAATTTCATTTTAAATTTGAATTTGAAAATATGAATTCATGAAACCACATGACATACAAATTTAACATGTTAGGGAAATATTCAAAGCAATGGAAGCATGTAAACAAGTTCATTTCACTTAAATCCTACATACATTCTTATGTAATAAGCAAGTTTAAAATAAATCAAGGTGAATTAAAAGTGATTTTTGTTTAGTTTGGAGTTTGATTTAATTTTGAGAAGGTGAGATGAGTTTGCTGTTCCTAACCCATTCCAACATGTGTTTGATATTTTTGTTTAATTTTTAGATAATTAGATCCATTTTTATGTATTAATTAGGTTAAGGTATGAATTAAGTAACTTAATTAACCCTACACCACCTTAGAATAATTAACCAAATAATTATGAGCCAATGAGATGACATAAAACCAAGAAATTTAAATTTCAATGCACCTAATAAGAAAGAGGCCTAATGCAATTTGGCTCATAATTAAAAGTTAATTAAGCTAAGGGGGTTTAGCTTAAGTAATTTCAAAACACCCTTTCACACATGTGAATTGGGTTTGATTTCAATTGAACTTAGGCTATTAAACACCTAAGCATCTACCCAAAGTAGATTAATTAAGTTCTGGAACTTTTAGAATTTTTAGAAATTAATTAAGGGATAATTAATGAATTAACCCTTAATTAAGAGGAGATTAAGGAGAAGAGGGGTTTAGGGAATAGCTTAGGGAAATGCCCCAAATTATTCCATAAACCTTCTACTTAGGATCTAATCAAACTCTAATCATGGATTAAAATCACTAATCATCCCTAATTAATTACATAAGGAGGTAATTAAGATATACACAATTCTTCTAATCAAGCTCTCAATAAATCCCAAGAAAATTAGGAGAGGCAGAAGTCATCCCCTAAAATATACCCAAGAAATTTAAGATTAATCAGAGGCATAATTAAAAAGTAATTAGCAAAATAAACTTTCCAATAAAACCAAAATTCAGAGAAAATCATAATCAAAACCTATTGAAATTAATTTTAAAATCTTCTAGGTTTAATTATCTTTTCATAGAATTTTACTTCACATTTTTTTGAATTTTGTAGAAAGATTTATAAATTTTAGAAGATCCTTAAGTTAATTAGAAATTAATTAAGGCATTTAACTAATCCCCTAGCTCACGGCATGACGCGGACGTGGCGCTTTTACAGCACACCGTGAGGTTTACTTAAATATCAAATCCCAAATGGTGGCTGGTGGCACATGGTTGATTTGACATCAAGATCGATGACCAAAGATCCCCATGGTTTTAAAATGAAAGGATATCTAAACATGCAATTATCTGCCCTCCATCCAAAATGTGGATGGATGGCGAGATTCAGTTCTTCCCTGATCAACGAGACCATCCATGATCAAGGGGAAGATCAAGCTCGATCTAGCTCGGATTTAAACAAAATTCAACCTACACCATCTAAAGCTAAGAGTGGCAAATCCAATGGTTAAAAATCCATGGGATTAAAATTTCTTTCACAAATCTCCAGTCCACATTGAGTTTAATGGTCAAAAAATTCCATACCTCACCGGATCATTCCCGAGAAGCTTCGTTGTCGAGAAGTCAAGTTGAAGTTTTGAGCACTGAGTGTGGATTTCCCTATGGACCTCCTCCTTAGCTTGAGCAACTTTGATTGAATTGGATCTCCTCTTACTTCAAGAACTTGGAAAAGAGCTTGGGTGCACTTGACTTGGTCCTCTGATGAAGCTTGAAGAGGGAATTGAGTGGAGTTTGAGTGTCGAGAATGTTCAAGAATGGATTTAACTCCCCTATTTTCACTATTCAGAATTTAAGAAATGGGGAAATGGCAAGAGCTCTAGAGGAGGATCACTCTCTCTATGGCTCAAGTCTCTCTAGTCAATCTAAATGAGAATGCTAAATTAATTGAATTAGGGGAGTATATCTCCCTTGAAGGATCGGATGGCCGCTTGTGTGCCATTTTGATCCAATTGATCATAAGCGGGGTTGTTTGATTAAGAGTGTGCACATGGTCTTTGAGCCAAGTGGATTTCCAACCTCCCATGTGCTTGAATTGAGTGGAGAGGGATTTTGAATTTACAATTTTGACCCATGGGTGGGTTTTCTAGGGACCATGGGCTGACCCAAACCCATTGGGTTGGGTGCACCACTCTCACTAGTCCCTGAGCTTTTAGAAAGCCTCAATGTGAAGAGGTATGACCAAATTACCCATGGATTACCAAATTTGTTCTATGGCCTAGGGTAGAATGGTCATTTTGTTGATTTTCACTTTGAATATGTTGGTATGTGGAGAAACTAGGTTTGGCCAAGTTTCATGAGATTTGGAATTCATTTGATGGTTTGGCTCATGTTGACCCATTTAGGTCAAAATGGGTCAACTTGGGTCAAGTTGATCAATTGGTTAAATTGGGTTGGGTCAAGTTCATATGACCATTTGAAATATTTTGGTGGCTTTGGTTTGATTCAATATAGTTTTGATTTGGCTCATATGACTTCATTTAGGTCAAATGGGTCAAGTTGACCTATTTGACCCATTTGACCTATTTGAGGTCAAGTAGGTTTAGGTTTGGTTAATCATATTGAGTGGATTGTATCTTTATTTCCAATCAATTTGGTTATGTTCGTTTTTCAACATGACCCCTTTAGTCATGTTGTCTAAGGTCAATTGGTTGGGTCTAGTTGGCCAAGAGGCTTTGGTCAAGTCCAAGTGATTTGGAATGGACTTGACCCATTGGTTTCAATCAATTTGGTTTAGTTTTTGACACATTTTGACCCTTTAGGTCAAAATGGGTCAACTTGGGTCAAGTGACCAAGCTAGGTTAGGCTCAAATGTTGGCTCAAGTTCAAACATAAGTCATGAGTGAACTTAGATCAATGGTTTCAATCAATTTGCATATAATGGAATTTGGCTATGTTAGGTTTCATTTTGGCTAAGTGTTGATTTTGGTCAACTTAAGTTTGACTTGGTTTGACCCAATTTGATTGATTGATCATCCCATGATGATTGTTGATCATGATGAGAGGCATGATGAGTTTGGTTCAATCCAATTTGGTTAGGTTTAGAATTTGGCTCATAAGGGTACTTTAGGTCACTTTGGGTCAAGTGAATGGGTCAAATGGCTTGGTCAAAGCTTGATTTGAGTTTGATTGATCTTGTATATGGACCTATGATTGAAATATAAATCCATTTACAATGGTTTGAAGTCAAATAGATTTTGATCCATTTGACAATTTCATATTCAAAGAATGAATATGAAATGGTTTTGGCTTTGATTTTTGACTTAGATTTTGATTGTTTGATTAAAGTTTGTATTTATATATGAGCTCATGATTGTAGGGTTGATTGAATCATGAGAGAAAATCAAGAGTTTGGCTTGATTTAAAATTGATTTGGCTAAGTTCAAGATTTTGACTTGAAAGACTTAGATTGGATTTTGAGTTGATTTGAGTTTGATTTTTGGAATAGGTTTGATTGTTTGAATTTATATTTCATTTATATATGTGAATATAAATGAGAATATAAATGGATCATCAAAAAATTTCAAGGATTTGAAGTGGTTTAATCATGATTTGGGCTAAGTCCATTAAGAAGGATTTAAAGGACTTAGGAAAATTTAAGAGTTTGAAGTTTGAATTTTTGAATTTGGTTTGATTGATTTATATTTATATTTCATTTATATATGTGAATATAAATGAGGATGTAAATGAATTATGAGAAAATCCCATGACTTTGAGATGGTTTGATCAAGATTTAGCCTAAGTCCATTAATGGAGAATTAATGATTTAAGAAGGATTTTAAATTGGGAATTTAATTTTTTTTATTTGATTTGATTGATTTATATTTATATTTCATTTATATATGTGAATATAAATTAGAATATAAATGAGTTTTGAGAAAACCCCATGGCTTTGAAATGGTTTGATCATGATTTTGGCTAAGTCCATTAATGGAAAATTAAGGACTTAAGGAGAATTTCATGAATTGATTTGGAATTTTGAGTTTGGTTTAATTGGTTTGAATTTATATTTCATTTATATATGTGAATATAAATGAGAATATAAATGAATTATGAGAAAATCTCAAAGATTTGATTTGGTTTTAATCATGATTTTGGTTAAGTCCTTAAGGGAAGATTAAGGACTTAGGAAAAATTTGGACTTAGGAATTTTGATGGATTTTGATCATGGGTTTGAATCATAGATTTCAATCATGGATTTCAATCATATGGAGTTGATTTGAGTTTGGAGAAAATCAAATGAGATTGATTTGGAGTTTTAATTGAAAGAAGGAAAATGATGAATGGTTTAAGCTAAGGGTAGGCAATTTTCCTAACACTCCTAAGGCATGACCTATTCCTATGGCTAACTCTTCTAAGTCTGTAGGGCTAGGTTGAGTGTCCACCTAATCACTAGATGTGTCTTAAGACTAAGGAACTCCTAAATTCTAAAAGGAGTCCTATGTCTAAGATGGATGGGTTGAGAGCTCATTCTAAAAATGAGGTCAACAATGTGATTATAGCATAAGAGATGTGTATTATGTGATTTTCTTCTTTTCTCTTAACATGAATTTGAATAGGATTTGCAAAGTGTATAATTCATTTAAAAAGAACATAACATTTTCTTAAATCTATTCCTATGCACTTTTATGTTATGACTTCAGAAGGATCTTCACATTTACACATGTAAATTATACAACCAAATCAAACAAAAATATTTTGCATGATTCTTCATCCCTTTGTTTATTTTTGTACATGCACATGGATTTAAGAAAAGTGATATATTAGTCTGGACATCTGTTATGAGTTTTAAGTATAGGTCTTATATACCTTACACCCCTGGTGTAGAAAATAATAGAGCCATACTCACTTATATCTTTTATACATGTGGATGTGCATTTAGCTAATGGATAAAGAATCCCTCTTTTGTACTTAATAAAAAAAACATGCATTCATGGAATATCTAAATTTTCTTAAACAACATGTCTTTGCATTCATCATCAAGGTGTGCTAAGATTTGCATGGCATGTATATATATGCTTAGGATTATTCATATGCATGGTATACACGTTGGAATGAAATAAATGATTGTGTGTTATGTGATAGTAATTCACCTTAATTAATCCTAAGATACCTTTCTTATTGAATAAGTTTATTTAGAGCAAATCTAAATTTAAGGTTAATTAAAGTACATAATAAAATATTCATTAAAGAAAAATTATTAATGAATATACCTTAAAAATTACTTAAGGTAGGGATGAGAGGAAAGTTCTCTTCTCTTTTATTCTCTTTACAACTTTTAGTAACTAAATGTAGGTTCATTCAAACTAAATCAAATCCTTAAATAAAATTAACAAATCAACTAAATCACTTAAAATGAAATTACCCTTTAAGTTGAATCATTCACACTTAAAAAATTTCAACCTTAAAGCCTAGCTAAGACATACCACACAAGCCTTAAATGGCACACACATTAGGCTAAGTCACCATTTCTAGCTCTATGTTAAGGTGATGCATGGTTTGATGCCTGATTTTATTTTGTGATGTAATATTTTTAGACTGGATATTAGGGTATATGTGCGTATACTGGATGATGGGATGATCTTAGTATAATCATATCTTCTAGGGGATTGTGCTTAAGGGGTGCTGTAATAAAAAGAAATATAAATGCCTTTGCTGTGCAGGTTGCTTATACCCCTAAGCATGATCCAAACTAAGACAACTGGACTTGGTTACCCATGTGTGGGGTGCTAAGTCCAAATTGTTCATATAACTGCTTAGGTTATGTGGTATGTTTAGCTAATCTCTATTTTGCAGGTATAATTAGATTTATCTTTCTCATTTTGATGTAATTTTGTAATTAAGATTTGGAATGAATGTTATGGGGATTAGAAAATTATAAGACCATGTCTTATGTACCATGTGAAGCCTTGGAGCAAGCCACATCCCAAGTTAAACCAAAAGGAAGAAAGGAATGAAGAAGCAAATCAAAATGAAGAATGAAGAATGAAGTCCCTCATAACATAAATTTCTTCTAAATTGTAATTATTCATTTGTAATTCGGGTTGTATAAGGGTATATCTCGGCTACCAACATTTTCCTTTTCAGGTTTGTGAGATGGTACCCACCTCTCTTATTATTTTGTGCTAGCTTTATAAATTTGTTTAATGTTTGTTTAGCTTGTGCTTCAGAAATGACATGATTTTTCTAGTTTCTTCATTGCTTGATGAATGGCCTGGATCTGATTAGGCTCTTAGAAAAAAAAAATTTGCTATCCAATTAATCAACTAAAAATTCAAATTAACAACTCATAACCTCACCTAAATCCTAGGATATAAAATCAAGATAATAAAAGATTTAGTGACTCCTTAGCTAAATGTTGTATGTCTCACATCATGCATACAAATCATCTTGCTTCACTCTCGCTAATGGAGGGCTTCCACCCTTGCCAGAGAAAATGGCTTGACCTTTGCAAGCCATGGTTGAAACACACCTCCTTCTTGCTGATTTTAGCTCATAACTAATCTTCTCATGCATTAGGCATATGGAATCCCATAGCCTATGTCAAATGAATTGTTCAAAAATCAAAAATAAAACTTAACAAAATTTGCATTAGATTTAAGTCATTTATGCATACCCTTCATGATATAGTCTCTTAGAGAGTCTGTTTAAAGACTTAGTCTTCTTTCTAAATAAATAACAACCTAACTATCTTGCAAAGCATAAGACTTGCCTACATGTATTTAAAATCATAGGATGAGTTAGTTGGCAACCACCCCCAGGCGGTTGTAAGTCCAATATTTGGGTGGTTTATCCTCTCTTCTATAGGTAAACCATGTACCCATTTTCACCTTAGATTTAGGTCATGCCTTGGCCAAAGCTCCTAGATTTAGGATCTTTTTCTCTTGCTGCTACAAGCATAAATCCTCACCTCTTAGGCACTTCCATGATCTTGTATCATGGAATTGTAAGCCCTAGATTTTTAATAAAAATTTAACTCAAATAATCAACTCTTTTCAAATTACAAAAATATAAAGCCCAATCTTAGGATAGTTTCGGAAGCTTACTAGGTTTCCTAGTATCATGAGCATCCCTTGCTTATCTCCCTTTGGTTTTGATAATAACTTCCGCCTTTTGATCAATCGCACTTGATTTTCCAAAAATAACTAATTTATTGATAGTCCTATCTTTGAAATCTTTGGAGACAATGATCATTTACCTTAATTAAGAGTATTCTTAAGAAATCTCATTCCTTAAAATGTAATTAACTATGGGGGCTTGCCTCCATAGGGAACTTAATGAACCTGATTTAAAATAAATCCTACTTTACATTTCCATGTAAAGTACATTTCCATGTAAAGTAGAGGAAGAATCTCTCGTGCATTCAAAGACCCACTGTCCTTAGGAGTCCTTATTAGGTGATTAGATCCATTATAGGATGGTGACTTCTATCTCTCAAGATAGTACATCATTCTTCAATGTCATATCCATTCACCCTAATGAGTATATCTGCGGATCTACGTGGTGTCCCAACAACATAATTAATTTTTCAAATTCCCCAATAGTTTGAGAAATAAAAAATACCACAGATTTTTCTAGTGACTTCGATGGGGATGGTTCCTCTCTCCATCTTTGTTAAATGATCATTGTCTCTAAGTATCGATAGTGAATTTATATTTTATATGAATCCAAGACTATCCTTCTTTTGTTGGCACTTAGTTTATTTCATCCTCAAAGTTAAGCTAGCCAACATATTTTAGGTTTTAGAATTTCACTCTGTGTAGGTCTTAAAGCCCCTGTTGGATCCCCCAATAGGTGAAAATAAAAATTTAATAAAAAGAGATTATTAAAGACCTTCCTCCTTACCATTTCTATGGTAAGGAAAGGTTCACTCCATAAATAAAGAAAAATAAATCCTTTATGAAAACATCACTTTCCAAAAAAAACACTTTTTCAAAAAGTTCACATAATAAAATACTTGCACAAAATACATATAACTCAACCTCATCTAATAATTTTTCAAAATTACGTGTAGGATATTTTCAAAATCAAAAGCAGAATCATTTCAAAAGCACAAATGAACATCCTCATTCAATTTATTGAATGAAGATTTCATTTTCAAACAAAACAAAAATCATCTTTCTAAAAGCACAAAATGAATACCCTCATCCAATATACTCAAACTTATTGAATGAAGAGTTCATTCCCAAATAAAATCATATCATAAAGTTGAAATTCCATTTTATATATCTTACATATGTTGAAGTTGGAATTTCTTTCTTTACAAAAATGTCAAATTTGAAGATAAGCCTCTTCATTCAATATACCCAAATTTGAATGATTTCTTCAAACAAACACCATTTGAAATTCCACTCAACACATCCCCATGTGTTAAGTTAGAAATTTCTTCTTTTCAAAAAGCAATAATCACACACAAAAATTTTATCTTTGAAAAATAAAACATAATTGACTCCCATTTGACATACCCAAATTTGTCAAATGAGAGTTTCATTTTTTAAAAATAAATTTGGATCTTTTATTTAGCATACCTAAATTTGCTAAGTAAAGATCCCTCTCTTCAAAATAAAAATATCAAAATCAAACATATTTGAACCTTATTTAGCATACACAAATTTGCTAAGTAAAGTTCTCACTTTTCAAGACATCAAAACCAAAAAAAAATAATAATAAAACACATTTGGATCATTTATTTAGCATACCCAAATTTGTTAAGTAAAGATCCTCTTTTCAAAAAAAAAAAAATCAAACACATTTGGATTCTTCATTTAGCATATCCAAATTTGCTAAGTAAAGATCCTCTTTTCAAAATCATAAAAATCAAACACATTTGGATCCTTTATTTAGCATACCCAAATTTGCTAAGTAAAGATCCTCTTTTCAAAATCACAAAAAAAAAAAATTTCAAACACATTTGGATTCTTTATTTAGCATACCCAAATTTGCTAAAGATCCTCTTTTCAAAATAATATAAAATCAAACACATTTGGATCCTTTATTTATACAAATTTGCTAAGTAAAGATCCTCTTTTCAAAATCATAAAATCAAACACATTTGGATCCTTTATTTAGCATACTAAATTTGCTAAGTAAAGATCCTCTTTCAAAATCAAAAAAAAAATCAAACACATTTAGATTTTTTATTTAGCATACCCAAATTTGCTTAGTAAAGATTCTCTGTTTTCAAAATCATAAAAATCAAATACATTTTGATCCTTTATTTAGCATACTCAAATTTTCTAAGTAAGGATCCTCTTTTCAAAATCATAAAAATCAGAACACATTTGGATCCTTTATTTAGCATACCCAAATTTGCTAAGTAAAGATCCTCTTTTAAAATAAAAAACAACACATTTAGATCCATTATTTAGCATACTCAATTTTACTAAGTGAAGATCCTCTTTTCAAAAAAAAAATCACAAAAATCAAACACATTTGGGTTTTCATTTAACGTACCTAAATTTGCTAAGTAAAGATCCTCTTTTCAAAAAATCAAAACAAAAAATTGGACTTTATTTAGCATACACAAATTTGCTAAGTAGAGATTCCATTTCTAAACTCACACATGATTCACATCATGAGCAAACAAGAAGAAAATATCTTCAAACAACTCATTTAGCATACCCAAATTTCTAAATGGAAAATCTCCAAAAATCAATAACCCTTCACATATTCAAATTTGTTAAATGGGTCTAAATTTTCTTCATTCATAAATTCTCAAAATAAACCCCCTTATTCAAATTGTTGAATGTGGTTCAAATTCTAAAAAATTTAAAACAAAATCTTGAGTTTAACAATTGCATTTCTTTCAATTTTAGTCGATTTTCTCAAGTTCGATTGTTCAATAATGGATGCCGAGTATTCACTTTCCTTTGGGATGGATTTGGCCTTGGATCGACCTCCCACTAACTTTGCCCATCATTCTGTCCGAGATTGAGGGGCTAGATCACTTGTGAGGGGACCCTCACCAATAGAGGTGTGGTGGCAGGTGGTCATCCATGTTGAGATGCCTTGACTCAGTTTCCCTCATTGAAGAGGAAGGGTGGGTGGTTCCAGTTAGCTAGTCCCGTGCATTCAATTTGTCCCCTCACATGGGCTAGTACCCACTCATTGGCTTCTTCCAAGGGAAGGCTCCTCTTCAGGATAGTCTCCCCACCTTTGAGATAGGGTCTAGTTCTCCTTGCTCCTCCCATAAAACTGCCCTAGATCACAGATCAAGTAGCATCATGTGCATAGCAAGATATGGCGGTTTATGTTGAGTAGAGTCACCCAGATAGTTTCTCCTCTGATTACACAAAATAAGTTTCATCCTCTTTGGATTTGATGGAGAGGAAGATGTTAGGAGGATCTTAGTGTCACCTCCACTCACCACTATGAGGCTCCCATCGAGATAGAGGAGGTTATGCTGGGACAATTTCACCAAGTTGGTAGGGCTTCTGGATGATCAGAGTCCAAAGCCCAATTTGATTTATGATCACCATTCTGTGGGTGAGCATATCCAGAGAGGCCGGGGAGGCCCATGTATCGATGCATGTTACTAATAGGGAGGCGAAGGTACATCGTACCTCACCCTCATGATTTTCTCGATCGGTGTGCTACTGGTCATACTGAGTATTGTATTGATACTACCACCATGGGAGGAGAGCTCCCTGAGAGAGTTGGTGTCTCACCACTCACTCCATTCACCATCCATATCTTCCACTTCCATCAAAAGCCATGAAGGGCATCGTGGGAAAAAAGCCCCTGGTGATTATTTGAGATCCCATTTCATCTACACCATCGCGTGAGGTGAGGTGAGCTCTCTTGCTCGACCTCCTACTTCAGTTGAGGTGAAGAGGGAATGGCAACCATGTAGCATCATAGTCGTGCCATCACCACCACCACCACAGCAGATCATGGATGTGGTAGTAGCAGAGGAGAAGGAGATAGCTCAGTTTCTCCCATGGCCATAGATCCTCCCAGGAGTAGCACTCCACCCATAACAGATAATAGCTAGGGGCATGTATCCTTTAGTAAGCATAGCCCTCACAAGATTAGTGTTCCAGTAGTTGGAGGTTAGATGTATTTCTATTCATGAAAATGATCCCACCACCGGTTAGCCATGAGCTTTTGTGCCTGCATAGTTGGACGCTCCAGATGATATGTAGCGTATCTCATTGAGAAGAAGGAAATCTAGGGTATGGTAGTCGACCTAGAGGAAGAAAAGGTTAGCTTTGATCCCAATGAAGATGATTTGTTGGAAGATTCAGTGTAGGCGCATATGGTTGATACCAGAGGTTCCCTCCTTGATCAACATAGTTTGGAAGGTGTTGCGAGCAGATGATCTGACCATTGACCCAACACCTCCTTCAATACTCAAACAAAGGATGAACAAATTGACAAGATGGGAAGAGGCTTGAAGATTGCTAGTAGTTTTGGCACTTAGAATCAAGCAGTAGGACATCCTACTATTGGGAGAATAGCGACTGAGTTGTTGCATGTCTTGGATCAAGCCAAGAGTTCACCTAGAGCGAGACACTAGCTTGTATAGGAAGGTGGTGGTACCTCATACAAGAAAAGATATTAAACTCATGGTTGAGAGAGTGAGAGAAGCATTGGGCAAGCGAGGAGGTTCATCGGTTCCAAAGGGTAGACCCTACCCAGATTGATGCTATCCAATATCCTAAGGGTTTTGTGCCTTCTTTCAAGAGTTTTGATGGCGGGAACCCATGCAACAATGCACATAAGGCCACTATTGCAATCTTGGTGGCGTGATTGATACATCTTTTTTGTCAGTTTTAGGCATAGCCTTTGATTGGTACGTTGAACTCCCCAATGATTCAGTGAAAACATTTACTGAGTTGGAGCAACTCTTTATTAAGAGGTTTGTTGGAGCTCAGCAAAGGGTAACTATGGCGATCTCATTGCACAAATAACACACGTGAGTCCTCATTGACTATATTCTAGATGATAATTTGAGTATGAAATAACATAGTATCTGAACATCATGCCATTGAAATTTACTAAAGAATATTCATGGCCGGTTCTTCATGCTCAAAGGTTTACCATCAAGATATTTGAGAAGCTAATCAACAAGGCAGCTAGTCTACAAGGAGAGGCCAAATAGTTGCCTTTTTAAGATCAGTCAACAAAGCCAAAGTCATAGAGAATCTATGAAAAGAAGCCGGTGAGCTGGACAAGGGGAAAAGCAGGTCGGTATGAGACCTCATGCTCCCCTCTCTTCCACCACCTTCCACCACCATCAGGCCATTTAGCCTCCATGGCCTTGCCTCCTCCTCAGCCATACTCACAATAATGGTACACATACCCACATAAGTAACTACCATCCACCTACTCTTTTGGATAAACTATACAAACCTTATTCATTTAAGAGGGAGGTAGGCAATAAAATATTTAAGAACCTCTTAAAGAAACCTGATTTTTAGCTACCAGCTAGAAGTGGAGGAGAATGGGAACAATGATCTAACTTTTGCCCCTACCATATGCTAGGCCATATTTTGGAGGATTGCTTTACATTTAGGAACTGGCTTGAGCATAGCTACAAGTCAGGTGCCATAGTTATCCCAAAGGAATATCTAGTGGAACAACCATCCAGTTCTATTAGGGTAATCCTTGGGGATACATGTGATCCTCTCAAAATAAAAGAAGGTTGGGATATCTCTTTATCCCGAACCTCTAAAAAGATTATTTCAAAATTCAAGAAACTTTCCTTGTAGTGCACGATAGCTCTCTCAACATCAAGAAGGTTGCAAGTTGCCAAAGACAACTTGGGAAAGTGGGAGCTCGGTGCGCCATACTTGCGGGATAGCCAAGTAGCACAACCAGAGCCCAACCTCCATTCCATTGTTGTACTACTTTGGCACTTCTACTTCAGCTAGCTCTTCTTCTAGTAGACATCTTGTATCAATGGATGAGGGCATCAAATCCCTCACCCCACTTACTTTACTAGATTTCTACTATGTACCTCCTTCTAAATCTAAGAAATCAAGGAATAAAGCTAGTTTGAGTTACATCTGTGTCATTCTGACGGATTGTTTAACTCTACTCTCTTAGAAAACTCTTCAATTCTAAATAATAATTATAACAACTATGATCTTCCTCTTTCTGATTCAGAGATGGACTTTCGTTCTCTGAATAATAAGGGTTCACCTCTTAAGATAGACTTGGAATCATTTGATTCTGAGGGGCCTATAGGAGAAGTTGTAGTATGCTTGACGAGCAGGTAGAATTTTCCACTAACCCACCACAAGAGATCACCAAAGTCTACCTCCTAGGGCAGCACCTCAAGATAAGGGAAAATAAGTCATTGGTACTAATGAGCAAGAAGCCCCTCCACAGGATGCTCCACCCATGGATATGCTTGTGGAATATCAACCCAGAGTTGATTACAATGTCCTCACTCACCTAAATAAGTTGTTAGCTAAACTAAGCATATATGATGCCCTTGTCTTATCCAATGAGATGGGGGAATCATTAATCAAGGCTCTTCTTGATCAGAGATATGCTTAGCTCAACTCATTGTTGTTGGAGGAGGCACATTATTCAAGAGAAGCCCAGGAGTCACATTCAATGAAGACCTTCTTAGGGGACATGGAGCACAACCTTCCCTCTACATCATAGGATATGGATTCGGACTTTTTTAGGGTTAGTTGATCGGTGCATCGTGAACATTATGAGTCTAAAGACCCTTGCTATTTGAGATTGACATCTCTACTCAGGAGATCGGATGATGTTGAGAGGATTCAATGAACAGGTGAGGGCTTTAGGCTCCATAGTGTTACCTTTGAATAAATATGGAAGACTGAAATCAAGTTTTATATAATTGATTCAAATACATCATTCACTTCTTTGCTTGGTAGGCCTTGGATACACTAGAATAAGATGATTCCATCCTCCCTTCATCAGTGCATCAAGTTTCAAAGAGATGGAATTGAATACTATGTCAAAGGAGATGAAAAGCCATTTTTAGTTAGAGAGGTCGAGATATATGAAGATGTGACCTACTATCTTCCTCAAAATCAAAATGCCTATTCTTACGAACTTGGCCAAAATTAAAATGCAAAAAAAAGAATAAAAAAAAAAAAAAGAAAGAAAAGGAAAGTAAGTGGCGAGAAAAGGACATAAGGAAGAGGTAGAGCATGTTACATTCCACCCAGTTCATTCCACCATACATATGGGTAGGATGACTCGACCTCCACAGAGAGGAGTAGAGGCGGATATAGAGGGTGGAAGACCTCACGGTTGGGCCATAGGGGTTATGTTCGGTTCATAGTACTCCTACTATTCACATAGACTTGGAATCAGCTGGAGGATGAGTCTCATGTGATTAGCATATAACCCTCAGGTTTCATTGAGGTGACACTTTGATAGTGATGAAGACCGGCCTCCAAGCAAAGCACGAATGTATTTGAATCAGGTTTATGTAAAACTATTAGGCAACAATTGGGAACTTTAGCTCTAACCTCACTTTCTTCTCAAAAAGTTGAAGGTTTAGTAGTTAAAGAAGCCCCTAAGTCTTCCATAAGTGCCAAGCCAAAGAGATTTCTATTGGGATCATCATCCTTAAGTCCAAAAGTCGATGTAGAACTTGAGGATAATTCATATAAAGATTTAATGGAACTACCTTTTGATTGGTACTCGCCCTATATTCATAATCTTGAAAAAAAGGTTTGATTCCTTATACATGGTCCAAGCATAGGTTAGTATTTTGAGAAAGGACAAAGGCGGATGCATAATCAAGACTAGATTAGGATTGATAGTGGGTCCACTCGATGATGATGATTAGTTGGTGTAATCATTTGGAATCCGATAGGTTCTTCTCAAACCATACTAACTCTTATGAGGTGTGTTTAGAAACTTAGATGATCAGATGATCTCCAAATCAAAGATGCACCTCCAAATTTGAAGAAAAATTCAATTACAAGCTCAAAGAAATCAACCTGGATAGAAGAAGATCCATGCCTACATACATCGGTTCTCTAAAAGAAGAAACCAATGACTTAGTTAGCTATTGATTGAGTTTAAGGATTGATTTATATGAGATTATCTTACGATGTAGCAATCAACTAGCAATAGACCTAATGCCAACCTATCAAGCAAGCTCCTAGATGCGATTAGAAATAGAATAATAGGTCATTTTGAAGTCAATTGATCGATCTGGTTTTCAGGAAGAAAATACCCTACACTTAGCTTATGCTAGTTAAAAGAATGGCCAAATTGCATATGATTTAGGGACTTAAATAAGGCATGTCCTAAAGATGATTTTCCACTTCCTGTACCTAATGGTGGACATTGCCTCATCTCATGCAATTTTCTTCTTCATGAATGGGTCATCTACAACCAAATCAAGATGGCCAGATGAAAACAACTTTTGAACCTCAAATATATTATTATAAGGTCATGCCTTTCGCTTAAAATGTGGTGCTACATACCAGCCATGACTCAGATCTTCAATGAACTCATTCATCATCAAGTTGAATGCTATGTTGATGATCTAGTAGTCAAAAGAAAGAAAAGGAAGACCATCTCTTTGACTTGAGAGTAGTTTTGAAGTTAAGATAATTAACCTCAAAATGAACCCCCGAAGTGTGCATTGAGTAGCTTAGAAGTTCCTTGGGTTTGTTGACAGAATAGAAATAGATCCAGAAAAGATCGAAGCTATCTTAGAAATGACACCCCTTAAAAGTATAACTCAACTCAGATCTTTCCAAGGACGGTTAGCATATCTAAGATGCTTTATCTTCAATATATCAGGAAGATGCAAGCCATTTTCAGCACTTATCAAAAAGGATGCTAAGTTCAAGTGGGATGACAAGTGTCAGCATGCCTTTGAAGATATCAAACAATATTTAGTGAAGTGGCCTTTAGTATATCCCGGGCAGCCACTTATCCTCTACTTTGCTGGATGACTCCTTGGTGCATTGTTGGCTCAAACCAATGATGAAGGGATGGAAAATGCTCTTTACTACCTCAACCATCATTTGATCCCTGTTGAAGCAAACTACCCATGTATTGAGAAGCATTACTTAGCTTTAATCTTTACATCCCAAAAGATATGACACTATATGCTTTCTCATAAGGTGAACTTGATTTCAAGAATCAATCCACTACAGTATCTCATGACACGGCTGACATTATCCAGATGGTTGGCATGTTGGTCCATGATTCTCTCGTAGTTTGATATTATACCCTCAGTGGTGAAAGGACAGCACTAGCATTTCTTAGCACACACCACTCCTGCGATTCCCGCTTAGTGATGATCTCCCGATGAACAAATCATGAACTTAGGGGAGGTTGACAATCCATTGGGAGATGTATTTTGATGGTGCGCTTCCTTTCAAAAGGAGAAGAACCATGATCTACTCTTCCAAGCAGGGGTAGGAATAGTTCTCTTAACTCTAGACCATGATGTGATGAGATTCTCATACTATCTCTCCAATCCATGCACCAATAATGAAGTAGAGTATGAGGCTTTGATTGCTGATCTGGAGTTAGCCATTATAGTGTGTGTCAAAAGCATCAACATCTATGGGATTCTCGTTGGTCATCAACCAAATTGTTGGGTCTATAAGGTTCTAAAACCTAAGCTTTGTCACTACCATGAGTACATGAATCACGGGTCTGTCTGAGGTCCCCGAGAGAAGGTAGTGGTACATGCTTTGGCCAAACTTGCATGTGGCATGTAAGATGAGTCCATTCCAATAAGGGTCCAAAATAGACAAGTCCTATCCCTTATTGATGATCTCGAGACTCTCTTGAAGGAGGTTGCCATTGCCAATAAGAGATGAGGAGCTGGATTGGAGGCAACCATTCATAGATTACTTGAATAGGCAAACTACCTCAAGAGAAATCACAAGCCCATGGATGAGAGCTCTCTCTATGCTCTTATGGATGGCACCTTATCCAAGTCTTTTGATCAAATGTGGTTACGCTTAGACAAACACAAGCATAGATCATGACCAAGGTACATTCGGTCTATGCAAGTGCATCAATCGGTCGAAGATGAAAGCAAAGATCAAGACTAGGATACTCGGCCTTGATGATCATGTGCATGAAGCGTGGCTAGATGCCATGTCGACGGTGTGGTCCTACATCAACCACCCAACATTCTACATCTTACATTGGCCTCATGGCCATTTGAGTGTTGGGGTACCAACATAGTGGGTCCTATCGATCCTCCTTCTTCCAAGGGTCATCGGTTCATCTTAGCTGCCACTGACTACTTTTCCAAGTGGGTGGAGGCAATCCCACTCAGAGGTCACAACTGACATGTGCTCAATTTTAGAACCATATTATATATAGGTTCTCGATGAATTATATCGATAATGGTACTACATTCAAAAGCACCAAGATCAACAGCTTTGCTAGAGAGACATAGTATAGATTGGAGATACTCCACCATCTACTATCCTAGGGAAAATGGCCTAGTAGAAGCATTCAACAAAACTCTCATCCAGATACTAAAGAAGACACTCAACGATAATAAGCGATAGTGGCATGAGTAGCTAGTTGGTTGAAGCTTTATGGGCATACCACCACATATGAACTCAACTCAATCTACCCATTCTCCTTGGTATGGGTCAAGCCATTCTACCATTAGAAGTTCAACTCCCATCACTAAGGATAGCAATGGGTAGTAAAATCACATGAGGAGCAAGTTGGTTAGAAGAGCTCGAAGGTTTGGAGGAGAGATGCCTACAGGCATGCTAGAACCTCGAGTTATACAAAGCCAAGATGATTCAAGCTCACAACAAGTTGGTCCTAGAGCTTTTCAAGTAGGAGAGCTTGTTTTAGTTCTAAGGAGACCAATTGTTGCGTCGAAAGATGGGAGGCAAGTTTGAACCCACTTGGGAAGGCCCTTTTATCATAGAAGCCTACCAAGGAGGATCTTATCAACTTATTGATTATAAAGGGAACACCAATGCTTCCAATTAATGGGCTCTATTTGAAGAAATATTACCCATAAAATCATGTTTGAAAATAATTATCATCAAAATTTATTCCAATTCATCAAAATTCTCTTCATTGAAGCATTGTTTGCTTGTTTGTGAATCCATCATGATGTGTTTACGATAGGTGTAAGAGAACCCAAGAGGCATCCTATCCCTCTTTCACAACGAACACAAATTAAACATGATTCCCAATGCTAGAATAGGTGTGAAGAACCCAAGAGGCATCCTATTTCGACTAGCATGATTAAGTTAGGTGTAAGAGAACCCAATCACATCCTTTCTTTGTGGAATCCCAACTGCCATTCATGGCACCATTTCATTAATTTCCCAGCGTGTTTAGGGTAGGTGTAAGAGAATCCAAGTGGCATCCTGTTCCCTTTAACACAAACACAAACAAAAATAAATGCATATCATTTATCTCGGGCTATTTTGATGTGAGAGCAAGCCCTTTGTGACACTCACTCGTTAGCTGCTCTAGGTCAGGCTGACATACTACCTTGCTAATATGTCACTCTAGTGGTCATTTTTCTGGAAGATGTGAGTCCCCACTTTCTTGACTTGACCATTACAAACAAATCTTGTTAGTTTGGTAGACCTCTCACACAGTAAGCTACCTCATGTTGACTTTTTGTTTAAGAAGATGTAAGCCTACATGCTTTCTTCTTGAACTATCATGCACGACTAGGTCATATTTGAGGTTTAGGATAAGTCCCAATGGCTCCTTTCCTCTTGACTACTTTTAAGTTGATATAAGTCCCGTGGCATTCACTCAAGTCTCCCTAGGTGGATAACTTTTGTCAGCCAAAAGCAGACTATCCCAATAGTTCACTTGTGAGGATGTGAGTCCCGATGCTTTCTTCTAGGCTAATTATTGCGGGGCACTTAGGTTGGTTGATGTTGCTATGCTATGTGACTCACCCGGTGGATACACCACTCTTAGATGTGAGTCCCGCTTTCTCCCAGTTGGCCTTGAATACTATAGATATTATCTTCTCGGGTTTTGGATAAAGCCCTTGGTACCCCTCCCTTGGGCACTCTACTTGGATCATCCTTTTGCACCCCATTTAGACACTACAGTTACTCTTGGATTGGACAGTCCCCTTTCTAGTAGCCACCCACTGTGGTTGGAAAATTTGTGGATGCATAGATTCTCCCTTGGACCAATAAATGAGATAGGTCTAGGCTAATATAAGCTCCTTCTCAGTATGATCCCTCGCAAACTGACAGGGTCCATGATAAATAAACAAAATAAACAAATAAATTTATTCTCTTGTGGATTAGGAATTCAAGCCCCGCCTTTCCCAAGCATCCTATCTTTAGAGGCGTGTCGGCAAAACTCCTATAGGAATTACGACTCTTGAGATAAGTCCCGGTGATTCACTCTCTAGTAGTCACCTTAGGTTGGGTTCAATCTATTTTTGCCATAAATAGGTTACCGCAATCATTTCTTTGGAAGATGTAAGTCTACTATGCATTCTTTCTAGCATGGTATATGGGCGACTAGGTCGTTGACATGTTACCTTGCTAATGTGTCACCCAGTGGTCTTTATTCAAGAAGATGTGAGTCCCTGCTTTCTTCCCTTAATTCCTAAAGAAAGGCACCCCTTTGGTTGGATAGTTCTCCCCTGGAAGCTACTCCCTTTGGATTGGTAAATCGAAGTAGACCAAGGACATGGCCCTACTCTGTCCATCAGCGATGGGATCCATCAATATAATTAAAAATGAAATTAATTTTGACTATCTTTGTGATTTAAGTCCCCAGAGGCATTCACTCAATAGTCCTAGGTTGGGTTGATTTATTATCAAGCAGCATCCATGGTTCCTTATTTTGGAAGATGTGAGTCCCTGCTTTCTCTTAGACCATTACAAACCAAAAGATTTTGGTTGGATAGTCTACTATGTGGTTGGTAGACTACCCCTTTGGATTGGTAAATCTAAAAGATTAAGGCATATGGCCCTACTCATGCGGTCCATCACAAATGTGATTATCTGAAAATTTAAAATTTAAAATAAAATAAAATCCCTCTAGTCAAATAACAAACAAAATCAATCAACCTCCCTAATGAGTCAAATAAAATAACAAATCAAATCAATCCTCCTCTGGATGTAAATCTTTCCATGTTCCCCGTGGAACAATTCAATCCAACTTGAACTTGCTCCTCAGTGGAAGTTCACATTTTCATCCCAATGGATCAATTTTAATCCCCTAGATTTCACAACCTCTCCTAGCGGATGACTTGAACTTTCTCCCAGTGTTCACATTTTCATCCCCTGGAGCACCAAATCATAAATCAACAAATCAAATCAAATTCTCCCCTGACACATTAAATCAAACCTCTCATCCCCAGTGGATGACTTGAACCTTTTCCTAGTGGAAGACTCACATACTTAATCCCTTTGGATTCCTCCTTCACTCTTTTATGTTTTGACATGAGTAGAGTCACATTGCACTAAGCTCTTGATTCCTTCTACCTCAGTTTGGGAGTAGATGTTTTTCATTTGTCATGTCATTGATGTTGTTGATCATCTGGTCAACACCAATGTCGGTGTGCCTTGTCTTCACACTTGTTATGCCCTTTGTTGACCTCACTTTTGGTGAGCTCTCAACTTCCATCTTAGACATAGGACTCTCTGTGAATATTAAGAGTTCCTTAGTCTTAAGACACTTCTAGTGATTAGGTGAACACTTAACCTAACCCTAGAGACTTAGAAGAGTTAGCCATAGAATAGGTTATGCCTTAGGGTATTAGGAAAATTTGCCTACCTGCTTGAACCAAATCCTTACTTCCTTCTTTCAAGTCAAACTTCAAATTCAAATTTCAAATTCAAATCAACTTTCAAGTCAAATCAATTCAAATCAACTTCAAATTCAAACCAACTTCAAATTCAAATCAACAAATTCAAACAAACTTCAAATTAAATCAACTTCAAATTCAAATCAACTTCAATCAAACCAACTTCAAATTCAAATCAATTCAAATTTCAATTCAAATCAATCAATTTCAAATCAAATCTGAATCAATTCCAATGATTAAAACTGATTGAATTCAAATCCAAAATCTTTCTAAGCCATTTTGATTTCATCTTATGGACTTAGCCAAATCAAATCAAATCACTTCAAATTCAAAGATTTTCTCATAACCCATTTATATTCTCATTTATATTCACAAATATAAATGAAATATAAATTCAAATAATAAAACTAAATTCAAAACTCAAACCCAAATCAACAAATCCAACCTATATCTTTCAAGTCAAATTCTTGAAATTAGCCAAATCAAATTCAAATCACTCCAAATTGAAAATATTTTTTCATAACCCATTTATATTCTCATTTATATTCATAAATATAAATGAAATATAAATTCAAATAACAAAACCAAATTGAAAACTCAAATCCAAATCAACTTAAATCAACTTATACTCTTTCAAGTCAAATTCTTGAACTTCCAAATCATTCTTAAATCAATCAAACCTTTGGATTTATCTTCAAACAATCATTCCTTCAATTACAAACCAAATATAAACATAAACTTCAATCAAACCAAAATCAAATAACCCAGTCAAACCATGTTCATCCTTTGAACTTGTCAAATGAATCAAAACCCATTTGACTCCAAATCACTTTGCAATTGGTTATATTTCAATCATAAGTCCATGTGAGTTCAACCAAACTTGAATCAAGCCTTGATCAAGCCAATTGACCCACTTAGGCTCACTTGACCCAAAGTGACCTAAAAGTATTTTGAGCCAAATTCTAATCCAACCCAAATTGGATTGAACTAAGCCCATCTAAGCCTCACATTGTGACAACAATCATCCCGGATGATCAATCACTCAAATTGGGTCAAACCAAGTCAAACCTAGCCTTTGACCAAGTCAACACCCAAAATGAAATCTAGCCAAAATTTACATAATTGATTGAAACCATTGATCTAAAATAGTTCATAATCAATGATTGAACTTGACCAAGTCATCATTTGAGCAAACCTAACCCATTGGCCACTTGACCCAAGTTGACCCAAGTTGACCTAAAAAGTCAAAATGGGTCAAATCTTGATCTAAGCCAAATTGATTGCAACCAATGGGTCAAATTCATTCTAAATCACTTGTTGAACTTGACCAAAGCTTCAATTGGCCAACTAGACCCAACCTACCCAATTGACCATGAACCCAACTTTTAAAGGTCAAATCAACTTGAAATCAAACCAAACCAAAATTGATTGAAACCAAAGTTTGCAACACATTTCAATTGATCAACCAAGCCTAAACCAACCCATTACCTAACCCATTTGGGTCAAATGGGTCAAATTGGTCAACTTGACCCATTTGACCTAAATGAACCTAAATGAACCAAAACCAAATATAAATCAAATTGAACCAAACCAATGATACCCATAGGCTCCAAATGATCATTTGAACTTAACCCATGGTTTGGAATTTGACCAATTGGTCAACTAACAAATTGACCCAACTTGACCTAAATGGGTCAAATTGAATCAATTCAAACCAAATGAAGTCCAAGTCACTTGAAATTTGGCCAACCCATTTTTGAATCATTTCAAATCTTCCCAAATCAAAATCAAGGCCAAATGACCATTTTACCCTTGGTCAAGGGTATCTATGGCCAAATTCACTTGGAATTTGGCCAATTCTTTCTCATGGCCACTTGGCATCTTCCTAGTGGTCCACATGGACACTAAGGGAGGTGGTGAACATGACCCAATGGGTTTGGGTCAGCCATGAACCCAAGCCAAAAACCCCTCATGATTCTCCACTTGGATCACTCCTACACTCACCAGCACATGTGCACTTCCTCTCCTCCACTCCTCAATCACCACATGGGTCCCAACAACCTAAATCAATCAATATCTCAATTGATCAAAATGGCAAAACAAGCCTCATCATCCAAGGAGGGAGATATACTCCCCTCATTCCAACTCAAAACACCTTTGAACGATTAAGCTAGGAATCAAAATAAGCTTCCCCAAAGCATTTCCCAAGCTCTCTTCATTTCTCCTTCTATTTTCTTCAAAGCCAAAATAGGGAGGAGAAATTCCAACTTACTCAATTCTCCAAACAAATTCACTTTGCAAGCACCATCAAGGGAGCTGGTTGAGCTCACCCAAAGTGTTTCCCAAGTCTCAAGCCATGGGAAGGGGGACTTCGATCAAAGCCGAAAGCCATTGAAGGGGAGCTTGGTCAATTGAGCAATTCACTTCATATCAAGACTTGAAACTTTCATTAGGGCTTCGTCTGCACTGGACGAAGCTACCTCCTCCATTTGAAGAGCTGGTGATAGCCTTCAGTGAGGTATTGTTCAAAATTGATCCTAATTTGAAAAATTCTTGGTCCTTTATGAAGGGAATTGTAACCCCATTAGATTCTACCATTGGATGTTCTTCTACCTCTTTGGTGTGGGTAAATCTAGCTAATCCAAGCTTAGGTGAGCTCGATCAGTGGTGGAGGATGACGACTCATCTCTCAGCGAGGGATGAATCATGAGCCATCCATCTATGTGTTTTGGATGGACAACCTCATCGATTAGATCCGATTTAATCACAAGATTAACCACGTCGCCCGATCCTTGATCGGGCGGAAAAAAGTTACCATGCCCGATGCGACATGATGTGACAACTTAAATAACCAATCTATCATGCCACATGGCGTCGCATCGGTAGTCCGTGGCATACGGGATTAGTTAATTAATTAGGATATTTTAATTATCCATTAATCACAAACTTCATAAAATTATAATTAAATGTAGAAAAATCTAAAAAAATAAGGGCTCATTTTAAAGATGTTTGAGGGAATAATATAATTATTTCTAATTGATTTTAAATAGTGAATTTTCTTAATTAAGGTTTAATTAAAAAATTACATATTACTCCTTAATTACTTCATTAATTAATTCCAAATTTCTCAAACATGTTTGAGATGACTTGCCTCCCTTAATTTTCTTGGAATTTATTAATGAGTTAATTAGAAAATTAATTAATGAACCCTAATCACATAATGTAATTAAGGTAATTAAGCATATGAAGCATTGATTTAATCTTTTAATTGAGATAATTAAAACATTATTTAAGTAAGGAGAAGGTTTATGGAATGGGTTTGGATTTCCTAAGTTATTCCTAAACTCCTTCCTTCCTTAATCAAACATAATTAAAGATTAATCCACTAATGTTCTACTTAATTAGTCTAATCAAACTTTCAAAACTACTCTAAAATTAATCAATATCTTGCTGGGTGGATCCTTAGGTGTTCAAAAACTTAAGGTAAATTTGAGAAAATCATATCCAACTCACATGTGTGGGGGGGTTATGAAAGTACTTAATGAAAACCCTTTAGCTTAATTAATCAATAATAATGAGCCAACTGTATTAGGTCCCTGTATTTCTTAGAAGTATTGTTGATTTAAATTCCATGTGGTTGCATATCATATGTTGGCTCATAATTATTTGGATAATTATGTTAAAATTGGTATAGAAGGGGTAATTAATGGATTTAATTCACACCTTAACCTAAACAAAACATAAAATCAATCTAATTATTCTAAAATTAAACTAAATTGATTCACACATGGGAAATGGGTTAGGACCAGCAAACTCTTTTCACATTTTCAAATCAAATTCAAAAATAAAATAAAATCTCTTTAAAATTTTGATTCACTTTAAATAATCTTATCTTATAAGATTGTCTTTAGGAATTAATTAGGTGAATGAAGTCATATGCTTATATCACTTTATTTCTTTCCAAGCATGCTAAATGTTATTTGTCATATGAAGTCATGTATTCATCTCTTTTAAAAAATTAATTAAATAAAATATTTCCTTTTATGTCAAATTGCATGTTTGGCTAAAGTTAAGAATATGAGTGGCTATTATCACTATTAAACCAAAAATTATTTTCAAAACTTAGAAATCAAAGATTATAAATGAAAGTATGCTACTTATAAGTACTTATAAGCTTGCATGTGATTATAGCATAAGAGATGTGTATTATGTGATTTTCATCTTTTCTCTTAACATGGATTTGAATAGGATTTGCAAAGTGTATAGTTCACTTGAAAAGAATATAACACTTACTTAAATCTATTCCTATGCACTTCTATGTTATGACTTAAGAAGGATCTTCACATTTACACATGTAAATTATACAACCAAATCAAACAAAATCTTTTGCATGATTCTTCATCCATTTGTTTCTTTTATACATGCACATGTATTTAAGAAAAGTGGTATATTAGTCTAGACATTCCAGTTAAGGCTTTAAGTAGCCTAAGTAGGTCTTGTACCTTACACCCTGTAAAAAATAATGGTGTCATACTCACTTATATCTTTTATACATGTGATGTGCATTTGATTAATGGATAAAAAGAATCCCTCTTTTACTTAATAAAAAAATATGCATTCATGGAATATCAAATTTTTTTAAACAACATCTCTTTGCATTCATCATCATCGAGGTGCTAAGATTTGCATTGCATGTATAGATATGCTTAGGATTATTCATATGCATGGTATACATGTTGGAAAGAAATAAATGGTTGTGTGTTATGTGATAGTAATTCACCTTAATTAATCATAAGATGTCTTTCTTATTGAATAGGTTTATTTAGAAAATCTAAATTTAGGGTTAATTAAAACACATAATAAAACATTCACTAAAGAAATTATTAATGAATCTTAGAAATTACTTAAGGTAGGGATGAAAGAAGTTCTCTTCTCTTTTTTCTCTTTATATTTAGTAACTAAATGTAGGTTCATTCAAACCAAATCAAATCATCAAATAAAATTAACAAATCAACTAAATCACTTAAAATGAAATCACCTCTAAGTTGAATCCTTCACACTTAGAAAATTCAACCTTAAATCCTAGCTAAGACATGCCACAAGCCTTAAATGGCACACACATTAGGCTAAGTCACCATTTCTAGCTCTGTTAGGGATGCATGGTTTGATGCCTGATTTTATTTTGTGATATAATGTTTTTAGACTGGATGTTAGGTTGAACTTACTTTAATCATGTCTTATGCAAGGGATTATGCTTAAGGGGTGTTGTAATAAAAATAAATTTAAATGCTTTTGTTGTGCAAGTTGCTTATACCCCTAAGCATGATCTAAACTTGGACAAGTGGAGTTGGTTACCCATGTGTGGTGTGTTAAGTCTAAATTATTCATATAATTACTTAGATTGTGTGGTATGTTTAGCTAATCTCTATTTTTCAAGTTTAGTTAGATTTATCTTTCTCATCTTGATATAATTTTTGTAATTATAATTTGGAATGAATGTTATGGGGGATTAAGGTGAACATTAGTTATAAGACCATGTCTTCTGTACCATGTGAAGCCTTGGAGCAAGCCACACCCCAAGTCAAACCAAAAGAAAGAAAAAAATGAAGATGTAAATCAAAATAAAGAATGAAGAATAAATACCCCCATAACATAAATTTCTTCTAAATTGTAATTATTCATTTATAATTCAGGTTGTATAAGTGCTCGAACATTTTCTTTTTTGGTTTGTGCGGTGGTACCACCATGACTCTTATTATTTTGTGCTAGCTTTATAAAATTATTTAATATTTGTTTTGCTTGTGCATTAGAAATGGCATGATTTTTCTAGTTTCTTCATTGATTGATCAATGTCCTAGATGTGATTAGGTTCTTAGGGAAAAATAATTTTTTTATCCAATTAATCAATTCAAAATTAAAATTAATAACTCGTAACCTCATCTAAAGCCTAGGATATAAAATCAAGATAATAAAAGATTTAGCGACCCATTAGTTGGATGTTATATGTCTCACATCATGCATAAAAATCATATTGCTTCACTCTTGCTAATGGAGGGCTTCAACCCTTGCCAGAGAAAAAGGCTTGACCTTTGAGAGCCATGATGGAAACACGCATCCTTCTTGCCAATTTTAGTCCATAACTAATCTTCTCATGCATTAGGCATATGGAATCCCATAACCCGTGTCAAATGAATTGTTCAAAACTCAAAATAAAACTTAACAATGTTTGCATTAGATTTAAGTCATTTATTCATACCCTTCATGATTTAGTCTCTTAAGGAGTGTGTTTAAGGACTTAATCTCCTTTATAAATAAATAATAACCTAGCTATCTTGCAAAGTATAAGACTTTCCTACATGTATTTAAAATTGTAGGAGGAGTTAGTTGGCAGCCACCCCCAAGCGGTTGTAAGTCCAACAATTAGGTGGTTTATCCTCTCTTGTGGAGGTAAACCATATACCCATTTTTATCTTAGATTTAGGGCCTTGGCCTTAAAGCTCCTAGATTTAGGATCAGGTGGTTGTTTCCCTTTGAGCTAGCATAAATCCTTACCTCTTAAGCACTTCCATGATCTTGTATCATGGAATTGTAAGCCAAAGATTTTTAATAAAAATTTAACTCAAATAATTAACTCTTCTCAAATTATAATATCTAAAGAAATAAATACTCTCTAAGCATAAATCCATATCTCAAATAAAAATATAAATCCTAATCCTAGGATAGCTTGGGATGTTTACTAGGTTTTCTAGTATTATGAGCATCCTCTACTTATCTCCCTTTAGTTTTGATAATAACTCCCTCCTTTTGATCAATCTGACTTGATTTTCCAAAAATAACCAATTTATTGATAGTCCTATCTTTAAAATCTTTGGATATAATAATCATTTACCTTAATAGTATTCTTAAAATCTCATTCTTAAGATGTAATTAACTATGAGGCTTGCCTCCATAGGAACTTAATGAAATTTAAAATAAACCCTACTTTACTTTTCCATGTAAAGTAGGGAAGATATCTACATTCAGAAACCCATTATCCTTAGGAGTCCTCTTGAGGTGATTGGGTCCATTAGGATTGTGACTTCTATCTCTCGAGAGTACATCATTCCAATGTCATACGATCATCCTAATGATACATCTGGGATACATGTGGTGTCCCAACAACATAATTTATTTTTCAAATTCCTCAGGAGTTTGAGAAATAAAAAACACCATAATACTTAAGGATCTTAGTTAGATATTTAGAATGAATCTTTATCTTAGGATAAGGATTTTATTCTACTAGAATCTAGGATGTTGAATTGAGTGAGTTCCATCCAAAAATGGAATCCATTCTATTCTTCATTCTTGAAAACCTGAATATCAATTTAATCAAATAAAGTGAAAATAAAAATAAAAATAAATCACTAAATCATTTGAATTGAAACCACCCAAAGGTAAAATTCAAAATACTCAAACTATATTGAAACTTGAACTAAAGAGGCTTAGTACACGCACAAAACATCTTCACACACTAGATCATTTGGGTTATAGACCCAAGATTTATGTTAGATTATTCTGTGATTCTTTTATTGTTCTCTATAATTTATTGTGATATGATGTGCTTCACATGTTTGTGTGGTGTATTGCTTTAGATTGAATGCTTAAGCTTGTTTGCCCGTTAGATTGGATGGTAGGGTATTCTTTCTAGAATTAACTCTATTTTTTGTAGGGGACTGTGTTAAAGGAATTGTTGCCCTAAATAAACAAATAAATAAATTATAAAATTATTATTTTCTTGTAGGTGCTAAAAAAATCCTTTATATAGTCTGTAGGATAGGTGGGTTGGCATGCAACTAATGCTAAGCCTGTATGTTTATAAAATATAATTGTTGTGTGATGTTTATATTTCCTAACATTTGTTCTATAGGGCTTAAGATTTCTTTTTAAATTTAAAATGTAAATTTTAACTTAGAATTAGGTTAGGATCAATGGAGTCTAGGATTAGTAGACCTATCTGAGATGTGCTGTCCCTATGGAGCGATGGATGTCCACAAGAAGGAGATTGTCCTGGAAAAAGACTCATAGATCTAGACTTATAGTTCTATCTTTGGGCGTTAAAACAAACTACTGCCCATTTTCTTTCTTAGGTGTACAACTGCATTGACCTTTTTCTTAAATTAAATTGGTTCGATTTATTTTGGGTTCGCAATAGAATCAACCTACTTTTTTTAGGTTTCTTTCTATGTTGTGCTTTCCTTTGAATGAATGGTTGGACGATTTGGCTCATAGAAAAAAAATTTTCTATCCAATTAAACTTAACCAATTGAAACATAAAATAAATATAACTCAAAACATCATAAACTAAGGCCTTATGCATAACATAAAGTAAATTAGAAACAACTAGGTTTGAAATCATGAAATCATATTATTTCCATTTTTTGAATTGGGCAACATTACCCATTGCATATAAGGGGAATCGACTGAGGATGATCTTAGACATTCAATTTTTGATTTGGCCCAGAAGCATTTCTAATTGCATGACATTTGCCATAAATGCATACCCATGGCCTAAAATAATTCTTAAGTCAAAATTTATAAAAATCTTTAAAATATGCATTAGTTAGATGCATTTCATACCCCACATTATCTCAGGGATTAAGAAGTGAGTCTAGGTTCATAGATTCTTTACCTAAAAATACAATATCCCTGCCATATTGCATTCATATGACTTGGCATCATGAATTTAAAATGTGCTTAGGTGGCATTAGCAGGCAGCCCTCTTCAGGTGGGTTGTAAGTCCAGAAGAGTCAAGGATAAGTTTGTTCCCTCAAGTGATAGGAATGACCGATAATTTCCAAAATATAACTAGGTTGAGCATCTGATATCTATTGGAAACGCCTGTACACTAGGTTTTGAAGCATCTGATATCTATTGCAGTCTTGTGCTGCTAGAATCTAAATTTTAGACCTCTAAGAAAAGGTCAACTCAAAATCTAAATTAAATTCTAAATTTAAAGCCTAATTATAGGATAGTTCAAATGCCTACTGGGCATCCCAATATTAATAAGAATTTTCTACTTCATCCCAATTGACTTTTGAAAAGAACTCTCTCCAATTTGGACCATCCCCAATTGAAAATTCCAAAAATCAATCATTTGAAGACCATCTTAGAAATCCTTAGAAATAATAATTTATTTCTTTAATCGAGAGTATTCTTAGGAAGAGATCCTTCTTAAGATGTAATTAACTATAGAGGATCGCCTCTATAGGGAACCATGAACACAGTTTAAATTAAACCCTATTATACCTTCCATGTAGTTTAGGGGAAAAATCTCAGTACCAAGACTCATTAGAGTATTTTATTAAAATGATCAAATCCATTATAGGAATATATGTTTATCTTTTAGATAATATGTTTATTCCTTAATGACTTATTTGATCATTTAAATAAGAAATTTTAAACTTAGTGGTGTCATAAATTTTCCACAGCTCATTTGGACTCTTGGGTCAAATGAGAGTGATTGGATGTATTTGGTTCAATTTTTTTGATTCTAAGTAGAAGAGTTTGAAATTATTTATTGAATGGTTGAAGTGCTTCTATGAAAATCAATTGGATTTGGTTTACTTGAATGGGTTTTGAGTTCAACCAAAAAATCATGATGGAGCTAACTTAGGTTAGGACCTAAGATAATTTGGCTTGGAGCTTGGATAGGAAAAAAAAAATTCAATTGAGGTTGGTTTTAGATGAGTGGCAAGCATGGGTTAGTTTAGGCCATAGTATGGGTAGGCATTATTTATCCTAAGGCATATCTAAGCTTAGGGTATGCCTTCTAAGTCTATAAACTTGGGTTTAGTGCTTCTTAGCCATTAGAGTATCTTATGACCAAAAAGATCCAAGTGTCTAGAAGGTTTTTAAGTCTAAGACGGGATGGATGAGTTCTCACTCCAAAAGTGAGGTCAATAATGATTAATAATGAAAATTGAAAAACTAAAGAATTAGAAAAGAAATGAAATTCTTAAGGGAAGAGATCGCTGAATAAAAATTCTTAATAGCCTGAGCCTCTTTTTTCGGGACCCAATGTTATGGCACCCATACCCATGCTTGAGTACTACTCTCTCAGTAGAACACTAATGCTAGTGCTTCATAGCAAAATAGCGGTTATTTTGTCCAATCAATTATTGTGCTGCCAAAAGATAGAATTAATAATAATAACTTTTTTTGTACGATCTAAAAAAAGCTTATATTTGATATGGATCCAATATACAACACTTATTAAAACAAGGATATCATTTCTCCTTGAAACCCACTACATTTAGTGCCTTGATTCTTCAGTGGTGCCACTGTTGTTCAACGTCAAAGACCAATAATAGTGGCACCGGTGCTACATACATCGTGGCTTGAGCCTCCACTCACCTTCCCCATGTCATGCACATAAACGGGCTCCACTATAGCGGCGTGGTGCTAGATTCGATCTTTAAGTATGGGTCCCAAAATGAGGATTTTTTTTAGATGAAAAAAAATTAAATTTGTATTGTTATTGCTTCGTTCAGTTACGTATTGCTCTAACTTTTAGGTAATTTTTATATTCCAATAGGATGTAAACCCAGCTACCTATTCGTTCACCATGTAAACCTATGTCCATTCACCATGCGAACATTCCATAATTTGTTTGCGACACAACAAATTTATATTCATTTACTAGGTGAATAATAGTGATTTTTAGCATTCCAAAGTGACATAAGTCTAGTAACCTATTCATTCACCATGTGAACATTCCATAATTCGTTCATAACATTAAAAATTTTATATCCGTCCACCGTATGGACAATAGTGATTTTTGGAATTCCCAAGTGATGTATGTCTAGCAACCTATTTGTTCACTATGTGAATATTTTTTTGTTCGCCATGAGAACATTCCATAATTCATTGACGATGCGAATAAATTCATATATGTCCACCATATGGACAACAATAATTTTTGACATTCCAAACAGATGTAAGCCTAACCTCTTATTCGTTCACCATGTGAACATTTATTTATTCTCCATGCAAATACCCCATAATTTATTCATGTGAACAAATTTATAATTGTCCACCATGTGGATAACTCTAAGTTTGGTATTCCAAAGAGATGTAAGCCCAGCCCTATATTCATTCACAATGTAAACATCTTCACATTTGCCATGCGAACAACTCATAATTTGTTCACTACATGAACACTCTTGTACCACTTACACTAAAATTCTAAGTCTACTCAAGATACCTGAAACGAGGCAACCCATGGCTGCTAATCAGATTCTCTGAATATTATGACTATGCCCCTCTAATGTTGATAGGCTGAAATAATATAATTCTGAGATGACAGAATCATGGAATCTTGATTGGGATTACACTCCTATTTCCAAAAAGATAGTCATTGATTCCACACACAACTCTAAGATAGTAATTGCATATCACTAAGATATTTCTATTTCCAACCTTAATCAAGAGTACTCTCTTGCTAAGGTGGGAGGGTAATTAACTATGAAGTCTTGCATCCATAAAAAGTAGAATCCAGATCTAAATAAACCCTAATGTAATGTTAGGAGAAATTTGGTTGAATATATATCTATCTACCTCATGAAAAAACATACTCCTACCTATCTCCAAAGATGGCAGAGCGCATCCTCGAAGGTATTTTTTTGAGCCTTCACCTCAACTTCCATAAATTAGTGTTGACTCAATTATTGTTGAACTATATGTCAACAATCATCACCTTTATTTTTTATATATGAGTTAAGAGAATCCCTTGGAGTTTATCATTATTTTGCCACTTATTCATTACCAAGGACCATAAGGATCGGAGTGTATAGCTTTATAGTATTCATACCAACATTAATGGCTTGGTGCATAAAGTTAGGAAGTGGCAAAATAAATTTTTATTTATAAATTCTTTAATTAAATTGCTTATGCTACTAGGCTTATTCATTTTAAGTAGGAAAAAGAAGTCATCCATGAGCAAACAAAAAGGATGTGAAATCATTCAAAAGGATTTTGAATAAGTCACTCACCATTAGCTTGTTGCTCCCACATAACAAAGTGTATCATAATCTATATAGCAGGTACTTGAGACTTATGCTAATTTTTATTTTCTTATTATAGGCTTCATTAACCAATGTACTCATCTCTTTTTTTGTAGGTGAAATCAATCTTAGGGTCTATTGCATAGACCCAATGAGGCCTCCATTCTTTAGTGATTACTCTCTCGGATCTCCAGAAGCTGAGAAGGAAACCATGTTGATCATTTTAGTCACATCGATGGAGATAGAAGCAGTCTTACCATACTACATGTTAACTAAGAAGATAAGAACATCATAGCCTAGAGAGGACACTGCTTGCCTTGCTACTGGAGCTACAAGAGTGCAACCAATGGAGAGTTTATCGAATAAGAAAAAGAGGTCATTGTTGAGTCATCAATAAAAAGGAAAAAGATGAAGAGGATGATGTCAACTTCCCTTGCACATGTAATAAGTTGTTATGGTTTGCATCTAGCCAATCATTTCAATAATGCATTAGACATGGGAGATTGTATGTATTCATTAATAATGAAAAATTAGCTAAACTTTGCTCTCTTATGAAGTTTCCTTTTGTCATAATGAACACACGACTATAAGTTAGGTTATATATGACCTTGACCATGAGTTCAAGATAACTCTTAAGTAATTGGGCAAGCTAAAGATTGGATGCCAAACTATGAAATCATCATAGAAAGAATTTTACCTTTACAAGGGAGATAAGAGGCTTAGAAGGAGGTTAAGGAAGAGGTAAAGAAAGCTATTGTTGATCTTTCCAACTAGAAAAAGTATTTTCAACACAAGGAAGGCATTTGAGCTGAGTTTCTAACTCACAGCATTATGAGAGTGTTGACCACACTTTTGGAGTGAGTTCTCATCCTCCTCTTCTTAGACCTAGAAGTCTTCTAGACACTAAGTGTTTCTTACTTCTAGTAATTAGCTGAACACTCAACCTAAGCTTAGATACTTAAAAGGGTTAATCATAAGATCAGGCTATGCTTTAGGACTTAGGGAGATCCACCTACCCGATAACGTAAGCCCAATCTATGCTCACCTTCCTACGCTAAATTCAAATCAAATCTCAAGTCCAAATCCAAATTCCAAACCAAATGAATGAAGCTCATGATCAAATCCAAACTCAAAATCAACCTAAGCCTTATGATTTTATCTTATGGACATAGCCTTAGCAAAATTCAAATCAATCCAAACTCAATTGATTTCTCAAATATAAATTCAACCCTTCAATCAATCCATCAAACTTACAATCAAATCCAAATCCAAATCCAAATTCTAAAACCAAATGATTAAAGCTCATGATCAAATCCAAACTTGAAATCTTTTCCAAGTCCTTTGAATCAATTTCATGAAAAAATCCCATCCAAATCCAAAATCAATTGATTTTCTTGTAATCAATTTATATCTTCAATCATCTACCTAAATATAAATCAAATCTACATTCAAATGATCAAAACTAAATCAAATTAAATCAAGATCCTTTCTGAGCCCTATGAATCAATCCCATGGGCTTAGCCAAATCTTAACCCAAACTCAATTGAATTTCTCATAATCATTTCATATCTTCAATCATCTTCATCAAAACTAAACCAAAGTAAATCAAAATCCAAACCTAAGCCACATGACCCAACTCCATGGGCTTAGCTAAATTCCTTCATTCTAAAACCCAAATTCAATTGATTTTCTCATGAATCAATTATACCTTCAATCATACTCATAAATATAAATGAAATCTACAATCAGCAAGCCAAACTAAATCAACCCAAGTCAAATCTAACCTAACCCATTTGACTTGAAATATTCAAATGAACCAAAACTCATCCAAACCCAAATCAATTGCAATTGAATTTATAGATCAATCACAAATCCATATATAAAATCAACTAAATCAAACTCAACTAAACCCAACTAGCCCACTTGACCAAAAGTAGCCAATTTGACATATTTGAGCCAAGTTTCAATCCTACCCAAATTGGATTTAACCAAGCCTATCTAAACCTCCTATCATGATTGTTGATCACCCTAGGTTGATCAATTGTAACAAGTTAGGTCAAACCAAGTCAACTTGGCCCTTCGACCAAGCCAACCTTCGTAACCCATATAAACTCAAACTAGCCAAATTGCAACCTAAGCAAAATCCCTTAAAACTAATGATTTGAACATGACTTTACTTTTAATTGAGCCAAACCAAACCCAAGTTGACAAATTGACCTAAAAGACCAAATTAGGTCAAATCAAATTACAACCAATGGCTCAAGTTCATTCCAAATTGATTGTTGAACTTGACCGCTGATTGGACCCAATTGACCCAATTGATCTACTTAGCCCTTGATATTTAAAATTCAAGTTGGCCTAAAAAACCAAATCCAAATGAAACCAAAGCCTACAATCTTCTTCAAATGATCACCCAAACCAAACTCACCTAATGCCAATTTGGCTAATTTGATCAAATTGGTCAACTTAACTCATTTGAACTCAAATGAGTTTGTTGACCTCATTTTTGGATGAGGTTAATTTAGCATGCTTAAGACACTATGCCTAGTGACCTAGAGAATTCATCTTAGGTAGGATCAACTCAAGCATCCAAATTCAAAATTAACTAATCAACTTAATAATCAATAATCATCAATCCAAAATGATTAAAAGTCAAATCAAAAGTCAACCCTAGTTAACCTAGAATTGACTTAAGTGGGACTTGGTCAAAAAAGTCAACCCACTAAAATTTGACTAAATAAAATCACCAAAAAAATATTTCTAAAAATTAAATAAATAGTTTTAATCATAAGAATAAATAAATTTGAGTTCTTTAAGGCTTAGATTAAGCAAATTAAATTCCTTAAAACAAAATAACTTAAATAAGCCACATTGAACTCAAATTGAAGAAAAATCAAAATAACATCAAACTAATCATATAGGAATGATAATAAGGAATAACCTAACTCACTATTGGGTGTGTTTAGGTCAAATGGGTCATTTGACCCATAAGAAAATAAGCTTGACTCAACTTAACCCAATTTGGGTTAAGTGAGTTAAACAAAACATAAAAGCATTAAAATTCAAAACCATCTTAACCAATGAATGTGCATAAGAGATTAATCATCTTAAACACCATTAATAAGTTAATTAATCTCCTTAATTAATAAATCAAATAACCAAATAATAAAAAAATAATAAAAAAAGGATAAAGAGAGGAAAAATTCCTTTTGTCCTCATCCCACATCACCTACCCCAAGACAAAAAAAGCCATCTCTTCAGAGGTGGTTGGTTTCAACTAAAGCAGGTAATCAAGCATAAAAAAAAAAGCTAATCATGGAGAGATAAGGAAAAAAAAGAGAAAAAAAAATAAAAAGAAAGAGCATGCCATGAAGGAAATAACATATACACATTCCCTCAAGGCAAAAAAAAAAAGCTCTCACACACCATCCCACATACAAACTGAAGCCAAACGAAATTCCCTCCTCCCTCAAAGTGTTCTCAATCAGTGGAACCATCAAAACCAAATTTTGAATCCAAAGCTTGGGCTAGTGATCAAACCACAAGGAATTCTCCCAATTCCTTGGAAGTAAGGCTTTCTCTTGAAGAATAGAAGCTACTTCAATTGATTCCAGCCTTTGAGATCCCCCAAATCAAGGTATGCCATTAATGACCTTTTTCTTCAAAGCTTTCAACCTTGGTCATTTTCCTACAAGGCTTGTTCTCCAGTGAGATCAAGCCGTATGGAGTGAAAGAGGATCTTTCAACAATCATGTAGCACTTTGAATCATCCAATTTGGTTAATTATATCAAAAGCTATTAACCAAATACTATGAACGGTCCATAGCTCTCGCAGGGTTGAGGGAGATGAAATCGGGACCATCCGTTTCTTTTAAAAAGAAACGAACGGTCCAGATCTAGCCGTTATTCTGATTAAAGCCCTTTAGGATCACGGGAGTGATCCGGTCGACCGGATCGGACGGTCGAGATCAACCGTGGATCAGCAGGTGGTGCGAAATCCACGCATGACACCGGCTCCCTAGGGATCAATCTTGAGATGGTCCAAATCTATTCCCGCTCGATTTAATTAAACCGCGTGGGACCATTCACTAAAAAAAAACTGTTCAAAAATAGTTAAGCAACTGTTTAATTAATTTTAAAAAAATTCAGGAAACTTCAAAAAATCATATAAACTCAAAAAAAATCAGAAAATACAAATTAAAGCTCTATGGATTCGTCTTGATGAGAGGAATCCATAAAAAATTAAAATCCCAATTTTTATTGGGTGATTGTTCCTTAATTTAGGTTTAATCAAAAAATATTAAACCTTAATTACTCTTAAATTAATAATCCAATTAATTTAAAACTTTGGGGAAATAAAATTAAGCTTGAAATATACCTTAGATAAATTTTTGGAGATTTAAATCTCTGAATTCAAATAGAATTGAAATTTCATATGAATTAACCCTTAAAGTAATTAAATTAATTCCCCTTTAATAAAATAATTATAAAATTTTAATTTAATAATATTAAATCAACATAATGAACATCGAATAATAATTTAACTTAATTAAACCAATATGAACCTAATGTGAACTTAATTAACTTAATTTGATAATTAAAAGGATTAAATAATTCAATTAAATTACTTAAACTTAATTAAATCATAATAAATCAACCGATTAAACAAAAATTATAAATAAACCCTCATTGGAAAGGTATTTTAGTGAATAATAAGTGAAAAATAAAATCTTTTAATGAATCTTGCCAAACTAGGCTAAATTTAAGTTTTAATGAAATAATAAAAACTTTAATTACACATTAATTACATCCCTAATTAAGCAAAAACTTTAAGAGCTTAAAATTTGATTGTAACCCTGCTTGCCATAATTATCTGAAACCAAATTAGTCTATAACTTTGGAATCCTTGAATTTTCAAATCTCTAGGTCAATATGAATGAAATAATAATTAAAAATCATTAATTCATTGGATTAACAACTAAATTGAACTAAACTGAAATAAACATCAGAAATACTTAGGGTAATTCATCAAAACATCCTAAATCAAATAATTTAATCAAATAATAAAATTTTAAGAAAATCAATACTTAATGAAAATCAAGTATAATTAAACAACTTAAGTTAAATTTAATAAAACCACTCATATTTAATGAATTTAAATAATAAACGTAAAACTTAGATTAATCAAATCAGATCAAGTAATTAACCTAAGTACTTTAGGTTAAGAATAATCAATGAATAATCACAAGATATTAATTCATATTAATGAATTAAAATTTCTTATTTAATATCTTAAGTTAAATTGAATGAAATCAAACTTAAATCAAACTCTTTAAATTAATATATGCCAAATCAAATGAAATCCATATAACTTAATTCAAAATGAAATAAATCAAATAAATTAAATCAAACAAAGTAATTCAATTAAATGAAATAACATAAATCAAACCCAAACATAAATAATATCAAAAGGATTAATTAAAATACTTAGGGATTTTAGTTAGACTTTTGGAAACCTCATTAGGATTTAGGATGTTGAGAATAAAGTGAGTTTCACTTAAAATGAAATTCATTCTAACATTCTTAAAACCTATACAACTTTAACCAAATAGAATTAACATAAAAATATGAATTAAATCATTTGAATTGAAACCAACCAATGGTAACAAATTAAAATAATTCAAATTTCAAACTTCAAAACTTAAACTTAAAGGCCTAGCAAAGACTTACCACACGAATCCCACCACTACCCACACTAGATTATTTAGGTCATGGACCCTAGATCTAGATTAGATCATTCTGTGATTTTCTTTTAATCTCTTGTGATATGTTTTGATGTGCTTCACATGTCTGTGTGGTGTATTACTTTAGACTGGATGCCTAAGCTTGTTAGTTCGTTAGACTGAATGTTAGGGTGTTCTTTCTAGATTTAACATTATTTTGACTGTGTTAAAGATTGTAATAAATAAATCATAAAATTTGTTTGCTTTGCGGTCTAAAATCCTTAACATAGTCCATAGGACGTGGGCTTGGCAAGCAACTAATGCTAAGCCCATATGTTTGTGAAATATAAACTGTTTTGTATGTTGTGTGTATTTCCTAACATCTATTTTGTAGGGCTTAGGATTTTCTTTGAATTTTAAATGTAAATTTGAGCTTAGAATTAAGTTAGGATTTATGGGGTCTAGGATTAGCAAGAGTCTGAACGGAGATGCGGTGGTCCCCTGTGGAGCCCGATGGATGTCCACGAAGATGGAGACTTTCACGGAAAGAAGACCCATAGATCTAAACTTGTAGTTCTAGGCGGGTTGTATAAGGGGAAACTTCTACCCTTTTTTTTTTCTAGGATGTATAGCGATTCATTGCATTGGCCTTTTTCTTATATAATTTAATTTGGCTTAATTTATTTTGGGTGTGCAATAGAAACAACATGCTTTTCTTAGGTTTTTTTTATCTTTATGTTTGTCTTGTGATGTATGCCTTAGACTCATAGGATAAACTAAATTTTCTACCCAACTAAATCAATTGAAACATAAAAATAAATACAACTCATAATCTTCATATAAAGGCCTAGGTATTAAAACAAGATAAAATATGTAGCAACCCCTTAGCTAGATGTCATGCATAATCATATTATTTCACTCTTAATTAATGAAGGAATTCCATCTTTACCTAGGCTTGACCTTTGAGAACCTATAATGGAAGTACACCTTCTATTTTGATTTGGCCCATGATCTTTTTCTAATTACATGCATTAGGCATAAATTGTATCCTTATGGCCTAAATGAATCATGAGTCAAAAATTATTATAATTTGAAAAATGTGCATTAGTTATATGCATCTTTATACCCTACATGATCTTAGGTATTAGGGAGTAAGTCTAGGTTCATAGATTTCTTTCCTAAAATTATAACAGCCCAGCCATCTTGCATTCATATGACTTAGCCTCATGATTTTAAAATGCGGTTAAGTGGTGTTAGCTGGCAGCTTTCTCCAAGCAGGTTGTAAGTCCAGAAGAGTCAAGGATAGGTTAGTTCCCCCAAGTGAGGAGAATGACCAATGATTCCCAAAAATAGAACTAGGTCGAGCATCGACATGTTAGAAGCACACGAGACTAGGTTCTAAAATCCTTTTAGGAATAAGTCTTCAACCCTAGGCATTTAGCCATGTCTAGAATCTAAGTCCTAGATTTCTAGAAAATGTCAACTTGAAATCTAAAATTAAGTCCCAAATTTAAGCCTAATCATAGGATAGATGAAATGTCTACTAGGCATCCCAGTATTAATAGGCATTTCTTACTTTTTCCTATTTGAATCTTAAGAATAACTCTCTCCAATTTAGACCACTCCCAATTGAATTTCCAAAAATCAATCCTTTGAAAGCTACCCTAGTAGTATTTAGTAATAACCACTTATTTCTTCAATTGAGAGTATTCTTAGGAAGAGACCCTTCCTAAGATGTAATTAACTATAGAGGCTTTCCTTTATAGGGAACCAGGATCCCAGGATAAATTAGCCATGCTCTACTTTTCTATGTAGTTCAGGGGAAAATACTTTGGTACAGGAAAGACCCATTAGCCTTAGGAGTCTTTTATTGAAATGATTGAATCCATTACAGGAAAGCATATTTATCTTTCGAGATAATATATTTATTCTTTAATATTGTATTTGGTCATCTAAATAAAATATTCCTAAACTCTATGTGGTGTCATTTCTTTTCTCTATTCCATTATAGAGAAAAGAGAACCAACAAAGTTAAAATAAAATCTAAGCCAAATCAAACCAAACTAATGACACCAATATATCCCAAATGATCATATGAAGTTGACCCAACCCTTGGTTTGACCAATTTGACCATTAGTCAACTTGACCCAACCTAACCCAATTTGACCTAAATGAGTCAAATTGAGCCAAATCAAACCAAATCAAATCCAATTGACTAGAAATTTGGGCTAACCCACTTTTGACTCATTTCAAATCTTTCCAAATCAAATCTAATGCCAAATGACCATTAGACCCTTGGTTCAAGGGCATCACATGAGACAAATCACCCATATAAGTTGTCATTTTCATTCCTTGGCCACTTGACACTCTTCCATTGGTCCACCTAGGCACCTAGGACACTGCATAATATAACCCAAGGGGTGGTTGGGCAGGCCATGACCCATGGGAGGTGAACTCACCTCCCTCCCTCCCCATTGGAGCATTTAAAACCCATAGGACACCCACTATCCCTCCTTGGTAGCCACCTCCACACCTTCACCCACTCAAATTAAGCCACCTCATTCACTCCTTGCCACCCCTCTCAGGTGGTCGGATGGCCACTAAGAGCCAAACATGATCCCAGATCAAGGAAGGAGGTATACCCTCAATTCATCCCAAAGAACAGCATTGAGAACTCTAGAAACCCAGGTGACCTTTCTAGAGTTCCCAAGCATTTGAGCTCCCATTGGTTCACCTAAGTCAAAATGCACCACCATCCCATTTGCTAAAACCTCCACCAAAGTCAAATTAACTTTGCACACACCATTCTAGGAAACCAATCTTCTCAGCTCACGACCATTAAGTACTTGATCAATGCCACCTCCCAAGCTTTGTTTCAAAACCACAAATTAAGGCTCATGCTGATTAGTAGGGCTTCCTTTCCACTAGACGAAGCTTCCTTAATCAGATTTTCCACCAATCTTGAGCTCAGGTGAGGTATGCTATTAAAATCGTTCCTTAGGCAAAAATGAGTTGAAGAAAACTTGAATCTCATGTGATCTTTACCATTGGATTCCCTCCGATTGATGTTTAGAGTTGATTTGAGCTCAGGTAAGCTTGGATCAAGTGAGCAATGGTTGACAAACTCCATTCTCCCATGCATGATGGATCATGCATTCCTCATGATCAAAATTGAAGGTCATGACTAGATCGATAGATATAATCTTATTAATGGACTAATCATAGCGTTGATCTTAGATCGATGATGAGAAAGAGTCGCCACCATGTAAACACTGAGTTGGATAAGTTTTGAGTAGCCAATCCCGCAGCGCCACATGGAAAGCTTGTCACATCAGCACACCACATGGCGTCGATGGGATTAGGCTTTAATTAGGCTTAATTAATCATTTTTAATGGCTTAAACTTCTAAAAATTATAATAAATTATAGAAAAATCAGAAAATATAAATAAATACTCATTTTAAAGGTATTTTAGAGGAGAGTTAACTAAAAATGATCTTAATTAATTTTGAATAGTAATTAAGGTATAATTAGAGTTTAATTACAAATTAATTAGCTTAATTACTCCTTAATTACTTGAGCAATTAATCCCAAATTTTATGGGTTAATTTAATGGGATGATCTCTATCTCCCATGATTTTCTTGAGATTTATTGCTCACTTAATTAGGAAAATTGACTAATTAAATCTTAATTACTCTTTTAAGTTAATTAATAATTAATTAATCTCATGAACAATAATAAATTGGTTAATTAAGTTTATTAATCATTGTTCAATAGTAAGTGAACCAAGGAATAGGCTTGGGACCTCTTTCCTAACCTCTTTCTTTGAGTTCATTTCTCTTTTTCAAAAATGAAATTAATTAAGGTTTAACTAAAATTAAAATCATAATCATATTAAACCTTAATTAATCAATTCTTAGATAGATCTTTAGGTGTTTAATAACTTAAAGGAGTTTAATAAAATTATGTTTAGTCCACATGTGTAGAAAAATTATAAGAGTTATTAATTAAGTCTTTTAATAATTATTTGTCATGAGCCAACATTTTTTTATTTCCTAGGATCATTTGCAGTTCCTTTTCATGCATATCATGTTGGCTCATAATTATTTAGTTAATTACTTTAGGGTGACATAGGTAAGGGAAACTAATTGATCTAATTAAGAGTTCAACCTAATTAACCCATTAAATCAACTTAATTATATTTTCTTAAACTAAATCAAATCACTAATGTGGGAATGGGTTTAAAGCAGCAAGTGATAATTTATCTTCTACTTTTTAAATCAAATGAAATCTAAAAACTAATTAATAAAGATGCTTTGATTTGCTTTAAATAATTTTATTTGATTTGATTGTCTTTAGGAACAAGTTTGGCTGAATGAATCACATGCTTATATTTGATTGTTCTCTTTCCAATCATGTTAAATTCGGTATGTCATTTGAATTCATGCATACATCTTTTCAAAATCAAGTAAAGTAAAATAGATTTTCTTTATGTAAGCTTGCATATGTTGATTTAATTTAATATATGTGGCTATTATCACTATTGAATCCAAATGTATTATTCAAAAGCTTATAAAATAATAATAATAATATCTGTTATGATGCTAGTTATAAATATATAAGAAATGCATGTGCTTATAGCTTAAGTGTGTAAAGGTTGAGTTCTCTTTCCTCTATTCATGTGTTGATTTATATAAGATTGAATGATAATGGGTATATAGTCTAGACATCCCGGGAATACAAAACTTTAGCTAGCCCTAAGGAGGTCATTTGATTACCTCACTTCCCTTAGTTAATAAAGGCACGTACCCATTTGATTTCATTCTTATGTATTTCAACATTAGAATTTGGATAGAGCTTTAATTCACATACATAAATGATTCAATCAAATAAAAATATAATCTTTGCATGGATTTCTTTTCTTCATTTATGTATACATTCATGTGTATTTAAGAAAAGAAAGTATATAGTCTGGACATCTTGGGAATACAAGAGTTTAGCTAGCCCCAAGGAGGTCATTTGATTACTTCACTTTCCTAGTTTAATAATGGTAGATACTTATTTATGTATTTATACATGTGTATGTATATGTGATTAATGAATGAAAATCCCCTTTTATATTAGAATTGCATGCATTCATAATTGACTAAGTGGTTGAATTAATTAGCCATATGATTTGGAGTTTATTTCTTATGTTCATGTATACGACTTTACATATGTTTGAATGCAAATGGGTACATAGTATGGACATCCCAGAAATATGAGGCTTTAGCTGGCCCTAAGGAGGTCATTTGATTACCTCACTTTTCTGGCATACCCATTTGATTTCATTCCTGTGTCTTTTTGTATAAGAATTTGGATAAAGATTTAAATTAATATGTTTAAATAATTCAATCAAATAAAAATATAAATTCTAAGCATACACATACATTCATCATTTAAGTGTGTTAAAATATATTGCATGTATAGATACACTTAGTATTAAATCATATGCATGTTACAAGTGATCAAAAGAAATGATTTAATATATTTCATGTGGTAGTAATTCAATTAAATTAATCTTAAAAAGTCTTTCATCTTGAATAGGATTATTTAAAGTGAACCCAAACTTAGGATTAATTAAATCATGTGTTTCAAAAGAGAACTAAATCAAATTAACATACTTTAGAAAATGGTTTAAGGTAGGGAAGAAAGAGGATAATCCTCTTCCTTCTCTTTATAACACTTAGTTGCTAAGTATAATCATATGAAACAAAAAGAAAATATAAATTAAAATTCTCAAATCAACTAAACAATTTAAAGTAAAACTAACCCTTTATGTTATATTAAATTCTTCCAAACTTAGAAAATTCATAACTCTAATGCCTAGTAAGACATACCACACCAAGACTTAACACACACATTAGAATTAAGCACTACTTCTAGTCCTAAGTTCGGACGATGCATGATGTGATGAATATTTTATTCTGTGATGTATTATTTTAGACTGGATGTTAGGGTGTATGCTTCGTAGACTAGATGTTATCATATATTTAAATTATGGAATTATGCTTAAGAGATGCTAAAAATAAATGTAAATGCTCTCTTTGTAGCTTACTTAAACTCCTAAGCATAATCGAAGTTAGGACAGCTGGTCTTGGTTACCCATGTGAGTGCTAGTTATATATATATATATATATATATATATATATATATATATAACTTGGATTATATGTATGTTTAGCTAACACTTATTTTGCAGATATAATTAGATTTACTTTTACTATTTTCAATGTAATTCTTGTAGTAAGAATTAAGATTGGTGCTATGGGGGATTAAGATGAGCATTGCCTAGAAGGCTTTGTCCTCGGGTTCCATGTGATGCCTTGAAGTCCACCAAATCAAAGGGGAAGGAAGATACATGAAGATATAAAGAATGAAGAAATGAAGACCCCCATAGCATTTAATAAAATTTTAATTGTGATTCATATACCAATTTGTATAAGGGTAGTATGCTACCCATATTTTCTCTTTTCAGGTTGTACAACAATACTCGACTGCACCGGCATGTTATTCTTTTATGATAGTTTATAAAATTTATTGATGTTATGTTTAAATTGTGCATTAGAAATATCATGCATTTCATTATTTTTTATGATTGATGCTTTAATGTGTGGCCTAGATGCGATTAGGCTTTTAGAGAAAAAATTAATTTTTCTACCCCAATTAATCACTCATAACTAAAATTTTCTATAACTCATAACCTCACCATAAAGCCTAGGTCTTAAATAAGATAATTAAAAGATTTAGTAACCCTTTAGCTAAATGGTTGAATGCTTCACATTATGCATGCATATTATTTCACTCTTGAAAATAGGGGATTTCCATCCTTGCATGATAGGGGAATGCTTGACTTGTGAGGGTACCCTTATATTGGAAAACACCCCTTTCTAGCTAATTTGGCCAATAACCTATTTTCATCATGCTTATAGGCATAAGAAATCCTAAAATCATTGTCCAAATGAAGTGTTAAAAACTAAATAAAATTTGAAAAGATTTTACATTAGGTTTTTCATTACTCATGCCACTCATGCTCTAGTCTCCTAGGGACTTAGTTTAATGATTTTAGTCTCTTTTCTAAATAAATAACTACCTTAGATATCTTGAAATTTATAAGACCAGACTACACGATTTTAGAATCATAAGAGGAGTTAGCTAGCGACTACTCTAGGCAGTTATAAGTCCTAAAGTCAGACGGGTTTACTCTCTCTTGTGGAGGTAAACCCTTATGTCCATCTGCCACTTAGATTTAGGTCATGCTTTATCTCATACTAAATCTCCCTAGATTTAAGATCTGAGGTAGCTTTTTCCTTCGGGCTATAAGCATAAATCCTCACCTCTTAGGCATTTCCACAATCTTGTGTTGATAAATTATAAGCCTTAACATCTAATGAAATTTTAACTTGAACAAATAACTCTCATCAATTTCAAAATTATAAAGCCCAATTATAGGATATATTGGAATGCTCACTAGGCTTCTTAGTATCATGAGCATTCCCTACTTCCTCTATTTGGATCCCAAAAATAAGTCTTCTCCTTAAACTTTCCTAATTTAGTTTTCAAACATAACCAATCCTTTAATAGCCTAACTTAAAATCTTTGGATATGATAATTATCTACTTTAATCAAGGGAATTCTTAGGGAATTTCATTTCCTAAGATGTAATTAACTATGAAGCCTTGCCTCCATAGGGAACTTTAGAACCTTGTTTAATATAAATCCTACTTTATTCATCCATATAAAGCAGGGGAAAATCTCAGGTATTTTCTAAGACCCATCATGCCTTAAGAGTCCTTATTAAGTGATTATGTTCATTGAAGGGTGATGACTCTATCCTTTGAGATAATACATTATACCTAAATATCATACTCGATCACTTGAATAAGTACCCCATACTATCTGCGTGGTGTCCCCCTTATACATCCAAAAATAAACACCATAAATTTTTTTAGCGACTCTGCTGGGGATTGTTCCTCTCTCAATCTTTAGTTGACAATTATTATCTCCAAGTGTCGATAGTGGACTTATATTATATATAAGCCCAAGACTATCTTTCTTTTCATTGGCACTTAGCTTATTTTATTCTTAAGCAAAGCTAGCCAATATCCTTTAGGTTTTAGAACCTCACTCCATGTAGGTCTTGAAACCCCTATTGGGTCCCCTAATAGGTAAAAATAAATTAACTAATGAAAGGAGATGACTAAACTTAGAACCTCTTTTCCTACTAGCTTGGTGAGGCAAGGTTCATCCCATATTCAAGAAAGTTTTAATTAAATTCAAACTAAGCAAGAAAAGTCTTTTGCAATATTTTTTGAAAGCACTTTTTCTAAATAAGATCATTTTGAAATGAACATCACATAACATAAAGTTTGCAAAATATAAAACTTTCAAATATCTTTTCAAATAATAAAGATAATAAAACCTCATTTAACATACTTAAATTTGTTAAATGTGGATCCTTTTCAAAAATCAAAATCAAATATGCATCATCAAAATCCTTTTCAATGAATTTTTAAAAGAACATTTTTCAAAATAAAATCAATCAATCAACCAACTCCATTAACATACCCAAATTTTTTAAATGAGAGTTCTTCAAAATATTTCAAACACATTTTTCAAAAATTAACCAACTCCACTTAACATACCTAAATTTGTTAAATGGAATTCAATTTTCAAAATCAAAACAAAATTAAAAATCAACATATCATTGAACTTTAATTAACATAGCCAAATTTATTAAGTGAGAGTTCTCTCTTTTCAAAAGGAACATCACACACAAAATTAAAACATATTTCAACTCCATTTTGACATACCCAATTTTGTCAAATGAGAGGTTTATTTTTAAAAATTAAAATAAATTGAACTCTATTTAATATACCTAAATTTTTTAAATAGGCTTCCCTTTTCCAAAATCATGAAAATCAAAACTCATTCGAATTCCATTTGACATACCAAAATTTGTCAAATAAGAATTTCATCGTCAAATAACACATAAAATAAATTAAACTCTATTTAACATACTCAGATTTATTAATTAGAGTTTCCCTTTTTCAAATCAAAATAAAACAAAAATATCTAACTCACTTGAACCCTACTTAACATACATAAATTTGTTAAGTGAGGGCTTCATTCTCAAATCAAAAAAAAATATCAAACACATTTGGAACCTACTTAACATACATAAATTTGTTAAGTAAGGATCTCATTTTCAAATCAAAATTCAATCAAACATATCGAACATATAACAACAACTCAAACAAAATACTTTCAAAGATTTTCAAACATACACTTGAATCTCACCTAACACAACCAAATTTGCTAAGTGAAGGTTCCGAAATCAAAATTCAAACAAAAGATAGACAATAAACCCATCTCCAAAGTCTCTCCAAATGAAAGAACCCCATCCAACATACCCAAATGTGTTGGATATGGGTTCCAAATCAAAATCAAATTCTATGGCAAAGTCTCACCTCATTTTCTAAAATCTCTCCAATTCAATGAACCCCGCTTAGCATTCCTAAATTTGTTAATAATGGGTTCAAATTCCAAAATCAAGAATCAATGATTGAAGGCAGCTATTAAACCAAGGGTATGATTCAGTTCTATTTTCAACAAATGCAGAATAGTAGTTCAGTCCTTCGTTTGCTTCTTCAGTCAATCTTCCATCATGTCTCCTGGAAAGATGATCTTCTCCTTCCCGTTTGGTGTGGATTTGGCCTTGGATCAGGCCATACTCACCAACACCACCATGCATGTCTTCAATTTTGATGTGGCTTCGAGGTTATTCGAGTCACTTGCAAGGGGCCAACCCTCAGGACTATCAGTAGAGAGGAGGTGGTAGGGTAGAAGCCACTCCATCATTTTGACTTTCAGCCTGGGTTAGAGTTTCCCTCATTGAAGAGAAAGGCCATTGAGATTCCCACGATAGTGCCTGTAATTATTTTATCTATTTTGGTGATAATTTCAATTTTAGTTCCAGTGCATGCAATGCCAGTTGTTATAGTGCCCATCATTCAGTCTGTTATTACCCTCATTGCAGTCCCAACGAGGGCTAGAATCTCCTCATTGGTTTTCTCCATTATGAAGGGGAAAGCTATCTTGGCCTCCTAGATTGTCTCCCCTACCATTGAGGTAGGTTCTAGTTCTTGTTCTACTCCTCTAATTAAGACACAATGCCGTAATAAGAATTGGAATATCAAGCAATAGTATGAGCGAGTAGTTATGGAGGTAGATGAGGCCTCTCATGTTGCTGACGAGGGTTCCCCTCGTGAGATCTATCCACTCCTGAGTGGTGGTAGGTTTCACCCCATCTCAGCTTTGAATGGAGAGGAAGACTATAGGAGGATTGCTGCATTACCTCCACTACCAACATAATTTGAGATACCAACTAGGGAGAGGAGAAAGCCCTATGCTAGTCTACGATAAGTTTTTTTGCTAGGTCGGCAGAGCCCACGGATGCTTGGAGTCCGATACATTGTTTGATTTGAGGACTTTGGTCCTTATATGTGTTAGGGATCAGATACGCAGAGAGAAAGCCTTAAAGGCTAAAGTTGCAGCCTAAATGGGCAAAAAGAAGAGAAGGAGGTATGCCAGACAGTCGGAGACCTCCACTTTGATATATTTCCTGGATTAGCGAGCTACTAGGGCTGATCATACCAACAAAGCATAGTCCTTACAGGCACTACCAGTCATAGAAGGACAGCTCTGGCAAAGAGGTAGTCAGTGTTTCTCCCATCACATTGCTCCACTCATCGCCCGCCATCACCTATCCAAGTCCCTCTTTTCGTAGTCACCACTAAGGTATAGAAGTCTACATCTAGAGAGATGACCTCTCCACTAGTGATCCAGCTATGGCCTAAGGATCCCACTCCACCTATTCCACTCATTGAGGTATGGTTGAGCTCTCCTATTAACCTTCCACCTCAGCCATGGTAAAGAGGGAGTGGCGACCCAAAAGCATCATAGTTGTTCTACCACCACAGCCAGTAGCAAAGGAAGAAGAGGATGTGAGTGTAGTCCCCATGGCAATTGATCCCCCTAGGGAGGGTAATCCATTTGTAGGCAGTGTATAGCATATAGCTTCAAATGAGCACAGTCCTACAACCAGTCATAAGCAGGTCTATGTCCTAGTACAGCCGAGTAGAGTAGGTGATCGTTCATTAGATGACATTTTAAATAGTTACTTTATTGAGATGAGGCAGATGGGTGAGAGTGATCATTCTGGTCGAGAAGAGGGTAGAGTAGATTTTGACCCCAATGAGGATGACTTATTAGAGGACTCAATAGAAGTTCATATGGTCGATACTGGAGGAAGGTGTTGTGGTTGAAGAAGAGGATGCAGTTCATTCAACCTAACACTTCCTTCAACAGCTCAAGCAGAAGGATGAGTAGATCAACAGGATCGAGAAGAGGGTTGAGGATTTATTAGCAACAGTTCTGGCACTTCAAAACTATGCTCCAGTTCTACAGCCTAGTCCCATGGAGGCCGATCAGCCTGAGCTCTTACATGTATTAGATTCTCCCAAGAGTACCTCTCTCATGGATCAGGATAATGGTAGTTTGCATAGGAAGGTCATTGATAAACCTCCGTGCATGAGAGGGACATTAAGTAGATGATGGAACAACTGAAGGAAGCATTGACATAAGCTCGAGGGAGCTCATCCATTCCAAAGGGTAGACCTTACCCGGAAGAATTCGATGTAGTTTAATACCCCCCAAAGGGTTCGTGCAATAATACTTCAAAACTTTCGATGGCTGTGGGAAGCCATGACAACGTATGACTCATTTGATGCAATGCTGCAGGACACACTTCTCTTCTACCTTTTTGTTAATAGTTTATCAGGTGTTGCATTTGATTGGTATGTCGAATTGCCTAATGGTTTGATGAAGATATTTACTGAGTTGGAGCAACTCTTTACCAAGAGATTTGCTCGAGCCCAGTAGAGGGTAACTGTGGTCAACCTCATTGTGGAGAAGCAAAAGCCCAATGAGTCCCTTATTGATTACATTCTTAGGTGGCATAACCTGAGTATAAAATGTGAACCACAGCTATCCAAACAACATGCCATTAAAATTCTTCTCAAGAATGTCCATAGTCCGGTCACCTTCATGCTCAAGGGTTTTATAATTAAGACATTTGAGAAATTAATTAATAAGGCGATCATTCTATAAGAGAAAGCCAAGCAGTTGCCTATCTAGGACCAATTATCCAAACCCAAGCAGTATAAAGTGTTTGAGAAGAGGCCGATAAAAGTTGTGTCAATGGATAAAGGGAAGCAGCTAGCCAGGGTTCAATATGAGAGACCACGAGCTTAGCAACCTCCTTTGCCACCTCCTCTACCATCACCTTGGCCATAATACTAGCCACCACAGCTGCCATAACAGCCACTGCCTCCACCACAATAGCCTACCCAACAGCAGTATTCATATCCACCACCAGGTAGCTACTTTCTACCTACTCTTGCTGATATATTAAATAAGCCATATTCATTCAAGATGGAGGTACTTAGGAAGATCTTTAAATATCTCCTAAAGAAACCTAATTTCTAACTACTAGAGCCTAAGAGGCCGGAGGAAGCGGACAAGAGTGATGATCCTAACTTTTGCCCCTAGCACCACATGTTAGGCCATGTCTTAGAGGATTGCATCACTTTCAAAGACTGGCTTGAGTGTAGCTATAAGTCGGGTGCCATAGTTATCCCTAAAGAATACTTGTTAGAGCAACCAACTAGTTCTGTTTGAGTAATCCTTAGGGATACTTGTGATCCTCTTAAGATAAAAGAAGGTTGGGATATTTTTTTATCCTAAACCTCTAAAAGATAGTCTCTAAGGTCAAGAAACTGTCCTTGCAGGTGCTTGAGATAGCTTAAACCTCCAACACTAAGGAGGGTTTGTAAGTTGCCAAGGATAACTCGAGGAAGGTGAGAGCTCAGTAGCAGTAACAACAATCAATACTTTCCCAGGATTGGCCAGTAGCGCAACCACCATCCAAGTTCATCATTCCTTCCATCGTTACAGCTACTATCACTTCATCCAGCTCTTCTTCTACCAGCAGGAGCATTATATCTGTAGACAAGGGCACTAAACCCCTTGTTCCACTTACTTTACTTGCTTTCTATCATTGACCTCCACCTAAATCAAAGAAATTAATGAAGAAAGCTAATTTTACTTACATCTGTGCCACATCTAATGATCTTATTGAGTATATTTCCAAAGAAATCTCTCCAAGTCTAAATAATAATAATAGCTCTAATAATTCAGATCATTTTTCTTTTGATTCAAAATCAGACTTTCCTTTTCTTAATCAATTGGGTTCACCCATTGAGATTGACTTGGAGTCATCTGACTTCGAAGGTCCCATAGTAGAAGCTGTAGGTATACCCGACGAGGAGGTAGAACTTTTCATCAACCCGCCACATGAAGTCACTAAAGTCAACTTATGTAGTGGCAAAGTTCTACCTCCTAGGGTAGCACCTCAGGATAAAGGTAAGCAAGTCATTGGTTCGAGTGAGCAGATAGCCCCTCCATAGGATGCTCCATCTATGAATATGCTTGTTGTTGACACCACTTTTGGAGTCAGTTCTCAATCTCTCCATCTTAGATTTAGGAGTCTTCTATACACTAAGACTTCCTTAGTCATAAGACACTTCTAGCAATTAGGCAAACACTTAACCTAAGCTTAAAGACTTAGAAGAATTAATGATTGGATTAGGTTATGCCATAGGACTTAGGGAGATCCATCTACCCTATAGCCTAAACCCAATCCATGTTCACCTTCTTAAGCCATAACCAAGCATTAAATTCAAATCCAAATCCAAACCCAAATCAAATAAAAATCAAATCCAACTAAGCCCCTTTGACTTGAAATATCCAAATGAACCAAAACCCATCCAAACCCAAATCAATTGTAATTGAATTTATATATTAATCCCAAATCCATATATAAACAACTAATTCAACTCAACCCAAAACCAAGTCAACTCTCTTAACCCATATGAACCCAAACTAGACAAATTGAAACCTAAGCCTAATCCATTGAAAGCAATGATTCATACTAACTCAAAATCAATATTTGAACATGACTTCACCATCAATTGAGCCAAATGAAACCCAATTGGCCCTCTTGACCCGAGTTGACCCAAATTGACCTAAAAGACTAAATTAGGTCAAATCAAAAATATAAACCAAATTGATTTCAACTAATGGCTCAAGTTTATTCCAAATTAATTGTTGAGGACCAAAACATGATTGGACCCAATTGAACCCAATTGACCCACTTAGCCTAAATTGACCTAAAGGGTCAAGTTGGCCTAAATTAAACCAAATTTAAATTAATTGAAACCAAAACCTATAATCATCTTCAATTGGCCAACCAAAGCCAAACCAACACCTAATCCAAGCCAATTTGGCCAATTTAGTCAAATTGGCCAGCTTAACCCATTAGATCCATTTAAACTCAAATGAGTCAAAATCAAATCTAAGCCAAATCAATCAAAACCAATGACACCAATACATGCCAAATGATCATATGAACTTGACCCAACCCTTGGTTTGACCCAATTTGATGAATTGGTTAACTTGACCCATCCTAACCCAATTTGACCTAAATGAGTCAAATTGAGCCAAATCAAACCAAATCAATTCCAATTGACTTGAAATTTTGGCTAACCCACTTTTGACTCATTTCAAATCTGCCCAAATCAAATCCAATGCTAAATGATCATAATACCTTTGGGTTAAGGGTATCACATGAGACAAATCACCCATGTAAGTAGTCATTTCCATTCCTTGGCCACTTGGCACTCTCCTAAACCTAGGCACCTAGGGCACTACCCAACCTGACCCAAGGGGTGGTTGGGTCAGCTATGACCCATGGGAGGTAAAATCACCTTACCCTCCCCATTGGTGCACATGGAAACCAAAGGACACTCACTAATCTCTCTTGGCGGCCACCTCCCAAGCTTTGGCCAACCAAACTAAGCCACCTAGAATGATTCCCTGCCATCCTTAGCCACCACTGACAGCAAGACATCCACAAAGCTCTAAATCAAGCCGAGCCATCTGATATTAGGAATAAGGGGGGTATACCCCCATCATTTCAATCCAATTCAAAGAGAGAGCCTTAGTGTGAGCTAAAGAACCCTAAGGAGAGTATCCCAAAGCTTCTTAGAGTATTTCCCAAGCTCCCCAATATCCCCTTTGTTAGATCTCTTCAAGACAAAATAGGGCACTCCTCCATTCGATCCCATGGCCTCAAACCTCCACCAAAGTCAAATTAGCTTTGCACACACCATCCCAGGCACAGCAGAGCAAGCTTCTAGCTCCCACCACCAGATAGGACTTGATCGGGACCTCCCAAGCCTCAGGTATTGGTCTTCCAAGCAAACTACACCAAATTAAGGCTCGTGCTGATTAGTAGGAATTCACCTCCACTAGACAAAGCTTCCTCAATCAGATTTTCCACTTGTCTTGTGCTTGATGAGGCATGCCATTAAAATTGACCTTAGGTGATAATTTTGTTGAAGATTTTTGAAGGAAATGTTCATCTCGTGTGATCGTTGGATCCCCTCGATCATGGTGAAGGTGTGGGATCCATTTGGAGTAGCTTAAGTAAGCTCGGATCACGTGAGCAATGGATGGACCATTCTCCCTCTCATGACGATAGATCACACACCATCCATTTCACGTGATCAGAATGGACGATCATGATTAGATTCACTAGATCGATCCGATTTAACCTTATTAAGCTATGGGATTAATCGTGGCCGTTCGATCTAAGATCAGACGGTGTACGAGAAAGTGCATCCACCATCGCCACATAAGAACTGACTTAGATAAATTTTAAATAGCGAATCCCATGGTGTAGTGCGCCGCGTCAGCGCGCCATGTGGAGTCGATGGGATTAAGCTTTAATTAGGCTTAATTAATAATTTTTAATAGCTAAAACTTCTAAAAATTATAACAAATCATAGGAAAAGTAGAAAAATAAAAATAAATACTTATTTTAAAGATATTTCAGAGGAAAATTAATTTAAAATGCTCTTAATTAATTTTTCATAGTAGTTAAGGCTTAATTATTATTTAAATATAAAATTAATTATCTTAATTACTCCTTAATTACTTGAGAAATTAATCTAAAATTTTGTGGGTTAATTTAATGGGATGACTTCTGCCTCCCATGATTTTCTTGGGATTTATTGCTCACTTAATTAGGAAAATGAACTAATTGAATCCTAATTACTCTATTAAGTTAATTAATGATTAATTAATCTCATGAATAGTAATAAATTGGTTAATTAAGTTTGTTAATTATTATTCAATAGTGAATGAGCTAAGGGATAGGGTTGAGACCTCTTTCTTAACCTATTCCCCTAAGTTTATTTCTCTTTTTCAAAAATAAAATCAATTCAGGTTGAATTAATTAATTAAATTAAAATCATAATCACATTAGACCTTAATTAATTAGTTCTTGGGTAGATATTTAGTTGTTTAATAACCTAAAGGAGTTTAATGAAATTATGGTTAGTCCACATGTGTGGGAAAATTATAAGAGTAATTAAGTAAGTCCCTTAATTTAATTATTTATTAATAATGAGCCAATTGCATTAGGGCCCTTTTATTTCCTAGGATCATTCTAAGTTTATTTTCCATGCATATCATGCTGGCTCATAATTATTTAGTTAATTACTTTATGGTGGCATAGGAAGGATAATTAATTAATCTAATTAAGAGTTCAACCTAATTAACCAATAAAATCAACATAATTACATTTCCTTAAACCAAATCAAATCACTAATGTGGGAATGGGTTTAAAATAAAAAGTGATAATTTTTCTTCTCCTCTTTAAATCAAATCAAATCTAAATCTTAATTAATAAAGAAGCTTTGGTCTGTTTTAAATAATCTTATTTGATTTGATTGTCCTTAGGAACTAATTTGGTTGAATGTATCACATGATTATATTTGATTATTCTCTTTCCAATCATGTTAAATTTGGTATGCCATTTGAATTCATACATCCATCTTTTCAAAATCAAGTAAAGCAAAATGGATTTCCTTTATGTAATCTTGCATGTACTGATTTAATTTAATAAATGTGTGGCTATTATCACTATTAAATCCAAATGTATTTTTCAAAATCTTATAAATGAATAATAATATGTATTATGGTGCTAGTTACAAATACATATGAAATGCATGTGCTTATAGCTTAGGTATGTGAAGTAAAGCCATCTTTTCCTTAATTCATATGTGGTTTTACATATGATTGAAGGTTAATAAAGTTATAGTATGGACATCCTGGGAATATGAGGCTTTAGCTAGCCCCAAGGAGGTCATTTGATTACCTCACTTCCCTGGTTAACAATGACACATACTTATTTGATTTCATTTACATGTATTTCTACATTAAAATTTAAATGGAACTTTGTTTCACATACATAAATGTTTTAATCAAATAAAAATATAATTTTTTGCATGATTTTATTTCTCTTATTTACATATACATTCATGTGTAGTGAGATAGCAAAGTATATAGTATGGACATCCAAGGAATATGAGGCTTTAGCTAGCCCCAAGGAGGTCATTTCATTACCTCACTTCCCTTGTTAACAAAGACAATTACTTTCTCATTTCTCTTTACAAGTGTATGTATGTATGGCTAAAGGATGAAGATCCCCCTTTCTACTAAAAATGTATGCATTCATAATTAGTTAAGTGTTTGGATTAACTATTCATGTGATTCGAAGCTTTCTTTCCTATATTCATACATACAAATTTACATACATTTGAATACAAATGGGTATATAGTTTGGACATCCCGGGAATGTGAATGTTTAGCTAGCCATAAGAAGTTCATTTGATTACCTCACTTTCCTAGTTTAACAATGGCACATTCCTATTTAGTTTCATTCTTATGTATTTTTGTATAAGAATTTGGATAAAGATTTAAATTAATATGTTTAAATAATTAAATCAAATAAAATATAAATTTTAAACATACACATACATTCATCATTTAAGTGTGTAAAAATATGTTACATGTATAGAAACACTTATGATTAAATCATATGCATGTTACATGTGAAGGAAAGGAATGATTTAATATATGTCATGTGGTAGTAATTCAATTAAATTAATCTTAAGAAGCCTTTCATTTTGAATAGGATTATTTAAAGTGAACCTAAACTTAGGATTAATTAAATCATCTAATAATCCATTCATTAAAGAGAACTAAATCAAATTAATGCACTTAAAAAGTGGCTTAAGGTAGGGATGAAAGGGAATGATCCCCTTTCTTCTCTCGATGACACTTAGTTACTAAGTATAATTATATGAAATAAAAGAAAACATAAATTAAAATTTTCAAAACAATTAAACAACTTAAAGTGAAACCAACCCTTCATGTTAAACTAAATCCTTCCAAACTTATAAAATCATAACGTCAATACTTTGTGAGACATACCACACAAGTCTTAACACACACCTTAGAACTTAGTCACCAATTCTACTCCTAAGTTAGGATGGTGTATGTTTTATTTTGTGATGTAATGTTTTAGATGAATGTTAGGGTGTATGCTTCATAGGATGTATGATAGGCTGATATTAGCCTAATCATATTTTCTATAGGGGATTATGCTTAAGGGGATTCTTAAAAAAATAAATATAAATGCTTTCTTTATAGGTTACTTTAACCCCTAAGCATAATCCAAGTTAGGACAGGTGGGCTTGGTTACTCTTGTGCGGGGTGCTAAGTTTAAATCATACATATAACTACTTGGGATTATATATTAGTTTAGCTAACCTCTATTTTGTAGGTGTAGTTAGATTTATTTTCTCTATTTTTAATGTAATTTTACAATAAGAATTTGGATTAGTGCTATGGGAGATTAGGATAAGCAGTGGCTAGAAGGCTTTACCTTGGGGTGCCCTATGATACCTTTGAAGCATGCACATCCAAATCAAGAGAATGAAGAAAGAAGATATGAAGAAATGAAGTAAAGAAGACCCCAATAGCATTTAATAAAATTGTGTTTATTCTTTTATATTTTGGGTTGTATAAGGGTAGAGCTCGGTTACCCATCTTTTCTCTTTTCGGGTTGTACGGTGGTACCCGATCGCACCACCTCTTATTCTTTTGCAATAGTTATAAAATTGATTGATGATTTGTTTAAATTATGCATTAGAAATGGCATGCTTTTTATAGTTTCTTATGATTGATTCTTTAATGTGTGGCCTGGATGCGATTAGGATCTTAGGAAAAAAATTAATTTTTCTACCCCAATTAATCCCACATAATTAAAATTTTAATAATTCATAACTTCACCATAAAGTCTAGACATTAAACAAGATAATTAAAAGATTGGGCAACCCTTTAGCTGAATGTTGTATGTCTCACATCGTGGATGCATCTTGAGTCACTCTTGCAAAATGAGGGTCTCCGTCCTTACATGCTAGGGACCGCTTAACCCATGGGAAAACCCCTACTGACGAAGCTTCACCTTTTTTATCTTTCAATTTAGCCAATAATTTTATTTCATCATTCATGTAGGCATCAAAATCCTAAAACCATTATCCAAATGAAGTGTCAAAAATTAAATAAAATTTAAAAAGATTTTGCATTAGATTAATTCATTACTTATACCACTCAAGCTCTAGTCTCCTAGGGAGTGAGTTTAAGGACTTTAGTATATTTTCTAAATAAATAACAGTCCAACTATCTTATAATTTCACATGATTGGACCACATAGATGTTAAATGTAGGAGGAGTTGGCGACCACTCCAGTGTAAAATAGCCCAATTGAGTGGTTTAACCTCTCTTATGGAGGTAAATATTATGCCCATCTTCACTTAGATTTAGGTCATGCTTTAGCTTATGCTAAAGCTCCCTAGATTTAGGATTTGAGGTTGTTATTTCCTTTGGGCTACAAGCATAAATCCTCACATCTTAGGCATTCCCACAACCTTATGTTATTAGATTATAAGCCCTAGTAATCTAATAAAATTTCAACCTAAACAAAATAATTCTCTTCAACTTTAAATATATAAAGCCCAACTATAGGATAGATTGGAAAGCTTACTAGGCTTCCTGGTATCATGAGCATTCCTTACTTATCTCCTTTAGCTTCTAAAAAAAGTCTCTCCATTTGATTTACCTCGATTGATTTCCTAAATATGCTAATCCTTTGATAGTATAACCTTGAAATCTTTAGAGACCTTAATTATCTACTTTAATCAAGAGTATTCCTAAAGAATTTACCTTCCTTAGGATGCAATTAACTATAGAGGCTTGCCTCTATAAGGAACTTTTGAACCCAATTTAATATAAACTCTACTTTATTCATCCATGTAAAGTAGGGGAAAAATCTCTAGTGTATTCAAAGATCCATCATGCTTTAGGAGTCCTTATTAGGTGATTAGGTCCATTGAAGGGTGATGCCTCTATCTTTCAAGATAGTACATCATACTTCAATACTTTATCCAATCACTTCAATAAGTATCCCCTACGATCTGCATGGTGTCCCCCTACATTCAAAAATAAAGACCACAGTTGTTGAGAACTAACCTAGAGTTGATTATAATGTCCTAGCTCATCTTAAAAAGTTTTTAGTTAAGTTAAGCATATACGATGCCTTTATCTTATCCAAAGACATGAGGGAATCTCTAATCAAGGCCTTACTTGATCCAAATATATGCTTAGCTTAGCTAGCCACTACAGAAGAGGAGGCATGCCACTCAAAGGACTTCTTTGGAGTTACATTCGACGATGAAGACTTACTTCTAGGGACAACCGAGCACAACCGCCCTATTTACATTATAATGGATGTTGGCATATATAGGTTATTTAGAGTTTTGGTTGACCTAGTGCATCAATCAATATTATGAGTCTAAGAACCCTTGCCTACTTGAGGATCGACATCTCCAAACTCTAAAAAAAGGATGATGTTGAGAGGATTCAATGAATGAGATGAGAGGTCCTTATGCTCCATAGTGTTTCCCTTGGAGATAGATGATTGGAAGACAGAAGCCAAGTTTCATATTATAGACACAAATACATCTTTCAATGCTTTGCTTGGAAGACTGTGGATACATGAGAACAATACAATTCCATCCTCTCTACATCAGTGTATAAAATTTATGAGAGGTGGGATCGCCTACTATGTCAAAGGAGATCTCAAACCATTTGCAGTCCATGAGGTTGACATATATGAGGATGTGTATTACTACCTCCCTAAAAACCAACAAGTCTATTCTCATGAACTTGTCCAAAGTTCAAAAATAAAAAAAAAATGAAAATGAGAAAGAAAGAGAAAAAGAAAAAGAAAATAAAAGGGAGCGAGAAATTGACTTGAAGGAGGAAGTGGAGCCTCACATTAGATTCCACCCACACTTCGTTACTCCATTCAAACATATCAGTAGGATGACCTGACCTCCACAAGGTAGAGGAAGACGCTAGTTCAGAGGCAATCCCAGGGGTGAAAAACCTCCTTATTGGCCACCCAATCAAAAATATGTCCTAGCTACAAGGAGTACACCTGCTATCCATATAGACTTAGAATCTAATTCAAAGAATGAGACTTATATGGTTAGCACACTAACCAGCTCAGCAGCAGATTCTTTTGAAGGTGACACTTGAGCCAGATAGCGATGAAGATTGGGCTCTAAAGCAAAGCATAAGTGTATCCAAGTTTGTAGGTGAAAAAGTTAGGCATCAATTGGGAACCTTAGCTCTAACCCCACTTTTCTCATAAAAGTTGAGGGTTTGGTAGTTAAGGAAGCCCTAAATCATCCACAAATGTGAAGACTCAGAGGTTCTTTTTGGGAGCATCATCCTCAAGTCAAGAAGTCAATGTAGAACTTGAGGATGATTTATATAAATATTTAATAGAATTATTTTCTGATTGGTACTCACCTTGTGTTCATAATTTAGCAAAGGGTTAATCCAACATACTTCGCCAAAGCACGGGTCAGACTATTTTGAAAGAATAGGAAAGAACAAATGCAAAAGCTCTCAAACAAGACCGAGACTAGGATTTGGTACAGTGTGTCCAGTTGATGATTACGATTACTGCTTAGTCATCACCGATCATTTAGAATATGATAGGTTCTTTTCAAATCAAATTAACTCATATGAGAAGGTATGCTTAGAAACTTTAGATGGTTTGGATGATTTTGAAGTCAAAGATGCACTTCCAGAGTTCAAAGAAGAGATCAAGTCAACCATCGATGAGCTCAAGGAAATCAATCTAGGAACTGAAAGAGATCCATGCTCGACATACCTCAGTTCCTTATTGAATGAAATTGAAACCAATGACTTAGTTAGGCTATTGACTGAGTTTAAAAACTACTTCACATGGAGTTATGAAGAGATGTTTGATTTATCTCCTGACGTAGCAGTTCACAAACTAGCAATAGAGCTTAGTGTTAACCCTATCAAGCAAGCTCCTAAGCACATGCGATTAGACATTGAACAACAGGTCATTTTGAAGTCAAGAAACTGATTGATACTGGTTTCATCTGGGAAGAAAAATATCCTATAGGTTGGCCAGTGTCATTCTAATTAAGAAGAAGAATGACCAAATTCACATATGTGTTGATTTTATGGATCTAAATAAGGCATGTTTGAAAGATAAATTTCAACTATCAATATTACAACTGATGGTGGACATTGTCTCATCTCATGCAGTCTTCTCTTTCATGGATGGCTCATCTGAATACAACCAAATAAAGATGGCCCCTAAAGATGAGAAAAATTCTACTTTTTGAACCCTGATCGGAATCAATTGCTATATGGTCATGCCTTTCGGCCTTAAAAATGTTGGTGCTACCTACCAATGGGCCATGACTTAAATCTTCGATGAACTCATTCATCATCAAGTTGAATGCTATGCCAATGATCTTGTAGCTAAAAGTAAAGAAAAGGAAGACCACCTCTTTGACTTGAGAGTAGTTTTCACATGGTTGAGATAATTTAACCTCAAAATGAATCCCCTGAAGTGTGCATTCAAAGTAGCTTGAGAGAAATTCTTTAGGTTTGTTGTCTGACACTGAGGAATCAAAATCGATCTGGAGAAAATCAAAGTAATATTAGAAATATCACCCCCTAAAAGTTTCACTCAATGTATATCATTTCAAGGGCGGTTTGCGTATCTAAGACACTTTATATCCAACCTATCAGGAAGATGCCAGCAATTCTCAACACTTGTCAAAAAGGGCACCAAGTTTAAGTAGGATGACAAGTGTCAACATACCTTCGAAGACATCAAGCACTACCTGATGATGCCGCTAGTTTTAGTAGCCCCTATTCCGAGCAAGCTGCTTATACTTTACACTGCTGCATTAGATGACTCCCTCGGCACTTTGTTGGCCCAAGCTAATGACAAAGGAAAGGAAAACATGCTCTACTACCTCAGCCATCATTTAATCCCTGCTGAGACTAATTATCCACCCATTGAGATGCATTACCTAGCTTTAATCTTTACATCCCAAAAGCTATGACATTACATGCTTTCTCATAAGGTGAACTTGATCTCTATAATCAATCCACTATAATATCTCATGACATGGCTATAGCTATCTGAATGGTTGGCATGTTGGTCCATGACTTATCATAGTTTGATATCACTTTCATACCCCTCAGTGTAGTGAAAGGAGAAGTACTGGCGGATTTCTTAGCAGCACTCCCACTTCCTACTGACTCTCTACTTAGTAATGACCTTCCCGAAGAATAAATCATGAACTTAGGGGATACTAGTATTTTCTATTGGTGGATGTACTTTGATGGTGCGGCTTCCTCTAAAAAAGGAGAAGAACCATAATTTACTATTCCAGGAAAGGCAGGGGTAGAAATAGTTCTCCTAACTCCAGACTGCGATGTGATGAGATTCTCATATCACCTGTCCAATCCTTGTACCAACAACGAAGCTGAATATGAGGCTTTGATTGATGGTCTGGAGTTAGCTGTTACTCTAAGCATCCATAACATCAATATCTATGGGGATTCTCAATTAATCATCAATCAAATCACTAGGTCTTACAAGATTATAAAGCCTAAGCTTCAACACTACCATAAGTACACTATAGAGTTGTTGGCCCAAATCCTAGACGTTACCATTGACAAGTTTCCTTGAGGAGAAAACATCATAGCAAATGCTTTAGCCAAACTTGCCAAAGAGTTAGCATGTCTGGAAGATGAGTCCATATCAATAAGGGTCCAAATAGACATGTCTTATCCTTTATTGATATCAAACTTATCGAAAAGTACTCTCTTGAACGGGAGGTTGGAAAGTTAATCTAACATATTTGGATTAATTTAGGTTGTTTGGTTGGAAACTTTATAAATACATGGGTTTATTTTTCTTGTTTGATAGAATGAATGTAATGCAAACTATTTCATGGGGTGAAGAGTGGTGGTGGTATCTAGTAGTTATTGGAGTTGGTGGGCGGTCTGCGGCGGCAAGTGGCTGGTGGTCACCAATTGATGGATGAACGATGATGGTGGTTGGTGGCAGCTAGCGGTGCCCGATTGCTAGCGTCTATGGTGGGAGTGGTTCTCACTTCACACTGGTCGGTGTATTTAAAATTTATTCAATTTGGGTGAATTCTGAATGCTCCACAAATCTCTTTTCCAAAGTATTTCAAATTCACCACAAATACTTTGTGTATTTATTTTGCATTAGATCAAACTCCTTAAATCTTAAAACCCTGCATTTACTTTACTTTGTACTCCTAATTTCCTCAACCAAACATCCCCTTAGAATATTCTTTTGCTTACTTTCCTTGAAGCACCTAAAGACTAAAGAAGTGACTAATCTTCTAAGTAACTCGCTTCCAAGTAAAATATATTGAGTAGCCTTAATCTTGTATCTCCTAAGATCATTGAAACTTTGTGTGACCTGCCATGTCCTAAAAAAAATTAAAGAAAGGATTGATAAACTTTAAGCGAGTATTTGTAATAAATCACACACCAACTAGTATTTGTAATAATTAGTGTTATACTCTATTACTAGTATTAAAAAAGCCCTACATTTTGTTGGATATTTTGAGATTAATTAGGTTTAATTAAAAATAATTTTTAAAATTAATCTTAAAATACAAATCTAAATGCCGTGAAATTTTCAAGGGATGTTCTTAGTGTTATACTCACCTATAGTGAAAGTTTTAGAGTATTTGTAAGTGTGTATAATAGTCAATAATTTTTAAACTCTAAGAATTAAAAATTATTTAATAATCAATTTAAAATTTATAAAGTTCACTTCAAGAGTTAGGCTCACTTCAATGACATAAAGAAACTTAGAGAAAATGAGTAATTCATTTGATTTTGGTTTAACCATAAAAAATCTCCAATTTGGGGTTAATTAAGTTTATTTAATTCATTAAATTAGCTATAATTTTAAAAATTTATAATAAATCACACAATAATCCAAAAATACAAATAATTTTTCCTTATGCTCACCTAACATAGAGGAATCCAATAAAATTAAAAGCTTCAATTGGTATTGGGTACTTTGAGGATAATTTAAACTTAAGTAAAAATCATATTTTTGTGATTAGCCTTAAAATAAAATTTTAATTATTTTGAAACTTTTAGGATATGTTTTTCATGTTATCATTTTGCTCTTTAATTTTTCTTAAAATTTTAATACACGTATTTTATGACTAATCTAATTATTAAGGTTAAGATGCAAAGTGGCTTAATTGATGAATTCAAAATTATGAAAATTGTTTCTTAATGGTCTAAATCACTTAATAAATATAAAATATCATGATGAAAATATTAAAAACTCTTGATCTCTATTAAACCCATTAATCACTTTTATTAGGTTTAATTAAACATAATAATTGACTAATTTATTAATCTACAACTTAATGTTTTCACAAATAATTAAAATTGAATCTAACTGAATTAAAAATCACACGGATAGTTCATGTAGACTCTTAGAAATATTTCCATAAAGTTTTAAATTAATATAAGGTGTATTTTAAAATTATAATTACGATAATCATTTAAATTGTATTTAAAATTCATGAAATTTTATAAATTATGAAAATAATCTTAAAAATCATCTAATGTCACAAGTCAGAGAGAGCATTTTAGAGTACTTATTAAATTATTTTAATATTCTTAATATTTTTAAAAATAATTAAATAAAATATTAAACAATGAATACTTTTAAAAATTCATCAAAATCATATGGAATATTCGTATGGTCCCTCTTATTTGTATAAGATAATTTCATGAAGTTTAAAATTGATTAGGTTAATCAAAACTAATTTCAAATGAATACCTATTTTCTAATATAAATTTTATATTAATTACTATTTTGCTTAGAAAATTTATAATAAATAAAATAAAATTATAAATTTTGTCAAAATTTTCCAACAAACCGACATTAATAGAAAACACTTAGAAAAAACTGACTTATTTTGACTATTGAAATATTTTTTATAATTTACAAACATGAATCAATCAAATAAAAAATAGAAAATCAGAATAAATCTCAAATTACATGAAATATTTATGGGAGTGTTGGGATCTCATTTCCAACCCTCCCTAATTTAAATATTTTCTTAGTCATAAAATATTATAAAAAAATTATAAAATTCCAAATTAATTAAAATAATTCCAAATCTTTGTAGCATGTTTCTCTAAAATCCCCAACACTATAAAATATTTTCATAGTTTTTGAAAGTATTTTGGTTTTGGTTTGAAATTTTTTTTCTTAATTAATTAATAGATAATATTAAATTAGTAAAAAATTAAAAATTAGCTAAAATATTATGACATTTTTCTAGATATATCCATAAAATTTATAATATTATTTGGACTCAATTTAAGATTGAAACTCAAAACTTAAGTAATAATTAAAAGGTGGCATCATTAATTAAAAATAACTAAAAATTCATAAAAAAATCATTTTTGTTTAGAGTCTTATGGTGATTCCTTATTCTTTGGTGTGGTGTTCACCCAATCTTAATATCCACAACTTCCCAGACTCTTTAAAAATATTAAATTCAACTTAAACCTAAACTAAATTATAACTTCAAATCTATCTTCAAGAAATAAATCATTTAAATCAAAATCATCTAATAGTACTAACTTAAACCTTGATCTTAAACTAAAACTTAAATATCAAAGGCTAGAATTGACTCACTACATAACCTTTATGCGCGCGCGTGCACACACACACACACACATACTAGATTACTAATCACCAATCTTAGACTTAGGTTAGGGTAGTGTTTTATTGTGATGGAATAATTTTTTTTATTTTATGATATAATATTTTTAGATTGGATGTTAAGATTTATTTGCTCATAAATTGGATGCTAAGGCATTCTTTATTAGAATTAATTAGATTTTTTTTGTAGGGATCCATGCTTAAAGGGGCCACTATAATGATTTTAAATTTAATTTACTTGCAGGTGCTTGCTTATTCCCCTAAGTATAACTCATTAAATTAGGGTAACTTGACACCCATTGGTGTTAAGTTCAACACCTAAATTATAATTGCTTGATTGTATGTTTGTTCTTTTCACTAATTATTCTTTTTTAGGGGTTAAATTTTTGTTAATTGCAAATATAGTTTATAACTAAATTATGTTTGACTTATGGACTTTAAGATGAGCAATAGGTAGAGGGTGTAGTCTAGAGAGGATTTATGATGTTTGGAGCATTCCACTAAGAAGAAGAAGACATGAAGACCCCATAAGCTATTTCTTTCTTAGTTCTAAGCTAGGCTATGTAAAGGTAGAGCTTGATTGCCCACTTTTTTCTTTTCTTTTGGAGAGTATAGTAGAACTTTATCGTACAAACCTTGCATATATTAATTTAATTATTTGATGTGTTATTTACTTTCTATGTGCATTAAAATTACATGCTTTTCTTAGATTTTTTTTTTTTGATGATGTTTATTATATGTAGACCTGAATTTTCATTAGGATCTTAGGAAAATAAGTTTTCTACTCATTTTAGTTTAATAAATTCATAACTTAAATTAAACAACTCATAACCAATCATATCTAAAGGTTTAGGTATTGATCAATAAGATAAACTAGAAATTTAAGATTGAAGAATCATGATGCATATTATTCTATCTCCTTGTAAGGGCCTTTTCATTATTGCATGTATGGGGCCATCAGTAAAATGAGAATGAATGCCCTTCATGAGAAAATCTGCCTCTTAACTATGACTTACCCTTTGGCCATTGCTAATATTACATGCATGTATATATGATTCATACTCAAGCATTCAAAAATAATTTTAATAAAATATATAAATTTTGTAAATTATTGCATTAATTAGAAATATTTCATATTAATAATGATCTTGTATATGGAAGTGAGTTTAAGTTCTTAGATTCCCTTCTTAATAGACAACATCATACACCATCTTGCAATTCATAAGATTAACCATGTAATTTTAAAATATATGAGGTATTAGATGACAGTCCATCCATATAGGTTATAAGTTCAAAAAAGTCAAAATAGATTCATACTCCTAGGTGGGGGTGTACCAATTAATCCTAATTTTCTCTCGTTTGATTTGGTTGAGCTTCTAACTTGTATAGGGGCACCTTAATTTGAAAGTCTACGGAAACTTATTTCTTCTTTACTATAGAGATAAGTCATCACCTCTTAGACATTCTTATAGTCATGTATTATTTTACTCAAAATAATAATAAATTTAAAATACAAAAATATAAAGCATATTCACAAGTCAAAATGCTTACTGAGCTTTCCAATATCAAAGAATCTCTAATTTCTTCTCTTTTTAATCCAAAAAGAATTATACTACTTGATCCACCCAACTTGCCCTCCAAATTTAGTAATCTTGAATTAAATTTTGAATCTAAGAGACATTAGTCTATAGCAGATCACATCTTTTTAGATGTAATTAACTATGAGGGGTTTGCTCCTGCTGGGAACTTACAACCCAGGTTAAAATAAATTCGATCATATTTTCATTATGTAAGACAGGAGAAAAATATTTATTATACATAGGCTCATCAGCCTTAGGATTTTTTATTAAATGATTGAATCTATCATATGTTGATATTTCTATCTCTTCAGATGGTATATTATTCCTTGATTATGTGTTTGATCACCCAAATAAGAACTCCTAAGATCTATGTGATATTCTCACATTTAAATCGCCACATCCTTCTACCAATATAGACTTCTAAATATGGCGCACCTCTAAATCATGAGTAGTGGGGGAGTGTGTAAGGTGATTGGTCAAGTTACACTTTAAGCGAGTAGTTCGGGGGTGGGGGTTTTTAGTTGAACACCTCTTTTAGGTACTTCGGGTGAGTTTGTTTGATAAGTTGTGGTGAGCTATTCTGAAGAGGTGGTGGGTAAGTTCTTTGTCAAATGCTACACTTGGTTAGCATGATCCCTTGGTTGTTGGGGGAGTTGCGTCCTAATGTGGGTTGAGCCCATGATGAATTGAGCGAACCAAATATGCCTTGGATATATAATTACTATTAATAAAATAACAGTGACATTACTTAAAAACTTAATTAAATTTTATTTTCTTAAAAATTTTAGTAACTATCAAATATTTTAATTAATAAATAAAAATAAACTTATATTATATTTATTAGAGAGATTTACATACATTCCGTAAAATTCATATATATATTTATACATCTAACACCTAAATTTTAATTTTTTTATGTCCAACGCCCAAGTCTTCAATATCACATCAAAAAATGGCACCATCACTCACTTTTTAAAAGTGAAATGCATAATTTTAAGCATAGGAAAGTGTTAGATAAGTAAATATCTAATTTTAGATGTTAGATATGCAAATGCATAAGAATTATGTGATATGCATGTCAATCTTCCTATATATTATTGTAATTTAATAATAAAATATTAATGAGATTAATATAATTACAAGTTAACATTTTTCTAATTAAATACTCATTTATATTATATCTTACGCACATTTTTCTAATCTTAAAATATTAATATTCTAGTATATATCTATTTATCTTGAATATATAGTTAAATATAAATTATTTAAATTAATTTATAATTACTATACTAAACACTAATTAATAAAATCAATTATAAAAAAATTCACATAAACAAGTTATAATAATGACGTGATGATGAATGACTAATTATTATGGAATATATTGCAATAATATTTTTAAAAAAATTTATGCCAAATATATAAATTTATATTTTAAATTTAATGGGAGTTGAAGGCCGAATGGCATTGCTTCTTATAGACAATGTAATCATGACAATGGACAAGCGTGCTTTCCACCAATGGATAAAAGTGGCCTTTGCTTCCTTCTTTTTCTCCTGAAAGGTATTAAAGGTTTGCTCAAAAGACAATCAGTTGTGGCAACCATAAATCTATTTAACGAATATGTATATATATACTCACACACATTTTTTTAAACATTTAGAAGAGGCAATTGTTAAAGACTAAAAAGATGTCAGATCAGTGGAGAAAGAGTTTATTGGTTCCTATGTTTAAGAATAAAGGTGAAGCACAAGAGTGTGCAAATTATAGAGGAATTAAGTTAATGTGTCATACATTAAAATTATGGGAGAGAATAATTGAGCATAGGTTACGATGTGATACGTTTCTCACAATCAGTTTGGTTTCATGCCGTAGATCTACTATGGATGTTATACATTTGTTAAGGGTTTGATGGACGCGAGAAAGTAAAGGATCTACATATGATATTTATTGATTTAGAGAAAGCTTATGATAAAGTTTCAAGAGATGTTCTTTGGAGTTCTAGAGCAGGAGTTAATATTGGTTATATTCAAGTCATTAAGGATATGTATAATAAAGCTATTACTTGTGTCCAAACACAAAGAGGATTGACAAAATATTTTCCTATTTCAGTTGGATTACATCAAGGATCACTTCAAGCCCTTATCTTTTACTTTAGTTATGGATGTTCTTCTAGGCATTTACAAGAAGATGTTCCTTGGTGTATGATTTTTTCGATGACATTCTTCTTGTTGATAAGACTAGAGAGGGAGTCCAATAGAAACTTGAATTATGGACTCTAGAGTCTAAAGGTTTTAGTTTAAGTAGATCAAAACTAAATATATGGAGTGTAATTTTAGTTGTAGAAGTTCTAGTGATAATGTTGTGATATTAGGTGAACAAGTCATTAATAAGAGTGAGCGTTTCAAATATTTAGGCTCTATTGTTCAAAATGATAGTGAAATAAATGGAGATGTTATTAGTAGAATTTAAGTTGGATGGTTGAAGTGGAGGAATATCGGCTGTATGTGATAGAAAAGTTTCACTTAAACTTAAGGGAAAATTTTATAAGATGGTGGTAAGACCAATGACTTATATGGTGTAGAATGTTGGCCAATAAAGGATGCATAAGACTAAGTTAAGTGTTACGAGATGAGGATGCTTAGGTGGATGAGTGGCTTTACTCTTAGAGGTAGAATGCAAAATGAGTATATTGGAAAAAGTTGAGTAAGGTGGTAGAAGATTAGAGTGCCTTAGATGGTTTTACATAAAGCATCGGCCATCCGATGATCCATTAGGAGAGTAGATGCATTAGATTTGCCTTATGTTAAGAAAGATAGAGGTAGACCTAAAAAGACTTGGTTAAGATATATAAAAAATGATCTTAGTATACTTGATTTAAATGAGAATTTGACACATAATAGGACACAATGGAGACCAAGGATTCATGTAACTGACCCCACCTAGTGGGATTAAGGCTTGTTGTTGTTGTTGTTATTGTTGTTAGAAAAGGCAAAAGTATAAATTAGAAATATGATGCAAAGAACCCAAATAAAAAAACAACTATTTATTTTTCCTGAATTGTAATTGAAAACTTCTTCAAAAATGACCTTTTTGATCTTAAAATTACTAATTTGACAACATATAAAGACAATTCTACCTACCATTTTAGGGACTAAAGGTCATTATTCAAAATAACATCGCACTTCTTCTGAACTTTTTTATCTAAAATTATAAATATGATTGCACTCGATTGTATTTCGTGTTAGATTTAGGAACATTAAGGTCCATAAGACTCGACTTGACCTAGAAAATTAGACTAAATAGCCAAGATCATGCCATACTCAAGAAAAATTAGACTTGGGTCATAGCATACTAATTGTTGGTTAAGAAATTTAAACCAATCCATTTTGAACCCTACCCAACCACATCCAATTCTAACCTTCATCTTAATTATTCAAATATTATTAATGTGATAACTGAGAAGTTTAAATTTGAAACATGTCCCCTCTATTGGTTTCCTTATTAATCATTAAAAGAAATAACCTTGCTATGAACATAATTATATACATTTATAGATTAATTCCTCTAAAATAAATAAGAAGAAACACTTTAGAATCCATGCCAGCCATGATTGCCAATATTCAACATAAAAGTTTCTCGTATGTATCCTATATATATATATATATATATATATGTGTGTGTGTGTGTGTGTGTGTGTGTGTGTGTGTGTGTGTGTGTGTGTATGTATGTATATGTATGCATGTATCCAGCTGTGATTGTATTATAAGTAGTTGTATTTTTTTTATTTCTATATTCCATCTCTGTATTCCGAAGTTCAACTTTGTATTAGAGCTCCTCCTTTTTTTTTCAATAAGATGGCAAATTCCACATCTCAAACCAGAAGATCAGATATTGCTCACTCAAACACCCAAGACAGTAGAGATTATAATTCTCATCTCTCACAAGTTCTTGTCCAACATCATATCTATTGTCAACAATCCTTTAACAGAAGAAAACTACACTATTTGGAGCTCTCAATTACAAAGATTTTTCTAGCGACTCCGCTGGGGATGGTTCCTCTCTCCATCTTTGGTAAATGATCATTGTCTCCAAGTATCAATAGTGGATTTATACTCTTGTGTGAATCCAAGATTATTTTTCTTTCCATTGGCACTTAGCTTATTTCATCCTTAAGTTAAGCTAGCCAATATCTTTAGGTTTTAGGACCTCAACCCGTGTTGATCTTAAAACTCCCGTTGGGTTCTCCAATAGGTGAAAATTAAAATTGAATAAAAAGAAAATGATCAAAGACTTCCTCCTTACAATTTTTTTTATGATATGAAAAGGTTCATTCCAAAAATAAAGATAAAATAAGTCCTTCATAAAAGTCTTGCTTTTAAAAAGCACCTTTTTTTAAAATACACTTAGTAAAATATTTCCACTACATCTAATAGTTTTCACAATTGTTATATCTAGAAACTTTTCAAAAAATAAAACTAACACTCATTATTTTCTAAAAAGCACAAATGAACTCTTTCACTCAATTCATTTTTGATGAAGACTTAATTTTAAAAAATAAAACTCCAATAATCAAACTTTCAAAAAGTACAAAATTTGAATATGGGCCTTTCCATTCAACACATCCAAATGTGTTGGATGGATATTGAATCTTCAAGCAAAATCACAACTTTAAAATTTCACTCAACACATTCCACATGTGCTAGGTTGGAAATTCACATTTTCAAAAAAAAAAAAGCACATATGAACCTCTCCATTCAATATACCCACATTTATTGAATGGAGGTTTCATTTCCAATCAAAATCAAAAATAAACTTTCAAAAAGCACATATGAAATCTCTCCATTCAATATACCCACATTTACTGAATGGAAGCTTCATTTCCAATCAAAATAAAAAATAAACTTTCAAAAATCACGTATGAAACCACTTCATTCAATATACCCACATTTATTGAATGGAGTCAAAATCAAAAATAAATTTTCAAGAAGCACATATGAATACCTCCATTCAATATACCCAAATTTATTGACTGGAAATTTCATTTCCAAATAAAATAACATTATTTTGCCACTTAACATATTCCATATATGATTAGGTTGGAATTTTCTCTTTCAAAAAGCAATAATCACACATGAAAATGCATCTTTGAAAATGAAACATAATTGATTCTCATCTTACATAACAAAATTTGTTAAGTGAAAATCTCTCTTTTTAAAATCAACGAAAATAAAATTTTTCAAAGTATATTTGGAACTTCATGCTAGCATGTCTCATTTGCTAAAGTGAAGTCTCCCTTTTCAAAATACAAAAATTTGAAGCACATTTTTGGAGTTTCATTTAGCATACTCAAATTTGCTAAAGTGAAATGTCAATTTCACAAAATCTAAAGCACATTGGAACTTCATTTTTAGCATACCATATTTGCTAAAGTGAAGTCTCCATTTTTTAACAAAGATCCAAAACAAAATGAACACATTAGGATTTCCCTTAGCATACCAAAATTTCCTAAGGATCATATTTTTCAAAATCAAAATCTCTAAAAAAAACAAAAGAAACACATTAGGATTTTCTTATCACACTTAAATTTGCTAAGAGTCCTATTTTCAAATATTTCCAAAAACAAAACACACTTGGGTTTTCCCATTTAGCATACCCAAATTTGCTAAATGAGATTTTCATTTTCAAATCACAAATGATTCACAAAAAAAAAGCAAACAAAGAAAAGAAAGAAATTGTTTTCAAACACTCCACTTAGCATATCCAAATTTACTAAGTGAGTAGATTCCAAAAATCACAAATCAAAAATCAAATTGACCCTTTACTTTGACATACCCAAAATTTTTAAATAAAGGATCCTCAAAATCAAAATTAAAATTCAAATATAAACCTATGGAAGCATCTATTCAAAAATATTTGAACCCATTTTCAATATATCCAGATTTATTGAAAGTGTATTCTACATCTAAAAATTTCTCTTTCCAATCAAATCTCAAAATCTATTCTAAATCATTTGAGCCTGACTTAACACTTTCAAGTTGTTGAGTATGGGTTCAAATTCTAAATTCAAAATCCAAAATCAAAATGATCCAAGTTTATTTTCAACATTACTCTTTCATTCAGCCGGCCAGTCTGTCAGCTCTAATTTTAGTTGATAGCAATGGCTGCATAGAGATATGTGTTTACCTTTCCCCACGAGATGGATCTAGCCCTGGATCAGGCCAGGCTTCCCTGCTCTGACTATGCCCACCTCATTCACTTTGGATGAGGCTTTGATGGTGCTCGAATTACATATGAGGGCACCCCCCCTCAGCTAGCAAGAGCATGGTTGGGGCGTAAGCCATCATTCGCTGACATGTCATAAATTCGATATTCCCTCACTAAAGTGGAAGGCAATGGCGCTTCCACGCAAAGATTGTCGCTGATAGCTTGTGCCCTGCAGTTCCCCGTGCTATGCTAGTTAGGGCTAGCACCCACTCATTAGCACCTTCCAAGGGGAAGCCTCCCCTGATACCAGGGGTTGTCTCCACTACTTTTGAGGTTGGGTCTAGTTCTTACTCTGCTCGCCCCACCAAGACCCAAAGGAGGAACAAGAATCGCATGATAAAGTAGTACCATACTCACATCGCCAGGGAGATGGAGGCAGCTACCCAGTCTATTATTAAGGAGTCGCCCACTTTGGTTTCCCCGCTAGTTACAACGAACCCATACCATCCTCTCTGGAGAGGATGAGGATCTCACCACCCACCTCCAGCCCGCTTTAGCCACCAATCAGTTAGAGTGGGAGGTCATATGCCACCGCTTTAGTTCTGGGTTGGTAGAGCCCACTGATGACCCAGCCCGCTTGAATTTGAGATTTATTATCTCCTACGGCGTGGGGAAGCATCTTCGATTGGAGAGGGCCAGGGAGGCCCATGCCTTAGTTCATATCACCAGTCGGGAGAGGCAGAGGTTTAGTTGGTAGTCGGCGGCCTCTACACTTATTGATATCCCTGATCAATGCGCTGCCCGCGTCAATCATACCAACAAAAATTTGCTCACGGGGACTACCCATCATAGGAGGAGAGCTCCTGTTCTGAGAGAGTCTATGGTGTCTCCATCACACCACTCTACCCCCCGTCCACTATCTCTTGTCCATGTTCCAGCATCTCCAATTCCACCAAAGGCCATGAAGTCCACATCGGGGAAGAGGAGGACTACGTTGGTGATCTGGCTACAGTCGAGAGATCTGATCCTATCTACATTGCCTACTATGGTGAGGCCGAGCTTTCCTGCTCGACCTTCTTCCCTAGTAATGGTGAAGAAGGAATGGTGACCTTGAATCATAGTAGTCATCCCTTCACCACCACCGCAAAGAAGACATGAGATGATTGTAGCGGTCGAAAGAGGGTGAGAGCATACATGATGATAGGGCCTCCTAGGAGTGTCACCCCATGCAAATTCAGTGATAGTCAAGAGCATATTTTTTCTAATGAGTATAGCCCTCACAGGGTTGATTCTCTAGCAGTAGGGGAGGTCCGGTGCTTTACAGTACATGGTAGTGATCTCACCATCGGCCAACCAAAGTCATTTGTGCCAGTTCTGATAGATCATTCTCTAGATGATATATTAGCCCATTATTTCATGGAGAAAAAAGAGATCCTATGATATGACTGGTCTGATGAGGAGAATGTCAGCTTTGATCCTAATGAAGATGATTTATTGGGAGACTCAGCAGGGGTTTGCATGGTAGATACTGTGGGGATCCCTCCTTAGAGAGCAAAGACTATGAAAGGTGTTGAGGAAAAGAAGAGACAGCCACTGACCCAACAACACCTCCAGCATAAATAAAGAAAGATGAAAAGATAGATAGATGGAGAAGAGGCTTAAAGATCTGTTAGAATCTATCTTAGCATTCAACCAAGCCCAAGTTCATCCTACCATGCTGAGACTGTGAGTTGGTGTATGTCTTGGACCCAGCCAAGACTTTACCTCCAATAGAGCAAGGTAGCACCAGCATGTATAGGAAGGTAGTGGATAGTATCTCCATATAAGAGAAAGATATCTAGAGTATGGTTAAGCAGCAGGTGAAGGAAGTGATGCCCAAGCTCGAGGAGGATCATCAGTTCCAAAGGGTAGACCCTACCTGAAGGAATTTGATGCAATCCAATATCATAAGGGTTTTGTGCCACCTTCTTTTAAGAGTTTTGATGGCAGTGGGAACCCGAGGTAGCACATAATGCATTTAAGATCTTGTTGTTGCAATGTCGATGGTAGCGACACTTTACTATTCTACCTCTTCATCAGTAGCTTAGCGAGTATAACATTTGACTAGTACACTCAACTTCCCAATAGTTTAGTGAAGACTTTTGTTGAGTCGGACCAATTCTATATTAAGAGGTTTGTTGGAGCTCAGCAAAGGGTCACTGTTGGCAATCTCATTGTGGCTCAATAAAATCCTGGTGAGTCCCTCATTGACTACATTCTCAAATGGCATAATTTGAGAATGAAATAACTCCACTGCAACAAAGACACCATTGAGATTCTTAAGAATATCATGGTTGATTCATGCTCAAAGGTTTCACCATCAAAATCTTTGAAAAATTATTCAATAAGATGGCTAACTTGTAAGGAGAAACCAAATAGTTACCTTCTATAGATCTACCAATAAAGCCAAAGCCATAGAAGGTATACGATAAGAAACCAGGGGCAGTGATAGTAGTGGATAAGGGAAAATAGTCGGCCAGAGAATAGTTTGAGAGACCTAGTGCTTCACAGCCATCACTTACACCTCCTTTACCATCACCGAGGCAGCCTTATCGGCTCCCACAGTAGCCTCCATGGCATACACCGCCTCCTCCTCAGCCACATCATCAGCAGCAGTAATACATATACCCGCCGCCAGGTAGCTATGGTCTACCTACTCTTTTGGATAAACTTAATAAGCCTTATTCATTTAAGAGGGAGGTAATCAAGAAGATCTTCAAGAATCTCTTAAAGAAGCCAGATTTTTAGCTACCCGAACCTAGGAGACCAAAGGAAGTGGGCAAAAGCCATGATCCTAACTTTTTCCCCTACCACCGTATGCTAGGTCATGTTTTGGAAGATTACTTCACATTTAAGGATTGGCTTGAACATAGCTTCAAGACTAGTGCTATAATCATCCTAAAGGAATACCTTGTGGAATAATCATCTAGTACCATTAGGGTAATTCTTGGGGATGCTTGCGATCCTTCTAAAATTAAAGAAGGTTGGGATATCTCCTTATCCAAAACCTCTAAGAAAATTGTATCAAAGATCAAGAAACTTTACTTGTAGGTGCCTAAGTCAGCTCAAACCTCCAACATCAAGGAAGGTTTGCAAGTTATCAGAGCCAACTCAGGGAAAGGGGAGCTTAGCGAAAAGATATGTGCCTGGATAGCCCAATAAGGTAAACCACCGACCCAGTCCAGTCCACCATTGTAGCTACCACATCAATTACCACTACTTCTTTAGTTCTTCTTCTAGTTGACATCTATCGGTGGATGAGGGCATCAAATCCTCACCCTCTTACTTTACTTGATTTCTACTTTGTACCTCCTATCAAATCCAAGAAATTAAAGAATAAAGCTAGCTTGAATTATATCTGTGTCACTTCTGATAGATTGTTTGAATATATTCCTAATAACTCTTCAAGACTAAACAACAACTATAACAATTTTGATCTTTCTCTTTTTGATTCAGAGTTGAATTTTTCTACTCTAAATGCTACAAGTTTGCCTCTTGAGATAGACTTGGAATCATCTAATTATGAGGGTCTCATAGGAGAAGTTGTAGGTGAGCCTGACGTGCAGGTAGAACCTTCCATTACCCTGCCACAAGAGATCATCGAAGTCAACCTCCCTAGTGGCAAGGTTTTACCTCCTAGGGCAGCACCACAAGATAGATGGAAACAAGTCATTAGTTCAGAGGATCGAGAAGCCCCTCCACAGGATGCGCTAACCTTGGATATGCTTGTGGAGGATCAGCCCAAGGTGGACTACAATGTCCTCTCTCACTTAAAAAAGTTGCCATCTAAGCTAAGTATATATGATGCCCTTGTCTTATCCAAAGAGATGAGGGAATCATTAATCAAGGCTCTCCTTGATCCTAACATATACTTATCTTAGCTGACCACTATTGGTGAGGACCCACATTATTCCAGAAAATCTCAGGGGATCACCTTCACAAATGAAGACCTTCTGCTAGGGGATATGGAGCACTACCGTTCCCTCTATATTACAGTTGACATGGGCAGATTCAGACTTGGCAGAGTTCTCATTGATCCAAGTGCATTGATGAACATTATAAGTGTGGTGAATAAATCTCCATTAGGGAGTTTCCTTTCAAATCTGTGGAGAAAAGAAAGAAGAGACCTTATAGAAATTCATCTTAGTAAGATGCAATCCAGATGTACTTATTCAGTGATTGATAATGCCATTGAGGTATAGTGTATTATCTCAAAGACGTAAGTCACTACCCTTTAATAGAACCAATCACCAATAAAGACTCTAATGATGATTCAGAATGTGTACCAGATTCTTCCCTACTTAACATGAAAAAGTAAAGGTAATTTATTTTAAACGGTTCGGTTTAGGGCAAGCCCCCATAGTTAATTAATCCTAAAGGATGATCCTAGGAAAACTCAATTAAGGTAAATGATCATTGTCTCTGAAGATTTCAATAGGATGGCTATCAATTGATTAATTTATATTTGAAGATCAAATGGGATTAATCAAAAGAGGGACTTATTATTGAAACCAAAATGGGAATAAGTAAGAGATGCTCACGATGCTAGGAAATCTAATGAGCATCTCAAACTATCCTAAAATTGGGCTTTATATTTTAAAAATTGATTTAGTTTATTTGAGTTATATTTTTCTTTAGAATTTTAGGACTTAAGATTCCCAACACAAGCTTAAGGAAATGCCTAAGAGGTGAGGAATTATTCTTATGGCCCACAAAATAGAAAAGCAATCTCAGAACCTAAATCTAGGGAGCTTCGGCCAAGTCCAGAAGCACAACCTAAATCTAAGGAAAAAATGGGTAATTGGTTTGCCTCCCCAAGAGAGGACAAACCACTCGACAACTTGGACTTACAACCGCCTGTGGGTGGCCACCAACTAACTCCTCATATGATTTTAAATATATGTAGGCAAGTCTTTATGCCGATAGCTATGCTATTTTTTATTTAGAAAGAGACTAAGTCCTTAAACTCACTCCCTAAAGAGACTAGGTCATGTAAAGGGACATGCTTTAAATGACATAAATCTAATGCATTTCAAATTTCATTTTATTATCATTTTTGGACAATCAATTTGACTCATGCTAATAGGATTTTTTATAACTAATGCATGAGAAAGTAGATTGTTGGCTAAAATCAGCTAGAATTTTAAGAGGTGAGTTTCCACAATGGCCCTCAATGGTCAAGCTGGGTTCTCTAGCAAAGATAGAAGACCTCCAATTAAGAGTGAAATAAGATGCAATTGTGCATGATATTATAAATAAAATAACTCATCCAGCAAAGGGGTTTCTAATTCTTTTATCTTGACTTTAATCCTAAGTTTTAAGTGAAGTTATGAGTTATTTTGTTTTAGTTTGAATTGTTAAGTTGGGTAAAAGATTTATTTTTCATTAAAGAGTCTAATCCACATCCAACCAAACATAAAGTAAGGAAGAAACTAGGAAAATCATGTCACTTAATGCACAAGTTAAACAAACATCAATCAATTTATAAAACTAGCGTAAAAATAATAAATGGTCGTTTATGGTCAGGCACCACCGCACAAACTTGAAAAATATCAAATATGGGTAGTTGATTTCTACCTTATACAAGATTACAAATGAATTATATTACAATTTAAGCAAAGGAATTCATTGTTATGGGGTCTTCAAGTTTTATTCTTCTTCTTCTTTCTTTTCTTTTTTATTTTCTTCTTTTCTTCTTTGATCTTTTTTGAATGGTTGAAGGATTCTCAAGGCTTCACATGGTTCATAGAAAGGATCTTATGACCATGTTCCCTAATCCCCATAACAAATCATTCCAAAATCCTAAATATACAAATTTTACATGAAAAGAAATGCATAATCTAACACCCAAAATAAAGGTTTCAAATCAAACACACAAATTAAGCATGTATATTAGACTTATCATCCCACACATGGGTGACTAAGTCCACCTGGCCTATGGATTATGCTAAGGGGTATAAGTACCTGCAAGCAAGAAGCATTTATATTTTTATTTATGATAACGCCCCTTTAGCACAATCCCCTACATAAAAGAATAATTAGACTAATCACGTCCTACCATTCATTCTACGAGCATACATCCTAACATTAGGTCTAAAACATTCATCACAAAACAAAACATAACATCAAGCCATGCACCGACCTAACCTAAAGCTAAAAGTGATGACTTAGGCTAATGTGTGTGCCTTAAAGGTTTGTGTGGTATGGTTAGCTTAGGACTTTAGGTTTGAATTTTCTAATTGTGAAATACATGTTCAACTTAGAGGAGGGTTTCATTTAAGTTGTTTAGTAACTTTGGGTTATTTTTTTTATTTCATGTTTTAATTTAGTTTAAGTAAAATCTATAATTAATTACTAAGTTATAAAGAGAGGAAAAAAGAAGAGGACTTCTCTTTCCTTCCCTAATTCTTAAGTAATTTCTAAGGTAAGTTCACATTTTAATTTCATTTTAGGTGAATGTTTTAATTACATCTTTTAGTTAATCCTAAGTTTAGATCAACTCTAAACAAACCTATCCAAATAAAAGGCATTTTAAGATTAAGAAAAATGAATCAAAATTCACATAACATACATTACTTCAATTCTTTCCCAACATATATAACATGCATATGAATGGACCCTAAACATATCTATAAATGCAAATGAGATAATTAACACACTTTATGATGAATTCTAAGTAATTTATTTAAAAAAATTTAGAAGTTTTAGATGCATAATTTTTCTTAACTAGAAAAGGTTTTCTTTCTCCAAAATTTCACATACATGCATGAAAGTAAGAAAGGCTTAAGTGAGTACAGCTCCATTGTTAACCAGAGGTGTAAGGTACAAGACCTACTTAGTTCTACTTAAAGTCTGACAACCTTGGGGTTGTCCAAACTAATATACCACTTTCCTTAAGTACTAACATACATATAAAGGAAATGAAATGGAAAAAAGAATATGCAAAAGTTTGCTTAATGGTTTCATTTTGTTTATGCAATTTATTCATGCAAGTGTAGGAAATCCTTCTTAAGTGAGAGCATAGGGATGAATAGGGTTTGGAATTAAGTAAGTGTTGGGTTCTTTTCAAATGAACCCCACATCTTACTAACCCATATTCAAAGCTATGTTAACATAAGAAAGAAAGGAAAGGTTACACTAAACATGACTTTATAATTCATCACATGCATGCTAATAATTAAGATATGAATAGAACACTTTCAGATTTTATGTTTCATTTATAAGTTTTGAAAATACTTTAGATTTAGTAGTGATAATAGCCACTCATATTTTACTTTAGCCAACACATGCACATTTGACATAAAGTAAGCAATTTCATTTTGAAACATTGAAAACATGACATCATGGATGCATAAATCACATGGCATATAATTTAACATGTTGGGAAAGATCTAAAGCAATGTAATCATGTAAATAAACTCACTTTAGTTAATTCCTAAGGACATTCTTAAAGAATAAGAAAACTTAGAATAAATCAAAGTGAATTTCAAAATGATCTTTGTTTGTTTGAAGTTTGATTTAATTTTGAAAAGTGAGATAATTTTACTGTTTCTAACCCATTCCCACATGTGTTTTATATTTTTGTTTAATTTTTAGATAATTAAATCCATTTTAAGTGTTGATTAGGTTAGGGTATACATTAAGTGGCTTAATTAACCCTTACCTACACCACCTTAGAAAAATTAACTAAGTAATTATGAGCCAATGAGATGACATAAAACCCACAAGATATGTAAATTTGCAATGCACCTAGTAATAAAAAGGCATAATATAATTTGGCTCACAATTAAAAGTTAATTAAGTTAAGGGGTTTAGCTTAAGTACTTTTAAAATAGCATTTCACACTTATGAAAGGGGATTTAATTTTCTTAATTAGACTTAGGCTATTAAACACCTAAGCAGCTACCCAATGTAGATTAATTAATTTCTAGAGATTTTTAGAATTTTTAAAAATTGTTTAAAGGGGTAATTAATGAATTAACCCTTTATTAAGAAGGGATTAAGGAAAGAAAAAGGGGGTTTAGGGAATAGCTTGGGGGAAATATCCCAAAATTATTCCATAAAATCCCTATTCACTGGATCTAACCTTAATCCAACTTAAACATAGGAAAAATCCACTAATTATACTTTAATTACCCTTAATTATATGAAGGGGTAATTAGGGAATGAGCTAGAAATTTTCTTAATCAAGGCCTCAATAAATCTCAAGAAAATTAGGGGAGGTAGAGGTCATTCCCTAAAATAAACTCTATAAGTTTGAGATTAATTGGTGACCTAATTAAGAAATAATTACTTAATTAACATTCCCAAAGAAACCCAAATTCAAAGAAAAAGGGAAATCAAAATACATTGAAAACATTTTTAAAATATTTTAGGTAAAATTATCTGCCCATAACATTTTTTCTTATATTTTTTTGATTTTTCTTGAAAGAGTTATGATTTTTTGAAGGTTTCTAAATTAATTAGAAATTAAGAATAATCCCTAACTAATCCTAGGTTAATACCCACTCATAGTGACGATGGTACAAGTTTTGATTGAGATCACATGACCCTACTTAAGTTGTCGCATCAACAATGAGCACGCTTATCCTTAACATGATCAAAGATCGATTAATACAATCACGCTTTTAAAATGAGGATTAATTTCTAAAATGGAAATAATGGCCATCTAAAATGCAGATGGACGGTGAGATGGGTTGAGTTCTTCTGAGGATTAGTGAACCGCTCATAATGAGATCCAAGATCCTTCATGGATTCATTCAAGACTCAACCCACACCATCTAAAGGGCCAAAATGACCAATCCAATGGTGGATTTTACATGAAATGGAAATTTCCTTCTCAAAAGATCAACACCTCTTAGCTTAAGTGGTCAAAAAATCACTAACCTCGAGGTGATCAATGGATCAATGAGGTAGCTTTTAGTGGAGATGTATCCTGAAGTTCCTAGCTCTGAGGTTGAGTGTGAGCTCATGGACCAACTTTCATTTGTGGCTTTGATTGAATTGATCTTCCCCTAGCCTCTAAAACTCAATTGGATGCTTAGGAAAGCTCAAATTGATCCTCTGATGATGAGTGTAGGAAGAATTTGGTAGATTGAGTGTAGAAGAAGTTTGTTCTTCAATGGATCTCCCCTATTTTGCACTGTGCAAAATTGAAGAATGGGAAATCTCAATGCTCTCTAAGGACCTTGGGGGAGCTCTATGAAGGTGGTTAGGTTCCAATCGAAAGAAATGAAAATTTCAAAGGATTAAGAAATTTTCCTGCAATTGATCTAAGTTATCATTTGATCCAAACCATATGGGATGAGAATTTTATCATAGAGTTGCACATGGTCTTTTGTCTGAAGAGCTAACCCCATGTTTCAATTGAGCTTTGGGGAGTTTAAATTTCAATTTGGCCATATTGGTTTAGTCCATGGGCCAAATGGGTTGACCCAAACCCATTGGTTGTGCACCATCATCACTAGGTCCCCTTGAGGTTTTGGAGAGCCTCAAGTGATTATGATGAGTAAGGACCAAAATACCCAAGGGCTTGCCAAAAATTTGTTCATGGCCTAGATGTATAATGGTCATTTGCTATTTTCAATTTAGATATGTTTGGTATGTTGATAAAATAGGTTGGGAAGTTTCAATGGATTTGGAATCCATTTGATAGTTTGGCTCATACCCATTTAGTAAATGGGTCAACTCAAGTTGACCAATTGGTCAAAAACAAAGGGTTGAGTCAAGTTCATATGACCATTTTAAATGTTTTTGGTGCTTAGATTTCAATCATGGATTTCAATCATGGAATTGATTTGAGAGTTTGAGAAAATCAAATAGAATTGATTTGGAGTTTGACTTGAAAGAAGGAAAGTGAGGAATAATTAAGCTAAAGGGTGAGATTTTCCTAACACCCCAAGGCATGACCTATTCTATAACTAAGTCTTTTAGGGCTAGGTAGAGTGCCCAATCACTAGATGTGTCTTAAGACTAAGGAACTCTTAAATATAAGAGGAACCTAAGTTTTATGGAGGTGTTGAGAACTCATTCTAAAAATGAGTTCAACAAAGCCAATAGATGTGGTGTGACCACCAGGAACACCAAGATGTATAGTGGACCAAATGATCAACAACACCAAGAGATCACAAGAACTAATAAACTATCTATTCAAGGAAAAGAAAGAATGTGAGCTTAGTGTTATGTACTTATGTCAAGACATAAGAGAGAGAGAGAGAGAAGAATAAGGATAGTGTGAACCTTCCACTAAGGAAGTTCAAGTCATCTACAAGGAGATGAAAGGTTGGATTTGATTTGAATCTCACAAGGAGAGATCTCCAGGGGAGAGGGTTGAATTTGTTTAATTTTGTTAGGTTTTTATTTTAGATGAACCCTATTATTTGCAATGGGTTGTATTGAATAGCCATGGAGGCCTACATCCTAACTTAGATTTACCAATCCAAAGGGGTAGTCTACTAAGCACATAGGACCAATCCAAAGGGATGTTTTGGTATACATGCATAGGAAGAAAGCGTAATAAACTTACATCCTCTAAGTAAGGACTAGTTGCTGGGGTAATCTATTGGCAAAGCGATAGATTGAACCTAACCTAAGGCTGATTATTGAGTGAATGCAGCTAGGGGACTTAGATCAACTCAAAGATAGTCAAAGATTGACTTCATTTTTTTAGTTTTGTTTGTTTGATTATGATGGATCCCATAGGTTTGTGATGAACTATACTGAGTAGGGGTCATGGAAGCCTAGACCTAGCTCAGGTTTACCAATTCAAAGGGAGTAGTCTACCAACCTAAAGGTAGGACTATCCAACCAAGGAGAAATACCTTTTAGTATACAATGGTCAAATCTTAAGAAGAAATCACGGGGACTCATATCTTCTAGAGACAAGAAACCATTGGGCTGATCAGTTGCTTTGGGCAACAAATCAAACCCGACCTAGGGCTGAGTATTAAGTTAATGCCACTAGGGGACTTAAATCAACTTAATGATAGTCAAGATTAATTTCATTTTTATTTAATTTATGTGTTTTGATGGATTCTATTGGTTTGCGAAGGATCACACTGAGAAGGAGCTTATAGAAGCCTAGACCTATCTCAAATTTACTGAACCAAAAAGAGTAGCTTCCTGGCCGATGGGTGAACTATCCAACAAAAGGAGTGTCCTTCCATTTGCAATGATCAATTGAAGGGAAGAAAGCTCAGGGACTCATATCTTCCACTAGAAAAGATCATTGGGGTGATAAGTTGGTTTGGGCAACAAATCAAACCCGACCTAGGGCTGCCTGTCGATTTGTGACAATCATGCTAGAAAGAATGCATCATAGTCTTATATCTTTCAAAGCAAAATGACTGTCGAGGTAACCTGCTTGTGGAAAAATAGATTAAACCTGACTACAAAACTATCATTTCGGTGGTCGGGGAATTCCTATAGGGAGTTCTATTGACACTGCCCTAAAGATAGGATGCCTGCTTGGGAGAATGAGCCCTTTGGAGACTTGAATTCCTAATCTACAAGTGAATTAATTTTGTTTATTTTATTTATTTTATCATGGACCCTGTTAGTTCCTAAGGTATCAAACTAAGAAGGAGCTTATATCAGCTTAGACATATCTCAGATTTAGTAAACCAAGGGAGAATTTGCGCATCCGCTGAATAAATTTTACAACCATATGGGTGGCTACTAGGAAAGGAGAAATGTCCAATCCAAAAGTAACCCAGGTAATGTCAAAATGGGCTCGCAAAGGACTTGATCTAAATAGAGTGCCCATAGGGGATGGGGTTGATAAAGGCTTAATCCAACACCTTAGAGAAAATGACATGGCTAGTCATAAATTATTAGGTAGGTGTCCAACTCAAGGAGAAAGCATGAGACTAATATCGCATGGTGTACTCACCGGTGAGTCCTTGTCGACATAACATCAACTAATCTAAAGTATCGTCAATTTGTAAGCTAGGAAGAAAGCTGGGGACTCACATCCTCCATAGCGAACTGCTGGGATAGTCTCTTGACGATGGGTTATCCGACCTATGGCACTATCTTGGTGAATTCCACTGGGACTTTAGATCAACTAAAAGTAGTCAAGAGAAAGGATCCTCACAGAGGACTTATCTGAAATCTCGAATATACTCGACTAGTTAGATCATGATGGCTAGTTCAAGAAGAAAGCACGGGGACTCACATCTTCTTAAATAAAGTCAACATGAGGTAGCTTACTGGTTGGGAAGTGAAGCATACCATACTAACAGGAAGCTCATTGGTTTGCAATGATCAAGCAAGGAAGAATGCACGGGGACTCACATTACCCAAATAAATGACCACTGGGGTGACATGCTAGCGAGGTAGCATGTAGACCCATCCTAGAGCAGCTAATGAGTGAGTGCCACAAGGGGCTTGCTCTCACATCAAAAAAGCTTGAGATAAAAGATTTATGTTTATTCTTGTGCATGTGCTAAAAGGAATAGGATTCCTCTAGGGGACTCTTACACTTACCTTAAAACACATGGGGAATTATGAAATGATGTCATGGATGGCAACAAGAATTTCCACTAAGAAAGGATGCTGCTTGGGCTCTCTCACACCTAACTTAGTTATGTTAATCGAAATAGGATATCTCTCGGATTCTCTTACACTTATTCTAATAGCATCGAGAGATTATGTTTGTGTTGTGAAAGAGGGATATATGATGGCCGGGGACTCTACCCTAAACACATCACGGTGGATTCGCAAGACAAGCAAACAACACTTCAAAAGAAAAGAAGATTTGATGAATGGAATCAAATTTTGTTCTTTTATTAAAGAATCATTTTCAAACAGGTTTCATTTCATGGGTAATATTTCATTAGATAGAGCCCGTTAATTGGAAGCATCGGGTGTTCCCCTTTACAATCAATAAGCTGATAAGATCCTCCTTAGTAAGCCTTCTCTATGGCATAGGGGCCTTCCCAAGTGGATTCAAACTTGTCTCCCATCTTTTGATGGGCAATAATTGGTCTCCTTAGGACTAACACCAGTTCTTCTACTCGAAAAGACCTAGGGGCGACTTGTGTGAGCTTGAATCATTTTGGCCTTACAACTTGAGATTTTGGCATGCCATAGGTGACTCTCCTCCAAACCTTGAGCTCTTCTAACAACAACTTTGCATTGCTTTCTATAGTGATCTTGTTACCCTGCTATCCTTAGTGAAGGGTGTTGAACTTATAGGGAAGAACAACTTGACCATACACTAAAATGGTAGGAGTTGGAGTTTGGTATATGGTGTGGTAGGCCGATAAGGCTTCAACCAACTGCTCATACCACTATCATTTGTTATCATCAAGAGTCTGCTTCAGTATTTGGATGAGAGTTTTATTGAATGATTTCACTAAGCCATTAGCTCTGGGGTAGTAGATGGTGGAGTATCTCTAATCTATACCGTGTCTTCTGGTAAAGCTGTTGATCTTCATGCTTTTGAATGTAGTACCATTATTGGATATAATTTGTCGAGGCACCCCGAACCTATATAGGATATGGTTCTTGAAAAACTGAAGCACATGGTTAGCTGTGACCTCTCGGAGTGGGATGGCTTATGCCCACTTGGAAAAGTAATCAGTAGCAGCTAAGATGAATCTATGGCCCTTGGAAGAAGGAGGATCGATCGGACCTACAATATTGGTGCCTTATCACTCAAATGGCTATGAAGCCAAAGTAGGGTGTAGAATATTAGGTGGGTGGTGGAGGACCACACCGTGCACCTGAAACTGATGGCATCTCTTAGCTACGTCCATGCAATCTGTGATCATAGAAGGCCAGTAGTATCCAAGTCTTTTGATCTTTGACTTCATTTTTAGACCGGACCGATGAGCTCCACATAGACCTGAATGTACCTCAGCTATAATGTCACGGGCTTTGTGTTTGCCTAAATAACATAACCAAATCTAGTCAAAGGACCATCGCTATGGGGTGCCATCAACAAGAGCATAGGAGAGAGTTCTCTATTTCACCTGATGGGCTTAAGATTTCTCATGAGGTAGTTTGTCAGTGTTCAAGTAATTTATGAATGGTTGCCTCCAATCTAGCTCCTTATCCATTTTGGCAACAGCAACCTCCCTTTCAAGAGAAAGTCTCTCGATGAGTTTTGAATTAATAAGGGATAAGACTTGTCTATTTTGGACCCTTATTGAAATGGACTCATCTTTCGGACATGCCAACTCTTTGGCAAGTTTTGCCAAGGCATCTGTTATTGCATTCTCTACTCGAAAAACCTTGTAGATAGTGACTTTTGGGAATCACCTTAATGGTATACTGTAGTAATGATGAAGCTTGGGCTTGAGGACTAGTAGGACCCGACAAGATGTTGATGCTCTTGATGCGATAGTGATGGCTAACTCCAAATCGGTAATCAAATCCTCATACTCTTGTTGTTGGTGCGGGGGTTGGAGATAGTATGAGAATCTCATCACATTAGTTTGAGTTAGAAGAACTATTCTTACCGCCTTTCCTAGATAATAGATCATGGTGCTTCACCTTTAAGAAAAAGCGGCACCATCAAAATACATCTCCCATCGGCGGTTGTGCCTCCCTAAGTTCTTGATTTGTTCATCGGGGAGATCATCACTAAGCGAGAATCGAGAAGTGGGTGTCTTTGCTAAGAAATCGCTAGTGTCAACCTTAGGAGAGGGTACAAATGTGATATCAAACTGTGAAAGTATCATAGACCAATGAGCCAAACATCTATAAAGCATTGGTCATGTCATGAGATACTATAGTGGATTGGTTCTTGAGATCAAGTTCACCTTATGAGAAAGCATGTAGTATCGTAGCATCTGAGATTCAAAGATCAAAGCCAGGAAATGTTTCTCAATAGGTAGATAGTTTGCTTCAGCAAGGATCAGACGATGGCTGAGGTAGTAGAGAGCGCTTTCCTTCCCCCCTCGTCATTGGCTTTAGGGTTGTGCATAATTCAGTTTAAACTAAAAATCCAATTAAAACTAAACCAAAATTTTTAATTTGGATTAGTTTTCTAATTTTATTTTGAACTTCAGATTTAATTTGAGCTATATTTGATTTTTGGATTATGGACCGGATCTAAAATTTTGTAATCCAAAAAATTGATTGGACCAAAATTTTCCATCGAACTGTCTAAATGTGAAGTGTGTGGTCTCATGGACATGGACCGTGCTACACACATAGTAATGTAAAAGTAAAAAGCCTAAAAGAAAATCCCCCTTCCTTAACTCCTTCGCTTCTCTGGCTGTGGGCCTGTGGCTGGTTCTCTTCGACTTTGACTCTTCATTTTCCAATTTCCACTTTGTGTTCTGTTCATCTATTCTCACCTCTTGGCATCTCGCGCAAAGGCGCTGCTGTGTTGCTCTTTGGCACTTTACCTCTTTGAGTCTCTGTCTCTATGAAGTCTGACCTGGTGACCCCATCACATTTGGATTTTGGTCACCAATCTGCAAGGTAACCCTAATCAAGTACTCCCTATAGTCTAAAAGACTGAAACTCTAAATCTCTTCTTTCTCTTCTTTAAGTTCTCCTCTCTCTTCGTGATGCCTCTCACAAACTCCATTCTATCGCAATGCGGTTGATCTTTTCATCTTCTAGGGGTTTGCTAATATCGAATTATTTTTGTTCAAACTTCTTGAATTATTATGGTTGGGATCCTATAAATGATTGTTACAATAACAAAATTGATGAACTCCGACTAAAGATTTTATAAAAATTATTAGAGGGGTTGAAGAGGAATCCTTGAACTACAAATTTACTTATAAGGCGTTTGTTTTTTTTTATCTCGCCTTCTAATTTTTCTTGAATCATTGGCTTATGGTTTACTGCAATTTCTCAATGAATAGTGCTATAGAACCTAATTTTTTTCTCTGAATTCTACCTCTAGAGACTTGATTTTGAGTAATTGCAGATTAATCTCTCGATATTCATATTACATAGCATTCTGATTTATTCACCACCACTTCACTCTGAAGCTGGATTTGGACAAAAAATTGGATTTTTAGCACTATTCTTTCTACCTTTATGCTATGTGCATAAAAGCATCGTAGTAGTTTAATTGAACAATAGTAACATAGAGATTTTTTTTATCATTTGATGCAGTTGTGGAGATGATTTATTAATTCTTGTTAATTCAGATTTAGTAAATCTTGAAAATATTAATATCTCAAATTTTTTTAGTATGTGAAATGTTGAACCTTGCTATTTGTTTTATCTTTTCATTTAAGGTTTGTGAGTGAGAAATCTTTAAATTTATTAATTTTACACTATAAAGGCTGGGATTTCCTAAATGATATGTAGTGCCCAAAGTGGTAATTGATAAACTGAAAGTTGGAATTTGGTGATTGGTGTCTTTGAAAATTAAAATGTTTGATGCATTTGGCTTTACTAGTGATGCAATCATGCAAGCTTGTTTTTACCATTTATCTATATGATTAGCTAAAAAAAAAGTAGACTATATACCTATATTCATGTTAGCAATGGTTTTCAAGAAGTTTGAACAAAAATAATTTGATATTATTTTTTTCTTGTCTCATTTGGCTTATTATTTCTTGATCTCATTATACTTTGATTAGATGTCTCATTGTGGAGAGAGTTTTAACATGATTGGTTCTTCCCAAAATCAAATACCTATCAATCAAGATAATACCCATTTTGTTGCAAGTACTTCAAGTAGCAAGTCATCTTTTAAGAAGAAAACAAGAAAGATAGTCCAACCAAGATCTTATGTCTAGGATCATTTTACTAAATTTAATAGTTTGGATGGAGAAAAGATGAGTAAATGTAACTACTATGAGAAGAATTATCATAGTGATATAAATCTTAATGGTACTACAACTTTACAAACACATCTTTCTATATGTCAGAAGTATCCTCATAACAGGGAAAAAGTCAAACTCTACTAGTATTGCAACCTAGTGGCAAAGGTGAACAAAATACTAGAGGTCTCAAAGCTTGGAGGTTTGATCAATAAGCTGTTAGAAAAGCTTTAGAAACCATGGTAATTATGGATGAATTACCATTTAAACATATTGAAGGATATGGGTTCAAATATTTTATGACTCAATGTTTGTTTAAAATATCTTAGTTGGACACTCATCGTGGCTTTCAATTTTACTTAGATGAGAAGAATGCTTTGAAAAAATATTACTAGATTCAACTACAAGGGTTTGCTTGACAACTGACACATGGACATCAATTTAGAGAATTAATTATATGTGTCTAATCGTGCACTATATTGATAAAGATTGGAAGTTGAATAAGAGAGTCATTAATTTTTGTCCCATATATAGTCATAGAGGGGAGATTGTTGGGAAGGAGTTATAATCACAGTTGATAATGTTAGCTCCAATTATGGTATTATCAATCATTTGTAGAAGATTTTTTCAAAATGAGAGGGAAGTGTTCTTGATTGTTAGTTCTTACATATGAGATGTATTACAGATATTATAAATTTTATTGTTTAAGATAGAATTAAGGAGGTTGGTAAATTTGTATAATGTGTAAGAGCAATAGTGAGATACATTAAACAATCACCATCAAGACTTAAAAAATTCAAAGAATGCATTGAAATTAAAAAAATACAAAGCAAAAGCTTGTTGTGTTTGGATGTACCTACAAGGTAAAATTCTACATATCTGATGTTAAATTCAACGCTTCAGTTTCAAAAAGCTTTTGAGAGATATGAAGAGGTTGATCCTCAATTTAGAGTAGAGTAAGAGAAGGATGTGGATGCAAATCATGCTGGAGTTCCATGTGATGATGATTAAGAGAATGCAAGAAGACTTATTACTTTCTTAGAAATATTTTATGAACTGACTCTGCATACTTTCAGTTCTTTATATGTCACTTTAAATACATTCTTTCATGAGATTGCAGAGTTTCAATGTGTGCTTCAAAGTTGGGAATCACATAATGATTTGAAGTCAGTAGCATGGCTAAGAAAATGAAATTAAAGTTTGATAAGTATTGGGGATGTGTTGATAAAATGAATATGAATATTTATCTTGTAGTTATACTTGATCCCAGGTTCAAACTAGGATATATTGAATTTATTGTAGTTAATATGTATCCTGGCTTGGAGGGGGCTAATTTGGCATGAGCAATAAGGTCTAGCTGCTATGATATGTTCTATGATTATAAGATGAAGTTGGTTGATAGAAATAGAGATGAAATTGCTTCTGATATAAAACAAAATATTGTTGAATGCCATCATGATCCAAGGGAAGGGGAGAGAAAGTACCTGATGGTTGAGAAGTTCAAGAGGCATAACTATGGGAGAGATGATCTTGAGAGTAAAATAGACTTAGACAAATACTTGGTTGAAGACACTGAAGTTATGCAAGATGACTTTAACATTTTAACATGGTGGAAGGTTAATGCTTTGAGGTTTCCCATCTTATCTCAAATGGCTAGAGATATTTTGGTTATTCCTATATAAACTATAGCTTCTGAGTCTACTTTTAGTACTAGTGGTCATGTTTTAAATGCTTTTAGGAGCTCCTTATCTCTAAAAATAGTACAAGCTCTTATTTTTGCCCAAGATTGGATGAGAGCAAAGTGGACAAGTAAGCCAGTTAATGTTGAGGAGAACATTCATTATATTGATAAATTTGATGAAGTTATTGTAATATCTTTTAGACTTTTTTGATTAATTATAGTACTTTATTTTTTTAGCCATACATCAGTACCACACTATATTATGCATTAATACTTTTCAGATCTATCGAAGGTTACAGATGATCTAACCTTTTGGTAAAGTATTGGAATGATATAGTCATACAGATACAGACTACATTCATACAAATATACTCATATACATCAATACATGCTATACTGGAATGATACATTTTGGTAGATTCATTTGTTATTTATATTTTTTGTTGCTTGGCAATTGACATATGGTGATACACTGATATGGGTTACATTTAAGCATTGAAGCATCTTTTTTGCACTATCATATTAGCTTTTTTGTTTCCTTAACTGAGAATTTGGGATATACATTAATACATGCATTTGTTTCCTCTATTTTGTGGGCTTGTGGTTGTTGGCTGGATGTTTGTTCAGTTTTTGTTTCTTGTGGCTATGGTTGGCTTTTATTTGAGGCATTAACTTTTTTTATTCCCTGTAGATGCTGGCTGGTTTTGGTTATTCCATGTTTGGCTGCTTTCCCTTTCCTATTAGTTGGCTCGTTAGTTGGTTGGTTCCCTCAGTTTTAACCTTTTTTTGTGGCTGGTTTTTGGTTGCCTGATGACTGGTCGGTTGGTTCCTTGTACATGCTTTCTACCTTTAGTTGCTTGGCTGGTTTGACCCTTTCCTTTGGATGGCTTGTTGGTTGCTCAGTTCCATCTATTTTTGGCTTTTTGCCTTTTTTGATGGCTGGCTAGCTACTTCTGGACTTGGTTTCTACTTTCCTTGTTGGTTGGTATTTGGTTCTGGTTCCTTGTAGAGTGTAAATGTTGGGTCATTGGCTATGGTTAGTTGTTTGGCTACTTTCCCTTTCCTATTGGCTGGCTTGTTGGTTGGTTGGTTCCCTCTATTTTAACCTTTTTTGGTGGCTAGTTTTTGGTTGCCTGGTGACTAGTTGATTCTCTTGGGTGGCTTCTGAGTTCTATGGCAATGCTTTCAGTAATGATGGCTTTGATGTTATATTTTATTTACTATAATTTGTAGCATTATATGTGATTGTAACCCTCCAATCTGGAGTTTGGATGCTCACATATTCTATTACTCTTAGTAAATTTTTGACTGAGCCTGAGCCTTTCTTTTCCTTAGAATTTTACTTTCACTTTTAGTCTCTCTTTTGTCTCATGTTTCTAATCAGTAAATTTTCTTAAGATTGTTTGGTAGTGCAGGTTTATTATTGCAGGTCTTGGACTCTCAGAGTTGGATCCTTGCAAGTCACGATATGTATTTTTTCCTCAAGCTTGGACATTATGTTGTTCTTTAGCATTCAAGTTAGATTTTTTTTTTTTATTATACATTTGTACTTGTACAAAATTTAAATATTCAATAACTAATGAACTGTATGTACAATGTATGTATATTTTTTTGAATAAGAATTGTCAATAATTGCTATATTATCTATTAATGCAATATATTGCTCATTTAAATTATTATTTTAGTAGTTTAATTTGTAGGCATTTAAAATTATTATAATCATAGCATTATTACAAGTCTATGATATTTTTTTTGGAAAATCTCTCATTTGAAATTGACTTTGTAAGCTCACATTACATATTTTCAATTTTTTTAAAACCAAACTGAAAATCTAAATTTTTTTTAGGATTGGATTGGCTCGGATTATATTAAATCTTATACGGATCAAATTTTTGGATTTTGAATTTCAAATCAAATGGATTAATAAATTAGAAAATTGATCTCAATCTACTAATCACTCCTAGTTGTAGAGCATCTAATGCACAATGTAAAGAATCAAACTTTCGGGATAGGTTGTGAGAACTAGTGGTTTTACCAAGTATTCTTTGATGTCTTCGAAAGCATGCTGGCACTTATCATACCACTTGAAATTAGCATCCTTTTTGACAAATGCTGAGAATGGCTTGCATCTCCCTGATAGGTTTGAGATAAAGTGTCTTAGATATGCCAGCCATCCTTGAAAGGACCTGAGTTGAGTTAAACTCTTAGGAGGTTGAATTTCTAAGATAGCTTTAATCTTTTCAAGATCTATTTCTATTCCACTGTGAACAATAAACCCAGAATTTCCAAGTGACTCAAATGCACACTTGATTCATTTTAAGGTTATATTATCTTAACCATTCAAAAACTACTCTCAAGTCAAAGAAATGGTCTTCCTTCTCTCTGCTCTTGACTACAAGATCATCAATGTAGCAATTAACCTAATGATGGATGAGTCATTGAAGATTTGAGTCATGGATCATTGGTATATTGCACCAGTATTTTTAAGGCTGAAAGGCATGACCCTATAACAGAATATTATGATCGGGGTTCAAAGAGTAGTGTTTCTTTCATCTTCAAAAGACATCTTGATTTGGTTATAGTCAGATGATCCATCCATGAAAGAGAAGTCTGTGTGAGATGAGGCAATGTCCACCATTAATTCTGGTATAGGAAGAGGGAACTCATCCTTAGGGCATGCCTTATTTAAGTCCCTAAAATTAATACAAATGTGAATTTGGCCATTCTTCTTCTTAATTGGGATGACACTACTAACCAGGTAGGATATTTTTCTTCCCTTATGAAACTAGCATCGATAAGTTTCTTGACTTTAGAAATGACCTGTTGTTCAATTTCTAATCGCATGTGTCTAGAGCTTGCTTAATAGGGGTAACGTTAGGGTCTATTGCTAGCTTGTGGACTACAATATCAGAAGATAATGAGCATTTCTTCATAACTCCATGCGGCGACCTTTAAACTTCTCAATAACTAAGTCATTGGTTTCTTCTTCATTCGATAATGATGTATGTCCGGCAAGGATTTTCTTATATCCGATGTTGATTTCTTTTAGCTTATCAATTAATGAATGAATCTCCTCTTCTGGATCATCTAAAGTTTCTAAACACACATTCTCATAAGATTTGGGGATGTGTGAGAAGAACTTATCAGATTCCAAATGGTAGGTAACAACTAGGCAATAATCTTCATCATCGACTATACCCACTGTGCCGAATCCTAGTCATGTTCTTGATTGTGCTTCCCTGCTTGTATTATTCCATAATTTTTCAAAATATTCTGACCTGTACTTGGACCATGTGTGAGGAACTAAACCTTTCTGCACAAGATTTTGAACACAAGTAAAAGTCAAAAGGTAATTCCATTAATTTTTTAAAAGTATCTTCCTCAAGTCCTATATCGAGCTCTAGACTTGAGGATGATGAACCCAAAAAGAACCTTTTCTACTTCGTGTCATTAAAAGACTTAGGGACTTCCTTAACTATCAAATCTTCAACTTTCTAAGATGTAAGTGAGGTAAGAGCTAAAGTTCCCAACTGCTACCGAATAGTTTCATATAAACCATATTCAAATACTTTGTTTTGCTCGGAGGCCTGGTCTTCATCTCTGGCTGGATCAAAAGTCACCTCCAATGGAGCCCACTAAGAAAGGTTGGTTCATATACTAATCACATTAGACTCATCCTCGAGCTTGATTTTATATGAATAGTAAGGTACTCCTGAATGGAACCGACCTATTGGTTGAAGGCTAACTAGTGGGTCTCCCACCTCCGGAACTACCTCTTTCTAGCCTCTACCTCTACACGGTGGAGGTTGAGCCATCTACCCACATGTCCATATGATGGAATGCACTGGGTGGAATGTGATATGCGGAACTACTTCTTCTTCAATTCCCCTTTTTTTCTCACTTGGAATTGTCTTTTTCTCTTCATTTTATTTTTATCTTCTCTTTTATTTCATTTTCTTTTTCTTTTGGATTTGCGTTTGAATTTTGTCCAAGTTCACGAGAAAGGGTGTTTTGAGGAAGATAATAGGTCACATCCTCATAGATCTTAACCTCTCTCACTGAGAATGGCTTTTCATCCCTATTAACACGGTACTCAATTCCATCTTTTTTGAACTTGATGCACTGATGAAGGGAGGATGGAACGATCTTGCTCTGATATATCTAAAGCCTATCGAGCAAAGTAGTGAATGAAGTATTTGAATCAATGATGTAGAACTTGGCTTCAGTTTTCTAGTTACCAATCTTCAATGATAAAACTATGGAACCAAAAGCCCACTCGCCTTGATCATTGAATCATATCAACATCATTCTATCTCCTCAAAGAGTAGATATGTCGATCATCAAATAGGCAAGAGTCTTTAGACTGATAATATTCTTGCGAATCCCGAGAACCACGGCTCAGAACATCATGTCAGTAATGTATAGGGGCGGTTGTGCTCTAAGTCCCCAATAGAAGGTCTTCATCTGAAGGTGATCCCCTTCTTTGCATGTGCTTCCTCACCTATAGCGGTCAGCTGAGCTAAGCATATCATAGGATCAAGGAGGGCCTTGATTAGTGATTCCCTTATCTCTTTGGATAAGACAAGGGCCTCATATATGCTTAACTTAGATGGAAACATTCTAAGGTGAGAAAGGACATTGTAGTCCACCTTTAGCTGGTCTTCCACAAGCATATCCAAGGGTGGAGAATCCTATGGAAGGGCTTCTCAATCTTCAGTACTAATGACTTGTTTCCCTTTTTCTAGAGATGCTGCCCTAGGAGGTAGAACCTTGCCACTACGGAGGTTAACTTCGGTAATCTCTAGAGGTAAAGTGGTGACAAGTTCTACCTACACTTCAGGCTCACCTATAGCTTCTTCTATGGGACTCTCGGAATCAGATGATTCCAAGTCTATCTCAAGAGGTGAACCTGTAGTATTCAGAGTTGGAAAGTCCAACTCTAAATCAGAAAGAGTAAGATTAGAATTGTTATAGTTTATTATACTTGAAGAGTTATCGTTGGAATAGAAGAAGACAACTCATCAAAAGAGACACAGATATAATTCAAATCAGCTTTATTCTTCAATTTCTTGCAAGTATTTTGGAGGTATAATGTAGAAGTCAAGTAGAGTAAGTGGAGTAAGGGATTTGATGCCCTTATCTGTTGATACAAGAGTTCTACTAGCAAAAGAAATAGAAGAACTAGCTAAAATAGTAGAAGTCATCGGTGTGGAAGCTGGAAGGATGAGTCTGGACACAATGGGTGGCTATGTTGAGCTATCCAGGGCCACATATCTGCTACTACTATTGAGCTCCCACTTTCCTAGAGTTGGCACTTGCAACTTGCAAACCTTCCATAGTGTTGGAGGTTTGAGGCACTCGAACAGAGGAAAGCTTCTTGATCTTGATTATTTTCTTAGAGGTTTTGACAAAGAGATGTCCCAACTTCTTTGGTTTTGGTAGGATCACTTATATCCCCAAGGATTATCTAATGGGCGGAAGGTTGTTAAGGTATTCCTTTGGGATAACTGCTTCATCTTGAAATTGTGTTCAAGCCAATCCTTAAATGTAAGCAATCCTCCAAAATGTGGCTAATATGGTAAGGGCAAAAGTTTGGATCATAACTTTTACCAACTTCCTCCGATCTCCTAAGCTTGAGTAGCTGAAAATCAAGTTTCTTTAAGAGATTCTTAAAGATTTTCCTGATTACCTCCTTCTTAAAAGAATAAGGTTTGTTTAACTTATCTAATAGAGTTGATGGACCATAACTACTTGGTGGCGGATATGCATGTCGCTGCTACTGGTGGTATGGCTGCGGTAGTGGCTGTGTTGGTCATGGAGGCTGAGGTGGAGGCTGGTATGGCTGCAGGGGGTGTGAGGTAGGCTCGAGGTCATGGTGGCCGATCTCTAGGCTTCCTTGTCAGCTACTCTTGCTCCAAGTTCTTCCCATAAACCTTTTGGGATTTCTGCTTTGCCATCTAGAAAAGGCAACTGTTTGGCCTCTCCTTGTAGACTAGTCACCTTGTTGATTAACTTCTCAAATGTCTTTATGGTGAAGCCCTTAAGTATGAAGGCAATCGGGCCATGGATATTCTTCAAGAGAATCTTAATGGCATGTTGTTCAGACAGATGTGGTTCACACTTCATACTCAAGTTGCACCATCAAAGAATATAATCAACAAGTGACTCATTGGAGTGGTGTTGGGCTACAACGAGATCACCTATAGTAACCCTTTACTGAGCTCCAGCAAAAATTTTGATGAAGAGTTGCTCCAACTTAGTAAATGTCTTGGCGAACCGTTAGCGCTTTAGCATACCAATCAAAGGCATTGCAGCTACTCTAACAAGAGTCTAAAGAGTAAAGCATCAACGCCACTGGTTGTAATAACGTTAAGTGAGCTATATCTTTTCCATTCGCCACCAAAGCTCTTGAAGGAAGGAGGCACAAAACCCATGGGATACTGGATGACATTGAACTCCTTTGAGTAGGGTCTACCCTTTGGAACTGATGATCCTCCTCAAGCATGAGCCAAGGCTTCCTTCACCTGCTACTCAACCATGGATTTTAGATCTTTTTCATGTATGTAGGTACTTTTCACTACCTTCTATACACTAGTGTTACCTTGCTCAATGGAGGTAGAGTCTTAAGTGGATCTAAGACATGCACTAATTGGTGGTGACAGCATCTACTAGATGAAATGGAAGGGCTTGCTTACGCTTGCGACACTAAACAAGTCTTTCAACTGTTGTGTCATCCTATCAATCTGTTCATCTTTTTGCCTTAACTGGATTTGGAGGTGATGGGCTGATTCTGTAGTGTCTTCTTGATCAACCTCATCACCTTCCATAGTCTGCTGGTCACTAAGAAGAGATCCTCTAGTCTCAACCATGCGTATTCTAGCTAAATCCCCCATTATGTCATCTTTGTTGGGATCGAAGCTGACTTTATCTTCATCAGACCATGCATACCCTAAGATCTCCTTTTTCTTCATAAAATAGTGTGCAACTATCTCATCTAAGGATCAATCTAATTTGTACAAAAGCTTGGGCGTCGGTGTGATCGTATCATGCATAGAGGCACGGACCTCACTAAAGGCGGAGAGTCAATCACATGCGGACTACTCACTAGAAGAATAATAATCTAGGATGGTTATAATAGGGGTAACAATCCTAGATGATCCTCTACTACTCGCCATTGCTTCATCTAATATCTTTGATAGTAGTCACCATCTCATCATGAATGGGTGAGTTGGTGAAGGAATGACCATGATGCTCGGGGTCACCACTTCTTTCACTAGGGTAGAAGGTCAGCGAGAGCTTCGACCTACCATAAGTGGTGTAGGAGGAGTAGGATCCCTTGGCCATAGCCGGATCACCAACGGGGTACATTTCTCTCCGGATGCAGCCTTCATGGCCTTTGATGGAATGGGTGATGTTGAAACTTGCACTGGCGATGGCAGACGTGGGGTAGAGTGATGGGGTGGAGACACCACCGAATCTTTATGTACAAGAGCTACCCTTCTATGATGGCTGGTCCCAGTGAGGAGGATATTATCAGTATGATTGGCGCGGGTAGCGCAACGAACTAAAAAGTCAACCAAAGTAGAAGAAGCTGACTGACAGTTGAACCTCCATCACTCCTTGATGGTGATATATGATGTATGGGCCTCACGAGCCCTCTCCTATCAGATCTGCCTCCCTATGCTACTAGGGATAATATATCATAAATCGAATTGAGCATCAGACTCTAAGTGCACATATGCTCACTTCTGGCGAAGAATATGGCGAGAGGCGTACGACCTCTCTACGAAGCGCCTACTATAGATGCACCAGGAGGAGGGATGACAAATCCTCCAGCATCCTCTCGATCAGAGAGGATGGAACTAGTTCTCCATAACCATTGATGTGATCATGAGACTCATGGTGACACGGTGCCCTCAACTCTCGGCTACATGGTGGAATGTTTGACCATACAGTTCTTATTTCATCATTGGGTGTGAGTAGGATGAGAGGAGTGCAAGCTAGACCCATACTCAAATGTAGGGGAGGCAATCCACACTGGGGAGCCTTACCCTTGGAGGATGATAGGGGTCTTGCACTTTGAGGGAAACATCTTCGAGGATGAACTACCATTGAAGCTGAACTCTAGTATGCGGTATTGAAACCAGAATGTTATGGTACTACCACTTTCTCTTGGGTGAGGAGATTTACGAATCGAGGGGTAAGTCTACCACGATGATGACCGCGACCACCCTCTTCTGGTTATGAGTGGAATGCCCTCACAAGTAATCTTGGCCCCCTCAAAGCCATGGCCAAATTGGATCAAATGGGCGTGATCCAAACGAGGGAAGTCAGACTATTCTAAGGATAGATCCATGTCATGAGGGAAGGTAAAGATAAATTTTGTGATCTGCATTCTTGGCCGAAAACTACAGCGGCGAGAAATCTCCAATGAGAAATGAACTTGCATCAATTTTCTATTTCTATGAATTTTTAAATTTTGAAAATTTGAACCAACATTCAACCACTTGGAAGTGTTAAGTGGGGTTCAAATAGATTTGGAAAGATTGATTGAAAGATGAATTTGAGTATGAATCCAAACTCCAATAAATTTGAGTATGTTGAAATATAGATTCATGATTTTAATAGGAAGCTTCCATAGGTTTATTTTGTTTTAAGTTTGAATTTTTGATTTGGATTTGGAGGACCCTTCCTTTAATAAATTTGGGTATGTCAAAGTAAGGGTCAAATGATTTTATGTTGTTTGAATGTTTTGGGATTTTCATATACTTAACAAATTTAGGTATGCTAAGCAAAGTGAAAGTGATTGTTTCTCTTTGAAAATTTTATTTTGTTTTGATTTTTAGAAAATTTTGGAATTCTTACTTAGCAAATTTAGGTATGTTTAGTGAAGAATCCAAGTGTATTTTATTTGATTTCGAAAATAGGATTCTTAGTAAATTTAGATATGTTAAGAAAATCCTAAGTGTTTTGTTTTGTTTGGAAAATTTTGATTTTTGAAAAGCGTAGGATCCTTTAGCAAATTTAGTATGCTAAAGGGATCCTAAGGTGCTTCATTTTGTTTTTGTTTTTTTTTTTTTTTTTTTTTGAAATGATTGAAAGTGGAGATTCAACTTTAGCAAATTTGGTATGCTAAAGATGAAGTCCCACTTAGTTTTATGAAATGGAAACTTCACTTAAAAAATTTGAGTATGCTAAATGAAAATCAAAATGGTGTGTTTGAAATTTTGATTTGATTTGGTTTTGAAAAATGGAAACTTCTCCTTAGCAAATTTGGTATGCTAAGGGAAGAAATTCCAAAGGTGTGTAAGAAATTTTTATTTTGAGCTTGGAAACTTTACTTAGCAAACTTGAGTATGCTAGGTGAAGTTCCAAAATATATTTTGAAAAGTTTTTAATTTTTGATTTGAAAAATTTACTTAACAAATTTAGGTATGTTAAATGAAGTTTCAAATATTATTTGAAAATTTTGAAATTTTTGGATTTGAAGACTTCACTTAACAAATTTGGGTATGTTACGTAAGGTTCCAAAATGTAATTTGAAAATTTTGAAATTTTTAGATTTGGAGACTTAACAAATTTGGGTATTTTAAGTAAGGTTCCAAAATGTGTTTTGAAAATTTTTGAATTTTTTATTTTAGATTTGGAAACTTAACTTAACAAATTTGGGTATGTTAAATGAAGTTCCAAATGTGTTTAGAAAATTTTGAAATATGATTGTTGATTCTTGATTTTGGATTTGGAAACTTCACTTAACAAATTTGGGTATGTTAAATGAAGTTCCAAATGTTGTTTGAAATTTTTGAAATTTTTGGATTTGGAGACTTCACTTAACAAATTTGGGTATGTTAAGTAAGGTTCCAAAATGTATTTTGAAAATTTTAAAATTTTTAGATTTAGAGACTTTACTTAACAAATTTGGGTATGTTAAGTAAGGTTCCAAAATGTGTTTTGAAAATTTTTAAATTTTTGATTTTAGATTTGGAAACTTAACTTAACAAATTTCGATGTTAAATGAAGTTCCAAATGTGTTTAAAAAATTTTGAAATATGATTGTTGATTTCTAATTTTGGATTTGGAAACTTTACTTAACAAATTTGGGTATGTTAAATGAAGTTCCAAATGTATTTTAAAAAAATTTTGAAATATGATTGTTAATTTTGATTTTGGATTTTAAAACTTCACTTAGCAAATTTGATTATGCTAAATGAAATTCCAAATGTATGTTTGAAAAGTTTTGTTGGATTTTAAATTTGGGACTTCACTAAACAAATTTGGGTATGTTAAATGAAGTTCCAAAATGTGTTTAGAAAATTTTGATAATTTGAATTTAGAAACTTTTCTTAACAAATTTGGCATGTTAAATAAAGTTTCAAAATGTGTTTAGAATTTTGAAAAAATTTTGGATTTTGATTTTGGATTTTGAAACTTTACTTAGCAAATTTAATTATGCTAAGTGAAATTATAAATGTATATTTGAAAAACATTTTAAATATGACTGTTGATTTTAATTTTAAAAAGAGGACCTCCGTTCAACAAATTTAAATATCTAGAATGGAGATTGATTTTATTTTTGAAATGTGAAATTTTTGTGTGTGATTATTACTTTTTTTTTTTTAAAAAAAAAAAGAGAGGAATTCCAACTTAAAACATATGTGGGATATGCTTAAGTGGGATTTCCTAAAATGATATTTTATTTTTAGTTGGAGATGAAATCATCATTTAATAAACCTAAGCATACTAAATGAAGATATTCATGTGTGCTTTTTTAAAATTTTTTATTTTGTTTACAAATGAACTTTCCATTCAATAAGTGTGAATGTATTCAATAGAAGAATTCATGTGTGCTTTTAGAAAAAGTTTAATAATTATGATTGTGATTTTGGAAAACATGATTGTTCATTTTATTTTGAAAATGATCTTCATCAAAGTGAATTAGAAGAAGATATTCATTTGTGCTTTTGGAAAATGTTATTAGTTTTATTTTGTGAAAATTCCTACATGTAACAATTATGGAAATTGTTAAATGAAGGTGAAGAATTTTTCAAAAAATATTTTATCAAGTGCATTTTTGAAAAAGGTGCTTTTGAAAAAGCAAAGTTCTTTATGGAAGATTTATTATTTTTAGAATGAACCTTTCCTTATCATGAAGATGATAAGGAGGAAGAATTTAAGAGATGTTTCTTTTTATATTTTAGATCTTTTCATGTTACCCATTGGAGGAACCCAACGGGGGTTTTAAGACCAACAAGGAATGTGATCCTAAAACCTAAAGATGTTAGCTAACTCAACTCAAGAATGAAATGAGCTAAGTGCCAATGGAAAGAATGATAGCCTTGGGTTCATACCAAAATACAAACCCACTATCGATACTCAAATACAATGATCATTTACCAAAGATGGAGAGAGGAACCATCTCCAGTGGAGTCGCCAAAAAAATCTATGGTGAATTAATCTCTATTAGGGAGTCGCCTTTCAAATCTATGGAGAAAAGAAAGAATAGACCTTATAGAAATTCATCTTAGTAAGATGCCACGCAGATCCACAGATGTACTTATTGGTGATCATCGTCATGAGGTATAGTGTACTATCTCAAAGATAGAAGTCACTACCCTTTAATGGAACCAATCACCTATAAGGACTCTAATGATGGGTGCATATGTACTAGAGATTATTTTCCTACTTTACATGGAAAAGTAAAGCAGGGTTTATTTTAAACTAGGTCCGTTAAGTTCCCTACAAGGGCAAGCCCCCATAGTTAATTACATCCTAAAGGACAGGATCTTTTAGGAAAACTCTCAATTAAGGAAAATGATCGTTGTCTCTAAAAATTTCAATAGGAAGGACTATCAATCGATTAGTTTGTATTTGAAGATCAAATGGGATTGATCAAAAGAGGGAGTTATTATCAAAACTAAAATGAGAATAAGTAGGAGATGCTCATGATGCTAGAAAATCTAGTGAGCATCTCAAACTATCCTAAAATTGGGCTTTACATTTTAGAAATTAATTTAGTTTATTTGAGTTGTATTTTTTATTAGAAATTTAGGACTTAAGATTTCTTAACACAAGATTAAGGAAATGCCTAAGAGGTGAGGAATTATGCTTATAGCCCACAAAAGGGAAAAGCTACCTCAAAACCTAAATCTAAGGAGCTTTGGTGAGGCCGAAAGCACAACCTAAATCTAAGGCGAAAATGGATAATTGGTTTGCCTCCACAAGAGAAGGCAACCCACCCAACAACTTGGACTTACAACCGTCTCGGGGTGGCCGCCAACTAACTCCTCCTATGGTTTTAAATACATGTAGGCAAATCTTTAGGCTTATGCAAGATAGCTAGACTATTTTTATTTAGAAAGAGGCTAAGTCCTTAAACTCACTCCCTAAAGAGACTAGATCATGTAAAGGGACATGCTTTAAATGACCTAAATCTAATGCATTTCAAATTTCATTTTATTATCATTTTTGGACAATCAATTTGACTCGGGCTAATAGGATTTTTTATGACTAATGCATAAGAAAGTAGATTGTTGCCCAAAATCAGTTATAATTTTAGGAGGTGAGTTTCCACCATGACCTCAAAGGTCAAGCTGAATTCTTTGGCAAAGATGGAAGCCCTCCAATCAAGAGTGAAATAAGATGACATTGTGCATGATATTATAAAGAAAAGAAATCATCCAGCTAAGAGGTTTCTAATTCTTTTATCTTGACTTTAATCTTAAGTTTTAGGTGAAGTTATGAGTTGTTTAATTTTAGTGTGAATTATTAGATTTGCCTTATGTTAGATAGATAAGACTTGGTTAAGATGTATAAAAATGATCTTAGTATACTTGAATTAAATCAATTTGACATAATAGGACACAATGGACAGGATTCATGTAGCCACCTAGTGGGATTAAGCGTTAAGTTAGGTAAAAATTTATTTTTCCCTAAAGAGCCTAATCCACATCATATATGCAAGAAAGAAACAGGAAAATCATACTTAATGCACAAGTTAAACAAACATCAATCAATTTATAAAATTAGCGCAAAAAGAATAAATGGTCATTTGTGGTTGGGCACTACCGCTACAAACTTGAAAAATATCAAATATGGGTAACCGACCTCTACCTTTATACAACTCATATTACAAATGAATTAAATTATAATTTAAGCAAAGGAATTCATCATTATGAGGGTCTTCAAGCTTTATTCTACTTTCTTCTTTCTTTCTTTTCTTTTCTTCTTTTCTTCTTTGGATCTTCTTTTGGATGGTTGAATGGTAGATGCTCTAAGGCTTCATATGGTTCATAAGATAGGATCTTATGACCAAAGTTCATCCTAATCCCCCATAACAAATCATTCCAAAAATTCTAAATATACAAATTTTTACATGAAAAGGAAATGCATAAATCTAACTAACACCTACAAAACAAAGGTTAGTCAAATCACACCATACAAATCCCAAGCATGTATATTGGACTTATCACCCCACACATGGGTGACTAAGTCCACACTATGGATTTAAGGAGTATAAGTACCTGCAAGCAAGAAGTATTTATATTTTTATTTATGATAGCGCCCCTTTAGCACAATCCCCAACAAAAAGAATAGTTAGACTAAGCACGTCCTACCATTCATTCTATGATTATACATCCTAGCATCCAGTCTAAAATATTCAACACAAAATAAAATATAACATCAAGCTATGCACCAACCTAACCTAAAGCTAGAAGTGGTCACTTAGGCTAATATGTGTGCTTTAAAGGTTTGTGTGGTATGCTTAGCTTAGGAATTTAGGTTTGAATTTTTTAAGTATGAAAGACATGCTCAACTTAGAGGAGGGTTTTATTTAAGTTGTTTAGTGACTTTGGTTTATTTTTTTTTTTCATATTTAATTTGGTTTATGTGAAATCTATAATTATTTACAAGTTATAAAGAGAGGGAAAGAGAAGAGGACTTCTCTTTCCTTCCCTGATCCTTAAGTAATTTCTAAAGGTAAGTTCACATTTTAATTTCATTTTAGGTGAATGTTTTAGTTACATCTTTTAATTAATTATAAGTTTAGATCAACTCTAAACAAACCTATCAAAAAGAAAGGCATTTTAAGATTAAGAAAAATGAATCAAGATTCACATAACATACATTACTTCAATAATTTCCCAACATATACAACATGCATATGAATGGACCCTAAACATATCTATACATGAAAATGAGATAATTAACACACTTTATGATTCATGCTAAGTAATTCATTTAAGAAAATTTAGAAGTTTTAGATGCATGAGTTTTTTTAAGTAAAAAAGGTTTTCTTTCTCCAAAATTTCACATACATGCATGAAAGTAAGAAAGGCATAACTGAGTATAGCGCCATTGTTAACCAGTTGTGTAAGGTACAAGACCTACTTAGGGCTACTTAGAGCCTCACAACCTTGAGGTTGTCCAGACTAATATACCACTTTCCTTAAGTACTAACATACATATAAAAGAAATGAAATGGAAAAAGAATATGCAAAAGTTAACTTAATGGTTTCATTTTGTTTATGCAATTTATTCATGCAAGTGTAGGCAATCCTTATTAAGTGAGATCATAGGGATGAATAGGGTTTGGAATTAAGTAAGTATTGGGTTCTTTTCAAATGAACCCCACATCTTACTAACCCATATTTATAGCTGTGCTAACATAAGAAAGAAAGGAAAGGCTTCACTAAGACTTTATAATTCATCACATGCAAGCTAATAATTAAGATATGAATAGCACACTTTCAGATTTAATGTTTCATTTATAGGTTTTGAAAATACTTTAGATTTAGTAGTGATAATAGTCACTCATATTTTACTTTAGCCAACACATGCACATTTGACATAAAGTAAACAATTTCATTTTGAAACTTTGAAAACATGAAATCATGGATGCATAAATCACATGGCATACAATTTAACATGTTGAGAAAGATCTAAAGCAATGTAATCATGTAAACAAACTCACTTTAGTTAATTTCTAAAGACATTCTTAAAGAATAAGAAAACTTAGAATAAATCAAAGTGAATTTAAAAATAGTTTTTGTTTATTTAAAGTTTGATTTAATTTTGAAAAGGTGAGATGAGTTTTTTGTTCCTAACCCATTCCCACATGTCTTTTATATTTTTATTTAATTTTTAGATAATTAAATCCATTAGTGGTCACTTAAGTTGTCACATCAAGGTTGTGCATCAGTGGTGGTGCTATGCACTTTCTCCTCGCTCATCCGATCAAGGATTGGATGGTTGAGATCAAGCTCACGATTATTAAGGGATTAAATCAGGGATCCTATGCATCTTAATCATGGTTGTTCATCCAAAATGGATGGATGGCCCATGATCCATCCCTGAGCATCTATGGGAGATGGCCACCGTCCATCTTTCATGGTATGATTCGAGCTTGATTGAGATCAGACTGAGCTCAAACTCAACCCACACCATCATCATATAAGAGAGAAGACATCTAACAGCTAGTTTTACTTGAGATAAAAATTTCTTTGACAAAATACTACACACTCTCTAGTTTATGCTCGGGTTGAAGGCATACCTCCCGGGAGCCTATCACCGATGCTCAAATCTATTGAGGTACCTTCTTCTAGTGGAGACGAAGCTTTGTTAATAGTTTCAAGCCTTGGGGTTGAGTAGATCTCTCTATGGACCAAGCACACTTTCAAATCCTTGCGGCCTTGATCAAAGTCCCACTTCCCTTACCTTGAGAACTTGGATTAAGCTTTAGGCAAGTTTGATTGAGTCCATTGAAGAAGCTTGCAAGAGGAATTGGCTTGCTTTTGTGTGTTAAGTAAGTTTGAAAAAAGGTGGAGCTCCCCTATTTTCTGCTTGATGAAATCGAGAAATGGAGAATTCTAAATGGTTTTAGGTAGCTTGAAGGAGCTCTAGGATGCTTGCTCTAAGTTCCCTAAGCTTAATCTAGTGTGTGTGTGTGTGTGTGTGTGTGTGTGTGTGTGTGTGTGTGTGTGTGTGTGTGTGTGTGTGTGTGTTGCATTCAAGTGGAAGTGGGGGAAGTATATATCCCCCTTGAAGGATCGGAAGGCCTAGCTTCCATTTGCCATTTTTGATCAATTGACCAGATGGGATGAGTTTGTTAGGCTATTAGGAATTGCACATGGTTCAGTTTTGAGTGTGGAGTGGAAGTGAAGTTCCCATGTGCTTTAATTGAGTGGAGGGATCCCATGAGCTCAATTCCTAAGTGGGTGGTCTGTTTGGCCATTGGGTTGGGTTTGGCAGCCCCAAACCCAATGGGTCATGTCCACCAGCCTCATTAGTGACCATTTGGTCCATTAAGAGGATGTCAAGTATCCATGAAAAGGAATTGACCAAATTCCAAGTGATTTTGATTTTAGGTTACCCTATGGCCTAGGGGTAAAATCATCATTTGGCTTGGATTGTAATATGAATAAGTTTGGAATGATTGAAAAATGGGTTGGGCCAAGTTTCATTGAATTTGGAGTTGATTTGATATGATTTGGCTCATGTTGACCCATTTAGGTCAAAATGGGTCAACTTGGGTCAAGTTAACCAATTGATCAAATTAGGTCAAACCAAGAGTTGGGTCAAGTTCATATGACCATTTGAAATGTGTTGGCATCATTGGTTTGGTTCAATTTTATTTATATTTGGATTTGGTTTATTTGATTTAATTTAGGTCAATTAGGTCAAGTTGACCAATTTGACCCATTTCACCTTTTTGGGTTAGGTCATAGGTTGGTTTAGGCTTCATTGGTCATATGAAATGGATTGGTATATTTTTTTCTAATCAATTTAATTTATATTTGATTTTGGTTCAACATGACCTTTTAGGTCAAGTTGGGTTCAAGGTCAATTGGGCTACCTAGTTGGTCTTTTTGGTCATTAAGTGATTTGGAATGAACTTGACCCATTAGTTTCAATCAATTTGGCTTAGATCAAGTTTTGACACATTTTGACTTTTAGGTCAAGTGGAGCCAATAAGTGGCCAATTATTAGGTTAGGCTCAAATGACTTGTCAAGTTCAAACATTAATCATGAATAAGTTTTGATCAATGGTTTCAATCAATTTGGCCTATGGTGGATTTTGGCTAGTTTAGGTTTCATTTTGGCTTAGTGTTCACTTGGTCAACCCTTAGTTTGACTTGGTTTAACCTAATTTGAGTGATTGATCATTTCATGATGATTGTTGCTCATAATGTGAGGCTTAGTTGGACTTAGTTCAATCCAATTTGGGTAGGATTAGAATTTGGCTTATAAGGGGTACTTTAGCTCACTTTGGGTCAAGTGAGCCTAAGTGGGTCAAATGGCTTGGTCAAAGCTTGATTTGAGTTTGATTGAATTCACATATGGACTTATGATTGAAATATAAATCCATTTGCAAGTGATTTGGAGTCATATGGGTTTTGATTCATTTGACAATTTCAAGTTCAAGAAGGGTGAAGATGAGTTTGACTTGGGTTTGATTTTTGAATTTAGTTTTGGTTTGGTGATTGAAGTTTATATTTATATTTGGATTCATGATTGAAGGATTGATTAAATCATGAAGAAAAATCAAGGGTTTGACTTGATTAAAATTTGATTTGGCTAAGTCCAAGAATTTGACTTGAAAAGCTTATGTTGAATTTTTTATTGAATTTGGATTTGATTTTTTTTTTGAATTTATTTTTGGATATTTGAATTTTTATTTCATTTATATTTATGAATATAAATGAAAATATAAATGGGTTATGAGAAAATCTCTTGAATTTGAATTGATTTAGATTTGATTTAGTGTAAGTCCATAAGATAGAATCAAAGTGACTTAGAAAGATTTTTGATTTGGATTTGAATTTTTAATTTGATTTGATTGAGTTGAATTTATATTTCATTTATATATGTGAATATAAATGAGAATATAAATAGGTTATGAGAAAATTTCTTGAATTTTAATTGATTTGGATTTGATCTGAGCTAAGTCCATGAGAGGGAATCAAAGAACATAAGAAATATTTTGGAGTTTGGAATCAATCATGGGCTTCAATCATAAGTTTCAATTATTTGGAATTGATTCATGATTTGAGAAAATCCATTGAATTGGTTCAAGGTTGAGTTAGAGTTAGAGTTGATATGAGTTTGGAGAAAATCAATCAAGTTGGAATTGATATGAGTTTGACTCAAGAGAGAAGTGAATTTGGTTCAAGCAATAAGGTAGGAAAATTTTCCTAACACCCCTAAGGCATGACCTATTCCTATGGCTAACTCTTCTAAGTCTCTAGGGTTAAGTTGAATGTCCACGTAATCACTAGAGGTGTCTTAAGACTAAGGAGACTCTTAGTGTCTAAGAGAAATCCTATGCCTAAGATGGAGGGGTTTAGAGCTCATCTTAAATGAGGTCAACAAAGGGTGCCCAATAGGTGTGGTGTGACTGACAAGGAACACCACACGTATTGGTGTTGACCGAAATGATCAACAACATCAAATGATCACAAGCACTAATAGAAATGGTCTACTCCTAACAAGATATAGAAGGAATCCAAAGATTAGTGCAATGTGACTCTACTCATGTCAAGGATATAAGAGAAAGAAGGAGGAATCCATTAGGGATAGAGTATGTGAACTTTCTACTAGGGAAATAGGTTCAAATCATCCACATGGGGATGAGAGGCATGATTTGATTCTCATTGGGGAGAAATTGATTTGATTTGTTGATTATTTATCTATTTTGATTTGATTGACTCCACTGAGGGAGATTTATTGGATTTATTTTGTTGAATTTATTTTATTTGTTGTTTGACTCCACTAAGGGAGGATGGTTGAATTTGTTTTAGATTTTTATATATTAGCTTTTGAGATGGGCCCTATTAGTTTGTGATGGATTGCACTGAGTAGGAGCCACGGAGGCCCAAACCTAACTCAAATTTACTAATTCAAAAGGGTAGTCTACCAAACACATTGTAGGACTAACCAACCAAAAGGGATGCCTTTCGGTGTTTAATGGTCAAGTTAGGAAGAAAGTGTGGGGAATTATATCTTCCAAAATAAGGGACCCTAGGGTGATCGGTTGGCAAGGCAACAGATCAAACCTGACTTAGGGCTGACTATTGAGTGAATGCCATTGGGGACTTAAATCAGCTCAAATAGTCAAAGATTCATTTTTTTTAGTTTATTTTGATGGATTTTGTTGGATTGGATTGCACTGAGTAGGGACCATGGTGGCCTAGGCCTAACTCAAATTTACTAATCCAAAAGGATTAGCTTCCCAGCCGATGGGAGAACTATCTGACCAAAGGAGTGCCTTTTGATTTGTAGTGATCAAGTTAGGAAGAAAATGCAGGGACTCATATCTTCCAAAATAAGGAACCACTGAGGTGATTGGTTGGTAAGGAAACAAATTGAACCTGACCTAGGGCTGACTATTGAGTGAATGCCGCTGGGGGACTTAAATTAGCTCAAAAATAGTTAAAGATTAATTTCATTTTTTTAGTTTATTTTGATGGATTTCGTTGGCTTGCAATGGATTGCACTAACTAGGGACCATGGTGGCCTAGGCCTAACTCAAATTTACCAATCCAAAGAGAATAGCTTCCCAACCGATGGAAAAACTATCCAACCAAAGGAGTGTCTTTTGGTTTGCAGTGATCAAGTTAGGAAGAAAGCGCATGGACTCATATCTTCCAAAATAAGAAACCACTGAGGTGATTGGTTGGCAAGGCAATAGATCGAACCTGACCTAAGGCTTACTATTGAGTGAAAGCCATTGGGGGACTTAAATCAGCTCAAAGATAGTCAAAGATTAATTTTATTTTTTTAGTTTATTTTGATGAATTTTGTTGGTTTATGTTGGATTACACTGAGAATGAGCTTATATTAGCCTAGACATATCTTAGATTTACTGAACCAAAGGGAATAGCTTCCCGATCAATGGGAAAACTATCCAACCAAAAGAGTACCTTTCAGTTTTCAATGACCAATTCAAGGGAAGAAAGCTTGGGGACTCACATCTCCCACTACAAAAGATCATTGGGGTGATTGATTACTTTGGGCAATAAATCAATCCCGACCTGGGGCTACCTTTGTGATAGTCATGCTAGAAAGAATGCATCATAGTCCATCTTCCAAAGCGGAATGACTACCGAGGCAACCTTCTTGTGGAAAAATAGATTGAACCTGACTTAAGGGCAACTGAGTGAGTAATCGAGGATTTATCTCAACTCGTGTAGTCGCAATTCATATGGGAGTTGGCACTTCCCCTATAGGATGCCTACTTAGGAAAGGGGCCTTTGGGGATTGAATTCCTAATCCATAAGTAAATAATTTGTTTGCTTGTTTAGTTTATTTTAACATAGGCCCTGTTGGTTTGTGAGGGATCAAACTGAGAAGAAGCTTATATCATCCTAAACTAAACTCATTTATTAAACCAAGGGGGAATCTACATATCCGTTGAACAAATTCTCTAACAATAGTGGTTGCTATTAGGAAAGGGGGACTGTCTAATCCAAGAGTAACTCAGGTAGTGTCTAAATGGGGTCACAAAGGATGTGATCTAAATAGAATGCCCTCACGAAGAGGGGTCGTTAAGGGCTTGATCCAAAACTCTGGAGAAGATAACATGGCTAGTCACATATAAAATTTGTATTCGGTGGCCAACTCAAGAAGAAAGCATGGGGACTCACATCTACCAAGAGTGGTGTATCCATCGGGCGAGCCGCTGTCTGCATAGAGAACATCAACCAACCTAAGATGCCTATGCAAATAATCGCTCTAGAAGAAAGGTCAGTACTCACATTCTCCCATAGTAAATGATTATTGGGATAGTCTGGCTCGTGCTATCCGACCTAAGGTGACTTCTTAGTAATTCCATTGGGGGACTTACATCGACTCAAATGTAGTCAAGAGGAAAGGAGCCCTAGGGGACTTATCCTAAACCTCAAATATACTCGACCTAGTCAGATCGTGTTGATTAGTTCAAGAAGAAAGCACGGGGACTCACATCTTCTTAAACAAAATTAACATGAGGTAGGCTACTAGCTAGGCAGTGAAGTCTACCAAACTAACAAGGCGCTCGTTGGTTTGTAATGGTCAAGTTAGAAAGAAAACACGGGGACTCACATATTCCAAACAAGTGACAACTGGGGTGATATACTAACGAGGTAGCATGTAAACCCGACCTAGAATAGCAAATGAGTGAGTACCACAGGGGGCTTTCTCCCACATCAAAGTAGTCAGAGACAAAAGATATGTGTTTATTCTTGTGCTCGTGTTAAAGGGAATAGGATGCCACTTGGGATCTCTCACGCCTACTCAAAACACACTTTGGGATTTTAAGAAATGGTGCCACGGATGGCAACCAAGAATTCCCACTAAGAAAACATGTTGCTCGGGTTCTCTTACACCTAACTTAGTTGTGCTAATCGAAATAGGATACCTATTGGGTTCTCTTACACCTATTCTAATAGCATCGGGAGATTGTGTTTAATTGTGTTTGTGTTGTGAAAGAGAGATAGAATGCCACTGAGAGACTCTTACACCTATCCTAGACACACCATGGAAAATTCACAAGATAAGCAAACAACGCTTTGAAAAAAGAGAAGATTTTGATGAGATAGAATCAAATTTTTGTTCTTTTGTTGATACTTTTTTTCAAACATGTTTTATGGGTAATATTTCTTCAAATAGAGCCCATTGATTGGAAGCATCGGGTGTTCCCCTTTACAATCAATGAGTTGATAAGATCCTCCTTGGTAGGCCATCTATGACATAGGGGCCTTCCCAAGTGGGTTTAAACTTGTCTCACATCTTTGGATGGGCAACAATTGGTCTCCTTAGGACTAACATAAGTTCTCCTACTTGGAAAGACCTAGGGTTGACCAACTTATTGTGAGCTTGAATCATTTTGGCTTTGTATAACTCGAGGATCTAGCATGCCCGTAGGTGACTCTCTTCCAAACCTTCAAGCTCTTCTAACCACAACCTTGCATTCTACTTTGTAGTGATCTTTCTACCCAATGCTATCTGAACTTCTAAAGGCAGAACGGCTTCAGACCCATATACTAAGAAAAATGGGGTAGATTGAGTTGGAGTTCGGTATGTAGTGTGGTATGCCCACAAGGCTTCAACCAACTGCTCATTTCACTACCACTTGTTATCATCAAGAGTCTTCTTTAGTATTTGTATGAGAGTTTTGTTGAATTCTTTTGCTAAACAATTTTCTCTAGGGTAGTAGATGGTGGAGTATCTCCAATCTATACTGTGTCTTATGGTGAAGCTATTGATCTTGGTGCTTTTGATTGCAATACCATTATTAGATATAATTTATTGAGGCACCCCGAACCTATATACAATATGATTTCTAAAAAATTAAAGCACATGCTGAGCTGTGACCTCTCTAAGTGGGATTGTCTTCGCCCACTTGGAAAAGTAGTCGGTGGCAGCTAAGATGAACTGTTGACCCTTAGAAGGAGGATCAATAGGACCCACAATGTCAGTACCCCAATATAGGGTGTAGAATGTTGGGTGGTTGGTGTAGGAATGCAACATGCACCTGACACTGATGGCATCTCCTAGTTACATTCATGCAGTCTGTAATCATCAAAGGCCAGTAGTATCCTAGTCTATTCATCTTCATCTTCATCTTCAGACCAAATTGATGCGCTCCACATAAACCTGAATGTACTTTGGTTACAATGCCATGGACTTCATGTTTATATAAATAACGTAACCACATTTGATAAAAGGACCTTCAGTATAGGGTGCCATCAATGATAGCATAGGAGAGAGCTCTTTGTTTCACCTGATGGGCTTGTGACTTTCTTGAGGTAGTTTACCAATGTTTAAATAGTCTATGAATGATTGCCTCCAATCTAGCTCCTTGTACTTATAGGCAACGACAACTTCCCCTTCAAGAGAAAGCATCTCGATGAGTTCAACATCAATAAGGGATAGGACTTGTCTATTTTGGACCCTTATTGGAATGGACTCATCTTCTAGACATGCCAATTCTTTGGCAAGTTTGGCCAAAGCATCTGCTTCTGCATTCTCTACTTGGGAAAACTTGTAGATGGTGACTTTAGCGATTTGGGCTAACAGCTTCATGGTATACTCATGGTAAAGATGAAGCTTGGGTTTAAGAATCTTGTAGGACCTGACAATCTGATTGATGACCAACTGAGAATCCCTAAATATATTGATGTTCTTGTTACACACTGTGATAGCTAACTCCCTGACTGATAATCAAAGCCTCATACTTGGCTTCGTTGTTGGTGCAGGGATTGAAATGATAATATGAGAATCTCATCACATCACGATCTTGAGTTAAGAGAACTATTCTTACCCCTGCCTTTCCTGTAAGAGTATATCATAGTGGTTCCCCTTTATGAAAAGAAGCTGTACCATCAAAATATATCTCCCATCAGCGATTGTCAACCTCCCCTAAGTTCATGATTTGTTCATCAGGGAGATTGTCACTAAGCGGAGAATCAACAAGAAGTGGGTGTGCTGCTAAGAAATCTGCTAGTGCTTGTCCTTTTATCTCACGGAGGGGTACGAATGTGATATCAAACTGGGAGAGAATCATGGACCATCATGCCAAATATCCAGATAGCGTTGGTCATTTCATGAGATACTGCAATAAATTAGTTCTGGAAATCAAGTTCACCTTATGAGAAAGCATATAATGTCATAGCTTTTGGGAGGAAAAGATCAAAGCTAGGCAATATTTCTCAATGGGTGGGTAGTTCGCTTCAATAGGAATTAGATGATGGCTAAGGTAGTAGAGAGCACTCTCCTTCCCTTCATCATTATCTTGGGCCAACAAAGCATGAGAGAGTTGTCCAATGCAGTAGTGTAGAGGATGAGTGGCATGCTCAGGATAGGGGTGGCTAGAACCGGCAGCTTCACCAAATACTACTGGATATCTTCAAAGGAATGCTGGCACTTATCATCCCACTTGAACTTGGTGACCTTTTTGACAAGTGCTGAGAATGTCTTGCATCTCCCCAATAGGTTGGAAATAGAGCCTCTCAGATACGCCAACCGTCCTTGGAAAGATCTGAGTTGAGTTAAACTCTTAGGTGGTGGCATTTCTAAGATAGCTTTGATCTTTTATGGATCTATTTCTATTCCTGTCACAAACAAAAAAACCCAAGGAATTTCTCAAGCTACTCGCATGCACACTTGGGGATTCATTTTAGGTTATATTGTCTTAACCATTCAAAAATTACTCTTAAGTCAAAGAGATGGTCTTTTCCTTCTCTTGACTAGATCATTAACGTAGCACTCAACCTGATGATGGATGAGTTCATTGAAGATCTGAGTCATGCCACATTGGTATGTAACACCAGCATTTTTAAGGCCGAAAGGCATGACCTTATAACAATAGATTTTGATCGGGGTTCATAAAGTAATATTTTGTTCATCCTTAGGGGCCATCTTGATTTAGTTATAGCTAGATGACCCATCCATGAAGGAGAATACTGCATGATATGAGGTGATATCCACCATTAATTCTGGTATAGGAAGAGGAAATTCATCCTTAGGACATGCCTTATTCAAGTCCCTGAAATCAACGCATATGCGAATTTGGCCATTCTTCTTCTTAACTGGGATGACACTAGCTAACCATGTAGGATATTTTTCTTCCTTGATGAAACCAGCATCAATCAATTTCTTGACTTCAAAAATGACCTGTTGTTCAATTTCTAATCGCATGCGTCTAGGAGCATGCTTAATAGGGTTAGCACTAGGATCTATTGCTAGTTTGTAGACTATTATGTCAGGAGATAATTCGGGCATCTCTTCATAGTTCCATGCAAAGTAGTCCTTAAACTCAGTCAATATCCTAACTAAGTCATTAGTTTCTTTATCATTCTGCAATAAACTAATGTATGTCAAGCGTGGATTTTCTCCTATCTCGAGGTTGATTTCTTTAAGCTTGATAATTATTGAATGGATCTCCTCTTCAAATTCTGGCAGTGCATCTTTGATTTGAAAATCATCTGAGGTTTTTAAACACACATCCTCATAAGAGTTGGTTTGGTGTGAAAAGAACCTATCAGACTCCATATGGTTGGTGATAACTAAGCAATAAATGTTATCGTCGACCGGGCCCACTATACCAAATCATAATCATGTTCTGATTGTGCATTTCTGCCTATGTTGTTCTATAGCTTTTTGAAGTGCTCTGACCTATGCTTAGACCATGAATAAGGAATCAAATCCTTCTTTGCAAGATTAATAACACAACCCGAGTACCAATCAAAAGGTAATTCCATTAATTCTTTATATGAATCACACTTAAGTTCTACATCAACTTCAGGACTTGAGGATGATGATCCTAAGAAGAATCTCTTCACTTGACATCCCTGGAAGACTGAGGGGCTTTCTTAACTACTAAACCTTTAACTTTTTGAGATGAAAGTGAGGTTAGAGCTAAGGTTCCTAACTGCTATCTGATAGTCTCACATACATTTGATTCGAATACTTTACTTTTTCTGGAGGCCCGGTCTTCATCACCATTCAGCTCAAGTGTCACCTCTAATAAAACCTGCTGAGAGGGGTTGGCTGGTATGCTAATCACATTAGACTCATCCTCTAAGCTGGATTCCAAGTCTATGTGAATATTAAGGGTACTCCTATGAACTATAACATAACCCCTGTTAGCTGATGGCCAACCAAGGGGTCTTCCACCTCTAGAACTACATCTATTTCTTCATCTACCTCTATTTCTACCTCTGCATCTACCTGGTGGAGTGGAGTTTGAGCCATCCTACCCACATGTCTATATGTTAGAATGAACTGTGAGTGGAATGTGATATGCGGCTCTATTTCTTCTTCAATTTTCCTTTCTTGTTCACTTGGATTTTCATTTTTATTTTCTTTTTATTTTGCTTTTTATTTTTCTTAATTTTCTTTTTCTTTTGAATTTATATTTTATCCAAGTTCACAAGAAAGGGTGTTTTCAGAAAGATAGTAAGTCGCATCCTCATATATATCAACCTCTCTAACTGAAAATGGATTTTCATCTCCTTTTAAATAATACTCAATCCCATCCTTTTTGAATTTGATGCACTGATGGAGAGAAGATGGGATCATCTTATTCTGATATATCCAAGGCCTATTGAGCAAAGCAGATAATGTATTCAAATCAATGATATAAAACTTAGCTTCAGTCTTCCAGTCACCTATCTTCAAAGATAACACTATGGAACCTAAAGCCTGCTAGCCTTATTCATTGAATCCTCTCAACATCATCCGATCTCCTCGAAGTTTGGAGATGTTGATCCTTAAATAGGCAAGGGTCTTTATACTCATAATGTTCACTAATGCACCATGGGCAAGTCTAAATCTGCCCATGTTAATTGTAATGAAGAGGGGACGGTTGTGCTCTATGTCCCCCAGAAGAAGGTCATCATCTGTGAAAGTGATCCCCTGGGCTTCTCTAGAATAATGTGCCTACTCTCCAATAGCGATCAGCTGAGCTTAGCATATCTCAAGATCAAGAAGAGCCTTGATTAATGATTCCTTCATCTCTTCGGATAAGATAAGGGCATCATATATGCTTAACTTAGATGACAACTTTCTTAGGTGAGAGAGGACATTGTAGTCCACCTTAGGTTGATCCTCCACAAGCATATCCAAAGGTGGATCATCCTGTGGAGGGGCTTCTCGATCCTCTGAACCAATGGCTTATTTCCCTCTATCTTGAGGTGATGCTCTAGGAGATAGAACCTTGCCACTATGGAGGTTGACTTCAGTGATCTCTTGTGGTAAGGTAATGGAAGATTCTACCCGCACATTAGGCTCACCTACAACTTCTCCTGTGGGATCCTCAGAATCGGATGATTCCAACTCTATCTCAAGAGGAAAACTTATAGTATTTATAATAGGAAAATCTAACTTTGAACCACAAAGAGGAAGATCAGAATTATTATAGTTGTTGTTTAGACCTCAAGAGTTATAATTAGGAATAGATTTAAACAACCCATCATAAGTGACACAGATAAAATTCAAGCTAGCTTTATTCTTCAATTTCTTGGATTTGATAAGAAGTACATAATAAAAATCAAGTAAAGTTAGAGGGGTGAGGGATTTGATGCCCTCATTTGCCGATACAAGATGTCTACTAGAAGAAGAAGAGAAGAAGTAGGGTCGCTAATGTATTAGCCGCAATGGTACTGAGGCTGGACTTGATCGGTTGCTACTTGGCTATCCCCTGACACTCATTGTCGAACCCCCTTTCCTTGAGTTGGCTCTGGCAACTTGCAAACCTTCCTTGATGTTGGAGGTTTGAGCTGGCTCAGGCACCTGCAAGGAAAGTTTCTTTATTTTTGAGATAATTTTCTTAGAGATTTTGGATAAGGAGATATCCCTACCTTCTTTGGTTTTGGAAGGACAGCAAGTATCCCTAAGGATTACCCTAATGGAACTGGATGGTTGTTCCACAAGGTATTCCTTTAGGATGATTATAGCACCGGTCTTGAAGCTATGTTCAATCTAGTGCTTAAATGTGAAGCAATCCCCTAAAATATGGCCTAGCATACAGTGATAGGGGAAAAGTCAGGATCATTACTTTTGCCCACTTCCTCTGATCTCCTAGGTTTGGCTAGCTAAAAATCAAGCTTCTTTAAGAGATTATTAAATATCTTCCTGATTACCTTCCTCTTAAATGAATAAGGCTTGTTAAGTTTATCCAAAAGAGTAGGTGGACCATAGCTACCTAGCGGTGGGTATGTGTATCACTGCTATTGATGATGTGGCTAAAGAGGTGAGGGGCAGTGTGGTGGAGAGGCTACCTCGGTGGTGGTAGAGGAGTGGATGGCTGGAGCACAAGGTCTCAAGCTGCTGATGTTTCCTTGTCTAGTGTTATCACTACCCCGGGCTTCTTTTCAAAAGTTTTATGTGGCTTCTGCTTTATTGATTGGTCTGAAAAAGGAGACTGTTTGGCTTCTCCTTGCAAGCTAGCTGCCTTGTTGATTAAATTCTCAAAAGTTTTGATGGTGAAACCTTTGAGCATGAAGGCGACCAAGCCATAGATATTCTTAAGTAGAATCTCAATGGTATGTTGTTCAGATAGCTGTGGTTTGTATTTCATACTTAAATTATGCCATCTGAGAATATAATCAATGAGGGACTCACCATCATTTTATTGAGCCACAATGAGATCGCTTACAGTCACCCTTTGCTGAGCTCCTACAAACCCCTTGATGAAGAGTTGCTCTAACTCAATAAAATTTTTCACCAAATTGTTGGAAAGTTTAGTGTACCAATCAAAGGCTATGCCTACTAAGACCACAAAAGAGATGGATGAAAAGCATATTTGTGTTGCAATATGTGCAATATGTCGCCTGTTCCACTACATCCTCTTGAAAGAAGGAGGCATGAAACCCTTAGGATATTGGATGGCATCAAATTTCTCTGGGTAGGGTCTACCCTTTGGAACTGATGATCCTCCTCGGGCTTGAGCCAACTCTTCTCTCACCTGCTACTCAACCATACTCTTAATATCCTTTTCTTGTATGGAATTACTATTCACTACCTTCCTATACTCGGGTGCTACCTTGCTCTCGGAGGTAAAGTCTTTGGATCCAAGACATGCACCAACTCTAGTGACTAGTCTCATATAGTAGGATCTTGGTGCTTGAAAGTAAGAGACTATTGTTAACAAGTCCTCGAGCTGCCTTGCCATCCTATCTATTTGTTCATCTTTCTATTTTAATTACTGTCAGAGGTGTTGGGTCGATTGGGCTATGTCTTCATGCTCAGCCTCAACACCTTCCATAGTCTACTACTCACGGAGAAGAGAACCCCAGGTATCTACCATGTGGACTCCTGCTAAATCCTCCAATAGATCATCCTCATTAGGATCAAAGATAACTTTCTCCTAATCAGACCAGTCATATCCTAAGATCTCCTTCTTCTCCATGAGATAATTGGTTATAATAACATCTAGCGAATGGTCTATTTGAATAGGCACAAAGGATCTAGGCTGACCGGTGGTGGGATCACTATCATGTACTGTGAGGCCGACCCTTCTCTAGAGAGTTAACCCCGTGAGGGCTATACTCATTGGAAGAAATTCTGTCACACTAAATCTATGGAGTGGCACACTAAGAGGATCTATCATCATAGTGTGAATCACACCTCTCTCAAACCGCTACAACCATCTCTATATCTCATGGTGGTGGTGAGACAACCACTATACTTCAAGATCACCATTCCTTTTTCACCACTACTAGGCTGGAAGGTCAAGCAGGAGAGTTTGGCCTCACCACAGTAGATGGTGTAGATGGGACGGGATCTCTTGGTCAGAATGATCACCAACGGGGTCCCTCTTCTCCCTAATGCGCCCTTCATGGCCTTGGGCAATAGATGCCGAGTATGGGGAGAAGAGCAGTGTGGTGGAGGCACGACTGACTCTTTTGAGATAGGAGCTACTCTCCTATGATGTGTAGTCCTTGTAAGTAAGATACTGTCTATATGGTCGGGCGACGCGATCAGAAAAAACAAGTAGAGGAATTGCCCTATACCTCCGCTCCTAGTGACATGAACTGATGTGTGGGCCTCTATAGCCCTCTCTTGCCTAAACTTCCTACCCATACTATGGGGAATGACTAATCTCAAATTAAATTGAGCCTCGACTCTAGATCGTTCATAGCTCTACCTACTCGGTGTAAAACTAAGCAAAGGGTATGACCTCCTCCTCTCACCGACCGGTGGAATCAACCGAGGTGGAGGTAAAATCCTTCTAACATCATCTCTATCAGATATAGAGAGAATATGGAACTGGTTTACTGTAACAAGTGAAGACCATCGTGGGCAGATCCTCTACAACGGACTGAGTAGATGCCCCTAACTCCCTAGCAATGCGAGTGTGGTATCACTTTATCATGCGATTCTTGTTTCTTCTTTGGGTCCTAATAGGGTAAGCAGAGAAAGAGCTAGACCCAACCTCAAAAGTAGAATCAATGGGATCGTGGGGAGCCATTTGCTTGGTAGAGTGGTGCTACCTCAGATGGGGAACAGCATGAGAAAATGGACTCATGCACCGACATCCCTTGTGGGAACCTCCACTACCTTCCTCTTTAGTGAGGGAATATCCGAGTTAGATGGCATGTCGATCTGAATGATTGGCTTCTGGCTGATCACTGTTCCTGCTAACAATCGTGAGGTGAGTGCCCTCACATGTAATCCTGGAATCCTCGAGGCCTCAACCAAAGTAGATGAGGTGGGCATAGTCAGATCGGGGAAGGCTGGTCTGATCCAGGGCCAAGTACATCCCATGAGGAAATAAGAACACATACTTTTGTGCTACCATTAAATCAAATTGTACTGAACTGAGACTGAAAAATTAACTAAAGCTGACTGAAATTACAATGTCAAAAATAAACTTGAATCAAGTTTTCTTACTTTGTAGATTTTGAATTTGAATTTAGAATTTGAACCCATACTCAACATCTTGAAAGTGTTAAGTAGGGCTCAAATAGATTTAGAAGAGATTTTGAGATTGGAAAGAAGAATTTTTGAATTTAGAATCCATTTTCAATGAATTTAGGTATGTTGAAAATGGGTTCAAATATTTTCAAAGATATTTTTCTATAGGTTCATGTTTGAATTTTTATTTTTGATTTTGAGGACCCTTTATTTAACAAATTTGGGTATGTTAAAGTAAAGGTCAATTGGTTTTGTTTTGGATTTGTGATTTTTGGAATTTACTCACTTAGCAAATTTGGGCATGCTAAGTGAGATGTTTGAAAATAATTTCTTCTTTTTGTTTCTTTGTTTGCTTTGTTTTGTAAATCATTTGTTATTTTAAAAGATTGAGTCCTCATTTAGCATATTTGGGTATGCTAAATGAAGAATCCAAGAGTGTTTTGTTTTTTTTTCTTTGAAATTTTTTGAAAATAGGACTCTTAGCAAATTAGAATATGCTAAGAAAATACTATAGTGTTTCTTTTATTTTTAAAGATTTTGATTTTGAAAGATGGGATCCTTAGCAAATTTGGGTATGCTAAGGAAATCCTAATGTGTTTTTTTTATTTTTAGAGATTTTGATTTTGAAAAATACGATCCTTAGTAAATTTGGGTATGATAAGGAAATCCTAATGTGTTTCTTTTTATTTTTGATTTGATTTTGAAAATAATATTCTTAGCAAATTTGGGTATGCTAGGAAATCCTAGTGTGTTTCTTTTGTTTTGAATTTTTCTATGAAAATGGATACTTCACTTTAGCAAATGTGGTATGCCAAAATGAAGTTCTAATGTGTTTTGAAATTTTATGAAATGGAGATTTCACTTAGCAAATTTGAGTATGCTAAATGAAATTCCAAAAATGTGTTTCAAATTTTTGTGTTTTGGAAAGAGAGACTTCACTTTAGTAAATGTGGTATGCTAGAGTGAAGTTCCAAATGTGTTTTGAAAAATTTTGTTTTTTGTTGATTTTGAAAAGGGAGATTTTCATTTAACAAATTTGGGTATGTAAGATGAAATAAATTATGTTTCATTTTCAAAGATGTATTGGCGATTATTGCTTTTGAAAGAGGAAATTCAACAAAACATATATGGAATATGTTGTGGCATTTCCAAAATAATGTCATTTTATTTGAAATGAAATATTCATTCAATAAATTTGGGTATATTGAATGGAGATGTTCATATGTGCTTTTGAAAGTTTATTTTGATTTTGATTGAATGAAACCCATTCAATATATGTGGGTATATTAAATGGAAGGGTTTCATACGTGCTTTTGGAGAATTCATTTTTTTGATTTTGATTGGAAATGAAACATCCATTCAATAAATATAGGTATATTGAATGGGGAGGTTTCATATGTGCTTTTTGACAATTTCTTTTGATTTTGATTGGAAATGAAATCTCCATTCAATAAATATGGGTATATTGAATGGGGAGGAGGTTTCATATGTGCTTTTTAAAAATTTATTTTTGATTTTGATTGAATGAGAACTCCATTCAATAAATATGGGTATATTGAATGGAGAGGTTTTATATGTGCTTTTTTGAAAAGGTGAAAATTCCAACTTAACACATGTGGAATGTGTTGAGTGGAATTTCAAAGTTATGATTTTGGCTTGAAGATGTATCATACATCCAACACATTTGGATGTATTGAATGGAAAGGCCCATCTTCAAATTTTGTGCTTTTTTAAAAGTTTAGGATTGTTGGAATTTTATTTTATTTTATTTTTTTATTTTTTGAAAATAAAGTCTTCATCAAAATGAATTGAGTGCAGAAGTTCATTTGTGCTTATGGAAGTTATGATTGCTTAGTTTTATTTTTGAAATATTTCTGCATGCAACAATTATAAAAAAATTTGTTAGATGTGGTGCAAATATTTTATTAAGTGTATTCTGAAAAAGTGCTTTTGAAATTGAGACTTTTCATAAAGGATTTATTTTTTCTTTATTTTTTAGAATGAACCTTTCCTTACCATAAAAATGGTAAGGAGGAAGTCTTTAATCATTTTATTTTTATTAAATTTGTTAAATTTTCACCCATTGGGGAACCAACGAGATTTTTATGACTAACACGGGGTGAGGTCCTAAAACTTAAAGATGTTGGCTAGCTTAACTTAAGGATGAAATAAGCTAAGTTCCAACAGAAAGAAAGATAGTCTTAGATTCATACAAAAGTACAAACTCACTATCGATACTTGGAGACAACGATCATTTACCAAAGATGGAGAGAGGAACCATCCCTAGCGGAGTCGCCAGAAAAATCTATGGTGAAATATTTCTGCCTTCGTCTATCCTTTTGAAGAGGATAAATGAAAATAGAAATATACACCTTTTTGTGATGCCACGCATATCCATATATGTTCTTATTAGGGTGATCGAGTATGATATTAAGGAGAGGTGTACTATCTCGAAAGATCAAAGTCACCACCCTACAATGGACCTAATCACCTCAATAAGGACTCCTAAGGATTATGGGTCTTCGAATGTACTAGAGATTCTTCCCCTACGTTACATGGAAAAGTAAAGTGGTCTTATTATAATAATTAACTTATAGGTTTTGAAAATAGCTTTTGGTTTAATAGTGATAATAGCCACTCATATTCTTATTTTAAGTCAACACATGTAATTCGACATAAAAGAAAACATTTTTATTTAATTAATTTTCAAAAGAAATGAATGCATGATTTCATATGAAAAATAATATTTAGCATGATTGGAAATACATAAAGGAATGTAAACACATGATTTCATACATCTCAGTTAATTTCTAAGGACAACCATATTAAATAAGGCTATTTAAAATGAACCAAAAAGTTTTAATGACATTTTTAACTTTGAATTTGATTTGATTTAGAAAATATAAGGGAGGTTTTCTAATCCTAACCCATTTCACATGTGTGAATTAGTTTAGTTTAATGAAGAATATTTAAGTTAATTATATATTTTGATTAAGTTAAGGTATGAATTAAATGAATTAATTATCCCTTACCTTTATCACCTTAAGTTAATTAACTAATTAATATTAAGCCAATATGATATGCAACCACATAAAATGTAAATTTGCAATGCTCTTAAGAGATGAAAGGGACCTAATGCAATTGTCTTATGATTAATAGTTAATTTAGCTTAAGGGATCTCAATTAATTATTTTTATGATTTTCTCACACATATGAACCAATCATTATTTCATTATCTATTACTTTGGGTTATTGAACACCCAAGGAGCTACCCAAGATCAATTAAAGATTAGTTACGTATGGATGGATTGATTTTTTTAATTTTTAATTTAATTAAGCTTTTAATAAATTGATTAAACATTTTTGGTTATGTTTTAATTTGAAATGAAATTAAATTGGGGGAAAGGATCAAGGGCAACGCCTCAATCTTAATCCCTAAATCATTTAAACATTCAATTAGGTTTTGATTTCTTTATTTTGAAGACTAATCACTTAATTAATCAATCAATCATTCCATTAACCCAATAATTAATTTTATTTTTAATGATAAAAAAGGCATGGGAAATTAAATAGGAAAAATATTCTCAATCACATTCCCTAAGTGAACTTACTGTTGAACAAAGATAATTATATTTAAATGATTAATCAAGTTATTGTTCATTCCTTAATTATAATTAATTAGATTAAGAGAGTGATTAAGGCTTACTCAAATGATTTCCCTAATTAAGCAATCAATGAAATGCCAAAAAATAGGGGAGGCAGAGGTCATCCCCCTAAACATTCACAGAAAATTTAAGATTAATTGAGTGCTTAATTAAGATATAATTAAGCTAATTATATTTTTGATAAAACTTTGATTAAGCCAAAATCACTATTCAAAATCAATTAATTATAATTTTTAGATTCTCCTCTAAAATATCTTCGAAATGAGCCTAAGTTTGTATTTTTTGGATATTTCTACAATTAGTTATGATTTTAGGAAGTTTCAAGATTAAAAACTAATTAATTAGCCCTGATTAAAGCCTTAATCTCATCGAGCTACATGGCAACTAATGCAAAGTGCTTTCCACGTGGCGTGATGAGATTGGCTATTTAAGTATTCACATCCATGACTCCATACGCTTTCTCGGTCATCCCATCTAAGATGATGGTCGTGATTTGATGATGAAAAAAATTAAAGGCTCTACCACAGGATTTGATCATAGTTGTTCATCTCAATCAAGCGATATGGACGGCCCGTGATCTATCCCATTCGTAAGCAATGAAAGATGGATGTCATCCGTCTTCCCTCATTCGATCCAAGCTCACCCGAGCTCGGATTATCTCCAGACTCTTCCCACACCTTTGGAGAATGGAGACGCACACATTTAACGATCAATTTTGCATGAAATTCAAATTTTCTTCATAAAGGACCAACCCACTTTTGCATACAAGACTCAGTTTGTGAAATTACCTCACCGGAGCTAATGTTCTTAAATGTTTGTAAAGTTAAAGAGCTTTAAGTTGATTTGGTGTGAGGCTTACCAATCCACTTATGAAGGCTCACTGATCAAACTCACTCCCACTTGGGGCCTAAATTAATGGGTAGATGATGGTGTGGCTAAGAAAATTTGAATTTGATTGAGTGGAGAGGTAGTATTGCTCAGTATTGGGATTCCCTATTTTGGTTTTGCTCAGGAATGGGCAATGTCGAATGGAGAGGGCTTGGGGATCCTTGCAAACACTCTGAGTGGCTTCAAAATTCACCTAGGAGAGCTCATGATGCAAGTGTGTGAAATCGTGTTCGAATTGAGGGGGTATTCCCCATAATTTTTCATCATTGATGGATGACATGCACATTTTCATTATCGTCACCGTTTGGACTAATCTCCATGTCAGGCACGCCAGTGGGATGGGAGGAATGATGACGCCATGGACCCAATGTGCAAGTTTTAATCCAATGGTGCTGCTAGGTGGTGAGTCAACTCACCCCCAAAGGTCCTGACATGGTGAGTTAGAAGGGTCGTGAGAAGGTTTGTAGTGCCAATGAGCTATCATGGGGATGGGCAAGTTGACTTTAGCTTGGATTAAATAGTTTTAAGGTTTAAATCCTATGATTTGATGGATAATTCCCTTGGTAGGGCCCACTTGACTTTTGGACTGATTTTTAAATGAATTAGGACATGTTTGGGTTGGGTTTGACTAAGTCTTAAGGTCCCATAAATTAGTTTGGAGGGATTTGGCTTCATTTGGTCAAATGGGTTCCATTTGCTAGGTTAGGTTGGGATAACCAATTTGATCAAATTGGGTCAAACCAAGGCTTGGGTTAGGTTCATATGATGATTTAGGATGTTTTTGGTTCAATTAATTTGGATTGGTTTAGCCTAGGTTTGAATTTGACTCATTTGGATTCAAAAAGGTCAAATTGGTCAAGTTGACCAATTTGACCAAATTAAGCAAACTAGGTTGCATTAGGTGTTGCATCAAGTTCAATTGGTTGATTAAAAATGATTGTAGGCTTTGGTTTGGTTTAATTTGGAATTAATTTGAATTTTGGTCAACTTGACCTTTTTTGTCAATTTAGGCTAGGTTGGGTCAAGTTGACCAATTGGTCAACTTGGGCTCAACCATGACTTTGGTCAAGTTCAACAAGTGATTTGGAATGAACTTAAGTCATTGATTGCAATCAATTTGGATTAAATTATGATTTGACCCTTTTTTATTTTTTAGGCCAATTTGGGTCAACTTAGGTCAAGTGACCAATTAGGCTTGGTTTAGCTCAATTGATGACTTGGTTATGTTCAATCATTGATTATAAATGGGTTTGAGTCAACGGTTTCAATCAATTTGGTATATGATGGATTTTGGCTAGTTTGGGTTCCACTTGGGCTAACTATTGACTTGGTCAAAGGCTAGGTTTGACTTGGTTTGACCCAATTCAAGGTGGCTAGTCACCCCATGATGATTGTTGATCATGATTGAGGTTTAGATAGGCTTAGTTCAATCCAATTTGGGTTGGATTAGAACTTGGCTCAAAAAGGTCTTTTAGGTCACTTTAGGTCAAGTGAGCCTAAATAAGTCAATTTTGATTTTGATTCAAGTTTGGTTGAACCACATATGGCTTATGATTGAAATATAAATCCAAATGCAATTGGTTTGGAGTGGGTTTTGGTTCATGATAACAAGTCAAAAGGGTTAACTTATTTGGGTAATTTAGTTTTGGTTTTGATAATGGTGGTTTATGTTTATATTTTGATCAATGATTGAATCATAAAGAAATCCATGAGTTTTGAATGCTTTGGGTTTCATTTAGCCAAGTTCAAAAGTTTGACTAAAAGGGATAAAATTGAGAATTTGATTTGATTAGAGTTTGATTTTGGTCATTTGATTTTATATTTATTTTATATTTATGAATATAAATGAAGATATAAATGGGTCATGAGAAAATCACTTGAGTTTGGAGTGATTTAGAAGAAATGTTGATTAAGCTTAGGGATGTAGGTTAATAAGGCTAACTTGGATTTTGATTTGGTTTGATTTACTTTTGGTCATTCAATGGTGGGATTCATTTATATTTATGAGTATAAATGAAGGAATGATTGATTTATAAAGAAATCAATCATGTTTGAGTTGGTTTGGATCAAGATTTGATTAGGCTTATGGAGGTAGGTCCATATGGCTTAAGAAGGGTCTTGATTTGATTTGATTTGTTTTAGTTTGATTTGAAATATTTGAATTTGGATTTCATTTATATTTTTGAACATAAATGAAGGAATGATTTATTTATAAAGAAATCAACCAAGTTTGAGTTGGTTTCAAGGAGTTTTGGCTAAGCACATGAAGGTGGTTCATATGGCTTAGGAAAAGATTTTATAATTTGGAGTTAATCATGGGTTTCAATCATTTGGAAATTGGAATTGATTTATGATTTAGAATTTGATTTGAGATTGGATTTGATAATTGAGAAAATTAATTGGATCGGGATTGATTTGTATTTGGTTAAGGCTAAGCCCATAAGGTAAAAATCAAATGGCTTATGGATGGATTTGGAGTTTGAATTTGATGATGGATTTCAATCATTGGATAGTTGGATTTGATTTTGGATTTTGAATTGAAAGAAGGAAGCAAGGGTTGGGTTTGAGCTATTGTGTAGGCAAGCCTTCCTAAATCCCTAAGACATAACTTATTCTTATGGCTAACTTTTCCAAGTCTCTAGGGTTATGTTAAGTGTTTACCTAATCACTAGAAGTGTCTTAAGACTAAGAAACTCTTAGTGTCTATGAGTCTAGATCATGATGAGGAAGAGCTCACTCCAAAAGTGAGGTCAACAAAGGGTGCTCAATAGTTGGGTGACCGACAAGCACACGATGCGTATTTCCAGATGATCAATGATGTTTGAAGGATCGCAAACACTATTAGAAATGATCTACTCTTAAACCCGAAGTGTAGAAGGAATCGAGATCTTAATCCAATGCAACTCCACTCATGCCAAGGGCATAAGGGAGGAAGAAGGGATCCACCAAAGGATCAAGCATGTGAACTTTCCACTAGGAAAGCAGGTTCAAGTTATCCACTAAGGATAAAGATTTGAATTTGGATTATGAAAGTAGTATCTTGGGATTAGGATGTATAACCCACTAGGGATAGATGCATGAACCTTCCACTAAGGAAGCAGGTTCAGGTTATCCACTATAGATAAAAAGGGTTTGAATTTCTTTTGAGAGTGCACTCATTGGGGAATGCAAGTTTGAATTTGATTTAATTGACTCCACTGGGGAAGTATTATTGATGTCTCACTGGAGAGAAATTGATTGATTGTTTATTTAAGTTTTGAATTTTAAGATGGACCCTATCAGTTTGTGATGGATCGCACTGAGAAGGGACTATGTCACTAAGCATATCTCAGATTTACCAATCCAAAGGAGTAGTCCACCAGCCACATGGTAGAACTATCTGACCTAAGGGGTTGCCTTTCGGTGTATAATGGTTGTGCTAGGGAGAAAGCGTAGTAGACTTACATCTCCAAAAGTAAGGGACAACCATTGGGGCGATCTGTTGGATGCAATAAATCGGACCCAACCTAGGACGACTACTAAATGAATACCTCCAGGGGACTTATATCAACTTGAAAGTTGTCAAGATAATATCATTTGATTGAATTGTTGGGGTAGAACTAACCAACCAAATGGGTGCCTTTTAGTTTGCAATGTTCAAGTTAGGAAGAAAGCACGGGGACTCGCATCTTCCTAAACAAAGAATCACTAGGTGATTGGTCGCTTGTGCAACAAATCAAACCTGACCTAAGGCTGGCCATCAATTTGCAATGATCATGTTGGAAAGAATGAGTGATAGACTTATATCTTTAAAAGTAAAGATGACCGTTGGGGTGACTTGTTGGTGGCATAATAAGTTGAACCTGACCTAAGAGCGACTACTGAAAGAGCACCAACCCGGGGACTTATCTCAACTGAGAAATTTCTATTGGGAGGGAACCGCCTAAAGATAGAATGCTTGCTTGGGAAAGGGGCCATTGGGGGCTTGAATTCCTAATCCACAAGTGAAGATATATTTTGTTTATTTTATATTTGTGTGGACCCTATTGGTTTGTGAGGGACCATACTGAGAAGGGGCTTATATTAGCCTAGATTTATCTTAGATTTACTAGACCAAGGGAGAATCTATGCATCTGTTGAACAAGTTCTCCAATCACGTGGGCTAGAAAGGGGACTCAATAAAGAGTAATGTAGTGTCTAAATGGGGTCGCTAAGGACGTGATCCAAATAGAGTGCCCATAGGGGAGGTTCCACTGTGGGCATTATCCAAAATCCTGTAAAAGAAAGCCTCCAGGTATTTGGTGGCCAACTCATGGAGAAAGCACGGGGACTCACATATGCCAAGAGTGGTATATCCACCGGGTTGGTCAGCATCAGTATGTCGATAAACAACCAACCTAAGGTTCCCGCCGGTTAGCGATAATCAGTCTAGAAAGAAGGCATGTAGACTCGCATCTCTCCAAAGCAAAACTGATCATTGGGATACCATCTATAGTTTGATAAGGGATATCCATCTTAGGGCAACTACTGAGCGAGGAATCCTGTATGAGGACTAAACCTAAACTTAAAGTAGTCAAGAGGAAAGGAGCCTCTAGGGTACTTACCCTAAACCTTAAATATACTCGACCTAGTTAGTGCATGATGGCTAGTTCAAGATGAAAGCATGTAGGCTTACATCCTCTTAAACAAATTCAACATGGGATAGCTTACTAACTGCGTAGTAAGACCTTCCAAACTAATAAGGCACTCTTTGGTTTGTAGTGGTCATATCAGGAAGAAAGCGTGGACTCACATCTGCCAGACAAGTAACCACTGGGGTGACATATTAGCAAGGTAATATATCAGTCTGACCTAGAGCAGATAATGGCAGTGTGCCACATGGGGATTGCTCCCACATCAAAGTATCTCGAGATAAAAGATATGTGTTTATTTGTGTCATGACGGAAAGAATAAGATGTCACTTTGGTTCTCTTACACCTACCCTCAACACATCGAGGTTGATTCGCAAGCAAAAGATGTTTCTAACACATAAGAGATGGAATTTGATATGAAAAGAAGTTTTATTAATGATTATTTTCAAATAAGGTTTATGGATAATATTTCTTTAGGTAAAGATCATTGATTTGAACCATAGGGCGCTCTCCCTTACAGTTTATAAGTTGATAAGATCCTCCTTGGTAGGCTATTTCTATGGCAAAAGATCCTTCCCAAGTGGGTTCAAACTTGCCTCCCATCTTTTGATGGGCAACAATTGGTCTCTTTATAACTAAAATAAGCTCTCCTACTTAAAAAGCTCTAGGATGGATGAACTTATTGTGAGCTTGAATCATTTTGGCTTTGTAAAACTGAGGTTCTGGCATGCCCTGAGGCATCTCTCCCAAATCTTCGAGCTTTTCTAACTGCTTCTTGGTGTTCTGCTCTAAGGTAATCTTGCTACCCATAGCTATCCTTAGTGATGGGAGTTGGACTTTTAATGGTAGAATGACTTCAAGCCCATACACTAAGGAAAATGGGTAGTAGATGGTGGAATACATCCAATCTATGCTAGACCATTTGCCCTTGGGTAGTAGATGATGGAATACCTCCAATCTATGTTGTGTCTCCGGGAAAAGCTATTGATTTTGGTGCTCTTGAATGCAGTGTCATTATCAGATATAATTCATCGAGGAATCCCAATCTATATACGATATGGTTCTTGAAAAATTGGAGCACACATGTGACCTCTAAGTGGGATTACCTCCCACTTGAAAAGTAGATGGGATGAATTGACCCTTGGAAGAAGGAGGATCGATCGGACCCACTATGTCAGTGCCTCAACTCTCAAATGGCCACGAGGTCAATGTAGGATGTAGAATGTTGGGTGGTTGATACAGAACCACATCGTGCACCTGACATTGGTGACATCTCCTAGCTACATCCATGCAGTCTATAATCATCGAAGGCCAGTAGTATCATAGTCTTTTGATCTTGGCTTTCATCTTCAGACCGGACTGGTGAGGTCCACATAAACCTAAATATAACTCGATCACAACCTTACATCTTTATGTTTGGCTAAATAATGTAACCACATATGATCAAAAGACCGCCGATATCAGGTACCACCCACGTCAGCATATGAGAGAGCTCTCTATTTCACCTGATGGGCTAATGACTTCTCTTGAGGTTGTTAGTCTGTGTTTAGGTAATCCATGAATGGTTGCCTCCAATCTGACCCATCTTCCTTTATGGAAATGGCAACCTCTACTTCAAGAGAGAGTCTCAATGAGTTCAGCATCAATAAGGGATAAGACTTGTCTGTTTTGAACCCTTATTGAAATATACTCATCTTTTGGGGATGTCAACTCCTTGGTGAGCTTGGACAATGCATATGCTACAGCATTATCTCCTTAAGGAATCTTATGAATAGTGACTTCTAGGACCTGAGCCAATAACTCCATAGTGTACTTATGGTAATGATGAAGCTTAGGCTTTAGAACTTTATAAGACCCAGCGATTTAGTTGATGACGAGCTAAGAATCCCTAAAAATTCTAATGCTCTAGATGCATAATGTAATGACTAACCTGACGTAATAAGTTGATTTAGATTTGATTTGAGTGCGTGGATTTGATTGATTATATGAAAATCTCATCACATCAGCGGTCCAAAGTTAGGATGACTATTCCTAGCCTTACCTTCCCCGGAAGAGTAGATCATGATTTTTTTTCCTTTTGAAAGAAAGTCGCATCATCAAAATACATCTCCCAATAGAGAATACTAGTATCCCCTAAGTTCATGATTTGCTCATCGGGGAGGTCATCACTAAGCGGAGAATCAGTAGGAAGTGGGTGTGCTGCTAAGAAATCTGCTAGTGCTTGTCCTTTCACAGCATGTAGGGGTACGAATGTGATGTCAAATTGTAATACAATCATGGGCCATTGTGTTAACCATCTAGATAATGTTGGTTGTATCATGAGATATTGTAGTGGATTGATTCTAGAGATCGATTCACCTTATAGGAAAGAATGTAATGTCGTAGATTTTGGAATGCAAAGATTAAAGCAAAGTAGTGCTTCTCAATAGGTGAGTAATTTGCCTCAGCAGGAATTAGACAATGACTGAGGTAGTAGAAAGCATTTTTTCCTTCATCGTTGGTTTTAGCCAACAAAGTGCCAAAGGAGTCATCTAATGTAGTGGTGTAAAGATCAATGGCTTTCCAGGGATAAGGGCTGCTAGAATTGGTGGCATCATCAGGTAGTGCTTGATGTCTTCAAAAGCATGCTGGCACTTCTCATACCACATGAACTTGGCATCATTTTTGATAAGTACTGAGAATGGCTAGCATCTTCCTGATAAGTTGGATATGAAGCATCTTAAATATGCAAACCACCCTTAAAATGATTTGAGTTGAGTTAGACTTTTAAGGGGTGACATTTCTAAGATAGCCTTGATCTTATCTGGGTTAATCTCTATTCCCTGGTGTTGAACAACAAACTCAAGAAATTTCCCTGAAGCTACTCTGAATGCACACTTTAGAGGATTCATTTTGAGGTTAAATTATCTTAACCATTCTAAAATTACTCTCAAGTTGAAGAGGCGGTCTTCTTTTTCTTTGCTTTTGACTATTAGATCATCAACATAGCATTCAACTTGATGATGAATGGGTTCATAGAAGATTTGAGTCATGGTCCTATGGTATGTAGCACCGACATTTTTAAGGCCAAAAGGCATGACCTTATAACAATAGATTCTGATCGGGGTTCAAAAAGTAGTGTTTCTTTCATCCTTAGGAGCCATCTTGATTTGGTTGTAGCCAAATGACCCATCCATAAAGGAGAATACTACATGAGATGAGGCAATGTCCACCATCAATTCCAGTATATGAAGTGAATTTCATCTTTAGGACATGCCTTGTTCAGATCCCTAAAATCGACATATATGTGAATTTAGTCATTCTTTTTTCTTAACTAGGATGACAGCTAACCATGTAGGGTATTTTTCTTCCCTGATAAAACTGGTGTCGATTAGTTTCTTCATTTTAGAAGTGACCTATTGTTCAATTTCTAATTGCATGTCTACGAGCCTGCTTGATAGGGTTAGCATTAGGTTATATTGCTAATTTATGGACTGCTACGTTAGGAGATAAACCAAGCATTTCTTTGTAACTCCATGTAAAGCAGTCCTTAAACTTAGCTAATAGCCTATCTAAGTCATTATTTTCTTCTTCATTTAATAAAGAACTGATGTACATCGGGCATGGATCTTCTTTTGTTCCTAAGTTGATTTCTTTAAGTTCGTCAATGGTTGATTTGATTTCTTTTTTAAACTCTAGTGGTGCATCTTTGACTTCAAGCTCATTTGAGTCATCTGAAGTTTCTAAACATGCATCCTCATAAGAGTTAGCATGATTTGAGAAGAACTTATTAGACTCCAAATGAGTGGTGATGACTAGGCAATGGTTGTTGTCATCAACTGGACTCACTGTGTTGAATCCTAGTCATGATCTTAATTGTGAGTGTCTACTCTGGTTGTCCCATAATTTTTCAAAGTAGTTCGACCTGTGTTTAGACCAAGTATGTGAGATTAATTCCTTCTTTGATAAGCTAATAACATAAGAAAAATACCAATCAAAAGGTAGTTGTATTAAATCTTTATATGAATCATCCTCAACTTCTACATCAGCTTCTTGACTTGAGGATGATGCTCCCAACAAAAATCTCTTCTGCCTGACATCTGTGGATGACTTGGGGGCCTCCTTAACTACCAAACCTTCAACTTTTGGGAAGAAAGTGTGGTTAGAGCTAAAGTTCCCAACTGTTATTCCTGATTATTCTATATAATGATGATTTTAATACATTCATGCTTTGCTTAGAGGCCTGGTCTTCGTCACTATCTGGCTCAGACATCACCTCCAAAGGGACCCACTGAGATGGGTTGGTCGGCATGCTAATCACATGAGACTCATCCTCTGAACTGGACTCTAAGTCTATGTGGATAGCGGGGGTACTCTTGTGAGCTGGAGCATAGCTCCTACCTGCTGGCCACCAGTAAGGAGGTCTTCCACCTCTAGAACTACCTTTGGACTTGCCTCTTTCTCTACCTGGTGGAGGTCAAGTCATCCTACCCATGTGTTCATATGGAGGAACGAACTGTGGGCGGAATCTAACATCTAGCTCTACCTCCTCGGTGTCTGATTCTCGCTCACTTGTACTTTTTTTCTTTTCTTTTTTTCTTTTCTTTTTTCTTTTCTTTTTCTTTTTCTTTTTCTTTTTGATTGAACTTTCACCAAGTTCACAAGAATAGGCTTTTTAATTTGGAGGAAGATAGTAAGCTACATCTTCATAAATCTCGACCTCTCTAGCTGAGAATGGCTTCAAGTCTAATTTGGCACAATACTCGATTCCACCCTGTTTGAATTTAATGCACTGGTGCAAACAGGATGGAACCATGTTATTTGCATGTATCCAAGGCCTACCGAGCAAAGTAGTGAAAGATGTATCAGAATCAATTATGTAGAACTTAGCTTCTATCTTCCAGTCATCTATCTCTAGTGGTAACACTATGGAGCCTAAAGCCCTCGTCTTGTTCATTGAATCCTCTCAACATCATCCAATCTCCTCGGAGTTCAAAGATGTCGATCCTCAACTAAATAAGGGTTTTTAGACTCATAATGTTCACTAATGCACATTAATCAACTAAAACACTGGAGAGTCTGAATCTGCACATATCCACTGTGATGTAGAGGGGACGGTTGTGCTTCGTTGTCCCTAAAAGGAGGTCTTCATCGGTGAATGTAACTCCCCAGGCTTTTCTTGAAAAACATGCCTCCTCTCCAATAGCGATCAGCTAAGCTAAACATATTTATAGACCAAGAAGGGCTTTGATCAATGACTCCCTCATCTCATTAGATAAGATAAGGGCATCATATATGCTTAGTTTAGATGGAAACTTTCTCAGGTAAGCTGAGGACATTGTAGTCAATTCTGAGTTTGTCCTCCACAAGCATATCTATGGGTGGAGCGTCCTGTGGAGGGGCTTCTTGACTGCTAGAACCAATGACTTGTTTACCCTTATCCTGAGTTGCTACCATAGGATGTAGAATATTTCCACTACGAAGGTTGACTTCAGTGACTCCATGAGATGGCTTAGTGGAAAGTTTTACCTGCTCATCAAGTTCATCTATAGCTTCTCCTATAGAATCATCGAAGTTAAATGACTCTAAATATGTCTCAATGGGTGAACCCGAGTGATTTAGGAATGGATAATCCATTTTAAAATTAGAAAGGAGTGGATCAAAATTATTATAATTATTAGTACTTGGAGAGCTTTCTATAGGATAAAATCATCAAGATCATCAAAAGTAGAGAGAATGTAAGCAGAATCAGTCTTCTTCTTTATTAATTTCTTAGATTTGGATGAAGGTACAAAGTAGAAATCAAGTAAAGTAAGCAAAGCGAGGATTTGGCACCAATTGATCTGATGTACTAGAAGAAGAACTAGATGAAGGAATTGTGATTGCAAATGCAGAAGGAGTGTTGGACTCAGTTGGTGGTTGCGCTAATGTGCTATCTTGAGCAAGTGGAAGATGTCGCTACTGCTGCTGGGCTTCTACTTCCCTCAAGTTATCTTTAGTAACTTGCAAACCTTCCTTAGAATTGGAGGTTTGAGCTACCTCAGGCACTTGTAAGGGTAACTTTTTTATCTTAGAAATTAATTTCTTGGAGGTTCTGGATAAAGAGATATCCCAACCTTTCTCTGTCTTGAGAAGATCATGTGTATCCCCAAGGATTACCCTAACAGAACTAGAGGGTTGTTCTAGTGGGCATTCCTTAGGGATGACAATGGCATTTGACTTGTAGCTATGCTCAAGCCAGTCCTTAAAGGTAAAGCAATCTTCCAAAACATGTCCTAGCATGCGGTGGTAGGGGCAAAAGTTTGGATCATGACTCTTACTCACATCTTTCGGCCTCTTAGGCTCTGGTAACTAAAAATTAGGCTTCATTAAAAGGTTCTTAAAGATCTTCCTAACTATCTCCCTCTTGAATGAATAGGGTTTATTCAATTTGTCAACAAGAGTAAGTAAGTGATAGTTATCTTATGGTGGATAGGAATATTGTTGTTGATGATGTGTACAGGATACAACTGAGCAGGTGGTGGTGAAGGGCATTATGGAAACTGAGGAGGCTAATATGACAACTGAGGTGGTGGCAAAGGAGGTGGTAGAGGAGGTCGCGAGGTCCGCCTAACTAAACCCCGGCCGGGTCGCTTCCCTTATCATCAAGTGACTACCCCTAGCTTTTTTTTAAATGCTTTTTGTGGTTTAGGCTTGGCTGCCTAATCTTGGAAAGGTAATTGTTTGGCCTCTCCTTGTAGACTAGCCGCCTTGTTGATTAATTTCTCAAATGTCTTAATGGTGAACCCTTTAAGCATGAAGGCGACCGGGTCATGAATATTTTTGAGTAAAATTTTAATGGCATACTGTTCAGATAGTTGTGGTTCATATTTCATACTTAAATTATTCCATCTAATAATGTAATCAATAAAGGACTCACCGGAGTGTTGTTGAGCTACAACGAGATTGCTCACAGTTATCCTTTGTTGAGCTCCAACAAATCTCTTAATAAAGAGCTACTCCAACTCAGCAAATATCTTCACTGAACTATTAGGTAGTTCAGCATACCAATCAAATATGATGTCTGTCAATCTACTAATGAAGAGGTTGAATAAGAGTGCATCACCACAAGCATTGCAACATCTAGCCCTAAAATGTGCTATGTGTTATCGGGGGTTCCTACTGTCATTAAAAATTTTGAAGGATGAAGGTACAAAGCCCTTAAGGTATTAAACACCATCAAATTCCTCCAGGTAGGGTCTACCCTTTATAATAGATGAGCCACCTCGGGCTTGCCAACACATCCCTCACTTATTGCTCCACCATATGTTTGATGTATTTTTCATGCATGGAGGTGTTATCCACCAGATTCCTATGCAAGCTACCACTGTCTCCCTCTACATGAATGCATCTAAGATTATCTAAAGTGTGTGCTAACTCTGCTCTGTTGGCCACTACTGGAGAAGGTTGAGAAACTAGAGCTGAATTCTGTAATGTTGACACCACTGCCATCAACTCTTCAATCATCTTCCCATTTAATCAATATGATCATCCCTTCATCTAAGCTGGTGGAGGAGGTGCTAAGTTGAATGAATGATGTCATCCTCTTCAACTATAATACCTTCCTAACTGTGTTAATCTCTCTAAAAAGACCCCTTAGTATCGACCATGTGAACTTCAGTCAAATCCTCAAGGAAATCATCTTCATCTAGATCAAAGCCAACCTTTCCCTCTTCTCAATATGACTGGTCACTCCCTAAAAGCTCTTTCTTTTCTGCAAAGTACTATGCTAAAATATTATCTAGGGAATGATCTAACCATGCCGGTATAAATATGCATTGCTAACTGGTTGAGGGGTTGTGCTCACTGACAGAGATGTACCTAACATTGTCTGTCACTAGAGTGTTGGCTCTGGGAGGGACATGGCTGTTGGAAGAAATATGCTCGTGACTGCTCATGGGTAGAGTAGTGTCCCTAAGGAGATCCACTACCATGGGGACTGCAAAACTATCCCCTTCCCCCTCTACAGCTGCTGTTGTCACTAGCTCTAATGGTGGTGGTGGTGGTGCTGTTCGTGGTGGTGGTGCGACCACGACGCTGCAGGGACACCACTCCTTTCTCACCAAGGCTGAAGTAGGAGGTCGAGTAGGGGAACTCGCCCTCACCTCAGTCAGTGGAGTAGATGAAGTGGGATCCTTTAGCTATAGCTGAATCACCAAGGGGGCTTTCTTCTCCACGGATATTATCTTTTGTACCTTTATAGGCATGGTAGATGGTGGGACCTGAACTAGTGACAATGGCGAGAAGTGGATTAGTGTGGTAGAGACAACACCAGCTCTATCCTCACTAGGGCTTTCCCTTTATGACTCATGGTACCTATTAACACTATACTATCAATCTTATCAGCCCTGGTGGCCCAATGACTGAAGAAATCAGCTAGAATATAGCCGTCATTGTCTAGCAAACCTCCATCGCTCCCTGTTCTTTAACTGAGCTGTTACTCGAGCCTCTTATGCTCTATCATTGCGAATGTGCCTGGTAACACTCCTAGGGATGATCGACCTCATGTAAAATAATGTACCAGACTCTGAACGTCTATGTACCCTGCCTACTTGCCGTAATACTGTCCGTAGATCGGCATAAGACTTCCTCTTATCACTAGCCGAAACCTCATGGTATGTAGGAGGTGGAGGCAATGCAACTATCCTCTGGTAGTTCTTCTCTTTCTCTAATGCTGAGAGGGGGTGGAACTAGTTGTTAGTCAGTAATGGGGAAACCTCACGAGGAGAACCCTCCTCTGTTATGTGGGATGTGGCAACCATCTCCTGGATGGCACGCTAGTGGTGTCGCTTGATCTTGCGGCTCCTGTTGCATTGATGTGTGTGGTGCTATGTATGATTGAGCAAAGCATTGTGAGAGCTAAATCCTAACTCGAGTGTAGGGGAGGCTATCTTTGAAGCCAGGATAGCCTTCCCCTTAGAGGGGACCAACGAGGAGGTGCCAGCATGCACCCGAGTGGAAATGGGTTCAACTGACTGAGTAGGAATTGGATTGACTGGCAGAACCTCAACTGCCTTCCTCTTTAGGGAAGGATACTTAGTGTTAGAAGGCAAGTTGATGGGGATGACTAGCTTCTACCCAACCACCTCATTCCGGCTAATAGTGGTGGTGTCCCCACAGGTGTTGCGGGCTCCCTCAAATCCTTGGCCAAAGAACACTAGATGGGTGGAGTTAGTCTAAGGGAGGCTAGCCTGATCCAGGCCAAATCCATCCCAAATGGAATGGTGAAAACAAAATTCTTGAGAGGTCATGTGTGAATACTACAAAGACTGCACTGATTGATCTGAGCTGTATGTCTGCATTTTTTGAAATATAACTTGTATCATTTTTCTTGATATTTTTTCCATGAAAGTGATAGAAGTTTGGAGTCTTGAACCCACACTCAATAATTCAAATATGTTAAGTGGGGTTCATTAGAGAGATTTGGATGTTTTGGAAGAGAGTCTTTTGCCATTTTATTTTTGATTTTAGAACCCATACTCAACCAATTTAGGTAGGTTGTGTGGGGTTCAAAATTTTGAGGAGATATTTCTTTTTTTTTTGGAGATTGTTTGCATTTTATGTTTCTTGTTTGAAAATATGGATGGTTTGAAATACCTCTACTTAGCAAATTTGGGTATGCTAAGAAGAGCTTATGATTGTGTGTTTAAAATATTTTTGCTTATGAAGATTTCATTGTGGGTTATTTGATTTGAAAATGGGGCTTCCTACTTAACAACTTTGGTATGTTAAGTAGAGGCCACATGTGTTTGATTTGTGCTTGAAGATTAGACTTTCACTTAACAAATTTGGTAAGTTAAGTGAAAGCCAAATGTGATTGTGAAATAGATTTGCTTCTCTTTGAAAATGGGAGTCCAACTTAACAAATTTGGAATGTTAAGTGAAAGCCCCAAATGTGTTTGAGATATGTTTATTTTTCTTTGAAAATGAGACTCTCACTAAATATATTTGGTATGTTAAGTGAAAGCTTAAGTGTAGTTTACATGAAAAATTGGATCCTTATTTAACAAATTTGATATATTAAAATAGGGATCAAATGTGTGTTGAAAAGAGACCCTCACTTAACAAATTTGGTATTCTAAGTGAAAGCTTAAATGTGTTTAATATGTTTTTTTTTTTTTGAAAATGGGACTTAAGAATGGGATTCTCACTTAACAAATTTGGTATGTTAAGTGGGAATCCAATATGGCATGATTATGTGGTTCTTAATTAACAAATTTGTTGTGTTAGATAGAATCAAACATATGCTTTGAAAATGAGACTCTTACCTAGCAATATTGGATATGCTAAGTGAAGCCTGAATGTTTTTTTTTTTTAAATGAGACCATCTCTTAACAAATTGAAATTTTTAAGTGAAAGTCAAATTTTATATTTTGGAAATGAGACCCCCACTTAACAAATTGAAATTATTAAGTGAAAGTCAAATTTGAATTTTAAAAATGAGACCCCCACTTTAACAAATTGAAATTGATAAGTGAAAGTCAAATGTTTTGAAATTGAGACCCCTACTTAACAAATTGAAATTGTTAAGTGAATGTCAAATTTATGTTTGGATTCAAATAGAATCCTCACTTAATAAATTTGGATATGTTAAGTGAAGGTCAAATTTTATGATTTGAAAATGAGACCCTCACTTAAAAAATTAAAATTGTTAAGTGAAAGTAAAAATTTTTGTTTTGAAAATGAGACCCCCTGATGGAGGTGGGCATTCTTTCTTCTGATGAGATTGAGAGAACGTGGGAATTGGAGGTGAAGGAAGAGGATATGTTGGATAACTAGCGCTCCCACCAAGGATTGCCAAAGGTTTGGCCACCAAGCTCTCAAACCACAAGAATAACTCAAAATTTTGTAATTGTCAAAAGATCTCTTTCATTCTAATAAGAGGGGCTATTTATAGCCATTACAAGCATCTTTCAAAAAAAAAGAATTCAAAACATGGAGGGAAAGGTGGGTGGCCACATTAATGTGAAGCATTAAATTGCCTCATTATTTTATGGCATCCACCCATTTCACAAGCTATTATTTTATGTGGATTCAACCACCTCACATGTCAAGCTTTGAATTTTTAAAAGCAAAATTTCAAACATGGAGTTTCTAAAAGAAAATTAAAAATTACATAAATAAAAAAAGATGAAATCAAGAAATGGGCCTTAGCAGGCTAATGGGCTAAGCCTTCTTCTTTCTTGAATTTTCTTGGGCTTTAGCTTGAGATCTTGTAAATGGATCTTGAGCTCTAATTTCTAGATCCTCATGATGTTCTACATCAACTCCCCTGGGCTCAATTGAACTCTGCTCCGTTGAGTTGAAATCTAAGAAGTCTTCTACTAATTGTGGGGCTAAAGTCTCCAAATCAAGACGGTCAACCATGTGTCTTCACCGGTGGCTTATTCTTCCAACTAACTAGAAAATAATGTTGAAGCTAGATTAATGGGTGCTTCCTGATAATATAGTCAACTTCAAAGGAAGAGGGCTTCGCAAGTGTTATATCTCCTACTAAAGAGTTAGACTGAATAAGTGGAGGTTTTCTAATTCCTTCATATGATAGAATATCTTCAATATTAATAACTGGATGAATGAGCATATCAGTAGCAAAATCAAGGTGATAAGTATTAGTTCTAATTTTCTTGAGAATTTTAAATAATTTATTATATCTAGTAGTTTGATAATGCTCAGGCTGAGTGCAAATCAATACATAATCACCTTCTTTATATTCTTTTGTTGAACGATTATGATTTTCCTTAGAAGCATAGTTATCATTACTTATAGTAATTTTTTTTCTTATATCTCCATGGAGGCTTTGAAAATCTTTAGCAAATGAGAATGTTGCATCAAAAAATACATGAGATGGTAGGTTTGCTACATCTATTGGTCGTCGTGGGTTTTGACCATAGACTATCTCAAATGGCAATTTTTTTGTAGTTCTAGATATAGTACTATTATAGGAAAATTCTGAGGTTGGTAAATGTAAATCCCAATTTCCTAAACTTTTACCTACTAAACATCTAAGAAAATTTCCTAAAGTGCGATTAACTACTTCTATTTGTCCATCAGTTTGTGGGTGAAAGGCAGAAGAAAATTTTAATTTGGTACTTAATAATTTCCATAATGCTTTCCAAAAATATGAGACAAACTTAACATCTCTATCATAAACAATGGTTAAAGGGAGACCATGGAGTCGCACTATTTTATTAAAAAATAATTTGGCTATATAAGAAGCATCGTTTGTTTTTGAACAAGGTAAGAAATGAACCATTTTTGAGAACATATCCACTACAATAAAAATACTATCATGTCCTCGAGCTATCCTAGGTAATCCTAGAATAAAATCCATTGATAGGTCTTCCCAAGGCCTATAAGGAACAAGTAAAGCAGTATATTATCCAAACATTTGTTTGATAGTTTTAGCCTGTTTACAAATTAAACATTGAGCCACTAATTTTTGAACATCTCATTTTAATGAAGGCCAATAAAATCTATTTTCTAATAAACATATGGTCTTATCCTTTCTAAAATGACCAACACCCCCAAAGATGTAGCTCGATAAGAAATTCTCTAAGAGAAGATCGAGGAATGCATAATTATTTTCCTTTATATAAATATCCATTTATTATCAAGAATGTCTCTTGTAAAGTTATTGGTTTATCTACGTGTTCAAGATAAATTAGGTGAAAGTCAGGGAACACAATATAATCATCTTTAATTCTATCAAATCCTGAGATTCTTAATTCTAAAGAGGAAATCATTAAGTTTACGGATAAAGCATCGAGCTTATTCTCTCAATTCCGTGCTTATGCTTTCAAACAAAAGAGTAGTCTTGTAAAAAATTCAAGCCATTTTGCATGCATATGACTTAATTTTTTGAGTATTAATGAAATTAATGAATTTTAAGGCATGATGATCGAATTAAGTATAAATTCTCTATGTAAGAGATAGTGTCTTCAATGCCTTAAGGATTGAATTACGATAAAACTCTCTATCATAAGTGGAATATTGTTTAGCTTCATTTAACTTTTCACTAAAGAATGCTATAGGATGATTCTCTTGACTTAAAATTCCACCTATCCCAATTCTTGAAGCATCACATGTCACTTCAAAGGCTTTAAAAAAATTAGGAAGCCAAAGGATTGGTGTAGAAGTGATAAGAACTTTAATTTGCTCTAAGGCCTTTTGTGCATTATAAGTTTAACAAAATTTATCTAATTTTAGTATATCAGTTATCGGAGCAACAATGGTACAAAAATTCTTAATAAATCTCCGATAAAAAGTGGCAAACCCATGGAAGCTTCTAACTTCAAGAAACTTTTAGGTGATGGCCAATTTAAGATTGCTTTCACTTTAGAAGGATCGTTTAAGTCCAAGAGTGGATATAATAAAGCCTAAAAAAGATTACCTCAACTTGCAAAAGAAACACTTTTAAAATTAATGTATAATTTCTCTTGTCTAAGTAGTTCAAGGACTTTTGTAGTGTTGTAGATGTTCACTTTCACTTAGACTAAAAAATCGAATATCATCAAAATAAACCACCAAAATTTACCTATATATGGTTTAAGAACGATTCATTAGTCTCATAAATGTGCTGCTAGAGTATTTGAAAGCCCAAAGGGCATGACAAGCCATTCATAAAGTCCATCGGGTCTTAAAAGCTATCTTCCACTCATCTCCGATCTAATGAATTTGATTATATCCACTTTTTAGATCAATCTTTAAAAAAAAAATTGCTCCTGAGATTAAATCTAACATATCATCTAATTGGGGAATAAGAAACCTATATTTGATAGTAATTTTATTTATTGCTCGACTATCAACATACATTATCCATGTTCCATCTTTCTTTGGAGTTAATAATGTTAGGACTGCACAAGGGCTAAGACTCTCTTGAATAAAACCCTTTCTTAATAATTCCTCAACTTGTCTTTTAATCTCAACATGCTCAATAGGGTTCATCCTATAATGTGGAAGATTAGGAAGTTGAGAACCGAGTAAGAACTCACTAGCATGTTGAATGTCTCTTAGAGGAGGTAGCTCATCAGGAAGCTCATCGGCTGCAATATCATTAAAATCAGAAAGAAGAGAAGAGAACACAGCATGTATGTGAATCTCATTAGGGTCTGGTATGACTTCTTTTACATGTAATATGTGAAGAAGAAATGGATCAAAACATTCTTTTCGTAAAGCTCCAAAACCAATTATTTATATCCTTGGGGTTAAAGGAGGAAGGGTAGGAGTTTTAAAGTAAGAATCATAAATGATAGTATTAGGCCTAATAGTAAGATTTTCTATGATAAATAATTGAAGTTTGGCATTTTTCTTCAATAAAGGCTTAGGTTGCAAGTTAGAAGTTGTTTTGTGTGGTGTTATGGAGGGTATTTTTTCTACAGACTTTATTAGTAAGAGTTTAATAGTCTTATTATTATGTTAAAAATATAAGTATTTTCCTACCATAGTGAATAACATTCATATCATATAGCCAAGGTCATCCTAAGAGAATATGAGCAATGTCTATAGGAGAACATCACACCAAATTTGATCCTCATAGCTATTTTTTAATAGGAACTAAACACATTGGTGATGGGAAGAGATGTATGATTTGCCCAACTAACATGAAATGGTTCAGGGTGAGGTTCAGATTTTAGTTTGGCTCTAGTTAAGGTGTGTGTTGAAATGACATTCATAGCACTCCCTCCGTCTATAACTAACCTACATCTCTTTTCATTACACAAAACACACATGCTAAAAATGTTCTTTTCTCCTCCAATCTTCGCCTCATTTTATTACAAGAAGACATCTCATCATATTAACATGAGGGTCATGCTAATTCCAATTCTTCATCGATAATGGGGTGTCATCATAAACTTCTTCTAGATTATCATCTATTGGATTTTTCAACTTCTTCTAAAAATAAGATTTGAGCTTTACATTGATTTTGCATATGACCCTTTTATGACATTTAAAACATATTACTTCCTAATGTTCTTAGAGCTTCCTTCAATTGAAGTTTTAGGCAAAGAGGACGGCCATTTGGATGGGTCTAATAGTAGATCTATGGGATGAAATGGAAGGTACTTGACTTTTAGTTTTAGAGAGGTGGATTTCTTTTATTATTTAACCAATAATGTATAATAAAATGCTTCCTCTAAAGATTGTGGGTCAAATAATTCAACTTCATTTCTAGTGTCAGTCCTAAGTCTAATAACAAATTTATTAGCTAATTGCCAATCATTATCAGCACAATCAGTTCAAGAAACTAAATCTTCAAAAGTATTCAAGTATTCAGTTACAAGATAATTACCTTGTCTCAAAGTTAATAATTAACTATGCAGCTTCTTATCATGATGCCTAGGATAGTACTTTGCTCTTAACATTTCTTTCATTTCTATCCAAGTGAGGCTTATCCTTCCTAATCTTTGTTCTTTAACTAAAGTATTTGTCCAATAAATTTTAGCATGCCCTATCAATTTTATTTTAGCAAAAGTAACCCTTTGGTAATCATCCATTTTATACCAATCAAAGAAGTCATCCATTTGAACTAATCAATCAAGAACTTTATTTGGGTCATGTATACCATCATAAGTTGGGGCTTCTACTTTAACTCTTTGAGATGGATCATTAGAGTCTTCTATAGTCTTAAAATAATTTTCTCCCCTTCTACCATTTCTAGCAATTGATGTTCTTCTAAGTGGTTAATTTTCTCTATGGTTTGGATATGAATCTTCTTCATCTATCCCTATTGGCACAGTTTAAGAAGGTATTGCAGGAGGAGTTGGTACTCTATTATTTTATGGATGCGCTATAAGAGTTTGCATTTGTTGCTTAAGTTCTTGCATTTGATTCTTACTTTCTTCTAATATTTGTTGAGTTTTTAATTCATTATCTTGGATCCTAAGATCTAAGGCATCAACTAATCTAGTCAAATTTTCAACTTGATCTTGAGAGATAGATTTTGGTGCCATGAGATTTTTTTTTAAGAAAAAAAAGTTATATGAAAAGGGATCAATGAAAAAAGAAATGAAAAAAATTAAAAAAGTAAACAAGTATAATATAATTGTGCAATCAAAGTGAAATATCAGGCTAAGAGAACTTTCACATGAGGAAGGGGTACAATGCCACTTAAATCCCAAGCTCTCCTTAGACAGTTTAGGTCTTTTTGACAAAGTTCTATTTAGCTTCAAAAATCACTAGGTTTAACACACTTATATTATTATGCATGCATATTTTTTTTATTTTTTTTAATGCAATGAAAAAAATGCTCAAATTTATCAAGCCTCTTTTTTATTTTTATGGAAAAAAGTTATCATAAGTTAATTAAAAAACTTCTAAAATTAACCATAAACAATAACAAAGATAATAAAGCAAGAAATTAAATTTTGACTTGCACTAATGGCTAGGTTGTTTTAGGTGAATAACTACCTCACTAAGGTGCTCTCTTAATTTTTTTCCTTTTTTTTTTGGAGGGGGGAGAGGGTGCACAAGTTCACACAATTGGAAAATGGCTAATATATAATGGAGCTTACTAATTAAAATTTTATGCTATCACCATAAACTTGCAAGCAATATATATATTTTCAAGCTATAATATGTATTTAAACTATCATATAAAATAAAATTAATTAACCTCACATGTCCAAGAAAAACTCATAAGTTTGAAGACAAGTCCAGCACTTGAGATGCTCCATTTGTTGAAGCAAACTTTTGACCAAATTTGCTCCTCTCAGGCTTTGCTCTAATACCAAATTTGATAGAGGTGGGTGTTCTTTCTTTTGATGAGATTGAGAGAACGTGGGAATTGGAGGTGAAGGAAAAGGATATGTTGGATAACTAGCGCTCCCACCAAGGATTGCCAAGGTTTGGCCACCAAGCTCTCAAACCACAAGAATAACTCAAAATTTTGTAATTGCCAAAAGATCTCTTTCATTCTAGTAAGAGGGGATATTTATAGCCACAAGCATCTTTCAAAAGAAAAAGAATTCAAAATATGGAGGGAAAGGTGGGTGGCCACATTAATGTGAAGCATTAAATTGCCTCATTATTTTATGTCATCCACCCATTTCACATGCTATTATTTTATGTGGATTCAACCACCTCACATGTCATGCTTTGAATTTTTAAATGCAAAATTTCAAACATGGAGTTTCTAGAAGAAAATTAAAAATTATATAAATAAAAAAGATGAAATCATGAAATGGGCCTTAGCAAGCTAATAGGCTATACCTTCTTTCTTGAATTTTCTTGAGCTTTAGCTTGAGATCTAGTAAATGGACCTTGAGCTCTAATTTTTGGATCCTCATGATGTTCTACATCAAACCCCACAACTTTAATATATTAAATGAAGGTCAAATTTTATGTTCTTGGAAAATCCCCACTTAACAAATTGAATATGTTAAGTGAAGGTCAAATTTTATGTTTTAAAAATGAGACCCTCATTTTAACAATTTGAAATATATTTTTTTAGAAATGAGACCCCCACTTAACAAATTGAATATGTTAAGTCAAGATTAAATTCATGTTTTTGGAAATGAGACCCCCACTTAAAAAAATTGAAATTGTTAAGTGAAAGTCAAATTCATGTTTTAAAAATGAGACCCCCACTTTAACAAATTGAATATGTTAAGTGAAGGTAAAATTTTATGTTTTTGGAAATGATACCCTCACTTAACAAATTGAAATTGTTAAGTGAAGATTAAATTCATGTTTTGAAAATGAGACCCCCACTTAACAAATTGAATATGTTAAGTGAAGATTAAATTTTATGTTTGATTCAAATAGAAAATCTCACTTAACAAATTTGGATATGTTAAGTGGGAATCAAACATGACATGATTTTCTTTTGAAAATAACCTCCATATAGCAATCATGGAGGGGTTTTGATTTTGTGATTTTGTGAGTTTCTTGAAATGTGCTTTTGGAAAGTGTCATTTTGTGAAAGGAATTATTTTCTTTAACTTTCAATGTGAATCTTACCTCACCAAGCTAGTGGTGAAGAAGGTTCTAAATTTTTATTATCTCCCCTTTCATTGATAAATTATGTTTTCACCTATTAGGGAACCTAATAGAGGTTTCAAGACCTACACGGAGTGAGGTCCTAAAACATAAAAGGTGTTGGCTAACTTGGCTTAAGAATGAAATAAGCTAAGTGTCAATAGAAGAAAAGATAGTCTCAGACTCACATAAAATGCAACTTCACTATCGATGCTTGGAGACAGCAATCGTTACAAGAGATGGAGAGAGGAACCATCCTCAACAGAGTCGCCAGAAAGATCTATGATGTTTATTTTTGGTTTGGTGTGCTTTGTGTGTATGTGAGGGGATACCATGCAGATCCATAGATGTACTTATTAGGGTAATCGGGTATGACAAATGGAATAGTATACTATCTCAAGAGATAGAAGTAACTACCCTATAATAGACCTAATCACCTAATAAGGACTCCTGATGCATGATGGGTCTTCAAATATACCAAAGATTTTTCCCCTACTTTACATAAAAAAGTAAAGTAGGGTTTATTTAAATCAGGTTTGTTAAGTTCCTTATAGAGGCAAGCCTTCATAGTTAATTACATCTTAAGAAAAATGAATCATTTAAGAATACTCTCAATTAAAGTAGGTGATTGTTGTCTCTAAAGAATTCAAAGATAGGGCTATCAAAGTATTAGTTGTATTTTTTAAAATCAAGTGGGAGAGATCAAAAGGGAAGAGTTATTATCAAAACCAAAGGAGATGAGTATGGGGTGCTTATGATATTAGGAAGCCTATTGAGCACTCTAATATATCCTATAGTTGGCCTTTATATATTTAAAATTGAGGAGATTTATTTGTTTGAGTTAAATTTTTATTAGAAATCTAGGACCTATAATTTCATAATACAAGATTGTGGAAATGTCTAAGAGGTGAGGATTTATGCTTGTAGCCCACAAAGGAAACAGCAACCTCATATCTTAAATTTAGATGGCTTTGGCAGGACCACAAAGGGAGTAAACTACCCGATTGCCGAGCTTACTATCGCCTGGAGTGGCACCCAGCTAACTCCTCCTATGCTTTAAATCCATATAGGTAACTCATATGCTTTGCAAGATGGTTAGGCTGTTATTTACTTAGAAGATAAACTAAGTCCCTAAACTCAATCCCTAAGAGACTAGATCATGAAGGGCATGAGTAATGCCTTAAATCTAATGCAAATTTTAGTCAAGTTTTATTTGATTTTTGGATTTTTTTTTTTTTTTGACACAGGCTATAGGATTTTATATGCCTAAATGCATGAGAAATTGATTATGGGCTAAATCAAAAGAGAAAGAGGTTTCTTTCCATCAAAGGCTCTTACATGTTAAGCCTTTATTCTCTGGCACATATGGAAGCCCTCTCTTAACAAGAGTGAAAGAATATGACATGCATGATATTATGCATACAATCGTCTAGCTAAGGGGTTGTTAAATATTTTTATTATTTTGATTTAATTCCTAGGCTTTTATCTGAGGTTATAAATTATTTTAAGATTTTAATTATAAGTTATTAGTGGGATAGAAAATTTAGTTTTGTCCTAAGAGCTTAATCGCATCCAGGCCACAAAGCAATCGTCGATTATAAAGAAACTATGAAAATGCATGTTATTTCTAATGCACAAGCTAAATAAAACATCAAATAATTTTATGAAGCTATCGTAAAATAATAAGAGGCCATTGTGATCGGGTACTGCCATACAACCCAAAAAGAAATATGGGTAGCCGAGCTCTACCCTTATACATCTCGATATAATGAAAGAATAATTACAATTATGAAATGATAAGTGTTATGGGGGTTTCATTCTTCACTTTACATCTCTCATTTCTTCACCTTGATTTGCTCCATCTCTTTATTTCTTTTGGCTTGATTGGGATGTAGCTTGCTCCAAAGGAATCACATGGTATATAAGGCATGATTTATAACTAATGCTCACCTTAATCCCCCTTAACACTTATCCTAATCCAAATGCAAAAATTATATTAAAAGGAAGGAAAGTAAATCTAGATATACATGTAAAATAAATATTAGCTAAACACACCATACAACACAAGCAGTTATAAGAATAATTTGGACCTAGCACCACACACATGGGTAACCAAGTCCACCTATCCTAACTTGGGCTATGCTTAGGGGCTAAGAAACATGCACAACAAAAAGTATTTATATTTTCATTACAGCGGCCCCTTAAGCACAACCCCCTGCATAAAATATGATTAGGCTAATATCGACCTAACATTCAGGCTACGCACATACACCCTAACATCCAGTCTAAAATAATACATCACAAAACTAAACATTCATCAAACCATGCACCGCCCTAACATAAAGCTAGAAATAGTGACTTAGCCTAATGAGCATGTTAGAGCTTGTGTGGAATGTTATAACTAGGCTTTAGTGTTATGACTTGATAAGTGTGAGAGATTTAATTTCTGAAGAGTTAATTTCTCTTTAAGTGGTTTAGTTGATTTGGGAATTTTACTTAGTGGTTTCTTTTGTTTCATATATCCTACACTTAGTAACTAGGTATTATAAAGAGAAGAAAGAGACAGAGTCTCTCTTTTATCCCTACCTTAAGTCATTTCTAAGGTAAGTTAATTAATGAATTTCCTTTAGTAAATGGTTTATTATGTGTTTTAATTAACCCTAAGTTTAGATTCATTCTAAATAACCCTATTCAATAAGAAAGGCATCTTAGGATTAATTATGATGGATTACTAGCACATAACACACACATTTATTTCTTTCCATCATGTATATCATACATATGAATAACCTTAAGCACACATATACATACAATGTAAATTTTCACACACTTTGATGATGAATGCAAAGAAATGTATTTTGAATTTAAATGTTTCATTTGTTGATTGAATTATGAATGCATGTCTTTATTATATAAAAAAGAGGGATTCTTCATTCATTAGCTAGATACACATCCACTTGTATAAAAGTTTTAAGTGAGTACGGTGCTATTATTTTCTACACCAGGGGCGTAAGGGACAAGACCTACTTAGGGGTACTTAAAGCCTCATAATCCTGGGATGTCCAACCTAATATACCACTTTTTTTAGATACATGTAAATGAATAAATAACTATAATGATAGAAAAATCCATGCAAAAGTTATTTTTATTTATTTGATTTTTATTCTCATTCATTGATCACATCATACATACATATGTATAAGAGTTTTAAGTGAGTATGGCGTCATCATTTTCTATACCAGGGGCGTAAGGTATAAGACCTACTTAAGGCTACTTAAAGTCTCATAGCCCCGGGATGTCTAGACTAATATACCACTTTTCTCAAATACATATGAATGTACAAAAAGAACCAAACGGATAGGGAATCATGCAAGAAAATATGTTTGATTTGGTTGTATAATTTACATGTGTAACATAAAATTCTTCCTAAGACTTAACACGGAGATGCATGAGAATAGATTTAGGCAAGTGTTGTGTTCTTGTGATGAAGAAATATTTTTAATCTTTCATTTAATCTCTTCAGAGAGAAAAGAAATAAAATGAAGAATCAAAAATAATTTCTTCTAACAACACTTTTTATGTTGGACACCAAGTAGATCCACAAATATTCTTATTAGGGTGATCGGGTATGACATTGAGGAATGGTGTACTATCTCAAAAGATAGAAGTCACCACCCTACAATAGACCTAATCACCTTAACAAGGACTCTTAAGGACTATAGGTCTTTGGAATGTACCAGAGAATCTACCCCTACTTTACATGGAAAAGTAAAGCAGGGTTTATTTTAAACCTGGTTCGTTAAGTTCCCTATGGAGACAAGCCCCCATAGTTAATTACATCTTGAGGAATAGGATTGCTTAGGAATACTCTCAATTAAAGTAAATGATCATTATCTCCAAAGATTTTTAAGGTAGGACTATCAATCGATTGGTTTATTTTAAGAAAATCAAGTGAGATCGATCAAGAGGAGGGGGTTCTTATCAAAGCCAAATGAAGACAAGTAGGGGATGCTTAGAAACTAGGAAGCCTATTAAGTATCCCAAACTATCCTATGGTTAGGCTTTATGTTTTTAAAATTGAAGTTTATTTATTTGAGTTGAATTTTTTATTAGAAATCTAGGGCTTACAATTCCATAATACATGGTCATGAAAATTTTCTGAGAGGTAAGGATTTATGGTCATAGCTAGTAAAGAGAAGTAGCAACCTCTGAACCTAAATCTAGGGAGCTTTGGTGAGGGAAAAAAGCATGACCTAAATCTAAGGTGAAAATTGGGTATTTAGTTTACCTCCACAAGAGAGGATAAATCACCCAACTGTTAGACTTACAATCGCCTATGGGTGGTCGCCAACTAACTCATCCTATGATTTTAAATACAAGTAGGCAAGTCATATGCTTTTACAAGATAGCTAGGCTATTATTTATTTAGAAAGATACTAAGTCCTTAAACACACTCCCTAAAAGACTAGATCATGTAGGGCATGATTAATGACTTAAATCTAATGCAAATTTTTGTCATCTTTTATTTTCATTTTCGACAATCAATTTGACACGAGCTTTAGGATTCATATGTCTAATGCATGAGAAATTAGATTATGGGCCAAAATCAGTGAGAAAAAGATGTGTGTTTCCACCATGGCTCTCAAAGGTCAAGCCAAGTTTTCTGGCAAAGGTGGAAGCCTTCCAAATCAAGAGTGAAATAATATGTTTTTTATGCAGGATGTGAGAAAGAAAGTACAACATCCAGCTAAGGAGTTGTTAATTCTTTTATCTTGATTATTCCTTAGCTTTAAATGAGGTTATGAGTTGTTTATTTTTAGTTTGAATTGATTAGTTGGGTATAAAAATTATTTTTCTAAAGCCTAATCGTCATCCAGGACATACATCAAAGTAAGGAAGAAACTAGGAAAAGATGCCATCTTAGTGCACATGATAAACAAACATCAATTAATTTATAAAGCTAGTGCAAAAGATTAAGAGGTCATTTGGGGTCGGGCTCCACCGCATAAACCCAAAAATAAATTGGGTAGCTGAGCTCTACCCTTATATAACTCAGATTACAAATGAATTAAATACAATCAAGAAGGAATTCATTGTTATGGGGGATCTTCATTCTTCATTTCTTCTTTTCTTCTTTCTTCTTTTCTTCTTTCTCTTTCTTCTTTCTTCTTTCTTTTTTCTTCTTTCTTCTTTCTTCTTTCTTCTTTTGGTTGGTTGGAATGTAGTTGCTCCAAAGGCTTCACATGGTACATAAAATATATTCTTATAACCAATGTTCATCCTAATCCCCCAAAACAATCATTCCAAAATCTTGATTGCAAAATTACATGAAAATAAAAAAAGAAAATCTAACTAAAATCTGCAAAATAGAGATTAGCTAAACAAACCATACAATCCCAAGTATGTATATGTATAAATTGGACTTAGCAACCCACACATGGGTAACCAAGTCCACCTGGCCTATTTTAGATCATGCTTAGGGGTATAAGCAACCTGCACAACAAAATCACTTAAATTTTTATTACAGCACCCCTTAAGCACAATCCCCTATAGAAGATAATGGTTAGACTAAACTCACCCTACTATTCAGTCTACGCACATACACTCTAACATCCAGACTAAAATATTACATCATAAAATAAAAGTAATACAATAAATCATGCACCGCCCTAACCCAAAGCTGTGATGACTAGTTAAATAATTTGTGTGTGGTATGCTTAGCTAAGCTTTAAAGTTGAATTTTTCTAAGTGTAAAAATGTTCACTTATGGGGGTGGTTTCATTTAAGTGATTTAGTTGATTTGGTTGATTTTTATTTTATGATTTGAATAGGTTTGAATGAACTTACAATAAATTATTAAGTGTTGTAAAGAGAGGAAAAGAGAAGAGAACTTCTCTTTCCTCCCTGCCTTAAGTAATTTCTAAGGTAGATTCATATTTAATTTTATTTAGTGACTTTTTTATTATGTGTTTTAATTAATCCTAAGATTAGATTTTTTTTTTCCTAAACAAACCTATTCAAAAAGAAAGGTATTTAAGATTAAGTAAGGTGAATTACTATCACAAAACACATAACACTTTATTTCTTTCCCAACATCTGTAACATGCATATGGATGAATCCTATGCATATCTATACATGTAAATGGAAATGGTTAGCACACCTTAATGATGAATGCTGAGGGAAGTTACTTAAGAAATTTTGGAATGTTTCATGTATGCATGTTTTTGTTAAGTAGAAAAGAGAGATCCTTTTTATCCATTATTCATATGCACATTTACAAGTATTAAAGACATAAGTGAATACGATGTCATTGTTAGCACTAGGGGTACAAGGTACAAGACCTACTTGGGGTAACTTAAAGCCTCGTAACCCTAGAGTGTCCAGGCTAATATATCATTTTTCTTAAATACATGTGCATGCACAAAAAGAAATACATGGAAAGTGAATCATGCAAAAAGTTTAAGTTTGTTTGATTTTGGTTTGATTGTTTAGTTTATATGTGTGATGTGGAGTTCCTTCTTAAGTCATGACATAGGAATGTATAGAAATAGATTTAAGCAAGTGTTATATCCTTTTCAAATGGACTATACACTTTGCAAATCATATATAATTCTATGTTAAGAAAGAGAGGGAGAATCACATAACACATTTTATACTATTCATATGCAAGCTCATAAGCAATCATAAATAACATACCCGTCATTTGTAAGGTTTGACTTATAAGTTTTAAAAATATTTTTGGATTTAGTAGTGATAATAGTCATTCATATTCTTACTTTAGCCAAAACATGCAATTTGACATAAAGGAAACATTTCATTTTAATTTGATTTTTAAAAGGAATGAATGCATGATTTTTATATGACATACACATTTAGCATGCTAGGAAAGAAATAAAGTGATGAAAGCATGTAAATTTATTCACCCTAATTAATTCCTAAAGACAATCTTATGAAATAAGATTATTTAAAGTAAATCAAAATTATTTTAAAGAGGTTTTTGTTTTGTTTTGAGTTTGATTTTATTTTAAGAAATGTGAAAAGGTTTGTTAGTCCTAACTCATTTCTCACATGTGTATGTTGTTTTAGTTTAATTTTAGAATTATTAGATTGATTTTATATTTTGCTTAGGTTAAGGTGTACATTAAGTACATTAATTACCCCTTACCTACACCACTTTAACATATTTAACCAAATAAGTATGATCCAATCTATGCCAAAAAATCACAAGGAATTTAAATCAACAATGCACCTAAGAAAGAAAGGGGCCTAATGCATTTGACTCACAATTAATAATTAATTAAGCTAAAAGTTTAATTTAAGCACTTTCATAACCCTTCCCGCACATATAGGTTAGATATGATTTCCTTAAGCTGCTTTAGTTATTGAGCACCTAAGTATCTACCCAAGAAGAAATTGATTAAGTTCAGATTGATTTGATTTTAAAATTTTGATTAATTAAGCCATTTAATTAAGTGATTAAACTATTTAATTAATTTGCAACCTAATTAGATTTTTATCCAAATGAAATAAACTTAGGGGAAAAGGTTTGGGAGAGGACTCATAATCTCATTCCCTAAGTCCATTCACTATTCTAAGGTAATTAGCAAACTTAATTAATTAATTCATCACTACTTAATAGGTTAATTAATCACTTAATTGATTAAGAGAGTGATTAGGAGTAGATCAAGAAATTTCCTAATTAAACCATTAATAAATATCAAAAAAATCATGGGAGGCAAATGTCATCCCATTAATCAACCCTAGGAAGTTTGGAATTACTCAGTGAAATAATTAGGGAGTACTTAACATAATTACAATCCCAATAAAATATAAAATGCATAAAATTTACTATTCAAAATCCATCAAACTTAATTTTAGATTATTCCTCTTTGAATTATCTTCATAATACATTTTATTTTGTATTTTTTTATTTTTCTACATTTAGTTATATTATTTTGAAGTTTCTATGTTTATTAGGTATTTAAATCCCTAATTATATGACTAATCTCATTGATGCAACGAGAACCACTGACGTGGTGAGTGCTCTCCATGTGGTGCAATGGGATTCGTCACTTAAGTTATCACATCGATTGCATAGTAAGCCAAAGGTACTACAGCTTTGTCTCTTGATCATCCAACCAAAGATCGGACAATTGGGATCGAGCACATGATTTCTAAAGGGATTAATCATAGATCTAGCATGGATTAATCAGGGCCATCCATCCAAAATGCACAGATGGATGGTCCATCTCACTGAGCTTGCCTGCGAGAGAGGGCATCCATCCACTCCTTAGGGCAAGATGCCACTGGGGGACACTTACACCTACCCTAAACATGTCACGGTGGATTGCAAGATAAGCAAACAATACTTCGAAAGAAGAGAAGATTTGATGAATAGAATAAAATTTTGTTCTTTTTATTATTGAATTATTTTCAAACAAGTTTTATTTCATGGGTAATATTTCTTTAGATAGAGCCCATTAATTGGAAGCATCAGGTGTTCCCCTTTACAATCAATAAGCTAATAAGATCCTCCTTGGTAAGCCTTCTCTATGACATAGGGGCCTTACCAAGTGGGTTCAAACTTGCCTCCCATCTTTGAATGGGCAAAAATTGGTCTCCTTAGGACTAACACAAGTTCTCCTACTCGGAAAGACCTAGGGTGAACTAGCTTGTTGTGAGCTTGAATCATTTTGGCCTTGTACAACTTAAGGTTCTGGCACGCCCGTAGGCGACTTTCCTCCAAACCTTCGAGCTATTCTAACTATAGCTTTGCATTCTACTCTATAGTAATCTTGTTACCCAATGATATCCTTAGTGATGGGAGTTGAACTTCTAAAGGAAGAATGGCCATACACTAAGAAAATGGAGTAGATTGAGTTGGAGTTCGGTATGTGGTGCAGTAGGCCCACAAGGCTTCAATCAACTGCTCGTTCCACTATCATTTGTTGTCATCAAGAATCTTCTTTAGTTTCTGGATGAGAGTTTTGTCGAATGCTTCTACTAAGCCATTAGCTCTAGGGTAGTAGATGGTGGAATATCTCCAATCTATATCATGTCTTCTAGCAAAGCTATTAATCTTCATGCTTTTGAATGCAATACCATTATCGGATATAATTCATCGAGGCACCTTAAACTTATATATAATATGGTTTCTGGAAAACTGAAGCACATGGTGAGTTGTGATTCTCTGAGTGGGATGGCTTCCGCCCACTTGGAAAAGTACTTTGTGAGAGCTAAGATGAATCGATTCCCCTTGGAAGAATGAGGATCAATCAGACCTACAATGTTAGCACCCCAACACTCAAATGGCCATCAAGCCAATGTAGGGTGTAGAATGTTGGGTGGTTGGTGGAGGACCACACCATACACTTGATACTGATGGCATCTTCTAGCTACGTCCATGCAATCTGTGATCATCAAAGGCCAACAGTATCCAAGTCTTTTGATCTTCATCTTCCTCTTCAGACCAGATTAATGTGCTCACATAGACCTGAGTGTACCTAAGTTACAATGTCATGGGCTTCATGTTTGTCTAAACAATGTAACCACATTTGGTCAAAGGACCATCAGTACAAGGTGTCATCAATAAGAGCATAGGAAAGAGCTCTCTGTTTCACTTGATGGGCTTGAGATTTCTCTTGAGATAGTTTGCCGATGTTCAAGTAATCTATGAACGGTTGCCTCCAATCCATCTCCTTGTCCATTTTAGCAATGACAACCTCCCCTTCAAGAGAAAGTCTCTCGATGAGTTCAGAATCAATAAGGGATAGGACTTATCTATTTTGGACCCTTATTGAAATGGGCTCAACTTTCAGAGATGCCAACTCTTTAGCAAGTTTGGCCAAGACATCTGCTACTGCGTTCTCTACTCGAGGAACCTTGTAGATGGCAACTTCGGGAATCAGGGCCAACGGCTTCATGGTACACTCATAGTAATGACGAAGCTTGGGTTTGAAAATCTGGTAGGACCCGATAATTTGGTTGATAACCAACTGAGAATCCCCAAAAATGTTGATGCTCTTGACATTGATAGTGATGCCTAACTCCAAACTAATAATCAAAGCCTCATACTCAGCTTCATTATTAGTGTAGGGGTTGGAAAGATAGTATGAGAATCTCATCACATCACGGTTTGGAGTTAGAGGAACTATTCCTATCCTTGCCTTTCTTGGGAGAATAGATCATGGTGCTTCACCTTTAAGAAAAGAGGCAGCATCATCAAAATACATCTCCCATCGGCGGTTTCCAACCTCCCCTAAGTTCATGATTTTATCATCAGAAGATTGTCACTAAGCAGAGAATCAGCAAGAAGTGGGTGTGCTAAGAAATCTACTAGTGAATGTCCTTTTATCGCCCAGAAGGGTACAAATGTGATATCAAACTGAGAAAGTATCATGGACCAATGAGCCAAACATTGAGAAATCATTGGTCATGTCATGAGGTATTGTAGTGGATTGGTTCGAGAGATCAAGTTCACCTTATGAGAAAGCATGTAGTGTCATAGCTTCTGAGATGCAAAGATCAAAGCTAGGCAATGTTTCTCAATAGGTGGATAGTTTACTTCAGCAGGGATCAACTGACGGTAGAGGTAGTAGAGTGTTATTTCCTTCCCCTTGTCATTGGTTTAGGCCAACAGAGTGCCGAGAGAGTCATCTAATGCAGTAGTGTAAAGGATCAAGAGTGGATAGGGGCTAGAACTACCAAGTACTCTTTGATATCTTCAATGCACTTATCATCCCACTTAAACTTGGCATCCTTTTTAACAAGTGTTGAGAATGGCTTGCATCTCCCTGATAAGTTTGAGATAAAGCATCTTAGATACGCCATCCATCCTTGAAAGGATCTGAGTTGAGTTAAACTATTAGGAGGTGGCATTTCTAAGATAGCTTTAACCTTTTCAGGATCTATTTCTATTCCCTGGTGTCGAACAACAAACCCAAAGGAATTTCCTACAGCGACTCTGAATGCACACTTTAGAGGATTTATTTTGAGGTTATATTATCTTAATCATTCAAAAACTACTCTCAAGTAAAAGAGGTGGTCTTCCTTTTCTCTGCTCTTGACTACTAGATCATCAACGAAGCACTCAACCTGATGATGGCTGAGTTCATTGAAGATCTGAATCATGGCCCGTTGGTATGTAGCACCAGCATTTTTAAGGTTGAAAGGCATGACCCTATAACAGAAGATTTTGATCAAGGTTTGAAAAATAGTGTTTCTTTCATCTTCAGGAGACATCTTGATTTGGTTATAGCTAGATGACCCATCCATGAAAGAGAAGGCTGCATGATATGAGGCAATGTCCACCATTAATTCTGGTATAGGAAGAGGAAAGTCATCCTTAGGACATGCCTTGTTTAAATCCCTAAAATTAACATAAATACAAATTTGGCTATTCTTTCTCTTAACTAGGATGACACTAGCTAACTAAGTATGATATTTTTTTCTCTAATGAAACCAGCATCGATCAATTTCTTGACTTCATAAATGACCTGTTATTCAATTTCTAATCACATGCATCTAGGAGCTTGCTTAATAGGGGTAACGTTAGAGTCTATTACTAGCTTGTGGACTACAACGCTAGGAAATAATCTGGGCATTTCTTCATAACTCCATGTGAAGCAGTCTTTAAACTCAATCAATAGCCTAACTAAGTTATTGGTTTGTTCTTCATTCAGTAATGAACTAATATATATCGGGCGAGGATTTTCTTCTATCCCAAGGTTGATTTCTTTTAGCTTATCGATTGTTGAATGGATTTCTTCTTCAAATCCTAGTGGTGCCTCTTTGACTTGGAGATCATCTAGATCATTTGAAGTTTCTAAACACACATTCTCATGATAATTGGGGATGTGTGAGAAGAACCTATCAGATTCTAAATGGTTAGTAACAACTAGGCAATAATCTTTATCATCGACCGAACCCACTATACCAAATCCTAGTCCTGCTCTTGATTGTGCTTCCCTACCTATATTGTTTCATAGTTTCTCAAAATATTCTGACCTGTGCTTGGACCAAGTGTAAGGAACTAAACCTTTCTATATAAGATTTTGAACATAAGGAAAGTAAAAGTCAAAAGGTAATTCCATTAATTCTTTAAAAGTATCTTCCTCAAGTCCTACATCGAGCTCTGGACTTGAGGATGATGAACCCAAAAAGAACCTTTTCTACTTCATTTCACTAGAAGACTTAAACACTTCCTTAACTACTATACCTTCAACTTTCTAGGATATAAGTGAGGTAAGAGCTAAGGTTCCCAACTACTGCCTGATAGTTTCACATAAACCAGATTTGAATACTTTACTTTGCTTGGAAGCCTGGTCTTCATCTCTAGTTGGATCAAAAGTCACCTCCAGTAGATCCCACTGAGAGGGGTTGGCTGGTATACTAATCACATTGGACTCATCCTCCGAGCTGGATTCCAATTCTATGTGAATAGTAAGAGTACTCCTATGAATTGGAACATGACCTCTATTGGCTAAAGGCCAACTAGGGGATCTCTCACCTCTAGAACTGCTTCTATTTCTGCCTCTGCCTCTACCTAGTGGAGGTTGAGCCATTCTATCCACATATCCATATGATGGAATGGAATGTGATCCACTTCTTCCCTTTCTTGCTCACTTGGACTCTTTTTTTCTTTTCTTTTCATTTTCTTTTATTTTTTCATTTTCTTGCTTTTGCATTTGAATTTTGTCCAATGAGAAAGTTTTGAGGAAGATAGTAACATCCTCATAAATCTCAACCTCTCTAACTAAGAATGGATTTTCATCCCCATTGACATGGTAATCAATTCCATCTTTTTTGAACTTGATGCAGTGATGAAGGTAGGATGGATTGATCTTATTTTGATGTATCCAAGGCCTACCATGCAAACAAGAAATGAAGTATTCGAATCAATGATGTAGAACTTGGCTTCAGTCTTCTAACCACCATCTCCAATGTTAACACTATGGAACCTAAAGCCCGCTCACCTTGATCATTGAATCCTTTCAACATCATTCTATCTCCTCAGAGAGTAGAGATGTCAATCTTCAAATAGGCAAGGGTTTTAAGACTCATATTATTTACTGATGCACCTGAATTCACAAGAACCCTGGTGAGTCTGAACCTATCCAAGTTGAATATATTGTATAGGGGACGGTTGTGCTCCAAGTCCCCTAGTAGAAGGTCTTCATCGGTGAAGGTGATCCCTTGGGCTTCTTTTGCATAGTGTGCTTCCTCGCCTACAGTGGTCAGCTGAGTTAAGCATATCTTAGGATCAAGGAGGGCCTTGATTGGTGATTCCCTCATCCTATGGAAGTGCTTCTCGATCTTTAGTACCAATGACTTATTTCCCTCTATCTATAGGTGCTGCCTTAGGAGGTAGAACCTTACCACTATGAAGGTTGACTTTGATAATCTCTAGAGGTAAGGTGGTGGCAAGTTCTACCTACACTTCAGGCTCACCTACAGCTTCTCCTACGAGACTCTTGGAATCGAATGATTCCAAATCTATCTCAAGAGGTGAATGCATAGTATTCAGAGTTGGAAAGTCTAACTCTGAATCAGAAAGAGGAAGATCAACATTATTATAGTTAATTAGACTTGAAGAGTTATCGTTAGGAATAGAAGAAGGAAACTCATCAGAAAAGACACAGATGTAATTCAAATCAGCTTTATTCTTCAATCTTGGAAGTATTTGGAGGTATAAAGTAGAAGTCAAGTATAGTGAGTGGAGTAAGGGATTTGATGCCCTTATCCACTAATATAAGAGTTCTACTAGTAGAAGAAACAAAAGAGGTAGCTGAAATGGAAGAAGTCATCGGTGGAAGGTGCAAGGGAATTTTGGACACGCATGGCTCCTAAGGGCTATCCCGACACATGTCGCTACTATGCTGCTTTGAGCTCCCACTTTCCTAGAGTTAGCACTAGCAACTTGCAAACCTTCCCTGGTGTTGGAGGTTTGAGACTGTGCACCTACAAGGAAAGCTTCTTGATCTTAATTATTTTCTTAGAGGTTTTAGATAAAGAAATGTCTCAACCTTCTTTGGTTTTGGTAGATCACTTGTATCCCCAAGGATTATCCTAATGGAACTGGGTTGTTCCACAAGGTATTCCTTTGGGATAACAACAAAGACCGGTCTTAAAACTATGTTCAAGTCAATCCTTGAATGTAAAGCAATCCTCCAAAATATGGCCTAGCATACAGTGGTAAGGGCAAAAGTTTGGATCATAATTTTTTCCTACTTCCTCTGGTCTCCTAGGCTCGGGTAGCTAAAAATCAAGTTTCTTTAAGAGATTCTTAAAGATTTTTTTGATTACCTCCCTCTTAAAAGAATAAGGTTTGTTTAACTTATCTAAAGAGTAGGTGGACCATAGCTACCTAGCGGCGGATATGCATGCCGCTGCTACTAGTGGTATGGTCGGTGTGGTGGCTAAGGTCGTGGGAGGCTGAGTATGGTTGCCCAGGTGGCAAAGGAGGTGGAGGTAGGTGAGCTCATGGTCACTCAGACTGATCTCTAGCTGGCTGCTTCCCCTTATCAACCGCTGCTACTACTTTAGGTTTCTTTTCATAGACCTTTTGGGATTTCTACTTTGGCAACTGATCTAGAAAGGCAACTGTTTGGCCTCTCCTTATAGACTAGCCACCTTATTGATTAGCTTCTCAAATATCTTTATGGTGAAGCCCTTAAGCATGAAGGCGACCGGGCCATGGATATTCTTCAAGAGATTATCAATGGAATGCTATTTAAATGACTGTGATTCACACTTCATACTCAAGTTGCACCATTAGAGAATATAATCAACAAGTGACTCACCGTGTTATAAATGAGATCACCTATGAACCCTTTCAAGCTCTATCTCTTGATGAAGAGTTGCTCCAACTCAGCAAATGTATTGACTGAACCATTGGGTAGTTCAGCATACCAATCAAAAGTGATACCGACTAGGCTACTGATAAAGAGTCTAAAGAGTAAAGCATCGCTACCACCTGCATTGCAACAACTAGCCCAAAGTGAGCTATATGCTGCCTCAGAGTCTCACTGCCATCGAAGCTCTTGAAAGAAGGAGGAACAAAACCCTTGGGATACTGGATGGCATCGAATTCCTCTGGGTAGGGTCTACTCTTTGGAATAGATGATCCTCCCCAGGCTTAAGCCAAAGCTTCCTTCATCGGTTGCTCAACTATGGATTTCAGATCTTTTTCATGTATGGAGGTACTTTCCACTACCTTCCTATACAGACTAGTGCTACCTTGCTCAACAAGAGGTAGAGTCTTAACTGGATCTAAGACATGCACTAGCACAGGTTGACTAATATGGATTAAACCTATGATGGACTAGAGGGGCTTGCTTCTGAAGCACTGACACTGCTGCTAACAAGTCTTACAATTATTGTGTCATCCTATCAATTTTCTCATCTTTCTTTCTTGACTGAAGTTAGAGGTGATGGGTTGATTCTGTGGTGTCTCCTTGACCAACCTCATCTCCTTCCATGGCTTCTTGCTCCCTAAGAAGATAATCTCTAGTATCAACCATGCATATGCCAGCTGAATCCCCCATCAAGTCATCTTCATTGGGATTGAAGCTGACTCTTTCTTCATCAGACCATGTATACCCTAAGATCACCTTTTCCATAAAATAGTGTGCAACTGCCTCATCTAAGGATCGATCTAACTCAATAGGTGAAAATAGCTTGGGCTGATCGATGTGATCGCTATCATGAACTGAGAGACACCAGACCTCACCTGTAGCTGGGCAGTCAATCCTATGCGGACTGTTCTCACTAGAAGAATGATAATCTTGATTGATGCTAGATATAATAGGGGTAACAATTCTAGGATGATCCTCTACCACTGTTATCACTGAACGGTCATCTGGAATATTTATGATAGTCATCACAATCTCTGCATCTAGTTGTATTGGTGGAGTTGGTGAAGGAACGACCACGATGCTTCGGGGTCGCCACTCCTTCCACACCACCACTGGGGCAGAAGGTCGAGCAGGAGAGCTCGGCCCTACCACAATGGGTGGTGTAGGAGGAGTAGGATCCCTTGGCCATAGCCAGATCACCAATGGGGTACATTTTTCCCCAGATGTGACCTTCATGTCCTTGGATGGAATGGGTGATGCAAACGCACTACCGATGATGGGTTATGGTGGGGTGGAGACACCACCGACTCTCTCTGCTGTGAGTCGCCTCCTATGATGGTCCCCATGAGGAGAATACTATCGATTTTCGACGGTAGTGCATCAAGATAAAAAGTCAACCAAAGCAGAAGCGGCTGATTGATGGCTGAACCTTCATCGCTCTCTGCTGGTAATGCATGATGTATGGGCCTCACGGGCCCTCTCCTGATGGATCTGCCTCCCTATGCTGCAGGGGATAATAGATCATAAATTGAACTAGGTACGACTCACGCTTGCTCCATCCCACGGCATAGAATAGAGGGAGGTGTACAACCTACTCTAAAATTATCGATTGTAGATGCACCACTGGAGGAGGCGATGAACAAATCCTCCTGGAATCACTCTATCTGATCCTGAGAGAGGATGAAACTAGTTTTATGTAACCAATGGTGAAGTGATCATGGGAGACTCATCCATGGCTGATCTAGCAACTGCCTCAAGCTCTCTAGCTATCTGAGTATGGAATCATTTGACCATATGTTTTTTTTGAGTCGTAGGATGAGAGGAGTGTGAGCTGACCATACTCAAATGTGGAGGCAAGCCAAGAGCCACCGGGAGCCAAATGGTAGGGTGCTAGCATGCACTGAGGCACATGTGCAACTCAAGGATGAACTACCCGGGCTGGAACTACTATCGTGATGCGAAACCAAGTTTGTGGTACTATCACTCTTTCCTCGGTGAGAATACATTTGAATCGAGGTAAGTCTATGGAACTACCTTTCGACCCTTCTTCCTCTTGAGGGGAATGCCCTCACAAGTGAGCTTAGCCCCCTCAAATCCTCAGCCAAAATGGATCAAATGGGTATGATCCAAATCAGGGAAGTTAGACTGATCTAAGGCTAGATCCATGCCATGAGGGAAAGTAAAGACAAATTTGGGAACCTGCCATTGCACTGATTGAAGTAAACTAAGACTGCACTACACTAACTAAAATGGATCTACAATGAAAAATGAACTTGCATCAGTTTTCTGTCTCCATAGATTTTGAATTTTTGAATTTTGAAAATTTGAACCCGCATCCAACAACTTGGAAGTGTTAAGTGGGGTTCAAATGAATTTGAAGAGATTGATTGAAAGAGGAATTTGAGTATGAATCCAAACTTCAAAAAATTTAGGTATGTTGAAATATGGATTCAAAATTTTTGATAGGATGCTTCCATAGGATCATTGTGTTTTGAATTTGAGTTTGTGAGTTTGTGATTTTGGAGGACCCTTTCCTTTAACAAATTTGGGTATGTTAAAGTAAGGGTCAAATTGATTTTGTTTTGTGTTTGATTGTTTTTGAATTCTTACTTAGCAAATTTAAGTATGCTAAGTGAAGTAAAAGTGATTATTTCTTTTTGTGGATTTTGTTTTGTTTTGATTTTGAAAATTTTGAAATTCTTACTTAGCAAATTTAGGTATGCTTAGTGAAGAATCCAAGTGTGTTTTATTTTTATTTTTTATTTTTTTTTTTTTTTTTTTGAAAAGGGTAGGATCATTTAGCAAATTTGGTATGCTAAAGAAATCCTAAGTGTTTTGTTTTATTTTTGAAATGATTGAAAGTCGAGATTCAACTTTAGCAAATTTGGTATGCTAAAGATGAAGTCCCACTTGGTTTTATGAAATGAAAATTTTACTTAGCAAATTTGAGTATGCTAAATGAAATTCCAAATAGAATGTTTAAAACTTTGAATTCATTTTTGATTTTGAAAATGGAACCTTCTCCTTAGAAAATTTGGTATGCTAAAGGAAGAAGTTCCAAAGGTGTTTGAGAAATTTTTGTTTTGAGTTTGGAAACTTTACTTAGCAAATTTCAGTATGCTAGGTGAGGTTCCAAAATATGTTTTGAAAATTTTTGAATTTTTGGATTTGGAAACTTTACTTAACAAATTTGGGTATGTTAAATGAAGTTCAAATGTGTTTGAAAATTTTGAAATATGATTGTTGATTTTTTTATTTAGATTTGGGAACTTCACTTAGTAAATTTGATTATCCTAAATGAAATTCCAAATGTATGTTTGAAAAGTTTTGTTGGATTTTAAATTTAGAAACCTCACTTAACAAATTTGGTTAAATGAAGTTCCAAAATGTGTTTAGAAAATTTTTTGAATTTTAGATTTGGAAACTTTATTTAACAAATTTAGGTATGCTAGATGAAGTTCTGAAATGTGTTCAGAAAATTATTGAAATATGATTGTTGATTTTGATTTCGAATTCGGAAACTTTACTTAGCAAATTTGACAATGCTAAGTGAAATTCCAAATGTGTGTTTGAAAAATTTTTGAAATATGATTGTTGATTTTGATTTTGGGTTTGGAAATTTTACTTAGCAAATTTGACTATGCTAAGTGAAATTCCAAATGTGTGTTTGAAAAATTTTTGAAATATGATTGTTGATTTTGATTTTGGGTTTGGAAAATTTACTTAGCAAATTTGACTATGCTAAGTAAAATTCCAAATGTGTGTGTGAAAAAATTTTGAAATATGATTGTTGATTTTGATATTTTGAAAAGAGGACCTCCATTCAACAAATTTAAGTATGTAGAATGGAGATTAATTTTATTTTTGAAATGTGAAATTTTTATGTATGATTGTTGCTTTTTGAAAGAGAGGAATTCCAACTTAAAACATATGTGAAATATGTTTAAGTAGGATTTCCTAAAAGATTTTCATTTTTAGTTGGGAATGAAATCTTCATTTAATAAATTTAAGTATATTAAATGAAGGTATGTTTTTAAAATTTTAATTTAGTTTGCAAATGAACTTTTAATTCAATAAGTGTGAATGTATTGAAATAGAAAGATCCATGTGTGGTTTTTGAAAAGTTTTATGATTATGATTTTTGAAAAAGATTATTGTTTATTTTATTTTAAAAATGAAATCTTCATCAAAGTGAATTAAAAGAAGATATTCATTTGTGCTTTTGGAAAATGTTATTAATTTTATTTTTGAAAATCCCTACATGTAACAATTATATGAATTGTTAAAAGAGGGTGAAAATTTTTGTGGAAAATATTTTATTAAATGCATTTTTGAAAAAAGGTGCTTTTGAAAAGCAAAATTCTTTATGGAAGATTTATTATTTTTAGGATGAACCTTTCCTTATCATGAAAATGATAAGGAGGAAGTCTTTAAGAGTTGTTTCTTTTTATTTTAGATCTTTTCATTTTACCCATTAGAGAACCCAAAGGGGGTTTTAAGACCAACAAGGAATGTTATCCTAAAACCTAAATATGTTGGCTAATTTAACTCAAGAATGAAATGAGCTAAGTGCCAACGGAAAGAAGGATAGTCTCGGATTCATACCAAAGTACAAACCCACTATCGATATTCAAAGACAATGATCATTTATCAAAGATGGAGAGAGGGACCATCCCCAGCAGAGTCGTTAGAAAAATCTGTGGTGAATAAATTTATATAAGGGAGTCGCCTTTCAAATCTGTGGGGAGAAAAGAAAGAGGAACCCTTACGAAAATTCATCTTAGTAAGATGTCATGCAAATTCGTAGATGTACTTATTCAAGTGATCGGATACATTATCAAGAAAATAGTGTACTATCTCAAAAGACAGAAGTTATTACCCTTTAATAGAACAAATCATCTCAATAAGGACTCCTAAGGACGATGGGTTTACATATGTACCAGAGATTCTTCCCCTACCTTACATGGAAAAGTAAAGCATGGTTTATTTTAAATTAGGTTCACTAAGTTCCCTACAAGGGCAAACCTCCATAATTAATTACATTCTAAAGGATGGGATCCCTTAGAAAAACTCTCGATTAAGGTAAATGATCATTATCTCTGAAGATTTTAATAGGGAAGGACTATCAATCGATTGGTTTGTGTTTTTGAAGATCAAAATAGGATCGATCAAAAGAGGGAGTTATTATCGAAGCCAAAATAAAAGATAAGTAGGAGATACCCTCGATGCTAGGAAACCTAATAAGCATCCCAAACTATCCTATAGTTGGGCATTATATTTTAGAAATTGATTTAATTTGTTTGAGTTGTATTTTCATTAAAATTTTAGGACTTAAGATTCCTTAACACAAGATTAAAGAAATGCCTAAGAGGTGAGGAATTATACTTATAGCCCACAAAGGGGAAAAGCAACCTTAGAACCTAAATCTAGAGAACTTCAGTGAAGGTCAGAAGTACAACCTAAATCTAAGGCGAAAAATGGGTAATTTATTTGCCTCCACAAGAGAGAGAGAGCAAACCACCCCACAACTTGGACTTACAATCGCCTGAGCGCCAACTAACTCCTCCTATGATTTTAAATATATGTAGGCAAGTCTTTATGCTTATGCAAGATAGTCAGGCTGTTATTATTTAGAAAGAAACTATATCCTTAAACTCACTCCCTAAAGAGACTAGATCATGTAAAGGGGCATGCTTCAAATGACCTAAATCTAATGCAATTAAAATTTCATTTTATTTTTATTTTTGGATAATCATTTTGACTCACACTAATAGGATTTTTATGACTAGTGCATGAGAAATCAGATTATTAGCTAAAATCAATGAGAAGGTAGGAGGTGAGTTTCCACCACAGCCCTCAAAGGTCAAGTCAGGTTCTTTAGCAAAGGTGGAAGCCCTCCAATCAAGAGTGAAATAAGATGTATTTGTGCATGATATTATAATGAAATGCTCATTCAGCTAAGGGGTTGTTAATTCTTTTATCTTGATTTTAATCCTAAGCTTTAGGTGAAGTTATGAGTTCTTTAATTTTAATTTGAATTGATAAGTTGGGTAAAAGATTTATTTTTCCTAAAGAGCCTAATCCACATCCAAGCCATACATAAAGCAAGGAAGAAACTAGGAAAAATATGACACTTAATGCAAAAGCTAAACAAATCATCAAATAATTTATAAAGCTAATCACTAAAATAATAAATGACTGTTTATGGACAGGCACCACCGCACAAACCCAAAAATATCAAATTGGGTAGCCGAGCTCTACCCTTATATAACCCAGATTACAAATGAATTAAATTATAATTTAAGCAAAGGAATTCATTATTATGGGGGTCTTCAAGCTTTATTCTTCTTTATCTTCTCTTCTTTTCTTCTTCTTTTTTTCTCTTCTTCTTTTCTTCTTTAGTTCCTCCTTTGGATTAATTAGGAATTAACTAGATATATAACTAATCCCTGATTAATACCCACCCATGTGATGTGATGTGCTCATGTTTTACAGGGTCGCATCGTAAACTCACTTAAAAATTAAATCAAGAAGGCGGTTGGCGACGCTAATATCCTTGGTCGTCCGATCAAAGATCGGGTGGCTAAAGATTCACCTACAATTTTAAAAGGGGAAAGGATATTTAAAACATGTCAAATAATCTTAGCCGTCCATCCAAAATGCATGGATGGATGGCTGAGATGAGCCAAGTTCTTCCCTGAGGATTAATAAAGATCATCCATGATCCAATGGGAGATACGAGCCCAATCTAGCATGGAATCATACAAGACTCAACCCACACCATATATGCATCATGACCAACCTATCCAATGGTTGATTTCTCATGCAATGAAAATTCTATTCACAAAGGACCAACACTTATCAAGCTAAGTGGCTGAAAATTACATACCTCACCAAAGGTGATCGCCGGTGCTCGAGCTCGAGGAGGTAGCTTTGTCTAGTGGAGACAAAGGCCTGTTGAAAGTTTCAAGCCTTGGGGTTGAGTGGATCTTCCTATGGACCAACATCGCTTAACCCTTGCAGCTTTGATCTAAGATACTTCGTTCAGTTACGTATTGCTAATGGATGCTTGGTAAAATTGGTCACTAGAAGGATTTGAAGAAATTTAGGTGGGATCAAGTGTAGAGGAAGTTGGCTAATCACTCCACCTACCCTATTTTTGCACAGTGTGAAATCGAGAAGAAAGAATTCTAATTCCTTCTCAATGCCTTGGGAAAGCTCTCTAATGATTGCTAAAGGTTCCTAGGCCTCAATCGAGTGTGAGTGAAGTGAATTTTTATTGAATTAGGGGGAGTATATCTCCCCCTATGGCAATCAGACGATCGAGCATAAGCTTGTCATTTTGATCCAATTGACCAGATTAGGGAGGTTGTTTAGGCGATTTTGAGTGTGCACATGGCTAGTTTGATCCCTTGAGTGGAATGCCAACTTCCCATGTGCTTGAATTGAGCTTAAGAGGGAATTTAAAATTTCAATTTTGCTCTATGTGTTGGGATCCATAGGTCAAATAGGCTAACCCAAACCCATTGGGTTAGGTGCACTACTCATCACTAAGTCCCCTTGAGTTTTTATGAAAGCCTCAAGTGATTGTGAAGAGAGTATGGCAAGAATACCCATGGGCTAGGCCAAAATTTGTTCTATGGCCTAGAGGTAAAATAGTCATTTTGTTGTTTTTTCAATTTGGGTATGTTTGGTATGTTGAGAAAATAGGTTTGGCCAAGTTTCATTGGATTTGGAATCCATTTGATAGGGTTTGGCTCATGTTGACTCATTTAGGTCAAAAATAGGTCAACCTGGGTCAAATTGACCAATTGGTCAAATTGGGTCAATACAAGGGTTGGGTCAAGTTCATATGACAATCTGAAATATTTTGGTGCCTTTGGTTTGGTTCAATTTGGTATAGATTTGGTTTTGGCTCATATGACTTATTTAGGTCAAATGGGTCAAGTTGACCCATTTAACTATTTGGGCTAGGTCATGAGTAGGTTTAGGTTAGTCATATGGAGTGGATTGGTATCCTTTTTGGAGTTAGTTTTGATTGTTTAAATTTATATTTCATTTATATATGTGAATATAAATGAGAATATAAATTGATCATAAGAAATTTTAAGAATTTGAAGTGGTTTAGTCATGATTTAGGTTAAATCCATTTAAAGGGATTTTAAAGGATTTAAGAGAAATTTTAATTGGAAATTTAATTTTTGAATTAGATTTGATTGATTTATATTTATATTTCATTTATACATGAGAATATAAATGATAATATAAATAAATTTTGAGAAAATCTCATGAATTTGAATAGGTTTAATCAAAGTTTATGTTAAATCCATTAATGAAAATTTAAGGGACATAAGGGAATTTCAAGCATTTTAAATTTGGAATTTAATTTTTTCCTTGGATTTAAATGATTTTTATTTATATTTCATTTATATATGAGAATATAAATTGGGATATAAATAAGTTTTGAGAAAATCCCAAGGATTTGAATTGATTTGAACTAGGTTTAGAGTTGATTTTGGCTAAGTCCTTTAATGGAAAATTAAAGGGACTTAAGAAAATTTTCATGAGTTGATTTGGAATTTTAAATTTGATTTGATGGTTTGAATTTATATTTCATTTATATATGGGAATATAAATGATAATATGAATGGATCAAGAGAAAAACTCAAGGATTTTAGTAGGTTTAGATCATGATTTTGGCTAAGTCCTTAAGAAAAGGCTAAGGACTTAGAAAATTTGAACTTGGAATATTTGGTGGATTTTGATCATGGGTTTTAATCATGGATTTCAATCATAGAGTTCAATCATGAAATTGAATTGAGTTTGTGAAAATCAAATAGAATTGATTTGGAGTTTGACTTGAAAGAAGGAAGTGAGGAAAGGTTTATGCTAAAGGGTAGGAAAATTTCCTAACACCCCTAAGGCATGACCTATTCCTATGCCTAACTCTTCTAAGTCTTCTAGGGCTAGGTTGGTGTCCACCTAATCACTAGATGTGTCTTAAGACTAAGGAACTCTTAAAGTCTAAGAGAAATCCTATGTCTAAGATGGAGGTGTTGAGAACTCACTCTAAAAATGAGGTCAACACCAACTCAAGGAGAAAGCGAGGAACTCACATATGTCAAGGGTGGTGTATCCACCGGGTGAGTCATTGTCAGTATAGAGAACATCAACCAACCCAAGGTCCCGATTTACAACAATCAACCTAGGAAGAAAACTTGGGGACTCACATCCTCCTGTAGTGGAACTAATTGTTGGGATAGTCTATCTTCTCAACAGTTATCCACCTAGGCTCTTGAGTGAATACCCGGGGACTTATATCAACTTAAATGTAGTTAAGAGGAAAGAAGCCTCTAGGGGACTTACCCTAAACCTCAAATATACTCGACCTAGTCAGTACATGATGATTAGTTCAAGAAGAAAGCTCGGGGACTCACATCTTCTTAAACAAAATTAACACGAGGTAGCTTACTGGCTGGGCAGTGAAGGCTACCAAACTAACAAGGCACTCATTGGTTTGCAATGGTAAAGTTAAGAAGAAAGTGTGGGACTCACATCTACCAAAATAGGGAACCACTGGGGTGACATATTAACAGGGTAGCATGTAGACCCGACCTAGAGCAGCTAATGAGTGAGTACCTAGGGGGCTTGCTCCCACATCAAAATAGCCCATGATTTATGTTTATTTTTGTGCTTGTGTTAAGGGGAATAGGATTCCTCTTGCATTCTCTCACACCTACCCTAAACATGCTTAGGGAATTTAATGAAATGGTGCCATGGATGGCAACAAGAATTCTTACAAGAAAGGATGCCACTTGGGTTCTCTTACACCTAACTTAGTTGTGCTAATCGAAATAGGATACCTCTTGGGTTCTCTCACACCTATTCTAATAGCACTGAGAAATTGTGTTTGATTGAGTTTGTGTTATGAAAGAGGGATAGGATGCCTCTTGGGTTTCTCTTACATCTATCCTAAACACGTCATGGCAGATTCACAAGATAAGCAAATAATGCTTCAAAAGAAGAGAAGATTTTGATGAAATGGAATCAAATTTTTGTTCTTTTATTGATAATTATTTTCAAACATGATTTGTGGATAACATTTCTTCAAATAGAGCCCATTAATTAGAAGCATCGGGTGTTCCCCTTTAATCAATGAGCTGATAGGAACCTCCTTGGTAGGCCTTCTCTATGACATAGGGTCCTTCCCAACTGGGTTCAAACTTGCCTCCCATTTTTTACGGGCAACAATTGGTCTTCTTAGGACTAACACAAGTTCTCCTACTTGGAAAGACTTAGGGACCATCTTGTTGAGAGCTTGAATCATTTTGGCTTTATATAACTTAAGGTTTTGGCATGCCCGTAAACATCTCTCCTCCAAACCTTGAGCTCTTCTAATAGTAATTTTGCATTCTGCTCTATAGTGATCTTGCTACCCAATTGTATCCTTAGTTATGGGAGTTGAACTTCTAAAGGTAGAATGACTTTGAACTCATACACTAAGGAAAATGGGGTAGACTGAGTCAGAGTTCTGTATGTGGTGTGGTATGCCCACAAGGATTCAACCAACTACTCATGCCACTGTCATTTGTTATCATCAAGTGTCTTCTTTAGTATTTGGATGAGAGTTTTGTTAAATGCTTCTGCTAAGCCATTCACTTTGGGGTAGTAGATGGTGGAGTATCTCCAATTTATGTCGTGCCTTCTGGCAAAGCTGTTGATCTTAGTGCTTTTGAATGCAGTACCATTATCGGATATAATTCATCGAGGCACCCTGAACCTATATACGATATGGTTCATAAAAAATTGAAGCACGTGCTGAACTGTAACCTCTCTGAGTGGGATTGCCTCCGCCCACTTGGAAAAGTAGTCAATGGCAGCCAGAATGAACCGATAACCCTTGGAAGAAGGAGGATCAATAGGACCCACAATGTCGGTACCCCAACACTCAAATGGCCATAAAGCTAATGTAGGGTGTAGAATGTTGGGTGGTTGATGTAGGACCACACCGTGTACTTGACACTGATGGAATCTCCTAGCTACATCCATGCAGTCTGTAATCATCGAAGGCCATTAATATCCTAGTCTTTTGATCTTCGCCATCATCTTCAGACTGGGCTGATGTGCTTTGCATAGACCTGACTGTACCTCAATCACAATCCTATGGGCTTCATGTTTGTCTAAATAACATAACCACATTCGATCGAAAGACCTTCGGTACAAGGTTCCATCAATAAGAGCATGGGAGAGAGCTCTTTGTTTCACCTGATGGGCTTGTGAATTTTCTTGAGGTAGTTTGTCGGTGTTCAAATAATCTATGAACGGTTGCCTCCAATCCAGCTCCTTGTCCTTATAGGCGACGGTAACCTCCCCTTTAAGAGAAAGTCTCTTGATGAGTTCAGCATTAGTAAGGGATAGGACTTATCTATTTTGGACCCTTATTGGAATGGACTCATCTTCTGTACATGCTAATTCTTTGGAAATTTTGGCCAAAGTATCTGCTACTACATTCTCTGCTCAAGGAACCTTGTAGATGGTGACTTTAGTGATTTGGGCCAACAGCTGCAAGGTATACTCATGGTAATGATGAAGCTTAGGTTTGAGAACCTTGTAGAACCCAGAAATCTGGTTGATGACCAACTGAGAATCCCCGTAGATGTTGATGTTCTTGGCACACACTATAATGGCTAACTCTAGACCGGCAATCAAAGCCTCATACTTAGCTTCGTTGTTGGTGTAAGAATTTGAGAGATAGTATGAGAATCTCATCACATCATGGTCTGGAGTTAAGAGAACTATTCCTACCCCTTCCTTTCCTGGAAGAGTAGATCATGGTGCTTCTCCTTTATCAAAGGAAGCTGCACCATCAAAATACATCTCCCATCGACAGTCGTCAATCTCCCCTAAGTTCATGATTTGTTCATCAGGGAGATCATCACTAAGCGGAGAATCAACAAGAAGTGGGTGTGCTGCTAAGAAATCCACCAGTGTTTGACCTTTTACTACATGGAGGGCTACGAATGTCATATCAAATGACAAGAGAATCATGGATTATGCCAAATGTTTGGATAGTGTTGGTTGTGTCATGAGATACTGTAGCAGATTGGTTCTGGAAATCAAGTTCACCTTATGAGAAAGCATGTAGGGTCATAGCTTTTGAATGCGAAGATCAAAGCTCGACAATATTTCTCAGTAGGGGGGTAGTTCGCTTCAGTAAAAATCAGACAACGGCTGAGGCAGTAGAAAGCACTCTCTTTCCCTTCTTCATTGGTTGGGCCAACAAAGCACTGAGGGAGTCATCCAATATAGCACTGTAGAGGATGAGTGGCCTGCCCGGGATAGGGCTACTAGAACTGGCGGCTTCACCAAATACTGATTGATATCTTCAAAGGCATGTTGTCGCTTATCATCCCACTTGAACTTGGTGTCCTTTTTGACAAGTGTTGAGGATGGCTTGCATCTTCCCGATAGGTTGGAAATAAAGCATCTTAGATATGCCAACTGTCCTTGGAAAGATCTGAGTTGAGTTAAACTTTTAAGAGGTGTCATTTCTAAGATAGCTTTTATCTTTTTAGGATCTATTTCTATTCCCCAGTTTCGAACAACAAACCCAAATAATTTCTCTGAAGCTACTCTGAATGTGCACTTCAAGGGATTCATCTTGAGGTTATATTATCTTAATTATTTGAAAACTACTCTCAAGTCAAAGATATAGTCTTCCTTTCCTTTTCTCTTGACTACTAGATCATCAACATAGCACTCAACATGATGATGGATGAGTTCATTGAAGATCTGAGTCATGGCCTGTTAGTATGTAGCACCAGCATTTTTAAGGTCGAAAGGCATGACCTTATAATAATAGATTTCAATCGGGGTTTGAAAAGTAGTGTTTCTTTCATCCTTGAGAGCCATCATGATCTGGTTATAGCAATATGACACATCCATGAAGGAGAATATTGCATGAGATGATGCAATGTTCATCATTAATTATGATATAGGACAAGAAAACTCATCCTTAGAACATGCCTTATTTAAGTCCTTGAAATCGACGCATATGTGAATTTGGTTATTCTTCTTCTTAACTGGTACGACACTGGCTAACCAGGTAGAGTATTTTCTTCCCGATGAAACTAGCATCGATCAGTTTCTTGACTTCAGAAATGACCTGTTGTTCAATTTCTAATCTCATGCGTCTAGGAGCTTGCATGATAGGGTTAGCGTTAGGGTCTATTGCTAGTTCATGGACTGTGATGTTAAGAGATAATATGGGCATCTCTTCATAACTCCATGCAAAGCATTCTTTAAACTCAGTCAATAACCTAACTAAGTCATTAGTTTCTTCATTCACTAGACATATATATGAGCATGGATTTTCTTCTGTCCTGAGGTTAATTTCATTAAGCTTGTCGATTGTTGAATGGATCTCCTCTTCAAATTTTGGTGGTGCTTCTTTAATTTGGAGATCATCTGGATCATCTAAAGTTTCTAAACACACATCTTCATAAGAGATAGTGTTGTGTGAAAAGAATATATCAGACTCCAGATGGTTGGTGATTACTAAGTAGTAATCATCATCATCGACTGGACACACTGTACCAAATCCTCATCCTGATCTTCATTGTGCATCCCTACCTCTGTTGTTCCACAGCTTTTTGAAGTACTCTAGCATGTGCTTAGACCATGTATAAGGAATCAAACCCTTCTTTGCAAGATTAAGAACACAAGGTGAGTACTAGTCAAAAGGTAATTTCATTAATTCTTTGTTTGAAATATCCTCAAGTCCTACATTAGTTTCTGGACCTGAGGATGACGATCCCAAAAGGAATCTCTTCAGCTTGACATCCCTAGAAGACTGAGGGGATTCTTTAACTACTAAACCTTCAACTTTTTGAGATGAAAGTGAGGTTAGAGCAAAGATTCCTAATGACTGCCTGATAGTTTCACATACATTTGATTCAAATACATTCATGCTTTATCTGTAGGCTTGGTCTTCATCACTATCTGGCTCGAGTGTCACCCTCTAATGAAACCCACTAAGAGGGGTTGGCTGGTATGCTAATCATATTAGACTCATCCTCTAAGCTGGATTCCAAGTCTATGCGAATAGTAGGGGCTCCATGAACTGGACATAACCCCGTGGCGATGGCCAACCAGGTCTTCCTCTCAACGCCTCCATTTCTACCTACTTGGTGGAGGTCGAGTCATCCTACCCACATGTCCATATGATGGAATGAACTGTGGGTGGAATGTGATATGCAGCTCTACTTCTTTCTTGGTTTCCTTTTCATGTTTACTTAGATTTTCATTTTTGTTTTCTTTTTCTTTAGCTTTTTCTTTTTCTTTTGTGTTTGAATTTTGCTCTAATTCATGAGAAAAGGTATTTTGAGGAAGATAGTAGGTTGCATCTTCATATATCTCAATCTGTATGAAAATGACTTTTCATCTCCTTTTGCACAATACTCAATCTCATCCTTCCTGAATTTGATGCACTGATGGAGGGAGGATGGAATCATCTTATTCTTATGTATCCAAGGCCTACTGAGTAAAGTGGTGAATGAAGTATTTGAATCAATGATATAAAACATGGCTTCAGTCTTCCAGTCACCTATCTCCAAAGGTAACACTATGGAACCTAAAGCCCTCTCGCCTTGTTCATTGAATCCTCTCAAACATCGCCTAATATGGCCGAGTGTCAATCCTCAAATAAGTGTATTTAGACTCATAATGTTCATCGATGAACACGGATGAGAACTCCGTCTCAATCATGTCCTATAATATCGAGGGGACGGTTGTGCTCCATGCCCCCAAAAGTGCGTCTTCATCTGTGAAAGTGATTCCCTAAGCTTCTCTAAAATAATATGCCTCCTCTCCAATAGTAGTCAGCTAAGCTAAGCATATTTTAGGATCAAGGAGGGCCTTGATTAGTGATTCCCTCATCTCTTTGGATAAGATAAGGGCATCATATATGCTTAGCTTAGATGGCAACTTTCTTAGGTGAGAGAGGACATTGTAGTCCACCTTGGGCTGATCCTCCACAAGCATATCCAAGGGTGGAGCATCCTATGGAGGGGCTTCTCAATCCTCTGAACTAATGACTTATTTCCCTCTATCTTGAGGTGTTGCCCTAGGAGGTAGAACCTTGCCACTACAATGGTTGACTTCAGTGATCTCTTGTAGGGTAATGGAAGATTCTACATGCATGTTAGGCTTACCAAGCTTCTCCTATGAGACCCTCAGAATCGGATGATTCCAAGTCTATCTTAAGAGGCAAACCTGTAGTATTCAAAGTAGGAAAATTGAACTCTGAATCAGAAAAAGAAAGATCAAAATTATTATAGTTGTTGTTTAGACTTGAAGAGTTATCATTAGGAATATATTTAGACAACCCATCAGAAGTGACACAGATATAATTCAAGCTAGCTTTATTCTTTAATTTCTTAGATTTTGAAGGAGGTACATAGTAAAAATCAAGTAAAGTAAGAGGGGTGAGGGATTTGATGCCCTTATCCACCGATACAAGATGTCTACTAGAAGAAGAGCTAGGCAAGTAAATTTAGAGTGTAGTGGCAACTGGACTGAGGCTGGACTCGTCGGTGGTTGCACTACTTGGCTATCCGGCGGCATAGCTCTGCTTCTTGAACTCCTCTCTTTCCTTAAGTTGTTCTGAATAACTTGCAAACCTTCCTTGATGTTGGATGTTCGAGCTACCTCAAGCACCTGCAAGGAAAGTTTCTTGATCTTTGACACAATTTTCTTAGAAGTACGGGATAAGGAGATATCCCAATCTTCTTTAGTTTTGGTAGGATCATAAATGTCCACAAGGATTATCTTAATGGAACTAGATGGTTGTTCCATAAGGTATTCCTTCAGGATAACAATAGCACCGATCTTGAAGCTATGCTCAAGCCAGTCCTTGAATGTGACGCAATCATCCAAAACATGACCTAGCATGCAGTGGTAGGGGCAAAAGTTAGGATCATTACTTTTTCCTACTTCCTCTGGTCTCCTAGGTTTGCATAGCTAGAAATCAGGCTTCTTTAAGAGATTCTTAAAGATCTTCTTGATTACCTCTCTCTTAAATGAATAAGGCTTGTTAAGTTTATCCAAAATAGTAGGTGGACTGTAGCTACCTAGTGGCGGGTATGTGTACTATGTTGCTATTGATATGGCTGAGGAGGAGGTGGTGTAGGCCATTAAGGCTATTGTGGTGGCCAGTAAGACTGCCTTAGTGATGGTATAGGAGGTTGAAGTGATGGCTATGGAGCATGAGGTCTCTCAACTTGCTCATGGTGAGCTATTTCTCCTTGTCTACTGCTATCACTACCCTGATCTTCTTCTCAAAAGCTCTGTAGCTTCTGCTTGTTGATTGGTCTGGAAAAGGCAATTATTTAGCTTCTCCTTGTAAGCTAGCCGCCTTGTTGATTAGTTTCTCAAATATTTTGATGGTAAAACCTTTAAGCATGAAGGTGATTGGGCCATGAATATTCCTCAACAAAATTTTAATGGTATGCTGCTCATATAGCTGTGATTCACATTTCATACTCAGATTATGCCATCTAAGAATATAATCGATGAGAGACTCACCAGGACTTTGTTGAACCATGATAAGATCTCCTATAATCACCCTTTGCTGAGCTCTAGCAAACCTCTTAATGAAGAGTTGCTCCAACTAAGCAAAATTCTTCACTGAACTATCGGGAAGTTCAGCGTACCAATCGAAGGCTATGCCTGCTAAGCTACAAACAAAGAGATGGAAGAGTAAAGAATCACTGCCACCAACATTACAATAGGTGGCTTTGAAGTGCGCAATATGCTACCTCAGGTTCCCACTAACATCGAAGCTCTTGAAAGAAGGTGGCACAAAACCCTTAGGATATTAGATGGCATCAAATTCCTCTGGATAAGGCCAACCCTTTGGAACTGATGATCCTCCTTAGGCTTGAGCTAATGCTTCTCTCACCTAATGCTCAACCATAGTTTTGATATCTTTTTTCTGTATGGAGGTACTATCCACTACCTTCCTATATATGCTCGTGTTGCCCTGCTCTACTGGAAGTAAAGTCTTGGCTGGATCCAAGACATGCACCAACTCTGGCTGACTAGTCTCAGCAATAGTAGGATGAACTATCGGGCTTGATTCTGTAATGCCAAAACTGCTACTAATAAGTCTTCAAGCTGCTTCCCCATCCTATCTATTTGTTCATCTTTCTATTTTATTTGTTGAAGGAGTTGTTGGGTCAAGTTGGTTGTGTCTTCCTGCTCAGCCTAAGCACCTTCCAAAGTCTAATGCTCATAGAGGAGGGAACCCTGGGTATCTACAATGTGTACCCCTGTTGAATCCTCTAATAAGTCATCTTCATTTGAATCAAAATTGACCTTCTCATCCTCCAAATTGGACCAGGTATATCCTAAGATTTCCTTCTTCTCCACTAGATACTGGGCTACAATGTCATCTAGGGATCGATCCAACTGAACATGCATGAAAGGGGTCTAGCCGATAGTAGGATCAATGTCATGAATAGCTATTCACCTAACCTCTGATGCTGCTGGCGAGCTAATCTTGTGAGGACTATGCTCACTAGAGGAAAGCTACTCCTGACTACTATTGAATCTGGGTGGAGTGGTACTCCTAGGAGGATCTATAGCCATGGGGGCAACTGAACTATCTCCTCCTCCCTTAACTACTGTTACAATCTCCATAGCCTGTTGTGGTGGTGGTGGTGATGGGATGACTACTATACTTTGAGGTCGCCATTCCTTCTTCACCACAATTGGGGCGTAAGGTCAGAGAGCTCACCTCCACGAAGATGTAGATGGGATTGGATCTCTCAGTCATAGTCGGATCACCAATGGGGTTCTCTTCTCCCCCGATGCGGCCTTCATGGCCTTAACTAGAATAGTAGATGCTGGAACATGTACAAGAGAGGGCATGGAGAAGAACGGTGTGGTGGAGGCACCACCGACTCTCTCGAGATAGGAGCTTCTCTCCCATGATGTGTAGTCCTCGTGAGTAAGATATTGTCTGTATAGTTGATGCGGTAGCACGATTTGGAAAGTCCACAAATACGGAGGCCACTGACTGTCGGTTGTACCTCTGGCACTCCCGGCTAGTGATATGAACTGATGTACGGGCCTCTCTAGCCCTCTCCTGCCTATTATGCCTGCCAACACTACTGGAATGACAGATCTTAAATAAACTTAGCCTCGAACTCTGATCATCCGTAAGCTCGCCACTACATAAAATTGATCAAGGCTGCATGACCTCCTCCTCTCTCACCGGTGGTCAAAACCAACCACAGGTGGAGGTGAAGCAGAAATCCTTCTAGCATCCTCTTTATTAGATCCAGAGAGAGGGTGGAACTGGTTTTCTATAATCAGCGGGGAAACCATCCTAGGCAACTCCTCTATAATAGACTGAGTAGCTACCTTCAACTCCCTGGCAATGCGAGTGTGATACCGCTCATGTAATTCTTATTTCTGCATTGGGTCCTTGTAGGGCAAGAAATATAGGTGCTAGACCTAATCTCGAAAGCAGGGGAGACAATCCCTAGGATCAGGGGAGCCTTCCCCTTTGAGGGAGCTAGTGAATGGGTACTAGCCCTAACTGAAGCAACATGGGGAACAACCGGGCACACTGGCATTGTCATTGCTACTACTGATGTGGGAATCGTCACAGCCTTCCTCGTTAGTGAGGGGATCTCTGAATCAGATGGCGTGTCAACTTGGATGATCGCCTCCTACCCGATCACCATGCTTCTGCTGACTGTCGTGAGGGGGGTTCCCTCACATCTAATCCAGGCCCCCTCAAGGCCTCGACCAAAGAGGATGAGGTGAGCATAGTCAGATCATGAAGGCTGGCTTGATCCAAGACCAAATCCATCCCATAAGGAAATGTGAACACATACTTCTGTGTTGCCATTGCAATGAACTGATTGAACTGGAACTTGATTGAAAAACTGACTGAAGCTGACTGAAACTGCAATATTGAAAACAAACTTGAATCATTTTTTCTTGCTTCGTTGATTTTTGAATTTGAATTTTAGAATTTGAACCCATACTCAACATCTTAAAAGTGTTAAGTGGGGCTCAAATGGATTCAGAAGAAATTTTGAGATTGATCGAAAGAGGATTTTTAAATGTAAAATCCACTTTCAACAAATCTGGGTAAGTTGAAAATGGGTTCAAATATTTTTAGAGAGATGCTTCCATAGGATCATATTTTTTTTTGATTTTTTGATTTTGAGGGGCCTTTATTTAACAAATTTGAGTATGTTAAAGTAAAGGGTCAATTGATTTTGTTTTAATTGGATTTTTGGCATTCACTCACTTAGCAAATTTGGGTATGCTAAGTTAGGTGTTTGAAAATAATTTCTTCTCTTTCTTTGTTTACTTATATTGTGAATTATTTATGAACTTTAGAATGGAATTCTCATTCAGCAAATTTGGGTATGCTAAATGACGAATCCAAGTTTGTTTTGTTTTGAAAAAATTTTTGTGAATAAGATTCTTAGTAAATTTAGGTATGCTAAGGAAATCCTAATGTGTTTTGTTTTTTTTTAAAAAATTTCAAAATAGGATTCTTAACAAATTTAGGTATGCTAAGGAAATTCTAATGTATTTTATTTTTGTTGAAGATTTTTGAGATTAGGATTCTTAGCAAATTTAAGTATGTTAAGAAATCCTAATGTATTTCTTTTATTTTTGATTTGATTTTAAAAAAAGAGTATCCTTAGCAAATTTAGGCATGCTAAGGAAATCTAAGTGTGTTTCTTTTCTTTTGATTTCATTTTGAAAAAGAGGATCCTTAGCATACTTAGGTGTGCTAAGAAAATCCAAATGTTGTTTCTTTTATTTTTCATTTTATTTTGAAAGAGAGGATCGTTAGCAAATTTAGATATGCTAAGAAAATCCAAATGTTATTTTTAATTTTGCTTTTTATTTTGATTTTGGGATAAGGGGATTTTCATTTAGCAAATTTGGGAATGCTAAATGAAAGACCCAAGTTTTGTTTTTTTATTTTTGATTTTGATTCTGATTTTTGGAGAAAGGGGATCTTCATTTAGCAAATTTGGGTATGCTAAATGAAAGACACAAGTGCTATTTTTGATTTTGTTTTTTATTTTGAGAAGGGATCTTCATTTAGTAAATTTGGGTATGCTAAATGAAAGACCCAAGTGTTGTTTTTATTTTTTTTTTTATTTTTTTTATTTTGAAAAACATGATCTTCATTTAGCAAATTTAGGTGTGCTAAATGAAAGACTTAAGTGTTATTTTTTACTTTGGTTTTTATTTTGGAACAAGGGGATCATCATTTAGCAAATTTGGGTATGCTAAATGAAAGACCCAAGTGTTTTTTTTTTTTTTGGAAAAGAGGATCTTCATTTAGCAAATTTGGGTATGCTAAATGAAAGACCCAAGTATTGTTTTTGATTTTTGATTTTGATTTTTTAAAAAGGTGTTTGTTGATTTTATTTTTGAAAATGTGCTTTTTTTTATTTTGATTTTGTTAAAAATGAAATCTTCATTCAAAAAATTGAATGAAGATGTTCACTTGTGCTTTTGAAAATATGATTGTTGCATTTTATTTTTGAAAAGAGATTGTTAATTTTCTTTTCAAAAAAGATGGATGTTCATTTTTGTTTTGAGTTGTGCTTTTCGAAAATATGGTTGTTGGATTAATTTTTGAAAAGAGATTGTTGATTTTCTTTTTGAAAAAGATGATTGTTCATTTTTGTTTTAAAAAATGAATTGAATGAAGATGTTCATTTATGCTTTTTCAAAATGTGATTTGTTGAATTTTCTTTTGAAAGATAATTGTTGGCTTTTTATTTTTGAAAAAGATGATTGCTCATTTTGTTTTTGAAAATGAAATCTTCATTCAACAAATTGGAAGAAGATGTTCATTTGTGCTTTTTGAAAATGTGATTTTTTTTATTTTAGTTTTGAAATGAGGCAACATATAACAATCATAAAGATTGTTAGATGAGGGTAATTTATGAAAAAAAAAATTTAAAATATTTTATTTTGTGCATTTTGAAAAAGTGCTTTCGAAAATTGATGTTTTTGTAAAGGATTTATTTTTCTTTATTTTTTAGAATGAACCTTTCCTTACCATAAAAATGGTATGGAGGAAGTCTTTAATTATTTTATTTTTATTAAATTTTTATTTTCACCCATTGGGAACCCAATAGGGGTTTTAAGAACAACACGGGGTGTGATCCTAAAACCTAAAGATGTTGGCTAGCTCAACTTAAGCATGAAATAAGCTAAGTGCCAACGAAAAAAAAAAGATAGTCTTGGATTCATACAAAAGTACAAACCCACTATCGATACTTGGAGACAATGATCATTTACAAAAGATGGAGAGAAAAACCATTCCCAGCAGAGTCGCCAGAAAAATTTATGGTGAAGAAATATTTTTGATCCTTCATTTAATCTCTTCAAAGACAAAAGAAATAAAATGAAGAACCAAAAATAATTTCTTCTAACAACACTTCTTGTGTTGGACACCATGCGGATCTATAGATATTCTTATTAGGGTGATCGCGATATTGATGAATGGTGTACTATCTCAAAAGATAAAAGTCACCACCCTACAATGGACCTAATCACCTTAATAAGGACTCCTAAGGACTATGGGTCTTCGGAATGTACCAGAGACCCCTCCCCTACTTTACATGGAAAAGTAAAACAGTGTTTATTTTAAATCGAGTTCATTAAGTTCCCTATGGAGGCAAGCCCCCATAGCTAATTACATCATAAGGAATAGGATTCCTTAGGAATACTCTCGATTAAGATAAATAATTATTGTCTCCAAAGATTTTAAAGGTGAGACTATCAATCGATTGATTTATTTTTAGAAAATCAAGTGAGATCGATCAAGAGGAGGGAGTTCTTATCGAAGCCAAATGAAGATAAGTAGGGGATGCTTAGGATACTTTGAAGCCTAGTAAGCATCCCAAACTATCCTATGATTTGGGCTTTATATTTTTGAAATTGAAGTTTATTTGTTTGAGTTAAATTTTTTATTAAAATCTGGGGCTTATAATTTCATGATATAAGGTTGTAGAAATGCCTAAGAGGTGAGGATTTATGCTCATAGCCCGCAAAGGAAAGTAGCAACCTCTGAACTCTAGAGAGCTTTGGCGAGAGCCAAAAGCACAACCTAAATCTAAGGAGAAAAATGGGTATTTGGTTTACCTCCACAAGAGAGGATAAATCACCTAATGTTGGACTTACAACCGCCTAGGGGTGGTCACCAACTAACTCCTCCTATGATTTTAAATACATGTAGGCAAGTCATATGCTTTTGCAAGATAGTTAGGTTGTTGTTTATTCAGAAAGAGACATAGTCCTTAAACACACTCCCTAAGAGACTAGATCATATAGAGCATGATTAATGACTTAAATCTAATGCAAATTTTTATTATATATTTTTTTTCATTTTGGACAATCAATTTGACACAGTCTTTAGAATTTATATGCCTAATGCATAAAAAATTAGATTATGGGCCAAAATCGATGAGAAAAGGAGGTGTGTTTCCACCTTGGCTCTCAAAGGTCAAGCTAAGTTCTCTGGCAAAGGTGAAAGCCCTCAAAATTAAGAGTGAAATAATATGCTTTTTATGCATAATGTGAGAAAGAAAATTCAGCATCCAGCTAAGGGGTTGTCAATTCTTTTATCTTAATTATTACTTAGGCTTTAGGTAAGGTTATGAGTTATTTATTTTTAGTTTGAATTGATTAGTTTGGTAGAAAATTTGTTTTTCTAAGAGCCTAATCATCATCCAAGCCATACATCAAAGCAAGGAAGAAACTAGGAAAAGATGTCATCTTAATGCACAAGCTAAACAAACATCAATCAATTTATAAAGCTAGCATAAAAGAATAAGAGGTCATTTATGGTCGGGCTCCACCGCACAAACCCAAAAATAAATTAGGTAGCTGAGCTCTACCCTTATACAACCTGGATTACAAATGAATTAAATACAATTAAGAAGGAATTAATTATTATGGGGGATCTTCATTCTGCATTTTTTTCTTTTCTTCTTTCTTCTTTCTTCTTTTCTTCTTTCTTCTTTCTTCTTTTGGTTGGTTGGAATGTGGTTGCTCTAAAGGCTTCACATGGTACATAAGATATAGTCTTATAACTAATGTTCATCCTAATCTCCCATAACAATCATTCCAAAATTCTGATAATAAAATTACATGAATATGAAAAAAAGGAAATCTAACTAAAACCTGCAAAATAAATACTAGCTAAACAAATCATACAATCCAAAGCATGTATATGCATAAATTGAACTTAGCACCCCACACATAGATAAGCAAGTCTACCTAGCTTATTTTGGATTATGCTTAGGGGTATAAGCAACCTACACAATAAAAGCACTTGTATTTTTATTACAGCGTCCCTTAAGCACAATCCCCTGCAGAAGATAATGGTTAGACTAAACTCACCCAACCATTCAATCTATGCACATACACCCTAACATCCAGACTAAAATATTACATTACAAAATAAAAGCAAAGCATCAAATCATGCACCGCCCTAACCTAAATCTAGAAGTGGTGACTTAGTCTAATGTGTGGGCCATTTAAGGTTTGTGTGGTATGTTTAGCTAGGCTTTAAGGTTAAAGTTTTCTAAGTGTGAAAATGTTCAACATAGGGGGTGGTTTCATTTAAGTGATTTAATTGATTTGGTTGATTTTATTTTTATAATTTGATTAGGTTTGAATGAACCTATAATTAATTACTAAGTGTTATAAATAGAGGAAAAGAGAAGAGAACTTCTCTTTCCTCTCTCTTTCCTCCATACCTTAAGTAATTTTTAAAGTAGATTCATATTTAATTTTTGTTTAGTGAATATTTTATTATATGTTTTAATTAATTCTAAGTTTAGATTTTTCCTAAACAAACTTATTCAAAAAGAAATGTATTTTAAGATTAAGTAAATTGAATTACTATCACAACACACAACACTTAATTTCTTTCCCAACATGTGTAACATTAATATGGATGAACCCTAAGCATATCTATACATGCAAATGAAAATATTTAGCACACCTTAATGATGAATTCTAAGGGATGTTACTTAAGAAAATTTAGAATGTTTCATGTATGCATATTTTTGTTAAGTAGAAAAGAGTGATTCTTTTATCCATTCTTCAAATGCATATTTATAAGTATGAAAGACATAAGTGAGTATGACGCTATTATTAGCACCAGGGGTGTAAGGTACAAGACCTACTTAGAGCTACTTAAATCCTCGCAACTCCAGGATGTCCAGATTAATATACCACTTTTCTTAAATACATGTGCATGTACAAAAAGAAATGCATGAAAAGAGAATCATGTAAAAAGTTTACGCTTGTTTGATTTTGGTTTGATTGTTTAGTTTATATGTGTGATGTGGAGTTCCTTCTTAAGTCATAATATAGGATTGTATATGAATGAATTTAAGCAAGTGTTATATCCTTTTCAAAGGGACTATACACTTTGCAAATCCTATACAATTCTATGTTAAGAAAGAGAGGGAGAATCACATAACATATTTTATACTATTCATATGCAAGCTCATAAGCAATCATAAATAGCATACCCTTCGTTTGTAATGTTTGGTTTATAAGTTTTAAAAAATAGTTTTGGATTTAGTAGTGATAATGGTCATTCATATTCTTACTTTAGCCAAAATATGCAATTTGACATAAAGGAAATATTTCATTTTAATTTGATTTTTAAAAGGCATGAATGTGTGATTTTCATACACATTTAGCATGCTTCGAAAGAAATAAAGTGATGAAAGCATGTAAATTCATTCACCCTAATTAATTCCTAAAGACAATCTTATGAAATAAGATTATTTAAAGTGAATCAAAATTATTTTAAAGAGATTTTTGTTTTATTTTGAGTTTGATTTTATTTTAAGAAATGTGAAAAGGTTTGCTAGTCCTAACCCATTTCCCACATGTGTATGTTGTTTTAGTTTAATTTTAGAATCATTAGAATGATTTTATGTGTTTTGCTTAGATTAAGGTGTACATTAAGTCCATTAATTACCCCTTACCTACACCACTTTAACATATTTAACCAAATAATTATGAGCCAATGTATGACATAAAACCATAAAGAATTTAAATCAGTATTGCACTTAAGGAAGAAAGGGGTCTAATGCATTTGGCTCACAATTAATGATTAATTAAGCTAAAGGATTTAATTTAAGTACTTTCATAACCCTTCCCACACTTATGGGTTAGATATGATTTCCTTAAGCTACCTAGGTTATTAAACACCTAAGTATCTATCCAAGAAGAAATTGATTAAGTTTAGATTGATTTGATTTTAAAATTTTGATTAATTAAGTGATTAAACTATTTAATTAATTTACACCCTAATTAGATTTTTATACAAATGAAATAAACTTAGTGGAAAAGATTTGGGAGATGACTCCTAATCTCATTCCTTAAGTCCATTCATTATTCTAAGGTAATTAGCAAACTTAATTAATTAATTCATCACTACTTAATAGGTTAATTAATTAATTAATTGATTGAGGGAGTGATTAGGAGTAGATCAAGCAATTGCCCTAATTAAACTATTAATAAATTTCAAAATAATCATGGGAGGTAGAGGTCATCCCATTAATCAACCCTAGGAAGTTTGAAATTAATCAGTGAAATAATTAGAGAGTAATTAACATAATTACATTCTGAATAAAACCCAAATTGCATAAAATTCACTATTCAAAATCCATCAAACTTAATTTTATATTATTCCCCTTTGAATTATCTTCATAATGCATTTTATTTTGTATTTTTTTATTTTTCTACATTTAGTTATGTTATTTTGAAGTTTTTATATTTATTAGGTAATTAAATCCCTAATCATATGACTAATCCCATTGGCGCCACGTGGACCGCTGGCACGGTGCGTGCTTTCCATATGGCATGACGAGATTCATCACTTAAGTTATCACATCAGCTGCATGGTCAGTCGACGATGTTTCGCGCTTTCTCTCTAAATCGTCCGATCAAAGATTGGATGGTTGAGATCGAGCCCACGGTTTCTAAAAGGATTAATCACATATCCAACATGGATTAATCAGGACCGTCCATTCAAAATGCGCGAATGGATGGTCCATGATCCATCACTGAGCTTGCTTGCGGGAGAGGGCATCCGTCCACTCCTTAGGGCAAGATCCGAGCTCGATTGAGCTTGGATTGAGCTCAAATTCAACCCACATCATCATCATGCAAGGGGCAAGACATCCAATGGTCAATTTATAATGGGGTGAAAGTTTCTTTCATAAAGGACCAAACACTTCCTATTCTAGGCTCGGTTTGAAGGCATACCTCACCGGAGGCTATCACCGGCACTCCAACCATCAAGGTAGCTTCGTCTAGTGGAGACGAAGCCCTATGAAGGTTTCAAGCCTTAGGATGAAGTGGATCTTCCTATGGACCAAGGTGGGCTACAATTTCTTGCGGCCTTGATCAAACTCCCCTCTCTCATGACTTGAGAACTTTGATGAAGCTTTGGATCAACTCGATTGGGTCCCCTCAAAGTGCTTGAAGGAGGAATTGAGCTAAAATTCAGTATTGAGTGAGATGAAAATTCCAATGGGGCTCCCCTATGTTTGGCTTGAGAAAATTTAGAATGGAGAAATCTAAATGGCTTAAGGAAACTTGCAAAAGCATGAGGATGCTTGCTCTAAGTTCCTTAGCTTCAATCAAGTGTGAGTGAGTTAGAATGAAGTGAAATTAGGGGGAGTATATCTCCCCATAGAAGGATCTGATGGCTGAACTTCTCTTTTCCATTTTGATCAAATTGATCCTAGGGGTTTAGTTGGTTAGGCCATTTTGGACACCGTGTGGTTTAGTTTGGCCAGAGAGGGGTAGTGGAGAAGCTCCCATGTGTAAAATAAGGTATGGGAGTGATTCCCATGTGCTCATTTTGAGTGGGGTGGTCAGTTTGGTCATTGGGTTGGGTTTGGCTGACCCAAACTCATTGGGTCATGTGCACCATGTTCACTAGTGTCCACTTGGTCCATTAAGAGGGTGTTAATGACCATGAAGAGGATATGACCAAATTCTAAGTGGAATTGGCCATAGGTTACCCATTGACCTAGGGTTAAAATAGTCATTTGGTTTTGATTTTACTTTGTACAGATTTAGAATAGTTTGAAATTAGGTTGGTCCAAATTTCAAAGAATTTGGAGTTGATTTGATGTCATTTGACTCATGTTGACCCATTTAGATCAAAATGGGTTAACTTGGGTCAAGTTGACTAATTGGTCAAATTTGGTAAAACTGAGGGTTAGGTCAAGTTCATATGACTATTTGAAATGTTTTGACATCATTAGTTTGGTTCAATTTAATTTATATTTAGATTTGGTTCATTTGATTTCATTTAGGTCAAATGGGTCAAGTTGACCAATTTGGCCTATTTGACCTATTTGGGTTAGGTCATGGGTTGGTTTAGGTTTCATTGGTCATTTGAAATGTTTAAATAGTTTTTGTTTCAATCAATTTTGTTTTAATTTGATTTTGGCTCAATTTGACCTTTTAGGTCAAGTTGGGTTCATGGTCAATTGGTCTAGGTTGGGTCTAGTTGGCCAATTAAGGCTTTGGTCAAGTTCAACAAGTGATTTAGAATAAACTTAACCCATTAGTTTCAATCAATTTGGCTTAGATAAAGTTTTGACCCATTTTGACTTTTTTGGTCAAGTTAGGTCAACTTGGGTTAAGTGGCCAATTAGGCTTGGTTAGGCTCAAATGATGACTTGGTCAAGTTCAAACATTGATCATGAATTGGTTTTGATCAATGGTTTCAATCAATTTGGCCTATGGAGGATTTTGGCTAGTTTATGTTTCATTTTGGCTAAGTGTTGACTTGGTCAACCCTTAGGTTTGACTTGGTTTGACCCAATTTAAGTGATTGATCATCTTATGATGATTGTTGCTCACAATGTGAGGCTTAGCTGGGCTTAGTTCAATCCAATTTTTGTAAGATTAGAATTTAGCTCAAAAGGAGTACTTTAGATCACTTTGGGTCAAGTGAGCCTAAGTGGGTCAATTGACTTGATCAAGACTTGAATCAAGTTTGATTGAACTCACATATGGATTTATGATAAAAATATAAATCCATTTGCAAGTGATTTGGAGTCAAATAGGTTTTGATTCATTTGACAATTTCAAGTTCAAAGGGGTGAACATGAGTTTGATTTGGGTTTGATTTTTGAATTTAGTTTTGGTTTGATGATAGAAGTTTGTGTTTAAATTTAGATTCATGATTGAATGATTGATTGAATCATAAAGGAAAATCAAGGGTTTGGCTTGATTTGAATTTGATTTAGCTAAGTTCAAGATTTTGACTTGAAAGGCTTAGGTTGAATTTTGGTTGAATTTGGGTTTGATTTTTTGATTAAGTTTTGATTTGATGATTGAAGTTTGTGTTTATATTTAGATTCATGATTGAAGGATTGATTTAATCATGAAGAAAAATCAAGGGTTTGGTTGATTTGAGTTTGATTTGGCTAAGTTCAAGAATTTGACTTGAAAGCTTTAGGTTAAATTTTGATTGAATTTGGGTTTGATTTTTGAATTGAGTTTTGCTTTGATGATTGAAGTTTATGTTTATATTTAGATTCATGATTGAATGATTGATTGAATCATGAAGAAAAATCAAGAGTTTTGCTTAATTTGAATTTGATTTGTCTAAGTTCAAGACTTTGACTTGAAAGGCTTAAGTTGAATTTTGGTTGAATTTGGGTTTGATTTTTGGACTGATTTTATATTTTTGAATATAAATGAGAATATAAATGGGTTATGAGAAAATTTCCTAAATTTGATTTGATTTAGATTTGATATGAACTAAGTCCATAAGACGAAATCAAAAGGGCTTAGGAAAGAATTTTTTGAATTTGGAATTCAATCATGGGTCAATCATTTAGAATTGATTCATGATTTGAGAAAATCCATTGGAATTGATTTAAGGCTTGAGAAAACCAATTAATTTTGGAATTGATTTAAGTTTGAAGTTGATTTCGATTGATTTGGAGTTTGATTTGGAGTTTGATTTGGAGTTTGATTTGTATTGATTTGGAGTTTGACTTAAAAGAAGGAAGTGTGGATTTGGTTCAAGCTATAAGGTAGGCAAATTTTCTTAACACCCCTTAAGGCATGACCTATTCCAATGGCTAACTCTTCTAAGTCTTTAGGGTTAGGTCAAGTGTTCACCTAATCACTAGAAGTGTCTTAAGACTAAGGAAACTCTTAGTGTCTAAGAGGAGTCATATGTCTAAGATGGAGGGGTTAAGAGCTCATTCTAAAAATGAGGCCAATAGTTCTTTTCAAATGAACTATACACTTGCAAATCCTATGTGAATCTATGTTAAGAGAGAAAAGAGAATTTCATATTACACATCTTATAATACCATCAAATGCAAGCTTATAAATATTTGTAATTAGCATTACTTGATTTATAATTATTGACTTATAGGTTCTGAAAATAGCTTTTAGTTTAATAGTGCTAATAGCCACTCATATTCTTAATTTAAGTTAACACATGCAATTTGACAAAAAAGAAAATATTTTTATTTAATTAATTTTCAAAAGAAATGAATGCATGATTTCATCTCACAAACAATATTTAGCATGATTGGAAAGACATAAAGAAATGTAAACACATGATTTCATTCATCTCAATTAATTCCTAAGGACAACCATATTAAATAACGCTATTTAAAATGAACCAAAAATTTTAAAGATATTTTTATCTTTCAATTTAATTTAACTTTGGAAATATGAGGGTGGTTTGCTAATCCTAACCCATTTCCACATATGTGAATTACTTTGGTTTAATGAAGAATATTTAAGTTGATTTTATATTTTGATTAGGTTAAGGTATGAATTAAATGAATTAATTAACCCTTATCTATATCACCTTAAGTTAATTAACTAATTAATAATAAGCCAATATGATATGCAACGACATCAAAAGTAAATTTGCAATGCTCCTAAGAAATGAAAGGGGCCTAATACAATTGGCTTATGATTAATAGTTAATTAAGCTTAAGGGATCTCACTTAATTACTTTTATGATTTTCTCACACATGTGAGCCAAACATAATTTTATTATCTCTCGCCTTGGGCTATTGAGCATTCAAGGAGCTACCCAAGATTAATTAAAGATTTTTTAGGTGTGGATGGATTGATTTTTAAAATTTTTAATTTCATTAAGCTTTTAATGAATTGATTAAATATTTTTATTATGTTTTAATTTGAATGATGAAATTCACTTAGGAGAAAGGATCAAGGACAAGGCCTCAATCCTAATCCCTAAATCATTTAAACATTCAATTAGGTTTTGATTTTTTTTTATTTGAAGGCTAATCACTTAATTAATCAATTAATCATTCCATTAACCTATTAATTAATTTATTTTTAAAGATAAAGAAGACTTAGAAAATTAATTAGAAAAAATATCCCTAATCACATTCCCGAAGTGATCTTACTATTCAACAGAGATAATTATGTTTAAATGATTAATCAAGTTATTATTCATTTCTTAATTATAATTAATTGGATTAAGAGAGTGATTAGGGCTTACTCAAATGATTTCCCTAATTAAGCAATTAATAAAATCCTAAAAAATAGGGGAGGTAGAGGTCATCACCCTAAACATCTACAGAAAAATTGAGATTAATTGAGAGCTTAATTAAAGTGTAATTAAGCTAATTAGATTTTTTTTTATAAAATCTTAATTAATCCAAAATCACTGTTCAAAATAAATTAATTATAATTTTCTTAGATTCTCCTTTGAAATATCTTCGAAATGAGCCTAAGTTTGTTTTTTTTTTTTGGATTTTTTACAATTAGTTATGATTTTAGGAAGCTTCAGGATTAAAACCTAATTATTAGCCTTAATTAAATCCTTAATCCCGTCGGACCACATGGCGACTGACGCGGTGTGCTTTTCATGTGACGCTATGGGATTGGCTATTTAAGTAGTCACATCCGAGTGCTGACCCAGTAGGTGGCGGACGCACTTTCTTTGTGGGTCATCCGATCTAAGATTGGATGGCCATGATTTGTTCCATGATTTAGGAAAAGAATCAGAGGCTCCACAGTGAGATTTGATCATAGATGTTCATCTCAATCACCGAGATAGATGGCTCGTGATCTATCCCATTCATGAGCGATGCAAGACGGATGTCATCCGTCTTACCTCATTCGATCCGAGCTCACCCGAGCTCAGATTATCTCCAAACTCTTCCCACAGTTTTGAGGAAGGGAGATGCACACATCCAATGATCAATTTTGCATGAAATTCAAATTTTACTCACAAAGGACCAATCCACTTTTGCATACAAGGCTCAATTTCTGAAATTACCTCATCGGAGCTAATGTCCAGTGGTGCAATGCCAGAGGTAGCTTCGCCTAGTTAAAGCGAGGCCCTATTGAATAGCTTTAAGCTTGATTTGGTGTGGGAGGCTTGATTAACCAATCCATGCACGCGAAGGCTTCAGCTATGATCAAACTCACACCTCTAGCCACTTGGGAGCTTGGTGATTGATTTTGTTAGAGTCGATAGGGTATGGTGATGGTGTGGCTAAGAGGAATTGGAATTTAATTGAGTGGAGATGGAGTATTGCTCGGGATTGGGATGCCCTATTTTGGTTTTTCTCGGGAAAGGGCAATGCCAAATGGAGAGGGCTTTGGGATCCTTACAAACACTATGAGGGGCTTCGAAATTCACTAAGAGAGCTCATAAAGCAAGTGTGTGTAAAATCATGTTCGAATTGAGGGGGTATACCCCTTAGTTTTCATCATTGATGGACGGCAGCGTGCCAACATTTTTCACTAGCTCACCATCGTCCAGCCATCGTACTTATCTCCATCAAGTCAGGGAGGCATGCCAGGGATGGGAGGAATGATGAGGAGCTGCCATGGACCCAATGTGCAAGGTTTGCAAAGCTTGGATCTAATGGGTGCTCAGTTTGGGTTGGAGGTGAGTCAACTCATCTCCCAAAGGTCCTTGGCGAACTTAGGGTGAGTTAGTTTAGCTAGGTGGGTCAGGAGAAGGTTCCATATAGTGCCAATGAGCTGCCATGGGAATGGGCAAGTTGACTTTATCTTGGATCCAATGGTTTTAAGGTTTAAATCCTATGGTTTGATGGTTAATCCCCTTGGTAGGACCCACTTAACTTTTGGGTTGATTTGGAAATGAATTATAACATGTTTGGGTTGGTTTGACTAAGTCTTAGGGTCTCATAAGTTAGTTTGGAGAGATTTAGCTTCATTTGGTCAAATGGGTTCCATTTAGGCTAGGTTGAGTTAGGTTGACCAATTGGTCAAATTGGGTCAAACCAAGGCTTGAGTTAGCTTCATATAATGATTTAGAATATTTTGGTTCAATTAATTAGGATTGTTTTGGCCTAGGTTTGAATTTGACTCATTTGGATTCAAAAGTGTCAAATGACCAATTTGACCAAACTAGGTTAGGTTAGGAGTTGAGTCAAGTTCAATTGGTTGATTAAAAATGATTGTAAGCTTTGATTTGCTTTAATTTGAAATTAATTTGAATTTTGTCAATTTGACCTTTTAGGTCAATTTGGGCTAGGTTGGGCCAAGTTGATCAATTGATGAACTTGGGCTCAATCATGGCTTTGGTCAAGTTCAACAAGTGATTTGGAATGAACTTGAGTCATTGGTTATAATCAATTTGGATTAAATCATGATTTGACCCATTTTTAGCTTTTTAGGCCAATTTGGGTCAACTTAGGTCAAGTGGTCAATTAGGCTTGGTTTGGCTCAATTGATGAATTAGTCATATTCAATCATTGATTATGAATGGGTTTGAGTCAATGGTTTCAATCAATTTTGTATATGATGGATTTTGGCTAGTTTGGGTTTCACTTTGGCTAAGTGTTGACTTGGTCAAAGGCTAGGTTTGACTTGGTTTGACAATTTAAGGTGGTTGATCACCCCATGATGATTATTGATCATGATTAAGGTTTAGATAAGCTTAGTTCAATCCAATTTGGGTTGGATTAGAACTTGACTCAAAAAGTTCTTTAGATCACTTTAGGTCAAGTGAGCCTAAATAAGTCAATTGGCTTGATCAAGGTTTGATTTAAGTTTGGTTGAACCCATATATAGGCTTGGGATTGAATTATAAATCCAATTACAATTGATTTGGAACCAAGTGGGTTTTGGTTTATATGATAATTTCAAGTCAAAAGGGTTAACTTGGGATTGATTTGGGTTGACTTGGTTTTGGTTTGATAATGGTGGTTTATATTTATATTTGGATCAATGATTGGAGGAATGATTGAATCATGAAGAAATCCATGAGTTTTGAGTTGATTTGGGTTTCATTTAGCTAAGTTCAAAAGTTTGGCTAAAAGAGCTAAAATTTGGAATTTGATTTGATTTGAGTTTGAGTTTGGTCATTTGAATTTATATTTCATTTATATTTGTGAATATAAATGATGATATAAATAGGTCATGAAAAATCACTTGAGTTTTGGAGTGATTTCGAAGCAAATTTGATTAAGTTTAGGGATGTAGGTTAAAAGGGCTAACTTGGGTTTTGATTTGGTTTGATTTTCTTTTGGTCATTGGATGGTGGGTTTCATTTATATTTATGAGTATAAATGAAGGAATGATTAATTTATAAAGAAATCAATCATGTTTGAGATGGTTTGGATCTAGATTTGATTAGGCTTATGGAGGTAGGTCCATATGGCTTAAGAAGGGTCTTGATTTGGTTTAATTTGTTTTGATTTGATTTAAAAGATTTGAATTTGGATTTCATTTATATTTGTGAACATAAATGAAGGAATGATTGATTTATAGAGAAATCAACCAAGTTTGAGTTGGTTTGAAGGAGTTTTGGCTAAGCACATGAAGGTGGTTTATATAGTTTAGGAAGAGATTTTTGAATTTGGAGTTAATCATGGGTTTTAATCATTTGGAAATTGGAATTGATTTATGATTTGGAATTTGATTTGAGATTGGATTTGATAATTGAGAAAATCAAATGGATTGGGGTTGACTTGGATTTGGTTAATGCTAAGTCCATAAAATAAAATCAAAGGCCTAGGAGGGATTTGGAGTTTGAATTTGATGATGGATTTCAATCATTAGATAGTTAGATTTGAAATTGAGTTTGAGATTTGGTTTAAAAGAAGAAAGCAAGAATTGGGTTTGGGTTATAGGGTAGGCAAGTCTTCCCAAATCTCTAAGGCACAACTTATTCTTATGGCTAACTCTTCTAAGTCTCTAGAGTTAGGTTAAGTGTTCACTTAATCACTAGAAGTGTCTTAAGACTAAGGAACTCTTAGTGACTATGAGAGTCTTAGATCTATGATGAGGAAGTTGAGAGCTCACTCCAAAAGTGAGGTCAACAATAACCAAATATCGGTGCCTGCTGAGCATACATTTGATAGGCGTAGCATGATCTGCTTAATGTATGGCTCCCAAATCACCTGTGCATATTAAAAATCATATTAAAATATGTATACATATTATATAAAATAAACATAATAAGTGCTCTGAAAGTCATTCATCTGTATGTAGTAGACCATCTAGCTCATTCCTATATACTGCCACGTTCGCCATTAGCATCTGGCAAACATATCGCTCATTCCACCTATTCACACAACACATTAGTAACAAATAAATAAGCATAAATTTGAAATTGCAGGAATTAATGTATACCTCAATCCAATGCTGAGCTCGACGAGATCACTCGGATATAGCACATGTAGGGTCGGCCTCCCCACATGAAGGTGCTCCCAAGACCATATCTACAGAAGGTGTAGGCAGTCAGCCATATTATCCCTAGTGGGCCTAGTTGATTCATACAACTCCCTATACAAGTGTGCCAAAACTGCTCCTCCTATGGACAATGTGCTGAATGTATCTAAGTCCTCAAGTAATGGAAGATACTGCAGATGGACCACAGATCCTGACATGTCTGGTAGGAAGCTCCCAATAAGAAATAAAAAATAGGCACGACCATGTCTACTGAACTCATGGACGCTCAAATGGGCATACGAGTCCCTATAAAAAGACCATCTAAGCCACCTCAGAGGCATGCACGTCTGCGCGTGTGCCTGACCCATCTGGAAAGTTAATGTGATGTGTGAGCTAGTCGGGTCATGGTACACCACATCTGGTAGAGGATATTGACGACACCATCACATACCGCGCCTTCGCCACCTACTCCCCTCACCAACCACGGTTGGACCAATAATAGGTGGCCCATCAACACATAAGCCCAGTATCATCGCCACTTCTGTAGGGTGACTGTCATCTCACCAATGACCAGATGGAAGGTATTGGTCTGCAGTGACCATCTCTCAACTAGACCAGTAAGTAGATGATGATCCAAGCAAATGTAGCATAGCTGGCTAACACAGTTAAGGCCTAGTGCACGTAGATCAGCAGTGAACCTATGGCAAGTGATGGGCCACTATTTCAGCATAAGCAAGTGAGAAACAGCCTCAAGAATAGTACCCTACATTAAGGTAAATATGATTAAGCATTAGTCAAATCACAAGCTGAGCAAGTATAAGTTAGAAGTTGAAATTATAATTACACATACAGTATCAGGGTGGGCGGCTCTATGCCAACCACGTAGGGATGCTATGCTAGGGTGGACCTCTAGAGGAGGCTGGTCTGATTGTGTGGTGTCCTCCCTAGCATGGCCCCTACGCCTACATCTAACTGGAGAGAGCTACTCCTCAGCCATCGTACCTGTTGGAGTAAACACATGTAATAATCAGTATTATGTAATTACAATAATTAAAAGAAAATTTGTGGCATAGGGGCAAGTAAGAAAGAGTACTACAACCAAGGTATAAAATTCTAATAAGGAGCATAGTACATATAAACACGTAGTTGTTACAATTACAACATACCTTCTACTGTTGATATTATATGGGCACGATGACCTATTATGACCAAATGTCTTCCATAGACTATAGGATATGCTATTGCTAACTCTATTTTCATCCATTATATTTCTGAACTTATTGCTGCATGGTCTACCTGACCTTATACAAAATTAGGAGGCAACAACTTGATAATACCTTGCTCAGCACTGAAAGCTGGCCAATCTGGATGTTCAAGCAATGTATGAAACTCTGCTGCATATGTAATCTTATATAAATGAAGAGAGTAATACTATGAAACATATGTCAGGTGATTTAATCTTCTAAATCCCAAAGTAGCAATAGCATAGGGGCATGGAAAATGATATATAAATGTATTATTACAACTTTAACTACACTGACTGTTATTTGATAAATCGATCCTAAATGATCGGCTGGACCTATCAAACACCTACATCTCTCTAGGGTTGATGTTAAATGATTCTGGGAAACATCTAGCTTCCCTTTCATAATGTTGTAACATGGTTGATACTCGTTGTGTGAACATAGATAAGTTTGCTTCCAACTACTGAGTTACAGTGGAAAATCTTGTCATAAACAGTGCAACTAAGTTGTAGTAAATAGCAGTAATCAATGCCTGAATTGGTAAACCACGTGCACGTTTAAGAACACCATTGAAACATTCAGATGCATTAGTCATTATAGTTCCATAACGCATTCCACCATCGTGGAGTAATGGTCATCTAACTGGGTCTCGCTCTACAAGCCATTTGTGTGCTTCATCTTTTACATTTTTTTATGTCTATCATATAGCGATTAAACTCACGAATATCATCAGTGTTTCCAGTCATATACATTTTTTGGCATAGAAACTCCACATCATCAATTCCCAACCTACGTGCCAATTATTTGAAATTCTCACGTAGATGTCACAAGTAATGCCTATGAATAGCTCAAGAAAAAAATTTTCTACACCCACACAACAAACCAGCATGTTTATCTTATATTATACACATATCGCATCTTGTTGACACAACAGGTAATTGCTCTTGTAAGCACACTGGAAAAAACTTCCATGATTCATTTGACTCATATTCTACCACAACAAATGCAAGAGAAAACAAACCATTATTTTCATTTATTCTAACAGTAATCAATAATGTACCACAATACTTGTCCAGCAAAAATGTACCATCCAAGCTGAGGACAGGATGACAACTGCCCCAACCCAAAATAGAAGAACAAAATTCCCAAAAAGTTGTTGGAATCGTTGTGTACTGCTATACTGTGTTCTGTAGACTGTACCTAGTAAAGTGGAAGAAACGGCTTCCATAAAGATGTTCAAAGTCCTATAAGACTCTTCCCAACCCCCCAAAATTGCATTTACTGCCTTACACCTAGCATCCTAAGCCTTCATATAAGATACTTTAACATTAAATTTTGATTCTATTCTACCTATAATCTCCCTAGGTTTCAAATCAATTTGATGTCTGATTACAGGTATAATGAAATAAGCAATGAATTTGGAACTGCACTGTCGTTGACCACTACCTATCACTGTATTGATACACATGTGGTCATCTCCAATTCTAGAGATTCTTTAAGCACCCCCAAGATGCTTGTTGAGGCTACAATGCAAGTGCCAATTACATGCTCTATCGACGCTATCGTGATGTACACATATCACAGTATAGTTCTTCTAGTTTAAGGTGACTATTTGAAATTGAACATTATTTATTATACACCAACCAATAACAACAAATTGAATGCTCCTTTTACTTATAAAATACATTCCCTCGACAAGATCCCCTGTGATTTCAGCATCATCTGATAGGATATGTTCATTTATGAAGATCGGCATCAATGCGCACTGTGAACCATAAAATAGCCATCGAAAACTTCCCTAAAAGCAATGGAGCCACCAAAAGCGTCACCGAAAACTCCTTATCAACAACGAAGCTGTCGAAAGCGAAGCCAATGTTGGGTTCCTCAGGCTATCGGACGAAGATGAAGCCGAAGCGGGCATGCGCATCTACCACAAAAAATAGGCGTTGGGCTTGTGGCTACCGCCAAGGGAGTTGGTTGTCAAGAATGGCCGGGTCAAGCTTCAACGAGGGCGGAAGGCTCAAGAGTCTGGAGGGTGGGAAAGCCGCTTGTTTGCTCGAACGAACAAAACCACGGATGAAATCGTTGAATGGAGCTGCCGGGTAATCAATCGCCCCTTTTCATAACTGCTGGGTTTAACAAACGACTAGCTCTCGGCATTATAGAGCTAGTCGCCTAATAAACAAACGACTATACTTATATCTAATATTTTTTTATGTAACTTAAATTATTAATTATATTTTAAACCATACTTATTTTAAAAATTTTGCCAATATTTGGATGCACATGCCTAATTAAAGCATAATTATTGCAACTCATCTTTAACTTAATTTATAAATAATAGAGACAAAGTTGCATCAAATGTAATTATGTAAACAAGCCTAGATTGAGCAAATTAAGAGTATGTTTATGTTCATCTCATTTGAAATTTGATGTGTTTGTCTTTGGCTCATATTTGAAATCATTTGTAAAAATTATATTTGTATTCTATTTGTTAGAATTTGAACTTAACATGAGTCAAATATGAGCTTTATCAAACTTAAAGAATAAGATTTTAGTTCAAACAACTTAAAGATTCTATCCAACAATCCAACTACAAGAACCCACGGACTATTATTATAGACCTCACGCACTTTATATGCTTAAATGGCTAATTTGTAGTATAATTCAAACAATATAGGATTAAATGTTCAAATGAAATGGAATTAAATAAAAAAGAATCATAATATTGTGTTCCTAATACTACTTTTTTTATTCTATTTATGCATTGCTAAAATAAAAGAGAAGTTATAGCAAGTTTTTGTATGCAACTCAATCAATGAATAAAAAAACTATTTACGAATGATATTTTTTGGAAATTTTTTAAACTAAGTATCATTAGAATGTTAATTAGGTAATTAAGTATTGTTAAAAAAATTTAAGAATAGATACGCAATTATATGGCCACACGCGTCGCGTGATGTGGCTTTTGCCATGTGAGGCCGCCACTTAAGAGCGGCCTTGATTCCTATCGATCTAATCGGCCCTAATACTCTCGCCACTGATTCGCCACCCCGCCGATTCCGCCGCCCCGGAGCGACCTGATTTCTCGTCAAGCACGCTTCTTCCATCTCAAACTTCCGACAACCGTCGGCGTCGCTCCAACCACGTACATTGTGTCATCTTCTCCGGGTATGTGAAATAAACTCCTTTTCTTCCCGACAGCCATGTTCATGCCGTCTAATGACTTCCTTCTCCCATCTAGCAGCCGTTTGATTTGTAGGTTTTTATTGGTGTTGCACTTCAGGTGTTAAGTTGTCAAGGGTGGTATTATTTAGGGTGTTGATTGATATGAATTTTTGATTATTCATATAGTTTATTTTCCAAGAATGAATAGAGAATTTGTTTCGCTGATCCTTTTCTATGGAGGTGAACTAAATATCGATGAGCAATTCAGTCCAAGTTATGTGGGAGGTCGAAATCATCCAATTAAGGTTCTGCGTTAGAGCACCTTACTGGAATTGAAGCAACGAATTATGAGAGTCTTGCACATTGATCTAGAGCATCATACAATCACTCTTACAGGTCGTTATCTGGTGGGTGGAGGATTTATAGCGTCTATAATATCTAACGATGGCATTTGCGAAGTTACACTAGATGAAGCTTCCCATCAGATGTTGGTGTTGTATGTCGAAGTGGAAGATGTTAATGTTGCATCCACATCAGCTGATCTGGTAATAAGGTCAGTATATATACCGCTGACGCATACATAGGATTTCATCCCACATGCACCTCTAGGGACACAATATAGCTTTGATGAGTTGATTCCCACATAATATATGGTCAACCTTTCTTTATTTGCTCTTGTACTAATTAATATGATAGGCTGTCATCCAACTTATGAGTTTTGTGGCGATGATGTGTCTATCGCTCGAATCAGATATGCCTCGAGTGCAGAAAAGATGAGTATCAGACTATGAGCAATGGTTCAAGTAGTAAGTCTGAACAAGATATTAATGATGATGATTGTTCACTTGCGGTAGAAGCCACTATGCTTGGGAATCTAGATAGTCATAACCTTCTAAAAAAGCACTCACTCTGAAATATTGACAGTGAGAGTCATTTATTATCCATAATGAGTATGTCTGGATGTGTCAAACTACAAGAGAGTGGGACAATAATATTTACTTTGACACCCCATCTAATGAAACTATCCTAACACATGATATTGAAATCCTAGGTGACCTTGTCGAAGGTATGTATTTTGCAAGTAAACGGAGTCTACAATTTACTGTTGTTAGGTGGTGCATAGTAAATAATGTTCAATTCCAAACAGTTACCTCTGACTAAAAGAACTACAGGGTATGTATGCATAGTCTATAAGATCATGTAAGTGGCGTGCATTGTAGCAGCAGTAGATGCTTAGGGGGTGCTTAGAGAATATCAAGAGTTGGTGAAAACTATAGATGTATCAATACAGTAAGTGCAGCCAGTCATCGGTAATGTAGTTCAAAATTCATAGCTTACTTCATTATACTTATGATCAGGCACCAGATAGATTTGGAACCTATAGAGATTATAGGTAAAATGGAGTCAAAATTCAATGTTAAAGTTTCATACATTAAGGCTTGGGATGCAAGGCGTAAGGCAATAAAAGCTATATTTGGCAGCTGGGAAGAGTCTTATAGGACTCTAAGTCTTTATATGGAATCAATTTGCAGTACTTTACCTCGTATAATGTACAAAATTCAGAGCAAGCATACACTTCAGACTTTTGGGCATTTGGTCCTTCAATCATGGGATGGAGTAGCACCAAGGTTGAAGCTTAGACAAGCATTACAGAAAGTATCAGACATTATTAATTGGAATCAATGGAAATAATGGGTTGTTTCACTAGCCTTTACCGCTTGTGGAGTCCGAATGATTGATGCCCGGTTGTGGTTCTTGATATGTGCATGATATGTTCCTATCAGGTCTCAAGACGTGATCCGCATAATATCTGATAAACATGCTGGTTTATTACATGGATGTAAAGAAGTATTTCCATGGGCAGCTCATAAACACTATTTTGCATCATTCGCGTGAAAATTTTAAAAAGGTAATATGTAGATTGGGGATTGGTGATGTTGAATTTCTATGTCAAAAGATGTACATGATAGGAAATACTGATGATATCCGTCAGTTCAATCGGTTAATGTGAGATATTAAAAGCGTAAAAGAAGAAGCGCACACATGGCTTGTAGAGTGTGACCCTATTAAATGGTCACTTGGTACCACGTGGAATGTTATGGGACAATGAAGACTAATGCATCCGAAAGTGTTTTAATGGTGTCAAAAGCACGGTTTAATACTGTGCTCTAATCACTGCTATATACTACAACTTAGTAGCTTTGTTCATGAAAATATTAGCCACTGTAACTCAGCAAGTGGATGCTAACTTATCTATTTTCACCCAAAGGGTATCCACAATGTTACAGCGTACTGAAAGGGAAGCTAGACATTTTCCTGAACCTGTGAACATCAACCCACATGAGATGCAAGTTTTTGACTGGTCTAGCCGATCATTCAGAGTTGATTTGCTAGATAATAGCCTTTGTAGTTGTAGTTGCAATAAAAATATCATATATCATTGGTCATGCTCACATGTAGTTGTTGCTGCACTGGGATTTAGAGGGTTGAGCTACCTCGCGTGTCACAAGACACACCGTGATCTCAGATAAGTTGACATATATAAATGAGTTTCATACTCGCTGATCGCCATGGCCATCTTTTAGTACGTGCATGGCTTAATAGTATTACCACCAAATTTTCACGTAAGGTCGCCGACCAGACGAAAGTGATTCGAAACACAATGGATGAAAATATTAATAATTGTGGTAGAACCTGAAGTCTATGCAAGATTACTTAGTCATCGTCTCACAATATTAACAATCGACGGTACGTTCTCCCTTTTAGTTATAGGATATTAGATTTTACCCATATGAAATTACTTAGATTTCCCTTTTAAGTTGTAGTACACTAATTTTTCTATTTAGTTAACACTAATGTTTTCCATTTCATTGTTTAAAGTCGAATCGATTTTTTGCGCTTTGATTTTTCTACGCTATCGATTTTTGCTTATTTTTTCGACACGATGGAGGAGCACCGCCTCGCCAAATACGACGGTGACGTGAATGCTAGGCCACCCCACCATCGAGTTACACCGGCCGAGGTTCATTCTATCATTGCCTCCCTACGTGGGCGGCATCGAGCCGCTTCACCCGATACTATAAGTAATATTTAATTTAAGTTTTTATGTTATGTCTGCTTACCTTTTATGTTGGTTAATGACAATTTTTTTTGTTGGCAAAGCACTGTACTTGAGGCCACGTCACACTTTCTTATGCTAAAGGAGTGACCCATCACTTGCAGACGATTCATCCAGCTTACACTATGTTAGCCTTCGCTTCATACGCTAGATCATCATCCGCCGACCGCCTTGGTTGAGAGATGGTCGCACCAACAGCCTTCCACCTTGTTGTCGCGATGACTATGATGCTCCGTGACGGCGATGATCCCGACACGAGTTGATGGGCCACCTATCATAGCCCAATTGTGATTGGCGAGGGAAGAGATGGGACACTTGGCCCGATTGCGATGATTTGTTGGACGACACCCATACCATACGTATCATGACCCGATTAGACATCGCTGACATTCGAGATGGGCCGCAATGCACGACATGCATGCCGCTAAGGTGGTTGAGGTAAACTTTTTACAAGGAGTCGCATACAGTCCGAGCACCGGGAGTTTTTCGACCCGCTTACATTATATATTTCTTATTGGTTGTTTTTACTACAACACATCGTTCGGAGGTCCACCGCAATATCTACCACTACTGAGGACCGGATACATTCAAGACGATGGCTATGCGTGCAGCATCCCACATGTATATGGAGTCACGAGTGACAGCCTACGGCCAACATGGTCGCCACCTTCTTCTTGATATGGTCTTGGGAGCATATTCATGTAGGGAGGTCGACTCTACATGTACCATATCCTACTGAGCTTGACGATCTCAGCGTTGGATTGAAGTATATTTTGTTAAATGTACTTCCAAATTTTTAGCTTATTTATGTGTTTAAATTGTGTTGTGTGTACAGATGGAATGAGAAGTATGTTCGCCAGCACAATGACTAACGCTAAAAGATATGAAAATGAGGATGGTTGGCGCTTACTCAGTTGGACTTGCGATAACACTTCGCTCAAGTATCTATAATGCATATTCTAATTTAACATAATTTTAATATGTGCAAGTGATCTAGAGCGACAGCGTGATCACGACATCTATCAGATACATGCTCAGCAGGCTCTGAGATATGGTTATCACGAGTCCCTCTGATAAGCTGAAAGAGGGTTGAGTAACATTTAGTAGATAGAGTGATGCGCCAGTTCGACCTCATTCCCAGAGTAGATGTAGCCCCGGTTGATCCTAGTTTCAAAAGGGTCGATGATCGGGGTAAAACGGATGTCATCAGGTTGATTACCACCACACATCCGCTAGAGGCGAGGATTGCCTCATCGGGGCTTATGAGAAGTTGATAGGATGACGCTATCGATAAGACATTGATTGGGGACAGGCTTCTGCATCGCCGCCAACAGATCCTCGAGCACTTACTATGCCGAGAGCACCAAGAGTATTTATGTGCTAATATAAGTATTCATTTGAATTCAATATTTATGTAAGTGCTAATTTTTCATACTATTTTTCGTGTAGGCAGAGCACATCTCGGCGACTCGAGACATCTTTCAGCCATACTTCAGCCATGTGGATGACCACGAGCAACATGGATGCGTTGATAAGTACAAGTTGCTATGCAGAGACCTGGATCAGCGTGTACATATCGGGGACACATATTACGGATTGGTGCCTATAGAGGGTGTCGCACATCATGACTGGAGCGCCAGGTCATCTACTTATGCGGATCCATGTCCATCTACGTATGATGATTCAAGTCCTTCCACATATCAACCTACATATGAGTCACAGCTACCTATCTTCCAATGACGATCCGACGCAGACTGCCGAAGATCTTGCACTGGGGGGTCACCATCAATCGGACGCCCATCCCGCACCCCACCGCACACACGGGAGTGGTGCGATTCCGCAGATGCGGAGGCGTTAGATGTTTAGGGTAGTATTTGGCCCTCACACGTATCCTTTTATCTATTTCTACTCAACTCTTTCGCCTGTTGTTTTGTGTTGCATGACATTCAAACATTTTAACTTACAAACTTATAATAAAATAAATTTGTTTTAAAGTTCGTCACTATACAAATGAATTAAGGTGTAAATTAAGTAATAAAGGCAATAAGTAAATCTATTACAAAAAAATACAATATTAAAGATTAACTCAACTTCACAAGCTAAATCAATCAATATACTAAACTCTAAAGCCACTAAAACATAAATCTAAATATATAAGATACAAGTGTGCTTACTAATATTTATGTTTAAATTATAAAATAATTATTAGAAGGAATGCAAATCAAAATTATAAAGATATTTTGCACAATAAGAATTATTTTTGACTTAATGTCATACTTATATCCCAAGATTTGTAAATCAAAGATACTTTACAAATAAAAAAATATCTGAAGTCAATCGCTCATTTACTGTGCGACTGGCTTCAGATTACTTTCTAGCCGTAATAAAATGATCTTTTTTTCCCGCAGCTTGACTTCGAGTGTATTTATTATTTAACTGTCATTATACTTATTAATATGGTCATAATTCGAAGAAATAATTAAAAAAGTTTACAAAATTTCCATTATTTTCCTCCCATGTCTCTCTCGTGAAATTACTGTATTTTTTTTTTTTTTCTCTGGTTCTTCTTTCGATCACGAGCTCCATAGGGTATCGTCGGTGATGAGATCTTCCGGTTTGGCTCAACGAAGGAAACATCTATTCCCCGTTGCCCGTTCCCTCCTCTTCCTCGGCGCTGCTACCACCGCAGCCCTCCTCCTCTTGATTTCTGATTCCTTTGTCGACCCCTCCGACGACCTACTCGTGCATGCTAATGCCGCCAACGGAACCCTTATGGGCTTGGAGTTGTCCGCCGATCCGCCTCTCGGCAAGCCAGGGGAACGACCGAGGCGGGTGGAGGTGGATGGCGCCAAAGTGGAACTAGCCAAGAAGGAGGAGAATGTAATGGAAGAGATCGAAAGATCGCTCAGTGGAGCCTCGTGTGCAACCGTAGAGGAGATGGGAGAGACCTTTGCCGCAAGGTCTGAGAAAGAAAGTCTCAGGATCAGGGATTTGATCCACCGCCATTTCTCTCTCCACGGTAAGTTGGCACTCGCGGTTGGACTACTGGAATGTCTACACCTAGCTTTTTGCTGTATTTCTTTAGGTATTAAAGGAATGCTAGTAAAGTATAGATCTTGGGCTTGTCATTTGGTCCCATATGATTGCTAGAGGTAAGATAATATGTTTCAGAAATCAAAGGGATTGCTAATTTCTTTATTTAACTGGATGCAATTAGAAATTAACATTGATTTTAAGCTCCACAAATTCGCCTTAAAATGGCTCAAATGTAATTGTTTTGATTGTATACACAAAATCAGTGAAAGTGAAATCATCATTTTTACACATCTTGTATCTAGAAACAACCAATTGTGCCCTATGGAAAATTTCATTTGGGCTTTTGCATTCGTAAGTCCTAGATTCAGAGATTCACAGCTTATCAGAAATGATTTTGTCGAATTACTTTGATAGGATTCTTGTTCCTATAACGAGCAATTCTAGTTTGCCCAAACTCAAGATAGGAAAGAAGGAGATTGGAGAATAAATGGAAAAATGGAGTTCCCCCACACAGCCAAATTCCCACCTTATTTATTGTATTATTTAGTATGCAACCTTTCTAGTTACAATGCCCATTCACAAGAATCAAAGATTCTCAAACTAACCCAACAAATTAACTACACATTAACTCACTAAATAACTAAGAACCAATTTTAGAACTTGATTCAGTTTTACGATTGCAATGTTATCATTTGGAGTAGAAGCCTTTCATTCATCTAGGAACTTTTAGGACTCGCATGATTATGCGACATCAACTTAGTCCACAAGATGAATTCAGGAATAGACAACTGTAAGTTATTCAGGATAGTTAACTTGGATGGTACCATTTCAACGTTGGGAGGGACCAATATCTCTATGAAAGGCTCTTGCTCGTCATTTATCACCATTAAAATGAACAATTTGGGTTTACAAATATGGTAACAGTGTTACTCCTCATCACAATGATAATGAAGTCCTTTAGATCTTCTTTCTTCCCATTTTGTTGTTATTCACCACCACCACCAACAACAACAAGAAGCCTTTATCCCACTAAGTGGCCTACATAAATCCTTTCTGTTAAGTGTCAAATTCATTTAATTCAAGATAAGGTTATTTTTTATACATCTTAACCAAGTCTTTTTGCTTTTTTTACCCTTCTTAACATAAAGAATCCAATGATCTACTCTAACCGTCATCTGGACGACCAACGCATGTATTAAACCATCTAAGACTCTCTAATTTTATCTATCATGAGCTACTCCAACTTTTTCCCAAACATACTCATTTTTTATCTCTAAGAGTAAAGCCACTCATCCACTGAGATCCTCATCTCTCTACACTTAACTTAGTCTTTACGCTTCTTTTATCGTCAATATTCTACACCATAAATCATTGCAGGTCTTACCACCATCTTATAAAACTTTCCCTTAAGTTTAAGCGATATTTTTCTATCACACAACGGCCAAGATGCATTCCTTCACTTTAACCATCCAACTTGAATTCTACTAATAACATCTGCATCTATTTCATCATCATTTTCGAAAATAGAGCCTAAATATTTAAATCGCTCACTCTTTTTAATGACATGTTCACCTAATGTCACAACACTTCCTGTTGTCCCTCTTTGGTATCCCATTTTTTATGGGAATAAAAAATAATAATAATAATAAATAATAGTGTGTATATATATTTATACATTAAATATATATATATATATATATATTATAAGTATAAATAGGTATTACATATTCAAATAACAAAAAAGGATAAAAAATGAGTTATCGTTGGTATATAATAATAATAATAATAATAATAAATGTTACCGTTAGTATATAATAAAAAGAAAAAAAAAAGTTGTCGTTGGTATATAATAATAATAATAATAATAATAATAATTAATATATAATAAAAAGAAAAAAAAATGAAAAAAAAATTGAGTTGTCGTTGGTATATAATAAAAAAAAAAAAAGGTGTTATCGTTAGTATATAATAAAAAAAGGGGGAAAATGTGTTGTCGTTAGTATCTAATAAAAAAAAGAGAGGCCTCATATATGTCCGCTCGGCCAAAACAAGCCTGCAAGCTCAACCGATCCTGCCTTGGCTTCGTTTCTCACACAAGCGGAGGCTCTCGTTCGTCTCCTTAAAAAGAATCGTGACCTTCAGTTTCCTCGGCTCCTCTCAACCGTTCCCTCCACTCTTCCTTTAACCGCACAAAAAACTGCTCCCTCTCTCGATTCATTAAAAAAAAAACCGCTCCCTCTCACGGTGGATAAAAAAAGAAAACTGCTCCCTCTTCCCGTCGGCAATTCTTTCTTCCGCTCAGTTCAAAATATAGGGAGGTTTTTTTCGAAAATTCAGTAGGGACGCCTATTTCTCCTCCAATATGAAGTCGACGGCCATTTCTTTTCCTTCTCGTTGCCTTCCTCATCACCGGTGGCGGCTGAACTGAGCGAAGAGGAGATTTTCCCACTCTACGAGGGTTGGCTTATCAAGCACATGAAAATAGTCAACGCCTTGGAGGAGAAGTAATCACGCTTCCAAGTGTTCAAATACAACCTCCTTTAGATCGATGAGCACAACACCACAGCCGACGTCGGCGAGCATACTTTCCGGCTTGGCCTTAATCATTTTGCTGATCTCACTAACGAGGAATGCAACGGCAGGCTCATGAATTATGCCTTCCGTTCATCATCAAGAACGGGCGGCCATCTGTCGGTCCAATTTACCGAAGTTCTCTTGCAAGGGATGGCTTTCCACCGCTTGAGCTCGGCATGAACACCTCCTGGGAAATCTTTAGGTCCTCTGTAGAAAAGAACCCTGGAAACAAAATACTTGGCTGGAGGGAATTCAGCCAACGGAAGGCAGGGCCTTATGTTTGGGCAACATATAAGGAAGTCTATGAGGAAGTGCTCCATATTGGCTCAGCTTTAAGGCAGCTAGAGGTGCCGCCTCAATAGGGTGCACGAATTGGAATTTATGGAGCAAACCGCCCATAATGGACTGTGGCAATGGAGGCTTGCAATGGGTACAGCTTAATTTGTGTGTCTCTCTATAATACACTAGGAGCAGGTGCCATTGATTACATAATCGAGCATACAGAGATTGATGTCATCTTCGTGCAAGATAAAAAAGTTAAAAATATTCTTTCATTCGACTGCAAGGCAGCAAGGCAACTGGAATCCATTATTTCATTCACCATTATACATGAGGAACAGATTGATGCTACTGATGTCATTGGAATAAAAGCATATTCATGGAATGATTTTATTCCATTGGGAAAGAAAAATCCCTCAAAACCTGTTCCTCCTCATCCCTTTGACATATGCACCATAATGTACACCAGTGGAACTATTGACAAGATGTCAGCTGATGATGTTTACTTCTCCTTCCTTCCCCTGGCACATATCCTTGATCGCATGATTGAAGAATATTGTTTTTCATAAGGGTGCTTCTGTTGGGTACCATCAAGGGAATATTGAAGCTTTTAAGGGATGACCTCATGAAATAGAAGCCGACATTCTTCGTTGGTGTCCCTAGAGTGTTTGAAAGAGTTTATGAAGGCATATTAAAGGCAGTGGCAGAGCTAAGGCCACTAAGAAGATTGATTTTAACCTTAGACGAAAGCGGGTTCAAAGGCCTCACATACGATGTGAGATGAATCCAGTATGCGCAAGACGCCGCCGCCGCTGCTCATCAAGGCATGAGCAAGAAAATCATCGATGCAGATCCCCATATCAAATATCGCCAAATTTGACTATTTGCATATATATATTTGTTTTACGCGATTGAAGGTTTATGCTCATCGCACAGAATGGATTGAAATTAAACAAAACCGTCACGCCATCGCGACAAGTAAGCTAAAAAGCCTGATTCCCATATGAGAACGACGGAGTACTTATCGAAATCTTTAAATTTACAAATTCAAGACTTAAACAAATTCAAATAAAAATCATCTAAACTTAAGTTAAACAAAAAAATATATGATAAATATGAAGATAAATATTAAATTAAAGAAAAATAGAGAGAGAGTACTTAAAGAAAAATGTTAAAAGAATATAACACTTATTTAAAATACAAGTAAAATTTGAGGAGGCTGATACTAAACTCACAAACTTTAATTGTAATTTCTATACTTAAATCAAGAAGAAAAGTGAGTCCCTTTTATTCAAATTCTCAAAAAAAAGAGCTTAATCAAACTTGGTAGGGTAAATGTCAAACTCATAAGAGACTTATAATAAATTTGAAGTCTAGTTTTCAAATAAATATGAGATTTAATGTGGAGTTGAGGATAAATTCATGTTGGATTTGAATTATTCTTGTGTGAATGAAGCTTCTCTTTGAAAATTCAAAGTGTTAAATTCATGAACAAGTAATCAATATGAACAATATTAATTGAGATTAACGATCGTGATTTGATATCAAATGAAGTAAATATCTCAATTGAATATTAAATGATAAATAATTGGTGGTAAATTTAAATGTCCAATTCCAAATGAGAATAAAGTGCAAAGAAATTTGGAACTCTTTATAAGACAAATTCAAAAGAACTCATGATTACCCATTAATGCAGCCTTTAAAAGGATCATTGAGATCTTGTGCTTAAAGTCAGGTTTGAAGCACAAGAGATTAGTTAAGTTATTTTCAAGTTAAAGTAAAAATTAAATTAAATTTCAAAATAGATTTTCACTAAAGACAAGCAACCTGTTGGAAAAGACTATAAGCCAAATGATATTTGAGAATTAAAAAATCTAATAAGTAAGTTTAATCATGTATATTTTAAATTACAATCTAAATCAAGAAGGATCTGCAATTTTTGCAGATAAAAGATTTACACTAAATTAAAATTTAACGAAGAACTTTCCTTCAATCCAAAAATAAAAGAAATTCTAATTATGATTTTAATATCGTGATTTCATTAATTAGATGAAATTATTTAAGCTATAAATATCGATGCATTTTGACATGTAGATTTAATACGCAAATTTTAATATCTAAAAAAGTAGCTAAACGAAATCAATTAAATATTAATTAAAAAATCAATAAGATATTGATCAATTTATAAAGTCTTCAACTCCAATTCGAATACATCGCATGTGTCGAGAAATCAAGCATTAGCCGTTTCAAATACACTCGAGCCTTACATCTTTGAATGCTTAAATTCAATGCGAGGATGCCGCACGTATCCGCTTAGTATTATGACCGTCCCGGGTTAACAAAACCTAAAAATCTATTATAAAAATTTCAAATCAAGAAAATATCGAAAATTAATTAGGACAAGATATCTAATCCTCTGTTGCGCTTAAATAGAGGATCTAAAGCTCTTAAACATATCCAAATTAATCAAATTAACTCAAATTAAATATTAATCTCTAAAAAATTGCTCAAGAAAAATTCAATCTGTAAAAATTTAAATCAAACTCAATCCATCCACCTTCCACAACTGTTTGTTGGAGGTGAAAAATTAAGAAAACTCAAAAGCGATAAGTCCAAATCAAGTCTTATTACGTTCACTCAATCAATCTCGGGACGCGTGATCCGTGTCCTCTAACTGCGGCTATAATGGCTCCACGATGAAGTTAGCGATTTACCGTCCTCCGATCTTGGCCAGAAGCTTCATTATATTACGATCACGACCGAAGTATGCTCTCCAATGACTACTGCCAAGTTGTGAATCATAGATACTTGATAGCAGAAATGCTCGCCGGGTTAAGGTAGACTGCTTGTCTCCTGACATTCACCACCCCAGCCTACAAGAATTTCTTGGATGACGTAACCCATGTGTCTTTAAGGATCCTTCTGCCGTCGGGTCGACCACCTCCTCCGACTAAGTAGACAGTGGCCGTGATGATGAAACCACATGGGATCTGGGACGCACGTCATCATTCCCCCAACCATCCGGTTAAAATTGAAATGATGAATTTCATAATTTTAAATTCTAAAATTTCATATGTTGTTATTATACGCTACGCATTAAGCGACTTAACGACTAGCCTTAATCGAAAGTTCTCTTTCATTTATTGGGAGAGGTAATTAATTATAGGGGCTTGCGCCTATAGGAAACCTATAACCAAATCTAAAGTTCTCGCAAAATGAGGATGAAATCTCTGGGTAGTGTCCTATCTACTATTTAATCTGTCTTCTGAAAATTACACCGACGTTTTAAATCATACTCTCTTCAATTTATATTTGTCGGGAAGTTGGTGCGAATTTTCGGAGCTCACACTTCCACTAGAACTTCTACAACTAAAATTACACTCCATATATTCAGTTTTAGATTTATTTAAATGAAAACCTTTAGACTCTAAGGTTGACCTCCATAATTCAAGTTTCTCTTGGACTCCCTCTCTAGTTTTATCAACAAGAAGAATGTCATCAGCAAAAAGCATACACCAAGGTACATCTTCTTATAAATGTCTAGAAAGAATATCTATAACTAAAGAAAAAAGATAAGGGATTAAAATTGATCCTTGATGTAATCCAATTGAAATAGGAAAATATTTTGTCAATCCTCTTTATGTTTGGACACAAGTAATTGCTCTAGTATACATATTCTTAATGACTTGAATATAATTAATATTAACTCCTTTCTTTTCTAGAACTCTCCAAAGAACATCTCTTGAAACTCTATTATAAATTTTCTCTAAGTCAATAAATATCATATGTAGATCTTCCTTACTTTCTATATACTTCTCCATCAAACCTCTTAACAAATGTATACCATCCATAGTAGATTTACTTGGCATGAAACCAAACTGATTGTGAGAAACTTTTATATCACATCGTAACCTATGCTTAATTACTCTGTCCCATAATTTTAATGTATGGCACGTTAACTTAATTCTTCTATGATTTGCACACTCTTGTACATCACTTTTATTAAGTATATTAACAAACGAACTCTTTCTCCACTCATCTGACATCTTTTTAGTCTTTAAAATAACATTAAAAATATTTGTAAGCCAAGAAATTCCTTAATCTCCTAAACATTTTCATACTTCTATTAGAATATCATCAGGTCCTACTATTTTTCTACATTTCATTTTCTTTAAAGTTTCTCTAACTTCAGATTTACTAATACGATGATAAAAACAAAATTCTATATTTTGTGATGGTTCTAAAATCAATCGTATTTTCGATCCTTCATCAAAAGTTTATTAAAATATCTCATCCATCTATTTTCGATCCTTTTCTAAGATTTTATGATTTTCATCCTTAATACACCTCACTAACTAGATTTTTACTTCTTTTATCTCTTTGATTAACTTATACATACATCTTTCACCTTCTTTCAGATCTAATCTATTGTATGATCACTAAAAGTTTAAATTTTTTCAGATCATATATCGCTTAGAATCTCTATAGCCACTTTATATATTTCCCAATTTTTGAGTTTTACATCTAAACTAAGTTTTATAACAACGCTTCTTATTTCTTATCTTTTTCAGACATGACTCCACCACCAACTATTTTATTAAAATTTTTTTTAATTCTTCAAGACATATTTTGCAACTGCTTAATTTACATACTTTTTTCCATATAACATTAAACTTATGGACATCTCAAATTCTAAGTTTATACTTCTTAAAAATATTTTTAAGATTCTTTAAGCATTCATCATCTAATCCTTGGACAATAATTTGATTAATCAATCTTTCATCTTAAAATCTTAAACTAATAATCGATGATGGATACTTAAACTTTCACTTGGAATGAGCTTACAATCTTTACAATCTAAACGATCTATTTTTTTTATCATAAAATAATCAATTTGTGTTTTACTAGATCCATTTTTATAAGTAATAATATACTCATATCTTTTATTAAATAAAGTATTAGCAATTACAAAATCATAGGCCAAAGTAAAATCTAATATAATCATATTTTCTTCATTAGTCACTCCAAATCTATAACCATCATGAATACTTTTAAAATCTTCTACTATTTTACCAACATATTCATTTAAATCTCTTCCAATAAATATTTTTTCTTCAAAAGGTATCTTTTATATTAATTCCTCTAAATCATTCCAAAATTTTTCTTTTAAGCCTACATCTAAACCTACTTGAGGAGTATAAACACTTATAACATTGATAATCTTAGTATCAACAATAATCTTTAAAACTATAATTCTATTTCCACATCTATTAATATTTATAACATTATCCTTCAAATTTTTATCTATAATCACTCCTATGTCATTTCTAATTCGGCTTCTACCTGAATACCAAAATTTAAAACCTAAATTATTAATCTCCTTAGCCTTCTCCCAACCCATTTAGTTTCTTAAACACATAAAATATTTATCTTCCTATGAACCATAATATCTATTAATTCCATTAATTTACATGTAAGAGTATCTATATTCCAAGTTCCTAACCTAATTCTATTTTCATGGACTAACTTTGTTCAAGATCCGCCCATAAGGAACCTTGCTTATTTAACATCAGATCCGGCCACGCAACGCTTGACACTTTTCATCAGATGGTTATACAACGATACTTCTGGGGATGCTCTATCATTAACATAATGTTTTAAAGGATTCATGTCAGTTATTTCGACAAATTTTATGCTAGCTATCGACTGCCTATCGTAACCCTCCACTTTTCACATCTGGACTTAGGACCAGCAAAGGTAGTGTTATTATTCACCTTTGAACAAAAATAGTTAGTTTTACTTTTCATTCCTTTGAATCTTCATTCCAACTTTTCTAACTGAATATTTGTCATAGATTGTGGTCGTAACAGATGAACTTTCCATCTAGTATAAGTCTATAAACCTGACTCAAGGTAACTCTGCAGAAATGATTTTGGAATTCCTAAAATCTGATTTGAAAGTACTAAGATGTATATCGATATCCAGATTTGACTTTGTTTGCTATAATTTCGCCGATTGGCCTGGTTATCATGACGCAAGGAAGGGTCAAAGTGCTTAAGGTGGTTTTGTTTAAAAGAACTTTATAATTTCAGATATTTGCTCAAATTCATCTGCCGATACCAACTTAATGCTGAACAAATCATATGTATTGAAGCAATTATAAAACTTTGGTCCTCTGTTATATTATTATTAAAAAGAAAGATCCACTTTGAAATTCATCCTGACGTGGAATATCCATTTTGGTATTCTTGATTGATCCAGAATCATAGACGAAGTAAGTTATGATCAAAAGACTGACTTGCTGAGTAGCCTCCATCCTTTATCGCTGCTAGTTTAAATTGAGATTACTACTTGACTTTGGTCTTAATTTCTGGCAACCATATTGAAATATCATTCAAGATCATTGCAATTGAGGAGATTTGTTCCACTATCTTCTCTACACATACCAAGCAATCTTCTATTGATCTTGTGGCATTACATATTCCTTTTGCTGTGACTATCACATAATTTTTAAGAACAAACAATAAATGAGATAATAGAAAGAATTCAATGCCAACAAAAATATTAGGAATTAAGCAATTTGGAGAGAATCATTGTTTAGTTGAATGATGGCAATACTATTGTGGGGAAGATCTCCATGAAAATATCATTGACCGGACTTTTTCCCTTTTCAAGCCAATTGAGTTTGCCCGAATTTTGAAGAATAGAAAAATAGAGGAGAAAGAGGGAGATAGTAGAACGCAAAGAAAAATCTAGCTCCCCCACATAGTTGACTTTCCGTCTTATTAAGGTTTAATAGAGAGAAATTAGCAACTGAGCTGTTTTGCATTAACAAGGCTGAGGATTAAAATGAAAATCTTGAATTAAAAAAGTTTATAAAATAAAAAATAAGTTATAAATATCTAATAAACAATCAATAGATTATCTTAGTTCATTATCAGTTTAAAATAAAATAAAAATATAAAAAAACTAAAAATTTAAATAAATAATACAAATGCATTTTGTTAAATATTGATATATCACAATAAAATTAATCAAATCAATTATGAATCTTTAAGTAATATGTATATTAATTTTATGAAATTAAATTATAAATGATCTAATTTCAAATTTTAATAAATTTATAATCAAATTCAACATCTTAGCAAAATGAGTTCACTTAGCCCAAATGAACGCAAATTAAGTTTAAGAACTATATTTAAAAATTTTGAGATATTTATTGGATGGTCAAATGATCTCCAAATTTTGTGTGCTTATAGTTGAATTGAGCGGCTCGATGAGACAAATTCAATGAGCCCAAGATCACTCAAATCGGAGATCGTTAAGATGATCAAATTTTCAAAAAATTATTTGCAATTAAGTGAATCAATATGAACCGTTCGATGAATTGTTTTGGGATTTTGACTATAATTATCAAAATGTCCCTCTCTAAATCCTATAAATAAGAACATATTCTTGTCATAAGGGGGGAGGAAGCTAGAAGTTAACTTAGAAGAAAGCTGAAAGAGAGCTAAAGGAGAAGCGGAGGCTCAAGTCTCATCTCAAGAGCGATAACCATTACCAACTACCACGATAATTGTTGTAACGACATGGAACTCTCATCATCTTGATTTCTCAATTACAATCTTGTAATCCTATTATTGTAAAAGTTGGAACTTTGTAATTCAAAACACTTGTAGTGAAATATTTTAATTGGGCTAGGCCCCATGATTTTTTCTCCTATTTCTGGAGTTTTTTATGTAAAAAATATGGTGTCTCTTATCCTCTTTTTAGCTATCTGTGTGTGTGTTGGACTTCCATGTAAGGCTAAGGTGTGAAGGTTTACTCTACCGTGACAAATTCTCTAGCACGTAATAAATATAAAATAATAAATAGAAAATAAATAAATTATTCAAAAGAAATTTATTTATTTTTTTAAGAAAACAACCATACTTAGCCTGCTGGGGAATGGACGCAGTTGGCAATTGCTTACAGTCTTGTTCTCTCTCACTCTCAAACTTCTTCATTCACAATGTTCATCGCTTACAGACTATTTGCCACAACTGACCTAATGAAAATAATCATATTGAGATGGGTCACATCACATTGATGTCATAATAGTTAATTAAATATCCAATAATATTTTTTAATTTTCACAAACACAAGAGCATTCTATATCATCTATATATAATTAAAAAATGCCACCACATTTTCATCCATCTTATTAAATTATACAACAAAAAAAGTATATACAACAATCATAATATAACTTTCTATCAATAAAATACGTATATCACGTAGCTGTAAAAAAAATAGATTTAGAGTAATAACATATAGGGCTGCAAACGAACCGAGCTGAGCCGAGCAAAGGTTTGTTTGAGTTCAAGCTCGTTTGTCATTATTGAGCTCGAGCTTGGCTCGAGCTCGATTCGAGCTTTTAGGATGGTGTTCAAGCTCGAGCTCGTTTAAAAAAATGCGAGCTTCGGCCGAGCTTCGAGCTTCGCCAGATTAGGCTTATCGAGCCTGTTAACAAGCAACTCGTTTAATGAAATAAACTAGCTTTAATCGAGACATTATCGAGCCTTAATCGAGTCTTAATCGAGCCATTATCGAACTTTAATCGAGCCTTAATACCTTATACAGTATCATTAATAATTTTATACAATACGCGAACAAGCCTTAATCGAGCCATTATCGAGCTTGTTCATGAAGCTTGAATAATCGCTCATGAACAAATAACCAACAACAACTTGTTCAAGCTCGCTTCGATGAACGAATAAACATAACACTAATCGAGTCGAATTGAAAGTAGCTTGAACGCTTGGTTCATTTGCAGCTCTAATAACATATTTAAGATTAGATTCTCAATAGTAACTAATGGCCTCTACTCAATTTGAGTCTCATTTTTTTCTAAAATAACATGTATGAATAAAACAAGAGTGAGCAATCACACCTAAATAGGTTACTCAGAATGCACTACAATTTTCAATATATATAAGAGAAAAAAATAAATATTTGTCAAAATACTATATTATAAATAGTAAATTATGCTTTAAATAAAGTAAAATAATATTTCAATAAGTCATGTGCTAACTCTATCAAGTACAATGTAAGTATAAAAACTAGTATCAATAGTAAGTATATGTCAAGCAATAGTGTAAGCAATATGATGTTAGAAAGAAAGTAAAATATTATAAAATAATAATTCATATTTTTATTTAAAATATTTTATTACTTTTCTTGCATCCCTTATACCTTAATGTCCACTTATACATCTAATTATTCATATCCTTTCAAGCATATCATACATACAAATGAATAATAATATAAGCGCATTGGCCCTTATACCTCTGCTTATATACACAAAAGTACAATCAAAATGGATTTGCATTTCCCCCTTGTCCTTTTTGACACTAATATTTTTGATACATAAGCACTTGAATATTACTAATCTCAATATAACTAAACATCATTTCACTTGTTATAAAATTTATGAAAAGATAATATGCATGATAAACATTAGTATTTACAGGGTAAAAGGATATACACATTTTGACAATTATAATTTTCAACACTATTCATATACAATATCCGCAACATTATTTCAAAGATATTATTGTACTATAGTAATTTCTATTGGATTTAATATAGTTGTTAAAATATATAAAAATGTCACACAATATAAAATATCTAGTGAAAATTTTACTTTTTACATATTAATATACAACAACAACGGGCAACAAGCCTTTATCCCACTAAGTGGGGTCGGCTACATTAATCCTTCATCTCCATTGTGTCCTATTATGTGCCAAATTCTCATTTAATTCAAGTATGTTAAGGTCATTTTTTATACATCTTAACCAAGTCTTTTTAGGTCTACCTCTACCTTTCTTAACATAAGGAAAATCTAATGCATCTACTCGCCAAACCGGGTCATCGAATGGCTGACGCTTTATGTGGTCAAACCATCTAAGACGACTCTCTCTAATCTTATTTGTCACTGGAGCTACTCTAATTTTTTCCCGAACATACTCATTTCGCATTTTATCTCTAAGAGTAAAACCACTCATCCACCTAAGCATTCTCATCTCTGCAACACTTAACTTAGTCTTATGCTTCTCTTTTATTGGCCAACATTTTGCACCACAAATCATTGTAGGTCTTATCACCATCTTATAATTTTTTCCTTAAATTTAAGTGGTACTTTTTTCTGTCATACAACAAACAGATGCATTCCTCCACTTCAACCATTCAACTTGAATTTTACTAATAACATCTCCATCTATTTCACCGTCATTTTGAACAATAGAGCCTAGATATCTGAATCACTCACTCTTTTTAATGATTTGTTCACCCAATGTCACAACACTACCACTAGAACTTCTACAACTAAAATTACACTTCATATATTCAGTTTTAGATATACTTAAACGAAAATCTTTAGACTCTAAAGTTGACCTCCATAATTCAAGTTTCTCTTGGACTACTTCTTTAGTCTTATCAACAAGAAGAATGTCATCAGCTAAAAACATACACCAAGGTACATTTTCTTGTAAATGCTTAGTAAGAACATCCACAACTAAAGCAAAAAAGATAAGTGCTTAAAGCTGATCCTTGATGTAATCCAACTAAAATAAGAAAATATTTTATCAATCCTCTTTGTGTTTGGACACAAGTAATAGCTCTAGTATACATATCCTTAATGACTTAAATATAACCAAGATTAACTCCTTTCTTTTCTAGAACTCTCTAAAGAACATCTCTTGAAACTCTATCATAAGCTGTCTCTAAATCAATAACTATCATATGTAGATCCTCCTTACTTTCTCTATACTTCTTCATCAAACCTCTTAACAAATGTATAGCATCCATAGTAGATCTATCTGGCATGAAACCAAACTGATTATGAAAAACTTTTGTATCACATCATAACTTATGCTCAATTATTCTCTCCCATAATTTTAATGTACGACACATTAACTTAATGCCTTTATAATTTGCACACTCTTATGCATCACCTTTATTTTTAAATATAGGAACCAACAAATTCTTTCTCCACTCGTCTGACATCTTTTAGTCTTTAAGATAACATTAAAAAGATTTTTAAGTCATGAAATTCCTTGATCTCATAAACATTTTCACACTTCTATTGGAATATCATCAGGTCCTACTATTTTTTCACATTTCATTTTCTTTAAAGCTTCTCTAACTTCAAATTTACTAATATGACGATAAAAATAAAATTCTCTATTTTTGTTTGATTAAGTATTAAAATCAATCAGATTTTCGGATCTTTCATGAAAAGTTTATCAAAATACCTCATCCACCTATTTACAATATCATTTTCTAAGAAAAGTACTTTATGATTTTCATTCTTAATATACCTCACTTGAACTAGATCTTTGCTTCTCCTATCTCTTTGGTTGACTAACTTATGCATACATCTTTCACCTTCTTTGGTATCCAATCTATTATATAAATCACTAAAAGTTAAAATTTTTGCATCATATATTGTTTTCTTATAATTTTTATGGGTCACTTTATATCTTTCCCAATTCTCTGAATTTTCATATCTAAACCAAATTTTATAATAATGTTTCTTATTTCTTATTTTCTCTTACACATTCTAACTCCACCACCAACTATTTTTATTAAAAGAAACTTTTCCTTTTGATTTTCCAGGCTCATTTTTTGCAACTTGCTTAATTTCACTTATTTTTTTCCACATAACATTAACTTTCTTATGAACATCCCAAATTCTAAGCTCTTATAGTTTGCTCTTAAAAATATTTTTATTGGTATTCTTTAAATGCTCATCTGATTCTAAGACAATAATTGATTTATTTTTCATCTTACAATCTTTCATCTTAAAATCTAAAACTAATATATGTTGGATTTAAACTTTCACTTGAATAATTTTACAATCTTTACAATCTAAACGATTTATTTTTCTTATCGAAAATAATCAATCGGTTTTACTAGATTCATTTTTATGTGGTAATATGTTTCATCTCTTTTCTTAAATGATAAGAACTACAAAATCATATAAAGCAAAATCTAATATAGTCACATTTTTCATTAGTCACTCTAAATTCATAGCCACCATGAATACTTTTAAAATCTTCTATCACTCTACCAACATGTCAATTTAAATCTCCTATAATAAATATTTTTTCTTCAAGAGGTATCTTTTGTATTAATCCCTCTAAATCATTCCAAAATTTTTCTTTTGAGCTTACATCCATACCTACTTGAGGAGCATAAACACTTATAACATTGATAATCTTAGTATCAATAATAATCTTTAAAGGTATAATTCTATCTTCACATCTATTAATATTTATAACATTATCCTTTAAACTTTTTTCAATAATCACACATACGTCATTTCTAATTTGACTTTTACCTGAACACTAAAGTTTAAAACCTAAACTATCAATCTCATTGGCCTTATCTCCAACCCATTTAGTTTCTTGAACACATAAAATATTTATCTTCTTATGAATCATATCTATTAATTCCATTAATTTACCTGTATGAGTATCTATATTCCATGTTTCTAATCTAATTTTAGTTTCATTGACTAACTTCTTTGCCCACATCCATTCATAATGTGGGAATCCTTTCTTATTTAACACCGCACTCCTACGCATGCTTCTGCACACTTTTCACTATATCAGCCATACAGTCCGCCTGGAGACGCTCTAACATTAACACAATGTTTCAAAAGATTTATGTCATGATTATTTCGACATGTTTTACGCTGGCTGTAACCCTCCACTTTTCACATCCGAACTTGGGACTGGCAAAAGTAGTGTGTTACTTTTTATATATTAGTATAATCAACATAATTTATTCTATAATATACCCAAAATTATGTTGGGGAAAAACTTCCTGAATTTTTTTATACATGAGTTTGAATAAAGTTTAATCATATAAAATATCAAAAATACACATAACTGATAAAATTAAAATCTAAAGTGGGAAACAGTAGCCTATCTTAAGCTGTTTAATTTTCTTGATTGTTCAACAAACAAAGTTAACTCTAAAACTCTGAAAGTGCTGTCTCTCTAAAAAAAGTATATTTCTCACCCTTTCTCTCTCTATCAACTAATGGTTTGGGAAGCATATGAGAAAACGTGAAATGAAAATGGTTGGGAGAGATATTTATAATAAAATATTTTTTTATGAATATATAAAAAGGGTACAAATGCAATTATGACATTTGTTTTATATTTAATTATAAAATGTATAAAAAAATTTTAATATCTTCAAATATATGACTCCAAAAATTATAGAAAATTAATCAATAAATAGAGCATCATGACAAGAACACACTGGTGAAACTAGTTTGCAAAATGGACATTAGATAATTCCAGAAAATCCACTTTTATAAAAAAGGTATTAATTTTTTAAGAAAAACACATCCAATAAAAAACCTTTTGTTTTCTTATGATGCTCATAAAAATAGGTAAAAATATATTTAAAATAATGTTGAGAGTATTCTATAATATGATAAACATGGTTTATAATTCTGACATAAAATACATTCAGACAAATTAATTGAATATAGTAAGATAAATTTCATGCCAAGATTCTATCCAAATAAAAGCTATGGAAAATAAACCAAACGGAAAATTACTTTAACACTCAGAAAATTATTGAACACAAAATAAATATGTAAATCTTATCAAGTCCAAAAATTAGATCATTATAAGTGCATCCAATTACTATAGAAGTAATTGTCAGACCTCCTTGGTCACAATCACAAGCAATTTACTCACAACCATATTTCTAGCCCAACTATAAATCCTAGCCTAAAAATATAAGCACGGACTTATTATAAACTATATTAGGTGTGCCATAATGTCATATAGCAAAATATTTTTTATTAGCCGTCGTTTTATTATAATTTGAATTGTTTGCCTAAAATGCCTCAATCAAATGTGGTGCATGCCTCGCTCAGACAATTAAGGCATAAGCCTTAAGATGGCTTTTAGGTGTCTTATGGTGAGGCGCACCTTAAGGCATTCACCTTGAACTCCTTTTTAATCCCTGCACATTATTTATAGTATAGTTCAGCATGTAAGCATCCTTATTACAATCTGCATTCGCAAGAATGAAAGATTCCCAAACTAATTAACCCAACGAACTAACTGAACATCAATTGACCAACTGACAACCAATACAAGAACTTGATCTAGTTTTATCAGTAAAACTGTTATCATTTGGAGTAGAAGTCTTTCATTTATCTTGGAGCTTTTTTTGACTCGCATAATTCTGTTATCCATTGTTCTAGGATGTTGTAGGCTCGCAACATACTTACATTTTAGTTTATTATTTAGGTAGGTGCTCATAACTTGTAATGATTGATTCAAGTGCTGGAGAAGTGAAAATACTTAAATGTAAAAAAATAAACAACTTATGCGTTGCATAAATGATTTGATGGTGACGTGCAGTTCTCTTGACCAAGGAATAAAATGAGTATTTTAATTGTTTGAGAGAAAGTTAGTTCAGATATGTAATTTTATTATTTAAAATTTGAGCTGACTTTAAATGGTTAAGATAAGACTAAAGATGATGAGGGGAGGTTCAACTTGCTGAAAAAAAATTTTTTTTTGGATTATGTTAATAAAATTTCAGCGCTAAAGAAGCAATCACATGAAATGCAATTTTTTTTTCTTTTTTATTGGTAGGTGAATTTTTTATTTTTTTATATTTTGAAGTTGTATAAGGATATCTGTAGTTATTTGAAATGATCATTACATTTACTGCATGGAGGTTCTTTACAGAATATCATTATAGTTGAGCATTAAGAATTTGCAAAATCAATGCAGTGGTCGATCTGACACTGAACAACATGACGTATAAACTATTCCAGTGCTTTTTTTTTAAGAACGCTTGAAAAACTAATATCAACATCTTGGTTAGTTAGGTGTTCTATTTTCAAGTTGTTATACTTAGGCTGATCTAAACTTCTTGGTTTTTGACCATTCATTTCACGTTGGGTTACAATAATTTGTCAATCCCATCTCGAGAAATAAATTTATCATTTCATATTGTCGCCGAAATGATAAATATTTTATCCATAGTTTTCATTAGTTATCCGTAGTTATCATATGAAAAATGTGCTATTGTTTATTATACGTTTTAGAAATGGCTTTATCATTTCATATGATTACCAAAAATGTTAGATATCTACACATGTGATACGACCATTACATACGATGAATGAGATAAATTAGATTGTGTTATATTGTTAATATATCTCTTGAACTTTTAGCTGCAAATTGAAACATGCAATTAAACTAACATAGTAAGAATTTTAAGAACACGGAACTTGAGTTTTATCTAAGAAAACATTTGATCTATTTATTAACTTGCCAGGAGCAGCTAGAGTTCGTGGCTTACCTCCAGATCGATTTTGCCAAGGAGGTTTCGTGCTAGGAAAAGCATCAGAAGCTGGTTTTGGAAATGAAATGTACAAGATTTTATCTGCAGCAGCACTAAGTGTTATGCTAAACCGATCCTTGATCATTGGCCAAACCAGGCATATCAATATTCTCTATCCCAAATGCTCGCTATACTATTTCCACCCATGCTTCTTGCATCAATCATTATTGAAGTGTTGATTCCGTTTTGATTTCACTTATCTTTATTCATCAAATAGTTTTTTTCTGCGCCATGGAGTTTAACTTCATCTGATCAATGTAAAAAATCACGGATTATTTGGTTATTTTGTTGAAGGAATCTTTAGCTTGCTTAGTCTTTGAAGTGCTGTTTGCATCATTACAAGGCTTCCATAATCTCTTTAGAATTGATAGTAGAATTAACTCTTAGCAGAAACTTCTCATTTTTTTTCTTTTCAGGGGCTTTTATCCTTTTGGGGATTTTATTTCTTATACAAACCATTCATTTACTCTGAAAGAAGTGAAGCACCTTTGGAGAAAGAATGATTGTGCTAGAAAGTATGGAAGAAAATTGCTGATCAGACTAGACAATTTTGAACGCCCATTAGACACAAACATTCTATGCAGCGACTGGAGGATTTGGAAACAACCTATCATCTGGTAAGTTTAACGAGTATTCTAGTTTAACTAGAATATATTCTGTGCAAAAGAGCAGGAAACATCATTCATGTAAACTATGAATACTATAAAAGAATATTAAATAGTTAATAAAATAGTAAATTATTTTTTATGACATAAAAACAATGTAAATATAAATAAAATAAATTATACTGTTTCAATTCAAAGAATCAATAGTGTATAACTTAATTTTTATATTTTTATGGATAGTATCATTAAAAAAAAAAGCTTTTCTTATGATGTTTTTGCTAAACATGCTATTGAAAAAAAAAAAGGACCAAGAAAAAAAAAATCCTGAAAGAGGATCCCAATGGGTCCCAATATTTTTTAAAATTTTATAATTTGTGAATAAAGTTTCGATTGTTATAAGTAACTTTGTTTATATCAATATTACATTGTTTTATTTTTTATATCATAGATAATGCTTAACATGTGTTTACTAAATTACTTAATCTGACAAATTTTTTTATGGTATATAATATAATAAGTATTCTTATTATATTTACAAAATGTTGCAAATTAATATGATAATTAGTTTAAAACATAATTAAGTAATTGATTAATATTTATTATTTGTTTAGTTATATTTAATATAAATATGATTTTTTGTAAAAAAATATGTTTAATTTGCTATATAAATTGATTTAAATGAAGTTGTTTGCCTCCTATATTATGTTATATAAGACAAAAAATGTTGTATCAATATGTTATAGAAATTGTTTCTGAATTTCTGAGTTACATGAGGGTTCTTTCAAATTAATATCTTTTGTACTGTGTACATTATTCATCTTATTATAATACACATTTCCAATATAACCTGGAAATGTCAAAATAGCCTAGGTTGTCACCTGACTCCTGTGGGCATGTTGATGATTTATGCCACAAGGTCCTACGCAAATCAAGCAAAATCAAACCGAACCAATTCAACATAGACTAAATTGACTTAATCAGCTTGGCTCTACTTGGTTGGGTTGTTTTCTTCTAGTGCACATAGGAGCATGCCCTAGCCTCCACTGCACTTCTTCCACAATTGCACGCTTGTTACTTATTGTCCTTATTTCAGTTTAGAGAGGAACGGCTAAGCAGCATCAAGGCGACTAGAAGGTTTGGTGGCTTTGGGCAATGGAGAAAATTTTCAATATTGCTATGTAATTGATGTATAATAACTTTGATTAACATGTTTATTGTTTTATTCTTTACCATGCTTGTTTTTTGATTAGAAGATAACATGCTAATAGGTTAAAATAGATTTTACTATTTCAATTCTATTGTTTAACGAAATAATTTTCTTGTTAAAAAAATCCTATACCTACCAATTAAAAAAAATATCAGGCCTCAATAGAACTTATGAATTATACATCTGATTATGGTTATGATGTATATCTAGGAGAGTGGGATTGAGAAGATGGGGGTAGAGAGGCAAGAGATATAAGAGAGGAGAGAGAAGGGCCTAATTACCTTGGGGGGAGGAGAGAGAGAGAGAGAGAGCTTGCTAGCAAAGTTGTTTTTAATATTCAATAGCATATTTGAAATCTTACATGCATCCTTATTTAGAAGAGGGATTTTACAAGTAAAGAAAATAAATGAGGAAAGTAATAAAAATAGATCATGATTTAAACTTGTGTATGTATATAAGATGAGTCTTCCTGGTAGGATTTCTCAAGTTGTTATTAACTTACATATTTATTATAGAATAAATATAAATTAGGAACAAGCATGATGCAGACATGATTCGTTCAATAATGATGACGCTTCTCTTAGTGGAGCATGAACTTGTGTATGCATATAAGATGAGTCTTCCTGGTAGGATTTCTCAAGTAGTTATTTACTTGCATATTTATTATAGAATAAATATAAATTAGGAACAAGCATGATGCAGACATGATTTGTTCAATAATGATAATGCTTCTCTTAGTGGAGTATGAACCATGATATAATCCTTGATCTCTAGGCTTCGTATTTGGTTTATGATAGTGACTTTATGCCTAGGCATGTTCGGAGGACTACAATCTTCTTAAATCTATCTCCATTTGTCGAAAGATGACAACGAAAGAGGTCATCTTCAAGACACATATGGATGTCAAATGATCAACATTTTTGATGTAGTATGCAACTCTAGCTAACCTAACAAATGTTGATGGGTGGATCTCAGACCTCCACAATCGTTGTCAGGCCTAGGAAAGTAAAAGGTTCTCATAACTTTATAATGATGCATAAATGGCTTCATAAGTGCCAATCACCTTCAAACTATCATTGTGCAAATGCAGAATGTAGAGAGCTTATTGAACATAACTACTTAAATGATTGGATAACTAGCCCAATGAAATATCTGTGCCAGTCATCTTCTCCTATCAATAGCAAATGATAACTTAGCAACCTCGATTCTAGTACATCTGCCATTGGTTAAAGGATGTCATAATCCCCTAATTGATTTTGTCCACCTTCGTTGGGTTATACTCCCCACTATGCATCTTAATAGGATCATATCCAATGGAGCGATCAAGATCACATGGACATCACAAAATCACAAGGTATGCATTATAACTACTAACCTCTTTTGGTGCCACCAAGCATTCTACTACCTCGACTATCATAAAAGGATGACAAGTTAGTCCAAAAATTTGCCACATAAATGAACCATTTATAGTCTTCCACATGTCCATATAATGTTAAGTACGTTGTATATACTTTGTAACATTGCAGGATCATCTTATATTGGCTAAGTCGGGTGCTGAACTAGAACCAGTGCTAGATAAGCCTAAGTGATGAGCTTATCTAATCAATCAAAGATTTTGATTTGACCTACATTTCCAGTGACAATTTCCCTTTTTAGATGGTTGACTTGCACTGAAGATAAACCTAATGGCGCATGTTACATGCAACATCCCTCATAAATATCAAATTCTTTAGAAAAAATAAAAATCTCTTTTAAAGGTCATATATCACTTTTCTAACTCTTTTTCAGCAAGATCTCTTAAATAGTTCTAACAAGCCAAGCTACGTAGCTCCCTAATTTAAGGAAATGAAATTGTGATAAGATAGGCTTCAAAACAAATGGTTGATGATCATCTTCCAAATTTTTGGCTTGAATGATTCACATGTATACTTCTTTGATTAAATGGAAAAATAATTTAGCTTTTTTTTAGAAGGACGTTTTAATTCCTTTATTCACTTCAAATCTATTAATAAAGATTAGGTTATTTTCTTTCCTTCTATTTGAAAATGCAGAGTGTTACAATCTCTTAGTGATTAGTAATATGCTTGTTCTCTTCTTGTTCGCGTGAGTAATCCTTTTAACAAGCTTTCGCTTCAAAAAAATAGGAATAAACAATCTTTAGATCATTGTGCTCTCATTGAAACCATGATAAGAGACAACATTCTTCAGCTATAAGGTGTAAAAGGTGAGAACAAGAGCTACAAGTGAAAATAAACATAGAATTGGAGAGGGGTTCTCGTGGTCGGCTGCTGTAGGGGTTGAATTCTAAATGATATGAGGGTTGGACAATGAGAAAATGGTGGAAGACGCCTTGTCTGTAGCTGGTTGAACCCAAACAATAATAAGGAGGGAAGCAGGGCTGTGGTTGGCTGCAACATGAAGGGCAGTGGGATGTTTGGAGCAACATTGGAAAGTTGGAAACAACACTGTGAGATGCAGGGACAGCTGCCGGAAGGCTAGACAAAGGTGAGGAGCAATCCTCAAAGGTAGAAATTGTACTCCAGACCTCAATTCAATCAAGATTCAGACTCATCATTTGATTGAAAGGAGTTTATTGCTCTCACAAAGGAAAAAAAATTAGCACAATTTTTCAAAACTTAAAAAATGTAAAACTAATACACATAAGAGGTTATTTATATTAACTTAAACAAATCCCAAATCAAAGGAAAATTGAACCTGTAACAGCAATAACTTGGACAGGTCGATTCAAGGCCTTTTGAAATGGCCAAGGAATTAGGGCTAATGGGAGTCGATCCAAGTCACGGGAAACATTTCATGTCATTCTCCCTGAGTTGGAGAGGTGTCACCATCATTCACTGGAGCTTGTGGATCTTCATAATATAGTGGCAAGTTTGTTGCATTAAAGATGGCATAATTATTTTAATCATCAAGTCAACTTTGTAGGCATTATCCTTAATCCATTTGACAATTCTAATCAGATCATCAATTTGTGGCCTGAGCTTTTCAAATGCACCGATTGGAAATCTCTCATTCTTCAGCCTAATTCACTCCAAGTTGCCTTCCATGAAAGTTGGCCTTCTTGGATTTATTTGCCTGCTTATGGTATTTAGTGTTTTGTCTAGCAATTTTTTTCTTCACCTGTTCATGTAAACATGTATTTCCTTGACTCAAACTTTTGCATCAACATTAGGCTCAATGATAGGGAGAATAAGAACCAACTCCAAAAAGTGTGAGCGGGTTTCTCTCATAAATAATCTCAAAGGGTGCAATCTATAGACTGGTTAGTAGATCTATTATAGGAAAATTAGACTTAGAGAAGTATCAGGTCTCATTGCTTGATATTCTTACTCATAAAATACCTATCCTTAAACTATGATTCACTACCTTCATCTATCCATCAGTCTATAGACGAGTTGTTGAACTAAAGTTTTGTATTCAATTTACCTCATAAGGTTTTTCAAAAGTGACCATGAAGTCGAACCATCTCCTTAAAGTAGATATTTGCTGTGTGTGAGGGATCTATTATCTTATGGTAGGGTATGAAGTGCACCATCTTGGAGAAGTAATTTACTACCACTAATATGGAATCTTAGTTGAATTTGTGGAAGATCCACAATGAATTTCAAACTAACATCTACCCAGGATAACAAATAACTCTGAAATTGAGAGGGGAGTGTATAAACCTATATTTTGCCTTTGTCTTAGCTATTTAACACACTCTGCATTTCTTGATGTGCCTCTCAACATTTTTGATCTGCTCAGGCTAAAAATTCTCTTTTACTAGAGAAATAGTTGACTTTGCTAACCCATTGTGGCTCTCCTATAGAATAACCTCTTAAGTGAACACTTAGAGGTGCACAATTTATTCTAAAAGATTAGATATTTATAGGCTCTATGATATCACTTGTAAGGCCTATCCCAACATCTGCTTCAAATCTCCTAAAACTCCGCATCGGTGATATAGATATCCTTAAATATTTCAAATCTAAAACCTTCAACTGCAATATAATAATCAATAAGTGACAACAAGTCAGAGCATCAGCTATCATATGTTGGCTCATAATCTTATATTTAAACCCAAAATGAAAGATAAACTACATCCATAATGCGTGTATACCCTTCAATTTATATTGATTGCTCAAAAATCTCAGAGCTTCATGACCAATGAAAACTAATTCATTGATTAATAAGTAGTGATTTCAATGATTGAGAGATCTCACAATACCATAAAACTTCTTATCATATGTGGAATACTTCTATCTCGAGTTCTCACTAAAGAATTCAATAGGGTTTCCTCCCTGACTTAACGTAGTTCGATCTCCATATTGGAGGCATCACACTACACCTCAAACAAGAGTTAAAACGAGGGCTTGTGTCACCATCTAATTCATTGAATCAAAGTTGATCTATGCTTCCTCTAACCATGAGAATTTATTTGCCTTGAATTGCTCAACCAACAAGGTTGCTATAAAGGTAAAATTTCTGATGATACTCAAAGTAAAGCAAGTCCATAAAATTGGTGAATTTGTTTGAAGGATTTCATTATGGGCCAGTTCAAAAATAGCTTATACCTTGGCTAGATCCATCTCAATCCAAATTGTTGAGACGATATACCCCAAAAAATAGATTTTGGAGGTTTGGAAATGACACTTCTTAGGATGTCGATACAGCTACTCCTAAAGGACTTCAAAGTCTTACCACAAATACTCCAAATGGTCCTCTATCATAGAAGAATATCATCTAAGTATACAACCATGAATTTTTTGAATAAAATCTCAAAAAATTTAGTTCATCAACCTCATAAAAGTGCTTGGGGCATTAAAAAAGGCAAAAAGCATGATTGTCCATTTATATATGTTATCTTTGGTCTTGAAGGCTATCTTCTACTTGTCTCAGAGCTTCAACTGAATCTAGCGATAATTGCTGTGAAGATCTATTTTGGTGAAAGTGGTCGTCCCATGCCACTAATTGACAAGTCATCTAATCGTGGGATAGACAATTTGTATTTGATGGCAATTTTATTCATAATTTACTGCCAATACACATAAACCATAAACCATCTTTTTAGGTACAAGTACAACACTTAGATGTGCACCCATCGTTTGGACATCATATTCTCAACCTATCGGCCGCATCTTATAGGCATTTTGGTTGGATAAAATCTATTGTATGTTGTATGCCCCTTAGGGGGGTAATCTAGTTGGCAAGCTATCAATTAACATGTCCCGGAACTCTTTCAATTGTGATTGCACTACATCCAATATTGGTTCTTCCTTCTTAATTCTTTTTAGCACCACTAATATTAATGCCACTAGTGCCTCCTTCATGGTCCATAGAAAAATAGCTTGAGATACTATGAATTTTGATTTTGCTTGATCACTAATCTTATCGATCTCCTTCTAAAACAAGAGTATAATGTGCTTCTCATTCTCTATAAATGTTTAAGTATTCTTGTATCCATCATAAATTGCCCTTATGTCATACTGTCAATGTTGACCTAAGAGGATGTGGCAAACATCCATAGGTATGACATCACGCCATACTTGCTCCTGTAGCTTATCTCCAATAAAGAACTTCACTATACTCCTCTTGTCAACATAAATCTATTTTTTCTTCTTCAACTAAGTTAGGGAATATGGTTCGGAGTGGAGAATTTATCTTCTTTATGTAGAAAGATTCAATTTTTTTCACCATCTGAGTAGGGATAATGTTCACATAGCTATCTCCATCAATGATAAGGTTGCATTTATCGTAAAATGAGTGCAAAAGATGTTATGCCTAAACCACTACTATTCCTTGAGTTTCGTTTGTAAGACCCACAAACCACAAGCATATTTCTTCTTAATCTGCTAACAACTAATACTCATTATTAGGTTTGGCATTTGTTGATGTTGACCTCCACATATGGTTCATAAGTCAAATGAATCATAAAAGTTAAAATAAATAATTAATGAGAGCAGCATCACATGAATCGGGTTTAAAACCCCCTAATCGCGATCGAAATTAATCAAATTCGCTTCGATTTGAAAATTCGACTTCATAATGCACTTAAAATAGTAAAATTAATTAACTAAAAAAATATCGAATCAATTAATAACCAATTAAATAATTAAAATCAATTTTTAACAAAATTAAGCGCATATCGAAGTCGGGAAGCCCCGATGACGTCCGAACGACCCCCGTTCGCAAAATTGATCGCGTCATCATCGCCGAAACGTCGAAACCTATAAAACGACGCCTTTCGCGATCGATTCGGCAAAGTATGCGCGAACGTCGATCAATTCGAGCGTGACGTCGCATAATTTGAACCTAATTTTACTTCCGTGTAGGCGTTATAAACAACCTCCGAAAATCGATCGCGTTCTGCCGTGACAGCAAATTAGCGTATTGCTAGAGTTTATTATTATGATGATTAGTCAAAATTTACGTGATTGGCTAATTATCTTAATTATTAAGCTAATATGCAATTAATCTAGCTTTCCCTAATCCTTATCTTAATCTACGCTACATATCCAATCAAAATAGCCATCCAATCGGCGTAGCCTTTTTTAATTTTATTGGCCATTTGGCGTAATGAGAATTCAATCAACCCTAAAGGCCGAAATGAGGGCTTTCAATTCCTCACTTTCGCACGACTCCCTCAAGCGCTCTCGTTTTCTCGGTTTTCTTCCTTCCTTGGCTCTCATGATTCCCCTTTCTTAGGTCCCTCACGGTCTAAAGCCCTCACGCGAGTCTCCCTCGTTTCCTGTTCTCGGCCAAAGCTCTTCCACGAGCGGTTCTTCCTTTCTTCCGTCCGTTCGACCCGATTACTCTTCCTAAGCAAATTGAAATCCCTCTCCTCCTTTTCTCTTAGCATTCGACACTTCCAGGTCGTCTCTTTCTAATCCTAAATTTATTTTCACACATTTAAGTGCTTTTGGAGATTAGGGTTTTGTTAAATATGCTATATCTTATGCTTGAGATTATGCTAAGAGTTTCCTTTGGAGCTTGGGGTGATGTATGGCCCAAATCTCATTTTACTTTATCTATGGATTTTATGGTTGTTATCATGCTGAAAATGCTTTGGGATGATGTACGGCCCAAATCTCGTTTTATTTTCTATTATCTATGGAATTTTATGATTTTTATCTTGCTGAAAATGCTTTGGGATGATGTATGGCCCAATTTCGTCTTATTTTTTTTCTCTTCTCTATGGATATTTATGCTTCTAGTATACTGAAAATAATTTCTACATAAGTAAGAAAATGCCTCCCATAGCTTCTTGTATGATAAAGTGGAATTCCTAAGCTAGATGCAAGTGTTCTTTACCCTTAATTTCAGTTCTTATCATTTGGGTGAAATAATACTTGCTGAAATTTCTTCTTACCTATGGAAAGTTGGTCTAAAAGCATGGAAGTATGTTTAAGGAAGTGCATGATACCAATCTCATGTTGTTTGCTTTTGTTTTATGGGTTTCATTCTTCTTATCTTGCCTAAATCAATTCTCTATGGGTGAGATGATGCATGTCATGTCTCTTTTACATGCATGTTAAAATCTGAAAGTGAAAGAGGGATTTGAAGTGTTGTATGACATAAATCCTAGATCATATGGAAAGTTTTAAATCTCTTTCACATATATGTTGAAATTTGAAATTGAAAGAAGGGTTTAAAGTGTTGCATAGCATAAATCCTAGATTACATGTAAAGATCTAAGTCTCTTGCATATGCTAGCATGAAATCTGAAATTGAAAGAGAGTTTAAAATATTGCATGGTCTAAATTTAGATCATGTGCAAAATTCCTTACCTCCTTTATGCTTCACTTCGCTGTTTGGAGGGATTGATGCTTGCTAAACCTCTTTCATATTGTATAAAGCAAAGTCAAAAGTGTGGAAATATGATTTAAGATAATGTATGACTCAAATTGTAAGTTGTATACAAGTTTCCTTTACTTTCACACTCCAAATTTCTGTTTGAATGAAATGATATCCATTGAGCTTCTCTTATATATTTAAAAAAAAAATTGAAAATGTAAGAATGAGGTTAAAAATGATAGGACAACAAATATGAATGATTATCCTATGATTTCAGATGGGTAGAAATGAACGGAAGTGGCTTATGCATATTGGTGATGAATTTTATTATTAGTAAGTTTCTTTGACATACACTTGCCTTTAACTAGAATCTGAAAAGTTCAAAGCTTGTGAATGAACATATGACTTTCTTTCTTTGTTGATCAACAATAAATTCTCATCTTTCTTTATCAAAAGAAAAGTTTTTTTTATTAAATCTGAAAATTCAGATTTATATGTGTTATTTCCTTAAAAAAAAGAGAGGAGGGGAGGAAGGTAAATTATTATTGGGGAGCTCCTTTACTCCATTGTATGGCTAGTTGCTATTATGAGAATCATAATGTGGGAGAAGATTAATTTTCAGATTTGCTTTGAGTTGGTTCAAGATTTGTTTTGGGCCTGTTAGGTTCTAATGCAAGTGTTTATTATATATATTGATATCATGGATTCACCTTTGTTTCAATGCAATCGCAAATGTCGTATGTCTTGTTTACATATCGCGTATTTACACGCAAATCGCGAAATCTATTATTATAAGTCTACTCATATTTCTCCAACGTGGTGGAAGCATATAAGTCTCTATTCACGTGTTTATACGTGGTGAAACTTACTATAAGTCTCTCATATTTCTCCAACGTGGTAAAGAAACTTGTTATAAGTCTCACTCGTTCTCCAACTGGTAGAAACTTGTTATAAGTATCTGCTTCTTCCAACGTGGTGGAAAATTTGTTATACTCTCGTATTTCTCACGTGGTGAAAACTTTCAGATATCTTTCGTGTTTTTCCAACAAGAGGAAATTTATTATATAAGAATGTGTACGTGTTTCTCCAACGTGGGAAAAATGTTATGTTTTTTTGCTAACCATCTCTTTCTTGGCGTAGTGGGCAAATAAATTTTCGGTAGGGTGTCTCGACACTACTTCTGCCTTTCTTTATTGGAAGGTCTGCCTCGCAATCCCATATCACGGGTGAGTCGGAGGTTAGAAAAGATATATATAAAAAAAAGAGAAAAGGTGTAGGTACTTTAAAGTACTAGTTGAATTTTCATGATATATATATGTATGTATTTATGTGTTGATTTAGTATCATGCTATTATCATATGATTATGATATGTTGATTAATGTTATGATGTTGAGTAATCTTTATCTCAATCTCACACGCATATATACAAATCTGATGTTTGAGTAATGCTTATTTTAATCTCTATTTAGATTGACTATATATCTTTCTTTCTTTAGTTTTATAGACATTTTATTTTATCTTGTCATGCAACAACTTACATACATATGTATGTTGATAGAAAGAAAATATATTATTCGCATCTTATGCATAGTTGAACATAGAAAATGGATGCATCTTATGGGCATATACTTATGCATGGTGGAATACCTAAAAATATTTACATGAAATGATGTTGGACATATCTAAGACATTTAATTAGAAGGGACTTAACATAAAGGGGTGGGACTTGTGTTATCCCCCCTTATTTATAAGCCTCTTAACATAAGGCCAAAACAAATAATAAAACAAAAAAATAAGGGAGAGAAAACAAAAAAAAGGGGGTGGGACTTGTGTTATCCCATTAACTTCCCTTTCTTTTATATCTTTTGTCATGAGCTTGTATGTGAAGGAGTTTGATTTTAATTAATCCACTTGTCTTAATGGCATATGACGTCATTTATATCTTTTTTGTCATTTGTCTTTTAAGGGCGTATATACTCTTATACATCTTTATCATTTCCTTAATATGACAAAAAAAAAAATAGTTGAGGAAAAATAAACTCTCTTTTTTTGTCATATGTAATGAGATTTGATGAATCTTTTTTTTTTGTCGTGAGAGCTGCGTGTGAAGGAGTTTGATTTTAATTAATCCACTTGTCTTTAATGACATATACGCATTTTATCTTTTTATTTTGTCTTTTAACTATGGCGTATATGCTCATACATCTTTATCATTTACTTTAATGTATAACAAAATATAGATTTGAGGGAAAATAAACTCTCTTTTTGTATTTAATGAAATTTGATGAATATTTGTGCCCTTTTGTCGTGGACTTGCGTGAAAGGAGGTCATCTGAGGTTCATTTTTTAATTTTACAATATAATGCATTCCAATCTTTGTCATTTGTCTCTTAATGGCATGCGACACTTGCTTATATCTTTGTCATTTGCTCTTTCCTCATTAAGATAAATGTGGGTTATGAATCATAATATTATGGGCTACATTTCACTTACTTGGACCTTTACAAAAAAAAAAAGGAGGAAGAAGACCCATTTAAAATTGATGCACTCTAGAATTGATGCAATCCTTTATATGAAGGGATCCATTGGGCTTTATACTTGATCAATTGGGCTCCTAAAATACTAAATTTCAACCCTTTTGTTTGCTGATTGGTTATATGAGAGAGAGTATTGTTTGCTAATTGGTTACATAAGAGAGGATATTTGGACTAAATAGTGTTCATATCATACCCCCTAAATAAATGTCAATCTCTATCTTGCATCAATAACATTTTACTTGATCAAATAGGCTCCTAAAATACTCAATTTCAACCTCTTTTATTTGCTGATCGGTTACATAAAAGAGGGTATTTGGACTAAATAGTATTCATATCATACCCTTAAAATTTCGGTTTGGTCTTCGGACTAGGTCCGGGTTAACAAAACCTAAAAATCTTATACCAAAACTCATACTTGCATTTTTATAAATGTCAATTCAACTTAACATTCATATGTTGTACGATATTTCACGAAGCATCTGTATATATGTTGTGTATCAAATCAAATATCTAGAAAGGCGTGTAATCTGAGATAAAAAAAAGAGATCTTATCATGGATTTGTCTTGACCGCTTAAAACAACTCAAAATCAAAATTTGACGTATAAACTTTAACATTACATCTTAAATGTCCATACAATTTTCAAGAATATATCAGATACGTGTTGAAGTGATTCTAATTCAACGAATCTTTATCTTCCCTTTTGGTAGGATCGGTTAGGGTTAACAAAACTTAAAAATTTGATATTATAAGAATTTTAAACTAATAATATCTGAAAGCTAATTATGTCATATAATTACAAGATATAAATCAATGACGACACGAAGTTCAAGCCTCAAGAAGAAATGTCTTAAACTCATATATTTAATTTAGGTGATGAGGTTTGAAAAATCATATTAATAAAAGAGCTTAAAATAAATTTTATATTTAAAATTGAGATTTGAATTGAAAATTAAGCTATGCAGATACATCTGAAGATTTTATGCACATTTTTTATAAGCATGGTAGGTTTGGAGTTCTTTTTAGGTCGCGGTGTCACCTGATACCGACTATGCATGCCTTTTAGGCATGGCAGACAGGCCAAAGCTACCCCCTACGTGGGGACGATGTCAGAATGTTGTCGAAATTTTGTTTGATTATAGACTTGAATAGAATTGAAGCAAACATGACAAGATAAAATAGAATAATATTTGAAGCTTCAAACTGAAAATTAAATCGATATCAAACTAAATTCAAATTATCAATTTTGAAGATAGAGATAGAACTGCTAAATTTGAATTTAATTGAAATAAGAATAAAATTGGAATACTCAATATTAAATATAAGTGAAGTATTTTATCAAATATTTGGACTATTTTGCAATATACATCAGAATAGCTAAAGAAACTTAAATTAACGATATAATCGATGCACAAAAGATTCTTTTTTTTTTTTTTAGATTTGTGGATGTTTGATATCAAAATAATTGAAATGAATCGAATGTTCTTTCAATAAATGTGAATATAATATTGCAAACTCACTTTAAATGATCTGATAAATTAATCTGATTTCACACTAATTTGATCAATTGAAGATCTAAAGTGAGATTAAAGTCCAAAAATGAATTCAATCTAAACGAGATTTGCAGAGTTTCAATTAAATCTAATGGCTTATCGTTGAGTATAAATATATACTTTAATGAACTCTGGATCAAATTATAACTCACTCCAAATAGATTGAGAAAAATCAGAGAGCTTCATTGGATGCTTGTAGTGAACTTGAATGACTATTAATGAGTACAAGAAGAAGCTTCATTGAATTGTTTAGAATTTAGTCAATCCAAAAATAAATACAAGAATATGTGCAATGTTTTAAATTATAACATGAAGTTAAAAAAAATATCAGTCACTACCGGATTTGCAACATACTTACACTAACAGACAAAAGACGTTGATTTAAGTTCTTAAGTCAGCTTTGAGCATATTAATCTTGCACAAATTATTAAACCAACTATCACTCAATCTAAATGCTTCAGAATTTGTGCAATTATTTAAAAGAAACAAATTCTTATATGAAGTATAAAGCAATTTTCAATTTAACTTGAGCTTTTTAAAATTTATACAAGTGTTCTAAAATACTCGCATGGGCCCCAACATAGTGATAAATGTTTAAAGTTAGTGTCTGAGGATGCTTCGTAAATTAATATAAAATACATATGAATTGACAGCATGCGCTTTGACTAATGTGTTACGCACTTAATCATAAGGTCCAAGAATACTGCACAGGTTGAAAATTGAGATTATTTTTAATCCATTCTTGCTTTAGAGGAAATGATTTGAATGATTAATAATTATATTTAGTCTTCAAAGCTAAATATAAATTCATCAACCATACACATTCTCGTATAAATTAATTTAAGATTGCAATTCTTGTTTAACTAATATAATCCTATTCCTCATAAAGATGAGAGTCGACATGATTGATTTCAAACATCACATACTCAATCCTCTGCTATGTAGAGTTAACAGGTTAATCTTGATGCTGACCATGTTGAATGATTATCTCAACCAGAGGGAATATTTTTACCAAAAGTCATTTGAATTTTAAATTAAATTAATATGAAATTAAACTTCAATTACATGTAAATTTGAATCAAATGAAGTTCATCGTTCAAAATACTTAAAGCAAACAATTCATCCATCCATTCACCATCGTTTGTCGGGGTGACAAATTAAAAAAATCCTAGCTCACAAAAGAGCTAATATTAAATCAAATAAATCACTATATTTAAACTCAAATAATCTCATGATAGTAAGAACATGAGACATGTCCTTTGTCCTCAAAGTTTTGCCCCTATATGGTACCACATAAAATGCAATTATGACCAGAGTCCTTTGACAAGATGATTTTGCTCTTAAATGGCTCTACTATATTACGATGTATTATAGTACGTATATTCTCCTACTCGCTTTGAGTTATGAATCATAAGGTAAATTAGATGAAGCGTAAAATTTCTGCTTAATTAAGCAAGTTGTCTCTTTAGACAAACATCAATCTAGATCTACAAAGATTATTTTGGGCCGTCATTTCGTGGTTCTGACATTAGTTCGATTATTAATTTACTTCTTTTAAGTAGATTAGGGATTGCGGCGGTCAGGATGACATGCGAGCGTCATCACTTCCCCTAATCATATGCTTTAAGTTAATAAATGACAGATTTCATGAATTTTTAAGCTCCGCATACTGCTACTATATGCTAATCAATTAGCAACCTAATGACTAGCCTTACTTGAAAGTTCTCTCATCGTACGAGGAGAGGTAATTAACTATAGGTGCTTATACCTATAGAAAATCTGTAACTACATATAAAGCCCTCACGAAACGAGAACGAAATCTTTGGGTAGTTCCTCATCTAAAAATAAGATAAATTCATCTGCCTTTCGAAAATTTCACTCGTCATATATCTAAACTCTCTTTCATCGAGAGACCAAGGGCGAATTTTTGGAGCCCACATTAATGACTTCTCCGTATTGTTGTCTTTCAAATTTAATGAGCCTACTCTTAATTGTAGGATTTTCCATTGCATTTCTTCCATAATGAATTCTTGAAAGATTCCTCTTTGGTGGTTGTATGGATTTTCTCCTTAGAGTTTCAGCGAAATAAAAAAATGGGGTTATAAGAATTTGGATGGGAATTGGGTTAGGTAGATTGGATTTGGTAGACAAAAGGAAAGGTCTAATCCAAGATAGATCTAGGGTTAATCTAACTATGATATCAAATGACACTGTTCTTGAATAAATAAGGTGTAATTGGTGAGAACATGAGGTAGGGATGAAAAGAAATCTAGAAATCGAGAGGGATTCCCCTTATTGGCTGCTATAATGGGTGAATTTCAGATGATATGAGAACTGGACAACAGGAAAGGGGTTGGAAGACGCCTAATTTGCAATTGGTTGGGCCCAAACAACAGTAGGAATTGAGGGAAGCAGGGTCGTGGCTGGCTGCAGTAGGAAGGGTGGTGAGATGGCTGGAGCAGCAGCTGCAATGTCAGAACAGGGCTGTTAAATGCAGGGGTAATGGCTGAAAGGTTGGATAACGATAAAGAGAGGGCGATCCTCCAAGGTAGAAATTGGACTCAAGACCTCAATCTAATCAAGATACAGACTCACTATTTGATTGAAAGGAGTTTGTGGCTCACCTGAAGGAGAAAAATAGTGATCACAATGTTTAAAACTTAAAAAACAACAGAACTCAATCCTAATATATATAAGAGACTATTTATATTAAATAAAGAAAACTCTAACCCATTGCAACAATAACTTGAATCGGTCAGATCAAGAACCTTTTGAATTGGCCCTCGCATTATGGCCACCGGGAGCCGACTCAGGTCACAGGAAACACTTCCATATCATTGAGAAACATCGATGATAACAACCTTCACTTAGAGGAGGATCCTTAACATTAGAACCATGTAATTATTAAAGATGTGGAAGCAGTGCACCAGCCTTGACCATCGACCATCTCATTGCCCTTTGTGCTTAATTAATGCATATTCGTAGAAATCAAGGGTGGCATGTGATTGGTATCTTCATGAATACAAAATGATGCAGAGGTTGGGTCATTTGTTATCCCAATGAAGATAGTAGGCTTCTGGTTGAGAGATCACCATTGGCGATAATGAACAAACCCAAAAATGATTAATAGAACTCAAAGAAGATGTTCACGAGAAGCAGCAACAACCATTTGCTTTTAATAGAATCATCTTATCAAGGAAGGATCAACTTAGGTTCCTCCCTTATTTTTGGATTACGTATTTCTGATTTTTATTTTGTTCGTATAACTGCAGTGTACCTCCGCTTCAAACACTAAGCCTTCCATTTTCTTTGCTCCTGCATTTCTAATTATTGCCGACTATTTAAGCTTGCTTTTGGCGCATTTAAAAACTGGAACATTATTTCAATACATTGCTGAAGGTTTTCATTTGTTTTTCTATTGTAGGTTACAGGGCGCAACTGATGCAGTTGCCATGCAGTTCTTTTTAAAGAATATAAATCCTGGAATGAAGAATGCAGCTTCAATTCTTTTTGGAGACACAAGATTGCTTAAATCAAGGCCTAATGTATTTGGGGAGCTATTTAGGTTTATCGTCACTCCATCACAGGAAATTTTGGAAGCCATTAACTGGGTTTTAAAAGGAAAAGATCCAGATATTGCATTGCACATGCGGATGCTAACTAACAGGTAGGGAATTGTTTTGATTTGTTCGTCTGCCTTTCAATGGTTTGCATTGCACTTCGGTTAATGAAACTCTGCAGTATTTTTATTTTTGCTTTCATTTTTTTATGCTGGGAGCAGATAATGTGTTATCCGATTTCCTGGGCAGCACAAGGCATTTGTGTGGTAATCTGTTTGTCCTGTTGTTTTCTTGAAGCATTCTCTTACACCTGTCCTGGGGTAAAATATTTTACCGATTTTCCATGCTGTATTCTAAATTGCAAATCTCTTGGTCTATCCTTGGTTAAATTTATTCCTTATTTTTTTCCATTAAGCTGAGAATTCTGAATTTCTTTCATAATACAATTGTGGATGCAATCTAAGTGCAAATTCTGTTTATAGTAATCTCTGTAATTGAAAATTGTAGTTCTGCATGCATATGTTTCACGAATCTCCTGCAAATTATTGATTTGTTACTAAATAATGCAGCGTCTCTTAATCTCTTTTTGAAACTGAAATCAGCTTAAATCTCAATTGATTGCACTGGAAATGATTTTCTTTCTTATTCTTTGAGTAACAAAACTAGGTCGGCTTATGTGCTTATGTATCATGAAACTTGCATAAATATGTTCGTCTTAGTTTCCTTAATGATAATTCATATGGGACCACTTAGTTCTTGTGTCGTCTATTAGAATTGTTAGTTGGGGTTGTATCTTAGATGTATTACTACGCAAGTATTTTGATTAATTGCACAGGATAAAATTCAGGAAAACACATTTAATTTCCTATTTTATCTGTTGTACTTTATGTAGGTCTGTACGAGCTGTACAGGCAGCACTTATGTGTGTTAAAAGGGCAGTGCATAATCATGATCACCATATTGCAAATCCTCGTGTGGTATTAGTTTCAGATACGCCTGCATTTATCAAGGAAATAACGCCAAATCTCACTGAATTTGCAGATGTAAGTTAATCCAGCTACCAAATCATACCTTCTCTTTTATATTAAATTATTAATATCAACTTCTGGGTTTGACTAGGTAGACATGCACTATGACACCGAACCATATTTATGATCATTGGACGACCTCTCTTAAACTTTTTTTTTTTTTGCTTATAAAATCCATTTCCGCACCTTCTTTCTTTCAAACAGGTTCTTCATTTTGATTACAAGCTTTTTAGGAGCAGCATTTCTAGTTGGAGAATGGATGAAAAAGAGCAGGTATTTTATTGTTGCATGATCTTCACCAATTTGTCATATAACATTGTGAAATTTTCTAACACAAGCTACTAGATTTCAATTAATTGCTATAATTTTTGTTTTCTTTCTATTTTGGATCATTTGCATTTCACATTAGAGGGAGCGAAAAGACATGCATTTCTTTTTTTTAATAAGAATCAAAGAACATTTTTTTTTAATTCTCGTAAGAATGTCACACCATATGCCAAAGTATTTGAGGATATGAATAGGAGATTCACACTAGTATGAACAACTTATTAATTTCTAGTATTTTATTTCTGTCCCATCATCTATGAAAAGGGAATAAAGCTCTCCTCAAATAATCTTGGGTGACAATGAAATTATAAGATGAATTCCAATAATAATGATTGGATTCTTTACTCTTCATGAGTTAGATCTGTTCTATCGGACCAAATGAGTTTTCTCATGTTTCTCTTTTGTTATACCTGTCCTTTTTCTTCCGAGTTTTTCAATGTCAAGACCACCGTGTCTGTTTTTTTCACTTGTGAAAGTTATAGCGCCTATGTTAACTAGCTCCAAATTCCTATTGTCAAATTTATCCATCATCTTCTTAGTTTAGGATAGCATTTTTTAACTCGAAGTTTTGTTTTGATATTGGTTTCAGATTACTGAAATTCTTTTTAGCTGTTAAACTTGAATTGGTTAATAGCCAAGCTTGATTCAAAAGTTGCATATAAAATGTTTAGGTTAAAACATCAGATAGTCATACTCTTGATTAACAGTACATGGATTTTGAAGGTAATCCTAATTTCAGTCGCATTGGTCTGTATGTACAATTTGCTAATCACACCAACTATTTAAACTGAACACGATCTTTGCTATTTTGCCTTATTAGCCTACAGGGTTTAGAGTTAAGGATTGGGGACCAGCACCAAGATGGGTTGCATTTGTTGATTTCTTTCTCGCTTCACGTGCCAAGTATGCTGTTGTCTCTGGAGCTCACCGTCGTGTTGGGACAACATATGCTCAGCTCATTGCAGCATTAGCCGCAGCGAATCACCATGGTATGACCAGATGGTACTACCCCCTAGTCAGCACTTGTAACTCACAATTATGACTAAAATTGAAAAAAAATAATTAATTTTATAGAGATTTACATGCATGCTAATCAACTCTTTATGTGTTTACATGTCTAATAATACTTGAATCTTTATATTTATTTATAAAATACTAATCTCTAAATAAACTAAAAAATATCACACTAATATTAACTTTTTGAAAGCAAATATATATTTGTTCATGCGCATATCATATGCCATTTAGATGCTATAGTGTTATAAATATAAATATTTAGTTGTTAGATATATGAATGCATATAAATTTAGTGGTAAATATGGAAATCCCCTTAATTTTAATTAAAAGCAAGCGTCAATCCTACTATTATTGCGAATTATCACTGTTATTCTCTTATGATAGGTCTAAGGCCATGCAAATAGGTTCTTAACATATATAGATAGATAGACTAGATTTTATGCCCTCATTAAATCCTTTGGTTTGGCAGGAGAGGATCAAATGAATTCAAGCTTTGTATTTTACAGTAGCTTTCAGAGCAACCTACTCGTAGATGGCCTTGCTAAACAGGCAGGGTGGGGTCATGCCTGGAATAGGTTTGGGGGCCCACTCAGTTGTCGCCACCAACCCCACCAATGCGCCATAACGCCGCTCCTCCCACCGGCCTGGTGGGACGGGGATTGGCAGAGCCCCATCCCACGAGACGTGCGCAGGTTGGAAGCTTATGGTGTTCAGCTGACTCAAACTGGCAGAGTCATCGACAGCTCTGTGGAAACTCGCTGTAAAAAGAGAGAAGATCATGTCAAGATCATTCATGTCTTTGGATCATGCAGTGGGACTAAGTGTGAGTAGGCTCTTTGATCTTCTTCATAGAGATAGTCTAAATTGGTGGTAGATGAGGCTAGCTTGAGGCTTTCCATTGGCCACTAATTAGTTTCTGGTGGTGGGTTCTGATCGGTGTTAACAGCTGATGAAATCTTCATACATAAGAATGAGGAGTTTTATGAAGTTATGTAAAGAGATGAAGAATAGAATGTAAATTTCAATATGATAGCGGATGAATAAGGTTAAGAGCTTTGTATCCATAACCTGACACTGCAGTTTTTGCTCAAATATCTCAATTGATAGTCTTTGGTTAATTGGCAATTGGCATGCCGTTTATTTGATGGATTATCTATTATCAACAGGTAACCTTTTTATTTTCTGCAGTGATGATGCCGCAATTTAATCGTTCTCTTGTAAAGACTTTTGTAACTAGGGGGTGAAAATAAGCCAAGTTTGATGGAGCTAATTGTTTGTTTATATTCTGCTCATTTGAAAATTCATTTATTTGTGATTGGCTCGTGTTTGAATAATTTCAAAAATATATTATTCATGTTCGGCTTATTTTATTCATAATGAGCTCGTTGGGCTCATTAGCTAGAATTGGCTTGAATTCATAAAATTTCAGAAAAACAAACAGCAATCAGAATTCGAATTATGCCTACTCGGGAGTATGTCATACCTGAAATCACTCAATCACATTCATGTTAATGTAATATATATATATTTATTTATTTATTTATTTCAAGCTTAAATGAGTGATTTATTTTCAACTTGTTTATAAATTGAGTTTAAAATATCTATTTATGTTCAACTTATTTAATGACGAACATGAACTACTTAACGAGTTGAACTTAAGTTGTTCATGGACATATCAGCCTATTTGCAACTCATTTAATAATAATGAAAGCTCTTTGATGCGGATAAAATTTCATAAATTTTTCTTTTCTTAATTTTTGACATAGAACATCTAAATGTTCCCTGTGAAATGTCACTCGTAACTAATACAATCAAACCTTCTTTCTTTTTTACCGACACTACAATCAACTAAACCAATCTAAAATATCATGACTTTATTGCTATACAAGAAGCAAATAAAAACAAAATTCATTTTCAACATATCTACAAACAAAACAAATGAACCCCTTTAAAACATATTTTTAGTTACCACCAGCTTTGTTAATTACCTCTGCAATCGGTCCGATGGAGGAAGGCTTCAAAGCTTTGCTTCCAGTGCTTCTCCTCCCTCCACCTCCTCCACTGTGCTTCTGCCGAGCCTTACCTCCATCCATCTCACTTTCAAAGAAAGAGTAAGAATAAGAATCAAGCTGGGAAGAATCACCTACAGTGAAAGACGCCGCGCTATAATTCTTCGACGAGTCCAAAAGGCCGCCGACCGCTCCGTCTTCATGCGGCGGCGGGAATTTCTCACTATTAGTGGTCAGATTCGGATGCCCAGTTCGCCTGAACCTCTGCAAATGTCTCAAAACCAACATAAAAGCCAGTTTGTGAGATTCATATGAAATAAATGATTTTTGATGAATTTGTGTTAGATGCAGTTTTATACATCAAGATTGGTTTTCAGTTCTGCGTTGGCTAACGGAGAAGGAATCGCACGCCTTCGGCGGCCATGGAAAGTCTTTGATTTCTTCTGGACATTGCTGCTACTGCTTTGTTTTACAGTGGCATCTATTTGTCTGTGGGAAGACAAAAATGAGGGACAAGTTCAGAAATTTGAAAGCATAGTTCTGAAATATGTTTGTGACAAAAGGAGAAAGTATTGACTTGACTCGTAGAGGTGCTTTGATGGCATCAGAATTAAAGAACGAAAATTGCATACATAATTTTATGTTATTTAGATATACTAAAAAGGCCACGAGACAAAACTTGGGCCATTCCAGTATTAAACTAAACTAAAGTATCAGCTTTGTTTTGTTGGTATTTCAAACGAGCACGCTTTTGACTTAATAAGCATAGTTCATCCAGTGTATGAATTAACTGGTACAAGCTTATCCTACCTAAAACAGGACTTGTAAGTTTTTCCTAGTTTAATTTAAGTGATCTCCCCACCAAAAATAATAATAATAATTAATTAAATTAAACTTATTATTTATTAGCATGTTTCCATTCAGCCATAAAAAAAAATTAAAATCTTTAAGATGTGAAATAATTTTCAAGATTTAGCAAAATTTACTACATTTTATTTGAAATAGAGATCCTTCTTACAGTCCTTAGAAACTACATAGATATCGATAGGTATATAATTAAAGGGCTGTTTGCTTCGTCGTTACGCAAATAATTATGTTGATTATCCTACAGCGACGTTTCCGACCTCGGGACCCGTTGCAACAAACTATCTCCTCGGTGTCCTATCCTCAACAAAAAGCAGTTAGATGTCAACTCATATTTAGATACCCATCGTCTCTTAGCTCAGTTGGTGAGTGGCGGTAATCCGGATCGAGTTGAATTCGGCCTTTTCTTAAGTGGGAAAATCGGGGCCGACGTGTTGGTGATGAATGTGGCTAGCACATGGGATTAGTGATAACGTAAAGATTGGTGGGGTGTTGGATGGATACTCATTCCAAAAAAAAAACTCATATTTAGATATCCGGTAGACCATTTTTTCAAATGCTGTAAAATAAGTTGAATCTTACTACCAATTAAATTAAAAATTTTATATATATAATGATTATCAGAAATTTCATTAATTTTAACTAACTCTCTGTTTAGTAAGATCTTATTTGACTATATTTAATTTGATTATATATATATTTATATATATTTATTTATTTATGAATGTATATTTAAATAAGTATATATAAATTAACTATATTCATATATTTCTATATTAATATATGACTTTGTCAAGCTCAATAAATTAACAAGTAAAATATAGAAAATTCACATGTACCACCATGACTGTAGCAGGACGTTGGGATATGGATGCGATATGATAATACTTTACTCTTCTATTTTTAAAAAATACGCGTTACATGGCGTTAATAATTAAAATAATATATATATATATATATATATATATATATATATATATATATATATATAAATTAAATAAATAAAATATTAAAAATAATAAAAAAATAATTAAATTAACAATTAAATTAATAACTTAAGTTATATATATATATATATATATATATATATAACTTAAGTAATTTATTTTATTGTTTTAATGCATAAAATTATTATCAATTTTAAATTTATAATTTTAATTATTTGTAATTTATAATTTTAATTTATAAGTCTTATTATTCTCTCTTTTTAGCTCAAATATTATTATCTGAATTTTTAAAACTCTCTACAATAATTTAAAATATAACAAACTATATTTAAAATATTTTTTATATAACTTTAATTCAATTATTTAGAACATGCTCATCCTTTTAATTTTTTAATATTATTTTAATCGGACACTTTTCCCGTGTATTTGGAGGTATCGATATCGATCTGTGACTAAATACGCAATTTTAAGAGTATCAGTACATCATAGCCACCACATCATTCGTATATTTTTTTATATCTAATAATTAAAATTTAATATTTATTTATATATCATGATTCTCATTTAACATGTTAGTGCAAATTTTGATGCTAAGATGAATCTAACTAGCTGATAATAATTATGCTAAGATGAATCAACTAATCTGATGGGACACCAAAAAGATTCCCATTTATTACGTTTGGTTCTTGCCTCAATCTTGTTTTTCTCACATTTAATGTTTTTGGTCCTTGCCTCAGGTGTTCTCTTTACATGGCACCTTAAAACATTAAATTGTAGGTATTTCACATTCAAATTTTAAATTTTATATTTATAGCATCTAAATAATCTGAATCAGAATAAAAATAGCAGCACTGTTGCCCGTCAGGGGCGCCGCCGCCTTCCTCATCGAGCTCGTCGCGAGGTTCACTATTTGATTGCTGACTGGATTGGATTAGTTGGGAGAAGCCGACAATGAAGGAAACCATTATCGATGTTCTACTCGCCAACGCAAGAGGTTCACGCAAAACCGATTCCCACTCTCCTCTCCCAGGCGCGACTCTCCCGAAGCTGCTCCAGCCATTCGCCGCACTCATCTCCCTGTCTCTCTCGTTCTTCCTGCACAGCTCGATTCCCTCTTCCCGCAAGCCTTCTCACAACTCCGGCTCTCTCTCAGGTTCACACATCCTGCGGCGCCCTCAACTCACTATTTCTACCGTCACTCTCTTTCTCTCTCGAACGAACTGTCTCCTTGAACTCTGCATCTTAACGCGAGATCGTGAATGGAGATCTTGCTGTGGATGATAAGGACGTCTAAGTATGGGGATGAGATTTCTAAGATAAGATTCAGATGAGATCTGCTATCAAAATCGAATTGTTTTGGAGTTTCTTTAGGTGCAGTTGTTTTGGAGTTTGCAACTCTATTATAATTTATTTGAATATTCTGCTAGTTTTATAATTATAATTTATAATATAATGAACCAGTCCTAGCAAAATTTGTTTGGAAAATAAACAAACAAACAAAGATTTAAAAACAAGAGAGGAAAAGGCGACTAACTTTCTTGCTTTTTCGTCTCTGAGCATTGTGTCCATTTCTTTTGTTGGGGGATACCACGGCAAGCTCGACGGCTCACAAGCATAAGGCTCAGTAGTGAAGAACTGTGACCTCGCACCGAAACCAATGGTTTGTTTATATGGTTAGCAAACAGCAAGTTTTCTGTAGTAACGAGCATTGGTCAGGAAGATGAGAGCTTATACGTATATACCTCACTGTTCAGTGCTTCGGCAGCTGTGCCTCGGTCAACCGGATCGAAGGAGAGGAGCTTTTCAATGAGTCTCATCGCCGGTAACGGAAAGTCCTTTAAAGTCTCCCTCATACTGCTCTGGTAATGTTGTCTCGATCTATAGCTGGAGGCGTTTGGGAACTTGTACTTCTTCCAGTAATCCTCCGGTGGCGAACCGCATAGCTTAAAGATCTTATGCAGTTGCTCCACCTCAGTCCGACCGGGGAGAACTGGCGTTCCCGCGATGAGCTCCGCCAGGATGCAGCCGACGCTCCATAGATCGATTCCAACACCGTAGTCGGTGGCGCCGAGGATGAGTTCAGGAGCACGGTACCACAAAGTCACCACCCTGCTTGTCATCGGCTCGCTGCCTCTAGGATCGAAGAAGCTGGCTAGACCGAAATCCGCGATCTTAAGACTCCCCTTATTGTCGATTAGCAGATTAGATCCCTTGAGGTCACGGTGAAGAACTCCGCGACGGTGGCAATGATCGAGGCCCGTAAGTAGTTGTTTCATATAACACTTAATCTGTTTGACCAAATGATTGAAATAATTAAATCATTAATTGATAGAAACAGGAGAAGTAGCGGAGTGGGGAGAAACCTGGGGGAGGGAGAAATGGACGGAAGGTGAGGCGGCGAGTCCGGCGAGGTCGTGCTCCATATAATCGAAAATTAGGTAGAGGGAAGGAGATGTGGTGGAGGAGATTCGGGAGGTGATTATACCTCTGAGAGTTATAACGTTAGGGCTTTCAAGGCGACGGAGAATAGCTATTTCCCGCGCCATGAATCGTATACTTTCCGAATCCGTCGTATCCGATAGCACCTTCTTGAGAGCCACTAATTCATTCGTTTGCCGATCTTTGGCTTTGAAAACATTGCTGTAAGTTCCCCTCCCAATCTGGAAACAGACCCTATTACTTGGTGTCAGAATAAAACGGCGATAGAGAGAAAGAAAGTAAGACCTTGCCGATCTTCTCGAAGGAGTTGGCTGAGCGGGGAGACCAGCCGATGAGAGAGTCCGCAGCGACGGCGTAGAGCCAAGAAGGCCATTCAGTTTGTTCTATTGCCGTGGCAGAGGGGCTCGGGCTCGGGATCGGACTGCCCCGGCGCTTCGGAAAACCAGCGTCGGGCCGGGATTTATTGGATGGCTTGGTTACGGGTGTGGGTGGGAGATCGCCTTCCACCGCCGGCTTGGAGAAGAAGCAGCCCATTCTTCCGGCGAAGTAAGTGGAACTAGTGAGTTCCGATTCCGATCTCCGGCGAAATTCCCGATGTTCTTTCTCTTCAGGTTGACAGTGAAAATTAAATAAAATAAAATAAAAGATGTTAGCATAGAATAGCGGGAGTCCGCTCTGGTCAACTTCGGCTCGCAACTTGAACGGCCATGGTACAATAGTCTATCTTATTACGGAAATGCCATCAAAAGAATTATTTACGGCTTTACGCCATCACACGAGCTTGAAATGTTCATTAATTAATTGTGTTCTTATCAAGTTGAAGTGCTTAATTTTAGTTAATTATTTAAAATACATGGCACTATTAATCAAAACAAATATTTTTTTTAATAATTTAAAATTAAATCAATCATAATTCACTTTACATTTTTTTGAAGATTAAATGTCAACCATCTAGCTATTTATTATAATCATATTTATACATGTCAATTCAATATTGTTTAAGTAGGGCATAAAATTGAGTATTTGGGCCAAAAAATGATCTATAATAGGATTATATTGAGCTTTAAGCTTTGATATCCTCCTAAAGGCTATAGGTCAACCTATTAAATTGAGGTGATAAGGTCCTCTATCTAGAGGGACTGAGGTTAAGACAATCATAAAATTATAGTGATCACATCAAATCTAGGTCTAGACTCTATGATCAAAGAAGATAACAATAAAATATAGTATATTCTATCTATAATAAATTCTACGCAGCATTTTCGAGCTTAAGAAACACAAATAGGATATTTTTTTTGGTGATATTATTTTATGATGCATGTTAAAATAATCTCATGATGATATAAATCTATTCTTTAGAGCTATTAAATAATGCAATTGATGCCTATGAAAAGCTCCAACCTCATCATTCAATGTTACTAATTTATTGGCAATTTAAGGGTTTAGGATCCTACTTTTTAGCGGGGTCAAGACCACGAAAAATATGAATATGTCAAATACTAGACGATTGGATGATGTACTCTGATTCATGTATGTTGCATTACAGTGCAAGAGTTGCAATAAGTTAGAACACGATAGGAAGTGATATCAAATTAACTCATCTGAATAATTAAAGATGCATTTGAGATAACTTTCTGACTCTTTTACTTTTTTATAAAACAACCAACAATAATAATAATTTCATTTGCCTATCAACTTTTTAATTTCTTTTCAAAAAAATATTTATAACACAACAATTTTTAAAAAAAATTATTTTCTCTGCAGGAATTTTATTATCAACTTTTTAAAAAATTACAGTTGCCTCAAACAGATCTTTAATTGAATGCAAAGATTTCATGATGGTACTATGAGTAAATGATAATGAATAAAGAATTATATTCAGAGCAATATACAGTTTCCATCCATAACTACAGACATCATGATCCAGCTTGTAGGATTGGTGGCCATGGAAAACTAAACAGAATTTTTTTTTCACCCAAATGCTCCAAGAAAACAGTATTATAAGCATTTATGTATAATTTAAAATAACAATTCACAAGCGAAGGAAACTGATCGAATTAACACCAATCTAAACACAAATCCCTTTATAGAGATGTGATTCTGAATCAGCTGGAAGAAGCTGGTCCAAAGTACATGCAAATAGGCGGATTAATTCTGGAGATGGATAGAATAGCTGAAGGGATAGTCCAGATACCATCACCACATATCAGCCCGGAGGCTACTGCTCCGGCAAAGTCATCAGCCTCCTCCTTGTTCAGCCTCTCCCACACAAACAGGATAACAGTCCCGACAAACATATCTATGGCAAAATAAGCCCCGATATAGAAAGGCACTGCCATGGCCATTGGAATTGGAATATAAGCAGATATATGTGCTGGCGTAAAATCTCTGAGAAAGTTGATCACGATAGCCATAATGAAGAACAACAAGCAGATCTCCAGACAGTGCCTCGGAAGTGCGGAGAAGCCTTCAATCCCGAGAATGGCCATTTCCCGATAAATAACGGCATAAGGAGCCTTGTACATTCCAACAGGTGACCCGATGTCAAATGCAGTCCAATAAAGCCAGAAAGTGAGTGGCGCGATGACGCAGCCCAGGGCCGTACCAATGAGCTGAGAGACAAACATTGATCGTGGTGACGAGAATGTCAAGTAACCAGTTTTGAAATCCTGCATCAAGTCAGCAGCAGTGGAGACGATGGACATCATGACACCGCAAGCAGCAAGGCCAGCAATGACGCCGCCATTAGAGCCTACGAGTGCGGAAAAGGTGAAGAGGCCTATCTTGCCGTAAGTCGAGGAAAGACTCCAGTCAGTGAGGCCAGTGCCGTAAGAGTTGCAGAATGCGAGAGCTGGGGCAACAAGGTAGCATGCAAGAACTAGATACCATTTCAAATGTGGAAAAATAATGGGGATTGTTCCAGTGGATATAGCAGCCAGGGCAACGTAGCCTGAGGCTGCAAACCAAGACGGTATGCTATCTTTGACAAAGGTTGCATCCCGTAGCTTCTCCTCTAATAGCTTGGAATTCTCAGCTTCTGAAAAAGGCCAATAGTTCATCAGAAATGGTGAGGGAAATCTCAGATTTTGACATTTCTACAATGCAAGAAATGAATGGAGACTTTAAACATGAATATGACCTTTATTAAATTGGTCCCTAAATTAAGATAAAGTATAATTAGAGATTTATGGATGCAAAATATACTTAAGAACTTAATTGAAACAAGTAATTGTTAAAAAAAAAAACTCAATAACTTCAAAGAAAAGGACAGATATCATATCAGTGGTCAGGTGTAATAATTCGACTTGATTCAAATCAACATTGAACTTTCAGTATACTGCTTACTTGGTTGAATTCTACAATTAACACCTCCAAAAGTAAATTCCATAGAGCAGTATAACACAAGAAGGATAAAGATAACCGTCAATGGAGAATGCAAAAAAAAAAAAAAAAAGTACAACACAAATAGCTTGGTAATATGGTCAGCTGATAGAAGCAAAACAAAATACCTTGATAAGCAACATGAGGAAGAGCATTACGTTGTGCATTCAACATTTCCTTGATGGTTATGTAAATTATTTTGACCAAGTTGTAGAGACCATCACCAAGTATAAGAGAGATTGCAATGAAAACCTGTACAAAATGAATCATTGGCTATTTTAGACACACAAAAAAAAAACAGTTTGAAATTAGTTATTAAGAGGAGTTTTGGAGCACTCAAAGCACAGATGCATTGCTCCTCAGCTATTACTTAGCTATACACGATCTCTTATCATCAACCTTAAAACGTTAAAAATGAAAATGCCATACACCTCTTCTGAACGATAGCATCTTCATTGAAGCTTAATATTCATCATCGTCTCAACAATTTCATGTCGACTTTATGAAAGTTCCTCTATTTTTGTCTAGCAACATGAGACATTAACTATATTTTGCATATTCATTTTCATCCATATTATCTTTAATTTTACCGTTTATTCTTCTTAATCATTTTTTATTAATTCTATCATATATCCTATCTTCAGTTCAAATCACTCAACTTTTTTCTACCATGTCTAAATAGATGTTACTCGTAGCGTCCCTTTTATAATTACCATAAATCTATTTTAAATTATCATTTCGTTGTCCCAAAACTACTTAAGAGTACTACAAAACTGCACGACATGCAAAATGAACTAAAATCAAGAAATTTATTAGAAAAAAAAATAGAAGGATATAAAAATGATAAGGGATTAAAAACTCAGCAAACAAATATAAGCAACAAACTACTTATCCAAAAATATATCGGTGCATACCTTGTAACCATAAAGCCCTTTAAAATCATTACTTTCAAGGTTATCTGGATACCAATCCCCTGCACGCTTACTAATAAACGGCCAGAGAAATCCCCAAGATATTATGGCTCCAAGAAGAACAGAACAATTAACTATGTGAGGACAAATAAGACCGCATCCAATGTATGTTGCACTAAAATCAAAATAAAACCTGCAAGGCATACAAAACAGCACACATGTTAGATTTACAAGTAATAGACTGCAGTGCAAGAATTTGGATTAAATAATAACATTTTAATCATTGAATATAATTGTGAAAACAAAAGGATGCAAACAGAAATTAGATAATTAAAGTAATGCCATGTTCCATTGTGAACAGAACTGATGTGGAACACTTCAATTATAAACCGTATGCCAGCACACTTTATCAAACCACTACTATTCTGTTTTTATTTGCTTTCTATTATTTTCTTTTCATTTCCACGACACACGTTTCGTCCTTTATACAACAGATTCTATTATCCTTATTTGGAGGATATATATAGACAAATTACTTGTAATGAAAATAAGAATTGAACCTTTGAAAATAGAAGTTGCCTTCCTTCTTCGTAATTGTTCTGTTTTAGTCTCGGCTACCATGCCATATTGATATCAGAGCCATGACTGAGAGTAGCAGATGAATGGCTAATGACAGTGGTCAAAGCCAGGAGGCATTGTGGGATGCTCAATCCAACACAGTGCAACGTTTGGAAGAGTTGACAACTGAATTCTGTAGGTTTTCTATAGAAATGAAGGAGATTCAGTCACTTAAACTTGCAAGTACCCTTAACCCAGCAACCAAACTGGAGAGATGTTTTCCTCTTTATTCCAATCGTTAAAAGTTCGATGGTATACGAACCGATTTGCGGATCCCTCGGAACCTCAATGCGTTCCTTGAATCAGAAGAAGTGAAGGAAATGCACAGCCAATTTGAAGTATATGACTCTAAAGAAGATGAATCATCTCATGTTGGATGTCACTGTGATAGAAATCCCAATGAATTTTGTATCAAGATGGATATGCCATTTTTCGATGGCCATCTGCATATAGAGGACTATCTAGATTAGGAACAGGCCATAGAAAATTTCTTTGAATATATGGACATCCCATTAGAAAAGCAAGTCAATATGTTGCTTGCCGGCTAAAAGGCGTAGCTAGCGCTTGGTGGTCACAGCTGCTGCAGTCATGACAACGAGAAGGAAAGGGCAATGTTTGGAGTTGGCACCAGATGAAACAGTTGCTTAGAGCTCACTTCTTACCTACTAATTTCGAGCAAATGCTCTACATTCAATATCAACATTGCACCCAAGGAAATCACTGTGTCAGTGAGTAAACCGAACTTTATCGGCTCAATGCTTGAAACAACCTGAACGAGACTAATAATCAGTTAGTGGCACGGTACATTGGGGGTCTCAAAGAGTCGATACAAGATAAACTAGAATTGAGTTTGATTTGGTCCTTATCATAGGCTGTGAATTTTGAATTTAAGACTGAACTACAGTTAAATCGGCATAGCAAAGAGAATGTGACATGAAGAGCAAGTCATGACTTATCAACTAAAAATCTTAAACACCCTTCTTTGGATCACAAACCAAATGTTACCCAGTACCCAACAACTACCAAGACCCCTACCACCACAAAATTCGAGTTGTAGGCAAAACAAAAAAACCAACCAATTTTAAATACTATTGGTGTTTCCAACCTGGGCATAAATCAAATGAATGTCCCTCTCGGCAACAAGTTCAATTATTAGAAGGTGATAACAATGAGGGAGTACAATTCAGTGCCGGAGCTGAAGAATATCATATTGAGGATCTTCTAGGAGATGAAGGAAGCCTATCATTTGTGTTTAGAAAGATTGTTGGTCGCTCCTCGACAACCAATTCAATCACAGCAGCATGCCATTTTTCGAACCAAATGTACAATCAATGAGAAGGTATGTGATTTACTCATAGATAGTGGGTGCCTTGAAAATATATTTCTCGCTCTGTTGTTCAAGCTTTACATCTCAACACGACTAAACTCTCCACTCCTTACAAGATCAGTTGGGTTAAACGAGAAATTGATATCTTGGTCATTGAGATGTGTCAGTTACATTCTCAATTGGAAAACACTTTATCTGCAAAGCTCTCTGTGATGTTTTGGATATGGACATCTGCCACTTGATTCTCGGTAGGCCTTGGCAATTTGATATGGGCGCAATTTATGAATGTCAATCCAATGCCTATTCATTTGAATGGAAAGCAAGAAACTTGGCTACTTCCAACCACAGTTGCTGCCACAGATGTTCATAATCATAAACAAACCTGGTATTTGTGCAGTATCAGGGTCGACAATAGTGAATACTTTTAGGGAATCAACTGTCCGCTTAGCCCTCATAATATCTGAAAATAATGAACACCCAACCACTGATATCCCTAAGGGATCACAGATTTGCTACAACTGTTTCAGAACATTTTGGCCTAAGGAATTACCACCTACCTTACCACCATTACGAGAAATCCAACATCAGATTGATTTTGTTTCTAATGCATCCCTTCCTAACCTCCCTCATTACAGGCTGAACACAAGAGATGGTTAATGAAGCTATTAGATAAATATTTGATCTAATATAGCATGATTCCATGCACAGTTCCAGCACTTATAGTACCCAAAAAGGATAAGAAGTAAAGAATGTGTGGATAGTCGTGCAATCAACAAGAATATGATCAAATATTGCTTTCCAGTTCCCCACTTAGAAGACATGGCATCTCAATCTTCTCTAAGATGGACGTTAGGAGCGGATATCATCAGATTCGTATCCACCTGGGAGTTTAAAACTCATGAAGGCCTCTACAAGTGGAAGGTAATGTCGTTTGGTTTGTGTAATACACCCAACACCTTCATGAGACTTATGAACGAAGTACTCAAACCATGCCTAACCTCATTTTGCATGGTTTACTTTGATGACATACTAATTTACAACACTTCTTTTCCTGCCCATGTACAACATCCAGCATCAATATTCATGGCTCTCCATTCACATAAGCTATTTCTCAACTTTTCTAAGTGTAAATTTGTTGTCCCAAACATCCATTTTCCCGGCTTTATTATTTTTGCAGAAGGGGTCAAAATGGACCCAAGGAAAGTTGCCATTATCCAAGATTGGCCGACCCCAACTTCCTTATTTGAAGTACGCAGCTTCCACGCTTTGGCTAACTTCTATCACAGATTTATTAAGGGATTTAGCATCATTATGGCACCCATAACAGATTGTTTGAAGCAAAAGACATTTCAATGACATAACAAACAACAACACAGTTTTGATACTATTAAAAATATGTTAATCACAGCCCCAATCTTGGCCATACCCAGTTTTGATAAACTTTCTCATGTGGATACGGATGCTTCTTCTATTGGCATTGGAGCTATTCTCTCAGAAGAAGATCGTCCCATCGCATTCTTTAGCGAGAAGTTGAATTTAGCTAGACAAAAGTGGCTAGTATACGAACAAGAGCTTTACACTGTAGTTCGTGCACTCAAGCAATGGGAACATTACCTCTTACATCAAGATTTCATTTTATGTAGTAACCATCAAGCTCTACAATATCTCAACTCGCAAAATCCTTGAGCAGAATGCACACTGGTTGGGTATTATTTTTTCGGGGCAACCAACTATGTGTCCCAAATACTTCTCTAAGACTCCAATTAATCAAAGAGATGCATGCGAGAGGCCTGGGCGCTCATGTAAGTAGAGAAAAAACATTGTTACAGCTCCACTCTCGATTTTTCTAGCCTCATCTACATCGTGATGTTCCTTGTTATGTGGAGCGCTACCAAGTATGCCAAACTTACAAAGGAACAACTCAGAATACATGATTATATTTCCCCTTCCAGTTCCAGACACTATTTGGGAAGATTTAAGCCTTGACTTCGACCTAGGTCTACCACGAACAAAGAGATGTATGGACTCTATTATGGTAGTGGTAGATCGGTTTTCAAAGATGGCTCACTTTATTGCTTGCAAAAAAACCTTTAACGCCCTTCATATAGCCCGATTGTTCTTCAATGAAATAGTTCGCCTCCATGATTTACCTCGTAGCATTACATCTGATATAGACATTAAGTTTGTCAGTCACTTTTGGCGAGAACTATGAAAACGATTGAAAACCAAACTCCGGATGAGTTCCACATATCATCCACAAATGGATGGTCAAACCGAAGTAGTCAACCACATGTTGGGAAATATCTTGCACTTGCTCAAGACCATCCCAAACAATGGGACGAATTTATCGGTCAAGTAGAATTTGCATATAATTCTATGCCCAACCAATCCACGGGGAAAAGTCCTTTTGTTGTTGTTTATACTAAGTCTCCTAATCACACCATTGATCTAACTATTCTACCAAAATGCAGAAGCTCCTTGGCTAACAAGATGGCCAGCAACACTACAAAAGTTCTACAAGATGTTTGATCTAAATTGATTGAATCTAACCTGAATTATAAATAGCACGCAAATACCCATAAAAGACACAAAACCTTCGAACCAGGTGAATCAGTTATGGTGCAGCTGCGAAAGGAACGATTCCCTCCAGGCCAATATTCCAAACTGAGTCCTAAGAAGTTCGGACCGTTCCTTATGACACAACGAATTAACGATAATGCTTATATCATTCAGCTTCCTCCCGAACAGACTATTTCTTTCACCTTTAATGTGTCTGACATTTACACATATCACCCACCTGATGAATCATCAACTCAACTCTCAGCCAGCAAGAATTTCTCTAAAGAGGAGGGGAATTGATGTGGAACACTTCAATTATAAACCATCTGCCAGCACACTTTATCAAACCACTACTATTTAATTTGCTTTCTGTTATTTTCTTTTCATTTCTACGACACATGTTTTGTCCTTTATACAACAAATTCTGTTATCCTTAATTGGAGGATAAATATAGACAAATTACTTGTAAAGAAGACAAGAATTGAAACTTTGAAACTAGAAGTTGTCTTTCTTCTTCATAATTGTTCTGTTTGTCTCGGCTACCACGCCATGTTCCATTGTGAACAGAACATAAAAGAATGATATATTCCCAACTATTCACTTAAAAACCAAGAGAATGAAAGATAAAAGAGAATGGGTATGTGGAATGCCAAATAAATAAAACAAGTATGTTGGAGTTTTAAAGCCCCACTATAAGGATCAGCATGAAGTACAAGAAATATTACCAAGGGAAGAAAATGAATATAACTTGCGCTTGCAAGGCTAATTTTTTGTCTTCTCATTTCTATTGTAGAATTGAATTAGGGCATACCCAAATGAAATGAAAGGATTCACAACTAATACATGCATATATATATATATATATATAATAAAATGGCATGTAGAACTCCTGAAAAAACATTACGTATTATTAAATGCTGCTAGGCCCAAGGTGGGAAAATTATCAAAACCACAGGAATCCCCAACACCACTGAAGAACCACTTAAAGCAACTCCACAAGAAGCTTAGGCTGAGATATTTTCCAAGGCAACGAACTTGCTTCCTGAAAAACATTATTCACTATGAGAATGCTGTCATTAAGAAGAAAAAATTTTCAACTTATCACAAAATATGTTGAAATCAACTATATAGTTTGAAAAAGGAAAGCTTCAGCTGAAGCACAGATAAATGCTGATGGAATGTCTCTATATGAAAACAGAAGGCTTAATCAAAATTAATTCAATCATGTTAAAAGAAAAAAAAATCAAATCCGAAATTTCATCTAACCAAGAATCAGCATAATATTCTCCATTATTGGATGGTGTTTCTCATATGCTCATGAAATATTTTTGCGAGAGGATCTGATGTATCGGATGACAATAAAAATGAAAATTTTGGGTGTTACAAGAAACAGATCTAAAACCTTAAAAAGAACAAAGATCTAGTTATTTCAAACTTCAATTTCAGGTATTTCATGAACCTTTAAACATGAGAACTAACTCCTAAGACAATTTGGGAAACAGATGCGTTCTCCAAGGAACTGCTAGAAGGCTAACCCATCTTTTCAAGTACTCCCATATCAAACAGTGTTGTTGAAGAATCTAACACTAGTATCAAAGTATATGTAATTAAACAAAAACAACTAATTACTGCTGTGATATAAATAAATTAATCAAAATCTATGACACCCACTCAATCCTCAGCACAACTCATAGAAGATGAGGCGTCCTCCAACAGCACAATTTTGGCCAACTAGGCCTAAATTTAACAGCTACTTGTTTTACCTCATCGAATTGATCAACTAATAGAGGTACAAAGCCTCATGTGAATGCCTAACATAATCAAGATAATTAAAACTAGTTAAATGTAGATGTTTGATTAGAGAACAGACAATATCAAATCAAGAACTAAAAAGGCCCTGCAAGGCATGGAAATAGTTGGGTGAAAGTCCAAACAGTAATCCCAAGAATAACTCGGGTATGTAACCACAAGCAAACTCTGAAGAGATTACTGAATAAAACAAAGCCAACCAAGTGTTCACACAAACTAATCGACACCACAAACCAACTAACCTACCTATGCACAACTCGAAATACTTAATCTTACTCAATTCTTGAACAAGAACACTAGCATCAAAATTTTAACTAGGCAAGGTTGAATAGAACACATGGCACCTCTATACAAAGTTAACAAAGCTTTTAATCACAAACAAAGGAAGGTACAATTTGCAAGTGATCTAAGATGTTGACAGTGCCAAAACACAACACTGTCATCATAACACACATTTAATGTGACTCTTGAGGAGAGAAAATCACATAAAATATCAAAGATTAATTATGTAACTATATTTGTGCCAAAAAGTGAAGATCATTATAAAACTATCAACCAAATGCAAAAATAATGCAATTTAGATGTCTATCCAAAGGGGAATGGGAATGATCTCTTATTTGTGCAATTGGCTATCTCACAACTTTCACTTGACAATAGACAGTCATGACATTTCCATCTTCTTGGCCAGATACCTCTCCATTTATAGTATTTCAATGAAAATTTTCTAAATTTCCGGAACAATCACAAGAATTATTCTAGATATACATCATTAAGACCTCACCAAATTCTATGTGTTTAATTTGATGCTTAATTAGATAATTAACTTTATTTTACAACTTAAATATATTTTTTAAAATATTTAATCATAAAAAAGCTAAAAATCAAATCAAAACAAAATCTCAAATTTGATGAAGCTATTAAAATTGAACTTTTTGCAATAAAACTTAAATCAAAATCAAAGCTAAATTTTAAAATTTGGTAGATAACCTGAATATAAAGAAAATAAAAGGCAACAAGAAAACAATCCCAATGCAATGCATGAAAGACAAAAAAAAAGTAAAGCTAACTTCCCTCCACTCAACTAATTATTATTAGTTTATAAGAATAGAAGAGCCTTGTCTTAGGTATAACCAGCGCAAGCGCTTCTTCCACTTCTACGCAATCATTGTTGATTAATTCAACCTAGTGTCCTATCTTCACGAAAGAATCATGATGTGTGGTCTCAACTTGAGAGTCTGGTGGGCATAAGAATAGTGATATAATGTTTCTTTATATTCTAATTTGCTATATTGACTAGAGAGTTTGGTGGGCATAAAATAGTGATATAATGTTTAATGTGTTGTGACAGCTCCATTTAATTCTAGGAGATTTTTTTTTAATCTCATTTTTGGAATAAATTGTTGAAAGCAGTATATCTCCAAATACCCCTTATCCTACTCACTCTATTAGTAAGCTAAATCACCAAAATATATAATTTGCCCATTATATTTGCTTAGTCAAGCAAGCATGGCTAACGGGTAAAAAAGAATTATTAGTTGAGAAAAGTAGACTAGTATAGATAAAGACACATGATTATGCAGAATTTCATCATATTCAATATGGAGAAATCGAGGCATCAATTAGATATAAAAATTGGAATGCTAAGAAAGAAAACACTTAAACAAACGTAGCAAGGCTAAAGAGTAGTACAAAATACTTTGTTAAATGAAGTTAAACTTAATGTAGCACTAAAAGAAATAAATTGATAAGATTATTCAAGCCAACCTCAAGAATAAAACAAATAATGATGCTAATAGTGAACTTTAAACAATCAACCTCAGCTGGGAAAATTGGTTAAGCATATATAGTCTACAAAATACAAACTACTTCCCCAAATTTAATAAAAACATTCATAAATAACTGCAATAACAATGTGTTAAGACCATAAGCATTACCCTGCAAGCTCAGCTCCGGCATTGGTATGAAAACTATTTATCAACAAAGCTGTGGCTGTTCCACTAGGGTACGTGAGCTTGTAGTCAATTACCATCACCTGAAAACATTTCAATATGAATTATAATATCTATCAAATGAACCATTAAACATGGACCTCCAATAGAAAGCTGAAAGGTTATAACAAACTGTTGCACACTAGTACTCACTTCGACCTACTTGCTCTTTTTAGTTCCAGAAAACACTTCTAAAAACAATCCACGCATGATAACTAATTTTAACAAAGAAAGCAATAACCTCCATCATCAAAACAGTCATGGTTTCCGTCATTCTTCATTGACTTTCTATAATGCCACTCATCACCACACTAGCTAATTGAAGAAAATTGTACAACATTATCATTAAAGAAGCTGACTACCTTTGACATATAAACTTGACGTTGTCTAAGCCAATGCAAACACTGTGCATAAACGATACCTTTAAAAAGTTTAGCAAACTCACCGTGGTATCCGCAGTTTTTTTTCTTTTCCTTACAGTTAACCAACAAATGCACATGCATCCACCAATAGTGACACGATGAAAACCAATAACCCATAAACCCATATCAATATGGCTTCAAGAGATTAAGACTAAGTACAATAACATTATCTAATTTTCAAGTCAATATCAGTGCAATTAAAATGAATCCCTTGCACAAACTTCGGCAATGTCTTCTAAAAAATAATGCCAGATTCGGTTCCATGTTGAAAAAAATGTAAACAACCAATAAGAAGATTAAAAAGCTTAATTACTTTCTATAGAGATTGTGAGAGACGCATGTAGAAGGCATTTGTTTGGCAACATTTTCAGATCGTCCAATCAACAGTTGGTTCTGACATAATAACATGAAAACTAATAAAAAAAATTATAGAAAGCTAAGTACAGGAACACAGAATAGCTAATAGCAACTTGGAAGGTATTGCCTAAGTGTGCATGCGTTACATATACGAATAAATAGGCAGGAATAGGCATAGGAATTATAGAAGTCATGTAAATATTGCAGAAAGCCAAGCTATATCTGGTAAGAATATGATAACTTGTCATTTCAGATAATTAGAAGCCATATGAATCAGTAAAATATCTTACACGGCTAACAATAATTTTACATCATTTGTTTCAATGAATAATGTAAAATTCACCAAAAATCTGAAATTCTACAAGAAATCTTGAACCTAACGTAAAATTCCACAGAGACAACAATTCACACTACAAAAAAAGAAACTTGCTTGCATGTATCAAGCTTTTCAAAACCTCAACCACATACATAAAACAATCATTAAACAATTTAGTAAAAAAAACTAAGAATAGAAATCATCAATTGAAAGATCCCAGCTTCACGCTAGTATAGGAAAATTGTATCTACAAAGTTGTCGTTAAAACAAACAAAGTGCTAAAAAAATTCATATCCAACAAACAATACACACGAATTAAGAAAACATGATTATTCAATCATTCAATATTTTTTACAAGAATCAAGAGTCCTATTTATAACCCAAACAAACCAAAAAAAAAGACTTTTAATCCCCCAAATTTAACTTAATACTACAAGTTTCAATTCAACCCATTGGAAATACAACAAGAACAAGTTTCCAATTTTAGATTATGCAAATTAGTGAGTTTCCTATTCTTGCAAGTCAAGCTCTCCCCGCTACATTACAAAATCAAGAAAAGGAGTCGAATATGGCAATAGTCCCCAAAAAGAAAACTAGCCAAATGTGGCTATGGTCATAGGAAAGGAGGAGCCAATAGAAGAAAACCATCAGACGAGTACCACTAGAGTAAGTGTGACAAAAGTCACATAAAGAAAATTGAAGAAGAAAAGGTTGCAACTGCTTTAGTGCCAACATGCAAATCACCAAAATACATATATACTGTATTGCCACAAAAGAGCAAGCTGACAAAACCAATAAAAGATAAATCTAGAAACTACAACATTTGTCATGACAAAAATGAATTTCAAAAAAATGGTTGGACAAAACAAAAAATGATTGCATGTTGAATCACAAAATTAGAAATAGATGAAGCTGAATCAAAACAATTTGCAAAGTAAACCAACTTAATGAGATAATCAAAATACTAGAGAACACAACCCATTCAAAACAAGAACATTATTATAAGCAGATTTTTTATAAAAAAAAATTATATGAATAACTAAAGCAACATTAATGCACCTGACTTAAGTTTCTAATGAATACAGAGCTTTATATTTGGATCACTCTGACAAACTTGAAAAAAACTCTAAAAAATTAATTGGTTGATATTTGTCACTCAAATCTAGATAAAAAAAAAAGTATATTTTTCTCTTGAAGATAACCCATGAATCATCACAAATAAGTCAATTATCCAAAGGCTCAAGAAAAACCATCAAAAGTAGATATAATCTCTATATATAAGGTAGCTTCTGGACCAAAGTAAATAGATTTATAGAGTATGATGCTGGATGCAAATTCTAGAGGATATATAAAAGTAAGAAGAGTCCATGGCATTAGTAGGTTCATAAAATAAAGTCAGCCTAAATACATTGAAGTTTGAAATAATACCAAAACTTTCATAAATTTCCATTCAGCTAGTATTTAGCATAATGTATTATATGATTTTATAAGCTAACGATTTTCTAGGAGGTTGGCCAAAAAATAAATAGGGATCCTAGACAAATTACCTGCAAAAAAATAATCATTTTCAAAGAAATGACAAAACTCTTCTAATATCCATAGGCACAATTTGGATGACTTAGTTATTGTGTCTGATCAAAATAATTTGTTTTAGAAAACCTTGTGGGCTAAGATGGCTACCAAACTAAAGAGGAACATAACCCACCATCCACAAATTGACAGTCAAATGAAAGTAATGAACAAAAGTAAGGAGCATCTATTATGAGAGTACAATAATAAGCATCCCAAAACTTGGAATCAAAGACAATCGTATCTTCAACTCCCATTCAATAAGGTCATGCACTCCTCCTCAACAAAGACACCAATTGAAGTCTACTTGGGTACTTACCACAAAGTTCTTTTGATCTGTATTTCTCCATCACCCCTAATATTGAAAGTGATTGGGAAAGAACACAAAGATTCCTAAAAGGCACTTGCATAATTCATATAATGGTGGAAAAGCAATTTAAGATAAAGTTCAAGGAAATGATAGGCAAGATAGAGTTAAAGGAAATGATAGGCTTGTAAGCATAATTCATCTAAACTAATAAGTTGTTCAAGCAACAGACTAATTTGAGGCTAAAGAGCATACATGGTGAGTAAAGATCTACCTCTAGGAGTAAGAATGCTCAACTCCAAAAGCTAACACGTGCGTAGATTATATAAATGAAGAATATGTGATATGGTATATATGCCCACAAAGCTTCCGTTAAATTTTATCATCTCAATCTCCTTTATGGAATCAAGAAGCTTCTATTATTCAACTCCACAAAATTCTTGTTGAAGGTCTTCGCCAAAAAAACAAAAGATGGTGTAACAATTAAATTTCTTATATTGGTACTTGTAATCATAACCACACATGTTGCACCATTAGAGAGTATTAAAAAAGACATTGGTAGAAAACAATCTCATTTCCTCTCGAAACAATAATCACTCAATGCTAAAAATAATCTTATGAATGCAGTGTCTTAGGAGAGTATCTAAGAAAAATCAATAGAGAAATGAGTACATAGACGGTTGTGGGGGCCAATTCGAGAGTTAATCAAGCTAGCAAAATTTTTACCTTAGCTAGGACAACATTTCCCTACCTCAGAATTAACTGATCATCGTGCCGCGCATGATTTCTCATATGATTATCATGAATCGATTGATTTTGGTATGAATATTTGATAATTTTCCCTAAATTTTATGGATAATTATTGTGGCATATTCTTTCATCTGTGCTCCCGCTCATTCCTTCATGTGTTTGCCAAGTACTAGCAAGAGATTTACATGCTTGTATTAATATGCTTTTTTGTTCATGTGATTAGTGAGCAAAATAATGATGTGGTGGTTATTGATCATACTCTATGATTTATACAATGAGAGGTATTATTGTCATCGTGTTGAAGATAACTTCCAAATAAGAGATCTGACCTTGTTACACTTGAGCAAAAATGACTCAATAAAGAAGGCAATAAGCTAAAACTAATCCGGTACGGACAATTTCAGATCATCAAAAAGATGGAGAATTGCTCACCAATTTGAATTTATACCATACTTGGAGATGTATTTGGTGATAAATATAGAAAATTTGAAAAAAAAAAAATTAACCTATTATGATTGATGGAGAGCTTGAAGAAATTCTATCATAAAGGATCCTACTAGAGTGACAAAATCCCTTAGAGTTGGATATTCTATTGAAGAAGAAAACTGTCACAATCAGATTGGTAAGAAAGGTCAATTTTCAAGCAAAGCCAATGGTACAACAAAGAAAATGGACTTGTGATCTAAGGATCAAATCATGAATGAGTTGGTCAATATGATAATTTAGCTCAAACAATATTAAAAAAAACATCCTCTCCCACAATTTAAGCATCAAATCACAAACAGATCAAGAGATCAAATTAATTGATTTCAAAATAAAATTGCAAATGAACTAATTCACTCGATAAGTTACTCATGATTTAGCTCAATTATAGCCCATTCATGATCACCTAATTAACTAATCAAACAAGCTTAACATTTTGATAAATACTCAATTAATAAAGGAACAAACTTGAACAACTTGGTATTTAATTGGTCTATAATTATGAGATATTATTTAGAGATTGTGAATTTAAAAGTTCAATTAAGGCTCAATATATGTTCATTTAAGACGATTAGAAATTTATTTAAATCTAATTATATATGAGTCTTATTCTTTTCTATAGTAGATTATTTTTGTTTATCAGCATGGCTACTTATTTATACTTATTAAAATTCTTGTTTATTTAATAGTTCATTCAATTAAAATTTAATTTTTAAACTCAATGGGCTTGAAAAGGCTTTGATCAGTTAACTAACAAGATACTCAATAGTGTTGCTTGTTGATTGGCTCAATAAGACTCATTTGATTAGCTAATAAGCTAAACTCAAATAAAACATAAACATCCATAATTTTAAACGAAACAAACTTGAGGAGTGCTATAAAATATTTGAATCAAGCTCAAACAAGGCTTACAAATGAGCTCGAGCTAGCTCCTACTCAGCTTGACACGATTCAATCACAGCTCTAATTTAAATTGTCTAATTTCTTGATGAGTACTACTAATGGTGGTGATTCTCAGATCAACATTGAGATTGAAGTTGTTGAGGAAAGCTCATTAACATTATTGTATCATCAATCAAACACCATATAAAAAAGATTAAAACCAGAAATTAAACCAACAACAACAAATTAACAAATTAATCCCACTATAAACATGAATCCTTCGGGAATATGTGTCAAATTCTCATTTAATTCAAGTATACTAAGATCATTTTTTATACATTTTACCCAAGTCTTTTTAGGTCTACCTCTACAATAAAGGAAAATGAGTTTGAATTTTTAAACTTATTTGAGTAAAATTGCTTTTTAATTTGAATTCAAAATTAGGGTGAAGTCTGGTGGGTCGTCTTGTAATTTAAAGTTATCTAGCTTGTTATTTGTAGATATAATTTTCACTTTTTATATAATTTGTTTAAGAGTAGATGAGATCATATCATTAATGCAATATTTAAAAGGCATGGATTCTACATAAGTTCAATTTGAATGTCTATCGATTCTTCTCTCTTTTTATCCTTCTCTGCTCTTTCATGGGTCCTACAGCAAGAAAACTTAAGTGTTTACTTATATGTATCGGATAAAATAGCAATAAAACCGATGGGTACAAGACCGCTTGTTGTCATTATTCTTCTCTCTCTATTACAAATTAGTGTGGCTCCTTGTTTGCTTGAGTGCCTATGAATGTCTATTTAAACGTCCTATGGCAACTAAAGGAACTAATCCAGAGCAAGGCAACATCATAGGCACTCAAGGCCCAGAAAGTGGGCAGTTACCCATGAAAACTTAAGTAAACTTAAATTAGATGATCGAAAAATCATAAACTAATTGGTCAGCTAAATATATGAATGAAAATTACTCATATATTTCTGATTTCTAAAACTTATAAAAACTTCAAATAAAACCCTAACCTAAAACTATTACTCGCTCCCCTTTGATGATTCACAACTCACATCATTGGTTCATCATAGAGCTCACTAAACTCACCATCTCTAGCCTATAATACCTTTCATCAACTTGATTTGAACCACCTCTGACATCCTCAATGCCTTTCTTGCTACACTCCTTACTAATAATTGACTCAATTTGATCACTCATAGTTTGCTATGCTCCTCACCATCACACTTTTCGGCATCAAATGAAGAAGCCATAGATCTCGAGTCTCAATTGCAGGATGATGAGTTCTACTTATGGTTGCATGGTGAACTCAACATCCTTCTAGGCTACTACAAGGGATAAATCTAGAAAAAAAATTTGTATTTTTTCCTAGTTGTTATAGTTCAATTAATATTTTTGAGATCTTAGCAATTTAGATGTTAGTTTTGTTTTTATATACAATTCAATATTCCTATAATACTTTTGTTTATCCCTATATGTCAATAATCAATTACTATGTGCAAATACTTCTTAAAATGAAGGAATTTGGATACACAAGGATGAAGTTGCTAGCATCAACATCTTAGAAAAGCACGAAAAGGCTTGGAAGCAACATGGATACTCCATAATATTAGATACTTGGAAATAACAAAAAAGGTGGTGCTTTGAATATTTTCTTGTTCATGGCCCTTATAGTACATTATTCTTAAGTCAATGGATGCTTTTGATACTATTAAGTGGTAAATTATTGTTCAATTATTTAGATATAGTGATTGAGGAGGTATTTCAAAAAAAAAATATTTTTCAAATTATAACAGATAATGGTCTAAGTAACATGAATGCTACAAAAAAGATTGGCATAGAAAAGAAAATATTTTTATTGGACACCATGTGAAGCACATTGTATTGACTTTACATTACAAGACATTGGTTCTCTTGGGTCCTCTTGCTTTTAGCACTAAGAACGGTGCACGACTTATGAATATTCTAAGAGAAGTTGACTCATATATGAGAAAATATGGGTAAATCAATGCATTGATGGATTTAACAATGAAAAGAATAGCTTTCAACTAAGAAAACAATGAAAATAAATATTGATCTACCTGAAGGAAAATTGATGAAAAATGGATAATATTTTCAAATTATTAAAAAGCTTACCGTAACTTTAACTTTATTTTTTAAAACTCTAGTATTAACATAGAAACTTAAGATGTTGATGCTTGAATTGTTACCATCTAGCCTTCAAATGTAGGTCAATGAAACTTGTGGCCCAAAGTAACCTAGTTTAAGTTGACTTGCCTAGTGCATGGAGAGCTTCTTGGAATCTTGATAATAATTATATATTCACCCATAAAATTATAGAATTTAAGTGAGTTGAGTCTTGGTACTAGTTAGATCAACATATTAATCAATATTTCACTGAGATTATATTTTATTAATGAAGTTTAAAATTTCTAGTGTAAGAAAATACACATCAATATGCATATTCAAAAATTATACATTTAGAAGACAGCTTACATTTTGCAATACAATAATAGAATGGAGTGTAATTGTCAATAGCAAGAAACAATGTGTATTATAGCTGATAGCATAACAAATTACACCTCTTATGTTATTTGCATATCAAAGCAGGAGTGGGCAAAACAACATGCTCTATTTTGTTAGTTTGATTTCTCAACCACTCCATTGTGAAAGCTAGTGGTGTGTACAAGAATCTACAATATTCAAGATCTATTTATTAAAAAAAAGAAATAAATCTTCATCTAAGCAAAGCATACTTGCATATGACATGGAAATTTACAGGTATAAAGAAGATCATGATTTGGTAAATGGTATCGATTAAGATGATGAGGCTATTTTAGTGTATGATGATGACGATTCCCAATATGAAAGTTTAGGTTTTATAAATATGGAAGTTAAAACAAAGCATTCTTTATGTTTTGATCTTAAGCTCCAAAGCTTGACAATGTATTTTGATATTATGCATTGTTAAGACCATGATAGCTTTAATTGCAAATCTAATTGTTTTGTCATGATGGTTGATTGTTCAATTTAATTATCATTCATTAACCTTCATACATGTTACATATTTTATTATGTGACATGTATTTAAAATATTAAGGTATTATTTAAGTTTTTTCTGTATTGTGTTATTTTTAAAATAGTTGCTTCTGGGCCAAGTGCTATACATTATGTCTATAGAAGACTCTTGAATTATAGCAGTTTACGTGTTCTTGACAAGTATGAAATGGAGTAAATGTAATCAAGCATGGTCCATGCAAAATGAAGTCCAAAACCTTTCCAATTCAATTTGTAAATGTAGATTACTGGCAATTTTCCTTTTAATATAATTCAAAATATAAAATCCAACAACATCAATAAGATAGCCTCCAAACTTTTTCCTAAGCATGTTGATAGCTAAACAGTTTGATTAGAACAAATAATACAATAAAAAAACATTTGAAATTGAGAAATCTATTGTAACTCTACAATAGAAAATATGGATGAGAGTAAAGAAACACCAAATTTTCTTCAGTTTAAATTCATGTCCATATGGTAGATGTTGCATTATGTTATTCATATTCCAAAGCAAAACAACACGCTGAAAATTCCTATAATGCATTGTGATGAGAACATCAAGTACCTTTCGAAGTGCAACAAGACTGAAGAGTCCTAGAAAGCTAACAACAAACATGAAACCTATCATCCAACCCAAGGATGGGTTTTTTACATCCTCTGGTCTGTTACCAGGATAATCCTTTCCTATGAGTTCATACGTCCTTTGATCCATAGAAAGCATGTAAGAGCCAAAACCCCCTGCGAAAGAAAGTTATTAAACATATACCTCATGAAACAAATGCAAAATCATAGTAAATACAATATACCACTAAAGCAATGATAGAGAGCAACTTTAAGGGTTCATTTAGGCCAGCTGCCACTTCTTATAATATTTGTTGTAAACTGTTATAGGGAAATCAACTAATTTTAAAAGATATTGTGGCTATTATAGTTTTATCTTTTTGAAATGTCAGACAACAACTTTCTTATAGCTACTACTCTCCAGTAATATCTAAATTTAAAAAAAAATATGATAAAACAGTAACCAAACAACAATGTGGCAATAGTTTGAAAAGTAAAATAGTAAAAAAGTTACCCAAAATGGGCCATAAATATTTGTAAATCATGGCACAATATAACTCACTTTGAATACAAGTAAAAGAATAGTAAATGCAGTGCAGATTAATAACATATAATGAACGAGAATGAAATCAATGCCAACTCTAATTTTCAAAAATCATGACTAGGAAAGTAAGTGGTTCTTGCAGAACTAAGTAACGTGGAATTTTTTAGATAACTGGATATAAATTGAATGTTTTCACTGAGATAAACAAAATAAATTTTTCTAAGAAGTTATAGAAGAGAGAAAAGAGATGTTAATTATAAACTCCAAGTTATGATCCTGGACACGAAGTATTCCAGGTAGGATTCAAGCTCACATAAGTACTCATGCGTCAAATGCGAAATACCATGTATTATGAGTATCCAGAATATTGAAAATTCATAGAAATAACAAAGAAAAAACAAATTTTCAACGGAAAAATATGCAGCCAAAATAACGACATCATCAATTGCAGGAACTTTACTTCCACAATCAATAAATCAAAATCGTGGATATTTGAAATGGAACTTAGATTTGCCTTGCTATAGCACCGAGTTAACATATAAATAACCAAAACAACACATCACACACACACACACACACACACACACACAAAAAAACATCTAAACAAAGAAAAGTGAGCTCACCACTGAATGCCAATCCATAACAAGCAACCACACAAGTCTGGATGACTGTGTTTTCCTGCCGTGTGAAGGGGGTAACCCGGAAACCTAGATTCTCAAGAATTCCCGTCCAGCTCCTCACGAAGAAGAAGCCCAGCAAACCGGCAGCAACATTTAGAGATGGGATAACGCCGACGGTAAGGTTGAGCTTGTGGGTTATAATGCAGAACAGGCAGCCAAGCAAAGCGCTAACGACCAAACCCCTCACTGTTATCTGTTCTTTCCACGGTGGAATCGTCTCGAAACCATCGGCGATGCCTTCGACTGCTTCCTCCGCTGCCGGAGGCAGCATCGGCTCCGTTATATCAACCGCCGTTCCCATCCCCAACAACCTCCCTTGAGAAAGAGGGCAGCGAATAGACGGGATTGGATGGAAGGGGAAGAGAGAGATCCGACAGAAGAGTAGGGTAATTGGGGATCTAAGACTATGGATGAGCGAGACGAAGCTGGCTGTTGCTTCGCGGCATCGCCTTGCTTCTCGGACCATAGAATCGTTAAATTTATTGTTTTTAGGCCCAAACAATTGACCAATTGGCACAACAATGCGTACAATTGCCGCTGCAGTATAGGTATATAATTATTGTTTTTCTTAAGGGTGACTTATAAATCTTAAAATTTGTTGTTTGACCTTCTTAAATGGAAGGAATTATTTTTTCTTATCGTCTTAAATGCAAGAGATGGCCGATGGGGAAATTTATCAAAATTAAACATAAAAAAAAGGTGAATCACGCGTCTAGGAAATAATATTATTAAATTTAAAATTGATGATATTATTTTTAAAATTATAAGAGAAAAAATAATTCTATCATGAAAAAATTATATTATTTTTTTACATGTGTGAGTTATTTATATTTTTTTTTTGCAATTTACTTACATTATTACAAAGATAAATAACAAATTTTAAAAATGCAAATGATAAATATGTAAATCAGCTTTAGCATATTTTCATTGTCAAGGATTCATCCACATCCGTGAAGATAATACTGTCCTTCAAAATAATGCAAAATAACTTTTAATAGAAGTTTACTTAAATATTAGATGCATTTAATTTTATAACTCTTATTTCAATTATGAGTTTAAGATTTATCTAAACATATGTTTGTATTTGAGTTTGGAGCCCCGCATTCCGATACTCAACTGGCCAAAAATATATGTAAGTTTGAAATTAAGTTATTGGTGTGCACATCACACACATTATATCATTCAGCACACATCCATATCTCGAAACCCTTCGATTGCATTTGTCCTTAGTCATCACTCTTGCTATCTTCTATGGCACGGATGAGCTTGTGCTTGCCATCATTCTATTCCACTTGTTTGCAAGCTTATCCAAACACATGTTGTCATCACTTTCTCTAATGTGTATCATTATCTGTTAATGTGAGCACCCATGCTCGCCATCTCCTTATTCCTCGTGCATGCCCTTCCATGCTCACAGATAGGGGTGTAAACGAGCCGAACTCGAGCGAATGCATTGTCAGATTCGCTTTTATATTATTTTTTTTGTTCAAATTGGCCGTGTTGAAATAGTTTATATTGTTGTCGAAAAAATATTCGTTCGCTCGTGTTCGAAATTAGCTCGATTTATTTTTTTATAATTTTTATTTTTTATTTTAATTAATTAAAAATAATTATGAAAATCTTATGCGAAAACTGAAATACTATTAAAAATTAAAGCTAAAAAATATACAATTATATACAACATAATTATTATTTTTACACTGAAAGCTTTGTTATACAAAAAATTAAAATTAGAGATTCATTCAAAGATTTAAAATCAAAATTATATACAGTTAAAATTTATGTTCTTAAATTAAATAATTTTCAAGAAGAGATTCAAAAATTATTTTTTACATAAAATTGAACACAACAAAAGAAAATATGAGTTAGGACCGTAATCACACACATACACTCTTCTCATTTAATAAGCTCAAAAAATTGCAACTCCAAGCTATACATAATAAGCTAAAATAAATTCAACCTAAAATTTTATATGATCATATACAACTTACAATTTTAAAAATAAAAGTTAAGAAAATACAAAATTTACAATTTCCAAATATCAATTTCTAATCAAATCATTTGTCACTTTAATGTCACAAAAGTTTTATAGTCTTCAAACTTTCCTATCTTCAATCCAACCAATCTTGAATCTTCAAATCAGACCAGACTTTATGTAACAAACTAAAAAAAATTATAAAATAAATATTACGTGAGCAAACTAAAATAAATAATCATCACGACACTTAATTAGTATGAATATTGTACATTCAAAAGACGAAAATGAAATATTAATATTAATAAGACAGGATCCGTAAAAAAAAAAGTGAAAATAAGTATAGCATTGTTCAAATTGACAAAATAAAATCACAAAATGACAATAAAATAAAAAAAGATGATAAAATGAAAGATTAATATTAATAAGACTAGGATCTGTAAAAAAAAAATAAAAATAAGTGTAGTTTGTTCCCAAATCGACAAAAAAATGAAATCACAAAAAATGAAAAATCACAAAAAAATAAAAATAAGCGAAGCATGTGTTCAAAAAAATCCAAACTATTAAGTATCCATCGCTATCATCAGATTAAATGATAGACATCCGAAAATTGACAAAATATAATCTCAAAACATTAAATTAAATATTTGAAAATACATACCCAAATTTAAGCTGTATCTCATACATCTATTTATAGTTTTTCATCATAGCATTAATGTGTAATATCACAAGTGATACATTAATACACAAGATCTGTTCCCAAATCACCAAGTGTAGCAAAGATCAAAAAATATCTTATCATAGCCATTAATGTGTAATATCACAATTACACATTGGTAGATCTGCTCCAAATTGACCAAGTGTACATCAAAATATCTTACCATATTGATTATCACAAGTGATATTACACATTAATGGTAAAGATTCGCTCCAAATCGACCAAGTGTACTGGGATCCGAAAATTACATCATCTTCGATAAAAAAAAGGAAAGAGTTGTTTAAGTGTGATAATTAAGGCGATGAATAGTAGATAAGACACTACCAGAGATTTCGCTCATTTGGTGAGAACTTTTATATCTGTTCAGTTTCTTATAGAAGCCCCATAGTTAATTACCCTCCCAATACCGGAGAGAGCACTTTCGATTAAAAGACAATTAATCGTTAAATAACTTGAGTATATAATTGCGTGAGTTTAGAACTTATGAAATTTATTATTTTAACTTAAAACTTTTGTGGGGGAACGATGACGCTCATCAAGATCCCATGGTTCATTATCCCCTATCGCGATCCACAGTAATGCAGGAGGAGGTGACCAACCTAATCGATCCTCACGAACACTTGTCGGGCCGCGTGTCCTTGTGAACTAGGGTGGAGTTTGTCTGGGGACAAATATAAGTCAACCTTACTAACATAGGGCTTTTGCCCAACCAAATACATTCTACATTTCATACTCAAAGAGCAAAGTTGGGAACATACGCGGGCCGTGACCGTAATTTAGTGGTGCCATATCGCTGAACCACCCAGGGTCGTCAGAACCGCCATTTATGTGGTGCCATATCACAGAAAACCACGCGGAGAAACGCCAATCCCCACGAGCTTTAAAATATTTGGTATGGAAGTAATTATGTATTTAATTGACATCAATTTCAAGCAAAAAAGTTTTCTTAATTTGTCACCAAGACAAACAATTGGAGGGTGGATTTATTTTATTTATTTTTTTAGTTTTAATTTAAATAATTCATTTCATTTTTTTTATTTATATATTTTTTTTTTGTGTGTTATTTTCTTTGAATTTTGATCATTTTATGATTAATTTAGATTTGAATATATGATCATTTATCATTGAAATTTTAATTATAATTACCCTTCTTCGATCCAGTGTCAATATCAATCGATAGACCTTGTCCACTCGGCTCTGTTTTCTACAGAGGATGGGGTTTAAATTCATTATCTCAAGAAGTATAATCCTTCAAAACCTTGTCCACTGTTTGAACACATAGAGGATCGGGTTTGGGACTTTTCTTCGAGAATTTGAATTTTAGCTAATGTGTTAGTTGGTTCATGTTGTATTATATGACGTAATTAGCTTCGATATTATTAATTTGAAATTCTTATAATATCACATTTTTAGGTTTTGTTAACTTATTCAAGACCAAACCGGATGATATAGATTCTGTCTTTGTATTTGACTTAGTATTTACCCAACATGCATATGAATATCTCTTTTGAAAATTGTATGGACATTAAGATGTCTAATGTTGAAGTTTTGATGTCAAATTTTGATTTTTTGAGTTTTGTTAACTGGTCAAGACCAACGGATTATGTAGATCTGTTCTTTTGTTTTATACCTAGAGTCTCTATTGTTTGAACACTTCAACATACATACAGTATCTCTGCTCTTTTAAAATGTTGTATGGACATTGAATGTCTAGTTGAAATATATGTTCAATTGCAAGCTTAGATTTTAATATGACATTTTAGGTTTTGTTAACGGACCCAAACCAAGACCAAACCGATGTAAGATCGCTTTTTGTATTTGACTTAGTAATTACTCCAACATGCATATGGATATCTCGTTTTGAAAATTGCATGGACATTAAGATGTTTAATGTTGAAGTTTCGATGTCAAATTTTGATTTTGAGTTTTGTTAACTTGACCAAGACCAAACCGGATTACGTAGTATTCTGCTCTTTTGTATTTGACTTAGTAATTACTCCAACATGCATACGGGTATCTGTTCTTTTGAAAATTGCATGGACATTAAGATGTCTAATGTTGAAGTTTCTATATCGAATTTTGATTTTTTAGTTTTATTAACCCGGACCCGGTCCGAAGACCAAACCGGATTATGTAGTATCGTTTTCTTTATTTTTATCTAACTTGCACATGTCCCATGTACAAAATCAGCAAGCATAAAGGGGTGAAAATAATTGATTTAGAGGCCTATATGTTCATAAGTAAGGTAATGGACCCAAAATGGGCTTAGGCCATTTGATTTAAAGCTAATAGCCTCTCTTATGTTAAAATCACCAACATAAAGGGCTGAAAATAATTGATTTAGAGGCATATGTTCATAAGTATAATGGGCCCAAAATGGGCTTTAGCCATTTGATTTAAAGCACAAATTTCTCTTTATGTATAAAATCAGCAAGTATAAATGGCTGAAAATAATTGATTTAGAGCCCATATGATCATAAAAGTAAGTAATGGCCTAAAATGCCAGTAATTTGATTTAAGCTAATCTCTCTTTATGTTGCAAATCAACAAAAGGTGAAAATAATTGATTTAGAGGCCCATATGTTCATAAGTAAGGTAATGGGCCCAAAATGGGCTTAAGCCATTTAATTTAAAGCTAATTTCTCTTTATGTATAAAATCAAAGAAGTATAAATGGCAAAAAACAATTGCTTTGGAAGCCCATATGACCATATACCATAGCCCATTTATTTCTCTTGAAAAGGGAAAGGGAATATAAAAATATGAGTAGATGTCATATTTCATTTAAGAGAGGAAGTGGATTAATTAAAATCCACCCCTCACACATGCAAACTCATGGCAAGTGGGGGACACAAACCCATTAAATTTATTAAGGAGGTATGGCAAAGACTTTACTTTCCTTTTCAAAGAAAGGGATAAGGATGCACAAGGGCATGCCACATGTCCATGCATGTGCATGCACCATGACAAGTGGCATCACCTTAGATGATTCCCTTGCATTTTTATGACAAGGCACCTTATGTGTCAAGATGATAGCCATAGATGAGAAGAGAGGGAGGCTAGAAAAATCTATAAATAGGAGGGGAATTCCTTCTCATAAAATCCTCACACACTTCCTACTCTCATTTCTTTCCTTTTCTCCCTTGATTTCACAAGTTTGAGTTCTCTCAAGCTTATAAGAGAGCTAAGTTGTGTCATAAAAACTTGTAAGTTTTTACCCTCCTCCCTTCCTTCAGCAATTTTCCATTTTTTTTGGTATTTTTATGATGGATGTCATGTCAAAATGTTTCATTTCATGTATGTCTTCCCCTTGATATATTTCTTTTTTTTATAATCATGTGTTGATCAATGTGAAAATGGATATATGGAGTAAAAGATAACATATTAAACATGTATTTAAGCACGTGTTCTAAGCATGTCTAATAGCATATCAAGCTAAGTAGGGTATTAGAACCAAAGATCAACAAATACATGTCACAAGCATAAGCATCCATTTGTATTCTATTTGCCACACTTCATACACATGTTAAGCATGTAAAGGGGACTAAGGATTCAATATTCATCAAACTAAGCATGAATAGTTGTTGCATAGGTGTCATATGACATGAAAAGTAAGTTAAACACATAAGCATATGCATAAAAAAATACTTAAGCATTTTTTACCTTTCCCCTTTTTTTTAAAAAAAAATTTCTACCTCGTCATCCCCATTTAAGGCCGGAGACTAAGCCACCACGCCAAGAAAGGCGTGCATGGTAGGTCGTGACACTCAAAGTTTATTTACCACGCCAAGAAAGGCGCATGGGGTTATAATATACATAGCATCTGAATCCTTATCTCCGTGCTTATCAAAGTTTACACCTCCTCCTCAGGGTTGCCATGAGATCGAAGCCACCACGCCAAGAAAGGCGGCATGGGTGGTGTCGGAAAGCACAAGCATTTCCTATTAATATGATATCACATATGCAGAGAAGATGAAATTGGTTATGATCAAAGTCTCACCACGCCAAGAAAGGCGCTACCGGAGACACCGCACCAAACTTTGATAGCTAGCATTTCCCTGTTAATATGATATCACATATGCAAGTATGCAAGAATGAAACTCATAGATAATAGCAAGTAGTATAATCAAATCCCTTTCTATTAATTTGATTTCAACTTGCATATGAAAGACATGACATATATATAATTCACTTCATGGAAACCAATTGAGGCAAAGTGAAGCATGAAATTCATGGGGAGAACGAAATAATATGATATTTAAGCCATACATCCTTCCTTATCAAATTTTCAAACTTAGGCTCAAAATAAAAGAAATTTTCAGCAAGCACCACGCCTTTAGATAGCAAGCTACTTGATTTCCCTTAGATAAGAAAGTTTTTCAAGCCTTATACTCATCCAATAACAAAATGATCGATTCCCCCTTAGGGGGAAAATATTTTCAAACATCTTGGCCATTAAATAGCAAGATGATTGATTCCCTTAGAGAAAAGAAATTTTTCAGCATGCATGGCCTTTAGACAACAAGCTAACAATTTTCCCATTAGATAAATGTTCTCGCGATGCTTATGCCCATTAAACAAAAAATGATTGATTCCCCTTAGAGAAAAGAAATTTTTCAGCATGCATGGCCTGTAGACAAGCTAACAATTTTTCCATAGATAGAAATGTTCTCGACATGCTTATGCCCATTAAACAACAAAATGATTGATTCCCAGAGAAAGAAATTTTTCAGCATGCATGGCCTTTAGACAACAAGCTAACAATTTTCCCTTAGATAGAAATGTTCTCAGATGCTTATGCCCATTAAACGAAAATGATTGATTCCCCAGAGAAAGAAATTTTTCAGCATGCATGGCCTTTAGACAACAAGCTAACAATTTTCCCCTTAGAAATGTTCTCGACATGCTTATGCCCATTAAACTGAAAATGATTGATTCTCCTTAGAGAAAAGAAATTTTTCAGCAAGATAAACAAGTGAGATCTATAGGAAGCAAGCAAGAAAAATGGTTCCATACATTATCCCCAAAGCATTTTCAGAAGATAAACACCATAAAATCAGATAATAGGAAATAAAATGAGATTTGGGCCATACATCATCCCAAATCCCTAAAGGAAACTCCCAAGCATAAGATATATATTCAAGAAAACCCTAACTTCCAAAGAAGCTCAAATGCAAAACAAGCAGTTAGAGAAACAACCGGAGGTTTCTAATGCTAAGTAAGGGAGGAAAAGGGGTTTTGGTTGGGGTTCTGTAAGGCTCATGATCCCAGCTCTTCACTTATGCGGATTGACTGAGGAGAGGAAGGAAGAATCGTGAGAAGGAGAAGAGAGAACAGAGGAGAGTTCTTTCGCTGAGGAGGAAGCACTGCACAGAGCTTCTGAGGACCGAGCAGAACGAGCTAGAAGGGAGAACGCGTAAGCTTTTGCCAGAGAGGGAGGATCGAGAAGAGAGCGAAGCAGCAGCTGAGGAGGTCAAGAGGGAGCTTTCAGGAGAGAGAAGAGAGCAAAACGAGAGAGGGATTTGAATGAGGGTCAACGCCTCGCTTTTGGCCTTAGCAAATCGCTTTTCATCACGCCGCAACACAGAACTGCTGGCCGGGGTTAGGTAGGGATCGAGCGGATTTATAGGACAAGCCGCCATTATCGCTTTAATTGCGATTTTATTACTTTTGACAAACCCCAGCAATAAGGGTGTCAATTTGCAGTTATGCAACGCGAACGGCGACCGCTTCGGATCGGAGGTTGTTCGACAACGCGTACCGGCAAAAGTTTAAATTGGTGCCGCTCCAATTGCTCGACGCCGCACACTTTGCCGATTCGGACGCGAAGGCGTCGTTGATAGTCTCGACGCTTTGACGACGGCCGATCAATTTCGCAACGGAGGTCGCTTAGACGTCGGGCTTCGACTGATATGCGATAATTTTATTAAAATTTGATTTTAATTATTTGATTGATCCTTAATTGATTTGATACTTTCTCATTTAATTAAATTTGATGCTTTTAGCATTATGGTCACTCCTTGAATTGACAATTTAGATCTTACATAGCCTACAAGGATGCAAAGAACAAAACCATCCAAAGATATGTAATGCAAAAGAGCAAAACAAGAAGCAAACAAAAGAACCAAACCAACAAGCAAACAAAGGACCCGAAAATTGAACAAAGAACCAAACCAAAACAAAGGACCCAAAAAATGAAAGAAATGCACTCAATAGTCCCAACAAATTCAATTAATTTAAACGCGTTATGTAATCGGAGCAAAGAGAAAATAAAGAAAGAAATTTTTATTTATTTGTAAAACCAAAATAAGGGCATTTATCTTCCTAAAAGTGTAGCAACAAAACTAAGGTTTTTTGAAAAGCTTCAAGACTCACCGTTCACTAATATCACTACTAGCATCATAGCATCTATACAATCTACTCACTTTGTTGGACATCAAAACATGGATTAATAGTAGATGAATTTTCCCACATTCCCATTTACCCTCTGGAAGCCAACACCAAATTCGAAGCTTCTACAATATACAGGATAAGCTTTTTTGAAAAGCCAAGGACTGATCACTTATAATTAAATTATAATGAAGAATTGAAAACACCAAACTTAACTTGTTTTAATAGTCAAACAGATTCAGTTGATATATGCAATCAAAGTAACAAGTTGAAATAATTGAAAACACCAAACTTAACTTGTTTTAATGAGATAACTAGAAAAGTATTTCTTTGAAAAAAAAGCAACAAGTAAAATCGGGAAGAATCTCATGCCAGCTAGACATTCATTCAGAATTAAAGGAAGGAAAGAAATGTTCTATAGATTTGAAAGCAAGCGATGAGAAGTAACACTAACACTAACAATAATGAACAATAAGAATCTCATGCCAGCTAGACATTCATCCAGAGATCGCATCCAGAGGTTCGGCTATTGCTTACAGATATTATCATTGCAATTTGCAACTCGCAAAACTCACAACTAGTAAGACTCTTGCTAAGAAGAGTAGAAATTGGATTAATCTTAAAGAATATTAATGTGGCTTTACCAGGGAAATGGGATTGATTTATGGTAAACCCATAATAATGGATAGACAACAAATTTTTAGTTGCCTTTGTTTCAACCGTCAACATACTAAATTACACAAACAATGTAGAGTACAATATCAAGAAGATTACAATAAAAAATAATGATCAAAACATGATAAAATAAAATGTATTACACTTACGATATTATTAAAGAAATTGTCTATTATAGACAAATTAACCTAGGTGTCCGTCCCTAAAGTAAGGGTTCACAAAAAGATGAAGGTTCTTGAATCCTCAAAACAAAATAAGAAAAAAAAATAGACTTAAAATTTTTATTGCCCTTTTCATTCAACATAAAAAACAAACAAGCCACAGAGAACATCAAACCAAGAGTAAAAATAATAAATTTAACATGTTATTCAAAGCAAGAAAAGAAGCATAGCATTTCATGAAAAATATATGGCATATGCAAGCATTGATAAAAATAAAGAACGGGCATATAGGGATGCAAAGCACTCAACTTGAATCTAGCTCCTCAAGGAAGTACATCAAGAAATTGGATTTATCTTCTTCACAATAATTTCGACTATTAACCCGAGTCATCTTAAAGATACCTACCTCCCATGACGCAAAGGATAAATCAAAAGTAAGAGTTAACAAAAATTGTAAGAGAAACCAATTTAGCTCAGTAATGTAGCTTGTTTGGTGAGGACGTGACTCACCTGATCGAAAATTTTTAAGAAAAATGGGATTACGGCTTATGGGCGAATAGCAATGGTAGAACATTAGCAACATCAAAGGCAGCAACAATGCCATTAAGAAATGGTAGAAAATGGCAAAAAAAAATTTAAAATAAAGATTTCCAAACAAGAACAATAAAAGCTTAATCACCTAAATGCAAACACACGGGAGGAATGTAAGCTATGTGAACCCCCAAATGAACAAAGCAATGGTAGAACATTAGCAACATCAAAGGCAAGAACAATGTCATTAAGAAATGGTAAAATGGCAAAAAAAAAAAATTTAAATAAAGATTTCCAAACAAGAACAATAAAAGCTTAATCGCCCTAAATGCTAGGGAGGAATATAAGCTATGTGAACCCCAAATGAACAAAAAATGATACATTCCGCTTTCTGACCCAAAAAAAAAACATTACATCTTGGAAAACATGTCATTTGTGAAAGATGCTATCCCAATCCATTCAACAAAACACAAACCAAATACAAATACCTAAATGAACTAAAATCATCACAATGTATTAGGGCAGAAAAGTCGAGAGGCAGAGACGAGAGAGAGTCGAGAGGCGGTCGAAATGCTTGAACCAGTCGAGACTTACAGATTAGAAAAGTCGAGCGAGAGGCGAGAGTCGAGGGTCATCTGAAATGCGAACGAGAGATAGGGCAATATCGATATCGTCAGCTCCGCCTGTTCTTATTTTAAATCCTGCTAATATAAATTCCTACTGGGATTAACTAATACCACCTAAACTTAAATAGTAAGAAGCATAAATGCATAATTATAAAAACCTATAATAATAATTACTAATATATTTTAGCTAATTTTATTTAAAAAATTTTAACTAATTTTATAATTAAATTAAATATCAATTTTAAAATATTTAATGACATAAATATAAAATTTAATATAAATTCTTTATTTATTTCGAGCTAAATCGAGTAACACAACGAACAAAGGATTGTTCGCTCATTTATAAATCGAAATATTTGTTCGCTCATTTACTTAACGAACGAAATAAGAATAAATATCGATAACACGAGCCGTTTCAGAACAACGAGCTTTTGACGTACTCACGTATTAGACATCTAATCTAGATCTTAATTTATCATCATTAATTTGCATGTGAGTTTGAATGATACACACTATTGACTCAAACAATAATTTATTGTAATTGATCTCAAAATTGATTAAGACTAGTTGTTGAAGTTTTGGACCCTATGGCCACAACATTATATGTACCTTTGTCACTCCTCTCATTGTCATCCATAGTGTTCATTGTCCTAGTTGTCCAATTGTCGCAATAAAGCTCTCTATTTGGTGGCTCTTATTTACCAGATGATGGCAACAACGGTAGGCTCCCTAGTTAGATGAACTATAAGGTTTAATTGGAGTAGTTAGAATCTTTTAGAGGTGAACATTAATGTATGTACAAAAGGCAAGTGACCTCGATGTATATGCATCATGCATCATAAAGACTTTTTTCATACATATCGGTAGCATTTCATGCATATCATTAAGATTTCATGGAATGGTTTTCAAAATTTTATGGGTAGAATAAAAAGGCCCTATCTAGTGGGTATAAGTTATATTGTATCATTTGTGTCTCTATTCTTTATAAATAAGCATTACTGAGGGTATTAATATGGTATTAGGAATCTTCTCTCAATTTAAATATTTTCTCTATAGTTGCTCCGAAAAATATAATCCCGCTTTTTTATAATTTAATTCTTTAATCTCTTCCTTGAGGTTTGTTGCGTGTTAGAAAATCGCCATGGGTAAAAAAGTTTACTTAGCTTCATCAAGAGTCCAAAGACACACACATGTTTGAAGAATTAATAATAAAAACCTGAATTTTACGTGAAAAAATCTCAAAAGAGGAAAAAATCTGGCCTAGCAAGAAAAAAATCTTCCACTATGTATCTATAAAATTTTCTCGATAACGATTAATCAGAGAGAAATAAATGAATCTCGACCAAACAAACATATAGTCATGGTTAGGTCAGAATGCCAATGGTAGTAGATGATGGTGAACAATGGGTCACGACGATGACGCCGTGGCGGTGGTAAATGGCTGAGATGCCGATAAGCGGCATGACCGGAGATCTGTGGTCGACAGAATGCTCGGTGATCGCAGGCGATCTACCGGCGATGACAGCGACGGGTCGCCGCCTGAATGTAATGGTAGTCGACGATGGCAATAAGTAGCGGGATGATCAGCGACGATAGAACCGATAGATGGCGAGATGACGCGACGGTGACCGACGACGGATGACCGACGGGTATGCAGCTGGCTACGGTGGGTGGGCAAACGACGAGGGTGGTCGGCAAAGGACGATAGTCAGCGGGCGACCGGCACAGAATGTGGCGGGGATGACCAGCCGATGATGGTGGTGACGTGACAATGACCGATGGTCTACGGCGGCCGCCAAGCAATGGCGGCGTGGTGGTTGGTGGTGACGGGTGGTGAACCGCCGAGTGGTTGACGATTATGGTTGGAGGATTTTCAAACTTTAGACTTTAGCTTGCCACCCCATATGAAGAATGAGGCTATTTATAGATTAGAGAAGACATTTTCGTAAATACATATAAAATCCAAACCACTCCTCCATCGGACGGCTCAAAATAATTTTTTTGATCATTTGATGTATTTTAAGTATTTGAATGCTCAAATGAAGTCCGAATTATGAGATCTTGGGCTTGTTAGATCCGGCTCATCAAGTCGCTCGATTTGACTATAAACACTCCATGTTAAGAGCTATTTAGGGATTTAACTGATATCCCAAAGTTTCCAATGATATTTTGAGTGCTTGAACTCGACTAGTTTCAACTTTGGATCAGCTTGCTTTTAACATCAAGATTCGTGCTTCGACTAGTAGTATTTTAAGTGTCATATCAGTTGTCCCCTATTTTTGGATGACATTATCTCAATCATCCAAAAATATATATATCAAATAATTAAAAATAGCAAATTCTTCAATTAAATTTGCGGGTCCATTAACCATATATTTTGAGAGAACAGATCTTCATGGGAGCACAAGATTATGATCACAGAAGCGCGTGCAAGGCCGTAGATGTGTATGGGCCTGTGAGCAAGGTTTGGGATTATGGACCCATCCGGGCACTTCGGCGCTTGCACTTTTCTGAGCTAGCGGGCACTTGTGGGTGCCGGCTCGTGAAGCATGCGAACATCACGCCACCATGGGCCGGCGTGGGTGCTCGGCCTTCAGCCTGTGGTGCCTGGATCAGCGGAACAGAGGTGCTGGGTGTGTTGTCAGCGGTAGTCTGGCGCCGGTTCGATCCGGGTTCTGAATGAGTTTATCAGCCGGGTTACCTGGAATATGCAGCATGGTCGGGCTCCTCCATTGGTCGTGGGGCGGTCGGGTGTCGCATAGGCGTCATGCGTGGTCGTCGAGTGGAGCTTCAGCATGAGAGCGGCAGTCTTGGTTCATTTGATGCGCATGAAATGTCTGTTTTTGTCCATTTTGTCCATTTTCAGCAGTTTTTCTTTGATTTTTTACCTTTTTTCCCCTATAAAAGGTCAATAAAAACCCCCTAGGGCCAAGGGAGAAGGCACACATCTCATATGCTCTAGTGTTCCTCTTCTTTTTAAAAGAAGATCGTTCGAAAGCGATCAAATCCTGTAGTTCATACGGTGAGGCTACAGTTTTCCCTCGAAAGAGGCATCAACTATCGTCGGACCAGAAGTTGGGCCCTAGTTCATATGGCGCTCCAGTTTTTTTTCGAAGAGTCAACCTCCTCCACCGACGGTTTGAGGCGATCAAGGCCCATGTTTATCATCGAGGCTCGATTTTCCCTCGAAGAGATATCCTCGTTGGATGAAGATGCAGGCGATCAAGGCCCGTAGCTCATGGCGGTCGATTTTTCAGCGTCTATCCTCGTCGGATCGGGTTTGGAGAGATCAAGGCCCGTAGTTCATCTGGCCAGGAGCTCGTTTTCCCTCAAAAGGCGTCCGTCCTCGTCGGACCGGGTTCGGGATCAAGGCGTAGTTTATCTGGTGAGCTCGGTTTTCCCTCGAAAGAGGCATAAATTGTACTCGTTGGACCGACCGGGTTCAGAGGCAATGATCGGCGATGGTGGTTGACGGTGATGCCCGACGACGGTGGCCGGCGATAGTGGTCAACGGTCGACCGGCGCGTGGCGGCGGCATGGTGGCGGACCCGGCAACGAGTTTGGCAACGGAAAATTTTGATCTATCTGAGGTTGTTTGTTAGAGTGTTACTCGATGATATTAACATGTATGGAAGAGGTCAAATTGAATCCGCTGAGGATTTTTGACTTATCTGAGGTTGTTTGTCAGAGTGTTATTCGATGACATTAACATGTATGGAAGAGGTCATGGGAAGTCCACCAAGGACCTTTTGACCTATCTTAAGTATTAGCCAAAGTGTTATTTGACTTCTTACCTGTGTGGACTAGGTGCGGAGTTTTGACCTATCCGAGGTTGTTTGTCATAGTCTTTGCTCGATGACGTTAACCGGTGTGGAGTAGGTGCAGAGTTTTGACCTATCCGAGATTATTTGTCAGAGTCTTTGCTCGATGACATTAACCTGTGTTCGAATCAAAATATTTGTTTGTGGTTGTAGCCAAAGTTACTCCTTAACCTTTGCCTTTTTTTTCACGAGTATGATTGAAAAGTCATAATTTGCAAAGCTATATCTCTTCTCGATATTGAAATATCCTCCAACTTTGACTTATTTCTTAGGATGGTAATCGATTAGATGCTTATTATATTAACATAGGCGATCTTCTGAGATTAAGAGTTGCCCCAGGTTTAGACAAAATCTAAAGGAGCGAAGTTTGATGAATCTTCATTCTTCGCACTTAAAAGCTTGAAATGCTCCACCTCGATGTGGTTTTGATCTTGTTGGAAACTTAGTCTCCATACAAGATGAAATAATGGGAATCGATTTTCACAGATGGTCAAGCATGCGTCTAGAAAACTAATTACAGTAAAATTTATGCCTTAACTTCGCGAGTCCAGCACACACAGATGTTTGAAGAATTAATAATAAAACTCCAGAATTTTTACGTGGAAAAATCTCGAAAAGAGGGAAAATCACGCTGGCCCAATAAAATCTTCCACTATGTATTTATTTGAGTACAAAATTTCCCGATAATGGGATTACAATTGTATGTGAGAAGAGCGGAGATCATCGGGAAACATCGCCATATATAGTCATGGTTGCTTGATTCTAGTGGTAGTAGATGATGGTGAACATTCAGCGATGGCGATCGTCGGTGGTGGTGACCAACGGAGATGGCTGGCGATAGTCAGCGTGGCGGTGGTCAAACAATGGCGATGACGGGCCGACCGATGGTCAGCACGGACCGGTAGCGCCAATAATAGCAGTATTCAGCAAATGTGCCGTAGTCGTCAACAGAATGATCAGCGCAATGGTGGTAACCAGCGAAGATGTGATAATGGCTGCGTGCAACGGATGATAACCGCAGAATGAGCAGTGGAGATGCCAACAGTAGCAATGGCCCAGCCAGTAGTTTGGCCGTATGGATGGTCAACAGCGAAGCAAGGCGATAATCGAGGATCGCTATCGGTGAATGAGATGACAATGATAGTGGCCACGGTGATGGCGAAGCGATGGTCGGCAACAGTGATCGGCGATGACCGGCAATGGTGATGACCATTAATGGCAGTGGTGGCGGCATGGCGGTGATAATGAAGCGGTGGTTGGTGGTCGATCACCGTCGATGGTGGTAACGATTATGCTTGAAGGATTTTCAAGCTCTCTCTCTCTTTAGCTTTTCATGTGTGAAGAATGAGGGGCTATTTATAGATTAGAGATAAGGCATTTTCGTAAATACATGCAAAATCCAAACCACTCCTCCATCGGACGGCTCAAAATAATTTCTTTGATCATTTGATATATTTTAAGTATTTGAATGCTCAAATGAAGTCAAAATTATGAGATCTTGGGCTTGTTAGATCCAGCTCGTTAAGAGGCTCCATTTGACCATAAACACTCAATGTCAAGAGCTATTTAGAGATTTAACTGTTATCCCAAAGTTTTCAGTGATATTTTGAGTGCTTGATCTCGACTAATTTCAACTTCGAATCAGCTTGCTTTTGACATCAAGATTCGTACTTCGACTAGTAGTATTTTAAGTGACATATCAAGGTTGAGTCTTTTCTTCTTCATCGTTGAATAATCTCTTATTAGAAGATTGGAAAACTAACTTTTTAAATCGTCATGTTGATGTCGTCTTCTCATCCAATTTTTTCACTTTATCGCGAGCCTTTGCATGGTTGATTGCCACTTGAGTTTACGCTCACTAAGACTATTGGCTCTAGTACCTTTTATTGAATTAAAAACACTAACTAATAACCATAATAAATAGTGTTCTCAACTATTGAGTTTGAGATGTAATAATCCAAAGGTACTCATAAAGTAACTCACAATTTAATAATCTACTTTAGCATATTGTCTTAATTTGCAAATATCTTTAATGGTTTTTCATAATCTATCTTTTCAACTATCATATTAAATAGAAGGAATGCTATCATTTTCATTCCCTAATATGATATAATCATATTCTTTTTTCAAAGTACATGAAGTTATTTTGAATCTAGTACTTATCAACCATAGTCATATTACAACACGGTCTACTGTCTACTTTTTTTATTCTTTTTTAATCAAAATCATCTTACCGATGAATATAAAACTCTCTTCACTAAATACTTCTCTTAATTATAAGATAACTATATATGTGAGTGATCAATCAAGGCTTGATAATCTTAATAATATTGATCGAGAAATAGTATAATTCAATTTTTAAAATTTTTAAGGTAAAATGGACTAAGCTTATGACAAGTTTGCTAGACATAAATCTTTTGATTTAGAGGATCTTATTCTTTCTCTTTAACAACTTCTTATAGTTCATTATCAAATATGTAATAATTTTGTGGCTCCTTTGTGATTGAATGAGCTTACAAAGGTAGGTTACACCAACTTGTCAATCTTGAGAGTGATTATCACATGCCTCCAATAAATCAATGATATTTTATGAAAAGTTTCTTGTAATAATGGCAACCTCAATTTTGATGAGCTTGTCAAAAACATGAAAAGTCAAAGTGAATAAAACCTAAATTTTTTATTTTTCTTCTAAGACTAACTCGCTTAAAGTATCTAAATCATCAAATTAATTAACATTTCAAAGAACTATAATTTTAGTTATCAGATTCTTTCTAATAAATCTAGACTAATGAAATCAAATAATTTTTAACAAAATAGTACATATTTTTATAGATTTGATATTTATGTCAATTGGTTGGGCTCTATGTTAAATATAACCTATGGATATCATGATATCCCATTGTTGACCTCATTTTTAGAATGAGCTCTCAACCTCTCCATCTTAGACATAGGACTCCTCTGAGACACTAAGAGCTCCTTAGTCTTAAGATACTTCTAGTGATTATGTGAATATTTAACCTAATCTTAGAGACTTATAAGAGTTAGCCATAGGAATAGGTTATGCCTTTGGGGTGTTAGGAAAATTTTCATACCCTATAGCTTGAACCAAATCCTTGTTTCCTTCTTTCAAGTCCAACTTCAAATTCAAATAAGCCTCAAATCATAATCAACTTAAAAACCAAATCAACTTCAAATTAACCTCAATTTTAAATCAAATCTTAAATCAATTCCAACTTAATTGATTTTCTCAAACCTTAAATCAATTCCAATGGATTTTCTCAAATCATGAATCAATTATAAATGATTGACATCCATGATCAATTCCAATTCCAAAATCTTTCATAAGTCACTTAGATTTTTATTTCTTGCTCAAATCAGATTCAAATCACTTCAAACTCAAAAGATTTTCTCATACCCATTTATATTCTCATTATATTCACAAATATAAATGAAATATAAATACAGATATCTAAAACCAAATTCAAAACTCAAACTTAATTCTTATCAAAATCCAACTTACACCATTTCAAGTCAAATTCTTGAACTTAGCTAAATCAAATTTAAATCAATCCAACCCCTTGGATTTTCTTCATGATTCAATCAATCCTTTAATCATGAATCCAGATATAAATATAAACTTCAATCATCAAACCAAAACTAAATTCAAAACTCAAACCCATGTTCATCCTTTGAACTTGAAATTGTCAAATGAATCAAAACTCATTTGACTCCAAATCACTTGCAAATGGATTTATATTTCAATTATAAGTCCATATGTGAGTTTCATCAAACTTGAGTCATGCCTTGATCAAGTCAATTAACCCATTTAGGCTCACTTGACCCAAAGTGACCTAAAGTAACCCATTTTAAGCCAAATTCTAATCATACCCAAATTGGATTGAACTAAGCCCACCTAAGCCTCATATTGTGTGCAACAATCATCATGAGATGATCAATCACTCAAATTGGGTCAAACCAAGCCAAACCTAAGGGTTGACTAAGTCAACACTTAGCCAAAACGAAACTCAAACTAGCCAAAATCCACCATAGGACAAATTGATTGAAACCATCGATCTAAACTAGTTTATGATCAATGTTTGAACTTGACCAAGTCATCATTTGAGCCTAACCTAGCCCAATTGGTCACTTGACCCAACTTGACCCAACTTGACCTAAAAAGTCAGAATGTGTAAAATCTTGATCTAAGCTAAATTGATTACAACCAATGGGTCAAATTCATTCTAAACCATTTGTTGACTTGACTAAAGCCCCAATTGACCAACTAGATCCAACCTAGCCCAATTAACCATGAACCCAACTTGACCTAAAAGGTCAAATTGAGCCAAAATCAAATCAAACCAAAATTGATTAAAACTAAAGCTTGCAAAATATTTCAAATAACCAACCAAACCTAAAACAACCCATGACCTAACCCAATTGGGTCAAATGAGTCAAATTAGTCAACTTGACCCATTTTAATCTAAATGAAATCAAATGAACCTAAACCAAATATAAATCAAATTGAATCAAACTAATGTTATCAAAATATTTCAAATGGTCATATGAACTCGACTCAACCCTTAGTTTGACCCAATTTGACCAATTGGTCAACTTGACCTAAGTTGACTTATTTTGACCTAAATGGGTCAACATGAGCCAAATGATATCGAATCAACTCCAAATTTCTTGAAATTTGGCATAACCTAATTTCAAACTATTCTAAATCTGCCTAAATTGAAATCAAAGCCAAATGATCATTTTACCCCTAGGTCAAGGTGGTCAAATCCTTTTCATGACCACTTGGCACCCTCTTAATGGACCAAATGGACACTAATGAGTGTGGTGCACATGACCCTATGGATTTGGGTCAGCCAAACCCAACTCAAAGCCAAAACCGACCACCCAATAGGTTAGCACATGGAATCACTCCATACTCTCAAACAAACACATGTGCAACTTCACCACTCCCCTCCTCTGCCAAAATCGAATCACATGGCACTCAAAACTATTTAACAAACCCATTACATGTGATCAATTTGATCAAAATGGCAGGGAGAAGCTCTAGTCCATTAGTGGGGAGATATACTCCCCCTCATTTGATTCCAATTGAGAGCACTTGCTTTCGATTAAGCCTTAGGAACCCAGAGCAACCTTCTCCAAGTTCCTCAAAGCTTCCTCAAGCTATTTCCAATTCTTCATTTTCGGAAAAGCCGAAACAAGGGAACTCATTGGAAATTCCACTTTGCTCAATTCACCACCAAACTCCAATTCCTCTTGCAAGCACCTTTAAGGCATCAAGTTGAGTTCATCCAAATCAAATCCCAAGCATCCTAGCCACGGGAAGGAGGAGCTAGACCAAAGCCGCAAGCCATTGAAGGAAGCTTTGGTCAATAGGAAGATCCACTTCACCTCAAGCCTTCAAACCTTCAACAGGGCTTCATCTCCACTAGACGAAGCTACCTCAACATTTGGGAGCACTGATGATAGCATCCGAAAAGGTATGCTTTAAAACCCAGCTTAAGGAGAATTTTCTTTGGTCCTTTGTAAAGGAAAGTATCATCCCAATTGAAATTGATCTTTGGATGTTCTTTTCGTCACACCATGACCTTATGCGGTCGGTCAGAATTAAGAGGATGACTCATTGGACCCGATTCCAGACGTTCCAACTGTCATCAGCAAGTGAAAGGTGTATCTAATCAAATCATCACTAAACTACAATTCATCTTACCACTTAATTCATATCACATTTTGGAAGCATAAAATCTTTAAGTTTGTAAATAAATCTGAGAACTAAAGATATTTAATTTATGCGTCTAAAAAAAAGCTTAAGCTTCCAAAACTATACAATTCAACAAAACAGATACCCACTCATCTCAAAATTCTCCTAAATTTCCCGATCGGAGAACAAATCCCACGAATTGACGGTTCAGATTTCAGCACTCTGATTTTCCAACCGTCGACTTACATCGCTTCCCGTGATGGCATGTCAAGAAATAGATTTCAGCGATAATCTAAATGAGAATAACCTTTCTTGGATCTGCGGAAGGAATGACTCGGCTTCCCAGGAGCGTCAAGCCAAGCCGAGAACGAGCATCTAACTTAAGAGGAATGGGAAAGGAGAGAAGAACTTTGCGAAATGAATAAATAGGCTTAGATCGATCCGACCATACAGCGTTGCTTTTCCATGCTTGCACCAGGGTACGATATCGCCTTCGAACGGGTTAATTAGCTAAAACAAATTTAATTAGGCATTAAATTAATGGATATTACACTTCCCCACACTTCTTGATGGTGTGGGTTGAATCCCTACTCAATCCGAGCTCAAGTGAGCTCGGATCAAGCCTTAGGGGACGGACGGTCGTCGTTTCCCGTAGGCGAGGGCAAGGATGAATCATGGACCGTCCATCCCGTGTGTTTTGGATGGGCGATCCTGATTAAAACATGTGAGATCCCGTGATTAATCCCTTTAGAAACTACGGGTTTATCGACATCGATCTTTGATGGACGGTCCAAGGAAAATGCGTAGTCGCTGGAAACCGATTTGACAACTTAAATAACCAATCTCATCATGCCACATGAAAAGCGTGCGTTGCATCAGCCATCCACTTGGCGCTGACGGGATTAGTTATATAATTAGGGATTTAATGACCTATTAATCACAAAAACTTCAAATATTCATAAAAAAATCCACAAAAATATAAACTTAGTTTCATTTTAAAGATAATTAAATGGAGAATAATATAAAATTAATTTTGATTGATTTGAATAGTATATTTCACTCAATTTAGGTTTTATTAGGAATGTAATTATGTTAATTACTCTCTAATTATTTCATTAATTAATTCCAAACTTCTTAGGTATGTTTAGTGGGATGACTTCTGCCTCCCCTATTTTTTTTGGAATTTATTAATGATTTAATTAGGATAATTGCTTGATTCATTCCTAATCACTCCTTTAATTAATTAAATGATTGATTAATCTATTAAATAGTGGTGAATCCATTAATTGGGGTTGCTAATCACTATGAAATATGGAAAGGACTTAAGGAATGGGATTAGGATCTCTTTTCCAATCTCTTCTCCCTAAGTTCACTTCATTTAGAAAATATTTAATCAAGTTGTAATTAATGGCCTAATCACTTCATTAATAAATTCAATTAATCAAAATTCAAAATGAAATCATTTCGGAACTCCATAATCTTATTTCTTGGGTAGATCCTTAGGTGTTCAAAGCTTAAGATAAATTTAAGAAAATTATTTTCAACCAACATGTGTGGAAAGGTTATGAAAGTACTTAATTAAACCCCTTTAATTAATCAATAATGAGTCAATTACATTTCTTTCTTAGGGCATTGATTGATTTAAATTCAATATGATTTCATATTACATGTTAGCTCATAATTGTTCGGCGATGGTGGTTGACGGTGATGCCCGACGACGGTGGCCGGCGATAGTGGTTGACTAATGATTATTTTAAAAATTATTTTAATGATTCTAAAAATTAAACTAAAATAACACACATATGTGAGAGATGAATTAGGACCAGCAAACCTTTTCACCTTTCCTAAAATTAAATCAAACTCAAAATTAAAACAAAATCTATTTAAACAACTTTGATTCACTTTAAATGATCTTATCACATAGGATTGTCTTTATGAATTAATTAGGGTGAATGAAGTTACATGCTCACATCACTTTATTTCTTTCCTAGCTTGCTAAATAGTGTATATCATATAAAACCATGCATTCATGTCTTTTGAAAATTAAATTAAAATAAAATATTTTTATATCAAATTGCATGTTTTGACTAAAATAAGAATATGAATGGATATTATCACTATTAAATCCAAAAATATTTTTAAAAACTATAAATTAAAAATGATAAATGAAAGGTATGCTACTTATAATTACTTATAAGCTTGCATGTGAGTACAACATAAGATGTGCATTATGTGATTTTTCCTTCTCTTCTCTTTTAATATAGTTTTGAATAGGATTTGCAAAGTGTATATTTCATTTAAAAAGAATACAACACTTGCTTAAATCCATTCATATTCATTCCTATGTTAACCTTTAAGAAGGATCTTCATATGACATATATAAATTAAACAAACAAACATAAACCTTTTGCATGATTTTTCATCAATTCATTTGCTTTTGTACATGCACATGTATTTAGAAAAAGTGGTATATTAGTCTGGATATCCTGGGGTTGCGAGGCTTTAAGTAGCCCCAAGTAGGTATTGTACCTTACACCCTTGGTGTAGAAAATAATGATGTCATACTCACTTATGTCTTTCATACATGTAAATGTGCATTTGATTAATGAATAAAATAATCCTTCTCTTTTCTACTTAACAAAATCATGCATCATGAAGCATCCAAATTTTCTTATGCAAACATCCCTTAGCATTCATCATTAAGGTGTGCTAACTATTTACATTTGCGTATATAGATATGTTCAGGATCATTTCATATGCATGATACACACGTTAGAAATAAATAAATGATTGTGTGTTATGTGATAGTAATTCTCTAATTAATCTTAAAATATTTTTCTTATTGAATAGGCTTATTTAGAGCAAATCCAACTTTATGATTAATTAAAACACATAATAAAATATTCACTAAAGAAAAATCACTAATGAATCTACCTTAAAAATCACTTAAGGTATGGAAGAAAGAGAAGTTCCCTTCTCTTTTCCTCTCTTTATAACATTTAGTAATTAAGTGTATGTCCATTCAAATCAAATAAAATCATCAAATAAAATCAATCAAATCAACTAAATCACTTAAATGAAATCACCCTCTAAGTTGAAATCTTCATACTTAAAAAATTATGACCTTAAACCCTAGCTAAGACACAGCACACAAGCCTTAAATGACACACGCATTAGGCTAAGTCACCATTTATAGCTCTATATTAGGGCGGTGCATGATTTGATGCGATTTTATTTTGTGATGTAATATTTTAGTCTGTATGTTAGGTGTATGTGCGTAGATTGAATGGTAGGACGATCTTAGTCTAATCATTATCTTCTAAAATATTTTGGTTAAGGGCATTGTAATAACAAATAAATAAATGCTTTTGTTGTGTAGGTTGCTTATATCCTAAGCATAATCCAAATTAGGCCAGGAAGAGTTGGTTACCCATGTGTGGGGTGTTAAGTCTAATTTATTCATATACATGCTTGGATTGTGTGACTTGTTTAGCTAATCTCTATTTTGCAGGTTTTAGTTAGATTTACTTTTCTCATTTTCATGTAGATTTTGCAATTATGATTTGGAATGAATGTTATGGAGGATTAGGATGAACATTGATCATAAAGACTATGTCTTATGTACCATGTGAAGCCTTTGGAGCAACCATATTCCAACCAACCAAAAGAAGAAAGAAGAAAGAAGTAAATCCAACATGAAGAAGGAAGAGATGAAGACTGAAGAATGAAAACCCCCATAACATGAATTCTTTTTATTATTGTAATTCATTTATAATCCGGGTTGTATAAGGGTATAGATCAGCTACTCAATTTCTTTTTGGGTTTGTGCTATGGAACCCAACCACAAAGACATCTTATTCTTTTGTGCTAGCTTTTATAAATTATTTGATGTTTGTTTAGCTTGTACATTAAGATGACATATTTTTCCTAGTTTCTTCCTTGCTTTGATGAATGGCCTAGATGCGATTAGGCTCCTAAGAAAAAATAAATTTTCTAACCAATTAAACAACTTAAAATTAAAATTAAAATAACTCATAACCTCACCTAAAGCCTAGGACATAAAATCAAGATAAAAGATTTAGCAACCCCTTAGCTGAATGTTGTATATTTTCACATCATGCATAAAAAATATCTTGCTTCACTCATGACTATGGAGGGCTTTCACCTTTGCCAGAGAACTTAGCTTGACCTTTGGGAGTTATGGTAGAAACACATCTCATTCTTGCTGATTTTGGCCCATAATCAAATTTTTTATGCATTAGGCATATGAATCCCACAGCCTGTGTCAAAATAATTGTTCAAAAATAAAAAATAAAATATAACAAAAATTTGCATTATATTTAAATCATTAATCATACCCTACATGATCTAGTATATTAGAGAGTCTGTTTAAAGACTTAGTTTCTTTCTAAATAAACAATAATTTTGCTATCTTGTAAAAGCATATGACTTGCTTATATATTTTTAAAATCATAGGAGGAGTTAGTTGGCGGCCACCCCCAAGCGGTTGTAAGTCCAACAGTCGGGTGGTTTATCCTTTCTTGCGGAGGTGAACCATATACCCATTTTTTGCCTTAGATTTAGGCCGTATTCCGGTTCTCGTCAAAGCTCCCTAGATTTAGGTTCAGGGGTTGCTACTTCCCTTAGCGGGCAACAAGCATAAATCCTCACCTCTTAGGCATTTCCATAATCTCGTGTCATGAGATTGTAAGTTCTAGATTTCTAATAAAAATTCAACTCAAACAAATAATTCTCTTCAAAATCAAAAATATAAAGCTCAACCATAGATAGTTTGAGATGCGATGATTCTAGCATCGAGCATCTCCTACTAACCTTCTTTTTTGGCTTTGATAATAACTCTCTATTCTTGATCAATCCCACTTAATCTTCCAAAAAAAAACCAATTGATTGATAGTCCTATCTTTGAAATATTTAGTGGCAGCGATCATTTACCTTAATCGAAACTATTTTTAAGGAATCTCATTCCTTAAGATGTAATTAACTATGGGGGCTTACCTCCATAAGGAATTTAACGAACCCAGTTTAAAATAAGCCCTACTTTACTTTTCCATGTAAAGTATGGAAGAATCTCTGGTACATCTAAAGACCATAGTCCTTAGGAGTCTTATTAAGGTGATTAGGTCCATTGTAGGATGGTGACTTTTATCTCTCGAGATTGTACATCATACCTCAATGCCGTACCCGATCACCCTAATAAGAACATTTACGGATCTACATAGTGTCCCAAACAAAGCGTTAAATTTTTGCCTTTATTTATTCTTTTCATAGATGGATGAAGATTAAAAAATTTACACATAGCATGCAATTTACTCACTTTGACAAAATGGTAAGAACTCTTATGATAGATCAAACGTTGCTTGAACTTTGGTCTCATTTGTCAATGTCTCATGCTATCCATATACTAAAAACTTATATAATGTGCTCCCTCAAAGTCCTTTAAGAATTGAAATAATTATTTCTCGATTTTACAATATATATATATATATATATATATATATATATATATATATATATAAGAATTTAATAGCTTATTAACTCAACTCAACTTCCTATATTTTAAGGTTTTCTTACTATATGATTAGACAAAAAATATCATAAAGAGCCTTGCACATCAATTTATGGTTAATAATAATGGGATGTGATATAATACTACAAAAATAGCTCCATCTAGACTAAAAAATTTGAAAAAAATAATAATAATTTAGTTGCATATCAAATATTGTACTAAATTATCTTATTTTATGATGAAGTATATCTCAAAATATTGACTGCAAAGCTCCAACTTAATTTCTGATTAGCATTAACATTAGCTTCAAAAATAAGAATTTGATAAATCAATATATATATATATATATGCTTTATGGTTAATAATAATGGGATGTGATCTAATCAAATATTGTAATAAATTATCTTATTTTATGATGAAGTATATCTCATCAATATTGACCTTAGAGCTCCAACTTAATTTCTGATTAGCATCAACATTAGCTTCAAAGTCATCATTATATATTTGACCTTCTAATTCAAATATTTCATGATAATAATAAATAAGGGCAATGCCTCCATCACTTGCATGATTGTAATCATTTGGCAGTACACTCAAAGATAACATATATATATTTTATCACCATATATAAATAAAGACTCAAGAATGAAAACCACATAACATGAATTCTTTTTTTTTATTGTAATTCATTTATAATTCGGGTTGTATAAGGGTAGAGCTCAACTACTCAATTTCTTTTGGGTTTGTGCTGCGAAACCCAACCACAAAGACATTTTACTCTTTTGTGCTAGCATTTATAAATTATTTGATGTTTGTTTTGCTCGTGCATTAAGATGACATATTTTTTCTAGTTTCTTCCTTGCTTTGATGAATGGCCTGGATGCGATTAGACTCCTAGAAAAAAATAAATTTTCTAACCAATTAAAAAACTTAAAATTAAAATTAAAATAACTCATAACCTCACATAAAGCCTAGGACATAAAATTAAGATAAAATATTTAGCAATCCCTTAGCTGAATGTTGTATGTTTTCACATCATGCATAAGAAACATCTTGTTTTACTCATGACTATGGAGGGCTTCCACCTTTGCCAGAGAACTTAGCTTGACCTTTGGGAGTCATGGTGGAAACACACCTCCTTCTTGCTTATTTTGGCCCATAATCAAATTTTTTATGCATTAGGCATATGAATCCCATAGCCCGTGTCAAAATAATTGTCCAAAAATAAAAAATAAAATATAACAAAAAATTGTATTATATTTAAATCATTAATCATACCCTACATGATCTAGTATATTAGAGAGTCTGTTTAAGGACTTAGTTTCTTTCTAAATAAACAACAATTTAGCTATCTTGTAAAAGCATATGACTTGCTTACATGTTTTAAAATCATAGGAAGAGTTAGTTGGCGGCCACCCCCAAGCGGTTGTAAGTCCAACAGTCGGGTGGTTTATCCTTTCTTGCGGAGGTGAACCATATACCCATTTTTTTTAGATTTAGTTATTCTAGTTCGTCAAAGCTCCCTAGATTTAGGTTGAGTTGCTACTTTCGGCTAAGCATCCTCATCTCTTAGGCATTTCCATAATCTCGTGTCATGAGATTGTAAGTTCTAGACTTCTAATAAAAATTCAACTCAAACAAATAATTCTCTTCAAAATCAAAAATATAAAGCTCAACCATAGGATAGTTTGAGATGCTCGATAGATTTACTAGCATCGTGAGCATCTCCTACTAACCTTCTTTTGGCTTTGATAATAACTCTCTATTCTTGATCAATCCCACTTAATCTTCTAAAAAAACCAATTGATTGATAGTCCTATCTTTGAAATATTTAGTGGCAGCGATCATTTACCTTAATCGAAACTATTTTTAAGGAATCTCATTCCTTAAGATGTAATTAACTATGGGGCTTACCTCCAAGAATTTAACGAACCAGTTTAAAATAAGCCCTACTTTACTTTTCCATGTAAAGTATGGAAGAATCTCTGGTACATCTAAAGACCCATAGTCCTTAGGAGTCTTATTATGGTGATTAGGTCCATTGTAGGATTGTGACTTTTATCTCTCGAGATTGTACATCATACCTCAATGTCGTACCCGATCACCCTAATAAGAACATTTGCGGATCTACATAGTGTCCCAAACAAAGCGTTAAATTTTTGCCTTTATTTATTCTTTTCATAGATGGATGAAGATTAAAAAAATTTACACCGCACCCATAGCATGCAATTTAATCACTTTGACAAAATGGTAAGAACTCTTATGATAGATCAAACGTTGCTTGAACTTTGGTCTCATTTGTCAATGTCTCATGCTATCCATATACTAAAAACTTATATAATGTGCTCCCTCAAAGTCCTTTAAGAATTGAAATAATTATTTCTCAGCTTTGCTACAATATATATATATATATATATATAAGAATTTAATAGCTTATTAACTCAACTCAACTTCCTATATTTTAAGGTTTTCTTACTATATGATTAGACAAAAATATCATAAAGAGCTCTTGCACATTAATTTATGGTTAATAATAATGGGATGTGATCTAATCCTACAAAAATAACTCCATCTAGACTAAAAAATTTGAAAAAAATAATAATAATTTAGTTGCATATCAAATATTGTACTAAATTATCTTATTTTATGATGAAGTGTGTCTCAAAATATTGACTGCAAAGCTCTAACTTAATTTCTGATTAGCTTTAACATTAGCTTCAAAAATAAGAATTTGATAAATCAATATATATATATATATATACTTTATGGTTAATAATAATGGGATGTGATCTAATCTTACAAAAATAACTCCATATAAACTAACAAATTTGAAAAAAAAAATAATCATTTAGTTGCATTAGATCAAATATTGTAATAAATTATCTTATTTTATGATGAAGTATATCTCATCAATATTGACCTTAGAGCTCTAACTTAATTTTTGATTAGCATCAACATTAGCTTCAAAGTCATCATATTTGACCTTATAATTCAAATATTTCATGATAATAATAAAAAAGGGCAATGCCTCCATCACTTGCATGATTGTAATCATTTGGCAGTACACTCAAATATAATAAATATATATTTTATCACCATATATAAATAATCACTAGAAGCCCTCAATCACTCATAATACATTCTTCTAAAAAAAGCTACTAAATGGAAACAATCACCACCAAAATCTACCTTGATTATCACTACATCCATTATATTAGTCAACTTCCTCAAAGCCTTGAATAATTATTAACATTTCACAGTAAATCCAATAATAAAAATATTGAATAGCAGATAGGTGGATAGATGCAATATATAAAAGAAGTTTATAATCACTTTAGTAATGATATGGCTATCCTTATTGTCAAAAAAAATCTTATAATAATAAAAATTAAAAAATATGATCTTGATTTATCTATGTAAAAAAAAACTATATAGCACACACATTTGAAACAAAAAATTTAGAATATATCAAACTTAAACTTACAATATTTAAAATTTTTAGTATAAGATCATGAATGGTTTTTGGTATTAATCTAGCCAAATTATTTTCATTCAAGATCCCAAAAGAAATAAATCATTTATATGATGACCAGTTTTAACTTGGACAAATCATTAATCTATGGATAAGATTTTGTAAGGTGTGATTTATAATATTACATGATATCATTTTTCTCTTTCAGAATATTTTTTGATAAATTTTATTCATAAAACAACTCCTAAAGTAGTTTCTAATTAATTGAATCAAGTTGGTTAGTATTTTCATTATTAAATTGAAAAGGTCTTCTAATAACATTGTTCAAATTAGATGGTAATACTTGCAACTCGTCAACCACTTAATCATGCTAAGATTCATTTTGATTCTTGATTGTTCATGGTGAAGTATATCTCATCAACATTGATCTTAGAGTTTCAACATTGCTTGTGATTATTGTTGACATTTGCTTCAAAGCAAACAATATATATTTGATCATATAATTTAAATCTATAAAGATAATATTCTTAAGGAGCAATACCTCCATCATTATTTCCATCACATGCTTTGTCATAATAGTTTTGCACCTATCTCAAAGACATCATATACGGCTTGTCTATTTATCTTTTGGTCGACAAAAAAGACCAAAATACTCTCAATCCAAGTGCAATTAGTTCTACTTGATGGATTTACATGCACTATTAATCGGTGGGTGAGTTTTAAAATGTTGGATGTGAGGTGGTGAAGGGGATTGATGGGAGATGATTGAATGCCCATTGTAAAGTTATAGGATCTTAAGTAGTTCTAATGAAGGGGATATTAAAGAAAATTTGAGAAGGGTGGAAGAAGAAGACATATAATGAGCAATAAGGAGAAAAAGAAAAAGGATGTGTTAGAATAACAAAAGAAAGAAGAGTTGATCAAGTTAGATTAAGAGATAAGAGAGTGATCAACAGGCAAGCAGACAATAATAAAGAATTTTTTTCATCCTTCATATAATAGTCTCCTTACAACCAATGTGGATATTAAAGAAAATTTGAGAAGGGTGGAAGAAGAAGACATATAATGAGCAATAAGGAGAAAAAGAAAAAGGATGTGTTAGAATAACAAAAGAAAGAAGAGTTGATCAAGTTAGATTAAGAGATAAGAGAGTGATCAACAGGCAAGCAGACAATAATAAAGAATTTTTTTCATCCTTCATATAATAGTCTCCTTACAACCAATGTGGCTTTTTTATATAAAACTAATATTCATGTAAGCAACTATAATGTAACAAGCTAAGTGGCCATAATACTAATCATGAATCTTGAGTGACCATTATTAAGCTAAGTCACAAAATACTATCTACTTAAAGAGTTGAAGTTGGTTACCTTAAAGGATTTAGATGTATGCACTTTAAATTAGAATATGGGTAACAAAATAAGGGAGGGTTATGGAATGACTCGTTGACTTGAGAGGTGTATTAGATCTTTAAGGTTAAGTAAACTAGGTTGGTGATAAATATTTAGAAAATTATGTTATTAATGAAATAAAAATATTTATATACTATGATATAGGGAAAATTTTGTTATATACATACTTGATTTTACATGTATCTTCAAACTTATAAGTACTTGAGATACTCAATGTTGTCAAAGATGACCAAGATTTTTGCTTGCAATTGATTATCCCATAGGCCCAAGCTCACTTAATTTGAGAGATTACCTTGTGAATTTGCTATATTTTATATTATTTTATTTTCATATAATTCCTTATCAAATCAAACAGCTTATAATTAGCAAAAGATACTATCTCATAAGAAATAAAATTACATATAAATTCTCAAATACTAATATATTTATAAAAATATGGGCAATTGATGAGATTGTGAGGAGATCTAAGCCTTGATTACAATACAAATATTAAAGAAGTTTAGATTTTAAAAATTTATTTATTTGCTTACAAGTATTATATATTTGCTAGTAATCTTAGCTTTATCACTAAGATCCTGAAGATTCCTGCATTCCACAAATCCCATCAAATAAATAAAAAGAAATACAAAAGTATCAATATTTGTTAAAATTGCCTGATAAAGAAACTAATTTGTAGATTGATTCATAAGTTGACATTTATGATTAAATTGAAATATATTCAATATTTAAAAGTTATTTTACTAATGACTTTTTGGAGATTTCAACATATTTTTATGACTTTCCTACTTTTTTTGTATAAGAGAAGATGCTTCTTTTATGTTTTATTTGAGATATAAGTTGGAAAAACTATAAAATCAAAGCTATCATGCAATTTATAACAACTCGACGCATACATTAGTTGGGTGAACTGGCATAAATTTATTGACATGTTTTGTGCACTAATTTTTTTCTTAGAAGATCAAGGAATTTCTTGACTTTTGAATCTTTTTAATGTTATTTTAAAGACTAAAAATATGTAAGATGAGTGGAGGAAGAGTTTGTTGGTACTTATATATAAGAATAAAGGTGAAGCACAAGAGGGTGTAAATTATAGAGAAATTAAGTAAAGGTTATGATGTGATATAATTTTTTTTTTAAATCAGTTTGGTTTTATGTTGGGTAAATCTATTATGAATGCTAGACATTCATTGAGAGGTTTGATGGAGAAGTATAAAAAAAGTAAGAAGGATCTACATATGACATTTGTTAATTTATAGAAAGCATATGATAAAGTTTCAAGAGAAGCCCTTCGGAGAGTTCTAGAAAAGAAAGTAGTTAATATTAGTTATATTCAAGTCATTAAGGATATGCATACTAGAGCTATTACTTGTGTCCAAACACAAAGAGGATTGACAAAATATTTTCTTATTTCAATTGGATTACATTAAGGATCCACTTTAAGTCCATATCTTTTTGCTTTAGTTATGGATGTTCTCACTAGGCATTACAGGAGGAATTACCTTGGTGTATGCTTTTGATGACATTCTTTTTGATAAGATTAAATAGGGAGTCCAAGAGAAACTTAAATTATGGAGCTCAACTTTAGAGTTTAAAAGTTTTCGTTCGAGTAGATCTAAAATTGAATATGTGGAGTGTAATTTTAGTTGTAGAAGCTCTAGTGGTGGCGGTGTGATATTGGATGATCAAATCATTAAAAAGAGTTATGATTTTAGATATATCGGGTCTATTGTTCAAAGTTTATTAAAATTAAATGAGTATTTGATATGATCCCAAATCATATAATTGCCAATGTGGAACATACAACAATAAGAATTACAGGATAAGTTACATGCAGAAAGATAACCAATCTGAGAGGAATAATTCGACTCGGTATCTGACAAGGTTTTCATAACGGGGCCGGTTCGGCGGTTCGAGTGAACCGTGTTGAACCGTCCGAATATTCAAAACCGGCTCGAGAAAACCGAGAACGGCGGTTCAACCGCGGAGAACCGACGCGGTCCGCCCGTCATGAAAAAAAAATATTTTGGCATTTTCATTTTTTGGACCGATGCTTTTCGCCTTTTCGGTTTTCCCGGACCCTAGCCTCTGTTCTGTTTTCACTTTTGAGTTTTGTTTTGCTCGCCCGCTTCCTCTGCTGGATTTTGGTTTTCCCTCTTCTGTATTAACTCTGTTTTCACTTTTCAGGTTTGATACTATCCCTATTCCCTATGTGTTTCTCATTAGTCATTTGTTCTTTTCATCTTTATTACTAGTTTCTGTTTACATTTATATGAATCGCAGGTTCAGTTCTTGTTTTTTTGTTTTTTTTTACTAAATTATTGAGGGAAGTCATTGCAATAAAAAAAATCTCAAGAACAGGAAGCAAATCACAAACTAATTGCAACGAGGAAGTCGTAAAACACATTTAATTCTTTAGATCTCCAAAACCAAGTGCAGGGTTTTGAACATCATTGTTTTAATTTTGTTTTAAAAATATATTCATTTGATATTTTAGGATGTTTGCTATAGTGAACTTTAATTTGAATGCTGATGCAGATGAATGTAGCACTAGCATCCAATGCGGAAGAATCCAAATGAATTACTTCTAAGTGAATTTAGGAAGCAATTGAACATTGGGCATTCACATTGGATATATTTAAACTGAATTAAATCTTAGTTAACTTGAACCAATTGTGGTTGAATGATTGAATTATAATAAGCCGTGCTAGATAAAGAATGTTTTTTTTTGCATTTAAAAATTATCATCTGTTAAATTGTTACATTAGAAATTTAGAATCTTTATCATTTATCTGCGGAATAAAACCCAGCATTTTTGCTTATGGGATGTATTTTGGTAATTTTTTTATTGACATTCTCTTTAATTTATTCAACATTTATTTTCATAAATATGCTAAGTTTAAACATTTATTTTTCATAGGAGATTTTTTTTTTATTTTTTATATGATTTGTATTTTATAATTTATTTCTCTCAAATTACACATATGTATGATTATTTGATCATTTAAATCACATTTAGGACAATTTTGTATATTTTCATTTTTCTCCATATCTCTCGTGAATCTTTTCATAATTTTTTGATTGACATTTTTTAATTTATTCAACATTTATTTTCTTTTATATTTAGGATGGAGCCTTCTGAAAGTCAAAATTATATTTCTTCTCATAATGTTCGTGAGAAAATAGATCCAGCTTGGAATCATTTTAGTGAATCTAGATGTCCTGATGGAAAAAAAGCAATATAAGTGTTTTGGTGGATTAATATATAATGAGGTAAGCTGACGCAATGAATTACATAAAACACCGAACATGATATTTTAGCTTTGGAGTTGATTGGGAGACAAACTTTGACAGACGACTGATCACGGATCTTTTGAAGAGACAACATTTAGAGATGAATTTTAATATATTTGATTAGAATCTATTTCTTTTGAATTTATTTTAGAGATAAATTTTAATATGTATTTGATGTTTTTGTTTTTAGCAGAAGTTTTTGGGTAAAGAACATAAATTATTGATACATCATATATCATCTTTATTGAATTATTAATATCTCAAATTTGTTATAACTTGCTTTTTATCATAATTTATAATATTTTTTGTATTTAGTTTCGTTTATATTTTACTTGTATAATTTATATAGTTGATGCCAAATTACTAATTTTTATTTAATTTTAATTCCTTTTTAGAACCAATTTCTAAGCTCTCTGATGGATTATTTCAAAGAATTATCATGGCTACAAAAGGTTAGTATTTATATATTCATATATTTAACTTTGAAATTGTATGAGATTTTTTTTGCATATGATTTATATTTTATAATTTATTTCTCTCAAACCTTGTATGATTATTTGATCATTTAGATAATTTTAATATTTATTTCCTGTCAATTCTGCTCAACCCCTGCTCGACCTTTAAACCTTGAACCTCTCTGTTTTCCGGTTCTATGTCCGGTCCGGTTTTCACAACCTTGGTATAGAGCCCACGAGATGATATAATGATATTACAAATCGAAACCAATTCTAAATAGCAACAAGAGGTAAGGCAACATCTAACGCTTTTAAGAATGACAAAGCAGAGTTAAGCACTCCAATACCTTCCTGCAAACAAAAAGTAAACAGAAGGGATCCCACTGAGCAGATAACCTCAACACAACGGCCAAAAGCTAAATCCAGAACGACAGATCAAAGAAATCAAGAAGGAATCTTGATTTCTAAGATTAACAGAATAACCAGAATAAATAAATTGATAACTATATCCAAAGTAACAAATTATAACGTAATAGAGGAACCACTCAAAATACAAAGAAATCAAGAAGTCTAACGAGAATAACGGCCAGTACGACATAGAGAACAGCAGACAGATAACAGAAATCAAGATATCCAACTAGAGACACGACAGAGGCAACAGAATATCCAACAGAATAACAGAAATCAGTTACAGAGACAGAGCAAACAAAAACTATAAATAGAGATCAGAGAGGAATGAAAAGGGTTGAAGAATTTATCTCAAGACTTCTCTGTTCTCCCTCCTCAGTCTCCTTCTCCTTTCCCTAGGCTCTCTCTCCCCCTGCAGCTCAAATCCCACTGGAAACCGAAAACCCCAAACAGACGGCGAAATCCCCTGAGCTCCTCCTCCTCTCTCTCAAGTCGGTTCAGATCCTCGACATTCTACGGTGGATCTTCACTGGATATATCTTCTCCGGTAAGGATCTCCTCCTTCTCCCTCCGATCTCCCTCTCAGAAACCCTAGCAGACGCAGGAAGCCGCCTGAAAGGAATGAAACAAATGAAACGAAAGAATTAGGTTAGGCTAATTCAAATCTAGATCCAACGATCAAGATCAGCCGCGCATTTTCATTCCACGGTGCAGATCAATTTCCCTGATCAAGCCGCGCACCAAATAACACCTGTAATCCACTAACAGCACAGCAATCCAGAACCACATGATCAAGAAACAGATCCAATGGCAGAAGATAACACAAGGCAATCCAACGGCTTCCAAGAAGCGCAAGAAAGACCAATCCAAGGGAGCCCATCCAACGGCCGAGAAATAAGGCGCTAGATCCTACGGATCAGATAACACCCGCCCGATTAGCCTATTAACTCAACTCAATTGGAAAGGGTTTAACTCACCGCTTGACTCAACTCACCCAATGTAACCCAATATGAACAAGAAATGTGAGCCGTAATGCAATCCAAAAAGGAATTAATCACTCAAGCTTATCACCGTAATTACAGCTTTATCAAATTACGATTAAAGACATATATCAGAAAAAAGATACATATCATTGGTGCTCTCGTTGACTTCCCACTCTTGTTGATTCCCACAACTCACACCTACAACACTCAGAAAATGGCAGAAGGAACCAGAAACAATGCCAAAACACTTGAAGCATGTGTTACCAGGCTGAACAACAATGAACAGCAAATGACCTCAATCACTATGGCATTGAATGAAATAGCAAAGAGATTGACATCAATAGAAAACAGAATAGAAAAACAACCTCAAAGCCAGGTATGTGATGCATCCCTTGATGAATCCTATTCTCCAAACATACCACATACACACACACCCATATCAATGCCTCTTAAAATAGATATGCCCAGATTTAAGGGAGAAGACCCTAGAGGATGGCTCTTGAAAGCAGAGCAGTTTTTTCAGTATTATAACTCCTCAGATGATCAGAAATTTCTAATAGCCTCAATATACATGGATGGAACTGCTTTGAGTTGGTATCAATGGATGCAAGTAAATAAACAATTGCATTCTTGGCCACAATTTAAAGAACAAGTTATTAAGAGATTTGGCCCATCTTTATTCAGAGATTTAAGAGGTGAATCAAACTCACATTACACCCAAACAGACCCAATATGTAATCGAATGATGATGTAACAATGCCAAGAAACTACAAGATCAGCCAACCTCCAACATTAAAACAACAACAGCAACAGCCCATACTGCCTCCTCCTACAAACACCAATCAACAAAACAACAATCCAAATAAACATCCAATAATAATTCAGAGGCTAACACCTACACAAATGGAAGGAAGAAAGAAAGGATTGTGTTTCAATTGTGAGGAGAAGGACCATAAAGAGCATATATGTAAGTCCAAGTTATTGGCATTAGTGGTCACCAATGATGACCGCTACATCAACTACCACATGATAATCAGCCCGACCAATGGGTGCAAGAAGAAACAGTAGCAACAAGCTTCAAATATCAGCCATTCAATCCAGGATAGGACAGGACAGATAATTATCTAAGTATAGAATAGTCTAAATAGTTATCAATAAGTCTGACCATAGAATTAGATATATAAGTCGATATAGCAAATTCCATAAAGTCGAACCAAAGAAGTGGACTCGAACGACTACAGAAAGTAATCAAACACAAATTACACAACAACCGGATTTACTACAATCGAACCCAATTACTATGCTTAACCCCTCATCAAATTAAACTCTATCATTGGAACAAAGAAACGACTAATCAAAAATAGATCACGTGAGCACTACAAAGGGATCAACACATTACAGAAATCAGAAAACAATGGGAAGAAAATTTTAGCCACAGATGTTCCTTGGATGACAAATAAAGAAATACAGAAAGCAAATTTTCAATTTTGACCTTGAGGACAAGGTCAGTGTGAGGAGGGGAGTAATGATATGATCCCAAATCATATAATTGCCAATGTGGAACATACAACAACAATAAAATTACGGGATAATGACTGCAGGAAAGATAACCAAATACGAGGAATAATTCGAAACTCAAGATACGAGCCCACGATGATATAATGATATTACAAATCGAAACCAATTCTAAATAGCAACAAAAGGTAAGGCAACAGATCTAATAGCTTTAAATGATGACTGAGTTAAGCACTCCAATACCTTCTGCAAACAAAAAAGTAAAGAAGGGATCCCACGAGTGATAACCTCAACACAACGGCCAAAAGCTAAATCAATCAAAGAAATCAAGAAGGAATCTTGATTTCTAAGATTAATACAACTAATAAATAAATTGATAAAGCCTTATATCCAAAGTAACAAATTATAGTAATAGAGGAACCACCGAAAATACAAAGAAATCAAGAAGTCTAACGAGAATAACTACCAAGACGACATGAGAACAATAGATAACAAATCAAGATATCCAACTAGAGACACGACAGAGGCAACAGAATATCCAACAGAATAACAAGAAATCAATTACGAGAGAGCAAACAAAACTATAAATAGATGAGAGGAATGAAAAGGGTTGAAGAATTTATCTCAAGACTCCGTTTCTCCCTCTCGCCTCCTTCTCCTTTCCCCAGGCTCTCTCTCCCCCAGCTCAAATCCCATGGTGGAAACCGGAAAACCCCAAACAGACGCGAAATCCCTGAGCTCCTCCAAACTCTCTCAAGCCGGTTCCTGATCCTCGTGACATTCTACGGTAGATCTTCAGGATATATCTTCTCCTAGGATCTCCTCCTCTCCCATCTCCTCTCGAAACCCTAGCGACGCAGAAGCCCAAAGGAATGAAACAAATGAAACAAAAGAATTAGGTTAGCAATTCAAATCTAGATCCAACGATCAAGATCGCTGCATTCCACGCAGTGATCAATTGATCCGCCAGCACCAACATGTAATCCACTAACAAAGACAAAGAAGAACCACATGATCAAGAAAGATCCAATGGCGTAAGATAACAATAATCCAACGGCTTCCAAGAAGCAAGAAAGACCAATCCAAGGGAGCCCATCCAACCCGAGAAATAGGCTAGATCCACGGATCGATAACACCACCTTAGCTATTAACTCAGGGTTAACTCAATTGGAAAGGGTTTAACTCGCCTTGACTCAACTCTCACCCAACAACCCAATATGAACGAAATAGCCGAATGCAATCAAGGAATTAATCACTCAAGCTGGTTTATGTGTAATTACAGTTTATCAGCAAATTACAGTGATTAAAGACATATATCAGAAAAAAGATACATATCAGTATTGACACATAATAAGACTCAATGGAGAAGGAATATATATATATATATATATATATATATATATATTTGTATGCTAATGTGAAAAACGATCGAGCCGTTATTCAACGGCCTGAAATTTGAAAACTAGTTTTTTCTTCCAGCATTCCCCAACATCTCGGATCAAGGTATATCTCCTCAGCGAACTATAGGGTTCTGTTCATTATTCATTCACTTGATCTTAATCTTAATATCTATTCTGTGATTTGACAGGACTTCAAACATAGGGAAACTTCATCTCTGCAATCTCTACCCCATCACTATTCAATCTCTGCAACATCTTCTGCAAGTATGTGCAAAAGAAAAATATATTTCGTTGGGAAAGATCTGCCATGGATTAGCAATTCTTTCTGGTATTCAGACGCAGACCCTCACGGCTAATATCATAATCAACTTCTACTCCAAAAGTGGCCTGGTTGATCATGCTCGCAAGTTGTTTGATAGAATGCCGATGAAAAGCATTGTATCTTGGAACACTATGATTGCTTGCCATAACAATCATGGACAGTATTTAGAATCACTAAAGCTTTTTCTGCAAATTTGTCGTCAAGGGTTGGTGCCGACTGAATTTACTTTGTCGAGTGTTATTTGTGCCTGTGCAGAAAAAATTGAGGTTTTTGAGTGCAGGCAATTGCATGGTTTGGCTCTTAAAATAGCAAGAGATTCTAATGTGTTTGTTGGAACTGCACTTCTTGATGTGTATGCCAAGTGTAATATGATTGATGATTCCTGCGAAGTTTTTTATAATTTGCCTGAAAAATCTTCGGTCACTTGGAGCTCAATGGTTTCGGGTTATGTGCAGAATGATCTTCATGAGGAGGCTCTGGTTTTGATTTTAAAATCTCAGCAGATGGATTTGGAATGGACAAAGTTCACTCTTTCTGCTGCTCTGAGTGCCTGCACCGCATTGGCTGCAACTATTGAAGGGACTCAATTACATTCCATTATTGTTAAAACTGGTTTTGATTTAGATATCTTTGTGGCCACTGCTCTCATAGATCTATATGCTAAATGTGGGTGCATAAAGGCAGCTTGGTATGCATTTTCGGCCATGGAGGAGATGAACATTGTTCTGTGGAATGCCATGATTGCAGGATTTTCTCGGCACGCTCGATGTCTAGAAGCTATGATACTGTTTGAAAAGATGCAGAATATGTTTATTTTTCCAAATGAAGTAACTTATGTATCTGTTTTATCTGCTTGTAGTCATGCCGGTTTAGTTGAAAGTGGTCGCTATTATTTTGATCTTATGAGGAAAAATAATGATTTGCAACCTAATGTTCTTCACTATTCTTGCATGGTCGATGTCTTTGGGCGCTCTGGATTTATCGATGAAGCATGGGAATTGATTGAAAGTATGCCATTTGTTCCTACTGCATCGATTTGGGGCTCTTTACTCAGTTCATGTAGGATCCATGGTGACCTTCGACTGGCCAAGGTTGCAGCCGAGCATCTAATTGAGATTGAGCCTGAAAATGCTAGCAACCATGTATTGCTTTCAAATTTATATGCTGCGAGCAAACAATGGGAAGAAGTTGCTCTTATGAGGAAGCATTTGAAAGATAATGGTGTAAAAAAGGAAATAGGAAAGAGTTGGATTGAAGTGAGGGACCAGGTTCATGTTTTTGTTGTTGGGGAGTATAACCATCCAAGGATTTCAGAGATATATATGAAGTTGGAAGACCTGAGGAATGAGATGAAGAAAATGACTTATAAAACAAAAAGTGAATGTGATCTTCATGATGTTGGTGAAGAGCAAAAGGAGGAATTACTTGGTCAGCATAGTGAGAAATTGGCATTTGCTTTTGGCCTAATAAGCTTGCCTCCTGATGTATCCATTAGAATAAATAAGAATCTCAGAGTTTGTGGGGATTGCCACTCTTTTCTGAAACTTGCATCCGAAATATCAGGAAGAGAAATTATAGTGAGAGATGTGAAGCGATTTCACCATTTTTGCGGCGGCTTATGTTCTTGTAGGGATTTCTGGTGATTAGAAGCCTCAGTGTTCTGAAATTCATATTCATGTACATCTTTTCTGATATAACCATTGGATTCATAATGTGTTGCAAAGTTGAGAAATTAGTAAAAGGTTTCAGCTTTACAATGATGATGCCGGTGTCATTCAAGACAATTTCAGTGGTTGATCATTATATGCTATCTTTTATTGTGAAGTGGATGCATCATGGGAAGTGTGTTGATTCTAATCAGAAAGTGCGTTATACTCAGTGTAATAAGTTGATTTATCGTTTATATTTCGTATTATTCTACAAACATTCTTTCATAGTGAAGATGAACTAGATGGGCCTACAACAAACCTTCATTTGAGAGCCCCAAATATGGCACTAGGATCAACCTAGAAGAAACAAAACGGAAGCTACACACAAATAGAATTGAGAATATTAAAAGACAATTACTCTGACCGGTTGATCATATTCGCATGGTTCGGTCAACAAAGACGTACATCTACAGGCTAAGACATAAACATAGAGCAATCTTTTCCATAAAAACTTCTATGCAAATGCAGAAGAAACAAATGCTCATTCTAAACTCCAATCTTTTATGATCTATCTACGTGTTGCAAGAGAGAGCTTCACTCAAAAATTGTCTCCTGTCCAATAAATTCAAGCTCGACTCGTTGGCCCAAAAAGTAGCCCGAACTCGAGCTCGAGCTTGAGTCAAGTCTATGGGATGAGCTCGAACTCCACTCATCTGCATATTATGAGGCTCTAGAGCCGGACTCGAATGTAGATCACAATGGGCCCTCATTGGTGAAGGATTGACTAATCCAGAGGAAATTTCGATGGGTTATCGCAAGAGAATGACAAACAACTCGATGGAGGATGACTTGTTAGATCCCTTTAGAGAAGGCAAGACCAATAGCTGGATGTAGGAGAAGTTAGCAAGACCTCTTAAAAAAGAAGGGATGACGTGATAAGGAAGGTGAAGAATTAATATTAAATAATAAATATAATACCAGTTTTTTCCTTGCAGTACAATAACTTCTTCTTCATTAACAACAACTACATGATACCTTTATCTCTATTCATTATATAAATATATATGTATATGTACGTATATATGTGTGTATGTGTGTGTATTTGTGTGCACATATGGCAAAGCTTAAACTCAAGGATATTTAATATATGAAGTGTAAGCTCGACTTGCATGCTCATTATCAAGTCAACTCATCTCACTTATACCCTTAGATGTAATGAAGTTTGATATGGCTCTCAAAATACCACTAGTCAAAGCACAAATCTTGATGTTGAAAGCGATATGATTTTGAGTCAAACAAATCGAGATCAGCACTTAAAATATCGAATCTTGACATCAATTAAATCCCAAAAAAGCTCTCAAATGTGGAGTGTTTATAGTCAAATCGAAGGCCTCGACGAGCGGATCTAATGAGCCTAAGATCTCATAATTCATTTCATTTGGGCATCCAAATGCTCAAAATACATCAAATGATCAAGGAGTCATTCGAGCCGTCCGATCGAGGGGAGTGAACGGCCTTACATGAGTTTACTAGAATACCCTCCTCCCATCTATAAATGGCCTCACTCCTCACATGGGGCCTAAGCTGCTGGGAAGTGAAGCAAGTGAAGAAGGCTGTCAAGCAAGTGAAGAAGAACAAGAACCCGAGCAAGGAAGAAGAAGAAGAATCCAAGTGAAGAAGAAGGAAGCTAAAGCAAGGAAGAAGGCAAGGAAGAAGAAGAATAGTCCAAGCAAGTGAAGAAGAAGGAAGCTAAAAGCAAGGAAGAAGGAAGAAGAGGAAGAGTCAGAGGAAGAAGAGGAAAAGTGAAGAGGAAGAGAAAGCTCTAAAGCTTGAAGATCCCCGAAAAGATCGACCACCGCCGCCGCCGCCATCGTAATTATACCCGATTTCCACGGTTACCCAAAGATCTCCAACATCAAGAACTATTATAAACGATCGTTGTTACACTGTTGTCCCTTTCAAATAGAATTCAATCCGTTATCGGGAAGATTTTGTACTCAAAAGGATACATAGTGGAATTTTTTTATGGCTAGCCTGGTTTTCCCCTCTTTCGAGGTTTTCCACGTTAAAATGAGTGTCATGTTCGCTCTTTAATTACTGTGTGCTGACTAATCAACAAAGGCTGCATAAATTTTACTCTACCGCGAATCGTTTTTCCAAAGACGCAATTTGCCGTGGGAAGTAAAACTCTTCAACCACAATTCCGTGAACATCCACGTTATGGCTCATACACACACTCGACAACGGAGCTTCCCGCTCCAACTCCCCATTCTCAAACCCATCCTCAACCAAGGACGCCAAGTTGAGGAACGGGAATCTCTTTGGAAGATCGTCCGTCGAATGGAGGAGTCTCAAAGATGATCCAGCTTTTGCAAGGACTACAACGCTACCGACAAACATATCTCCCCAAGATCGGTCATTGCTGAGGAGGTCAAAACGCTAATCCTCCCGACACGGAGTTCCTCCGCATGGACCGTAACGCCGATCTCGACACCGCTAGTTCCACTCATCCATCGCGTGCGCCAACCGCTACTAATCCACCGATCGTTGTTGATAGCTTCACACATGCTCATCTCATTAATCCCGCACATCATGACATTCAAGTACGACGCTTAATACAAGATGAATTTCACCTTCAAGATAGAAATCATCTTCACCCACACCGCGGTTATGAGGAGTCCTCACCTTTAGCTGAAGCCATTCTTCGACATCCAATTCCCGTAGGTTTCAAGCTTCCGAGCATTGATTCCTATGATGGGGCAACTGACCCACACGAACACATCGACCATTACAGGACTATCATGCATATCCAACGAGCTCCTGACACACTGCTTTGTCAGGTCTTTCCTGTTACCCTCAAAGGGCAAGCTCGCACTTGGTTCTACTCTCTTCCAAGGGGATCCATCCATACCTTTAACGAACTCGCCAGGTTCTTTGTGGAACAGTTCATTGCAAATCGGAGAATCATTAAAGATTCCTCCCATCTTTCCGGTATTCGACAGAATGAGGGTGAATCACTCAAAGAATACTTCCAGAGGTTCTCTTTAGAAGCTCGCCAAATACCTGGGGTAGACCCTGAACTATTAAGAGGAGTTTTCCTTGGAGGACTCCGTCCAGGGCCTTTCTATTCGTCATTAATGAGGGACACGGTCCGCCGTCATATGCTCTTAGTTCATCGTGTAGAAGCACAAATCTCCGCCGATGAAGCTATTAATGCTCATCGCAAACAATTTGAACAATATGGGAAACGCAAAACACCCAGAAATGTGGACCCAGTGCCCATCAAAAGAAGCGACAAGGTAGTCATGATCTCCTCCACCCCATATCAACAACGTGAACCTCAGAAAAGACATACACACCCAACACATCTCGTGTTAACCTCGATGGCTATTCGCAATGAAGAACATATCAAGTGGCGCATCCATTGAAACCAATTCGGAAACCGGAGCAATATTGTCATTTTCATCGCCGGGACATACCATCAAGCATGTATACAACTCAAGGAAGAAATCGAGAGACTCATTCAACAAGGATACCTACGCCGTTTGTGAAGAATCAACCACCTCAAACAAACACACCTCCGCTTTGGGGCAACCGTGACAATCATCACAAAACAACCAAATAATCATCAAATAATTGGAGAAATCAAACAATCGCAGGAGGATCAATACTACATAATCAAGTTCTCGCATCGCCTCCAAAGAACCAGAGAAGAAGTCTCGATCATTCCATCACTTTCAATGACTTAGAAGGAGTCCATATCCTCATCAAGATCCACTTGTCATCAATGGATCGGTGATCCTTGTTATAACGTTAAAAGAATTTTGATCGATAATGGGAGTTCCGATGTCTTATTTTACTCAACTTTTCTTAACATGGGCCTAGTAGCTCCAACCAACGGACCACTATATGGGTTTGATAATCACCCGACGCGTAAGGGACAATCACTCTTCATACCGGAGAATTCCCGACAAGTGACTCATTTAATACAATTCATAGTGGTGAAGTCGATGCATATAATGTCTGGAGGCCCCTCCAATCAATTTTGTGCTATCACTTGCCTCATCAAGATAAAATTTCCTACCCCTATGGAGTTGGGGTGGTTTGTGGAAATCAACGCATCAATCATGTTATCTCGACAAGCTCAACCGCTTCCATCACCTTGATGAAGATCTTAACTTTCGAGATGAAAGAGTACCTCAAAAGCTTCCCGTAAGATTTACTCAATAGTATCGATGACCAACCATTACTAACAAAGGTAAGTGGGATCTTTACTAAGAACAAAGGGAAAAGTATATAAATTTCTTACGAGAATCAAGACATATTTGCTTGGAGTCCAGATATGCCGGTCGACCCCAATGTAATCACGCACTCCTCAAAATTAATCCAACGCTCAAACCAATCATCCAAAAGAAGCGGAGTTTGCCCGATCGTCGCTATTGAACAAGAAGTTAACAAGCTCATGGGATTCATACGAGAAGTGCATTACCCCACATGGCAAATGTTGTCATGGTTAAAAAATAAATGGAACATGGAGGATGTGTGTTGATTATACCGATCTTAATAAGGCTACCAAAGGATAGTTTTCCTCTTCCTCGAATCGATCAATTGGTGGACGCCATCCGGACATCAAATGCTCGCTTTTTTGATGCTTATTCTGCACAATCAAATAAAGATGAACCCAATAGATGAAGAGGCTGCTTTCAAACATATAAAGGTTTATATTGTTACCAAGTCATGCCATTTGGATTAAAAAATCGGGCTACCTATCAACGCCTCATGAATAAGGTTTTAAAGAACAAAGCCACACAATGGAGGTGTATGTGGATGACATGTTAGTGAAAAGCTTAGAAAAGTCACAACATATTTCACTTAAAGCATGCTTTGACCTCCTTCGACATATAATATACGACTTAACCCAACCATGTGCTTTTGGGGTTACGTCCGGAAAATTTCTTGGATTTATGGTAACTCACCGTGGATAGAGGCTAACCCCAAAAAAATCAAAGCTCTCCAAGATATGATTCCTCAAGAATATCAAAGACGCTCAACGAATGGTCGAATTGCCGCATTATCCCGCTTTCAGCCGCCTGGGACAAATACTTGCCATTCTTTAAAATATTGAAGGAGCTAAAATAATAATTTTCAATGGACCGATGAATGTCGGATGCTTTTGAGCAACTAAAAAATATCAGCATCTCCGCCCCGCTATCCAAACCTATTCAAGGAGAAACGCGTTATACTTATATCTTGCGGTTTCTTCCCACGCAATAAGCTCGCTTTAGTGCGAAGAAGATGGGACACAACAACCAATTTATTACGTCAAGAAATTCTCTCGATATAGAAAGTCGTTATCCATTTGCGGATAAAGTGGCTCAAGTTTTTCAAAAAATTGCCCATACTTTCAAGCTCACACCATCGGCGTTTAGATTTACCATTAAGAGCCATCTTAAAACCAAGCATCGGAAGATTGATCAAATGGTTCAGAACTGGGAGAATTTGATATAAATTTTCTACTGCCCGCCATAAAGTCTCAAATACTTGCAGACTTTATAGTGGAATGCACCAACCCAACTCTAAGAGCTATCTCACGTGTCTTTCATCTCCTCGATGGACTCTCTACGTTGATGGAGCTTCAGAGTCGGTGAAGTGAATCTACTTGTTTCCCCAAAGAAATACAGAGTATGGACTTCGCTTAAAATTCCCAACTAATAACATGGCGAATATGAGGCTCTCATCGCAGGGTTGAGACCGCCATCGACCAAGCCCAAAACTAGTAATTCACACCGACTCCCGCCTTGTCGCCTCCCAAGTTGGAGGAGATTTTAATACTCATAATCCTCAACTGGTGCAATATCTCAACTTGGTAAAATCTCTTCTTACTCATTTCAAGACACATCAAATCATCCACATACTAGAGAGAAGAATACTCCGACGCTTGCTAAGCTTGCTACCTCCACCGGAGATCTATTTAAGAGAAAGCATGTTGAAGAAATACATTTTCTAGTTCCAAGGGCCATGGATAATTCAAACTATTGATGAGGAAAAGGAACGTTCGGATAAACCCGATCCTATCTTTTCTACAAGAAGGGACCCTTCACGAAGATCCAACTTCCGAACTCGCTCCAAGACAAGCTTCAAACTTTGCTATTATTGGAGGTGAACTATACAAGCGAGCTTTCTCGGTCCATATCACCACGGAGCTTAATCGGCCGCCTTGACGCACACCGCGTCATGGACGCCAGCAGCCCCTTGCCAAGCCATAGCGCCATCTAAGCGCCTAGCCTTCAGACGCTGAGCCGACGGCGCCAGGCGCTCATGTCCCAAACGCCTAAAACTTCTAATTGTTATTTTGAACATTTGACACATATATTTTTTGGATGATTGCTAATGTCATCCAAAAATAGAACGATATGACTCTCAAAATACCACCACCAAAGACAAATCGATGTTGAAAGCATGATAGTCAAACAAATCGAGATCAAGCACTTAAAATATTAGAATTCGGACATCAATTAAATCCCAAAAAAGCTCTCAAATGTGGAGTGTTTATAGTCAATCGATCTCGACGGATCTAATGAGCCTAAGATCTCATAATTGACTTCATTTGGGCATCCAAATGCTAAAAAATACATCAAATGATCAAGGAGTCATTCTGAGTCCGAGGGAGTGGTACGGCCTGCATGAGTTTACTAGAATACCCCTCCCATCTATAACAGGCCTCACTCCTCACATGGGGCTAAGCTAAGCTAAGTGAAGTGAAGCAAGTGAAGAAGAAGGAAGCAAGTGAAGAAGAAGCAAGAACCCGAAGCAAGGAAGAAGAAGAAGAATCAAGCAAGTGAAGAAGGAAGCTAAAGCAAGGAAGAAGGCAAGGAAGAAGAAGAATAGTCCCAAGTGAAGAAGAAGGAAGCTAAAGCAAGGAAGAAGGCAAGGAAGAAGAGGAAGAGTCCGATCGAGGAAGAAGAGGAAAAGTGAAGTGAGGAAGAGAAAGCTCTAAAGCTTGAAGATCAGCAAGATCGACACTCAGCCATCGAATTATCCTGATTTCCACTGACCCAAAGATCTCCAACATCGAACTATTATAAACTGATCGTTGTTACACAGCTGTTGTCCCTTTCTCAAATAGAATTCTGTAATCCTGTTATCGGGAAGATTTTGTACTCAAAAGGATACATAGTGGAATCTTTATCACAGCTGGTTTTTTCTCTTTCGAGGTTTTCCACGTTAAAAATTCTGAGTCTCATGTTCGCTTTACATGTGGACTAATCAACAAAGGCTCATAAATTTACTCTACAAGAATGGTTTTCCGACGCAACAAAGTTCTTTTGCGAACATGCATTATCTATAGCTTATTATATGGTGTTATTTATGTTTGCTTATGCTCATGTTTTTATATGCAAACAATATAATTGAGTGTTACCTCTAACAACAAAGTCAGTATGTTGTCATTTAAAGAGAAGTAAAAGATATGTGTTACTGTCACGAACCAATCTGATATAACATATATCTTTTAATAGGACATATAAAGTCAAACACACACATAACACAGAGACATTAAACCTTTAATAATAATATAACAAAGCAAAAGTTGTCATCTTACACACACACACACACACAAACTATAAGTATAACAATATTCTTAAAATTATGCAAAAAAATAAATTAAAAAAAAAACATGACAAAACATAGTATAATGAAAAAAAAAAGTGTGACTTTCATCTATATCACCTTCCATGAAAAACAATATAAATGCAATAAAAGTAAACAAACAACTCAATATGTTATGCTAAACTTATAGCTGCATTCAGTGACAAAAATAAAATAATGTGTATGTTTATATCATGGATACTTTATACGATACATATATAAGTCTTTATGTCATTATCTTAGTAAGTATACTATGTTATATGTAGCATATTTAGCATTTTATATCATACTCATCATTAATATCATCATTACCAATTTTAGGATATATAAATTACATATAATAAAAAAAAAGTGAGATTTATAAAATAAATCAATATTCTCTATCATTTTATATGCATAAATCATAACATATGAATAATAACAAGGATGTATGTTATTTATCCCATGCCAATTGGCTGAGATAAAATTTATCATAATTTCAAGATATATTTATTTATTCAAATTACACATGCTGAAAAAATAGAGATATAATGCGAAAATTTAATATGATTATATCAATATTTACAAAATAATTAAAACAAAAATATACTAAAAGTTACACGGTAAAATCTTATAAAAATACGAAGTTATATAATTTTTTAGCTTTTTATAAACCTATTCAAGTTAAAAATGAATAAAAATATAAGTGCAAAATCGCTGAAAATAAAAGTAAGATAACAACAACCTATCTCGAGATGATCAATTTTTTCAATTAGCCTATCTTATAAAAATGGCCCTAAATTTTCCAAACATATGCTTTCTCTCTCCTCTCTCTCTTTCTCTCTTATAGTTAATGCCTAAAATGGATTATTATACTCTCTTTTCTATCTTTCACTCTCATTCTCTTTTTTCTCCTTCCTCTCTTCCTCTTATTCCTTCTCCTTTTCTCTTTCTCTTTTTCTTCTCCTTCTTCTTTCTTCTTCTTCTTTCTCGCTTCTCCTTCCCATAATTTATGGGCATACTTATTTTATCTTGATGTAACTCCAGTGTCATATTTTATTAACTTTATATTAATATATTTTAAATTAATTTATTTGAAAGGCAATGCATTCACACGTTGCAAGTCATAATACCTATAAATTTGGATTAATATAATGATTTATAATTGATATGACACTTAAAATACCACTAGTCGAAGTATGAATCTTGATGTCAAAAGCAAGTTGATCCTAAGTTGAAACTGATCGAGATCAAGCACTTAAATATCATTAGAAACTTTGGGATATCAATTAAATCCATAGATAGCTCTTAAACATGGAGTGTTTATAAGAATCGGCCTCGACGAGATCTAACAAGCCCAATATCTCATAATTTTCATTTGAGCATTCAAATACTTAAAATATATCAAATGATCAAAGGAATCACGAGTCCGATTATGGAGTGGTTCAATTTTGCATGTATTTACAAAGACGCCACTCTCCGATTTATAAATAGTCCATCCTCATATGAAGGGAGGTCAAGAGAGGGAGAGAAAGCGAAAATCCTCCGCATAATCGTCCACACTCGGCCGATGCCCCCCGCCGGTTAAACCACCGCCGTACCGCCACCGTACCACCGATCCTTGCCGCCGATCTCGCCGGCCGTCATCGCCGCTTCACCGCCGCCCGCCGCCGGATCATCGAATCATCAGCCGCCGGATCATCGCTAACCACCGACGCCATACATCGTCCACCGCCGCCGATCCTCGATGACCATCTTCGCCGGTCACCATCCGGCGACCTTCATCGATTGTTGACAGTCACCATTATATGGTTGTTGTTGTCGACGAGATTCTATTGTCATCCATTCTCATATACTCAGAATCGTATCGAGAAAACTTGTACTCTAAAACAAATACATAGTGGAAGATTTTTATTGGGCTAGGCCCCGTGGTTTTTCCATCTTTTCGAGATTTTCTATGTAAAAATTCTAGAATTTTCTTGTTCACTATTTAAATACCTGTGTGTGTGTTGGATTTCACAAAGCTGGTGTAAACTTACTATGCGCATGGTTTTCTAGCACGCAATGCCAGCCGTCTGGAAAAGCGATTCTCATTCTAACAAACAATCTCGGATAAGTTAAAAATCATCAGCGAATTCAATTCAACCTCTTCCATACAGGTTAACGTCATCGGGTAACACTCTAACAAACAATCTCGGATAGTCAAAAAATCCTCGGATTCAATTCAATCTCTTCCATGTTAACGCCATCGAAGTCACACTCGACAAACAACCTCGATAAAAAAATCCTCAACGGATTCAATTCAACCTCTTCCATATACTAACGCCATCTGCAACACTGACAAACAACCTCGATAGATTAAAAATCTTCAATAGATTCAATTAATTCCTCTTCCATACAGTGTTAACGCCATCGAAGTCTACCGACAAACAACCTCAGATAGGTCAAAAATCCTCAACAGAATCAATTCGACCTCTTCCATATAGGTTAACGTCATCGAATCACACTATGACAAACAACTTCGGATAGGTCAAAAATCCTCAGCGGATGCAATTCAACCTCTTCCATGTAGGTTAACATCATCGGGTAACACTCGACAAATAACCTGATAGTCAAAATCCTCGAGATTCAATTCGACCTCTTCCATACAGTGTTAACGCCATCGAAGTCACACTTTGACAAACAACCTGGATAGATCAAAAAATCCTCAATCTGATTCACCTGACTCTTCCATATAGTAACGCCATCGAAGTCACACTCGACAAATAACCTCAGATAGGTCAAAATCCTCAGCAGATCCAATTCAACTTCTTCCATGCATGTTAACGTCATCGGGTAACACTCCGACAAATAACCTCGGATATATCAAAAATCCTCAGCGGATTCAATTCGACCTTCTTCCATACAGTTAACGCCATCGAAGTCACACTACAAACAACCTCTGATAGTCAAAATTTCAACGGATTCAATTCGACCTCTTCCATACGTTAACGCCATCGAAGTCACACTCGACAAACAACTCGATAGTCAAAAATCTCGCCGGATTCAATTCAACCTCTTCCGTGTGTTAACGCCATCGAGTAGCACACTAACAAACAACCTCGATAGTCAAAATTATCGGATTTCCCAACATCTTCCATACAGTTTACGCCATTGAAGTCACACTTAACAAACAACCTCGATAGTAAAGATCCTCGGCCGCTAACCACTGCCGACCGCCACCATAGCCGACAACCGTTGCTGGGCCACCGCCGCTAACCACTGCCGGCTACCATCACTGACATCTGGTTACCACTATTATCGTTATTATCTCGCTTTACTAACGCTTATTCGATTGCTGACTACTGCTGCTATTGTGCTGCACTAATTGCTGCCAGACGCCGGCTACTGTCACCGCTGGCTGACTTATCGCTGGTTACCGCTGACATTTTATCGCTGGCTATCTACATCGCTGACGACGCTATCACTGGCATATCGACACGCTGGCCGCTTAATTTTCGCCGGCCGCCACTGGCATCGCCGGCATTTATCGCTCAATTGCTGCCGGCTATCTCTCATTGACCGACTTGGGCTATCCGGGCTGCATTGCTGCTATTGTTGTTCGCTGAATTAATCGACGGCTACAACCACTATTATCGGTTACCGCTGCTGACTATCGTTGTTTCATTACCACACCGACTATTGCGCCGGCTACCGCTACCATCATCGCTCTCGCATTACCACTTATCATCGCCGGGTTATCTCGCTGATTTACTGACGCGCTGGTTAATTACTGACCATTGCTGGCTTCTGCTGCTAATTCACTGTTACCACCGCCAACCATCGGTTGCCGGCTAGCCGCTGATTATTGTTGCTGCGTTACGTAATTATCGCTGGCCATATCCGGTTGTTACCATCGTTGCCGTGGTTATCTCGCTGACCACTGCGTTGATCACCGACACCACGACGCCGGCCACCATCATCGGCATCGCCAGATGCTGATTGATCGCCTCCGAACAACCTCCTCTTAAGAAGAAGAGGGACACTCCAAAGATATGAGGAGTGTGCCTTCTCCCCTGTTTTATAAACCCTCATAGAGGCCAAAAGGTATCAAATAAAATAGCAAAACCCGCTAAAACCGCCAAATGGGCGAAACAATAAAACCCTCATCGGCCGCCGCTGGCCGCACGCGACGCTTCCACTCGCTTCCACTCCGCCTGCCTGTGACGCTGCTCCACGCGGACTCCAAACTCCCCACATGACCACAAAATCGCCGACCCGGGAATTGGATCATAGAATCCGCTTCAAGGTACTCTGCTCACCAAGGCTTCCTATTCACCATTGCTCCGGACTGAATCCTCGCCACGCCGCGGGCGCTACCGCAAGAGCCCATAATCGCCTGAATGGGTCCATAATTCAAATCTTACGCTGCACATATACGCCCATGCTCTACGCCCACTTCCGCGATCATAATCTTTTCCCATGAAGACTGCTCTCAAAATGTATGGTTGATGGACCTAAATTTCATTGAAGAATTTGTTATTTTCAAGATGTGACATATATATTTTGGATAATTGAGATAATGTCATCCAAAAATAAGAACCGATATGACACTTAAAATACCACTCAAGATTTAATCTTTGTCAAAAGCAAGTTGATCCTAAGTTGAAATTGGTCGAGATCAAATACTTAAAATATCATTAGAAACTTTGGGATATCAATGAAATCCCTATATAGCTCTTAAACATGGAGTGTTTATAGTTAAATCGAGCGTCTCGACGAGCCGGATCTAACAAGCCCAATATCTCATAATTCTGACTTTATTTGAGCATTTAAATACTTAAAATACATCAAATGATCAAATGAATCATTTTGAGCCGTCCGATGGAAAGGAGTGGTTCGGATTTTGCATGTATTTACAGAGACGCCACTCCTCCAATCTATAAATAGCCCCTCATCCTTCATATGAGGGGAGACCAAACAAGAGGAGGAGAGAGCTCTAAAGCTTGAAAATTTTCCAAGCATAATCGTGCCACCACTCGACGGTCGCCGACCATCGTTGTTTGCCACCACTCCGTCATCGCCGTCATCTCCTCACGGTTACCGCCATCGCCGGTCATCCCCGCTGACCATCGACGCTGGCCGCTAATTGCCGACTACTGCCGCTACACCGCCGACCACCTCTGGCCGCCAACCACCGCCGCTATCAGCCGCTACCGCCGGTCACCACCACCGACGAATTATCATCTTCGCCGACCTCAGTTTTATCATCTACTACCACTAGCAATTACATAACTTGAACGTGATCAGTATTGTTGTTGTCCGACTGAGATTCCCATGGTCGGCTCTTCTAATATACAATTATTTAATCCCATTATCGGGAAAATTTTGTACTCTTAAACAGATACATAGTGGAAGATTTTTTTGCCAGCCGTTTTTCTTCTTCGAGATTTTCCAAAAATCTGGAGTTTTCTTTAACTCTTAAATAGTATGCCTTTGGATTTCAATAAAATAAAGGCGTAAACTTTTACTCTACCGCAACTGGTTTTCTAGCACGCAACAATAATTATGTTAATTATGTTAATATTTTTGGTTATAACTATATAATATATTAAGTGATATTGATGATCCATAATTGTTAGATTAATTTAATTAGTTGTTTATAATTATTAGGTTCGTGTAATGCTATAGTGATTTGTTATTATTATGTTATTTTGATTCTTAACAGCTCCAAAAGCTCTAAAGCTCTATTAAACCAACATGTTATATAAGATTCAGCTAATATTTGAAAAATTTTAAATTAGATTTGAATAATGCTATAACAAATTTTGAACAATTCAAACATTATTCAAATAAGGTTTGAAAAAGTTGCAATAATATTTGAATTTATATATTATCATCCAACAAGGTTTAAATCTAATAATGTTTGAACAAAATTTGAACATGTTCATTCAGGGTTTGAACATAATCTAAATATAATATAATGCATACGAATACAAATGATATCCGTAGAATATAAGCACAACAATATAACACGTTTATGCCATTTAATCTATGTTGAATACAATCATGGTAGCAAAATGTAAAATAATACGATAGAAGCAACCATAATAGGCTTAATACATATCTAACATTTACAATTATAACACATTTATAGCTATCAATTAAATCTACAACCTTTCTATCCTCCTTATGTACAAATTCATGAACAAAATCACTTACCATATCTAATTTTTACTCTAGCTTGAGCGGAATACCAAGGTGAGGTGAACAAGATTTGTTCTTGATATGACCCTGAAAATTCTTCTAGTCATATTATTAGCTTAAATCTTTTTTGAACCCTTTCTATAGGCTAATTTGGACCCGATTTTGCATCAAATCACAAATAAGAATTTCATCTTTGAATTAGTTTGGACAAAATTAAGCACTAAATGTGTGGTTTAAACTTAACTCATTTTTGAATCTGGGCTTCTCTTTTTTATTTTAGCTCAGGATTGCTAAGATTGAAAGAAATGATGAATGCATTAAAATCTAGGAGGATTTACATATATATCACACAATTCTTATGTATTTACATATATAACACCTAAACTTTAGTTTTTATATATATAACACTCTAATCTTCAATATCACATCAAAAATATCACTTTATTCACTTTTTTAAAGTGAAATGCACCTTTTTAAAATATAGAAAAATATTAGATAAGTAAATATTTAACTTTAAGTGTTAGATATGTAAATACATAAGAATTGTGTGGTATGTATGTAAATCCCCTTAAAATCTAAATATTGAAAAATATATCGATACAAACCATGAGTAAGAAGTCAACTAAGGGATCAAGAAGAAGATAAGTCGTAAGGTATTAAATTTGTGATACAAAATTTAGTGGATCTCACTCACTTTAGTAGAAATTTATGAGCACATGGATTGAAAGCCTTTATTGTTAGATTGATCTTATTATAATCTCTAGACTGTAATTCGTGTGCTCTTGGTTTATCACTTCTCTTGAATATTTTTTTATAAAAAATATTGTAAAAATTTATATATATTAAAATACAAATTTAATGAATATATGTAATCAAATAATATTATTATGATTTATGAGTTTCATTAAATGTTATTTTCTTTTGCTAATTTTGGGAGGAGTAATAGAAACCATTAGAGGAAAATTGCACATAAATTTGTTAGGGCACAAGGCAGCCTAAGTAGCGAATGCGAATGGAAGATTAATTTTCTTCTCCGTCCTTATCAGTCCCTGTCAGCTCTCCCCATTCCGAAACCCTCAACCCGCCCCTCCTGTCTCTCTATCCCTCCTCCATGGTCTAGCCGGGTAAGATTTTCCGCAAGCAAGTGGGATGAAGCGCCGTCTGTGATCTCCATCGCAGGAATAGCTATCTCGAGAGGACTTCGATTTTGGATGCGTAGGTCGATCCTTGTGGCCTACGTTTTCGCCGGAATTCTACTCGGAGAATGAATGGAAAGGGAGGAGGCGAGGAAGCTGCAGCGACTTCCTCGGCGTCACCGCCTCTCGATTGGAAATTCTCACAAGTATTCGGTGAGCGGACCGCCGGAGAGGAAGTCCAAGAAGGTGCGCGCACTTTAATTTGTTCTAGATCTACTACTCTATGCTGGGGCCGAGACATTCACTGGTGCCGTATAGTAGTTTCATTTATTATGCTGTTTCCGATGGGTAGATCGATAGCCGTGTCGATTTCTACGTCGATCATTTTAGGATCTGTTTTAAATTTCTAGAAGGGGATATGATAGAGAAGGAAGTTTGGGTGAATTTTCTTTTTGTCGAGTATTGGGGTTTTTTTTTTGGCGATCATGCGAGCTTCGTCACGCCCTCACGGGTTAGCTTTGATTGTTTTTGATGTTGATTTATACATGAACTTCTGCATTGCTGATTATAGTCAAACAGCCTTGCTGCTCTTTGTTTATCGAGCTTGCTGTACATTTGGATATGTGATTATGGTCCTTTTGCTGATGAAGTTAATGGGTTCTGTAAGCCATGTCAGTACCACTTTGATAAAGATGACTCCTTTTGCTGCTTCTTTCTTTATCCTTTTTAGTTTATGTTTAACATTATACAGAAGATTCCTTTTATATTTTCCCAACATGTGTCGATTTCCTTCAATTGCACTGGGATTATTTGCCCTAAAGAAAGATATTTTATTTCTCCATCCATTTTATTCATATTGTTACTGCTAAAAGCTCCCCATGGAATTCATATATGGTTGTGTGCTTATCTTGTATTGCTCCAGCAATCAAATTATGGGAATTTGTATCTGGTGATTTACTCATTTTTTGTTTCTTTAATTTTTAAACTCGGGGTTCTTAGTATGGTTGATAGGATTGCCATATACATGTAAATGCAGCTAATTTTCCTGCATTTTGTATATTCTGCAAATAGAAAGTTTGATACAGTTTCCAATCATACTTTTAGAGGGATTGATTTTACTCACAAACTAACGATAGTTTGCTCTTAAGGCTAGGTGAGATGCTAAATCAAACAAAACAGGTAAATGATTGCCTTCAGAGATCTAATAAATGTAAGGCAAAACTCTTGCATTAAACTTGATCATCCTAGCCAAACAGGATTATGGACAGCTTTTCTACTGGTTGGAGGTTTGGACTTGGGAACTTCAATGAACCATTCATTTTGTCATAATCAAACCATGCAAACCATATATTTTTGATGCATTTATATATTTTCATTATGATAAGCAAGTGCAGTATGAAAACTGAGCCTGTGTGAGCCTACTTCCTATCTCAGCCAAAACAAGGTAAAGCCAACTTGAGATGAGTTTTTCTAGCTGGATAAGAAGTATAAATCCTTTTGCTGCTTGATTGTTGTGCTGGCAGCAAATGTGCTTGAAAGGGATTCTATTGAATTGTGCCCTCCAAGTAATGTTATCAGTTATTTAAGGTTCTGATAGTGCTGCAGCACTATAGCTTTTTTTGACCCAAGCATAACGACTTTAGTTTTTCTTAGCTTTCATTTATTCGATCCATGGAAGTTTGCCTAATTTGGTACTTTTCAAGGTGGCAATGTGCCTACTTGTAGAACTGATGTGGAGAAGGTTTGTTAGTCGATAATTGCAATAATATGGCCCAGAAAATTTGGTGTAGTAGTACTGCTCCTTTATTTGCATTTGAGTTGACTGTGTAAAACTCTGCAGAGGGTCAAACCCAGGAGATCAATTTTGAATAAGGTCAAACTCAGACAGGTTTGTTAATGTTGTGGCTTGATTAGAATCAACTTCTCGATACAATTTATTTTCTCTTGCTAGAGTGATGGCTATCCTCAACATTGAATTTGAGGGCTGGAGCTCTGAAATTTCAATTTGTTGTGAGCTCACCAGTGGATTCAACAGTGATAGCATGTCTCAGTGTGGGTAATATTTGGTAGTATTGCACCCGGTTAACAGTGCAACTACTTGATTCATATCATAGAGCAGTCGGCTAGTCTCTGTTGATGGAGTACGTGTAGGCATTCTCAGCAATGTTTCATTCAAAGAGATGTGGTTCTATGGTCTTCTCTTCCTTACATTTCTTTGTCCTTCTTATTTCAGGCAATGCAGATTAGAGGGTAATTTTGATTCTTTTAGAGAGCATACTTGTTTGGCGACACAGCTTAAGCTTTTAGATATTAAAAGCCGCCTTCTTTGAGGTGGATTTGGGTATTTGTCATGTTTCCATTACTCCTAACTTTTCCCTTAGAGTGAATGGAGAAAACATTCAAAGCCTCAATAGTGTATGACAGTATGATGGCTGGTTATTGCTACCAACCAGAAAAGAGCAAGGTATGTAAGTCATAATGATGAATCCCTTAATATAGCAGTATAAATGGCTGAGGGGATAACTGATGGAGGAGCATTGCAGAATATTGATCTTTCTTTGATGATGCATATTTAAAAAGTAGCTTAGTTATTATTTTATTAGTTTGTATTTTATATTTATTTTATGCGATGTTTTATTTCATGTAACAAGGGCATGATTATCCTTCTTTTATTACTTATGAGTAGATTTACTATTTTAAAATAAGCACTCCAATACATAGGGCCTAGGGTTTGTAATAAGAGGAGCTTTAGATGAATTTCAATAACAATATAGGTTGCTCTCCATTTTCCTCTAGTGGTTGTCCAGTGCTCTCCTAACCTACTTTTGGTGGTGAGGCCTCTTCTCCTTCATCTCTCTTGGTGTCAAGAGCTTTGCCTCCTCCCTCTTAGTTTGTGGTGCAAAGTATTCCACATCAAAACTCCACATTAGTGATTTTTTGATAAATCACAATGAGTTTATGTCATTAGAGCTAAGTGAGGCACACACCTCACTTGATGTGAGATCCCCTTGCCTTAATTTTGACGAGGTGTGCATTTTTAGATCTAATTTTTTCTTAAATCAAATATAAGCTTAAATTACTCAAATAACACTCACGCCTTAATACACACACAACCAATTTCAGGATAAGTATTACTATAGTGCCTCTCCTCTTGCGTCCTCTACACTCATGCACGATGCAACCACTGTCTCTTCCTCCTTTGTCACTTGTAATGTTCTTATTTTGTTGTTAGATAATAATAGTTAGAGAGAGAAATTTATGATGTTAAACTTATTTTGAATTGTTATGTTATGAGTTTTGTACTTTGGTAATTTTTGATACTTTGATGTTTGTAAAATACTTATTACTTATGATTTGATACTAAAATGTTAATATGTTACATACTATTTTGTATAATTTATTATGTCTAATATCAGGATGTTAATGTATTTCTTTTTAATATGTCAATATGTTATTATATTAATATATTATTTCTTTGCACTTTGATGTGTGTACAATGCTACTTACGTTGCATAAATTGTTGATTCTAAGTCTCACAACTCAAAAATGCCCTTGATGTTTATGCCTCACTTTTTGATTGAAAAACACTTTAATTTTCAATTATGCAATTTTAAACCTTGGGTAGAATATAACTTGGTCTAAAAAGTGGTGGGAGTTATTTATGAAAAAGACACATTGAGGTAACTTTAGATTTATGAGATTCCTATTGAGTTTTGAAGATTCATGGGTGATGTTTTAGTGGTTTTGCTAATAAATATTTTTAATGGAATTTAATAATGTAGGTGGATGACAAATGTTTGGAGAAGTAATATTTTGACATCAGGATTTGTGATCAAATATGTTTAAGATTGTCAATTTGTGATAGTTTTCTAGAAATCATACATATGACAACAACAACAACAACAAGCCTTTATCCCACTAAGTGGGGTCGGCTACATGAATCCTTCATCTTTATTGTGTCCTATTATGTGTCAAATTCTCATTTAATAAATCATACATATGACAAATGAAAAAAAAAATATTTGTATAGGAGAATCAGTTTGACTTCATACTATCAAGATTTATAATGTTAGCCTTTTTTGTGTTAGAAAATTTATGAAGAGCAAATGAAAAGAACTTAATGATTTTTTTACTGATTGAGATGGCATATGATTGAGTGCCATAATAATTTATTTGGTACACATTAAGAAAAATGTTGTGTAAAAGATACATTGCGGCTATTAACGATATGTATGTTGGGGCATTAACCAAAGGTTTAAAATTAGTAGTTGTGGTATAATCAAAGAGTTTTTAATTATATTAGTATTATCAATGATTAGTATTAAGGTTGGTTATGAAAATGCCTACAAAAGGATATTTAATTTGAGGTACTTTGGTGTTTGTTTTTCGCATATAACTTAGTTATAAGGGGTGATATTTCTATTTAAATAAGTAGAAAGTTAGAACAATATAGACAATTTTTAGAAGATTAGTAGTTTATGATTAGTATAACAAGGATATTATGTGACATGCAATTTTTGTGAGTGTCACATTAACAATTATGAATAAATATTTTACATCAATGTTTTGAAATTAAGTGGTTTAGGATTATTAGAACAAAGATATTGTGTGACATGTAATTTTTGTGTCTATGATATCAACATTTATCAATAAATATTAATAGAAGATACGGTGACATCTAAATTTGATAGTTTTAATCATCTATGACCTATTATATAGATGCATGAGGATATAGATGGGCTTATAATTTTTTTATGAATAGATGGTTAAATGGAGAAATTTCTCATAACTATTTTGCAAGTGAATATGTTTTTATTTTGGAGATTTAAATCTAAACTTTATAAAGTTGTATTTAATACTTTTAAAGCACTAAAGTGCATTTTGATGTGCAATGGTTTTTTTATTTTTATTTATTTTTGTTTCTATGCACAAAACACAAAGTGAAGTAACATTTTTATTTGCTAGAGCATTCACGAGTTATATATTATATACACATATGTACATATAATAGTTATTTAGTTAACTCAACTTAAATAACATTAGAATTTTTTTTAAATTAAATATAATGATATATAATATTAATTTATTACTTAATTGAAATTATAAATCAAAGATATAAATTATTTAAATAATGAAGTGATTAAAAAAACTTACAAAAAAAAATATATTCATGAGATTGAGCGATCAACTAGAGATCAAGAAATAGAGGTAGATGAAGCAAGAGATAATGTGAAGAAGAGGTATTGATAAGCATGCTTGAGAAGAAGCTTGTCTCTGAGAAGCTAATAGTGCAAATTGCAAGAACCATTGAAAAGCATTGAAAAATTAGCAGGAGAGTGAGTGTGAAGAGAACCACCAAAAATGATTAGGTTGAGTGAAAGAGAATAGATAACTAATGAGTAATGACTCAAATACTATGAGAAATAGTGAAAAGAAGCAACCGATCATACCTTGTTATGTTTGTAGATGGTGAAACCATGAATCTGTACCATGACTTTGCTTTGAGCAGGGGCCCAGTGCTTAGCGTTATGAAAGACATAGTGAAGCTGTTCAACATGCATGTTTTGTTGCGAGGTTGCGCTGCACAAGTGATGCATAGGGCTAGTATATTACTTTGCTTTGCTCCTAAAGCATGCTTTTAATAACATTGGTAGGCCAGCTATATTTTATGGATCTGTGTTCTAGACAGTTTAAAAATTCTGCGATAGCCACATTGAGTGTGATAGAAATGAGAATGTTAAAATGATTGTGTGAGATAAGGAATGATAGGTTAGGGATTGATTATTTTAAAGGAATGATGAGGGTGGCATCTATTAGAGATAATGCAGTGGAAAATAAACTTTGTGGTGAATTGGACATTTATACTGAAGTATAGAAATGCACCTATTAGATGGACACATCTAATTAATCTTGAAGGGTTAGAAAACAAAAGGATTAGAACAAGGTAACGTGATTAGAAGTTTTACCAAAGAATTTGCATATAATAGATTTAGTACCTTAAATAACTGATTTTGATTTGTTGGGATAAGGTATCAGCTAAGCTGCCACCATTTATGACAGTGACTGCTACATGATAGTACAAAATTTCACATTGTGTACTTATTTTGGCTTGGCAATGCTTCCCACTTGGTATTTTAAATAGCTTGAATGTCACAATTTCTCTTATTCATGTTGTTGGTTTCCTGGTGCATTTTTTAGGAATTTTTTTGAGCCTATGTTGTCATTGTCTTCTTGCTTTGTTCTTATAATTTCATTTTATTTTTCTTGTATGTTAGCCGCTGTGCATTGCATATCTGATGTTGCTGCTATTCGTCTCTCTTCATCTTGTTGTTGGGGGGTTATGTTTCTCATGAGAACTGTTATTTCTTGCAGTTGACATTATTTCTGCTATTGAATTTGACAAATCTGGCGACCACCTTGCCACTGGAGACAGAGGGGGTCGTGTGGTTTTATTTGAACGGACAGATGCTAAGGAGGTTTAATGACCTTCATCGATTTGGTTTTTTTTTTTTTTTCAAATAGGTGTTTCAATTGACCTATTGTGACTTTCATATTGTATGATACATTCATTATGCAGCATGGTTCTAGGCGGAATTTGGAGAAGCTGGACTATTCAATCAACAGGCATCCTGAATTTCGTTACAAAACAGAATTTCAAAGTCATGAACCTGAGGTATTATTTGGCTAAACTCATTTAAGGAGGATTGCTTCACGTAATGCATCCTTTGGTCTGTACTAGTTTCGTTCTTTGCCTTCAGTTTGACTACCTCAAAAGCTTGGAAATAGAAGAGAAAATCAACAAGATCAGATGGTGCCAAACTTCAAATGGTGCATTATTTCTTCTGTCAACTAATGATAAGACAATCAAGTTTTGGAAGGTAAATTTTCACTCCTTAGATTTGATTCACCTTATATTTTTAGGCAGCACTTTTTGCTCATGGTAGGGAATGCTGCTTGACCTTTTACATGGTCATTTTATGGCACGCTGCTAGAGAAGAACCTTTAAGCCGCTTCATTTTCTTAGCTGCATTGCGCCATTTACCGGTATTTAAGTGGCTCTCTCAAATGAAGGTTTTTCTTATGGTATCTGTACATTGATTCATGGATGTATGTGTCCAGATTAACTTTTTTCGTGGTCAGTTTTTTTTTTTACTTTGAAGTTTGCATCTGATGAGGAATTTTTTTCTATATTTATAACGTGTAACTATTGATTTTTCGTTTGTTAATTTTAAATAGTAGATTGGTATAGTTGTCTAAGATTAAGACTATCCTTGTTTTATTTTCTTTAAATATTTTCTTTAAATAATGTTGCATCTTGCATAGCCTGTGTTAAGTTTCATTGATTCAAAGTTACTTCCAGCTTTCTACATACCCTAGCGACTAGAGATCAAACTACATGCAATTCTAAGAAATTAAAAGACAGAAATTTGCTACAATTTGAGGTAACAAGTCACAAATTAGAGTGAACTAAAGGACACAACTCAATAGAAATTCAGAAAAACCTAGTTACCTACACGGTAGTAAACAAAGCATTTTATAGTAAAAAATGCAATTGGCTACGACGAATCATAGTAATGATTACAACTGACTATAAACAAAGCAATTTATATTAATTCATACAAATGATAATGAGGACCATAACACTATACAGTAATAAAAAAGAATAACTTGCCATAATGAAACTTATATAGCTGCTGCTTGTTAAGGATTGCCCATAAAATAATGTGTATTTTAATATTTAATTTTTTGGTTTGATAAAAATCAATGGCTTGATTATCATCATGATAGATATGCTTAATTTTATAATTGCATATCATAAACAGTTATTTATATTATATTTAATACTAGAAACACCTCACTTGCATGGAATGTCATGAGAAGTATATTTAATTGTGATGTATGCATCCAACCTTACGAAATTGTTGACAATGCCAACTATAATAGAATACTCAACGCTTTGAATACACTAAGCTTGACAAAGACCCATAAGTTCTGCGTTGGTGGAAGAAATATTACCCAATAGAATCGTATCCTATTTAACATCTTTAAGGATACCCCACAAGCACCCACCTTAAGAGGCCCTTTGGTGCAATCATAGTGTTGAGTTTAACTCGCCGGCAGATTTTACTATGTAACCATGCCAGCATTATGCTTCCTCCTGCTAACCAAGGGGATGAAAGGTGAGTAGACAAAGTTATTGACTATCTTGAAATTGGTAGAGTTAATTAGTTTATCAATTAAAGGTTTCATATTTGATAGGTTTAGTTACTGATACATCTCCTATCTAGGGTCGCAAAACAACCAACCAACCGAGCCGAGGACTGCTTCGTTCGCTTGTTAAGATCGAGCTCGAGCGCCGAGCTCGATTCGAGCTTTTAGGATGGTGTTCGAGCTTGAGCTCGTTTAAAAAAATTGTGTTCGCGAGCTCCTTAACGAGCCTTAATCGAGCCATTATCGAGCCTTAATCGAGCCTTAATCGAGCCTTAATCGAGCCTTAATAGCCTTATACGATTCGAAGAAGCTTAATCGAGCCTTAATCGAGCCATTATCGAGCCTTAATCAAGCCATTATCGAGCCTTTAACGAGCTTGTCGCGAATTTTAAATGACTGTCACTTAACATAATCGAACCTAACAATAACTTGTCGCTCGTTTCATTTAACAATCGAGTATTTACAAAGTTGGCTCGTTCGATTAATTAAATGAACGAACATAAACGAGCTCTAATCGAGCCGAGTCACGAGTAGCTTGTTGAACGCTCGGTTCGTTTACACCCTACTCCTATCCACTTTGATGCCATTATTTTTAGTTTTATTTCTATACTTTCAAATAAATCAATATATTTGATAATGAAAAATATTAAAAGTGACCCTTAGAGAGGAATGTTGATCCATTTAGGCAACAATGAATGGATACCGTCATTGACAATCAGGCCATATGACAATAGCATTTAGACATTAATGGTTCCCTCTAGCTTGCTTAATCACATCCACCATAATGAAGCCATTGAAGATCCTCTAGATGAAAATGATGGGTCTGATAAGGATGGCTTATACCAAAAGGACTTGAAGAGGCTATTGCAGTTTGTCTAATACATTTTCACACATCTTTAAATGAGAGGCCATTCCATTCCATTTTTTCCTGAAAAATGTGCCATTGTACTCACAGTTAAGGTACATAGAAATGATATTACTAGCCCATACAAACGGGGGAACATCTAAAAACAAAGATTTATTCTATTCCTCATTGTTGAAAAATGTCTATACTAATGTTATGGTCACATATCATATGCAAATACATAAACTTGAAAGGACCATCCAACTCGCCACATGAAAATGAGATATCCTAGTTGATGCAATTCTTTACTTCATCTTTTTACCACAATATTTACTCCAAACTGTCCAATAAATATTTTCTAATGAAGCTCGGTTGTTTTGAAGAGCAATACTTAACATGAGGAAACTTAGAGCTATTATAATTATTTAGCCTAAATTTCTACCAAACCTAAACAGACATGCTTTTGTTTTTTGTTAAAAGGGGATCTAATACCAAAGCCACCTTCAAAAAACATGTTAAAAGACTTTATTCCATGTGGTCCAAATAAATTTATTACTATGATTCTTGTCTACTCCAAAAAATTTGTAAAATAAAGAAGAGTTGTTTTTTATTTATTTTCTTTCATGTTCTTTTGTTTTACCATTCATTCCTTTTGAGTGCTATTTTACTTGTCAACTTCTTGTGTGTAATCAATCAATTTTCTTTTTTAATTCTTCCACATTATTTTTACTTTCCATCTTATTGATTTTTTTTCCTTCCTATTTTTATGCTTATTGCTATTGAACTTCCCATCCTATCATGCGAGGACTCAAAAATGATGAATAAAGGCAAGGCATGATATTTTTTTGAGATTTTTTTTTTTGATATTTAGAGATTTGTGGAGGATAATATCTTATTTTGATTAATTAGGCTTTTCCATTGAATTTTTAAGACTAAGACTAGGAGTCCCACTGATTGGAGAAGAAGTATTTTAATATTTATATTTATGAACAAAGGAGATGTTTAATATTGTGCTAGTTTTTGAAGTAGCAAACTTATGAGTCATATAATCAAAGTTATTGGAGAGAGTAATAGAGTATGGGATTAGAAAAATAATGTTAGTTTTGGAGAACCAATTTGGTTTCATGCTAGGAAAATTTGCTACGAAAGTTTTTTTTTTGTTTCATGCTAGGAAAATTTACTAAGTTTTTTTTTGTGTTAAGACAATTAATAAAAAAGCTTCAATAGCAAATATATGATTTTCATATTCTTTTTATTGATATTGAGGAGGCATATGATCCAATATCATGAGAGTAGGTATATTAAATGAGCCAATTCTACAATTTGTTTCAAATCAACTCAAAAAAATTGTATTCAAGTTGACCCGATTACTATTGTGGTCATGTTTGGGTCTAAATTATAGATCCAATTATTATTCAAGTCATATTTGGGTTGACTTGAATAGCCTAAAATCAACCTAAGATTGACCTGCTTACCATTCAAGTTTGGGTTGGATGGGTTCATGTTGGGTTAATTGAGTTAAACCAATCATATACGGGTTAATTTGGCCGTTTTGATAGAAAAATAATATGTTTTATATAATAATTAGTCAAGTTCTGGTTAGGCAGGTTTATGTCGAGTGACCTTAGTGCAGTTTGGGTCAATTTTTTTGACTCGTATAATAAGTAGGTTGGTTTCAAGTTAAAGTATATCCAAGTTGGGCCAACTTCGAGTCATGCTCAAACCTTACTTGTCAACCCAGAATAATACCTTACATTAGTGGATATAGAATGCATTCAGGAAGAAATATGTGTCAGAGAGATGTTCAAGTTTTTGAAGATATAAACTTGAAGATATGTATGATAGAGCACTGATTAGTATTATAATTAGTTGTGGAGTAACTAACGAGTTTTTAATTGTAGTAGAATTACATCAAAGATTAACATTATTCTATTAGGTGGTATAGAGATGCATATAAAGGATATTCAAAGTGGGGTGCTTTGATACATGATTTTTGTAGATGATATGAATATAATTCGTTAGACATGATTGTAATACATTAAAAATTTGATTATTGAAGACATTTTTGGAAGCTACATGACTTAACATAAATTGAGGATATGATATGCAATTATACATTATATTAGGTGTGTGTGATTATCAATTATTATGTAGTATTATTTGAAGATAAAGTGATACTTACATGCATATAACTTTTAAAGTTAAGATTGGCGGTTACAATGGATAAGTGCCTCGAGGGTATTATACGATAAGAGGATACCATTGGGATTGGAGGGTAAACTTTTTAAATTTTCCATAAGGCTGGCGTTCCTTGAATTTTAGCATTGTGTGATAAAAAAAGTTTCTAAGTTGAATGTGGCATAAATAAGATTATTATGATGGATTTGCTGTAAAGTTATAATACATTAGTTAAGGAATGGTTATTATTAGAGGAATGGTTGGAGTGCATCTATTGAGTATATGATATTTTAAAATAGAGTTAGGTGATTAGATATGTACAATAAACGGTAGGAAATAAACTATTCAAATTGTAAATAAAATTAATGTCAGAGAAATATAAATGAGAAGGAATAGACCAATGATAATCTGAACATAAGTTATGTTAAAATTATTTGCGAATAAAAGGTTTAAGGCCCGAGGCATCTCTTAACAGGAGTGGATGAAAATGAAGAGTCATAAATACAACCCTAAATAGTTGGGATATGGCTAGTGATGATAAAGATAAGTGGTTATATAATGTAAAGGTATAATCCATAATATTGGAATAAAGCTAATGATGATTATCATATGAATTGCAAACTTTTCTCTATGGTAGTAAAATTGATTTGTGTGGCTCTAGTGGCCAAACCCATTGGTGTTAATTAGTGAATAAAAGCAAATACTCTTCTTCATTTTTTTTGGTAATTTTATTATATATTCTACTATTGAAAAAATGCTCTAATAGTCGCCTGACTATTCATATGTGATCAATTTAGTCCAGGAGTATCATATTTCTTCAATTTATTCCCTTGATTATAAAAAATTGATCTCAAATAGTTCATGTACTAAATTTGAATCAATTTTGTATTCTAATTTCTATCAATTTCTTAGGGCCTATTTGGAATCAATTTTATTTTGTATTTTTTGTTTTTGTTTGTATGTTATTTTTAAAATCATGTTCGTTTAGCTTATTTTTATGTGTTTTTGTATTTTTTATTTTAAAATAAATCTTATTATTTTTAAAAATTCTCTAAACAACGTTAAGACGTTTTGAGTATTTTTAAAAACACGTCACTCCAATCATATTTTATTTTAAAATAAAACATAAATAAAATAAAATAAAACTGAAAACAAAACTGATCCCAAACGGCCGCTTAGGGATCATTTAGGATCAATTTTGTATAGTTTAGGGATTAAATTAGAGTAATGTGATATTCCGGGACAAAATCGGTCATCTATGAATAATGGGAGGATAATTTTGAGTTTTGTTTTTATTTTTAATGACATGTAGTGGGCTGTATTATTGTTTTTTCTTGTTCTAATGATTTCAAGGCCATGTTGTTAGTTTGATTGAATGTTGTATCAGATTTAGTTAAAACCTAATCGCCAGTTGCATTAAAAGAATAAAACAACAAATAATATATCATATTAATTGAGTATCACTCGTGTAGAAATGTTGTTGTTTTGGATGATTGAAACAACTTATGCTAATTTGTTTTGTATATTAATTTATTTTACTATTACCATCTTTTTGTGCTTCCATAATTTTTAGGGTAATTAACCTTTGAATTATATGAAAGCATTTTGCTTTAGGTAGTATGCTCTTTAAATACCTTCACACTTTATTTTAGGAGGATTGGAAGAGGTTATTAATACAGTATTGCTCAGCGTTTCTTCATATTGTTTTCTTATTCTCGTTTTGGAAGTGAGATAGCCTACCTTGTGTTTTATCTTCATCTTATATCACAGGTTTTAGAATGTTCTCTCTTTTTAACCGTGCAGGTACAAGAGAAGAAAGTCAAGAGAGTTTCTGAGATGAATGTCAATCCGCCACAAGCTTCTGCAAATGGTAACATTCCTAGCTCATTCTTGTCTAGTCCTAGAGCATGCTTCCCAAATGGTGGGTGTTCTGAAAGGCCATACAAGTATTTGAGCAATGATTTCAAGTTTCCTCCTGGCGGGTTTCCAGCTCTGCGCCTTCCTGTGGTAGTTGTACTCACCCGGACTTGTGAATAAATGCAACATATTGCATGAGCTATAGTACAGAACTTCATTAATTTTGGTTCTAACATCTAGCATGAACAATTAATTGTGGACGTTGCCTTCTCAACATGACTGGTTCTGAAACCATTATAAGTTTATTTAATCAAATGTTTTTTTAATTTTCCAAAGGTTTTCATAATTGAAATGATGGTCGTTTTATTTACATAGCAAATGAATATGCTAATTTTTATGAATAGGCTGTGAAGTTTGTTATCCTGTGTCAGTCAGTGGATATGTATTCAATTTAGTGGAAGTGTGTTTGTACTGTGTATATTCGTCTGGGGTAAGTGTTTGTATTGTGTATAGTCGTCTGGGGTAAGTCCTTCAGTTAATTTGCAATATATCAGACTCCTATCCAATGCGTGCAAATGAACAAAGTTCAGGTTCAATGAAATTAACACGTGAATTAGTAATTCTTAATGCATGCTAGTATTAAAAAAACTGCTAAATCAAGTTACAAAGAAAAATATTTAGGGAACTAGATATGCATGCAATCTGTGGATGGAAAATCTTTCAGATTCAGTTTGTTTTTTTTCTTCTATATTGTATGTACAGAAATATTGTTCTAGTTACAATTACCTTCTTTATAATCTTTTGATCTCAAGGCTGATTTTACTTGATGCATCTTGGTGTAGGTAGCTAGCGAAGAGACAAGCCTTAGTGCTCGATGTCGTAGAGTATATGCTCATGCTCATGATTATCACATCAACTCTATTTCCAAGAACAGGTCCATACCTTCTATTGTCTCCAACATGCTATACTTGCTATTCTGCAGTTTTGTGGTTGGAGGTTTGACTTTCAGGAGCAAAACTTATAAATGTATTTTTTTATATTTGTATATCGTTACTGTTTTTGTTATTGTTGTGTTATTTGTGATATTGCTCAATAATGGCTTAATTGCTATTTTTTTTTCTTCTGGCACATTCTTTAATATTGAACCTAGTGAGAGATGGTGGGAGACTCTGGACTATTTGGAGCATGTCTATACTAAAGTGTTACGTTTTTAGATGAAGGGGTGTTGTACTTAGGTTTGGATGGAAGGATAAGATGACAAGGAGGTTTGAAGAGTTTTGATAGTTGCAATATCTACTGTTGATTGAACAAAGCAGAGTAGATGCAGATGTGAGCTAGGTTATAATTGAGTTTATGATTACAATCGCCAAATTTCTATAAAACATTAAATGTGTGTTTGGAACTGGCCTCAAGACTGAAGAACTGTGTGAGTGAAGCATTCATGTCGTGCTGTCTGCTTAGTAACTACTTCAGTGCTATGCTTTTGTGGTGCCAAATTAGATTCATGCTTTTTAATCACATTTAACAACAATGTAATATACATTTTTTAACAATGGCTTGATTGGTCTTTTTAAAAAAAAAATTAGTTGCGTTCATCTTGTTTGATGGAGAAGCATAGAGAAAATAAAAAGGATCTACATATGATATTTATTGATTTAGAGAAAGCTTATGATAAAGTCTCAAGAGATGTTCTTTGGAGAGTTCTAGAACATAAAGAGTTAATATTGGTTATATTCGAGTCATTAAGGATATGTATACTAGAGTTACTTGTGTCCAAACACAAGGAGGATTGACAAAATATTTTCCTATTTATTGGATTACATCAAGGATCAACATTAAGCCCTTATCTTTTTTACTTTAGTTATGGATGTTCTTACGAGCATTTACAAGAAGATGTACCTTGGTGTATGCTTTTTGATGACATTCTTCTTGTTGATAAGACTAGAGAGGAGTCCACGAAACTTGAATTATGGAGGTCAACTTTAGAGTCTAAAGGTTTTCGTTTAAGTAGATCTAAAACTGAATATATGGAGTGTAATTTTAGTTGTAGAAGTTTTAGTGGTTGTGACTTTAGGTGATCAAGTCATTAATAAGAGTGATGATTGAGATATTTAGGCTCTATTGTTCAAAATGATGGTGAAATAGATGGAGATGTTATTAGTAGAATTCAAGTTGGATGGTTGAAGTGGAGGAATGTATCCCTATTATGTGATAGAAAAGTTTCATTTAAACTAAAAAATTTTATAAGATGGTGGTAAGACCTGAATGACTTATATAGAATGAATAAAAGAGAAGCATAAGACTAAGTTAAGTGTTACAGAGATGAGGATGCTCGTGGATGAGTGGCTTTACCCTTAGAGAAGAATGCAAAATGAGTATGTTCGGAAAAAGTTGGAGTAGCTGGTAGATAAGATTAGGGAGAGTCTTAGATGGTTGGCCACATAAAGCGTCCAATGACCCGATTGGGAGAGTAGATGCATTAGATTTGCCTTATGTTAAGAAAGGTAGAACCTAAAAAGACTTGGTTAAAATGTATAAAAATGATCTTAGTATACTTAAATTAAATGAGAATACATAATATGACACAATGAAAGGATTCAGGATTTAACCACCTAGTGGGATTAAGGCTTCTTGTTGTTGTTGTTGTTGTTATTCATCTTGTTTGTTAAGTAAATGAGGTATGCTTGAATAAAATTTTTAAAATCATTTACTAAATGAGTTGAACATGATGAAAAGTCATTCAATCATGCTTGGCTTTACAAGAGCTTAACATATAACAATATTAAATATATAAATGTACATGCATTGGGGGTGCAAACTATTGAACAGGAATTAGTTGAGGCTCTATTTAGATCATTTCATTAACCATCAAGCTGATCATAAATGTGATCAAGTTCTTAATTGTTTGATTTTTTGTGTTAAATTGTTTATTGTCTAGCTGAACACGAGCCAAACACCAATAATAAGCTTAGCTGGTGATCATCATATGCATTAATGTTTTTTTTATTGGTGACTGCATTAAATATTTTATTTTTTATAGCACAATATCATTTAAATTCATATAACTTAAAAAATTTGTTTTCTTGACTTTAAAGTATATTTGATTCTTTTTAATAACAAAAAGTAAATGTAAAATCGATTTTACTTTATTGTGATTGTGTGTGCATTCATTCTGAATGAGCTATTCGTGAACATCAAGCTGTTAGTTGGACACCCCTAGTTTTTATACAGGCCGAACCCTTCTTTGAGTTCATTTGGAAATGCTTTAGCCTATGGATTTATGTCATGGCTCATTTTAGATAAACATAGTTACCTATTTGTGCACTATCTAGCTGGCTGCAAATATTAATTCATCAAAGCCCCAGTTTGGTTTTAAGCATCTTTGTAAACCTCTTAACAGACTTACAAGAACTTTATCATGAGATGTTCTCTTTGTAACTGGCGTTTTCATGTTTCTGTTGATGTTAGAGCCTTTTGAGTCTTTTGCATTACGTAATATATAGTTTTCAGCAGGAACAAACATGAAACATCTGAAGGAGCCGAAAAAATTTATTATGGCTGGATGGCCAATGGTAGGCTGCTTCTTACTGCTGTGTGTTATTTGTGTTACATTGCAGCACGAATATAACTTAATTAACTTTTGCCAAGGATTTCTTGGCAGTTTAAAGAAACCAATAATGCGTTTGACTTTATTAAAAAGCAAAAGTTATATTTGTTGATATCAGCATGCAATTCAAGAAAAACAGTTTCTTTTTAAGGGCCTGTAGAAAAAAAAAAAAGAGGCAGACAATGCCTAATTTTACTATGCGCATACTAGTCAGTGCAAAACCTAGCGAAAAGTATGTTTTTAATACCACTTATTATTGCATTACTTTCTTTTTTTTGTTTGTTCTTTTTTTTTTCCCCACCCTTTCTACTGTTTGTGTGTGCATGTTTTTTTTTATTAACGACAATTACCAATGTATGCAAGTCACATCCTGATGCACTTGTTAACTTTAGTTTTGTTGCCATTTATTATTTTGGTCTGGTGTCTTTTTTTTTTCCTTTGTTTCATTTGTTGTTCTATTTATCCAATGGTTGCTGCTAATTTCCCCAAACTTAATTCATGTTAGCAAGTGATAAATTACCAGAGCTTTCATTGTGGTGCATGTAACAAAATGGTTTTCATTCCATATATATGGGAAACGTGTAGTTTTGATATGCTTGCACGCTTCATGTGTCTTAGACATGCTTGACCTATTCATTTACACTTTCTTATAGTACCATATTCTTATTTTGGCTTTATTTGCTATGTGCCCAGTGATGGAGAGACATTCATATCAGCAGATGATCTGCGGATAAATCTTTGGAATTTGGAAATTAGCAACCAGAGCTTTAACATAATTGATGTTAAGCCTTCGAATATGGAGGATCTAACAGGTATTGTTTTCATATGAGCTGATGGATACTATATTTTTCCAATTGAATTTTTTGTCAAATGATTTTGCCAAACATATTTATCCGCTTTTGATCAGGTTTATTTCTATAAAAATAATGAACATATTCTGCAGAAATATTTTTTTCCCACAAATTGCACATGCTATTTCTAAAAATCCATTTGGGATTTCTCTGCGATCAACCATGTAAGACAGATTCTGCACATTTTGTTGCACTTATGGTTTCTATAGTGCTTCTGTTGTGGCTAGCAGGAATCTCTGTTAGTCTATTATTATGCACTAATTTTTGACTCGTGAAGGTTCTATGTATCAGCTGTGAAGTTGCTGAAGAGTAATTGGGTCTGAACCTGGTTTTTAAATTTAAATTTTCAAGTTCATGAGTGTATCCATCACATGGGAAGTGCAATTTGTTGCATTTAGCATAGTCTTGCTTTGCATATAAGAATACAACTGACAACGATAACTGTTTTAATGATAGATGATAGCGTAATATAGATAGAGTTCCTGATAAGATTTATGAGGAACGTCCTGTAAGCACACTTTATAAACCTGGTGATGGTATCGCTTTTTCTGTCAGTCATTTTGGTACTGTGGATTCTTGGTTGTGAGTTTATTACATTCTCTATCAAAAAAAGCCTACGTTCTGCAGGTGATTGTCATTTATTTCCTTCTTGTTATCTAGCTGATGTTGTGCATTTTTTTAATTCCCAATCACATGCAGTGAGACCTCATATCATAGCACAATAAAGTTTTATCGTAGCATATTTACATATTTTGTGCAACATATCAGTTAATGGGAGAAAATGGAGAGTCACTTTAGATAGTTGCAATAAAACTACTGATGATGATAATTAATGTTGTGATTTTAGTGGAGGGAGTGAATACTTCAAATGCTTGATATCTGATGTAACATCAGACTTTGTGATATTATTCGATAGCAAATAACACATCCTCACACATGACAACATCTACGAATGCATATATGCACATGTCCTTGCAATAAACTACTCACCGTTCATACACTTTTACATTTGCAAATACTACACCCCACATGCCAGGGCACACAAACACAAGAAACTTTCAACTCGCATGCAAAACTGATCGTGCATGTTTACACACAAACTCAACATGCACACAACATGAAATAGATTTGTCAAACAATGATTTGAAGTAACTTATTGTCATCTAATTTGTATCCAACTCGTTCACAAATGCTGATTAGCAAAAACTTGGTTTGAGGTTAGCTAAACTTGTGTTTGTCAAAAATGCTTTCTTTTCATGGAGTTTCCTTTGAAATACATTAAAAAAATCAATGTGAAATGAAAAAGAACCAGTCCTTGTCCTTTCACGTACTACATGCTGTTGTACACAAAAAGCTTGTATTACAACTGTACGCTTCAAGGATAATATGCTTTGGTGCTAGAGATCCTTGCACCAAAAGCTAAGATGCTAAAACATTTATTGTAAGAAATGTGCGTCATTTTCCTTTAAACCAAGTCTACTTCAAAATTGGATATGTGGAACACTTTGGAATTAGTAGGAATTTTCCTAGGAATAGAGAATTGGTTTTCTATGGAATACCTGAAGAATTGGGGATTTTTTCCGCATTTTCCTCAAAAATCAAGTATGCTTGCTGTTCTTGCTCATGGATTGCTGAAAAACAGCAGTCATGTTATATTTTGGGTTTTTTATTGGGGACAATAGCACGTGGTTACTGTCCTGATTTTTATTGGGTCTCTGGCGATGACAGGGGCCAGCAGATGGAAGTGGTATAAGCATTGATTGGGCTGCTGCAAGACCCAACCTTTGACTGATAGCAAGGAGAGGAAAAGTATGAGAAAAGATGATTTAGGGGTTCTTTTATTCCAACTTAATTTTACATCCTATAGGCCTCTTATTTATAGGAAAAAATATATAATCCGTCCATATTTATCCGCAATGGTCAAATTCAGAATTCATTTGAAATTATGGTTAACTAATCCTAGATTCTCTCCTTAACTAGTCAATCCTTAAAATACGGATGAGAAATAAGTGTAGTGAATTTTGGTTACTTTCATTGATTCTTTCCGGCCATTTTTTGTTTGACTTTTAAAATTATAAAATTTTAATTAATTCCCCACTCAATTTATATTTGCAAATCAATTCTTTTAAGGTTAATTTTTGAGAGCCTATTGAATCATACAACACTTTAGCCAACTGGAACACACAGGGACTTGGGCTGTTTTGGCTGGTACTAGGAGTTGCGCCAATTTTGTTATTTTAAACAGAAGTTTGTATTAGAATCTTAGGCTTTGATTTGGATGTATGTTATCTGTGCCGGAGTGTTTTGGAAAATTAACTAGCAAGTTAAAAGATTGAAATAAAAAACTAGATAGCTATAGCTTTATAATTGAAAAAGGTGGTTGTACCAGTTTGATATGCCTTTCGTATGCTTCATTTCTGTCACCTCAATCCTGAATTCCCTTGTATTGAACTTTCTAGTCCCCTTTGTCTTCTGTCTTTTTTGTGCGTGTTTTTTCTCTTTTTTCTTTTTCTTCACGTTTTATCATTTAAAATTTTCTGTGTTGTAGTGTTGTTATTACGATACAATTTGCAGAGGCTTATCCTCATGTTTTATCCCTGTTAGCAGTTCATTTTTTTAAGCTGTTCTTTCTCTTCTGATTTAATTACATTTTCTCTTTTTCTCGTATGCGCACACACGTGTGTGTGTGACACGTGTGTGGATGTGTGCGTGTGCGCACTTCTTTAATAGTTCCTTGTTTGATCTCACATGTACTTGGTCAAAAAGAACATCAGGCGTGAAATTGGGTTCTTCAATCCAAGAAGCCCTCTGCCTGTGGGATTGTTAGGAATACAAGCTGGGAGGAGATAGCAGAAGGCTGTGAAGGATGCAGGACAGAGACACAGCATATCTGTGTATGAAGTATTAAGACAGCAATATCTGTGTTTGGGGTGTTAAGGAAGCAATATTGGTGGTTTAGGAGGGTGACAATGAAGTTATTCTCTATTTCCTGTGGAGAAAAAGCCTTCCTTAATGAACCTTGTCTCCTTCACTCTTTTCAAATGTTTTTATACTTATAAGGAAAATATGATGTTGTTCATTGGTTTTCCTACATTAAGTTATGTGTGATTATTCTTGAGACGGTTTGATTTTCTACCAATTGTGCTTTTGTTTTGAAGGTTAACCACAGTTTTGGATCTCCTAATTGATTCAAACAACTTATCAATTACACTTAATATGTTTTTTTATCCTTATTCTGCATGAAATTTTCAGAAAATTGAGTTACATTCTGTTGGCTTTTGCATCTTGATTTTAAGTGGGAATGCTTTTTCTGGTGATGTGGTTCGAAGTTGCAATCAATTCACTTAATCTCATGTGCTTTTTTTTGTATTGATGGAATTTGGCAGATATTTTATCTAATCTATTGTCTGTATCGTAATGTTGTATTAACTGTTGTTTTGCCTTTGATGTGGCTCATTCTCAAATGCTTTGCAGAGGTTATAACATCAGCTGAGTTTCATCCTATGCAATGTAACACACTAGCATATTGTAGCTCAAAGGGCTCAATAAGACTTGTTGATTTGAGGCAATCCGCTTTATGTGATAATCACTCCAAGTTGTAAGTCACCATTTTTCAGTTTGCATTTCTACAGGTACTTATGTTTTTTCTCTCTGAACGGGGTGTGTGTTGAAAGTGCAAATTGATACACAGCTCTTTTCTTTTTTGCTTTATTGCTTAATTATTTTCCTGGTAAATGATGCTCTTAACAGGTTTGAGGAGCATGAAACACCTGGCACTAGGTCATTTTTCACTGAGATCATTGCATCAATTTCAGATATTAAATTTTCAAAAGATGGAAGGCATATTCTGAGTCGTGATTACATGACACTTAAGGTTCATTGTTCCATCCATCCCATTTAATTTTGTTGCTCTCAGTATTGATTTTAAGAATTCAATGTAAGGAAATGTTACTGATGAGCACAATTGTAAATTTGTTTAGGCTATGTGGCTATTGAAGGTTCCACTAATTCTAACATCCATCAGTTCTTTGACTGTTATCTTGTTAGAAAATGTTTTATGTTCTGGTTATGTATAGGAAAACAGGCTGACAAATGAAATTGATTATGGAAGTCTGTGTGAAGTTTAGTTTTATGGGTTGGGATATATTTGAAGCTACAACTGTCAATAATATATGCTCTTGAAGAGAGAAACTTGTTTGATGTTATATAAGTCAATTTTATTAGATTTGTGTTGATATTTATTAGGTGGCTAAATTTGATGCAAATATATCTTCTGAAATCGAAATGAAGGATCTTCTTACTGGTACTATGAAGATGTTACTAGATGCAGTTTTTCAAATGGTAGATCCTAGATCAGTCAACACTAAGCTTGCAAGTTGGTTGTATGACATATATTTGTTAATTGGATTATATGATGTAGCTTTGCATTTGGACCTTTTTTGTTTGAATTAAACATCATTTGATTGAACTTTCAGCGCAACTCTCTCAAGCCATTTCATTATAGTTGTGCTGGGTAGTAACCTTGCACTTTAATTGGTAATTATGGGAAGAACGGGTTGAACTTGGAGGGGAGGAAAGAAAGGAAGGATGCAGATTTTAAGTACTGATTGGGAGAAAATGATTCCTTCTTAGATTCATTTATTTATAAAAGCAACTTGGAATGAACATCTTAAGCAGCTAGTCAGTCAGCTAGTTCATTACCTTTGCAGAAGATATGTGATACTTTAAGCCCCTTCAATTGGTGGGACCATAATACTATACCCCTAATTGATATATGTTTAAATATATTCTTCTTGAGATTTTTGTTAATGCAAAGTATCACCATATTAGTGTCTCCCAAATTTTAGTGAACAGTGAAATTTACAACTTCTTACCCTTACATGATGCATGATCAACCCAAGGAATCAAATTTATCTGGATTAGTCTGGCAAGTATGGAGGACATGGCATGTCAGTGCATAAACTAATACAGATCCTTTTTTTTTGTTCTGTTGTGATTGATCCATCAAAAGTTCTTAAAACATCCACCTTGAGGAGGTTCTCAGGAAACAAAATGAGAATGAAAGGTCCCAGTTAGCTCGCTAATGAAACTTTCTAGCACTGAAGCAACTGTAAAATAATCATGAGTGGTTCAGAAGGTAATATATTCTCATACTAGGTGAGTTGTAATAAATATATGTCCTTGGAGGCACACATCAATCTTTGAATACCTTCTTTGCTTTCAACATCATGTTAGAAAGCTTTATTCAGCTTCAATTTCATGTCAAGAAGAAAGAATCAGCTTCTTCTAGTCATGTACTTCCTTACATTTACTACCGTGGTTAGTATCTTCCAATATAACAGCTTAGCAAACTTTTCTCAAAAAAGAAAGAAAGAAATGCTACATTTTGTTTGATTTTATGATCAGTCCTCTTGTGAGCAACAATGTTGTCTATGCTTCTGCCAGCCACGCAAAGCAAAAAAAAAAAAAAAAAGAAGGCTCACCTCTGCCTTGGGGATTGTTATGTATTTGAGGGGAGCTGTGCTAATTTTATATTTTGGCACCAGTATTGCCTGTAATTTCATCCCCATGAGGTGGGTTATCTAAGCTGAGGACATACACATCATCAAGCTTCAGATCTAGGTTGTTGACACGTTTTACTAGGGATTTTTTTTTCATGGCTGCCTCTGCCTGACCAGGGAATGTTATTTTTTTGTTATCAAATCTATTGTGTTTGACATAGTTAACATTTAGGTAGTGCAGATTTTTTGTCCTGTTTCTGCTCAATTTATGAGAGAAAATATACTTTTTGTAGACGAGTCCACCTACTTTTTTTTAACACATAGTAAACTCCCGAGTCCCAATCAAAATAAATTATATACTTGTTCTCAATTCCTTTATTCCCCTCCAGTTTTCAAATCCAAATCAGGAGTGCTAGAGATTAAGGGCTACAGTGGGGCAAAACATATGTAATGTAGTTATTAGATCTGACTTGTCTGGATTCTACCCAACATTGGTGTTTGCTTCAAGGGCACAATTTGTGTGATTCTATAGATATGAACATTTTTTTTTTCTGTTTTTCCTCATTGTTGTATGGGAAATAGGATTATTGTTTCTAATATCGTCTGATTTGGTGGCTATTTCCTCATTGAGAGTTTTCTTTCTCTTGGATTTGATTTGGTGGCTATTTCCTTAAAGTTAGGTTGGTGGCTTATGTCTTCTCCTTTAGTTAGGTTGGGTTTTTCTTATATTATATTAGTATTTCTTTTTAAATTTATTTATTTGTTATTTACTTTTCATTTTCATCTTCTCTCGTGTTCTGGAGTTTCCCAACAACAACAACAACAACAACAACAAGCCTTAATCCCACTAGGTGGGGTCGGCTACATGAATCCTTCCCATGTGTCTATTATGTGTCAAATTCTCATTTAATTCAAGTATACTAAGATCATTTTTATACATCTTAACCAAGTCTTTTTTACTTACCTCTACCTTTCTTAACATAAAGAAATCTAATGCATCTACTCTCCTAATCGGTCATCGGACGGTATGCATTTATGAAACCATCTAAGACGACTCTCCTAATTTTATCTACCACTGAGCTACTCCAACTTTTTCCGAACATACTCATTTTGCATTTTATCTCTAAGAGTAAACCCACTAATCCATCCGAGCATCCTCATCTCAACACTTAACTTAGTCTTACGCTTTTTTATTGGCCAACATTCTACACCATAAGTCATCTGGTCTTACCACCATCTTATAAAATTTTCCTTAAGTTTAAATGGAACTTTTCTATCACATATAATAGGCGGATGCATTCCTCCACTTCAACCATCCAACTTGAATTCACTAATATCTCCATCTATTTCACCATCATTTTGAACAATAGAGCCTAAATATTTGAATCGCCACTCTTATTAATGACTTGATCACCCAAAGTCACAACCACTAAAACTTCTACAACTAAAATTACACTCCACATATTCGCTTTAGATCTACTTAAGCGAAAACCTTTAGACTACTGGGTTGACACTCCATAATTTAAGTTTACGATTTGGACTCCCTCTCAGTCTTATCAAGAAGAAGAATGTCATCGACAAGCATACACACCAAGATACATCTTCTTGTAAATGCCTCGCAAGAACATCCATAACTAAAGTAAAAGATAAGGGCTTAATGTTGATCCTTGATGTAATCCAACCCAAATAGGGAAAATTTTTTTTGTCAATCCTCCTTGTGTTTGGACACAAGTACTCAGTATACATATCCTTAATGATATAATATTAACTCCTTTCGTTTCGAACTCTCCAAAGAACATCTCTTGAGACTTTATCATAAGTTTTCTAAATCAATAAATATCATATGTAGATCCTTACTCTACTTCTCCATCAAACCTCTTAACAAATATATATAGCATACATAATGATCTGCATGAAACCAAATGAGAAACTTATCACATCGTAACTATGCTCAATTACTTCTATAATTTTAATGTATGGCACCTTAACTTAATTCCTTTATAATTTGCACACTCTTGTGCATCACCTTTATTCTTAAATATAGAACCAAAAACTCTTTCTCCACTCATCCGACATCTTTTAGTCTTTAAAATAACATTAAAAGATTGTAAGCCAAGAAATTCCTTGATCTCCTAAACATTTTCACACATCTATTGGAATATTATCCGTCCTCGCTTTTCCACATTTCATTTTCTTTAAAGCTTCACTAACTTCGCATTTACCCTTACGACGATAAAATGAAATTCTCTATTTTTGTTTAGGGTATTAAGGTTGCTAAAATCAATCTTTCTTTGAAAAGTTTATCAAAATACCTCATCTACCTATTTTCAATATCTTTTTAGAAAAATACTTTATTATCCATCCTCACTTACATTATGTCTTTCTTCTCTTCTCTTTGGTTGATTAACTTATACATACATCTCTTTTATTTGATCTAATTTATTATATATAAATTTTCAATCATCATATTCTTTCTTAGAATCTCTATTATATCTTTCCCATTCTCCAGTTTTACATCTAAATCAAGTTTTATAACAACGCTTTTATTTCTTTATCTTCTTTTGCTCATTCCATCAAATATTTTTATTAAAAGAAGCTTTTCCTTTGATTCTCCAAAACATCTTTTAAGTTTCTTAATTTCACGATATTTTTTTTTAATAACGTAGTTCTTATGACATCTCAAATTCTAATTTCTTGTAAAATTCTTAAAAATATTTTTTATTTGTTTCAAGTGTCATATCAATCCTAGGATAAAATTTAGTTTATTTTTACTCTTACAACCTTTCATCTTAAAATCTAAAACTAATAGTCGATGTTGTGTTCTGGAGTTTCCCAATCAATTCTTTTAACCTGTGCAATGCAATTCTATTTCTTTGTATGCTTTCTCAAAACATTCCAAAATTGTTCTATTGCCTTTCGACCGCCTCTACACATTTCAATACCTCTTACCGACCCTATCTCCTAGATTCTATCACATTACAACATCCTAGGCTCTTAATAGACAAGCTCTCACGTTGCTCTAAACCCCATAAGCTCAACATTCTTAGGCAAATCCCAAACCCCATCATACCTTTCTAACCTCTTGACCATACTAAAAAAATCTATTTTTCCAAAAATTCTGTTTTCACCCAAGGCAGACCATTATACACTATAAAAATCTCTCTAATTTGTAAATTTTAGAGCCCATCTCTCCTCTGTCTATATTATAATTAATAAAAAAATTATGGGAATTTAGCTTTAAGATGTAAAGCTTTAGGCCTAAATAGATACAAAGATTTAGAGAGTTATAGTAGAGATTACAACTATTTGATTAATAGGTCTTTTTAATAGAATTTGAATACTAAGAGAATATAAAGTGATCAGAGAAGGATTTTGATACCACTATTTAAAAACTAAAGAGATATCCAAGATTATTGTAATTATAGAATATTTAAACTTCCAAGTAATTCTATGAAGTCCTACGAGAGATTTGTGGATAATAGTTTCAAAAAAATTATTTGTTTTGAATTATCATTTTTTTATAATTACAAAATATATTATGAAAATAAATTTTTAAACTGATTAATGAAACAATGTAAAGAGAAGTGAAATACTCTTCATATGATTTTTATTGATCTGGAGATAACTTATGATCAAATACCATAAGAATTTATTTGGTTTTCATTTAAGGAAGAAAGGTACATATCAAGTGTTTATTGAAGTTATTAAAGCAATGTATCATATAACATTATCTAACATTAAAAGTAGTGGAGTAATCAAAGTATTCTCAACAACAATAAGTTTAAATTAAGAATTAAAATGGAGTCTATATTTTTTTTATTGGTTATAGAATTGCTCATTAAAAAAATTCAAATTGAAGTGCTTTGATGAATTCTTTTTGATGATGACATAGATGAGTCATTATTAATTAATTGTAAAGTTGGAGCATCAAGGAAAATATGGAGAATATAAGTATTTAGAATAATAAACTAATGATATGCATGTGATATTAACAATTATTAGTTAATATTATTAGAAAAAAAGTGATATTTTTTTAGGAAGATTTACATACATACCACACAATTCTTATGCATTTACATATCTAACATCTAAAGTTAGATGTTTATCTATCTAACACTTTCCTATGCTTAAAAAGGTATTTCATTTTTAAAAAGTGGTGATGTTATTTTTGGTGTGACATTAAAGATTGAGGTGCTATATATATATGTAAAAATTGAAATTTAGGTGTTAGATATGTAAATACATTAGAATTGTGTGGTATGTATGTAAATTCTCCTTTTTTTATTATAGCTTTAAGTATCAGGGAGTTATTTTACAAAAGAATTTGGAGATATATGAGGATATAACTTCTAGAGTTAAGTCGCTCAGTATATGTGATAAGAGGATTTTGTGGAGAATTAGAAGATGATTTTTATTAAAATGTAATTAGACAAGATTTGAGTATTATTCTGTAAACAAAGCCTTGATAGTAAAATTGATCGTAGCTTAAATCAGAATGTTAATATGAATGTGCTATTAAGTTTAGAAGGATAAATCAAGGAATGGTCATATTTGAGCAATGATTAGAGTACATCTATTAAAAGATAAAGTAGTTGAAAATAGCTTGGGGAGTTTCAAAATGAACGGAGAAGGGTAGAAAATGCACTGATTAAATAATTATATTAAATTAATGGAAGCGTATTATTAGGAAAAAAACTTTAAAGCTAAGGTGCCATATATGCTGTTCAAAATGATTTGTGAAGAGTAAGTTTAACACTTTAAACAACACTAAGCAGAAACAAGTGAAAAATAAGGCTTACTGGATAATCAGAAATATTTAGGGCATGGGAAATCCTTATAATGATTTACAACCATTAAGCATATAAATAAACACCTTTGCTTGTTTTTTGTGCATTCCATCTGCTAACTTGACTGTAACTATACAACAACAACAACAAGCCTTAATCCCAGAGAGGTTATGAATCCTTCGTCTCCATTGTGTCCATTATGTGTCAAATTCTCATTTAATTCAAGTATACTAAGATCATTTTTTATACATCTTAACCAAGTCTTTTTAGGTCTACCTCTACCTTTCTTAACATAAAGGCAAATATAATGCATCTACTCTCTGTCCTCATGACGTAGGCGCTTTATGTGGCCAAACCATCTAGGCGACTCTCCCTAATCTTATCTATGCTACAACTTTTTTCCCAACATACTCATTTTGCATTCTATCTCTAAGGGTAAAGCCACTCATCCACACAGCATCCTCATCTCTGTAACACTTAACTTAGTTTTATGTTTCTCTTTTATTGTAATATTCCATAAGTCATTGCGGGTCTTACCACCATCTTATAAAATTTTTTTAAGTTTAAGTGGAACTTTTCTATCACATAATAGGCGGATGCATTCCTCCACTTCAACCATCCAACTTGAATTCTACTAATAATATCTCCATCTATTTCACCATCATTTTGAACAATAGAGCCTAAATATCACAGACTCTCTTATTAATGACTTGATCACCTAAAGTCACTACTACACTAAAACTTCTACAACTAAAATTACACTCCATATATTCGCTTTAGATCTACTTAAGCGAAAACCTTTAGACTCTAAAGTTGACCTCCATAATTTAAGTTTACGTTGGACTCCTCTTTAGTCTTATCAACAAGAAGAATGTCATCGACAAAAGCATACACCAAGGTACATCTTGTTGTAAATGCCTCGTAAGAACATCCATAACTAAAGTAAAAGATAAGGGCTTAATGTTGATCCTTGATGTAATCCAAGAAATAGGAAAATATTTTGTCAATCCTCCTTGTGTTTGGACACAAGTGACAGCTCTAGTATAAATATCCTTAATGACTTGAATATAACCAATATTAACTTCTTTCTATTCTAGAACTCTCCAAAGAACATCTCTTGAAAGTTTCAAAAAAAAAAAAAAGAACATCTCTTGAGACTTTATCATAAGCTTTCTCTAAATCAATAAATATCATATGTAGATCCTTCTTATTTTCTCTATGCTTCTCCATCAAACCTCTTAACAAATGTATAGCATCCATAGTAGATCTACGGCATGAAACCAAAGCGATTGTGAAAACTCTTCGTATCCACATGCTCAATTACTCTCTCCCATAATTTTAATGTATGGCACATTAACTTAATTCCTCATAATTTGCACACTCTTGTGCATCACCTTTATTCTTAAATATAGGAACCAACAAACTCTTTCTCCACTCATCCATCTTTTAGTCTTTAAAATAACATTAAAAGATTTGTAAGCCAGAAATTCCTTGATCTCCTAAACATTTCCACACACATATTGGAATATTATCCGGTCCTCTTGCTTTTCCACATTTCATTTTCTTTAAAAACTAATTTGATTTACTAATCTGACGATAAAATGAAATTCTCTATTTTTTGTTTAGGGTATTAAGGTTGCTAAAATCAATCGTCTTTCGGATCCTTCATTGAAAAGTTTATTAAAATACCTCATCCATATTTTCAATATCTTTTCTAAGAAAAGCACTTTTTTTATTTTCATCTTTAATCTCCACCTATGTCTTTACTTCTTATCTCTTTGGTTATTAACTTATACATACATCTTTCACCTTCTTTGGTATCTAATATATTGTAAAATCACTAAAAGCTAAATTTTTTTGCATCATATATTCTTCTTAGAATCTCTACATACATTTTATATCTTTCCCAATTCTCAGGTTTTTATCTAAACCAAGTTTTATAACAATCTTCTTATTTCTTCTTCTTCTCGACTCCACCAACTATTCTTATTAAAGAAGCTTTTCCTTTTGATTCCACACATCTTTTACTTGTTTAATAGACGATACTTTTTTTCATAACATTACTTCCTTATGAACATCCCAAACTTTAATTTCTTGTAGCTGCTCTTGAAAATATTTTTATTTATTATTAAGTGTCCCCATCTAATCCGGACAATAATTAAGTTTATTTTTTTTTTAACCATTCATCTTAAAATCTAAACTAATAATGATGTTAGACTTAAAATTTCACTTGGAATGACCTTACAATCTTTACAATCTAAACGATCTATTTTTCTTATCAAAAAATAATCAATCGTGTTTTACTAGATCCATTTTATAAGTTATAATATGTTCATCTCTTTTCTTAAATAAAAGTATTGCTACTGAAATTATAAATAAAATCTAATATAGTCCTCTTCATTAGTCTCCATCACCATACTGAATCTTTTAAAATCTTTTTCATCTACCAACATGTCCATTTAAATCTCCCCAATAAATACTTTTTTTCTTGAGGGTATCTTTTGTATTAATCCCTCTAATTCATTCCAAAATTTTCTTTTGAGTTACCTCCAAACCTACTTGAGGAGCGTAGACACTTATAACATGATAATTTTAGTATCAATAATCTTTTATTTATAATTTTATCTCCACATCTATTAATACTTATAACATTATCCTTCAAACTTTTATCTATAATCACACCTATACCATTTCTAGTTCGACTTTTACCTGAATACCAAAGTTTAAAACCTAAACTATCAATCTCTTTAGCCTTCTCACCAACCCATTTGGTTTCTTGAACACATAAAATATTTAGCATTCCATGAACCATAATATCTATTAATTCCATTAATTTACCTGTAAGAGTACTTATATTCCAAGATCCTAACCTAATTCTAGTTTCATGGACTAACTTCTTTGCCCTGCATCCGTCCATAATGTGGGAACCCTTGCTTAACATGCAGGTAGCCGATCTGGCTCTAGCACATTTTTCACGTATTCAGCATACGTCTTCAGGGGCGCCCTAGCATTAACACAATGATTTAAAGGATTCATGTCATGATTATTGTATTTAATCTTGGTTTATCTTGTGACTTTGCTTCATTTGCTCCTGGTTTTTTTTTCCTGATTTTTTGTTATTTTCAGCTATGGGACATAAACATGGATTCTGGTCCAGTTGCAACTTTCCAAGTGCACGAGTATTTGAGGCCTAGAGTAATTTTTCATTGCTTTTGATACTATTTATAAGTTTTTGTTGCAAATGAGATTACTTTTCTGTATCTTTTTTTGGTTGTATTAGCTCACTATTTTGTGCAGCTTTGTGATTTATATGAAAATGATTCAATCTTTGACAAATTTGAATGCTGTCTAAGTGGTGATGGGCTTCGTATGGCTACTGGATCTTACAGGTATTATTGATCATTTTTGTCTGATAATGGCCATATTGGGTGTTTTTTCTGTGATGATGAGACATGTTTCTTGTTAAAACAGCAATCTTTTCCGTGTTTTCGGTTGTGCTCCTGGAAGCAGCGAAGCAACTCTTGAAGCTAGCAAGAACCCTATGAGGTATATCTATATTGATTAAGATCTACTTATACTCTTAGTGTGGAGCATGCTATTTTGTGAATTTTAAAAATATGCTTTTCTCTGGTAATAATTCACATGCACTCTGCAACATCACCTGTCATTTAAAAGCACCCCACCCAGTTTTTTAAGAGCTATAACCAATTGGTATAGAAGAATAATAGTCTTTTGTAAATTACTATTAAGATGTTCAGATATAAATTATTTCTGTTGTTATTACAGCTGCATTGCAAATATTTCTTGGTGATTGAGAGGAAAAAGATAATGGAATTTCTTTTGCAGCAGTGGCAGTCTTAGGTGACTTAGTGAGGTGTTTAATATTCTGTAGTTTCTATGAGCTGCTCTTATTGCTGAAATGGTTAAAACAGCTTTGTTGGTACTGACCAGCCCATCTCAGATAGATATATATATATATATAATTTAAAAAAAAATTATATTTTGAGGTGATTCTTCTTCAAGGAAACCAGAACTCCAATGCACGTAATGGCTATGCAGGCACTTGCATCATTACATGCTTTTAGTTAAAAGTTCTTAGGTGGCGTTTGCACTAGAATAACAAACAAAAAAACTTAGAAGATTGACAGAAGTGGGAAAAGAGGGCTGCCTTTGCTGTAAATAAAAGATGGAGCTAGTTATATCTCAAAAAAAAAAAAAACATGGTATAATAATGGAAAGTTAAATAAAGATGAAACATAGTGACTGCATGAATCTTTTGGACTCCAATAGCACCAGTAAGGTGTTCTTTCCATGCCCCCTTCCACACAGTTTCCAAGAATGAGTTATAAAACTAAGCATAAATTAACGTGATAAACCCTGAAATTATTGGTCAACGATGTTCTTGTACATTACCTCATGTTCCGCTTCAACACAATGCATACTCTCTGTTCCCATTCTTCCCTTCCTATCCAAACCAAAGCTGAGGTGGGGTGGGTATAATTATTTGGAAGATTGTTGTCAAGATCTTCCTTCCTTTTCAATGGAGGTTGTGGAACACATCTATGTGACTAGCCACCTTTCGAAGGTGCGTTAGTGTTACCCAGTCATGTCCCGTGTCAATATCTAGACAGTGAATCAAACCATATATGGCTTGAAATGAATATGTACGGAGAACCCTACAACTACACTCGAGGCTCATCTTTACTTTTCTGACTGTGCTTCATGTTCAGCAGGTAACGACTGAATTCAATTTCGATCATTTGTTGAGCGACAATCAACCCCTTTACTGGTAGCCCATCCACAGCATTTGTTGAGAGTAACAAAACAGTTACCTGCATTCGTTTTAACAGATGGGATGACCGTTCTATCCTGCCAACCTCTTAGATACCAGTGCATGGCTACTCCCTGTCAACTCCCACTCTATTTGCAGTAGAATGTTGGCGTAATAGTTGATATGATAAGGCTTCCAGGCTCTTGTGCATGCTAGAAACCCTAATTACATCTATAAGAACCCAATGGAATGATATATTAAAGATTCATTTGGCTCCCTGTCCTAATTCAAGCGAGTAGAGAAAAAGCAGTCAACCAATGAGCATACCTAAAACAAGTCCTCCGTCTAGAATTACTGTTCCATTGCTCGTCCGTTTTCCTCCTCCTACGTGATCTATATCTTGAAATAACTCCACGGATCAAAATTTACATAACTCACTCCATGCTAATTCTCATTTAAATAATGAGGATTCATGGATGAGGGTAAACGTTTGATGCAGGTTGTGGATTTTTTTGCTCGTCAATTGTGTTGGCTGTAATTGATCTAATCAGAATAATACATTGCCATGTTTGTGGCGTCACTCTGAAATGCTTTAGTATACGAGGAAATAACTCCATGCAGTTTGCATTGGCAAATTTGCAGATAGCGAACATACTTTTGACGTTGAAAAGTTTGTATTGATGATATTGACAGCCATGCTATGTTTAGGGTTCATAATTCTTGCGTTCTCATACAGGAGGCAAATCCAAACACCTGCAAGACCGGCAAGATCTCTGGGCAGTCTAACACGAGTTGTTCGAAGAGGTAAATCTAATGTAAAATTTGGACTCTTGGTACATTTTTAACATAATGTAACTGTCATGTTTCATTGATGTACTTTGAACAGGAACCGAAAGCCCTGGTGTCGATGCCAACGGGAATTCTCATGACTTCACAACAAAGCTCCTCCACCTTGCTTGGCATCCAAATGAGAATTCAATTGCCTGCGCTGCTGCAAACAGCCTATACATGTATTATGCATAGGGATGTATGTGGAAGAAGAAATGTTTGGTGAGAAATTTTTGTTGCGGAAGGTTGCTTTTGATGGAAAAGTGGCTGTTTGGTTTATCATGCAGTTGCAAGGGAGCTGCAGAAGGGTCTTCATTTAGGGTGTTCTTTCTTTCATACGTGATCCCTACCGGGGTCAGGGGAAGCTGCCGAAATCCTAGTGGAAGTTAAATGTCTCTTTGTTCCCTGGAAGGGCAGCTTGGTTCTGATTTAATTTTTTTTTTTTTTTGCCATTTTCCTTTTGTGATGGAAGCAAGGAAGAAAAAGAATGAGGGTTTATTTGATTGTCGAGTCTTCTTTTAAGCCCCAATATCTGAATGTAGCTCTCCAACCAAACACCAATGTTTGGCCAAGAACACTTCATCTGACTTTAGTGCCCTGAAGAGTAATGCTGTGCTTGGGGGGGCATTAGAGACTTGTATTTGTTTCGGAAGGAAATCCTTTTGAGTCTTGTGCATGTGGTTATCATTATTATAATTCATCTCCAGTTCCAGCAGCACATCTTTTCAACAGAATTGTCAGCCAATTTTTTTTTTATTTTTATTTTTATTTTTCTGGCCTGCTGTGTGAAACAGGTCTGTCTATTATGTCATTTCCTTATTCATGATTCTTTTATTTTTATTTATTTTTATGGTGAAATTTTGATTGTGTTGGAGCTGTCATTATTCTGCTGTATAATGTTTTCTTTAATCTAGATTGATATATTATCACCTGAAGAAATGCAAAGCTGTGATGAATGATAAAGACGGAGACAATGCTGCGTGCTGTTATGTACTAAAGTAGTTGGTTTTTTATATTGTCGCGCATAGCATAGAGCATAGAGCACAAGCAATCAATCTTCCAATACTATACTTATTTGATGAATGGCTATTGGCTACTGATTAACCTCATTTCTCTTCTGTTCGAAAAGGTATCTTTAGTACTCTTTATCCCAAAATGTCTTCTTGTTATAGATTTCTTTTCATTCACTCTGTTGCTTGCTGTTCTCAGTTCAACTCAGTTGCAGGTATCTCTACTCGTTCCTGTTAGGCTACTACTGCTGTAATGCTTTGAATTTTGTTGAGCCCCTTTGGGTTAGTTTGAATTAGGATGAAAAGAGACGACACAAGGGTCTACATAAAGGCTCATACTATTTATTATCTTCAGATGGTGTAGGAGAGGCTTTAAGTAAAATAGGTTAAGTCTCCCTAAATAGTAAGTACTAAATAAGGCCATTAAGTATTTGATAGAGTGGTTGGACTTGATCATCATCAATAAACTTGATGTCACTATTCTTTAGGGTTTAGGCACAAATATATCAAAAATGTCTATCTATTGTAGGCAAATCGAACATGTCATATATTTATAAGATTTTCTTTCTAGAATCTCTCTCTCTCTTAGGCTTTGTTTGGGAGAGCTTTTTTCGTGCGTTTTACTTTTGAGAGCCTGAATTTTTAATTTTGATATCCGTTTGAATAGTGTGTTTTTTGAAATTGAGTTTTAGCTTCATTTTACTTGAAAGTTTCATTTTAGCCTTTTTAAAAAGTCAAAGAATAAACTTTTGGGAGGCGACTTTTAAACTTTTAGAATCAAAGCTCAAAATGGAGCTTTAATTGGACTTGGCCTTCTATACTCATAGGAAGTTGATAGGTTTTTATAGATCAATTCATTAAGTACATATTCAAATGTAAAGTCAATTGTTCAATAGATTTTATTTATTTATCTACTGAATTTTCAATATGTTTTCATGAACTATGGATCCAACATAAATAAATTTCTAGAATAATTTTAGTTTAGGGTTTAGAATGTTTTAAGCTATTTATTTCTTGATAAAGTTTGATCAAAGTCAAATAATCATAAATTTATCTCCCTCTATCATAAATTTTAATGGTTTTTCTAAAAAAATAAAAGATTAAAATAATTTTTTAAGTTTTAATTATCATGAATCATACTCATTCAATTCAATCTAATTTGATGGGAAGAACTTGTATGGCGATAATCCAATTTTACATATTTTAGCATATGAGGAGCAATCTCGACCGTCCAACCGAAGAATTTCTTCACAACTTCGTTTCTCCTCGACTACTATAAAATGGAATCTACTAGGGTTTTTCGTGATCCGTCGCTCAGAAAAGATGGTGAAGAACAGGCAAGGCGAGCGCGTCAGGTATCCAAAATCAGCCGCTCCACCCTTTTTAACTTCTCCTTGATCTATCGCTTTGTCTTTCACTCATTCTAATCTATCGTTTATCTATCAGGCTGTACGTTCGGGGCACGATACTTGGATACAAGAGGCAAGCGTCATCGATTCCATTCTAAAAACTTATGTTTCTGAGATTTCAGGGTAATTTTTTCTATAGGGATTTGATTGTGTATTGTCGATCGCAGGTCGAAGTCGAATCAGTATGAGAATACTTCTCTGGTGCAGATCGAGGGTGTGAACACGAAAGAGGAGGTTGCATGGTATGCGGGTAAGAGAATGGCCTACATCTACAAGGCGAAAACAAAGAAGAATGGCACGCACTATCGATGCATATGGGGAAAGGTCACCCGCCCCCACGGCAACAGTGGTGTCGTCAGGTCTAAGTTCAAGACCAATTTGCCACCACAGTCAATGGTAAGATCGCAGCAATTAAACCGTCCTTTTAATGGAAATTAGCTACACAGTCGTTACCGTGTTTTAAATTTGATGGTTGAATTCTGAATTCTGCTTATTTACTGAGAATTTTTTTTTTAAATTTGCAATTTAGGGCCGTAAAGTCAGGGTTTTCATGTATCCCAGCAACATTTGAGGTGAGTCTATTTTGTCCTTATTAGCGTTTGTTTAGTATACTTTATTTGGTTTGTTGTTACTGGTCATTATGCTGTAGGTGCTTTTCTGGTTGTCACCACTGTTGATTTTCTGATTAGAAATTTGTTTGGTTTTGCCTTGTGTGGTCCGTCCTTGTCTGAAGTTTCTTTTGTAATGAATAAAAAATGATTTGCAGAAAGCGGTACAAAAATTATGTGAATGCTTGTTATGGATAATACCTTGGATTTTAATCTTAATACTAAAGTTTGCATGTTGAAATAGGTGATCAACACTTGAATCCTGAGTTTGTTTATCTTCATATACATGAGCTTTTACAGAAATTGAGGGCTGATTAAGTTGATATAAATGATGTGATGTATAATTAAGCATCAAGATTCTTAATGCAATCTTGTTTCTGTTTTTATTTATGTTTCGTTTAGTTGCTGTAACTTTATTGAAGATTAGGATGATGACTGGGTTGTCTCCTTGAATCGTGTACAAGTGCACTTCAAATTTTAAATTGCTTGTCTATTTTGTATTAGATTTACTTTGTGCATCTTCGAGCATTCATTTAAGTTAATAAAAAGTAAGAGGGGCAATTACATGAATAAGATCCAAATCTTATTTTTTTATATAGCAAACACCAAACTACTTTTGTCTATAATAATGCACCTAAGTACCGAAGAACACAGGAAAATCCTAACATTTAGTTTTCGTTTCCATTAAATTCTCAATAGTTTAGTCATAACATGCATAAATACACATGTTTGATAGTTTAGTTTGAAACCAAGCCATTAGTATTGTAATTAAAGAAGTTTTTGGTGTTATGTGCATGAATATCCCGAAGTAAAACCATCTTCACTTAATATGTGCTTATTGTCATACATGTATTATTTATAAATTATTAAGTTACTTAGCATTGACCTTCTTAAACTAGTGATTTGATGAATTGTACCAACTTTGGTTTGGCATCCTCTTTTGACCAGAAATATAAATTTGTTAATTATAAGTCATGTTCTAGTTAAAAGCACATAAAATTCTATGCCATTTATTTATTTATTGGTTTTATTCAATAGTCATGGATTACATAATTTTAGGAATATAGTTTTGTGGCTCATCAAAGTTCTATCAACTCTTATGATTATTTCATGGTAGTTTTAATACAAACATGAGATTTAATGAATTTATTTTGTTTAATTATTTTTACTTGTCAATCTATTTTCTTCTCTTTTACTTTTCATTGTGTTTCTTTGCTTAGGCATGTTTACTTTCACATTAAATTAAAAAATATTTGGTTCTAGTTCTTGTTAGTTAGTCTCATTAGTTTAATAATTTAATGCTCGAAGATATGCTATAAGGTTTATTTTTGTATTATTAGTACTTCATTTATTTTAGTTTTGTCATATTCTATGCTGTTATCAATTCTTATGAAAACTTCTGAAATTAGGTATTATTTAATTAAGTTTTATTTATTTTGAATATATTTTTATGTTCCTTTTTTGAAGATATGCTTCAAGTTGGACTTTCATATTTTTTATCCATTTATATTTTTATGTTCCACATAAAGCGTCATCCGATGACTTGAGTAGATGTTAGATTTTCATGTTAAGAAAGGTAAGAGGACCAAAGACTTGGTTAAGATGTATAAAAATGATCTTGTATCTCAATTAAATGAGAATTTGGCTAATAGGAGATGATAGACAGAAGGATTCATGTAACCCACCTAGTGGGATTAAGGCTTGTTGTTGTATATTTTGAGAGGAAGGTTTACTGTTGGTTGTGATTTCTTTGAAAAGAAGGATTTAATAATTGTATTAAGTTATGATTTCTGAGAGATTGCATTCAGATCTAGTGCTTTATTAGATGTTGACTAATTTTTGACTCAATGCAAATCTAGGATGCATGGACGCAAACAAAGTGGCATGAAAACAAAATAGGGGTTAGATTATTGAAATTATAGGGCACATTTACGTATTGTGCACAACATTTTAGGACACATTTACAATTTATTATTGAAATTATAGGACACATTTACTAGGACACATTTAACATTATTTGGCTTTGCAAAGGAAGCCTCCTCTTAATAGAAGTCATTAATAGTGTTCTTACTCCAATGCAAGCTGAAATGCTTGATATGCTGGGCACACGAGGTAAGGGCAGCATCATGTTTGTTATATCACTTGTACCATAACAAAATCTAGACAGGGTAAACTTAAGGTCCCATCTATGGTAAAGTTGGGCATAAAGTTCTCAAAGATCTAATCATTGATTTACATTGTTTTGTCTCAATGGAAAATTTATCCAATTATTGATCCGGATAAATTTTTGTGGATATTGTTTTCTTTAATTTCTGCCTGATTAGCCGATTTTAGTTTTTCCAATAAGCATTACATTTGATTAAGGTAAAACCTACTTCCGACATGCAATAAACATTCGATCGCTCAATTGCGGGCATCTGCTGCCCATAAGCAGGAAATGTTTTTGTGTCGGTCTAGACCATAGAATGAAGCTCGCTTGGTCTGAATCTTCTTTATTTTCGTTTCATCCACATAACAATTAAGCAGGGCGTTTCGAATGAGAAGAGGCATAATGGTGATATTTATGGAGCTGTCTGCTCGAGTCTATACCTATAGTTTCCAATACTAGAGTTATACTCTATGAATGCTTGAGGATAAATATTGCCATGAAGAATCTAGTTGGGGTTATGAGATTGTATAGGCTCTTGACTGAATTGTCTATGGTATGATCTTCGTTTGCATCAATATCATTTTGGTGGCTAGGATCATTCATACGTGATTGACAAAGAGAATCACGTATTTCGGCAAGGATTCCAACTTAAACTTTCAACCAAAATTTGCTGTCCTAGTGTATTAAGATGTTAAAGAGTAACACAATAAATATTAGATCATAGAATATGCTATAATAATGGAGCAGATAGACAAATATATGAAGCGCTGAAAGTTATTTTTTATCATAATTAGCCACTATTTGTATGTGAAGTGCAATTCTTCTTTATTATTCATCTAATAATGATTTTTTTAGTGTTTATTTCTCTTTTTTATTTTTTGGTCGGCTTTTTCTAATGACCTTTTCGTTTTTTTTGTTTTTTGTTTTTCCTTCAGGTGCAGCTGTTGAGGCTTTGCAGGCTTTAGATCTAAGCTTTACTAAAATTGCCAAACTCTTTTTTTTTTTTTTATTACAAATTTTCGGGTTATGTTGTTTAAAAACCTTCAATTTTATTTTCTTCTTTCGTGGATTTTGTTTGTGTTTTAATTTGAACTCAATCGGTCTATGTTACTTAAAATACTCATCGTTGGTGCCGATTATGATATGCAGATATTGATTTATTAGCCTATTTTAGTTTGAATTTCAATGCATTTAGATATGGAGATATTTAAATTTATTTTTTTTTTATGGATGAGATTGAATAAAGGATATCACAATGATTAAAAAAAAAAATTTGTATTTACTCATGCTTGTATGATATTTTAAATTAGGGTCAGTTGCATGCATAGCACATAATTCTTATATGTTTATACCTCTTTCATCTAAATTTTAATATTTCAATGTAGAATATTTAAACTTGCAACATCACATCAAACCTAATAGCATCATAGTGATGGAGTTTGATCTAATGGTTGGTTGCATTATAAACTTAAGCAGAATCAGAGATTACAAAGTCTAAAATACTTGATTAATCCATCATGATAATGGTTTTTTTAACTAAAAAATTAAGAAGGATATACAAAGAACTAGATAGAGGACTGCCTTTCTGAAACAGATTTTGCTTTGTCTTTCTTTAAATTACTGATTTTTCTCAAAGCTCCTCTGAGCCCCAACACAATAAACAGATTCGTAAGCGTAAGCAATGACTCTGCGCTACCATGCAACCAATCCACATTAGCCAGTGAGGTCCCGTACTTGAGCTTAGCTGCCATCAGAAGCTTCAAAGTTAAGAGAAGAATAATATTATTACTCGATAATTGAATCAAAGTAGGAATGAGAAACAGCATTTTTACCATAAATTCCAGCAGGTACTGGGTTGGTTGATGAAAAAGAAGCCATGGAACATGAAGACCAAAAGGTTAGTTTTTGACGATATGTAAAGAAATATAATTTGTCGATATCAAACTTCATAAAAATTTCAAGATTTATTAAAAAAAAAAGGTGATGATTTTACATACTTTTTTTTATTTCATAATTAATTAACCTACTTTTTCAAAGAAGGATTTCAATTAAAGGGGTTGCAATATGTGAAGAGTGCTATGGTGTCCATAAAGTCATCCCATTGTATTACTTCATGTTTAGGAAGAACAACTTGTAAGCCCTGTTAAGATTTATTGTTCACCATCCTAGTTTTGATTGTAAGGTTTTTGGAGTTTTGGATTCTCAAAACTGATTTAAAGATTTCAAAACTATTTCCTTTTGCTGAAAAACTAAACTTTTATGAGATGAGCTAAAACGTAATTTCAAAAATCACACTATTCAAACGGATATCAAAATTAAAAATTCACACTCTCAAAATCAAAACGTACTATAAAAGCTCTCCCAAACGAAGCCTAAGACCCAAAGCTTAAAACATTTAGTTGTGACAACATAGCTTCATGTCAGGCCTCATGCTCTGATTATAGGTCAGAGAATCTTGATTATAATCATTAACACTAAGTCAAAAAATTGTTATAACTTTTGGATTAGCTTTGAATATTGAGTGCCTTATTAGTAACTATAAGTCGCTCAATTGGGACAGTCACATAAAGTCCAAAACTGATATCACCCTAAGGCACAATTCATAAGACAAATCTTGATCTGCTTTTCCAACAGAGGTTCAGACAAGTGAATTGAATGGCTCTGATGCAGGAAACATGGCAAACTATGATTTGGAGGTGTTGGACATACCCAAATCAGTTCATCTTAGCGAATTTCTGTTTAGTTTACAAAAAGGATGCCATAGCCTTTTGTTTAGTGGTTAAGCTTTATATGAAGTGGCAAATAACTTATGTAGTCTAGGAACCCTAAACTTATCATGTCACCACATGAGGTGTAGGTTTTGCATCAATGACGACCTTATCACCCAACACTTAGGTACATACGATCATATGCTTTCCCAACTTCAGTAAAATGCATTAAATGATCATCTCTTTACCCTATAATTAGGTTTAAGAGCTTAGAAACCTCCCCAATGTCTAAATTTGTCCCCTTCCATTCCATTTAATTACTTATAAATGAGCAATATTGGCTATTCTTTCTAATCACTGCTAACAGGTAAGCGTAAGGGAGAACCTTTGTTCAAGCGCTAACTCTTATAACATGTGTGGATTGAAAGAGAGGAGAGGATAAGATGAAAATTTATACTGTCACAAGAACTTAAGATAAAAGCTTACAATGATGATAAGGTTACTAGAAATACAATAGCTAGAAGTGCAGGAAGCCAGTGATAAATAACAAGAACAGGCACTTGAACTTCCTTTCCTTACCAGTTACCACTACTAATTATTTAACAGAAGCAGACGGCATAAACAACAAATAAAAAGAAACAACTGGGAGATTCAGCACACGCATCCATAAACGACGAGAAATAATTCAACTTTCAAGAAAAGAAATAAGGAAATTCACATACTTGTGGCGCCGACAAAGGCGAGCAGGAAGTAGAAGCCGAAGAGAGTGAGCTTGGGGGTGGTTTTTGACCTAGTGATGTAGTACAGGAAACCGAGGTAAGGGAAGAGCGAGATTGCGAAGAGCTGAGAAGCTATGCCCTGTGAATCGACCGTCGGAGACCATGGATCTATGGGTAGAACAAGACCGCATAGAACTTCGGAGCTATAGGAAAGAACAGTAGGGTTCAGGGCTCTTCGAAACCGACCGTTTCTTCTTCTTGTGGTGGTCACCATGTTTCTGAGGAAACAGCGATCTCTCAGTTGGTCATATGGCATAGAGGAAACCAGAAGATTGCAGGAAGAGCTCATTTCTTGGCGTTCAGGTTCTGAAGCTCCGTCTTCTCCGCATATATATATATATATAATCAACATTTAAACTTATATAATAGCGTCATTTACATACATCATATATATTTACATATCTAATAACTGAATTTTAATATTTATATATATAATAATTAAAATTTTAAAATCACATTAAAAATATTATTATTATTATATTTTAAAAAAGAATACATTTTTTTATGTATAGATAATATATTAAAAATATAAATATAAAAAAATTATACGATATGCATATAAATCTTTTTTTAATACTACAACAACAACAACAACAAGCCTTAATCCCACTAGGTGGGGTTGGCTACATGAATCCTTTGTCTCCATTGTGTCCTATTATGTGTCAAATTCTCATTTAAATCAAGTATATTAAGATCATTTTTATACATCTTAACCAAAGTCTTTCTGGTCTACCTCTACCTTTCTTAACATAAAGAAATCTAATGATCTACTCTCCTAATCGAAGTCATCTGACGTGACGCTTTATGTCAAACCATCTAAGGCATTCTCCTAATCTTATCTACCAAGAGCTACTCCAACTTTTTCCGAATATACTCATTTTGCATTCTATCCCTAAAGCTTACTCATCCACTCCAAGCATCCTCATCTTCAGAATACTTAACTTAGTCTTATGCTTCTTTTTATTGGCCAACATTCTCGCACATAAGTCATTGTGTCTTACCACCATCTTATAAAATTTTTCCTTAAGTTTAAAAACTTTTCTATATAATAAAGCGATGCATTCCTCCACTTCAACCATCCAACTTGAATTCTACTAATAACATCTCCATCTATTTCACCATCATTTTGAACAATAGAGCCTAAATATTTGAAACGCTCACACTTATTAATGACTTGTTCACCTAATGTCACAACAATATCACTATAACTTCTACAACTAAAATTACACTCTATATATTCAATTTTCAATCTACTTAAACGAAAACCTTTAGACTCTAGAGTTGACCTCCATAATTCAAGTTTATGTTTGACTCCCTCTCTAGTCTTATCAACAAGAAGAATGTCATCAAAAGCATACACCAAGGCATCTTCTTGTAAATGCCTAGAAGAACATCCATAACTAAAGTAAAAAAGATAAGGGCTTAAAGCTGATCCTTGATGTAATCCAATCAAATAGGAAAATATTTTGTCAATCCTCTTGTATTTGGACACAAGTAACAACTCTAGTATACATATTCCTTAATGACTTGAATATAACCAATATTAACTCCTTTCTCGAACTCTCCAAAGAACATCTCTTGAAACTTTATCATAAGCTTTCTAAATCAATAAATATCATATGTAGATCCTCCTTACTTTCTATGCTTCTCCATCAAACCCCTTAACAAATGTATAGCATCCATAGTAGATCTACTGCATGAAACCAAATTGATTGTGAGAACTGTATCACATCGTAACCTATGCTCAATTACTCTATCCCATAATTTTAATGTATGTCACATTAACTTAATTCCTCTATAACACACTTGTGCATCACCTTTATTCTTAAATATAGGAACCAACAAATTCTTTCTCCACTCATCTGACATATTTTTAATCTTTAAAATGACATTAAAAAGATTTGTAAGCCAAGAAATTCTTTGATCTCTTAAACATTTCCACATTTTCTAGAATATTATCCGTCCTACCGCTTTTCACATTTCATTTTCTTTAAAGCTTCACTAACTCAATTTACTAATATGACGATAAAATGAAATTCTATATTTTAGTGGTATTAAGGTTGCTAAAATCAATCGTACTTTCAGATCCTTGAAAAGTTTATCAAAATACTTCATCCACCTATTTTCAATATCATTTTCTAAAAAAAGATTTTATTATTTTCATCTTAATACACCTCACTTGAACTATGTCTTTACTTCTCCTATCTCTTTGGCTAATTTATACATACATCTTTCTTCTTTGATCTAATCTATCAGTATAAATCACTAAAAGCTAAATTTTTGATCATATATATCTCTACTTTATTTTATATATTTCCCAATTCTCCGAAGTTTTAAACCAAATTTTATAACACTTCTTATTTTTATCTTTTCTTGCACTGACTCCATCACCAACTATTCTTATTAAAGAAGTTTTTTTCCTTTTGATTCTCCAAGCACATCTTTAACAACTGCTTAATTTCACTCTTTTTTTTTCCCACATAATGCTTTTCCTGAACATCCCAAATTCTAATCTAGCTTTTAAAAATATTTTTATTTGATTCTTTAAGTCCCCATCTAATTTTAGACAATAATTTGATTTATTTTTCTCTTACAACCTTTCATCTTAAAATCTAAAACTAACAATCGACGTGACTTAGATTTTCACTGAATGACCTTTTTACAATTTAAACGATCTATTTTCTTATCGAAAAATAATCAATCAGATTTTACTAGATCCATTTTATAAGTAATACGTTCATCTCTTTTCTTAAATAAAGTGTAAGAACTATAAAATCATAAAAAGAAAAATCTAATATAATCATACATTCTTCATTACTACCCAAATCCATAACTACCAATACTTTTAAAATCTCTACCTCTACCAACATGTCCATTTAAATCTCCTCCAATAAATATTTTTTCTTCAGATATCTTATTAATTCATTCCAAAATTTTTTCTACGCTTACTTCCAAACCTACTGAGGAGCATACACTTATAACATTATAATTTTAAGATCAATCTTTAAAGTTTATAATTCTATCTCCACATCTATTAATATTTATAACATTATTCTTCAAATTTTTATCTATAATCACACCTACACCATTTCTAGTTCGACTTTACCTCAATACCAAAGTTTAAAACCTAAACTATCAATCTCCTCTTTCTCCCCAACCCATTTAGTTTCTTGAACACATAAAATATTTAGCATTCTATGAACCATAATATATATTAATTCCATTAATTTACTTATAAGAGTACATATATTCCAAGATCCTAACCTAATTCTAGTTTCATGGACTAACTTCTTGCCCGCATTCGCCCATAATGGGAACTTTTATTTAACACGCACTGGCCGTTTCTAGACATTTTTCACGTATTCAAGCCATAGCGCATGTGGATGTCCTAAGATTAACACAATGATTTAAAGGATTCATGTCATTATTTCGACAAGTTTACGTCAGACTACCTAACGCAACCCCTCCACTTTTCACATCCGGACTTGGGACCGACAATGATAGTGTCCATAAATCTTTTTTTAATAGCATTAAAATATTTTTTAATCACTTAAAACCAACAACTCATAATTTATATATGCAAGACAAAGTCAAAATGTTATTCATAGAAGCTTTTTAATAGCAAAAGTTATATTTGACATATATAATCAATAATTTTATTTTAATTATTTGTATGTTGTTGCACACCCTCATTACCATTAGGGTTTTATTTTGGATTATTATTTATATATGAGTGGCATTTTGGATCTATTTTATATATTTGAGAGATTAAATAAGGAAATTATGATGCTCTAAGACTAAATTAACTACATAAGAATAGTCGGATTATTTTAGAATTTATTCTGAAGAAAAAGATGAGCATTTTCTTAATTTTGATTGTATCATTGATTATTGTCTTTCATTATTATCACTCATTAATTTTCATTATAGTATAGTATATAGCATTCATGATGTTCTCATTTTTCTAAATTCTGAACAAAAGCTTCAGCATCATATCCTGCACTTCGCACCCAATCAAAGAGAGAGAGAGAGAGAGAGAGAGGTTCCCTGCAATACTGTAATAGCAATGAAATAACTTCGAGTTTTCATATACACTTACATTTACAGATTTAGTTTAATCTGTAGTTTGAAAAGACAGGTATTCATAATACTTCCATCTAAACAGCCCATACTGAAGTTTGGAGAAGTTATGGATAATAATCTCCTTACCCAGACACTGATGCATGCCGTTAATCATAAGCAAAGTAGCGAAATAATATATATGATTAAAGCTTATGATAGAATTCAATGACTTTTCTTAAAGGTTATTCTGGATAAATTCAACTTTGATTTAAACGCTGGATAAATACCAGTTGGGAGCAACTCCTTCCTTTCTCATGCGGCAAATTCATTTTGATTATAAGCATGTTTTTAAAGCCATCCCTTCAAATTGAGTAATTTTGTTTTATCATTCTCTCTCTCTCTCTCTCTCTATATATATATATATAGAGAGAGAGAGAGAGAGAGAGAGAGAGAGAATATATATATATATATATATATATAGAGAGAGAGAGAGAGAGAGAGAGAGAGAGAGAGAGAGGTCATAACAGTTCTATCAATGTTGAATTCATGGGAGTGTCCCTTGGTTTGGGATATTCTTTTTTAACCGCTAACATTGCTAGCAATCATATAGAAGTTGATGTTGATCTTTTCTCCTCCATAATCTGTAGTCTTCAAATCATGTATTGATTGTGATATATAACATAAGAATTATATGTAGATTAAGGGTTTATTTAGGGCAGCTGCAATAATACGAAAACACAGTGATGGAATTGCTGCAGCAAAATATTGTCTAAAAAGTTTTGCATATTACAAATTTTATTTAAAAGAGTTAGATTGCAAATTTCTAGCAGCCACCACATTCTACCAAGTTATGTTGGAAAAGGAAGTTTTTTCATCGCAAAATTTTCAAAATGTGGCTAAAACACAGTTTCTCAAATAGCACCTGTCGTAGCTCTAAATGCACACTAAATTTCATCCATTTTCATGATGATTTAATCAATCATAAACTATGCCAGAAATATATATAAATGATCAAATGATGCATAGAAACTCTTTGAAATGTCAAGGTTTACCCATGTACTTTAATATAAAAAAGATCAACAAGTACAATATATCATCAACAACTCATTTATTTGATTCTAAAGCATTTGAAAATCTCTACACTTCGAAATTATAGTTATCTTATCATACAATCAAAACCATCCATTGTGCAAATTCTGATGATGCATACACTTGATAATCAAATGATCTTTAAAAGGTTGAAATCATGAATACCACTATTTTAATGATTTTAAAAAGAATGTCAAACAATTTTACTAATTTTACACTTCACTTAAAAAAAAAAAATCATAACACCAAAATCTAAATGAGTGGAAGATTGCGAAATAAGAGAAAAGTAGCATGCAAGATGAATGACTACTTCTCTACAATTAGACTAAATTGAGCTCAACCGAAGACTATTGCCAAGCATTAGTACAATTTGAAACAGGTGCATATTAATGCAAGCTAGAAGAGATGCATCATAACAAATCTTGAGATTTTGAAATTTATAAATGAGTGAAAGTGATTTAAGTATCATAGTTAGTAAGACTAAATGTGATACTTACATATGGTAGTGGATGATTATAACAAAAAGATTGCTCCTTCCACTCTCTCTCTCTCAAAGGGTCGTCTTCAAGCCTTTCAAGAAATCCATTTTAGATAACTATTACCAACGTTCTCTAGGATTGCCATCCGGAAATGTAGGAACAAATGCTTTGTCTTCCAATATTTTGGGAGCACCATCAACTCGCACTTCCTTTCCTTTAAAACTTAAGCTATCACCATCATCAAAATCTGGAGGGGTTTCATCTTCTTCATCGCTCCAATCATCTTCATCAAACTCATTTCCTGACTCATCAGCCTCTGCTAAGATGTCATCGACATCAGACCATCCTTTCGAATCACCTTCTCCGTCCCCTTCCTCCAAAGCCACATAATTCTCCTGCTCAGCAATCTTCGTTCCCGGGGTTCTCGAAAATCTTGGGACAGCAACAAGAGCACGCATTTTTTCCTTGAGTATCAATAATCTATGTTTTTCAACCAACTGCGAGCCTCGATAGGCTTCGCGAAGAAAAACGGAATCCCTCTCACCCTTCAAAGACACATAAAACATATCTGGGTGCCTGACCAGCATTCCCCTCAACTGCTGGGAGAATCTGAACTCTTCCCTGAAATGGGTCAAGTGATCGACTAGTGTCCTCTTCTCAAGTGTGAAACTTAGTATTTCATGAACCACACCACATGCATGCTTTTCTTTCTCAGGAGTACCAGACCTCAGTTGTGAGAAATCTGAGTAAGGGGATATATAAGGCATTTCCCTGAAATGAGAAATTCTCCTAGACTCACCTCTGGAAAGGTTTAAACCTCTAGGAAGTTTCACCATTCTGAACTTGGGAGTCCTCTCTATAATCAAGTTTCTTTCTTCCACCTCCCTAATCATATTCTCTTCTTCAGCAAGCTCAGCAGCAGAGACTGCCAAAGCAGGATCCCAATGAGTCAGCTCCAGAGCCGGACCTCGATCAGTTGGCACAAGCTTAAAATACTGAGGGTACCTCTGGCAAATTGTCTCCCTGAATTCTGACGGGAGACCGAGATCAGTCTTCAAGTGTGTGATCTTCTCCAAGAGAATTCTCTTGTCCAGTGACATCATCAACAGTTTTCTTAGCTTCACAATACCCAACTCCTCCATCTCATTCCTAACCCTCAACTCCTCCAAATAAATCCGTTCAGCTTCAGGTGTCATCCTGAACTTGAGAGAGTAAACTCCTTCCTCAACAATTTCAAAAACACCCGGAAATTTCTTCAAAAGAGCAATGAATCTCCGCTTCCTGGTTAGACCAAGATCTCTTCTGAATTTACCCAGATGTTTAAGACTCATTATCCTATCAGGCTGGTTCACAAGTATGTTCCTGATCTTCAGTACCAGCTTCAGCTTCTTGTCACGCTGTATAACGTTATCAAAAGGAAGCTCTTTCCTCCATTTAACAGCAGATTTTATAGGAAAAAAGCTCCATTTTCTATCCCTCTGCACCTGCTGAAATTGAAGCCCTTTCTTTCCCAAGATAAGATTTTGGCCAAAGAATGAGGTGTTTCTGGACGATACAGTGGGAAAGGAGAGTTGGGTTGTTGCGGAGGTCAAGATCTTGCGACGAGAAGATAACGAATGAGAGAGAAAAAGGGGCGAAGGAGCAGAAATAGTTGCTGTTCCTTGTGATGAAAGTAGCAGTTTTGGTTCCATGAGACTAGGGCTCGATACTCGATAGGATAAGGTTTATACAACAGTGAATAAAGCTCACAACAAATCAGAAAACTCATGCACAGAGGAAAGGAATAGCCATTAGACCTTGAAGAAGGAGAAGGAGAAGGAGAAACCTTCTCAGTGCCTGCTTTCTGGCCGGCTTATCGAGAATCCGAGACTCCCCTGTGATCGCTGTCTTCGTCGACAAACCCACTATACCCATCTATACCCATAACCCGTTATCGTCTGTACCGGAGATGGAGAATTAAGAATAATTGAATATTTTAATTTTTTTTTAATTTTAATATCTTGAGATTAGGTGTTGCTGCTAATTTTGAAAATTAGTATTTTTATTGGAAGTATTAGGCAAATTTCTTTTTTATTTATTTATTTTGGTTATGATAGAAATGATGATAAAATCAATCTACTTTAGAAAGATAAAATTGATAAAAATTTATATAATTTAGAATTATAATTTCTAGTTGAATAATAGAATGAACCCTAAACAATAATAAATTATAAGATTTTAAATTAGATTAACAATTGAAGTTGCATTCTTATGTTAAAATTATATTATTTAAATCAAAATTAAGATATTGTAAGATTTTTAATAATTAGAAAATTAAAACTCTTTTCAATTTAATTATTTATATAATGAAAGAATCAAATGATTAAAAAGTGCACATTATGTCTATTATATTACGTATATTAGATCAATTAAATTTTAGTTTAAGTTGATAGAGTGTAATGTAAAATAACAAAAATTAAATAAATTTTAGATGAACACTCACTTTCATTTTTGAATATTTGGATTTCAAGATTATACGTTTTTTTAATCCTTTTAATAATAAGAGAGTATTTATAATATGGATATATATAATTAAAATAGATGTCAGATAAATTCAATTTGATTTTTTTTGTGGCATCAATTTATTAAAAGCGACATAATTCATATATAGATACAGATTTGAATTCTTTTAAAATAATTTTTTCTCACAAAAAAAAAAAAAAAAAACTAAAAGCTCATTTTGAAAAGAAACTTTCTTGTTGTTTTAAAATTTTGAAGAGAATGTTCTCTTCTATTATGACTTCAAATATTTATGTAGAATTGATAGGTTTGGAACCCTACAGTTACAATAATGATATTTATTCATCTTAATCATATAAGATTCATTTCAAATGTTTGAGATTGAATCCGATAAAAATGCATGAATCATAATGAGAAAATGAAGATGCCCTAAGCATATGATGACATTTGAGTTGTCATCTATTGACTTTTCAAGTGTTATTTTGTAGAGCTTGATTTTATCTATCAACTCAAGATGTCGATTTATCCTTTAACTAATCGAGCTCGACAATGTAGCGTGCAATTGAGAAAAAAATGAACTGATTATTTATTTTTTATTTTGTAAACTCTATAGTTTGATTTTGATTCTAAACCTTAAGCTATTTGATTTTCAATTTTAGGTTCGGTTTTTAAAAAAGATCGATTAAGCTAACTAAATCTAAATAGTTGAAAAAATTAAAAAAAGTATTAAATTTTGATTATAAATATAAAATATATGTATAATTAATAGATTTCTATTTATCTAAGAAATATTTAATGTATCAAATTTGTTAGATTGTGTTTTAATTTATTAGTTCATAAAAAAAAAAATTTTATTTTTTATATATTATTCAGTTTAACCAAAAATTGAAACGAATGAACCAAATTATAGTTCAATTTGATTAGTTCAGTTTTATATATTGTTTGGACAGTTCAACTATTTTAAGTAATTTGGTTTGGTTTATTTGGTTGAACAAAAAAGTCGATCAAACTGACCGAATGCACACCCCAATTGGTTTGCTCACTGGGGGGTCGCAGGGGGGGTAGTGCAATCCCTGCTCGAGGGTTCGGGGGCAATGCTATGGAGAAATTTTTTTCTAGTTGTAGCTTTTCGACACTAGGTTCTGAAGGACTCGACTTCAAAGACAAAGAAGTCAACGCCTCAATGCTGCAAGAGGTAGCCTAGTGGCGCTAGGACTAGGGTACCAAGTGTAGGAAAGACAAAGAGTCTAGCACCATGGCGCTATAGGTGCGGTGTCACAATGCTTGAATCTATACAGAAAAGCTTGAAGGCGATACTGCTTAGGTGCTGCAGTGCTATGAGATAGGAAACTTTATATTTAGGTAATTTTCTATAGTTTTTTCTATACTTTTCTCTATTCTCTTATTAGTGAGAGTGAAGTGAAATACCTTAGAGTGACTGAAGTATGAAGAGGCCTAAGATAAATGTAACATGTACTATTCTCTTCGAGTTTTCTTTCATAGTGGATTTCTTAATAGTGTGGCTTCGTAATTTTTTCGTTTTTGGATTTTTTCACGTTAAATCTAGCATTCCTCTGCGTGATTACATTTACTTTGATTTCATTTATTCCGTGTCTCTGAAACACTCAAATTGATTTTTCCATGCTTAATCTTATCTCCCAATATCAAGAGTACTCACTTCCTTAAACCCTAACCTTAGGCAGCTGACCAATTAGCATAGTTACATATGAACATCATCATTCTCCTATATTGTGCGCTAGAAGATAGTCTTCTCAATTCACTCATATCAACCTTAATACTATCAATTTTCTTCTCCTTCCTAGCCATACCATAGCCATAGCTCTATGTATGGAATCCAAAATACAATACTCTCTCCTTGCTTTAAGCACAATAAATCTAAAACAAACAAACCCATCCAATTCATTATTTTCTTTCATTCCATTCAAGTCCTGAATGAATTAGATCCATATTTTGACAGAAGCTTTTAAATTACATACTTTCAGGCCTGAGAGAAAAAGGAATCAAGGAGAGTGGTTTTGTAGAAAGAACATCCTCCTATTTTCAACTAGCTTAATTGATTCAGAGTGTAAGGTAGGTTGTTTCCTTATTCCCTCCAGCTGACATCCATCAAGAAATAGGAGAAATCTATGAAAATATATAGAGAAATTAAAAAAAATGAAAAAAAAGGAAAAAAGATTAGCCAGCGAAAAAAACACATGAATTTTCCATAGGTTCACCCACTGCTGTAGAATTTAATATTGATTGTGAAGAATTACATCCTTAATTTTCGACATATAAACATAAGATAGCGTCTCCCTCAAAAAGCCTAAGAAAAGTAAACTATCATAAAATCACCAAATGCCCTCAAATGTAATAATGCAAAAGTAAACTGCATTTTCTTTGTGGTATAAAAATTAAGCTCCACAACTAAACATCATCTTGCTTAATGCATGCATAAAACTCCAGGTGGCACACAATTTTTAACTTCATGCTCTATTCAGATAACCACTTAGTGGGATAAAGACTTGTTGTTGTTGTTGTTGTTGCCCTATTCAGATGACATTCTGAAGCCAATTCAAGGCTGAATATTAAAAACTAAAGTTAAACTTGGAAACATGGAAGCCAGTAAAAAACGAACACAGAGAATAGAGGTATGTTGTGATCAAAGTTTTACAATAATTGGATTCATGAATGTACATAGATTGAGTAACATCAAGAAACACTATAAAATATTGTGGTTCACAAGCTACGATAATGGATATGACAAGGAAATAAAGAATGTTTGCTTAAATTGAATAATCAAGATTAAACTATGGATGCAGAAATCATGGCAGACTGAATTCTTGAATCATGATTCATCTCCTTGATGAGCTCCAATTCTGAAACAATATACAATGTGTTGGTCATATAGTGCTTTAAGGCTATGGTTCTTTCTCTTTCGATGGCATCACAGACATAAGTTTGCGTGGAAAAAATACAGTTAAAAATGAGAATAGGGCACGTACCTTTCACTCTCATGGCCCTCCAAGAATAGCATTCTCAATGTCTTCTCTACTCAGTGCATAACTGAATCTTCTCTCTACATCTTTCTCAAGGTTTCCAGGTCCAATTTTCAGGTACCTTAATTTCCACTCATGAAGCCAATCCAAAGAAAACAATATTAAGAATCAATGATTATTACTCAACAAAGAAGCTGCAATCAAACAGAATTCAAATCTATAAAGCAAAAACTTGAGAAAATAAGTTGCAGATTTTATGTCATGTAATTAGTTTCAAAAGGATTAGAACCAGGGAGCCAGGAGAAGCTTTCAGATTAATTAGCCTGAAACCTTTCAGATTAAACAACTCTTGCTTTAAAATACTTTGCAAACTGAATTCTCCTCAGGATGTAGTTAGACACTAAGGATGATTTCAAACTGCACAAACTTTAACAAAAGTCTCAAAAACATGATGATTTTATTCTGAACTCAAAAGAATTAAAATAAAAGCAACATTTTCTAAAACATATTTTTTATTTACAAGCAACCAAATGAGCCTTTCATACTTGCAGTGTAATGTCCACATGTATAATAAGAACCAAAACCAGAACTTCCAAAACCTACTGAATACATAGCACAGTATCCTCATTTCTCATGAATAGTAAGAATTCACACACTGATATTGACCTTAATATTGTTACAGGCATAGCTATCAATACTGACATGATGTGCAACTGGTTTTTCATTGAGCTTTGTATGATTTTTATTGATGCTGAGAAAACATATCATCGAGTTCCATGAGAACTGGCATGATATACATGATCAAAACAGGTATGTCAAAGTGGAAGTTTGATGTATGCCAACAACGATTTCTGCAAATCATAGGAGCATCAAAGTTTGATGCTCATCTTGGCTCAAGCAATTGGAAAACACAGTGAAAGAGAGAAAGATTTTTACGAGGAAAACTCTTGTGGTGGAAAAAGCATGACTTAGCTCAGTTGCAAAGATTTTCCACCTCCAAATAATGGGAAGAACTTCCATACAACTTGCCAATTAAGCAAACTAATTGAGGTGGAGACACCGACGACATTTGACGGTCAAAACACACATTGTATACAAACACAGCAAAGAGGAGTGATGATGACAAGGCCAATAGCGTTGTCCAGCAAAAAAGAGATGACAGTGTCTCCAAAATAGATGGCACAACTGCAATGAGTCTCTTGGCACAATCTTGAATACCCTATCTTCATCAAGGTTACAAGCGACACATCTATCTTCAATTGATGCAATGAGTGGATGTTTGTAACAACTATCGACGAATGGCTTAACTATCATCATCTAAATACAAGAGTTGCTTGTTGAGTGTCAATGAATGCAATGAGCAGATAACCATTGGCAACATGAGAAAGAGGCATAGTTGTCATTAATGAATGCAATGAAGGATATGATTGATAGAGAGTGTAATGAAGGTGAGATTAATGTTTGACTAACTACAATGAGTGATATATCCATCCTAAATTAATGCAATGAGTATAATGTTTAACAAAAAGCACAATAACATGTCATCGGTGTAGAGAGTGTAATGAAGGTGTGCTTAATGTTGACTAACTACAACGAGTGACATATCCATTCTGAATTAATGCAATGAGCAGAATGTTTAACAAAAAGCACAATGAGCATGTCATCAGTGATGAGGAAGGTTTCAAGAGCCAAATCATAAAATCAAACTAGATGAGCTAAACTTTTACAGATTTTTTGAAAGATATTATAATCCTTATTCGATTTACTTTTCATGATTAGGTGTAACGGATACTGATGAACAAAGTATCCCGTGATCAAAATTTGATTGGAGGAGGCCTAAACATAGGATAGCCAGCCCTGGTCATCAATACCAGGCACAGTCTAGACAACCTACACAATTTGATAGTGCAAGTCACCATTAGCAATGTTTTGAATCGTATATCTGCAACAATCTCGCGGCGTATATGGATCAAAGTTTTCAGAAGCAAATTGTCAGAAAAAAAATTGTTAGAGCGTGGCTATCACCTTTTGAATGTATCTAGCAAAAAAAAAAGAAAAAGAGTGACAATGTCTCGTCATTTATACATGGATTAATCATCTCCTCTATAAGCTATATAGAGTCAAAGAACTAGAAAAACAAAGTTGTGTACAAGGCAGAACAACTAAGAAAAGTTAAGCATCATTCAAAAAGAAAGGACCAATAAAGGGTGCCTGACAATGAAGAATATCGTGTTAATGACAAAGCGACTGATCCAAGGTGACCACTATGGCAACCCCCTTTGCAGTTCATCGTAGTTGCAGTAGTGTGATGACTTCCTAAGCCATAGCCATTTAAGGATCAAATAGTTCTTAGATTGTAATACTCTCAACATTTACTGAATCTGAATTTACAGGATTTACTAAATTATGCTTTCCATAAGAAAAAATCTATTTCAACCATACTAACACTATTGTTGCTCCATGACTATAACAATGAATTGGAAAAAGCCCAAAAATAAAAAATTTTTCTTTTCATCACAAATTAGATTGGAAGAAAAAGTTCGAACTCCAATCAGACCTTATGAAGAGATCCGTTACGTCAAGGGAGAGCTGAGCATGCCAGTCGGGCCTCTCGATGAACCAGATAGCACGGTCAGCCGCGCTCTGATTAAAACCTAATTTCTTGAGCCAGGCCTCGATGCAGGGGAGGCTGTGTGAATAAAGCGGCTTTTTCTTATCGGGGAGCTTCTTCAGCCATTCCTCCTCGGCGGCGGAGAGCTCAGACGACGACGGCTTCGAAGAGAATATAGCTCCACTCCTCTTCCACTGCCGCCGGTATGGAAGTTAGGGATAGGGTTTCCGCCGGAAATGAGACCAGAGGACGGGCGCCACCACCGGAGGTGAGGAATCCGGGAAGAGGAGACTCCGGAGGACGCCACTGAAACTACAAACTAGCACCTTGCACATTCTGATTTCTTCCCTTCAAGTAAATGGATAAGGTTTTGTAATAATATTTTAGTTGACATGAAGGCTATTTTCTTTAAGATGAAATTAAAATGATTTTCCAAAGTCAATTAAAAATTTTTTTTCTTAATTTGTCAATGTGATTTAACACATAATGATTACCTAAAAAATTAGTCAAATAATCAAATTGATAACTTATGTGATTATCCTATATTGAATCACTTATAATTCTAATGATCTATTCATAAAAAAAATTTAAAATCTAAATTAAACTTCATCAATCACTCAATAAAGATGAATTGCTCGACTTATCGGAGCTTTGCTTGATTGATCTACTCCTAAACTAAGGCCGAGATTCATTTCCTATAAGAGATTTACTCCTTTGGATCTAACAAAGATGAAAGAATAAATAGATTTCTCTTTCTAATTCATATCATTTTACATTGGAGATGAACTATCATTTTCTTGGTGATGTAAAATAAAACTTTGATACCTCGACGCATTTGTTATGATTATGTTATCCAATGGGTTACCTTTCTCCAATTTTTTTCCTCTTGATCTAATAATAAATTATTGAGAGAGGGTATAATCTAACATAATAAGTCTGAATGTCTTCAAATTCTCTACATTTATAATAGAGTAGATATCCATATAAGCAAATAGCTCTAACATATAAGTATGACGACTAAATTTCCTTAAAACCTTGAGAATGATACACATTAAATTTTGCTTTTGCTACTTTTAATTGTATTCTTACATAGAGAAATTGCAGTTGATTTATTTGATTGAGATATTTTGGTGAATTATTTGATAGCTAATATTTTTTTTTTTATATCATACTATGGCCTATGGAGATGTTGCAACCCTAAACATGCATCAAATGACATTATTATTATAGGGAGAAATTTTTGAAATGGTTGCTAATTTGGAGTAAAGATAAGATTAGAGTCTTAGATAAGCGTCGTCCTAAGTTAAGAGAGTAGAGATGATGTTAAAAAGGTAGACTAAAAAAAGATTTGGTTAAGATATATAAAAATGACCTTAGTATACTTAAATTAAATGAAAATTGATACATAATAGGACACAATGAAGAAGGATTCATGTAAATTTAATGTGGGATTAAGGCTTGTTGTTGTTATTGTTGTAGGTTGCTAATTACTTGATTTAATATTATTTTAATGTGTTGTGTTTATGAAAAATGATAAGTTGATCCATGTTAGAGATATGATTTATAATATACCCTATAAAAGAATAATTTGACAAACTTCATATGATTTTAAGTGAGAGCATATGAAAATATATTGTTATTTTTAAAATATGGGAAAAGTGGGCATAATTTTTATGAGAAATTATTATCACTTATTTTTAAAATTTTAGTTATTACAAGTAAACCTTTTGAATCTCGCACACTTTAAAAAAAAAAAAATTTAAGTTGTATTAAATATTGAGATAATGTTGTAGTGCTAAGGAGACTATTACCACAAGTACTTCACACCCACCACAAGAGCTTGAAATTATAAGAGGATGAATGGCTTATGCTACAATTTAATGGTTCTTAAAGATTTATTGCAATTAGTTTTCTTTATTTTATTTTGAATCAAAAGTTATTTTTGTCTTAAGAGTGTAGTCCCATGAGAGTTGAGATTCATTTCTTATTTGAAATCACTCAAAAATGGGTGTTTAATTCTTTCATCCATGCTTTATGAGAAGATGCAAACCCTCATTAATGCTCATCCAAAAATGTCTTACATTTCAATCTCGATTCTCAAACAACTACTTTCTCAACTGATTGTAAACCTACATGACATGCAGATTTAGCCCTTTGGTGCATTGCAATACTCCCACCATCAGTACTACTGTTGCTGCTACTATTGCATTTAACTTGATATTCATGACCAAGATTTCTCAACCTATTGAGTTCTGGCAATATAACAGTCCCAAGATCAGGCCTGTCTTTCTTCCTCAACTCAGAGCATTTTAATGCAAGTCTAGTGAACCTCATAATATCTTCCATTGGCCAATCAGGCACTGTTGGATCAAGCAAATCAACCAAGGTTCCTCTTTCTAATGCTCTTTCTACAATATGAGTAAGTCCCATTGGACCTTTAGCAGTAATAATCTGAAGGAGAAGGACCCCAATTGAGTAAATATCAGACTTAGTACCAAGCATTCCTGTTTGCTGATACTCAGGATCAATGTAACAGAAAGTTCCAGCAGTTGAAGTCATTCTGTATTGAGTTACACTATCAGCTACTGAAGGGGGGACAAGCCTTGAGAGGCCTACATCACTTATTTTACTAGTGTAGTTGTGATCTAGGAGTATATTAGCTGGTTTGAGGTCTCTATGGACTAGAGGCTCTGGCTTGGCTTGGTGGAGGAAGAGTAAAGCAGTGGCTATCTCTGCTGCAATCTTAAATCTTACAGGCCAAGGGATGGAAGGGGTGTTTCCACGCCGGAATAGTCTGTCTTCTAAGCTGCCATTGTCCATGAACTCATAGACCAAGCATCCATACTCAGGGCAGGCGCCAAGTAGTAGGACCATGTTCGGATGTCTTATGCAACTCAAGACCTCAACCTGCAATGGCAAAATAAAGATTTTAAGTAAGAGAAGAACAATAAAACTCATAACTTTCTATATGTTTGTATGATATAACTAGTTGCAAAAAAAATTTTTTTTAAGAGATTTACACAACTTCTTCTTACTTTTTTTTTTTTTGAAAAATTCTTTACTTAAATTTCAAATAATAAAAAAATGTAATAAGTAATTTAACATATAAAAATGTCAAACAAGTTTTAGGATTTAATATCTCTAGAATTTACTAAATCGTACTTATAACCAGATATTCCTTACCTCTTGCTGGAATTGCTTCCTTCCTTGAGCTGCATCTGGTCTCAGAACTTTAATGGCAACTGGAGTATGATCCAGTGAAGCTCTATACACAGGTCCATACCCACCTTCTCCAATTTTCAGAGATTCTGAGAAGTATTCAGTGGCTAGCTCAATCTCATCAATATTGTATTTCCTGTAACGTTGATCCTTATGAGCCAACGCATGCAGTGCTTTCACCTTTTCTTCTGCTTCACGCTTAGCCTTAAGCTCTGCATGTAGCCTTTTTTGTGCCTCAAATTCTGCAAGCCTTTGAGCTGCTTGAGCCGCTTCAATGGCAGCCTTACATTTGGCCTTCTCCCTTTCGACAAGAGCTAGGGCTGCTTCTTCTGCATGCTTTGCTTCTTCTACCTTTCTTGCTTCCTCCATCTTTTTGTCATGAAGCTCTTTTGCCTTGATAAAAAAAAAATCACCAAATTATGAGTTGTTTGGTTCTCTCTAATGGTTTAAATTAATGAAAGTGAAAATAACAAATATTTAAAAAAAATCAACATACAAAAAAAGTTCAAAAATTTTATATAGGTTCATCAAATTGATAGCTAAGTAATATTATTATTTCTATAAAATTTATTATAATTTTATTGTAATTTTTTTTTATAGTCATAATTCCTCTAGAAACAACATAAAGATGGCACTCATTTATAATGAAATAAAAATAAGGGAATTAAAAAAATACATTAAAATCCCCTCTTTTAATTTGATAAAAAAAATTATAATTAGTTGTTAATTAAAATAGATATATTGTACCTTTTGTTTAGACGTGATAGCTTCCTTGCATGCCGTGCTGTACATGTCCATGGTTTGCTTCAGCTCAAGTTTCAGTCTCTTCATCTCAGCTTCTAAGTCTCGATTTGGCTGTACAGAATGATAAGCGTGAACGTCTTTCTCATTAAATTTTTTGTGTGGATTTTGAGCCTTTAGATTGAAAAAATATTAAAACTTACAGTAGCTGTAGCTGAGGATATGTCGATGATGCTGTTCATATTCATCTCAAAGGATTCACTAAAATTGGGAGCTTTGAAGCCCATACTTCTCTGAACATCAAAATCCTCCGATAAGGATTCTCTTGGGGTTGAAGTTGAAGGCCTTTGGGAACTGTAGATGTCAAGACTATCATGCAAAGCATGTCCCGGTGAGCCCTTCACTGGATTCAGAGCTCTTTCTCTCGTTGGAGGTCTCATCATCAGCTCATTTTTCTCAAAAGACCTTCTCTCTGGAATTTGTGGAGGCAGAACTGTTCCTCTCCAATTTCCTCTTGCAAACGGTGTTCTGTTCTCATTATTCATAAATGGACGAATTAGTTTACCTATGATGCAGGCATGAATTAGCTTAAAAACTTCAGATGATTTGATGCTTTATATGAAACTTACTTGACAGAATCATCTGGGTCTGGCGGTGTTTGTCTCTGTAGTGCAGGATTAGTTGGAGCAGGACCCTTTGCTGAACGAACTGTTAATTGTTTCCCTTTGGATATGACATAAACTGTACAGAAATCTGGAGCTGATTTGCCCACATTTGAAGGAACATCAGGGTTTCTGAATTTTCTGCAATATGAAGAATATAATGATTTTTTTTAGTTAAAATTCATTTTTTCTTTATTTTTCAGATGAGAAAGTGGATAATTAATTAAAACCTTGTGATAGCATTCCTGCTGGAGGCACCGAGAACAACATTATGAATGTTGTTAGCAGCTATGTAGTCCACAATGGCTTTCGAGATGTCTGTGTCTTCTAACACCACCTCCCTCACTTGCACCTGAAATTTTTTTTTACATCAAATTCCATCCTTATAGTCTACCTTGATGTTAACAATGCTGTAGAAAATTGAAATCTGATAAATGCGTTTTAATTTTGATTTAGAATTGAAGTATATTTTTAAAAATTTGTTTAGTTTACATTTATTTTTATTTCATTTACAGAAAAGAAAAAAAAATCATAATGTCTGTCTAATGCATCTTTATCTTATCATATTCATATGGATGTATTCTTATTATAGATTGCTTTCTTAGAATGCTTAGTGAGAATGATTACCCCTTTTTTGATGCTGAAACCTCTGTAAGGTTGGAAAAGCTGGTTCATCTCAGCCTCAAACTGCTCTCTCGCCGCATCATCAGTCGTCTCTGCCATAGCGAACCCATCTGCAAAAAGTTCAGAGCATTCAGTACTTCAATTAATTACTTCTGAATCCAATTTCCAGGCGATGACCAAAGCTTCTCACAGTGGTTGATGATTGAAGGCCGGCGAACATGGAGGAGGACGACGGTGTGATTATTGACAAGGAGGTGGTCGACGGTCCACTTGACGGCTTGTTGGCTGTTTTTGTCTCTGTCTATCGCCACCACCGCCTGAGCTTTGCATGAATCCAGTGACGTTACCACCATTGGCGTTCTGTTCAGACAGGCTGGAGAGGGAGAGAAGATGGTTGGTCTCAGCATTCCCTCTCGCTCTAATCGCCTCTTTATTTAAACGAAGGCTGTTCCCTTACTGTTCTAACGGCTAGCTTTTTTGATAAATGTTAGAGTTATTTTTAGTACTTTTTGACTTTGATTTTGGGAAGGATTGAATTGAATCCAATGATAGTTTGATTTTGTTGGGAGCCTAACAGAGCTGACCTGGTCTGATCAAGGAAGGGGATTGAGTTGAATTGAAGAATATGTTAAATGTTTATGAAGGAAGAATAAATAAAAAATATAAGAAAATATTTCTATGATGGGCTTAAAATTATTAGATTTACTTTTGAGATTAGTATTATACAAACTCATTATATATAGCACTAATTTTAAAATAAATTTATTGATTAAAAAAAGAAAGAAAATTTATTTTTGCACATATCATTAAAAACTTTTTTTATTTATAAAATTATAAGTAAGTTTTTAAAATGAACCATCAAAATCAAATATTTGCATATGATATGATTATGCTATTGAAAATTTAATAAAAGCAAAGAAAATATAAACTATAATTTTGTTGTGACTTTTTTGATTTAGGTGGATTCTTAAAAAAAAGTGATAGTTAAATGTTAGTTTTGTAAATAAATAAAATTTTTAAGTGTTTTGTAAATAACAACCTCGAAATATTTAAATTTGAATAAAACTTAATTAATTAATTATTTTTTTGTGAGAGGGAAACGACGATAAGCATTGCAAATTTCATCTTGCACATTCATATATATATATATATATATATATATATATATATATATATATATATATATATATATATATATATATATATATATATATATATATATATATGCTTAAAAATATTTAATTTTATCTTCAATAATTTGTGTATTTGTATACATTGCTCTTGGTTAGCACATGATTTGAGGCGGGTGGTGTGATATAAATCGCATCATATTTGTCTTTGGTAAGCTGTGACGGAGCCATATTTTGAAGAATTTGTGGCCCGAACGTAACACTTTTCAACTTGAATTGGCTCTATGTGGTAGCGACCAGAAAGTTACAATTTAATTTTTGAAAAAAAAAAAAAATTCATAGGCTCCAATGTAACTTTTTAAATAATATGTTCATCAAAATTAACTTCATCATTATTTTTCATATAGCTACAATTGATATAATGATTGTTCATAATTTTATATTATGTATAATTCATTAACAATATTTTTAAAATTTTATTGTCTTTTTAACAGTACTATAGATATCTTTATTATATTTCATATAAATTCTTCATTGATAATGAATTTATTTGTCAGATAAATTTTGAAAAAAAAATGGTCTATATTTTTACAACGGTAACATGGTGCAACTAACTTGAAAGTAATGAAAATAAAAATTATGGATATTCTATTATATTTGTATTGAGATTAAAAAAAAAAGATAAAGTAATAATTAAGTGAATAAGATAATGATTAAAAGTATAAAAATTTTAAATTTTAAAAGAAAACATGCAATTAACTACATTTTATTTAAATACCATGATGCGATTTTTTTTTTTCAAAAAAGAAAAGAAAAAGAAAAATCATTACTATTTCAAATTAATAGTTTACATAACTCTTATTTTAGAGAAATTTTTTTATATACCGTTAATTATTTGGTTAATCATGCTTAGCTTTTTTTTCCTATATATTTAACTCATTTTTTGCATGATTGAACTTACCCTCGTCTCTTATGCTGTTCATTATTATATTAAATGGTAATGATAATCCATTAACATAATGATTAAAAAATGGAAGGGAAATATAATTTTAAAAAATACAAATGAAATATAGAGTCCATTCAAGAGAATTCATTTTGTAGAATTCATTAAGGATAATGCTTATTCAACATAAAATATTAGTTAGCCATATTTGTTCACTACACAGTTTGCTTCATTAAGTTGTTTCATAATGCATTATGCATATGCATTGCCCAAATGTACGCTCTTAAATGATCGAGTTATTTTTACAAATCAGTAAACAAGATGATCACAACAAAGAATAGTTAAAATTAAAACTTTAGGCTAAGTACAATCACTATCATTTAATTTAATTTTATATTTTAAATCTATCTCGTTACATCTAAACCCTAAACATCCATAAAGTTTAATTTGGAAGAAAAAAAACTCTCATTATTCTAAAAACAGCACGATTTACTTAAAAAAAAAAGCTAAACAAACACATTTTAATTATTTATCATCTACAGTAAACTGTGAAGGATCAAAGAGGCTTTATTGCAATCTGGAAGCCATCTTTGAAGTCGAGATAAGGATAGGAGATTGGGCAGTCTGAACTGTTCAAAGGAACCCAGCTATAATTAAGAACAAGATGATGGATGAAGATGGCGGCCTCGAGCTTTGAAAGCTCATATCCTGGACACATTCTCTTTCCTCCTCCAAATGGCATAAAATTCTTCTCTCTTGTAGGATCCACATTCTGATCAATTAATCATTAATTGATCAGCAAATACCTAGCTATTAATGAAATGAAATATATGATTATATATACGTACCTTCCATCTGTATGGATTGAAGAAGGAAGGATCTGAATGTAGAGAAGGATCTAAGTGAACTCCAGTAATAACGGGGAGAACTTTCCATCCTGCTGGAATCTCGAAGCCTTCAATCAACGAAGCATTCAGAAAAAGAAATATGAAAGAATTAGATGGCATATAAATAGATTTTAATTTATCGCCAATAAATAAAAAATGCAACTTTCTTGGGAATTCTTAAAAGCTATATTCTCTGATCAATTATTCTATTTTTAAATGATTTTAATGAGATAAATTTAAAATAAATAAATAAATTATCCCATTATTAGGATTATTGGAAAACTATATATATTATTAATAAGCAAATAAAGTGAGAATCATTCTATAAAACAAAAATAGGATTTTAATAATTACTTACCTTTGAATTCAGTAGGCTTTATTGTCTCTCGATGAAGGAATTTAACCACGTTACCAACTCGAAGTGATTCATTTATAAGGCACTGAGTAAACTCCATCTTCTTGTAGTCATCCCTACCAAGCCTTTCTACTCTTCTGCTCTTCATTATCCTGATGTGCTCCTCCTGCAGATGCCAATATATATATTCTTTTGAAATTTTAAATTTCACTTTTTTTTTTTTTTTAAATTTGCAGCTTCAGATATATATATATATATATATATATATATATATATCACAGTACCTTTAAGTCTTCCAAGATGTTTGGATTTTCACTAAGATACTTGGCCATGATAGCAATCAACATGGCAGTGGTTTCATAGCCTCCGAGAAGAAGATCAAGCATAAGCGAAAGAGCGTTCTCTTCTGATATACTCTCATCAGATAACAAGATATCTAGAAAGTCTACTCCATTATTATTATTATTATTATTATTATTTAACTGCTCTTCTCGGCGCCTCTTAATTCCTCTCAAAATATCAATTATTTGGTGCCTGGCCTGCAGAACGAATTTTGTGCAAATTAAAATAATTAAGCTTCTTAATTAATTATGTATCAGCGATTAACTTGCTATATATATAATGGTAAATAGTAACATTAGTTAAAATTAATTAGGGATTATTTTTAAAATAGGCTTAGTGTTAATCTTAATTAGGCGTTTAGGCACAAAAAAATTTTATTTAGCAAAATAGTTTGCATAACGGACGACCGACGACGCTAAAATCACGTGGCAATTGCTGCCGAGCCATTCATCAAACGGACGACCGCAACGATATCGTCATGCCAGTCGACTGACACTGCACGGTTTAAATTTTTTTTTTTAAAATGTGCAGCAATCTGAAAACAGGAATAGCATAATGAAAATTTCCCCATGAAGGACACTTTAGTGGCTTAACCTGCATACTCATTCAGCACATTCAAGCCTCCTACTATAAATAAAACAGAACTGCTCAGTTCAAACTACAGAAAGTATCTAGGATGCCATATTTAGGCTGAACAATGATGTTTTAACATACATGAAGGCAACCTAATAAAGTCCTTCTATGATGCAAGTAAGAAATAATAAAGTTAGAAGGTTCAAGCGCAAGGTACTCTAAAGCTAAGAACCTGACAATAGCATCGCATGCACTATGAGATTAACACCAAATTTCCTTCCACATGATAAATGAAATACATATAGTAAAAAATGAATAAACTATTTCTAGAAAGAAAATAACAAAAACAAAATGTTTACTTGGTTCATATAATAGCCACGAAGTACACATACAACAAAATATAATCTAGTATGGACATAATATAATAGTACATCTGACTATCTCCGATGATACCTACGATGCGGTATCGCATCACTACCGGGTGTAAGGGGGTGATCGCGTGGGCGCCTCGAAGTCGATGTTCCACCGCTGGTCCTCCGGTTCGCCTTTGTTCGGATGGTTGTGCGAAAACCATGATACGCCCATATGGGGTGTCATATGGAATGAGGGAGGCCCATACGTAGGAGGAACGTTCCGCCAGGGTGCATCTGTTACATAGATCCCTGCACGGTCAATCGTGATGGTGTAAATGTATACGTAGATGGTCCGACCACTGGTGGAGATGATGGACCAATATCCATCACAGGCCCATCCGATGCGACCGACGGTACGGAATGCTTGTCCTGCGGTTATCGAAATATACATGTTTATGTGCAAGTCCCGCACAACCCTCTTTCGTTGATTGATTCTTTGCATCTGTGTCATCGCCCTCCCAAAATGGCGTCTAAATATATCCCGGTATTAATATGTGCTCTGTTGCATTGGACGCGTATTATGATGTAATTAAAAAAAATGATTATCAAAGTTAAGAAATGCTGGCTTACCATGAGTCGATCTCCAGGAGCTCGAGGGTAATACGTGTCTGGGGGTACTGTGGGTGCCATATATAGTGTAAGAGGATACCATCTCATGTATCGATTAATGGCTACACCCCGACTTCTTGGGTAGTCACCACAACTAACTCCGTCGCTCTCCCACGCGATATATGTTTGGTGGTAAATGACCCATGTCTTTCCCTCGACCATCCACTCGCACGAAGAAGACTCTCGTGCAACCTCGGTCGTAGGTGGAAGGGTATGCGAGCACCGATCGGTAGGTGCCACTCAACTCGTTTCCAACTAATCGAGTACTCTAGCCAACCATATGTCATGTAAGCATAAGCATATCTCTGCGTGCTCGCTCCATTATGGCTCCCATATCACTGTGTTGTTTGAGATAAATATTAGGGTTCTATTTACATACAAAAGTTGTCCCAAATTATGCACATACAAAAAAACATACGACTCTATCTATCTCGATAAACTCTAATATGGGGCGTCACCTCTGGACATACCCTTCATTCCAGCGACAACCCACACCGAGCCATCTATATGCACCGGTATGGAATATGTAACGTCAGGCGTGAACATCTCACACCCATACTAGCAGCAACCGACCATATTATTCCCCGTTGCCTCATGGAGCTCACTATAAATGAGCACCGCTCTAATGAACTCTGAGCGTGTCGATCCTCCGGTAGGGACGGAATCACGTAGGTGAATCTCCACCGAAGTCATAAGAAGCGACCAATCGCAAAAGAATGTAAGCTCGAGATGCATGCTAAAGCGAAGCTTCAGGCATCTAAGTAAGAATCTCCGTGTACCGCGCAACCACCGTAAGAGCAAGCAGGGTAGTGCGCTTGCCCCATTTCAACTCGATGTGATGTCGGTGGATCGGATCGTGATAGGCGGTCGCCCCGCGACCTCGTCTTCGGTGATGCACAAATCACCTCTTGCAGTCGTGGAACCATCTCCTGTAGTGTCCGTATAAACCAACACACCTCAATACTTTCGATTCTATTGCAAAGGCAAGTGAAAATAATCCGTTGTTGGCATCAATTACATTGCTTAGTAGAGTCCCCCTCACAGGAGGAAAGTCTCATCCAGACATAAAACTGGGCGACAATAATGCCAACTAAATTAAAGGCTCGAAGGACCAGAATAATCGTTGAAATCGGTATGACTCGACTGTACTCTATAGACCGATCCTGGCATTGCTGAGCATATAAAAGACATGAATATCTCCACGATCGGTAAGATTCCTCCCAATTTCCGAAAATAACCTTTAGTGCCTTGCGACGTGCATCCCAAGCTTTCATGTACGACACGCGTATGTTAAATTTGGACTCAATACGGCCAATAATCTCCCGGCTTTAAATCCATGGCCTAATGGTAGGTTGAATGAAATAAGCGATAAATGTATTACATTGTCTTTTACTTAGAACTGAATGACTACATGTATGCCGTGTATTTAAACTATCAATTCTCCATGCACCTCTTAATCTCTTACTTGAATTTGCATGTAAGCGCCACCTGCAAGGTGTAGCTTGGTTCGCATATTGAGTGCACAATATGGTGAATTTGGATTTATTTGAGGCATAGATCACATCTTGGGCGTTTATGATGATAGACCCGAACCACAAACAACAACTGCTTTTTATCAATAAAGCACATTCCTTCATGCAGTTCATCTGGAATGCAACTTTCAAATACAAAGTTGACTCATCGAGGCCCATCAAATGTTTCCTCTTCATCCCATTCTCGGTTGTTTGAGCAAATATACTCATTGTTAGATAGCAAGTACTCTCTATTTGGCTTGTTCTAACCGAGTAGTCCCCTAATAAGCTCTCGACCTAGATGGATATTTGCTCCTTAAAGAAGATTCATCGCATCACTATCGCCTCCCATCATCATCTTCGGTACTTGTTGCATAAGGCATAGTTTCACTCATCACTCATCACCACCACCTCAACAATTGCACTGCAGAATTGCATTTACCCGGTTTACGTGGGCGACGCGTCGCGCTTCTGGCGGTTTCAGCAAATCAAGTGTGATGAATTCATCACTAATCACTCTGATGGCAACATCTCTTTCCTCACAATTTAACTCCGAACTTCAACATAAATTACTACAGGTTGCACCGACGTTGCGTTGAGTACTGAATCACATACTTCATCGTCAATGATTTGTGTAGCAATAAATCCGTATAGGAAACCGATAAGATTAACACATGACTTCGCGTGGTAACTTTAATGATCTCATGATTCGCTTTTGTAACCCAAGTTAGTCCGTGGGATTTGCATTGGTCGATTTTTTTCACCAATGTAGGTTGGAAAGAAATTATCAACAACATTCAGTTCGCCATCATAATAAAGAACTATGCAGACAGTTTTTGAACTCATATTCAATTAATAACAACTCCAACTAGCAAGAATTCTTCCTCTCCCCTGTTCGCAGGAGAAAAATATTTCAAGATATAATACAATTGCGCATTGTAGTTGTCCCAAATTTTGCGAAATCATAATTCTAGTAAATTTACCTACTATTTTAGGAGTAACTAGAGATTTATTGATAGTTCCCTAATAAAATACATTACTATTCATCTTACAGTGTAAAAATCTACAACTAATTCAAATCAAAGCATAAAAGTAAAAACTAAAATTCCAGAGAACCAAATTAAAATCTACAATAAGTAAAATATAAAATTAAAATTACATAATTAATACTTTAATTACCATAATTAAATCATCTTTATTATAAAATAAAATATATAAAATTTAAATTATATCCAAATAACTCATAAATTTAATATATACTTCTACAGAGTAATCCTTGGGAAAATTTTCATAACATATTAATTACATTGATATATATTTTAAAATAAAAATAATTATTATTATTTTTAATTAAAAAATACTAAATCATATAAAAAATAAATTTTGTATAAATATCTATAATGTTTTCCTTGCTATCCTTAGATGAAATATTTAGTCATTATTACAATTATTTTGAAATTAATTTAATTGTTTCCTAGAAAATAATTAACTAAAATATACCAATAATATTTTAATCCCAAAGTGAAAGTAACTTAACTTGGTTAAATATCATCTCACATGAAAACTCTCCATTATATGAAAGTCGATCCAATTCGAGCTAAACAAATTCAACAAGTTCATTATGAACTATACGAGCTAAACATGAATAATGATTTTTCTAATAATTTCGAATACAGGTCAGATTTCAATTCACAAATTCCACAAATTTTTGCAGCACAACTCAAGGGATTTTGCTAGATCTTTTAAACAAAAGATAAGTGCTACATTCAGGAAAGAAATACAAATGTAGCTAAATAACTCAAAGGATTTTGCTAGATCTATCACAAGTTGCAGAAAAAATTACCTTAATCGGCGCGAGCGAAGAAATATCCGTTTAAAGTGGCGACTCGATGGATGGCGAGCTCTCCCTTGGCGGTGACCTCCCAGCGGCGTGCCGTTCTGAAATCCAGCGAGCGACGGTTGGGAGGAAAAGACAAATAAAATCGCGGCTTACGGTTTGTTTGCCCGAAATAGGGCCGGCGGCGACCTCTCCTTGGCCGGCGACGAGCTCTCCTTGGCCGGTGGTGCTTCGGTTGCTGAGATCTCGCGGCCGGAGCGATGGGCGGAACGGAGCAGCGAGCGACGGAAATAGGAAATAAAGGGAAAGTAGATCGGGAGCTCACGGGTTTTTTTGCCATAACAGGTGATGAGCCAGTCGTCCGTACAACGGACGACTGGCGCGGACGTGGCATCCACGTTGGCGTCGTCGCGACGGCAGCCAGCGGCTCCATCGTCCGTCTGCAGGGCGGACTACCGAACTTCGCGTCCGTGGTTCGTTATGCAGACTAGATTTTGCTAAATAAAATTTTTTTGTGCCTAAACACCTAATTAAGATTAACACTAAGCCTATTTTAAAAATAATCCCAATTAATTATTGTAGATGACCTTTATAGCTTTTGCATAAGGAGTTCCAGGGAAGTTTAGAGGAAGTGAAGTTAGTCCTCTCATAAATGTTTTATAGCATTCGAGAATTTGAATGGCTTCCTCATCTTCGGGCCCGAGGCTCAATATTTGCTTCACTATAATACTGAAAGTGAACTGCAAACGAGAAGCATAATCAAGTTAGTCTTTTATTTATTTCTAGAAATATTTCATAATTTATTATATATTATTACACCATTTGGAAGTATTTAATTAGAATATTTAATTAGTAACAATACCTTGCGAGTCTCATCACGGAGAAGTAAAGTTTTCTTATTCGACCAAGATCTCATCACAGAGAGAGCACTGTCATCTATATCAGAGAAGAAAGTGCTCTTCTCAGGATTCTTTATAGCAGCCATAAGGCTTACCACAAGCCCAAAGTGCTTGTGAGTTTCTCCAGTGACTACTAGCAGAGTATTTTCTCCAAGAACACCGGGAATGCTCTTCGGATAACTGGCTATGAACAATCTCTCCTCATTGTTTAGTACATAGGAGTTGAATTCGGCGTCGCAAGAGACAATAGTCGGCCTTCCAAAGAGATGAGATCGAAAAATTTTCCCATATCTTCTCCACGTACGTACGTAGTTACCCATGCAAGCACGTAAATGTTAAGAAATAATAAGTTGGAATGCTTTTAGATTTATATATATTGCACTCATTTAAAAAGTAAATTTACATATTTTTATCTCGTGAAAGTTAAGAAATTTGATTTAATATGAGATATTGTATATATATTGTATTTATCATAACATAATAAACATGGTCACATGTAATATAATTTTAAAATTGCTTGTAATATATATTTACACACACACACATATATATATATATATATAAAGAAAAAAAGAATAGAGCTGATCGATCAAACCTTTTTATGTTTTGTTCAAGGAACTTTCCCATTGTGGAAGAAGGGTGAGGGCTGATGAAAGAAATGGTGTGCCCAATGAAAGGGATAAATGCTGAGGAAGAACCAGGTGGAAGCTTTGAGCCAGAGTTTGAAAATGGATTAGTTATCTTCAAATAGAAGATTATGGAGAAGATGACGATGAGGAAGGAGAGAAGGTAGGGAAGAAGGAAGAGATTCATGGCGGCGTTATCGTTTGTGAGGAATGATTCAATACAAGTTTATGACATTGAGTGTGTGTGCGCGATGTATGGAAGCTATCTTTCTTAACCACATGTAAATAACGAAATTGCTTAATTAAGAGTACAAGAAGAAATGGATGAATGGAATTAAGGATAAGATGTTGGGGATTTGTTGCATGAAAATATACGATAAAGATGTAGGGGTGTGTATTATTTGATTAAAATTGAAAATTTAAACCGAACTGAATATTTTAATTTGGATCAGTTTTGTATTTTTTTATTTAGATTTCGGTTTTAGATTTGTCAATTTTTGATTCTAGGATTGATTTTATATTTTTATAAATTGATAAAACTGAAATAACCGATTTTTCAAATTCATTTCAACCCAACGGGTCATGGGCCTCGAGGCCCACCTCTAGCATGATTTCTTATTGTTATTATAGCCTAAATCAGTAATTAGTTTAGGGCGAAGTCAAATCTCCTAAATCGGTACTCCTATTCGGTTATTAGACTATTTCTCGATTTTTACTTTCGTTCAGCATTCGAACGGACCAACAGCACGCCAAAAGGAGACAAGATATCGGATGCATCGCCTTCCCGACGTTCTCATCTTGGACTATCGCATAGCCTTCTCGGAATCCTGACGTTCCCGTCTTGGACTCTCGCATTGCCTTCGAGAAAGCCAAAAGAAGACGAGAGTGTGGAGAGGTAGGTTTTCTTTTGTCGGTAGCATTAGCATGTTGATCTTCATATACGTGTCATAAGTCGAGTCAAGCTCACAAGTCGAATTTGAAGGAATTCGAAAGTGACAATACATAGATCGGGCCTCAAAACGCACTAGACGTCACCGAAAATCATCGAAATGACTTCCGATCGACGAATGGACTTCACCGTCATGTTCAAAATACGAAATTGATTAGAATATAAATATTATCAAAATCGATTAAGTCTTGGCTATTAATGTCGGTGTATATCGAATCGAGCTGCGGCGATGTCCGACGACCTCGTTCATAAAATTAATGTTGTTAGCGTCGAAATGTCAAAACCTATCAAATGAGACTGTTTGCGCCCAGTTTGGGTGAGTTTACCTAAACGTCGAACAATTAGAAGCGATAATACACATTTTTGAACTGAAATTTCGATTGAAGTTCTACGAAACTTTGTTACGAAAGCGATTCGCCTTTATTAAGTAACATCAAAATTATCTAGAATATATATCCAAATTGATTAAGGTTTATGAGCTTAAAATTTTATTAAGATTAGTATATATTTTAAAATAAATTCATCTAATTATCTGTTAATCACATCAAATCTTCTTTAAAATTTGCAGCCGCTCTTCCTCTTACCTCCACCTCCTATTCAACCAATAAAAAGCCATCACATCACTTGTCCCATGCCATCTCATTTAATTAAACCTTATCTCTCCCTGCTGTTTGCGGCGGCTGCTTCATCTCAGCAAAAACAACAAAAAAAAAAAAAAAAAAAAGAGTCTCAACCAGAGGGCTCCTCGATCTCGTTCACTGCTGGCCAGAGAGCTCGATCTCTCGGTTCAAACTCCCAACCGGCGCGTAGTTTTCGTTCTCGAGATCGCCCGTCAGCTTCCATCCAGCTCTTCGTCCCTTTCTTGTTACTACAGCGGCAGAATGGCGCCTCTACAAGACCTCCACCACATCGCCGACAACGTTCTCCTTTTCTTTGAGGAGGCCACTAAGAGATCCATGTACCTAGAGGCTGCGAGAGCCGGCGACATCGGGACACTAATTTCTCACATCACAAAGAACGCTATCCTCTCAGCCATGGATCTCATAGGGTTCATTAGCGGGAAAGTCCACGAGTTTGCTCCCCCGCAGCCCAAGGAATCAGCTATTTTTTTCTTTGGAATCTGCAGTTGCTGCTAAGACGAGCTCCGATGGCTTCGGCGATGTATCGGATTCAGCCTCGGTGATGGTTTCGGCCTTTGAGTCTATGTCTGTGGATGCAAAAGAGAAGGTTTTCGTTTCAGATGATGGGAAGCTTGTTGATGAGCCGGGCTTTCCAGGGGAGAAGAGCAATGTGAATTTATCAAACTTGGAAGAAAATGATGATAAGGTTGATAAGGCTATTGTTCCGTTCAAGAAGAGATGGCCTCGGTAGTGGAGAGTGCCTTCAACCCCTTTCAGCAGAGCACTTGGATTTACTGGTTTGGGAGCTGGGCTTGCATGGGCGCAATTCAATAATCTACAAATAAGCCCCTTTATGACATGCCTAAATCAGAAGGGAAAACATTTTATTCTTTCCCTTTTATTGTCTGAGCAAAATGCTGAGCATTTAGCTTTTGCTATATGTAGAATGCGAGGAGATGCCTTGAAATTTGGCCAAATGCTTAACATATAGGAAGAGAGCCTTGTGCCACCACAGAACTTGGCGGCAAAATGTAATGCCTGCAGGGTTTTAATGAAAAGTTTTGGATGCAAAATTAGTACACTTTGGTCATCAAAAAATTTTGATTATGAACCAGTTGTTGCAGCAAGCATATAGGTCCATCGAGCAGTGATGAAGAATGGTTTAGAAACTGATGAAAATTCTTTTTTCCAAAGCTGCCAAAAAGCATAAAATTTTGATGAAAATTTGTCTCAGAAGGTTTGATGTATCTTTGAGTCTTGGTAAAATATGCATTGATTATGACATGTGCTGTGCGCCCGATGCCAATGAAAAGATCAGATTCTGAAATTTAAACGAGAGGACTTAATTTAATAAAAAAATAAACTAAAATTAAAATATGAATTGAAATTTGCGGTGTTTGAAGATCTCACTCGATAGAGTTGATGAGTTTGAAAATCTCTCGAGAAGCGTGGAGTTTGAAGACCCGGCCGAAGATTAACGTGTGCTTGGAAAAAAAGTCACGTCATATGGGATGGCCAAAAATTTTACAGATTATGGACAAAAAAAATTAAACCAAAGGAATTAATAGAATATTTGAAGTATAAATCAACAATTAAATTAAATGCAAACTTTTGAGATAAAAAATTAACTAGCAAAAAAAAATCAAATAAAACTTACAATTAAATGCTCATTTATGTGTGCAATATAACTTTTCAAAGAATTATTGAATTGTTGTATCTTATATATCAAAATGTATGAAATTTATGATATTTGAATGCCCACCTTCAAGAAAGAAGAAAACTCAAACAAAATTTGAGTAGTGTGTGTAGTTTCGATGAGCATGATCATTCTTCTAAATGATTGATCATTTTATATCATAATTAAGCAATTTGAAGACAAAAAAAAAAAAAAACTTGAACGAGATTCATAATAAACTTGAAGGCTAGATAAAATGTTTAGACAAATATTTATCGATTAAATTATGTGACTCGTCATTCAACATTACGAAGTGATCAAAATGAAATATGAATAAGAATTGCTATGAGTTTGGAGGGTCATTGAAAGGCAGAATAAGAATATAAATTAAACTTATAAGGAACTCACAAAGAACTTATTATTTATGTACATAAATGTCATCAATTACTGTACAATCTAATCCATAAGTTGAGCTTCAAATGAACTAGAAGGATTGGCATGAAATGTGCAAATAAATATGGCGATTACTTTGTAAGAAGGACAAATACTGAGTAGCTAGCTTACAAGCAAGAATGAGCTAAATGGCTCACTGATGAGCACAAATAAAACTATTTATCGAATGATTAGATAGCGTTATATCTGATGAATTAAAGACAAAAAAGAAGAAGTCTAAAGCATAATTATAATGAGCTTATAAGTTAATCAATAAGCACGGATGAAACTTGTTGAATTTTCCAAATTCAATAAACACAAAAATAAATGCAAATGCTGTATGGTGCTCTGAATTAAATAAGAGCTAAAATAAAATGCCACCAGATTCGCAACACATCGTACAAGCGAATAGAAGACGTTAATTAATGATTTAATTAAACTTTTATACACATTATAAAGTATGATTAAAACCCAAATTTAATTCTCAAAAGTGTGCAAGCATTCTTAAATACGCCTGTATGGGCTCCGACACTATGCTGAATGCTTAAATTTTGTGTCTAAGTATGCCGCGTGGGCTGAATCTTGGTTTAGTCTTAGGACTAGATCCGGGTTAACAAAACCTAAAAATCTATTATAAGAATTTCAACTTAATAAAATATCTAAGAAGTTAATTATGTCATGTGACACTAGATTTGATCCTCTATTAGGAGCTAAACAGAGTCGACATGATCTAAAGTTCTCAAATATATTTGATTCAATCAATTAATCACCCCGATGATGACTGTGTTAAATGAAAATTTTAACCGGAGGGGATACTTATCATAAAAATGTGCTTGCAACCTCAAATTAATCAAATAAATCACCAAATTATAAATGCTTAAATGAAATTTAATTTATTAAAAACTTAAAGCCAAAAATTCAACTCATCTTCCGCAATTATTTGTCGAATGTGACAAATTAAGAAAACTCTAGCTCATAAAGGAGTCAAAGTCAAATCAAGTACGCAACTATGTTTACTCTCAAATAATCTTATGTCGCCAGGATGGCGCGTGTCCTCTAACTGTGTGACTCAAGAAGTTCCACATGATGCATTGATCGTGACCTCGACGGTGGTTGCCGCCAAATAGAACCATTATATTATTACACGAAGTCAGATGCCCCCAATGGCTACCTTTGAGTTGTAAACCATATGAAATACTTGATTGGGTAAAAAGCCCTCTATTAGCTAAAGTAAACTTAAGCTTGTCTCCTTAGACAAACACCACCCCAGGTCTACAAGGTTCTCTTAGACGACGTAACCCATGTGTTGCTGATAAGGATCATTCGGTCAAGTTGGGTCGACTACGCCCTCGACCAGTAGATTAGTGACCATGGCCTGGACGATGACTAACCATAGATCTAGATTAAAGGCGCTCTCCCCAATCATCCGCTTTAAGTTAAATAAAATGCATTTTATAAATCTAAATTACAAAACTCCATATTCTGCTACTATACACTACACACTAAGCGATCTAACGACTAGCCTTAATTGGAAGTTCTCTCTCAGCATTGAGAGGGGTAATTAACTATATATGCTTGCGCCTACAGGAAACTTGGAACTAGATCTAAAGTCCTCACAAAATGAGGGCGAAATCTATGGGTAGTGTCTTATATACTATTCATCTGCCTTCTGAAAATTACACCGATGCAAAAATCATACTCTCTTCATTGAGAGGTCGGTGGCAAATTTTGAAGCCCACATAGGGCAAAGAGGTCAAGCCTTCCTGATTTCCTTCTATTGGTGACATTGGAGCAAAGAGGTTGAAGCCTTCCGATTTCCTTCTTGGTCTCCTGAGAAGTATTGCTCTTCTTGATTTTATGATTGGGATATCTTGCTATGAATTTTTTTTTAAAGAAGAAATCAGCTTTTTTTAGGAAATCACACTTCACTGATTCATTCGTCTGCTTTGGATATGATTCAACCAACTTCTTCTTCTTCTTATATAATTTTCTTTGTTGATGGATTTGTTGTTTAAATGATTCAGTTGTCTAATTCATATATTGTCTTTGATGCTAGACCTGCATGATTCATATATTATTCTGTTTGAATCTTTGCATTTGCTCTGCTAAAATATATATAGTGACAGAAACCTCTATTGTAATGCAACAAAACACATATATTAGGTTAAAACATAAACTAATATAATTAATAAAACAAGTCAATTTTTAAAATTAAAGCTACGTATATGAAAGAGTGAGTAAATAAATATAAACTTCTACTTTTTACACCTTCACTTGTTTTTATGATATGCTGAAACTATTTCATATCAAAAGTTATATTGATTTTAGTGTTTTTGTTGATTTCAATATCCTCCTTGAATGTCTTTTACTTATTTTAAAATGAAAAATAAGTAAGCTTTTGTATTCTCATGAATGGAGATAAGAATAGCATGTGCTAGCTTAATTAAAATTTATATTTTTAAAATTCTTGGGTTCCCTAAAACATTATTATTATTTGCAAGTTTTTACTTATTTCTTTAGATGTCTTATATCATATTGTTTATTTATTTATTTATTATTTCAATATCTTCTTTAACTTTTTTATATGTATATACTACTTATTCTCATATAATTTATTCATTTATTTGTCTCATCATAGTTTTGTTAGATGTCTCATCATGGAGAGAGTTCAAATATGATCGGGTCTTCCCAAAATCAAGTGCATATAAACCAAGTTAATTCTCTTTTATGATGAAAGTGCTTCAAGTAGAAAATCCTTAACCGAAAAAAAGGCAGTGCAACCAAGATCTGATGTTTGGGATCATTTTATCAAATTTAATAATTTTGAGGGAGAGGAGATAAGTATATGTAATTAACGTGGGAAGACTTATCATAGTGATATAAAACTTAATGGTATTATAACTTTACAAACATATCTTTCTATATGTCAGAAGAATCCTTATAATATAAAAAATGTCAAACTCAACTAGTGTTGCAGCCTAATGCTAAAGGTGATGGAAATACTAGAGGGCTTAAAGCTTGGAGGTTTGACCAAGAAGCTGTTAGAAAAGCTTTAGAAATCATAATAATTGTTGATGAATTACCATTTAAACATGTTGAAGGATTTAGGTTCAAATATTTTATATCTCAATGTTGCCCTATATTTAAAATACCTTCTCGATGGACACTTACTTGTGACTGCTTTCAATTTTATTTAAATGAGAAAGTTGCTTTGAAACAAACATTTAAAGATTCAACTAGAAGGGTTTGCTTGACAACTAATACATGGACATCAATTCAGAGAGTTAATTATATGTGTATTATTGTACATTAAAAATGGAACAAAAGAGTCATTAATTTTTGTCCAATATATAATCATAGAGGTGAGATTATTGGACAAGAGGTGGAGAAATGTTTAATTGAATGGGGTATTAATGCAATATTTATAGTTACAGTTGACAATGTCAGTTCAAATAATGGTATTATCAATCATTTACAGAATAAATTTTCAAAATGTGAGGAAAGTATATTTGACTATAAGTTCTTATATATGAGATGTGTTGTACACATCATAAACTTAATAGTGCAAGATGAAATTAAAGAAGTTGGTAAATCTGTACATTGTGTTAGAGTAGCATTGAGGTACATTAGACAATCACCATCAAGACTTAAAAAGTTCAAATAATGCATCAAAATTGAAAAAATCAAAGTAACTAGATGGAATTCCACATATTTGATGTTGAGCTCAGCGTTTCAGTTTCAAAGAGCTTTTGAGAGGTATGAAGAAGTTGATCCATAATTTAAAGTTGAACTAGAAAAAGAAGAAGATGCAATTCAAGGTGGAGTTCCATGTGATGTTGGTTGGGAGAATGCAAGAAGACTTGTTGCTTTCCTAGAAAGATGTTATGAGCTTACTCTATGTATTTCAGGTTCCTTATATGTCACATCAAATATATTTTTTCATGAAATTACGGAGGTCCAATGTGTGCTTTAGAGTTGGGAATCTCATAGTGATCATGAAGTTAGTACAATGGCTAAAAAATGAAATTAAAGTTTGATAAATATTAGGGAAATGTTGATAAGATGAACATGAATATTTATCTCACAACTGTACTTGTTCCACGATTCAAGCTAATATATATTGAGTTTGCAGTAATGGATATGTATCCAAGCTCTGAGAGGATTGCTTTGGCACAAGCCATAAGGTCTAGTTATTATGATATGTTTTATGATTCTAAATGAAGATAGTTGACAATAAGAAGGAAACCACTAATGAGTTGAAGCATAACATTGTTGAATGTCATAGTAATTCAAAGGATGGTGGTAGAACATACATGATGGTTGAGGAGTTTAAGAAATATAATTATGGTCGAGATGTCTTTGAAAGTAAAACAGATTTAGATAAAAAATAAACTAAATACTTTGAAGTTATGCATGATGGTTTTGAAATTTTAACGAAGTGGAAGGTTAATGCATCTCGATTTCTTATCATATCTCACATATTTTGGTTGTTCCAATATCAACTGTTGCCTCTGAGTCGACTTTTAGCATCGGTGGTCATGTTCTTGATGCATTTAAAAGCTCCTTGTCTCCAAAGATAGTGCAAGCTCTTATCTGTGCTCAAGATTGGATGAGAGAAAAATAGATAAGTGAGCTAGTTAATATTGAGAAGAATATTTGTGATATTGATAAATTTGATGAAGACATCATTTTTGATCAACTACATAACTTTATTTTTTGATACATATGCTATTAGTTAAACTAATTTCTCGTTTTACTTTGCTAGATTTATCGAAGATTGCAAATGATTCAGCATATCGATAAAGTATTGGCACTTTAAAAAAATGAAGAAATTTGAGAATATTTCTTCTTTTTTATATTACAAAATACAAGTTGAGAGTCTATGGATATATATTGAGTAAACTATATTTTGTATTTCCGTCTTTGTGACTTCTATTTTATTTCTATTATGCATTTTCTTATTGCATCATGTTTTTTCTATCAACAATTTGATGATAACATTCACTTTTTATTATTTCCTAGATATTTTAATGCTAATGTTTCCTAGATTTTATTATTAATGCAGATTTCATTATTAACATGCTAATTCAGATTTGGACCATCTCGGACTTCAAATTTTCACTTTGTATGAGGTAAGTTCAATCATGAGAACATGAATTTTTAATGTTAAGTGAAATGTCCGGTTGAAATATTGTTATTATTATGCAAGTGGTGAATCTGCATTCTTTTCTATATAATTTTCACTTCTTATAACACATAACCATTAGATTTGATTAAGTTACTTTGATTATTTTAACCATCAAATTAAGTACAAATGACACTTTATCATTCACATTTTATAGTAAATCATATATGACTACACTTTGTGCATTTTTGGAGTTCTTTTTTTAATTGATTTTTCAAATTTCTTCAAATGTGCTACTATATTTAATATTTTTTGAAATTGAATATTAGCCTTTTGCATTTATAGAATTCAATAGTAAATTTAAAATTGTGACTTACTCATTTGCTTAAGATTTTGAATTGATTGATGTTCATCCTTTAAGATATTGAGCTTAATTTGTTCTTAGTGTTTACCCTTTCTTTAATCTTAACATAAATTTTTAATTTTTTTTAAACCGAACCAAAAATCTGAAAAAAAATTTGGATTGGATCGGTTCAGTTTATGTAAAATTTTAAACCAATCAGTTTTTCAAATTTTGGATTCCAAAACCGAACGGTTCAAGAAATTGAGAAACTGATCTGTCCAAACTGAATGATTGCACATCCCTAATAAGATGTAATTATTTTATGTGTTTTAATTTTGAGGTTGTTTATGAGTCTAATATGGCCAAATTAATTGGGAACATAGCTGAGGTCAAATTTGAGCTTCTCATGACTAGAGCTCTAATTAAAATAAAAATTAGAATTTAGGAGTTTGATTACAAACAATAACAACAACAACAAGCCTTTATCCTAATTGGTGACTATATGAATCCTTCGCTCCATTGTCCTATTATATGTGAGATTCATTTAATTCAAGTATACTAAGGTCATTTTTATACATCTTAACCAAGTCTTTTAGTCACTCACCCTTAACATAAGGCAAATCTAATGCATCTACTCTCCTATCATTGGACGAATAGATGCTTTATGGCCAAACCATCTCACTCTCTAATCTTATCTTCCAGAGCTACTCCAACTTGAACATACTCATTTAACATTCTATCTCTAAGAGTAAAGCCACTCATCCACTGAGCATCCTCATCTGTAATACTTAACTTAGTCTTATGCTTCTCTTTTATTGGCCAACATTCTGCACCATAATTCATTGCAGGTCTTACCACCATCTTATAAAATTTTTCCTTAAGTTTAAGTGGAACTTTTCTATCACACAACAGACTAGTTTGATTACAAAGTAATAAAAAATAATTTAAAACTATATTTTTATTCTTTGTTTAAAATTAATTATTATTATTTTGAATTAAATTTATCATTCTTTATAACTTTTTATTAAAATAATTATTTGAATTGAAACTATATTATCTTTTATAATCAATGAATTTGCTCATGAGATGACTCAAATTTGTAAAATTTAAATGGAGCTTTGCCTCAAGTTTAAATTTGATCAGATAGTCATTTTTAAATTTAAGAAAAATATGAACAAATATGACTCGAATTTGACTAAACTTTATACACCTTTTATGATGTTGGGGATTGTGAGACCTGATGTATTACCAAAAAAAATCCCTTGGATCAAACATAAAATGTGACACGAGGATCTAAATAAAAAAGCTTTTAGGATTGATTTTGAGATCATCTAAACTCCCTATTAAATAAAGATATAATCAAAATTTACATTAGATGAGGTAAACTCAAAGACACCAAATATTTCTTGAACTAAATTCAAATGCACCTAAATCATGCACTAAAAAAATATGATTAAATACTTCATGGCATCATTTTACATGCCAAATTATTTTGAATCTAATATATTTATAGTGAAACTAAGCATCTTAATAAGAAGAATCATATGAACTTAAAGTTGCTAAAATTTAATATCATAAAAGCATAAAAAATGCATAAAGAATATCCAGGATCAAGAATAATAATTGATCATCTAATAAATTGATTAGAGGTTGAAAAAAAAAAATAAAGCAAAATATCACTCCCATAACCTATAATAGGCCATAGTTATTCACATAAAATAAGTTTTAAGTTCAAAAAAGCTAACAAATTTGTAAAATATTTGAGAGTTCTACCTAACAAACAATGCCAACTACTAGTATTAGCCGTCATTGCCTGACTTCCATCTATTGGTCATGGGTGCTAACAATTTCATTGTTTGTCATCACCATTAGAGCCAATGCAAGAGACAAACATCACCAATGACAATAAAGCTGTTAATAATATTGTTGATCTTATCATCATCAATAAAGTTTATGCATACTATCAACACTAATATTGATATTCACCAATGTTAATAAAGTTTTCACCTAATCTCATCAATATTGTTAATGCCATTACCAAAAAAGTTGAACCTTACCAATATCAATATCAATACCTATTGCCACTAATAAGTTCAACAAATGCTGTCAATAACAACGTAGATGCTCATAGCCACTAGCAAGGTAACATATGTTATCCAAACTAATTCTAAGTTTGTAAACACCAACAAAATCATCATCTATTTTCATCAATAATGTTATTTCTCATTACCACCAAAAGGTCGACATATGCCCTTTGCCTAACATTAATGTTTGTGCATCAATGCCAATGCATGTCTATGTTAATTAGGTCATCATCCACTATCAATATTGACACTAAAATTGATGTCTGTCATTATTAGTAAGATTAACAACCATCCCTGATGTTAAGATTATTACTAGTCATTGCCATCCATTGGTGCTTGCCATTAACATCAACACTAATGCTCATCATCATTATTAGATTAATGCTTGCCTTCTTATTTATCAATGTCCTCATCAACAATCTTTTAATAACAACTCTAATGCCCCATGGATCCTGCTACATTTATTATGGAGCCATCCTTCATAGTTTATCAATTATATTATATTTGAGTTTTTTTCAATTAAAAATGATATTCTTTATGACAAGCAGCTCACACAAAGAATTATTTTAGCCAAACTAAATTTCATAATTTTTCCCATCTTAAAATTTTTACATAAAAATTTATATTTCTATGAGGTGTTATATAAAAAAGGTTGATCTCATTCCTAATTTTAACATGACAAACTATGTTAGCTGACCCTAATTCTTTCACTACTTATAACTCATAATAAATTCAAAATTGGGATGTTAGGTAGGAATAGAGTGTGCGTGTGACTGTGAGAAAAGAAATAAGCATGATTTGAGATAATGATTGATGTTGAGTTATAAGTAGTGAAAGAATTGCTTAATAGAGTGAAAAATGAAAATTTAGAGTGAAAAATGAAAATTTATTATAAAATAAAAAGAATTGCTTAATAGATAACCATATAAAAATAGGTTCAAATGAGAAAAAAAAAGGCCAAAATTGATTTTGTAAAAATATTAAGATGTAATTGTTATAGAGATGGATAAAAATCAGTTTTTTTTTTAATAATTCATTGATTTTTATCAAAATTATTTAGGAATTTATGCAAATATAATTAAGTTTCTATGTATATATCTTTATCTAATGTAATTTTTCTATATCATATCTTACCATTCAAATGGCATCTCTCTCTCTCTCTCTCTCTCTCTCTCTCTCTCTCTATATATATATATATATGAAATTGTGCTAATATAATATCATATAAAAATTAAAATATTTTATAAATTAATATAAAAACTTATTAGGTATTAAATATGCAAACGAATAACCATATAAGGATCGAAAGGATATAAATTCACCAAATAGTTTGTACTTCCCCTCCATTTGGATTTTAGCGCCAAAAATTTTGTCCCGCTAAAAGAGAAATCTGCGCGATTCCTTCTCTTCGATGTCCGGTTCTGCGATCTACTGCCGTCGACTCTTCTCAGGTTGTGTCTCGCCGCCGCTGCTGCTGACACTGCCACCACCATCGCAGGTAATTTCCTCCGTTTTACCATTTTTTTTCTCCCTTCATCACGCTCCTGATGGTATAGGCGATGTGGTGGAGAAGATTGATTGGGATTCCGATCAGAGCTGATTAACGTAACGTTGACATCCGTCCACTGGCGAGAATTCATTAAAGGTGAAACATAAGAGTTGAAATTTTAATGTGTTCTTCTAGATTTGAGAGATTATATTGCAAGTGAAGATGGCTAGCTGTTAGCTTTGAAAATAAATAAGTGCTAAACATAAAATTGCCTATTGATTTAACATGCATATATGATCCTGTAGAACGTATTTATGGTGCGTAGAGATTTTTTAACAACTTAATTGCTTAATTGCTTAATACACACTCTAGTGAATTGAATCACAACATTTATTTACATTTTGTAGTTCTTAATAGAGATTTTATTTACACTTTATTTTGTGTTTTGTACAGGAGATGTTACGTTCCTGACATTTGTGTTGATGATTATGTTGAGTCTCCTTTAATGCTCAAGATTGAATACTTGATCTATTAAAGAAGATAATACTTAGGGTTGAGTTGGATATTGTTCCCAGACATGTTAATAAGCCCGGATTGTACTCTCTAATAATGTTGTTCCACATCATTTCTAGATGTAGATATCCATCATTTATTTTGCATGTTTCCACTACGGCTACAATCATACGATCATTCGACCTTTGCTCATGTTGCTATTCAGTACACTTTCATGATATATGAGAACATCTAGATCTTAATCCCCTTGAATATCTGCTATATATTTGATCATCAAAAACAATATATATATATTATTATGCGTCTTAGAAAATATTGGTAGAGTAAAAGTATTCTTCGTTGTGAAATTCCACGCAGTATTTAAAGAATGAATAATAAAAACCAGAATTTTTACGTGGAAAAAGAGGAAAAAAAGCTGCTTTCAAGCTTATTGTATGTATTTGAGTCAATCTTCGACAAGGATTACAAAATTATATATGAGAAGAACAGGGTTACTCTCGAGCGATTCTTTGGTAGATGATGGTGAAAGTTTCCAGAAAAAGCAGTATAATCTCTTGTCTAAAGAAAGCGAAAGCAGCAATCGATAAGTTTGATGAGCAGAAGCGGAAGATTTGCGATCTGGCGGTGGTAGTGGCGGCATAGTTGAAGGTCAGTGGCACGGTGCTGGAGGATCTTTAGAGCTCTCCTCTCTCTTGTTTGGGCTCCCTATGAGGTGAAGTATAAATTGGAGGAGTGCGTCTCTAAATATATCAAAATCCACCACTCCTCTCATCGTGAGACGATTCCCGATCATATGATGTATTTTGTGTATTTGAATGCTCAAATGAAGTTGGAGTTATAAGATCTTTTCTTGAGAAATTTCGTCGAGGCCTTTGACTTCTCACATTGGAGCTTTTAGGAATTTGATGTCAAAGTTTGATGGTATTTTAAGTATTTGATCGGTAGGTTTGATTTACGATCGAACTGTTTTCAAGATTCGTGCTATGAATTTTCATCATATCAATTATAATGAGTTTACATTTCTTCATATCATCAATATTATAATGCTTGTCTGTTTATTTTATTTTTTATTTTTTTGCAGTATTAGCTTGTTTCTTCATAACTTACTTGATGGGCTGCAACCCATTTTTCAAGTTTAAAAGGATGAGTTTTTGGCCTTTTCAGTTATTAACTTGTCATCATAACTGATATGTTATCACTGTTTAATTAGAAAATATTTAAACTGCAAACAATTAACTTGAAAAATCATCTATAGCCGAGTAATCAAAGATAGAAGTGAAATATCTAATCTCAATCTCCAAGTTCTCTTCACTTGAATCCAACTGGAGCTAATCCCCAACTCCCCTTCAATTTCAACAGGAACTGCTCCGAATTCCAACCGGCTAGTAGAAGAACAATCAGAAAGCTTCTACTCTTTGCAAGAGTATGTCAGTTTTATTTATTTATTTATTTATTTATAGTTTTGTGCATTTTCCATTTTATTTATTATTTCTTGCCATGGCTGGTATGAATCGATGTTTGAATAAATAAAAAATTTTAGATGTTAAACATATAGATAAAGAGGGCTTAAGTGTTATATATGTGTAAACCTCTTTTTTACTTTTCATTGATTATGACAACAGCTGGATAAAGATACAAATTTTGTAGGGTTTCATACCAACTAAACGGATATAAAGAAGATCAAGGGGATTATATGTTTTGGTATTATATTAGAAGAAAATAATTGTATTTTTATTGAAGTATCTTTATGGTATAAATAAGTGTCTATATACTTTAGTAAAATAATACAAAAAAGAATATACTTAATAATAAATTGTACAGACTTTACTTTGCACCTTATGCAAGTATCGTAGCAGAAGGGTAAACCAAAAAAAGGAGCTTTGATCCTTTTGCTTAGAATTTTTCTCCGCCGAAAAATTAAACAGAAAAACAAAAAACAAGCATTGATAGCTACCACTGGCTGCGCAGCCTTTCCAACTAATGCTAGAATGATACCATCATGTTCCTAAAGGATAGAATGGGGGCCCACTCAAACTATGATATTTGAATGTTATGAAAAATTTGATTTTTGTTTGACTATAAAAAACAAAGTGTAATTATTATTACTTGAGTTAATAGTCTTGAATGTAGGACAAAGAGGAGAAAACTCCAAATTAAGGCTGCAAGTGAGTCGAATTTAATCACGAGTCAATCTAAAATTGACTCATCAATGTGCTTGTAAATAAAATTTATGAAATCACAAGCTCAAGTTTAAGCTCAAAATACAGCTTGTATAATATATAAGCTTGAGTTTTAACTTGATCTGACTTACACATTAGCTCACGAGCTAGTTTGATTTGAAAATTAATTTTTTTAAAAAATAGGGATCCATTAGCTAATTGAATCACATAATAATCTTCTTCTTAAATATTATTGATTCGATTGTTGCCTTCTTCAGTGAACTTTTATAATGATTTTTCTCTTTATTATCATTATTATTGTTACTGTCTTCAACAAGCTTCTATCTTGTCTTCCTCCTCCCCCTTGCAACTGATCTGATCTGTCTTCTCCAACAAACTCTTGTAGCAACTACTCCCTTGTCCTATGATCTTATTGTTGTCATCTCTTATTCATTGGTTCGTTGTCACAACTTCTTTGTCATCAACTCTATCATTATCATTGCCATGCTCCAATCCATGCCAATGAACTCCTGTTGTGAGAGTTTTGGGATTTCATTTCAAGCTCATGAGCCAAACTTGAGTTTCTTGTTATTTTGAATAGTCCAATTGAGTTTAGATTTGCCATTAGTTAGGCAAGCTAGTTTAAGTTAGTCATGACTCGAGCCCAAATCTACTCTTTCCCACCTCTGCTGCAAACTATGTTGCTATGCCTTTATTCAGTAATTTAAAAAAAAAATTTAATTAATTTCATACTGTTCTCTATAGTAATCTTATGTTGATTCAAAATTGGCCAAAAAATCCAATTCAGGCTCTATTAAAATAACATAGATCTGAATCTAACTATTTCAGCCATCACAGACTGATAATTGATCATTGGCTCACATCCCTAGGCCTAAGGTGTTTTTTTTTAAATAAAAATAACTATGGTATGAATAATTTCTTAAAATACACAACTGTGAATTAATGTTTATTGGGGAATTAGTCATATTTTTATTTATTATTATTTTTTTGCGAATATTACCCCCGTTTGTGGTGGGGATATTATATTATCCTCACTAGCATTTCACGCGTGTCCACTTACTTTCCATAGTATAGGCCCGTCGGAGGATTGACTCGATCAGGAGGTTCCGTGGTCTTTCGCCCACCAGAGCTAAGGGCGGTGAGTAAATTAGTCATATTTCAATTTCATCGTAGTCATAATCTTTTTTTTTTAAAACTCATGTAGCTATTAAACATACTTTTTATCAACTATGGCTTAGATACTATTGGGTGGTTGTTTTGTAAAAATCCCTTATTATTATTGTCAAAGTCTTTCCATCAAATCCCAAATATATTAATTTTATAATGTATGATCAAATTTAATAATATAAAAAAATTACATAAACTTAAATTCTAAGTTATCAACTGATACAAATATTAATTTACTAATTACTTTAATTCTTTGATATAAATTTCCAAGAACAATCTATTATCAAAATACACATGTTTCTAATTAACCCTTTTGTAACATCCAAAACATGAAGCAATATCACAAATAATCTGACTAATCAGAATAGCTTACCAAACCAAGATGATTCGTTTTGCATCTTAATCAATTAAAACACTATAATATCTTAATTACTACTCAGTAACAAATTACTTTGATATTACATTTTTATACATTAATACAAGAACATTATAATAATTATTTAATAACTAATTACCATAATTCTTTGTATTTAAAAACAAAACATGACAACTGAAATCATCGCCAATAAAAAAAACTAAAAACTTCCAAATCACAAAAACCTTAAGCAAAATAAAAATGTATCTGCCTTTCTACAATTCATCCACAAAACTTAGAGAGGCAAACTAGAAAAATTACCAGGAAAACCAAGCATGAAAGACCAATAGCCACTCCCAAAACGAGCTTATTTACGCCATGGTGCCCTCCGCCACCCTTGTTCTCCCCGCCACCGCCGTCGTCTTCTCCGCCATAGTCATAATCGGAGAAAGAGTCGTCCTTGTCTGCTTTTCCCGGCGGCGGTGGCACCGGCAAACCGTACTTATCACAAGGAGCGATCCCGAGCATCAGTTTTGACGATAGAACAGAACGGTTGTAGCAGAGATTGCTATTTCCGCTTACCTTGAAAAGCTCGAGTCTCTTGATGAAGGAGGCGTTGAATGGAATAACCCCCTGAAAATTATTGCTCTCCAGATTCAAATGTTTTAACGACTTCATCTCCGATAAGAAGCGAGGTATACTGTCATTCAACTGATTGAAGCTCAGATCGAGTTGAGTGAGCTCTGGCATTGCAGCCATTGTTTCAGGTATAGGTCCGGAGAGTGAGTTCCGTGCAAAACATGCAGTTTTAAGAAAGATGAGGTCACCAATGGAGTCCGGGAGAAATCCTGAAAGGGAGTTTGAGCTGAGATTGAGAAACTCTAGGGATTCGAGGAGGCTAATGGATCCTGGAACGGGGCCTTTAAGCGCGTTTAAGGAAAGGTCGAGGTGGGAAAGGGAAAGGGAATGCCAATGGCGGGGGAGCTGGCCGGAGAGGGTGGCGTTGGAGATGGTGGCGGTGAGAAGGTTATGCATTTGGGAGAAGATAACGAAGGGGGAAAAAACGGATATGGGGACGTCTTTGATGGAGAGATCCGTGAGGTTACGGAGATGGGAAAAGGAGAAAAAGAGAAGAGAGCGGAGGAGAATACAGGAAGAATAAACGGAGGAAGAGCGAGAGTGAGAAAAGCAATTGGAGGTATAGAACAGCAGGAGGAAAGGAAGTGTGGAGGAACAGAGAGTGGAGACAGGTCGAGATCAGAGGGAACAGTTAGCGGAGGGAGATGTGGCAGAAAAAGAGGCAGAGTCCTGGGCAGTGGCTTATCGTGGGAGAAGGGTTACCACAGGGTCGACCGACAGAGCCCATAGATTGGAGAGCTGTTAGCTGCTTTGGGTCGAGTGTTGAAGGTGTCCGGGGAGTAGGAGTCGCCGGAAAAGGAGAGTTAACGGCGCCGAGCGTTTCTTCCGGCGGAGTAGCGCCGACGAGGATAATGAGGAGAGGAAGGATGGTGCGGGTGTGAAAGAGCAGAGGGTTTTTCTGGCTCCGACACATTTTTTTCCTGTCGCCAAGAGCAGCAGGGGCAGGACAACAGAGCACGGGTTGGCGAAAACCAATACAAGGGCTGTAGCCTGTACACTGTAGTGCAGTGATAAAACATATTTTATTTGAAAAGTAATTCAAATAACGAAATAATAATTATAATATAGTTATATTTGCATACACATCACATAATTCTTATATATATATAATAAAAATTATCCATTTTATATAGGTAAATATATTTATAATATAATAAAAATTATTCATTTTATGATGCATTTAATGATTGCTATAAAAATAATAATTAAATTATAATTAAATAGATTTTAATGAGAATCACCTTATTGAAAATATTATATATAATTATTTAATATGGTTTATTATAATATCATAACCATATTTCATTTGAAAGCTAATTTCTTTTGAGTTGATCATCTAGAGGCACATGTATAATAATAGGAAAAAAAAAGTGAAAGGCCGTCGTGTGGATGATGAATGTGACTATAGATTAATTATATCCGTAATAAGATATGAATGTTATGGATACATTTCAAAAAAAATAGAGTGAAAGATATTAAAGATGATTAGATATTTTATTATAATTTATATTAGAGCACAACTGCTCTAATAGAAAGCTAATCCACATGCACTGTAATATATTATAATTTTTTTCATTATGAAGAGCAATAGAAAGCTAATTCACATGCACTGTAATCTATTATAATTTATTTCATTATGAAGAGCATAAGGACATTTTATTTATTATATGTTATATTTATCTTAAAATAAATTTAAACAGTATAAAACTTATAGTATAACCTGACATAAATTTCTCCTTCTGAAGGTGAGATATTCATACTTATTTGCTACCTAAAACAATCTGGACTATGAGCCGCATAGTGCTTTTAATGGAGTTGAGCTCAGGCGTTCAACATGAGATTAATTTGAGTAGAGCTCAAACTAGAACTCAACTCCGTAATTTTAAGTGGACTCATGAGCAGGAAGATAATTCAATTCAATAAATTGTTAAAATAAATTTATTAAAAAAAGAAAAAATTAAAATAATTTTAATAGTTTAATGTTTAAATCTTAAACTGTAATAATAATAATGATAAAAACATATTAAATTTATATTAAAAAAATAACGAGGTCAACAAGCATATTAAATAATTAACTGATATCTTTTACTAAATCAAGGAATTCAACCTCAAAATAACTACATATATTACATTACAATGCATCTTTAGCTTTCACGTTCAACAATGGACAGAAAAAAAAAATTATGCAGATAATATATTGCACGTGAATCTTAGCAAAATCTCAGCATTTTGGTCGTCACTTACTTAATTTTGGTCGTCACTTATTATTTTTTTTGTTAATTCTTAGCACAATCTCAGCATTTTGGTAGTCAGTTAATTTTGATCTCTTTCATATCTTCATTCTTCATCCATAAAACGAAGCTTTCGCCTATGTATTGAAGAGAACTAGGATTTAATTTATACATAGAATTGCATTATATATTTAAAGCGTCGGCCGTCCAATGACTTGCAATGACTTATGGTGCAGAATGTTGACCAATAAAAGAGAGCGTAAACTAAGTTAAGTGTTAGATGAGGATGCTTAGGTGGATGAGTGGCTTTACTCTTAGAGATAGAATGCAAAATGAGTATATTCGAGAAAAGTTGGAGTAGCAGGTGGTAGATAAGATTAGGGAGAGTCGCCCAGATGGTTTGGCCACATAAAGCGTCCCGTCAGATTGGAGAGTAGATGTATTAGATTTCTTATGTTAAGAAAGGTAGAGGTAGACATAAAAAGACTTGGTTAAGATGTATAAAAAATGATCTTAGTATACTTGATTTAAATGAGAATTTAACACATAATAGGACACAATGGAGACGAAGGATTCAAATAGCCGACCCCACCTAGTGGGATTAAGGCTTGTTGTTGGTGCATTATATATTTAGATTTGCACATAACCCTCTAAAAACAAGATAATGCAAGCAATAACATAAAAGGCTTTTTGTATGATTCCATCATTGCACACAAAGGACTAAATACAAGTAGATGACTACATGTATTGCATTAGATATAAACTATATGAGTAGTTGGGCATCTACATATTGCGCCCACATCATAGAGTATATCAAAACATTAAAACCTCCCTTCAACCAAAGAAAAAAAAACAAAAACAAAAGAAAAGTATGACATGTACATGTTTCATAAATTTTAAAAATTGGCTTGAGATGTAACGTTAAAGGAAAACAATACAATGAAACCACAATAACTATGATACAAAAGCAAATTAAAATCTATCAAACTAAAAGGGGTTGGAAATACATAAGAGAGTCTAACATTTTATAAAGTTAGAAAAACGTTAGCACCGAAGTCTCAAAATTAAACATTTACAATAATGAAAGTCGATAAAATGTCCAACAAAGGCTTATAAAAACACTCGCATGAATCTTAAAAGATAAGACTTATAATTACCAAGATTATAAACTAAATAGCATTCAAACTAGTAGCAAAAAAAAGAAGATCCATATTCGCAAAACAACAAAACAAGCATTGATCTTATGATCGTCTTCGTCGTACTATAACAAAACCTCAAGCATTGCATTCTATGTTCCCTAATCATCATCTCCTTAAAATGCAAACTCATGAAACTCTCAAAAGACCAATTTGATACTTAAAGGTAAGAGAAGTTGGATTGCTTGTTGTCCTCAAACCAAGAATTATTTAAAACAACTGAACATATATTTGTCAAATTAGGTTAAGTAAAACTACAAGTCAGTGAAAACTTTAAAAAAAAAGACCTAGCTCTAGTCCTAAGAGTTCTTGAGAAGAAAGTTATTGGCATATAGAATCATCTTCCTTGCTGGTAACATCCTATTGTGAAGCTTTCCATGCCTTGGATGCTCCAAATTGATTAGAAACTGTTTCTTTCTCCTATTGCACTCCAAAATTGTTAGCAAAAATCAAGCTTTCATAGTCAAAATGCCAATAGCTACTAATCCATAAACTGTTTTTGGAGCAAATAATTGATCAGTTGCATAAGTTTAAATCCTGAAATTAAACAATGCACGAAGCCCAATCAAGGCCATCATGTAGAGCATGTAGGTCATGCCTCATCAATTCAGGATCAGATAAGATTACAGTGAAAGAATCACAGCTGATATAACTCCAATTTTTTCAAAATAAACTAAAAAAAATAAGATTTAAATTAAATGTTGAACAAATCCCAAATTGCATAATTAAAAAAACAACAAGGAACTCCCATACTAATCTCACTCAAGATTCAAACTATCTTCTTTACTATTGCAGATACAGAAGCTTCCAACTAACAAAGAAGAAACCAAATAATAAGGCAGCTCATATTAGAATAACAAGACATGTAAATCAATCAGTATTAAGCTACCTCTCAGATCTACCAAAAAAACGAGAATCCCTAGTCACAGAAACAGCACACACCTGTATATGAAAACAATAAATGGAAAGTAAACCTAGGGCATCACCTCCGGCGGCGGTCTCCGGCAAATTGAGAGAGAGGAACCAGCTCAGACAACGGAGTAGAGAGCGGAGTCGAATGAGGAGTCGGCATAGGTGAGTTACGACAGACCGGACAAGAAGGATGGAGACGAAGCCAAGCATCGATGCACATGAGATGGAAAGAATGGCCGCAATCCGGCATCATCCTCAACATCTCCGCTTCCCTGTACTCGCACAGGCAGATGGCGCACGTTCCATCTCCCTCACCCTTCGCCTTCTCAGCCGCGGCCGAAAACTGAAACTTGGGATACGATGCGATAGCGATCGGATCAAGCCCAGCCGCAGCCAACACTGTGTTATTCCGCCCTTCCTCCTCCTCATCCTCTGCTACGAAGATGATGCGGGGGAGAACAACGCCGCCGAGCGAATCGGCGTCGGGCGAAGGCGTTCTCCGCCGGCGAGAGGAGGCGCGGCAACAGACGTAGGAGGCGAGGAGGAGAGTGGAGAGTAGGACGAGGAGGCCGAGCGCGATAGCGATGGCATAGCCTAAGCCAAGGTTGCTGAGGCTGCGCAGGAAGGAGGAAGGTTGAGAAGAGGCGGCGGGAAGCGCGGCGGCGGAGGAGGAGAAGGAGGAGGACATCAGGACATTGGGGGAGGAGTAAAAGAGGGCTTTGTGGCATGATCGAAGGAACCGGGTCGGATATTTTTTTTCTTTTCCTGCGGGTTTTCTTGGTAATTGGTGGCGATGGGGATACGGGTGGGTTTTCCCAGCTACTGCATTTATTGCGAGTGATGGATGCGGGAGACGAGGGGAGGAGAGGCAGAAGGGGGGGAGGGAAGAGAGCTAAGGAATGGGTGAGTTTTTATTGTGGCGGAGACGAAAGAGAATTTGGAGTTAATGGAGGAGCAGTGGACTGAGGACCACAGGGTTGAAGATCTTAAAATTGGAAACTTTTAATATGAATGGAAAACGGTCGCCGGAGAGTCGATTTTTGGAAGATGCTAGTCGTTGGCTTTTGGAGATATTTAATGAGAAGGAAATTATTTATATTATAATTTAGGGTTTTCTAAATTATTTGACTTGGTTGGACTTTATAAAAAAAATTATATTTCTAATAAATCACATACATGTTTTAGTTAAAATTATTAGGATCATTAAAAAAAAATTATGAGGTGAAAAATGAATTATGATGCAATGCACAAATTATTGTGCTTGTAAGAGGAGTCTAATGAATTAAATATTAATTTTAAAAATTATTTAAGAGGTCAAATGAACTCTAAATGACTTAAATTTTTAGAAAAAAAATGCATACAATAGATGGTTAGAGAGGCCTACATGGAGTGTGCTTGTTAGTTGGCATTTCACATAAAGTAGGGAAATTTCCTCTTCACTTAAGAGTTTTTCATTTATAAACTATCTTTTTATAGGGTAATGAAATCAGTTATAGCAGCCAATACATCAACAACTCTCCTATGAGTCACCATCAATTGATCGTCCTCACTTTTATTCTAAAAAAGAGGTTCAATGTTTAACAATTCAACTAAAAATTCAATCAAATAATATAATAATTATTAAAATTATTTTAATATAATTTAAATGATATTTTTCATCAATTTAATATAAGCTATGTTAATTCAAGACACTTTATTTTTGAATATTATTCTAAATTATGATTCTAACATCTAATATTTTATTTATTTTCTCTATTTTTAACTTAAATCTTTAATTTTTAGCCATCTAATTAGAAATCAAAGCCAAATTTTGATTAATATTGTAATTGATTAGTTTTTTAAAAAAATTTGTCAGATTTATTGGTTTGATCGTCAATTTTGATTGATTTTGATTGGTTTTGTGCAATAATTTTAGACCTTAATTAGAAAGAAAATTATGTAATTACAAAAAAAATAAAGAAAAAAGGATTCCTTGATCTCTCCTCTCTCTAGTAATTCATTTATAATGTTTCCTATTTGAAATCATAACTAAACTTGTAGAAATTACAAGAAGATGGCATTAACTTTTTGACAACTAGAGCTAGGATGGCATTGTAACTACTCATTAATAATCTTCTTAATAAAGATATTACTCAACTCTTTAGGCAAAGTTTTCTCAAGAACTTCCTAAGCTCCTTTAAGCTTGATTAATTCTTCTCAACTTTAAATCTTTATGAATTTCTTCTAGCAAAATTTCAATCTTGGGTTATCCCTTATTTGTTTTCATGATCAAACAATTGATCTCCTAGTCATATCCTCAATAGAAATTATTGAGTCAAAAGAGAACTCCAATGAATCTAGCAATCATCTCAAAAAATCTTTAGAATAGAGTCCAATTTATATAATGATACATAAACCTATTGAAAGCAAATTAAATAAGGCTTTTAACCCTGGTTTTGAATATCAATAATAATATGTATCTAATATCCTATTTATTATATAAATAAATTTAACATGTATAACATCATATGTTATACATGTCACATGCATGAAAGAGTTCTAACTGTCTTCAAAATAGCAAATGTGATTAGTTGCTTGCTTGCCCTAACTCCCTCCATTTAGGCATCTCCAAGCATCTATAGTATGTATTTTTTTAAACTTAACATCATTTAGGTTTAATCTCCTCTTATAAGTGCCACAATTTATGCATTGCATCACAATTTGCAATTTATCTTAACATTACCACAATTATTCATTGCATGGCAATTCATCTTTTATCTCATGAAATTTTGTTTATTATCCTAATAATTTTAACTAAAACATGCATGTGTTTTATTAAAACTTTAATTTTTTTTATAAAATATGACCAAATTAAATAATTTTAAAAAATAATTTTGATATAAATAAATTTCTTCCTATTAAATTTCTCAAAAAACAACCACTTGCATCTTCCAAAATAGAATCTCCTGGCAATGTTTCATTCATATTAAAAGTTTCCAATTTAAGTTCTTCAACCCAATGCTCCTCCATTACTCCAAATTCTCTTTCTTCTCCACCACAACAATCGGTCAATGTTACACATTAATGATAGTATAAACTTAGATAGAGAGTTTATATGTGACATCATGCTATAAATATTTATTGAAACACACTTTGCAATCATCAAATCAAAGTCTTTATATTAAATATATTTAAAATTTAATATCAAATGCATATCTTTGTAAGCATCACATTCATCTCCTTGAATATATAAGATGTCATATCAGAATAAGAAGTATTTAAAAACATATCATGTAATTCTTAAATATTTAAATATCTAAAATTTAATATTTTTATAAATAAGAATTAAATATTTATATGTGACATCATGCCATAAAATATTTATTTTTAAATTTTTTTATTTTTGGAAAAATTAAGGGGTTAGCCCAATTTCATTTCCAAAAGTAATTACACAAAAAAAAAAAAACTACATGTGATCCCCAAGGGAACTGAAAAAGAAAAAAATGACAACAACATGGACATCTTGAATTAACCAGGAAGGAAATAGAGAATTAAGCAAAAGGAATGAGTAAACTAAGCCAAGAAATGAAAAACACCATCGGACTCAGACTGCGAAACACATTCAAAAGAATGAAAGCAAACTAGTCCATAACAAAAACCTGCAAAGGGATCAAAGAGATAAGGAGCCAAACTCGGGATTGAATGCCCCTCTATGGTTACCAACCTTGTCGTCCATGGGGATGAAATGGATGCCTGAATACACGTGAAAAAGGAACCACTTGCAAGGAACCCAGGTTGTAGAGGTGGTCATCCATGTGACATGTATAACATATGATGTTATCATTGTTCTAATTCCTGTTTGCAAAATGTCATCATTGTTCTAATTCCAACGATAGCCACCAAAAACAGGAATTAGTATGGTTTGCAAGATGTCATCATTGTTCGGGATGGAGGATTGACAAATTCCTCCAAGAATTCAAAATAGAACTAACATCCGAAGGCCACGATGGATCAAAATTCCAACGCTTCAACTTGTGAGCAACATTCAGTTTAATTTTAGCAATCATACTAGGGAGAGAGTGAGATTCCTATAATGGAATCTAAGCGTTCCTTTCCCCCCAGATGGTATTAACAATAGCAGAGGTGATCAACAAACACAACCTGTGAATAGCCTTATGATTCAAATACAATGAAGCATGAAGAACTTGAGCAAGAGAGACTTTTAAGAGAAAGAAATTCCCATTAGGTAAAATATTCTTGATAAGGCTCGTGGAAACGGAGCACTCAAAGAAAAGATATGAATGAGATTCAAAGACTTGCAAACAAAAAAGCGAAGGAAGGGACACCCCAAACCCCTTAAGTGAAAGATATCTGATGTTTTTAGCCCATTCGCATGCATCCAACAGAAAATTGTGTAACTAATAGCATGACCCTTGAATCAGATCTTTATCTACCTATGATGCACAAACACGAATACGGGGACACGGACACAATACGACACAGATACGAGATATTTCTATTTTTAAAAATATGGGACACGGACACGCGTTAGACATGATAATATAATAATAATTAAGAATAATATGTATAAATTAAATAGATAAAACATTAAAAATAAAAAAATAAGTCATTTAATTAAAAATTTTAAATTCATTGCTTAAGTTTATATATATATATATATAACTTAAGTAATTTATTTTATTATATTTTAATAATCTTCATGAATAAAATTTATTATCAATTCTAAATTTATAAATTATTTATAATTTTTTTAGAATTTTAATTATTTATAATAAATATATCTTATTATTCTCTTTTTTTAACTCGAATCTCATTCTCTAAATTTTCAAAACTATCTACAATAATTTAAAATATTACAAACTATATTTAAAATATTTTTATATAATTTTAATTTAATTATTTAGGATGTGCGTGTCCCTTTAATTTTTTAATATTATTTTAATCGGACACTTCTCTGCCATGTCCGACACATGTCAGACTTGTGTCCATGTCTAGCATGTGTCAGACACTGCATGCCTTATTTTTGAAAGTGTCAGTGCATTATAGATCTCCACCCATCGGCTTCATTTAAATGATAATAAATAATCTTTTTAATGAAACTAGAAAAGGGTTTTTTAGATTCATTACATAGCATAGCATCCACATTGGAACATACCCTTAATCTTAGAATATCAAGGTAACAATTAGGGTGAGACCTGAGCAAGGCCTCTGGTAGAGACCACATGCCATTGGGAGAATGACATTAAGGCTAGAGGAGGGAGGGAGCCCAAAAATAAAGAAGCACTAGGCCTAAGGATTTCATATAAGGAAGAATCTTTACATGAGGGGTCAAAATATAGGGAAAAAGAGAAGTCATTACCAACAATAAAGGCAAGATTCTTCTTGAAACGACTAGCAGAGTTTCAATCTCTCCACTAGGATGAGGAATGGGAAAAGCTAGGTTTCCAGAGCAGCCCATATTTGTTAAAACATCAATCAGCAAGTGGAGCAGCTTTATGCAGGATTTTCACATGGATTTAATTTTACAGATGAGATTTAAGGTGGAAACAGAGGTAAGGCTTGTCCCCCTTTATCTCGAGGTCTCATTATTTTGTCCCAGGAAATTAATTGCAATTTTCTCCCTTCTCCGCGATGGAAGAAGAAATTTTCTTGAGTATGGCCTTAGGAATAGAGACTGATCAAAACCAATAGGTAAGCAGATTATTGATAGAAGATTTGATGAGTTGATAACGTCCTCCATAAGAAAGAAACTTGTTTTTCCAACCAGCAAGCCAGATCTGAAGCTTATCTATCAATGGGTTAAAGTAGACTGATTTGAAGAGACTAGCAATAAGGGGGATACCCAGATAATTAAAAGGGAGAACCCCTTCCTTAATATTAAGAACTCGGAGGAAATTGACAGAGTTACGACCTCCCTTAGAAAAATAGATAAGCGATTTCTCAAAATTAACTAATAATCTCGTGTAACAGGAGAGAGAGTTAATTGAGGCATGAAGAGATTCAACAGTGGAATATGAGGTATTACTCATGACCAGTAAGTCGTCAACGAACAGCAAATGAGACACCTTGCAATTACCATAGATGAACGGGTAGTACCGCATCAAACTAACCTCCTTATCAAGGAGACACGAAAAGGAGTCCATTGCAATGGTAAATAATAGAGGAGAAAGGGGACAACCCTGACGTAAACCATTAGAAGAGCCAAAGAAGCCATGAATTTTCCCATTTTGTATAATGAAAAAGGGAATATTAGAAATACATGCACCAATTTAGTTAAGAAAATATAGGGGAAAACCTTTGAGCTTCAATTTGTGGAGAAGAGATTCCCTGTTGACAGAGTCGAAGGCCTTCTTCATGTCAAGCTTGGCTATGAATCTTCTTGGGTTTTCTATCGAGGTCATTTCTTGGTAGATTTTCTGAGCAAGGGCAATGTTGTCAGCAATGTCTCTACCTTGAATGAAGGCGGTGATTGCATTAACTACTATAGGAAGGACACTCCACAAACGCGATTTGCAAGAACTTTAGGAAGAATTTTATAAAAATGTATTACAAAATGAGATAGGCCTAAAATTAGAAAGCAAATTGGCATGCTTGACTTTTGAAATTAGAGTGATCAGGTTATGTTTGAAGAGCCTAAGAAGCTTATTAGTTCAAGAAATAGTGAGTATAGCAAAATTGCTTCTGATATCCCAAGTATGGATGAAAAACTTTGAGTTAAGCCCATCAGAGCCAGGGATTTTATTTTCATTGATGTCATGGAATGCATCCATAATTTTGTAGTCCGACACCCTCTCACCGAGCTCTTTGACCTGCTGAGAGAGGAGGGTATTTCCAAGCGGGACATCATGAAGATTAAGAGAGGCCATGTGACCACCATTAAAAAAGGGAAGAGAAATAGTTACAGATTTCATCAGTGATTAAGGAGGGATCTAAGATGATGCCCGATTGAGTTTGGAGACTGCGAATTCTATTAGAATTCATCTTTTCTTTAATGGAACCGTAAAGAAACTTCAAATCATCATCAGAATTAGTTAGCCAATGTGATTTCGCTATTTGTTTAACCCAAAGACTCTCTTTAAGAGTTGCCTCATAGTATTTGTCACTAATGGTTTTAGCTTCACGAACTAGGTTCGAGTTAATAAGATCAATTTCTAAGTAGGGGAAGACATGCTCTTACTCTTCCTCAAGGTATACAATTTGGTGAGCAAGGGAATTGGAATCCACTTTCTGTTTCCTAGAAGATCTCTAGTAATTTTAAATTTTTTGTAGAGAACGAAGAGATGATCTCCAAACATATACTTTTAAGCTTTCGATTACGTTATTGAAATTTTCATAATTGGTCAAGTAATTTCGAAACATAAATCTGGAGGCAGAAGGTAAAGGGGACTATTGTAAAAAGGTACAAGAGGAAAGTGATCTGAAGATAACAGAGCTAAAACATTATAATGAGAACCCAAGAAGGTATCAACCCAATTAACATTGCAGAGGACTCTATCTATCCTAGAATGGATGTGCTTGTCAATTTGCTGGTTTGACCAAGTAAAGAAGAGACTCGAATTAGCAAGGAGCCCTCAATCTTGAATACATTCCTTAAAGTCCAGTGTGATTAAGAGGAATGGGATAGTACACTTTGCAATTACCATAGATGAACGGGTAGTACAAGATCAAACTAACCTCCTTATCAAGGAGACATGAAAAGGAGTCCATTGCAATGGTAAATAATAGAGGAGAAAGGGGACAACCCTGACGTAAACCATTAGAAGAGCCAAAGAAGCCATGAATTTTCCCATTTTGTATAATGAAAAGGGAATATTAGAAATACATGCACCAATTTAGTTAAGAAAATATAGGGGAAAACCTTTGAGCTTCAATTTGTGGAGAAGAGATTCCCTGTTGACAGAGTCGAAGGCCTTCTTCAGGTCAAGCTTGGCTATGAATCTTCTTGGGTTTTCTATCGAGGTCATCTCTTGGTAGATTTTCTGAGCAAGGGCAATGTTGTCAGTAATGTCTCTACCATGAATGAAGGCAGATTGAGCTGCATTAACCACTATAGGAAGGACACTCCACAAATGATTTGCAAGAACTTTAGGAAGAATTTTATAAAAATGTATTACAAAATGAGATAGGCCTAAAATTAGAAAGCAAATTGGCATGCTTGACTTTTGAAATTAGAGTGATCAGGTTATGTTTGAAGAGCCTAAGAAGCTTATTAGTTCTGAAGAAATAGTGAGCTGCTAGCAAAAATTGCTTCTCAGTGATATCCCAAGTATGGATGAAAAACTTTGAGTTAAGCCCATCGAGCCGTGGATTTTATTTTCATTGATGTCATGGAATGCATCCATAATTTTTGTAGTCCGACACCCTCTCACCGAGCTCTTTGACTTGCTGAGAGAGGAGGGTATTTCCAAGCGGGACATCATGAAGATTAAGAGAGGCCATGTGACCACCATTAAAAAAGGGAAGAGAAAAAGTTACAGATTTCATCAGCGATTAAGGAGGGATCTAAGATGATGCCCGATTGAGTTTGGAGACTGCGAAGTCTATTAGAATTCCTCTTTTCTTTAATGGAACCGTAAAGAAACTTCAAATCATCATCAGAATTAGTTAGCCAATGTGATTTCACTCTTTGTTTAACCCAAAGACTCTCTTTAAGAGTTGCCTCATAGTATTTGTCACTAATGGTTTTAGCTTCACGAACTAGGTTCGAGTTAATAAGATCAATTTCTAAGTAGGGAAGACATGCTCTTACTCTTCCTCAAGGTATACAATTTGGTGAGCAAGGGAATTGGAATCCACTTTCTTCCTAGAAGATCTCTAGTAATTTTAAATTTTTTGTAGAGAACGAAGAGATGATCTCCTGAAACATATACTTTTTTAAGCTTTGATTACGTTATTGAAATTTTCATAATTGGTCAAGTAATTTGAAACATAAAATGGAGGCGTAAGGGACTATTGTAAAAGGTACAAGAGGAAAGTGATCACAAGATATGAGCTAAAACATTATAATGAGAACCCAAGAAGGTATCAACCCAATTAACATTGCAGAGGACTCTATCTATCCTAGAATGGATGTGCTTGTCAATTTCTTTGGTTTGACCAAGTAAAGAAGAGACTAAGCAAGGAGCCCTCAATCTTGAATACATTCCTTAAAGTCCAGTGTGATTAAGAGGAATGGGATAGTACACCCCAATTACCATAGATGAAGCGGGTAGTAGATCAAACTAACCTTATCAAGGAGACATGAAAAGGAGTCCATTGCAATGGTAAATAATAGAGGAGAAAGGGGACAACCACGGCGTAAACCATTAGAAGAGCCAAAGAAGCCATGAATTTTCCCATTTTGTATAATGAAAAGGGAATATTAGAAATACATGCACCAATTTAGTTAAGAAAATATAGGGAAAACCTTTGAGCTTCAATTTGTGGAGAAGAGATTCCCTGACAGTGAGTCGAAGGCCTTCTTCAGTCAAGCTTGGCTATGAATCTTCTTGGGTTTTCTATCGAGGTCATCTCTTGGTAGATTTTAGCAAGGGCAATGTTGTCAGCAATGTCTCTACCTTGAATGAAGGCAGATTGAGCTGCATTAACCACTATAGGAAGGACACTCCACAAACGATTTGCAAGAACTTTAGGAAGAATTTTATAGAATGTATTACAAAATGAGATAGGCCTAAAATTAGAAAGCAAATTGGCATGCTTGACTTTGAAATTAGAGTGATCAGGTTATGTTTGAAGAGCCTAAGAAGCTTATTAGTTCTGAAGAAATAGTGAGCTGCTAGCAAAAATTGCTTCTCAGTGATATCCCAAGTATGGATGAAAAACTTTGAGTTAAGCCCATCAGAGCCAGGGATTTTATTTTCATTGATGTCATGGAATGCATCCATAATTTTGTAGTCCAACACCCTCTCACCGAGCTCTTTGACTTGTGAGAGGAGGGTATTTCCAAGCGGACATCATGAAGATTAAGAGAGGCCATGTGACCACCATTAAAAAAGGGAAGAAAAAGTTACTGATTTCATCGGGATTAAGGAGGGATCTAAGATGATGCCCGATTGAGTTTGAGAGGCTAGTCTATTAGAATTCCTCTTTTCTTTAATGGAACCGTAAAGAAACTTCAAATCATCATCTAGTTAGTTAGCCAATGTGATTTGCTCTTTGTTTGACCCAAAGACTCTCTTTAAGAGTTGCCTCATAGTATTTGTCACTAATGGTTTTAGCTTCACAACTAGGTTGAGTTAATAAGATCAATTTCTAAGTAGGGGAAGACATGCTCTTACTCTTCCTCAAGGTATACAATTTGGTGAGCAAGGGAATTGGAATCCACTTTCTGTTTCCTAGAAGATCTCTAGTAATTTTAAATTTTTGTAGAGAGCGAAGAGATGATCTCACGAAACATATACTTTTAAGCTTTCGATTACGTTATTGAAATTTTCATAATTGGTCAAGTAATTTCGAAACATAAATCTGGAGGCAGAAGGTAAAGGGGACTATTGTAAAAAGGTACAAGAGGAAAGTGATCTGAAGATAACAGAGCTAAAACATTATAATGAGAACCCAAGAAGTTATCAACCCAATTAACATTGCAGAGGACTCTATCTATCCTAGAATGGATGTGCTTGTCAATTTGCTGGTTTGACCAAGTAAAGAAGAGACTCGAATTAAGCAAGGAGCCCTCAATCTTGAATACATTCCTTAAAGTCCAGAGTGTGATTAAGAGGAATGGGATAGTACACCTTGCAATTACCATAGATGAGCGGGTAGTACGCATCAAACTAACCTCCTTATCAAGGAGACACGAAAGGAGTCCATTGCAATGGTAAATAATAGAGGAGAAAGGGGACAACCCTGACGTAAACCATTAGAAGAGCCAAAGAAGCCATGAATTTTCCCATTTTGTATAATGAAAAAGGGAATATTAGAAATACATGCATCAATTTAGTTAAGAAAATATAGGGGAAAATCTTTGAGCTTCAATTTGTGGAGAAGAGATTCCCTGTTGACAGAGTCGAAGGCCTTCTTCAGGTCAAGCTTGGCTATGAATCTTCTTGGGTTTTCTATCGAGGTCATCTCTTGGTAGATTTTCTGAGCAAGGGCAATGTTGTCAGCAATGTCTCTACCTTGAATGAAGGCAGATTGAGCTGCATTAACCACTATAGGAAGGACACTCCACAAACGATTTGCAAGAACTTTAGGAAGAATTTTATAAAAATGTATTACAAAATGAGATAGGCCTAAAATTAGAAAGCAAATTGGCATGCTTAACTTTTGAAATTAGAGTGATCAGGTTATGTTTGAAGAGCCTAAGAAGCTTATTAGTTCTGAAGAAATAGTGAGCTGCTAGCAAAAACTGCTTCTCAGTGATATCCCAAGTATGGATGAAAAATTTTGAGTTAAGCCCATCGAGCCGTGGATTTTATTTTCATTGATGTCATGGAATGCATCCATAATTTTTTGTAGTCGACACCCTCTCACCGAAGCTCTTTGACCGAGAGGAGGGTATTTCCAAGCGGGACATCATGAAGATTAAGAGAGGCCATGTGACCACCATTAAAAGGGAAGAGAAATAGTTACGATTTCATCATTAAGGAGGGATCTAAGATGATGCCCGATTGAGTTTGGAGCTTTCTATTAGAATTCCTCTTTTCTTTAATGGAACCGTAAAGAAACTTCAAATCATCATCAGAATTAGTTAGCCAATGTGATTTCGCTCTTTGTTTAACCCAAAGACTCTCTTTAAGAGTTGTCTCATAGTATTTGTCACTAATGGTTTTAGCTTCACGAACTAGGTTCGAGTTAATAAGATCAATTTCTAAGTAGGGGAAGACATGCTCTTACTCTTCCTCAAGGTATACAATTTGGTGAGCAAGGGAATTGGAATCCACTTTCTGTTTCCTAGAAGATCTCTAGTAATTTTAAATTTTTTGTAGAGAACGAAGAGATGATCTCCTGAAACATATACTTTTTAAGCTTTGCTGATTACGTTATTGAAATTTTCATAATTGGTCAAGTAATTTCGAAACATAAATCTGGAGGCAGAAGGTAAAGGGGACTATTGTAAAAAGGTACAAGAGGAAAGTGACCAAGATATGAGCTAAAACATTATAATGAGAACCCAAGAAGGTATCAACCCAATTAACATTGCAGAGGACTCTATCTATCCTAGAATGGATGTGCTTGTCAATTTGCTGGTTTGACCAAGTAAAGAAGAGACTCAATTAAGCAAGGAGCCCTCAATCTTGAATACATTCCTTAAAGTCCAAAGTGTGATTAAGAGGAATGGGATACAACACCCCACTCTTTTCATTCAGTATAAAACACGTGAAATCTCTTATTAGAATCCATGGTTCATCCAAAGAAGAAGAAATCTCTCGAAGGAGATTCCATAATTGTGATATGTCCTGGGCATCATTGTGGGCATATACACTCGTGAGATATAACGAACAGGAATTATTATATAAGCCTTTCTATGAATTAATTAGGAAGATTTACTGATATGAATAAAAGAGACAAGAGCTATGTTCCATTTAATCCAGATCTTACCACCTGAGCAACAATCAAAGTTATTATAATTAGCTTCAGAAGGGAAGAGATTCAACTTTCTCTGTGACATGATCCTCAGAGGAGTCTGGATTGAGTTTTGTTTCAAGGAGACAGAAAATATCAAGCAGATATTCCTTCATAAGATGCTTACAATCATTTATTCTTCCCTCAGCAAGAAGGCCACGGACATTCCAACTGCTAATAGACGGAGAATTCATAAAAAGAAAATAAAGAACAAGAGAAAGACTATTTACCTTTCTTTTTGAAATTAGTCTTATGGATCGAGGCATGTCAAGAAGATTGAGATTTGAGATGGTCTTGATCTTGAGAATTCTTCTTAGGAGTTTTAGTAGAATTCTCTTGGTTCCTTGTAGAATAAGAGCGAGAGGGAGAAACAGTAGCTGAGCGGGTGGTGACACTATGCAGAAGAGAAGGAATGTGGGCCTCATCTAAGGGGATGGAATCTTCTAAAAAGGCGGAGGGGTCATTTAGAAGAGTCTCTTCAATCGGAGGAGATTGAGCTGGGGAAGGTCTGCTCAGGTTCCAAGATAGCATCTAGGATTGGAATGTCATCAGTTTTCAGCGAGTCAATCAATGCTTTGGTAGCAGTTGGAGGCTTGAGATTATGGGGAGGACGGTTGCAGCTTCATCCCTAGCAGGGGGTTTAATGGCTGGATTGAGGGGGCATGAATTATCATTTGAGAAAAAGAGTAACATTTACAACAAGCCTTTGGTATCCAATCATAAATGATATCCTGGGTAAATTTGACTCCATTAAGGTTGATAGAAGCAGTGTCAAGTAAGGGAGAAGAAGGGTTGATTTGGACACAGATGTGAGCAAAGGTAATTCTGGATTTGGTAGTAATAAGGTTATCCACCGTAAGAGGAATACCAATCATACTGACAATCTTAGAAAACCTAGCTTCATTCCAGCAACATGGTGAGAAATTAGGAAGTTTGATCCATAATGGAATTTCAAAAAAAAAATTATTTGGAAGGCTGGAAATCCCGACCATTTATGGAAGATAAATGACCTACCATTTAAGAAACAAGGGTCATGATCCCAAACGATGTCGTAGTCCTCCTGACATGAGAGTTTGAATAGAAAAAAATCACCCTCCGATGTAAGAAGCTCCAAGCTGCCCTTGAAATTCCTTTTTTTTTTCTTTATGGCGGCAAGCAGAGCTCCATAATAGAGAAGCATTTAAAAACATATCCTCAAATATATAAGATATCATATCAAGCATTTAAATATATTTATATATCCATAAAATATTTATATAAAACAATATTTATTATAATCAAATCAAAGTCTTTATATTAAATGTTTTCAAATTTTAATGTCAATTGCATATTTTTGTAAGCATCACATTCATATCCTCAAATATATAAAATGTCATATCAAAATATGAAGCATTTAAAAACCTATCACATAATTCTTAAATATTTAAATATTTAAGATTTAATATGTATATAAATAAGAATTAAATATTTATTGAATATCTAAGATTAAATATTTATATGTGACATAATACTATAAAATATTTATTGAAACACACTTTGCAACCATCAAATCAAAGTCTTTATATTAAATGTCTTCAAAATTTAATATCACTTGCATATCTTTGTAAGCATCATAATTTATTTATTTATTTATTTTGGAAGAAATTAAGGGAGCCCAATTCAATTCCAATGTAATAAATGTGGCAATTATATAAGGTAATCCCATAAGAGACTGAAGGGTCAATTGAAATCAAAACAAATACCTATTACAATTATAAGTAACGAAAAGATCAGAAGAATAAAAGCAAGAAAAGTAGGAAAGCATCCGATCTAGACTCAGAAACAACAAAATCATCGAAAAGAGATGAGCAAGTAGTCCAAAAAAGGATCTTCCGGTGCACAGGAGAATCATCCACCAATTGCCAAAATCTTAGCAATGGATGTGAGAGCAAAAAGATAAACACTATCAGCAACACAACAGATCAGTTGAAGCATCAAACATCAATCACAAATATGTTAATGAGTAATATTTGAAGAAATGGCCATCCAAGATGGGGGAAAGCTTGTGCAATAAGGGTCCAGAAAGAATCAGTGACTATTGCAGCAAAAATTTCATCATTGTCTGGTAACCCATACAACCTCCCAAACAGAGAAGAAATCAATTCCGACCATCACGGGGGCATCCTTGGCTGCAGAAGTCAGTATGAACCAAGTTCTTCCATTTCTCCAATACTGAGACAACGTATTCAGGCCAAGATGATTTGAAATTCCACCTTCTAAGTTTGTGGGCCACCAAAGATTTACCCTTATTAATAATGAATTAGGAGAGGAAGCACCATTACCGTGAAGTCTGACATTTCTTTTCGTCCACATAATATAAACACAAAAAACGTAATTAGATAGTGAAGTCTCTTAATAGCCTTATGATTCAGTTCAATCGTATCATTCAACACTTATTGAAGTGAGGCTTGCAAAAGGAAATAGTTCCCTTTTGGAAGGGCGTTTCTCATCAGCCACATTGACATAGGACATTTAAAGAAAAGATGCACATGTGATTCAAGTGCATTATTGCAAAGGCAACATTCAATACTGGAGCCCAGACCTCTGGCAGAAAGAATATCAGAACTTTTAAGTCCTCCCACATAAGCCATCCAACATAATAAAGCTTGGTTTTAGCAAAACCTTTGAACCAGATTTCATTCGACTAGCTAACAAGAGCATTCAGAGGAAATAAAGATTGTATTATTTGCTTGGGTGCAAGTACTTTGGTATCTTCCCAGAAAATTACATCATTATCGGAGCCAATAAGAGTAGACAGAATCCTTTGTGAGATAGAATGGTGTCCCAACAAAATAGATTCTAAAAGGTTCCATTTGCCTTTGCACATGATGGAACTTACATAGCAATGCGGGTGAAGCTTAAATAGATTAAAACGGTCTGACCCAAGGAGCTCAAAGAGGGATTGACCTGAAAACCATGGATCAAAGAAAAGTAATATGAATACGCCATCCTCGATGGAGAAGTTGAATTTATCCCTGAATCTAGAAGCACACATCTTAAGCTCTTTCCATAGGGCGGATGATCTAGGTGAAATTGAGTTCCAGAGGGAGTCGTATTTGGCAATAAATCAATCAGCCATGATGGAGGACCTATGGAGAATCTCTTTCATATAATTTTAACCTTACATAGCAGATTGAGAGAAAATGTAGAGGGAAGACCACTAGCCCAAGAGATTTTTTTAAGGATACATTTAGGGACGGCCACGGCTCTAAATCAGTAAGATGAATAGTTATTCATCGAAGATCTAAGCGAAATCTTCCTCTAAAAGAAAGTAGTTTGGATTTCCAACCCGCTAGCCAACTGAACAGCTTATCCAAAAGGGAATTAAAATGAGAAGACTTGAGTTTACCAGCAAACAGAGGAAGGCCCAGGTATTTAATGGGGAGTGTTCCAGGTTTAACGTTCAGAATCTCTCTAAATTGTTTGGCTAAGCTCGTGGGTTTAGAAAAGCAAACTAAAGATTTATCTTTGTTAACTTCTAACCCCATGAATGAGATAAGAACCTCAAGAGAAAGTTTAAGAGAATTTGCAGTTTGTGATTAACCTTCCAGTAACCAAAAGGTCATTTGCAAATAAAAGATGGGAAATGTTGCATTTCACACTAATTATGAGATTGTATCTACATAGGTGGACCTCCCTGTCAAGCAAACAAGAGAAGGAATCCATAACTATTGTGAAGAGAAGAGGCGAAAGGGGCAACCTTATCTCATCCCATGAGAGGAGTTGAAATAGCCTTTTATTTCCCATTTAAAACAAAGGAAAAAAGAAATAATAAGGATACAAGCTTCAATCTATCTAATAAAGAGGGGAGGAAAACCTTTCTATTTTAACCTAAGCAATATGGATTATCGATTTACAATATTGAAGGCTTTCCTGAGGTCCAATTTAGCCAGGAAAATCTCCTGTTTATTGTTAGGGAGGATATCACAACATATTTCTTGAGCTAAAGCCACATTATCTATATGTCTCTATGGTGAATAAATGCAGATTGAGCCAGATGAATAATTGAAGGTAGGATTGTCTTTATTATGTTTGCAAGAATCTTTGCTATTACATTGTAGAAAAGTATAGAGAGAGATTGACCTAATATCATTGAGAGAACAAGTATGCTTAGCTTTATGAATGAGAGTGATTAGGTTGTGCTTGAATTAGTTTTGAAGCCTCTGGGTTTTCAAGAAGTGGTGGATGATTAGTAGAAATTGTTTACTTATAGTGTCCCAATAGTGTATAAAGAATTTCGAATTAAATCCATCTAGGCAGATTTGTTTTCATTTATGCTATGAAGGGTTGAAATAATTTCTTAGTCACTAATACCCTTAGCCAAATCACTGACTTGAATTGGGGAAAGAATACTTCCACAATGGATGTTAAGAAGCTCTAGAGAATTGCTGCAATTTTTGTTGAAAAGAGAAGAATAATAGAAATAGATTTTTTTAGCAATAGGTTTAGAATTTGTAAAAAAATTTGTAATGATTCATCCATCTGTGTGAAGCTCTCTAATGAGGTTTGTACTCTTCTTCTCTTTGATGGAGCAATAAAGGAATTTCAAGTCATCGTCGACATGAGTAAGCCAATGAGCTTTTGCTCTTTACTTGAGCCACATGCTTTCTCTTTTGATAAGATCATGGTATTGACCATTTATGTCCATAGCCCTGTGAATTAAAAAAAATTTCTTGAGGGTTTTCCTCAATAAGGTGGAGAATCTTCTCTTGTTCCAATTTCATGAAAGCAATCTGGTGTTTTAGGGAGGAGGGATCCCAAGAAGAACTTATAAGGGCCTCATCAGTTCTCATAAGCTTTTTGGAAAAGACAAAAGAGGGTCTCCATTAAAGTAGGACTTCCAAGCTTTGTTAACTACTTTAGAAAAGTTAGGGAAAGTAGTCCAATAGTTATTGAACATATATCTATGAGAGGCTTTTGTTTGGTGATTGAGAAATGTAATGCGTGGAGAGTGATCAGAGAAGAGAGGAAGGGGGACTTTGTAGTAAGAAGAGGGGAAGCATTACAACCACATAATATTACACAATATTCTATCAATATGAGAGAGAATAAGGTTATCGGCTTACTAGTTAGACCAAGTAAAGAGTATATCTGAGCTAGAGAGGTCCAAGAGCTTGTAGTCCTTGACACAATCCCTGTAGTCAAAGGTTATGGTGAAAGGAAATAGGTTTCCTCCTCTCTTTTCCTGACTATACAGAACATAATTGAAGTCCCCCATAATAACCTAAAGGGAGCTCATGCTAGAAGCAATGTCTCTAATAGAGTGCCATAAAGAGAGCCTGCCCTGTACATCATTGAAAGTGTATATACATGTGAGGCAAAAGTTCAGCATTGCTGAAATACATTTCTCCATGAATAAGTTGGGGAGAAATCAAAGTCGGCTTAAACAACACTCTACAAGAGTTTCATTTAATCCAGATATGCTCGCCCAAGGTGTAGTCGAAGTTATTGACACTGTCTTCATTGGGGAAAATGGTGAATTTTTTAAGAAGTTAATCATCAAGGGAATTGATGTTGAGCATAGTTTCCAAAAGGCAAAGAAAATCTAAATGAAAATCATTGTTAAGTCTGAGGCAATCATAGGAGTGTCTCACTACTTGAATACTTGGACATTCCAACTTCCTAGGATTAAGAATCACATGAGGATGAGCGAGAAGTTGAAGGCTTCTTGCCTTTCTTAACTTTGTTTGCTTTGAGGGCTGAATTATCTTTGTTGGTTGGAGATTTATGTGTTGCAGTTGCAAAGTCCTGAGAAGCATTACCTGAGTGAAGGTGAGAATTCTCAAGTTCCTTGAGTAGGCATTATCAAGCTGGAGAAGCAATGGCCGAACGAGTAGTAATAGTGAATGAAGAAATGTTGTTGGAATGAATTTGTTCAATTCATATCCTCAAATATATAAGATGTCATATCAAAATAGAAAACATTTAAAAACATGTCACATAATTCTTAAATATTTAAATATCTAAGATTTAATACTTATATAAATAAGAATTAAATATTTATTGAATATTTAAGATTAAATATTAATATGACATCATGCCATAAAATGTTTATTAAAACACTTTGCAACCATCAAATCAAAATCTTTATATTAAATATCTTCAAAATTTAATGTCAAGTGCATATCTTCCAAAGCATCATATTCATAAATGTCATATCAAAATAGGAAACATTTAAGAACAATTCTTAAATATTTAAATATTTAAGAATTAATATTTATATAAATAAAAATTAAATATGTATTGAATATCTAAAATTAAATATTTATATGTAACATCATGCCATAAAATATTTATTGAAACACACTTTACAACCATCAAATCAAAATCCTTATATTAAATATCTTCAAAATTTAATGTCAAGTGCATATCTTCCTAAACATCACATTCATATTCTCAAATATATAAAATGTCAAATCAAAATAAGAAGCATTTAAAAACATATCACATAATTCTTAAACATTTAAATATCTAAGATTTGATATTTACAAATAAGAATTAAATCTTTAATATTATCATCATTTACTAGAACGTGACACATGGCTTGAGAGTATGACAACAACTGTTAAGAGTATAACTGAAAAAAATTAAATTAAATAAAAATAATAAGATCACTTGTTGATCGGTGTGTACAAAACCTAACATATAATATAGCTTTCTGGATGAACCATCGACAGTCTCTGTTCTTAACCTGAAAATAAGGAATACAAATACATAAAATGGTGAGCAATACCACTCGGCAGCATAAAGTTCAATCGAACAAGGAAATATGCATGCACTGTATGTATATATATGCATTCACTATTATATATATATATATATATATATATATATATATATATATAATAAAAATATGTATTATTATGATTCTTATCACAATTTAATTAAATTTAGATTGTTCATTTCTTATGATCAATAGAATCATAATATTTTAAACATATTAAATTATATCATGATATTAATTATAAGAATCATCAACATACTTGAAAATGTGTAATGAATTATTATATAACCTAATAATTTTTAAAAAAAAATCATATCATTAATATCATGCATTCATCATTATCATATGATAATTGGATCATAATTTCAATTATAAGATTAAAAAATCATATTATGGCATCACTAAACTCTCCTCGCAGGCATTAATTGCTTCTACTCAAATGAAAATCTTTATCTAATTGACTTCTATAATTCAATTCTCTTGAACTAAATATTATCAACAGAAGAATATTCAGCCAAAATAATAAAGTTGTCATCATCTAAATTACATTAATTGATCTTCCTAACTTCTATTGCTCTTTATCAATATTGTAAAAATTGAACTAAATATTGAACATGAAAGAGATGTTCAATATTTAATAGTTCAACTAACATTGAACCAAGCGTTTAACAAACTAGCATTTTAACCAAAGGTTTAACCAAATAACAAAATAAATATTAAAATTATTTTGATATAAATTAAATGCTAAAATAATAATATATTCACTACTTTTACATAAGCTATTTTAATTCAAGACATTTCAGTATTGAATATTTTGAATATTATTCTAAATTAATCTTTTAAAATATGATATTTTAATTATTTTCTCTATTTTTAATTTAAATCTTTTAGCCATCTAATTAAAATTAAAAGCCAAATTTTGATTAATATTAGAATTGATTGATTCGTTAAAAAAAAAAACTATCAAAATTATCAGTTCATCTGCCAGCCCTGGATGATTTCAATTGGATTTGTGAAGAAATGATTTTCGACAATGATCAAAAAGAAAATTATGTAATTACAATAAGAGAAAGAAAAAGTCTTCCTCGAATCCCCTCTTCTCTCTCTAATAATTCGTTTATAATGTTTCTCATCTGACCTCATGGCTAAACTTGTAGAAGTTATAAGAAGATGACATTATAACTGCTGAATAATAATCTTCTCAAAAAGGAAGTTACTCGACTCTCGAGATAAAGTTTTCTCAAGGACTTCCTAAATGAGAACTTCAATCAATTGATTTCTTCCAACAGTATTCCATTCCTGGGTTATCCCCTATGTGCTTTCTTGATCAAACAATTGATCTTCTGATCATATCCCTAAGAGAAATTCTTGCCTCAAATGAGAACTTCAATCACTCTAAGGCAATCGTCTCAAAATTCTCTTGAATAGAGTCCAATTTATAGAATGATGCACCAATCTATTGAAAATAAATTAAATAAGACTTTCAACCTATGTTTTGAATGCCAAAAATAAATCCTCCAGACATGTGTGCAAAAGTTACATTGACAACTATAATCTAACCATCAATCTATAAATGAAAGACTAAACTTTTATTTAGACTAGTTAGTATATATATCATAACAATCAGTGAAGTCACTAACTATATTCAACATTGAATCATCACAACACTCAATGACAAGAGAATTTTTTTAAATTTTTTTGGAGAAAAACAACTTCCACAAGCAAGAAAATTTCCTTTTTATCTCAAGTTTTTCATTTATAAACTATCTTGACAGAGTCTACAACAAGGTATACTAGCTAGCACATAAATAAGAAAAAGAAAATTACAAAGATACAAAAAGTTCATAGTGCCATCAGCATATCTCCTACAAGTCATCATTGATCGGCAGTCCTGACTCCTGCTCCTTAAAGGCATACTAATAGTATTCCCAAGGATGTCAAGATGTCCTCCAATAGGAGTCAATGCTCCGCTAGGTGTTAGTTATCAGCCGTCCAATATTGAGAGATAGCCTCTTGTAAGAACATGCCAACCTATCTTTATAGTTAGTTTTCTAACTCTATCGCTATTAACATAATGCCGCAACTTCCTCAATAGCTCATGCACTATATATTTGTTATTCAATACTAATAAGAAGGGGAATGGGTAATTTGAATTCTTATATTAGAGTAAATAAGCTACAAATTTATTAAGATAGAAAATCAATCAATTTGTACTCTCTTGAATCCCCTCTTCTCTCTTTAATAACTCATTTATACTCCCGCTGAGTCAAATCTCTCTATAATTAATCAAAATGCTCTAATCTAACACCCTCTAATATCCTCTTCTTAAAGGAAAGGTACTCTAAGGCAAGAATCTCATGCATTATTTGAATGGAGTCTGATTTATAAAATAATACATCACCCTATTGAAGGCAAACCGAATGCAAGGCTTTCATAACATGTCTATGACTGCATGAGTTAAATCCTCTAAACATGTGTGCAAAAGTTATTTTGATGACTTTCATTTGAACGCCAATTTATAGATGGAAGCTTACTCTTCTCTTTATAATATCCATTATATCACAACAATTTTTGAAAACTAATTACAGATAAGGGAGCTCTATCCAAGATGATTAAGCTTAAAATTTCAGTGTACCCAAATATTTCTAAAAAAGAGAAGAGTTGCTTCTCCAATAATACCATGTTTGCATGGCATAAGCATCAACATATTTGAGAACACATCCATCATAACAAAAATATTATTATGACTACTGCGGATCATTGGCATACTCCTAAGAAGTCCATAAAATACTCTTCAATAGTTAAGTCAACATGTACAGTGAAGTATACAATTTATGCTTCCTATTTGAAGACTTTTAACATGTAGTAGAGTATGCATCCTTTCATAAAATTGGCTACACTAGGTGCATTCTTAACCAATGTACGAATTGTATAAGTTGAGAATCATTTTCAACACTCCAAAGTGTCCAACCATCCATAGATGTGAATGCTTCCCTTATCTTCCATGAGAATTCATAAAATTTGCTGGTTGCTGCTTTCTTGCACTATCCTTACAACTAGCTTTCATACTCAGTTTATCAGTTGATCACCATCTTTAGAAACACAATGAATTGCCTACAGGGCCTTTGCGGTCCCTGGATGTGGTGGGTAGTGGAGGGTGACAATAATCATGACCGTAATCATTGTCATTTCATTTAAATCATTGTGTTATCTGGCGGCACGCATGGGCTTGAATATGAAAAATGTAGCGTCGCGTCAGATGCGTGTTAAATAAGGTTCACATTATGACGGATGTGGGCAAAGTTAATCCATGAAACTAGAATTAGGATCTTGGAATATAGGTACTCTTACAGTAAATTAATGGAATTAATAGATATTATGGCTCATAGAAAGATAAATATTTTATGTGTTCAAGAAACTAAATGGGTTGGGGAGAAGATTAAAGAGATTGATAGTTTAGGTTTTAAACTTTTAGTATTCGGTAGAAGTTGAACTAAATGGTGTAGGTGTGATTATAGATAAAATTTGAAGGATAATGTTATAAATATTAATAAATGTGGAGATAGAATTATAATTTTAAAGATTATTGTTGATACTAAGATTATCAATGTTATAAGTGTTTACGCTCTTCAAGTAGGTTTGGATGTAAGTTCAAAAAAAAATTTTGGAATGAATTAGGATTAATAAAAGATACCTCTTAAGAAAAACATTTATTGGAGGAGATTTAAATGGGCGTGTTGGTAAAAAGAAAATTTTAAAGATTAGTGGTAGTTATGGATTTGGAGTATAATGAAGAAGGTATATATTAGATTTTCTTAACTATAATTTGGTAGTTCTAATACTTTATTTAAGAAAATAGATGAAAATATTATTACTTAAAAATGGATTTAGTAAAACACATATTATTTTCGATAAGAAAAATAGATCGTTTAAATTATAAAGATGGTAAGGTCATTCTAAGTAAAAATTTAAATACCAACATCGATTGTTAGTCTTAGATTTTAAGATAGAGGAAAAATAAATCAAAATTATTGTCCAGGATTAGATGGGAACACTTAAGAACAAAAAAATATTTTAAAGAACTGAGATTAGAATTTGGGATGTTCATAAAGAAGTAATGTTATGTGAAAAAATGTATGAAATTAAGAGTTCTAAAGATGTCTTGGAGAATCAAAAGGAAAAACTTTTTTAAAAGAATAGTTGGTGGAATGGAATCGATTAAGAAAATATAAGAAATAAGAAGTAATATTATAAAACTTGATTTAGATGGCTAAAAATGTGCTTGGATAATCAAAAGGAAAAACTTCTTTTAAAAAGAATAGTTGGTGAGTCGAGTGTGAAAAGATAAGAAATAAGAATTATTATAAAACTTGGTTTAGATGTAAAACTCGGAGAATTGGGAAAGATATAAAATGTAGAGATTCTAAGAAAACAATATATTATGAAAAAATTTAACTTTAATGATTTATACTGATAGATTAAATCTGAAAGAAGGTGAAAGATGTATGTATAAATTAGCCAACCAAAGAGATAGTAAAACATAATTCAAAATGAGGTGTAAGGATGAAAATAATAAAATATTTTTCTTAAAAGGATATTGAAAATAGGTGGATGAGATATTTTGATAAACTTTAAATGAAGGATCGATAATACGATTGATTTTAGAACCTTAATACCTAAACAAAAAATAAAAAATTTCATTTTATCAGATTAGTAAATCTAAAGTTAGATAAGCTTTAAAGAAAATGAAATGTGGAAAAATAGTAGGACCGATAATATTCCAATAGAAGTGTAAATGTTTAGGAGATCAAAGAATTTCTTGGCTTACAAATCTTTTAATGTTATTTTAAAGACTAAAAGATGTCGGATGAGTGGAAAGAGTTTGTTGATTCCTATATTTAAGAATAAAGGTGATACAAGAGTATGCAAATTATAGAGGAATTAAGTTAATTACATTAAAATTATAGGAGAGAGTAATTGAGCATAGTTACGATGTGATACAAAAGTTTTCACAATCAGTTTGGTTTCATGCCGGGTAGATCTACTATGGATATATACATTTGTTAAGAGGTTTGATGGAGAAGCATAGAGAAAGTAAGGAGGATCTACATATGATATTTATTGATTTAGAAAAGCTTATGATGAAATTTCAAGAGATGTTTTTTGGAGAGTTCTAGAGCGAGAAAGGAGTTAATATTAATTATATTTAAGTCATTAAGGATATGTATACTATTTGTGTCCAAACTGGGTGCAATTCGAGTCGAACTCGAGCTCGACTCGAGCTTATGTACCAAGCTCTAACTCGGATCATGTACAGTAAACTAAGCTCGAGCTCGACTCGTTTTACCGGGCTCAATTAGAAGCTCGAGCTTAGCTCGTTTATAAGCTCGATTTGAAGTCAATTATATTAATAAAGAGCACCAAAAACAATTGAAGAGAAATTAAAAAAATTACAAAATATTTATTAAATTAATTTGAGTCTTTTGGAGATTTTATATTACAAATATATGCAATTCCAACTCAAATAAAGTACAATAAAAAAGTTACAAAATATTGAAAGAAAAAATTAAATGCTCAAAAAAAGAGCTACATACAAGTTACAGAATTAAACACCCAATCACCCATCTATTTATAAAAAGAAAAAACATAAAATTAAACTTAAATCAACATCTTTTCTTGATCCCTTTGAGAAATGCAGAAGCCACAGTATTTTCAAGTCTTCAACGGAGAAAATATCACTCCAGTTGAAGTGATCCAAGGCTCCAACTTGAAGTCTTCGAGTATCCAACCACCTAATCAAAAATTCTGCAAGATTCTAAAGAGAAAATAATCATTGATAAATAGAATAAAGATATAACATAAATATAAGGGATAGAAAGGGAAAAGGCTCAGCTAAATCATCGAAGCAACAATATATGTGAGCATCCAAACTTCTTTAAAAATGTTACAATCACATATAATGCTACCAGCCTAATAGTTAAAGAGAACAAAAATGAGAAACATCATAGCCATCACAGCCAACATACCTAATTCAAACCAATCGACCAATCCAACAAAGACCACCAAAGAACCACCAAAGACATCAAACTGCACCAAACAGCCACCAAAGAGCAGCAAACAACCACCATAGACACCAAACTGCACCAAACAGCCACCAAATCACAAAACAATCACCAAAGACACCAAATTGCACCAAACAGCCACCAAAGACCACCAAAGAACCACCAAAGACCACCAAACTGCACCAAACAGCCACCAAAGAGCAGCAAACAACCAACATAGACATCAAACGGCTAAATTTTTAAATTAAGCATCATTACTGATTTAATTCGGTAATTAGGCAGGATAAAAAAAAATTAACAAAATAGGCCTAGTCGCCGGGTAGCTAAATTTTTTTTTAAAAAATAATTGATAGTCCATTTTTTGAACATATCTCGGGTTCATTAGGTGTCGAATTTGGCGTCTCTGTCGTTGGAAAAGATAATAAAAATTCTACAACTTTCATGTTGTGACTTTCGACGAATCTAGCTTCGTTGAGCAATTTTTGAAATGTGAGATGTGAAGTTACAAAAATAACAATATTAATCGGCCTCATTTTTTGGCCATATCGTCATTGTTTGGCGTGTTTAGCATCGTTGGAAAGATAATAACAAATTCTACAACTTTTATGTTGATAACTTTTGATGGATATCGCCCGATTTTTGCAAATGTATTTTTTTTTAAAAAAAGGTAGAGTCTATATATTTGGAAATGTAAAAAATTTGACGTTGCAAAAATTAAAAATATTACGACTCGTTTGTTTAACACAATGCTTGTTGAATACATATATTTTTTTGATAATATTAAACATTCTAAGTGTATTAATTTTTTCGGTATGAGTATAAATAGTTGTGAGTTAACCAAATAAAATCCAAATACTGTAATGTGACAACAACCAATTTATGCAACATCACACTTATAAAATCCAATCATTCTCTTTTGCATTAATCAGATCGCAGATATTCAGCAAAACAAATCTTTATAACACCACGTATCTCCTTTGCCAAAAAAAACATCACACACGAAGATATTCAGCAAAACAGATCAAGCACAGATTTAACTTTTTCAACGAATATGAATCACCACATATGCGCCTAATATAATTACAAATCTTCATAACACTAAATTAAACTACACATACACACTTCCTAAATAAAAAAAATATATTGCGTAAAAAATGAAGCTTTCCTAAATAAAATTGCGCCACGATCAATCAGATCTCCTAAACCCTAAATTAAACTACACATACACACATCCTAAATAAAAAAAAAAGCATAATGAAATAATGAAGCTTTCCTAAATAAAATTAGCATAATTTCGATCGATCACGGATCTCCTAAACCCTAAATTAAACTACACATACACACTTCCTAAATAAAAAAAAAAAATATTGCGCAAATAATGAAGCTTTCCTAAATAAAAATTGCGCACAATTTGAGATCGATCACAGATCTCCTAAACCCTAAATTAAATTACACATACACACTTCCTAAATAAAAAAAAAAAAATATTGCGCAAAAAATGAAGCTTTCTTAAATAAAAACTGTGCACAATTTCATATCGATCACAGATCTCCTAAACACTAAATTAAACTACACATACACACTTCCTAAATAACAAAAAAATATTGCTCAAAAAATGAAGATTTCCTAAATAAAAATTGCGCACAATTTCAGATCGATCACAGATCTCCTATGAATATCATAACAATTAGCTTAACTAACAAAATAAACTCATACAAATCGATATTATACATTTCTTTTTCGTTTAGGGTTAGAAATACCTAAATCGGCGAAAACAATTCTTCCAAGCTACTTTCACGGTGTGACTTCGCGGCCGAGCACCTTGGCCCGTGGCGTGGATGTGGCAGATCAGCGGAAGAAATGGCGATCGAACAAAATAGAAGCGGAGCTTCGGCGGCGACTCGGGTTTCGCCCTAATTAGGAAGAGCCGGCCGGCGGTGACGGCGGTAACGCATCCAATCGTCCGCCCGTGACGGTGTAGCCTATTTTGCTAATTTTTTTTTATCCTGCCTAATTACCTAATTAAATCAGTAATGATGCTTAGTTTAAAAATTTTGCCGACATCAAACTGCACCAAACAGCCACCAAAGACCACTAAAGACACCAAACTGCACCAAACAGCCACCAAAGGATAACACATGTCATTCAAGTAGTCATGTTGCATGCTTTTAATTGGTGATAGTCGTAGACTCCACAACTTTTTTTAGTCTAGGTTTATAAATTTTTTGCTATTATTAAAAGTATAATAGATAACATACACACCGAACCAAAGTTACTAAACCAACATAAAAATTAATTTCGCTGTTGAACAACTGTTACAACATCATCAAATTTGAATCATCAGCAAAATCAAACATAGCCATTAGACACCTAGTCCGAAAGATCACACATATAGATAACATAAGATACACAGTTATTGACCGACATAAAATGATTTCCATGATTATCAAATCCAAATAATCATCACAACCGAACATAGCAATTACTCATTAGACATCTAATCCGAAAGAACATCAAAACCGAACATAGATATTACACACCTAATCCGAATCATCATCAAATCGAAATACCAAAGATTAACATAAAGAAAATGAACCTAACCAACCAAGACCAAGTTGATTTGTTATCTACTAAGAGAGTAAGACTAGGAACCTGAAATATCGCTTTCACCTCTGCAAGTAACGGCGTGATCGGGATTTGAAGCCAGGAAGATGAGGGAACTCAGATGTGAGAGTGGGTCGAGAGTCGAGAGTGAGAGCCTTAGAGACAGAGTCATAGGCCTGTAGAGCTCAGAAAGGTGAGAAAGGAGAGAGTCGAGAGCAACGACTGGCGAGAGACAAGAGTCGAGAAGATTTAGGAATTAGGGCAGACCGCGCAAACCCTATAAGGTATTAAGGATAAAGGATATAACTCGACGGATTGCGGAACGCGAAATATCTCGAACCGCTTGACGGCTCGACAGTAAATCGACCTATTTACTTCGAGCTCGTTAAATGAGTCGAGTTGTCCATTTAGCTCAAGCTCGAGCTCGAGGCTCGATATGAGCAAAGCGAGCGGTTATCGAATCGAGCTCGGGCCATGAGTCGGCTTGACTGGTTGCACCTAGTCCAAACACAAGAGGATTGACAAAATATTTTCCTATTTCAATGGATTACATCAAGGATCAACTTAAGCCCTTATCTTTCTACTTTAGTTATGGATGTTCTTACTGTGCATTTACCCAAGATGTACCTTGGTGTATGCTTTTGTCGATGACATTCTTCTTGTGATAAGACTAGAGAGGGAATCCAAGAGAAACTTGAATTATGGAGGTCAACTTGAGTCTAAAGGTTTTCGCTTAAGTAGATCTAAACAATATATTGAGTGTAATTTTAGTCAGAAGTTCAGCTAAATTGCAAGGACACTAACAAGTCATTAATAAGAGTGAGTGATCTGATATTTAGGCTCTATTGTTCAAAATGATGGTGAAATAGATGGAGATGTTATTAGTAGAATTCAAGTTGATGGTTGAAGTGGAGGAATGCAACTGCCTATTGTAGGATAAAATTCCACTTAAACTTAAGGGAAAATTTTATAAGAGGTGGTAAGACCCGAATGACTTATGGTGCGTAATGTCCAATAAAAGAGAAGCATAAGACTAAGTTACATGTAGATGCTTAGGTAGATGAGTGGCTTTACTCTTAGAAATAAAATGCAAAATGAGTATGTTTGGGAAAATGTTGGAGTAGCTCCAGTGGCAGATAAGATTAGAGAGAGTCGCCTTAGATAATTTGGCCATATAAAGCGTCGGCCGTCCGATGACTCGGTTAGGAGAGTAGATGAAGTATGAAAAGTTACTTATAATAATTCTTCAAAAGCACTGTAACAACTCAAAATAGTATGCTATAAACCTCCCTTCCTGCATCAGAATGACATTAAATGCATGACTGAATGCATCAACATTGACTTTATGAAGATTTAGCAAGGTTAGAAGGGTGCTTTGCTTATCTTCCTTTTGAGAAGAAACATGTCCTTGTACCTCCTTTTCAAGTAGAACTCTAATTGTTTTTTATCAATAAATGCAGAGGTGTATTAAGTATAAAAAAGTTGCAAATTAATCTCTTTAAATGCATATACATAAACACTCTCATGAAACATTACACATAGATGATAGATCACACTTCATGGTTGAGGGCAAACTCTAATGATTTTCATCTTCTCAATGTCAATCATGATTTCTCTGCAACTAGCTTTGAACCACAAATAGAACAAAATCTTTTTCCTAAAACTTCACTACTTCAAATTCTCCTTTAGACCAATACTCTAGTATTTCAAATAGGCTTCTCCAAACCAAAGAGCAGAATGAAGCATTGGCACGCACTTATTGTCATATTCACTTGTCCAACCCCATCATATTCATAGGCTAACACCCCTTACTCTTATTGGCAAAATATAAAACACCATAAAAGATGGTGCATTGTTGTGCCCATCAATCAATATTGCTATATTGGCCCATGGCTTCCAAGATAATATGGCATATATCAAGATACACAACTTAACGAATCACATCGTTAATGTGCTTAAGAGTAATGGTAAAAGTTAAAACATAATATTGTTGATCAATGTAAATCTTAAAATACTTATAAATCCATCTTAGAGAGCAAGGATGAAGATGAGAGGTCATCTTGAGCCATATTCTCCTAAATAAGCTCATAGATATCAAATTCAATTGATTCCTCGTGTCAAAAGATGTGACAATCCTTGCATATTTCCTCAATCATTTTTTCTTATACCTCATAAAGTAGACTTCTTGATGGAGCAATATCTTAAATTACTCTAGATAACATTCTAATGTCATGCTTGAAATGAGTGTTTCACTATGCCAGTGCATGCTTAGTGTGTTTTCAATAGTTATTTGAGCAAACGAAACATTCTCTTGGGAGGAATACTCATAAAGATTAAAATATCACATCAATCCAGCAATGTGACAAATATCTATAAGTCAATGGTACCATCAAAAGTGAGGGGTATAGATTTTCATTTCGATCTTGAAAGATTGGTATATTCCTCCAAAAAAAAGTTCAATATCAACATCTTCATATGAGTCATTATCTTACTCATTAAAATATTCATCGATTTATCATTTTCATAGTAGCAGTAAGATCCTTCTTTGAAATTGATTCTCTAGGTAGTAAGGTTTTTAATTTGCTTGCACATCATCTCCGTTATCATATTCACCAACTACCAAAAATGCAACCTAAGTAGTTAGGTCAACAAAATTTTTCATGTATAATTCACATCCCAATATACCCTTGCCATTCTTTTCTTGAAAAAACTAAAGCAAAAGAAAATATTCTTCGACCTTCTTCTAGGCACTTTCTTGTCAATACCATGCACCAAAATTATATCCAACCTAACACTTTGATACCAACTTTGATCCCAAACACTGACAGTATGCTAGTAAAAGACTTGACTAACGCGTCAAGGAAGCAGAACAAAAGGGATAAGCAAGCTGAATTCTTGCTTTGGAGTTAAAATAAAATTAAAAAAAACAACATAATAAGAGAAGAAGGAAGAAGTCGCTCCAAGAGAACTCCATCTAAAATTATTTCAATAACTATAAATAATCAAAGTCCTAGAGAATCAATTCCAAAGTTCATCACAGAAAATCAAGGATAGACATTAAAGTTACAAGGAGGCAGCACCGACTATTTGATCATTGGAACAAAGCTACAATTGAAACTTCCTGAATTTAATTCAGCCTCGTCAATTCATCTTAGCTTTGATATATTTCTTTCAACATCTCAATTTTATCACCTAGTCCTCCATGCATTTCTTGGCAAGCTAGCTAATATGTTGATTTCACACTTTAAGTCAAAGCTTTGTCAAAGTTTGGGTTTGTTTGGGGTAATTGCAGCGGGATGAAAACGTAATAATAAAGTTAATGTAGAAGAAGCTATTGTCGCAAGATCTTAGGATTTTAACTTTCAAAGAGATTATCTTAGATTAAGCTGCTCATGTAAGTTCATATTAAATTCGCTCAAATATCTCAAAAAAAACAAATATTGTCTAAAAATTATGATGGGTATTACAATTCAGTTTATTTTAAAAAAAATCAAACCACATTTTTTTATAACCACCACACTAAACCAGGTTAGATTCTAAAAGTTAGTTTTCTCCAAAACGCAGCTAGAATGTAATTTCTTAAACAATACCTTTGGTTCATTTTCACAATACACTGCACCGCCCCTCTAGGCCCAAATGCACCCATCGTTCCCACTATTTTGCCCTACCTCATCCAATAATTTATTCACAACAATAGCCATAGATTTAAAAATATGTCAAATCACCTTCATGTTGGTAAGGTTGCCGACAAGCTTATAGGTGGCCAAGTTGAGTAAAGTCACCTATCTCGTTGCCACAAATTTCTAAAAGTTGTCAGATGGTTGATGGTATTCACATCTAGGTCCAATGTTACTAACTTTGCTATTGTCATTGGGGCAAACAACTAACGGTCTGCTTTCCCCTTTACACAAGGAGGTCTAGGTCCAAGCTCTCGTTGGGTGACTTCTCTAAACTAGTAATTATAACAAAAAAGTTAGAACTAAGAATAAATATAGAGGCTATAAATTATAGTAATTAGTTGAAAATTTGCATGTATGCCAAAAAATTGTTGCATGGTTAAATGAAACTCTTTCCATTAATCTATATAATAATAATTACTTAAATCTTGCTTAAAATTACCTTTCAATTTGATTACTTCTTTTAAGGTTACAAACAAAATTAAATTCAGTCAACGACATTATTCAGCCAAGTAAAGTGGCTATCAGTATATTGTCACATTTAACTAAATAGAACATTTCTACTGATAAATACTCAGCCTGTTACATACTAAGCCAAAACAAACCTACAAACACCTTGGAGATGTTGGTGGGCTCTTTTTTTTTTTTTACAACTAATTTTAAAAGCTAATTAATAGTTTATAAAAATCATCAATCATTTAAGGTTAATGGCTATTTTTTCACAAACTAGTCAAAAACATCTTAGAATGTGTCTTCAAAAGATCTCAATAGTACTTGAAATGAACTTCAACTTTTAAATAAATAATATAAAAATGGATTGCACTATTTCTTAATAAAAAGACCTTCGAAGAAAAACAATTTAAAAGATTTATTCAAAAAAAATCATATAAACATTCAGTAGAATGCTCTATTAACAAACCTCGTGATTTAGCTCAAAAATTCAATCCATCAGCTTGGGCAAGGCCCACAACTTAGGCAACCATATAGTGGCTGAAGATCCATCAGAATCACTGTCATCCACACCCAGTAGATAATCAATGACCTGATGATAATAGACATGACCAACATATTAGTTTCAATCTTCAAAGAAAATGATGTTAGAAAAGCAGAAAAATAAACCATGACATTTACTTTGTTAGAATCCAAAACCTAAATGTTATTTCTAGAACAAAGAACATTTTTTGAGGTCAAAATAATCCTTACTATGAGTGACATAATATCTTTGATTGAAAAGATACTTTGAGCAGTGTCGACCATAACGAGAGCACTTAACCTGTGATATTAGGGTTCAAGGTCATAGCTTTATTTAATCATAGCTATGGTTAACGAGATGACCAAACATCCCTCATATGTTGTTGCATGGGAAATAACAAGACTACTTATTCATTTAGGACTTTGGATGATTATGCCCTGATAATGATTTCTTATGCTCCAATATTGTAGATTTTCGATTGCCAGTAGTCCAAAAGGTGTGTTAACCCTGTAGCCATGGTGGAGGTTCCAAGTGGAGGTTAGCATGCACTAAGCTATTATGTTTGTGAAGTGGTTAACCACTATGTGTATTAATAATGGAAAAGAAATTCTCCATCCTTCCTATGCGCAAGAACTAGGGTGGTGATTCCATGTCATATGTTTAAAGACATACAACCATTCCCATAACCCATAATCCTTGTGAGATGGTTGTAGATTGGGTTTATAAGTTGTGGTAGAAATATTCTCTATGCCTCTTTATTGGCAAGCATGAGGGTGGTGATTCTACATGCCACAAATTTTGAGCTCTACACACAAACTCTCCTAATCTATGTTAGATGTCAAGTGATGGGAAGGCGGCTTGAAGATGATAAGAAATCTAAAAAAAGATGCAGAAGGTCATGACGTTCTCGACAACTAAATCTTTGTTCGCATAGGTGCTTTTGTCAGATGGAGCTAATAGAGAAGCACCACCATAATGTGTGGAAAAAACACTCATCCCATGATCTTCTACCAAATTGTTACCAACTAAAGATGGAGCCAACCTAAGTCATTAAAGAGAGAAGAATTCAAAGCCCTCTTGATTGAGTAGTCTCATCATATCCTAATGCTCCAAAAAACTCGGTAAATATCCCATGCATCAATAAAAGGAGGACTTTTTTGGAGTCAACCCTAAGAGAGCAATTAGAAAAACTATTGTTAATATTTGTATCACTATCATTCCAAGTATCTCCACAGTGCTATTTATATAACTCACTACTATGTTGATATTGATATGCACATTTGGTCAACTCATTCAAATTGTTGGAGGAACAAATCAATTGGGAGAAGAAAATGAGGAGATTATCACTGAGTAAGAGGAAGGCCATAAATAGGGATGGTCACTAACATAACTTACAAGGACATGCTATAACAAGCAGAGCCGATGAGGGCTACAAATCTTGCATTTCCTTACAACGTTCAAGTTTAACCAACTCGGTTTCCACATGAAAACATTGAACAAGTGAACACCTTTTCAAGTTTGATGACATAACAACCTTATATGGCGTATCTAGAATCATGTACTTTAAAGGATGTCACCTTGTAGATGTTCTCCAAACTCCCAATAAGAAGCATTACAGCATTTCACAAGTTTTATGTGACAATTCATCCGAGTTCTCAAAGTCTTAAAAGCCAAAGAGTTGTCAATAAAAAAGCAAGGAGCAACGAAGTCTACATCGGTAACCTCTTAAATGAAGAGCAAATTGTTACAGGACCACTAAAAGGATTTTGAAGAGACATGCTCAAAAGATCGAACACAGCGATATATGTTCAAATACCAATTAGAAAAAGAACTAGCTGGTTTTGAACATGCCTTCACCACCATTCTAGCCAAGTTATACTTCATTTTGTTACATATCTTTCATTGGCTAAATGGCTCTCCTTCATTATGGGAATTATTGATGGATATTTTCAGAGCTTGGATATTTTTGAAGTAGTGAATCTCTTATATATATATATAGTTGTTGGCCAAGAGGTTGTGACTGCTCAGGTGGTGTGAAACCCCTCGGTCAAGAAACATTTGATGGAAGAGAAGGGTGTTAGGATGAAGATGTTATCATCATTAATAATTAAGTTTTGAGCTATAATCTAGCTCCCATTACAATTTAACCTCTTTAGATTTTTTTATCTTCCTTTATTGGGTTTTAAACATCTAATTGAGGATTTATGACATTGACAAGCTAAATTACTGGATTGGTTTGGCAACTTAATCATTTGGTTTTCTTTAAGAAACGTTTAGTTGGATATTTATTTTAGAAATGCGGCATAATTTAAATGCATAAATTTTTTGGTTGAATGCAAATCAAATGAAATGATTTTTTTTATTTGTTATTATGCATTTCAAAAATATGACAAGTGACAGTTGGTTGTAATAGCAATGAGGGAACACTATAACTACAGTCAATAGTTGGCCATGGCCAATGGCAGCAAGCAGCTACGGGTGATAGTAATGTGCATTTTGACTAGTAGCAGTGGCAAATGATGAAAGGCAAGTAGCAAGAAACAAGGAGCAGGTTGGGGTGATGATGAGTGGTGATGGCAACTGCTATAGTGGGGACAATGTAGAATATTCAAAAATTGCCCAAATTGAATGATTTTAAAATACATAAAAAATGAACTAAAAGGTGAGTTTTGAATTCCTCAAAATTCTATGATGAATATATTTCTCAACCAACTAACCGCCTAAATTTCTAAAACCATGCATTTAGAATACACTAAGCCAACCTCCCTCTAACCAAACAACCTCTTAGTGAACTCCAAATATAAAACAAAAGTTCACTACAAGAACTATAAACCATTAAACTAGGAACATCATCGTTATTTCATCAAAAATTCATCCAAGGCATAAAGAGGGATAGACCTATAGCTACAATAATCTAGTATAAAAGTTAGGATAAGGCCTTCAAGGCCCTTCAGCCCAATTTTAGATCAGCAAGGAAATTTAAAATCAAAATGATGAAAATTGAAGGGAAGCCATCAAAACCAACAATAAAGGAACAGCAAATCACATGATGCAGTCAAGACTAAACAAGAGAGCAGATTTAACTGCAAGGTTGGTGCTCACCATTCACAAAAGCGATCAAAAAAACTTTCTCTTACATGTAAGAAGAATTGATTAAAGTATATTCCATATAAATGGTGTCTTACCATATAAGCTGGAATAGGATTGATTTTTATCCTGCCTCGTTCACTTTTAGGACAACGGTGAGGCATATCACATGTTAACCCGCTGAGCCAGATGATTGATTCACAATGCATGCAAACTGCTCGGTGTGGTCGAGATCTCCAAGCAGAGCAACCTGTAATAGAGTATGTACAATCAGCAATCTTAAAAAAATCTAGGGTTTCAAGTGTAAATTGTGATGAATGCTATTGCAGAAAATGCAAACAAACAGATAAGCAAATGCAGGAAAATGTACGTTACAATATAGTGCCTTGAATCTGTTTCCAGTTTATGCTTTCTTCAAAATATTTAGTTAAATTCAGCAATTTAAAAATCAGTTAAAAAAATACCACGATGTTAATAAGCAACCAACAAAAAAAAAACAAGGTAGGCAAGAAAGATAATTCTTGAAATTGTTTGCTAGAAAAAGCTGAGAATATGTTTAATTATGCATCAACAATCAGACAAAAAAATGTAATGCATATGCTATCTTCATTGAATATATACAATGGACCAGTAAATAAACTTGAGCATTGGTTTAGGGGACCTATACAATTTGCTCCACATAAAAATCCCTGTACTTTTTAACAGCTAGTTGTATGAGACAACACAACTAAATTAAAAATCTCACTAAAATACAAACCACAGGCTATTACCATATCATTCATAAAAAACAGGTGCTCAGATAAAACGTGGAAAATATCAAAGAATTTAATATGTTGGTCAGTATAAACACAAGTAGCATTAATTAGGGTTGGGATGATAAGTCTGTCACTTGGAAAAAAAATCAATTTTTTAATTAGGGTTCACAATTTAATTGTTAGAGAAAACACTGTCACTCAAAAACGTAGAGATGAAACCAATCTCAGAGTTTAAACTTCAAAAAATGATTTTCAAATCATTCCAACACTGAATGCATGCATTTGATAATACTATCAGAAATTAATTTTCCTACAAAAAAATATATGCATATGCATTTGCATTCTAGTAAACTATGAACAAAAATACGAGCAAATCTGACCAAAATAACAGAATCCAGAAAAAAAAAATAATGTTAATTATGAACCGAGTTTAAGACCAAATTGTCATTAACTATTTAGAACCTATTTAGCCTGACTAAATGAAAAACCAGATCGACTATTGACCGAGTTGGTCCTTTCGCTGGAATTTAATGAAAAGTTGTAAAAAATAATGAATACTACATTTTCGAATAACAAAAAAATAAAAATAAGTAGATAACTAATAAACCTACCTTCTTCTCATTTTCATTCACGCATCACTACACCAATTCAACTTGCTCATCAAATAAGCTAAATTGATTCTCCTATTTAGTTTGGGACTGAATTGGTCCTTCATAAATAGTTGAGGGACCAATTTGATTTTAAACCCATTATGAACCTCTTCTCAGCCTATTCTTAACCTATCATATTAATGAATGAATGCTTACGATACCCAAAATAGTGATCCAAGATCAATCTAGGGTGAATGTTCCAAAATTCTTGATTCAAATTTAATATTAACTGGGCTATATGGGGAAATTTCTTAGAAAGAGCTTTTAACCCTTGCAATCCACATATCTTAACCCCTTGGCTTTCATTTAAGGATCAAGCACTACCAATAGTAATTTTTTTAGAAAGATTTACATACATACCACATAATTCTTATGCATTTACAAATCTAACACCCAAAATTAGAATATTTATTTATCTAACACTTACCTATATTTGAAAAGGTGCATTACACTTTTAAAAGGGAGTGATAATAATATTTTTGAAGTGATATTAAAAAATAAGGTGTTATATATGTAAAATTAAAATTTGGGTGTTAGATATGTAAATACATAAGAATTATGTTATGTATGCAAATCCCCTTTTGTTAAACCAAATCTTATATTAGCACACAAATGACAATTATAATGAATCACCAGATCACAATGTAAAAGTATATATATATAAGGATAATAGTATGAAAAAGTAAAAAATATTCATTTGTTAGGTGAAGTTTACCATTATAAGCTCTCATTTGTGCCTCTCCGCATAAAACTTGGTGAATATTGAAGAGTGATGATACTTCTTTTTTCTTATTTTAGCCCCCCTAGAAAACAAGATCTGAGACCTTACATCCACTAAGGTTTCAATACTAAGAAGACACTGTATTGAATTAAAAATCTTCTCAAACTTGATGACATCAACATCCTTTACAATATTAATGGGATCAAAGGATAACTCCCCAAAAGATCTATAACATCGATGTTGAATGCAGAAAAGATTATATTAATTTTTACATGACTTTTTTTATTAAGAGGATTGAAGGATAATGTTATAAATATTAATAGGATTGGAGATAAAATTATAACTTTAAAGATTATTGTTGATATTAAAATTATTATTATTAAAATTATTAAAGTGTTTATGCTCTCAATTAAGTTTGATTATAAGCTCAAAAAGAAAAATTTTAGAATGACTTAGAGATTAATACAAAAATACTCTCTTGAAGAAAAGATAATTATTGGAGGAGATTTAAATGAATACATGTTGGTAGAGTGGTAGAAGAATTTAAAAATATTCATGGTGCCTATCGATTTGAAGTGAATAATGAATCTACTAAAATATAGATTAATTATTTTCTTATAAGAAAAATTGAATATTTAGATTGTAAAAATTGTAAAGTCATTCCGAGTGAAGTTTAAATATATAGCATCAACTATTAATTTTAGATTTTAAGATGAAAGATTGGAAGATGAAAAATAAATCGAATTATTATCCTATGATTAAATGGGGGCACTTAAAAAATATTAATATAAATATTTTTAAGAGCAAGCTATAAGAGCTTATAATTTAGAATATTCATAAGAAAGCTAATATTATGTGAAAAAAAAAATAATAAATAAAATTAAACAAATTGCAAAAAATATATCTAGAGTATCAAAAGAAAAAACTTCTTTTAATAAAAATAATTAATGGTGTTATCACAATGTGCAAAAAAAAATAAGAAACAAAAAGCATTATTATAAAACTTACTTTATATGTAAAAATTTGAAGAATTAAGGAAGATATAAAATAGCTCGTAGAGATTCTAAGAAAGTAATATGTGATACAAAAAAATTAGCTTTTAGTGATTTATGCAATAGATTGGATATCAAAGAAGGTGAAAGATGTATGTATAAGTTACCCAAGCAAAGAGACAAGAAAAACAAAGATCTAGCTCAAGTGAGGTGTATTAAAGATGAAGATCATAAAGTATTTTTCTTTAAAAAGAATATTGAAAATAAGTGTATGAGTTATTTTTATAAACTTTTTAATGAAAGATTTGAAAATACGATTGATTTTAGCAACCTTAGTACCCTAAACAAAAACAAGAATTTTTTTTATCATTATATTAGTAAATTTGAAGTTGGAGAAGCTTTAAAGAAAATGATATAAAAAAATAATAGAACCTGATGATATTCTAATAGAAGTGTGAAAATGCTTAGGAGATCAAGAAATTTCTTAGCTTACGAATCTTTTAAATGTTATTTTAAAGGCTAAAAATATGTCAAATAAGTGGAGGAAGGGTTTGTTGGTTCCTATAATTACAAATAAAAGTGATGCAAAAGAGTGTGCAAATTATAAAGGAATTAAGTTAATGTGTCATACATTAAAATTGTGAAAGAAAGCAATTGAGTGTAGGTTACGATGTGATATAAAAGTTTTTCAAAATCAATTTGGTTTCATGCCAAGTAGATCTACTATGGATGCTATACATTTAATGAGAGGTTTGATGGAGAAGTATAGAGAAAGTAAGAACGATCTACATATGATATTTGTTGATTCGGAGAAAGCATGTAACAAAGTTCCATAAGAAGTCCTTTGGACTGTTTTAGAAAAGAAAGGAGTTAATATTGATTATATTTAAGTCATTAAGGATATGTATACTAGAGCAGTTATTTGTGTTCAAACACAAGGAGGATTGACAAAATATTTTCCTATTTAAATTAGATTACATCAAGGATCAGCTGTAAGCCCATATCTTTTTTTGCCTTAATTATGAATGTTCTTAGCAGGCATTTACAAAAGGATGTATCTTGGTGTATGTTTTTTGTTGATGACATTCTTCTTGTTGATAAGACTAGAGAGGGAGTCCAAGAGAAACTTGAATTATGGAGGTCAACCTTAGTCTAAAGGTTTTTTGTTTAAGTAGATCTAAAACTGAATATATGGAGTGTAATTTTAATTTTAGAAGTTCTAGTGATGGGGTTATGACTTCGGGTGATCAAGTCATTAAAAAGAGTAAGCATTTTAGATATGTTGGATCTATTATTCAAAATGATGGTGAAATAAGTGGGGATGTTATTAGTAGAATTCAAGTTGGATGGTTGAAGTAGAGGAATGCATCTGGCCTATTGTATGATAGAAACATACCGCTTAGACTTAAGGGAAAATTTTATAAGATGATAGTAACACCTACAATGATTTATAGTGCAGAATGTTGGCCAACAAAAGAAAATCATAAGACTAAGCTAAGTATTGTAGAGAGGAGGCTGGTGGATGAGTGGCTTTACTCTTAGAGATAAAATGTGTAATGAATATATTCAGGAAAAGGTTGGAGTAGCTTCGGTGGCAGATAAGGTTATTAGAGAGAGTCGTCTTAGATGGTTTTGCCACATTAAGCGTCGGCCTTTCAATGATCTAGTTAGGAGAGTAGATGTATTAGATTTGTCTTATGTTAAGAAAGGTAAAGGTAAACCTAAAAAGACTTGGTTAAGATGTTGAAATGACCGTAGTTTATTAGAATTAAATGAAAATTTGACTCATAATAGGACACAATGGAAAAGAAGAATCCATATAGCCAACCCCATATAGTGGGATAAAGGCTTATTGTTGTTGTTATTGTTGTTGTTTTACTAAAAGAAGATTATAAAGGCTCTAACTCCACAATAACATCTTAAATTTGTTCCAAATTTTGTATGTATGCCTAAATTGAGGAAGACAAAAATGCTCTTGCCATATGCGAGAAGAGATTTTAATCATTGACAAGTTCCCCATATACTTAACTACAAGAAGTGATGATAAATGAATTTATCAACTCTATATGAGCTTTGAAGTAATCAGTGTAATTGCGTACAATAATTTTGCAATTGGTACAATACAAAAGAACAAATTCAACTACAACCTTTTGCCAATAATCACAACAAAATGAGCTAATTCAAATCTCACTGCCCAAAGGTTGGTACAATCCAATTCAACTAGAGCCCTAACCACCCATAGAGGAGAGTGATAGCAACATCTACTTCCAAAGGTTTTTCAAAAAACAGAGTCCAAAGAATATAATGTAGACTAATTAAAATAATGAAGCCAAAGTCAAGAACAAGAAATCCAAATCCAAACTAGAATGATGGGAAATTCTATAGATGAGTCAAAATGTGAATACTTTCCATATTAGGAATCCATTCACATAATAGGACTGCCATGAAAACAGTCTAATCTACTTCAAAGGATAATCAGATAATAATATTGCAAAGATAAAGGAGCCCAATTGAATATTTTCCAACCAAATGCAAATCTAATATGAATGAAAGTATAATCTCAAGACTAGAACATCCCATCAAGAACCTGCATGCTATAAAAAAAGAAAATGAGAAAATGAGCTAACTAATTCAGATATCTCTAAATTGACAAAGATAAGAATTGGTTCACCTCAAAACATGAAGGGTTAAGATCTAGACTTCAATAAAAAAATTGTGAAAATATGGTAGTCTAAAGTCTTGAAGCCATCATTCCTACAACAGCTCTATGAAGGATCGAGGGATGCTTGCAATAGGTGGAAATGTTAATGCAAGAGTGAACACTTAAACTAATGATGTTGAAGGAACAACCATGATAGGAGAAATAGCCTAAGGGACAAGGTAAGAAGACAATGCATTATAAGGAACCCAATGAACAATCAGAAGAGGATGCATGAAAGCATGGTATTAGATATTAGTTGATAAACTAAAATTCATAGAAAATGAGCAAGATCAAGACCACAAGGATGACATCTAGGGCAGCAAGTACGGAGATTGCAGAGGAGCCCTAAGGCACATGCTCCATACAAGAAATGGAGATATCACAAGGCAAACAATTCAATGCTGGGTAAAAAGGAATCCATCAAGCACGAGAACATAGGATGATCACATTTAGCCCAAGGAAGACTCATGACCATGATTGAATGTGATCGAGAGCATAAAAAGACTGTGAGCACAACTATTGCAACACATGCAATGAGCATCGAGTGCGAGCGAGTGACCAAGCAAGTGCAAACTTGACAAAGCACAGGGTGAGGGAGCGATGAGTGCACAAGCGAAGGTTGGCAAACGAGGCTAAAACTCTAGTAATTTTATCAATAACCTAAATTATAAGCACCAAACTAAAAATTTGAAGTAACTTCGAAAGTCTTGTAAACTTGATCGCATCCAAGGCATAGTTTTAAGATTTTCTTGCAATTTCAAGATTTTAAACTTAAAGATAATCAAAAAAAGAAAAAAGAGCAATAGAAATTAGGTTAGAAATAGCATCTTAATATTGCACCATGTGCTTTCTTTCTCTTTTCATTGCAGATAATGACCCCATACTAATTGCATGATATCTTCTCCTTTCTAGCATCTTATTTCTAGCTTAGATTTAATTATCATTCCTCCTTAAGCTCACAATTAAAGAGATCAAGAAGGAAAAATAAACTAAAGAGACATATGGTAAAACTAAAGAGAAAGATGGTAAAAAGAGAGTTTGGATAGTTATGACTTTTTCATTCAACATTTCCATGAAAATGACAACGAAGGAGGGTCTATTTACAACCTTCCCATTGTATACGAAATTTCAAGATATAATAAGTAGATAATTCTTATGAATAAGTATACAACTTAATTAAAGAACAAAAAGCATGAAAAATGATATAATTTAAGCTATCCTTTTTATGCCTCTCATTTCCCTCTCTTTCTTACTTTCAAAGGTCGTTTGCATGTCATTTTAGAGACAAAAAGATGGCAGGAAAAGATTAGATGATAACCATACTTATTTCCTAATTTGCAATATCTTTTGTAGCCCTTTTATGTGCTCCTTCTATTCATAATGCCAACTAAACATAGTCATCGTCCATGCAAGCTTGACCTGGACATATTGGCAGTTTTCTTGTTTTTATATGGTTAAACCTAATAATAGTTAGCCAAACTTTAGTGCACCAAGTTGGTCTACTCACTTAGCTTGACTATTTGATTAAGCCAAATCCAATGTTGGAAATAGTCTCAAGAACCATGATTCCTCTCTTTAACACATTTGCTCTCATAAATCAATATTAACATTATTATACTTAATATTGCAGTTGATTTTTCAATGTTGCATGTAAATCATGGACATGTTTATGTTTTATATCTTAGCTTTCATTATAACGACTCTCTAAAAACATATAGGAAAGAATCCATGCTCAAAACAAAAAAAAAATTCATCGATTGAGATGCAGGATACCACAAAACCTTCCCTCAACTTTTAATACCAATGAATAACTAATACTCAAAATAGTAATCCAAGGTCAAGAAGGATGAATGATCCACCACACTTTACTAAAGGATCAAAGTTGATTGGGAAATGTAAGAGAGCTTGTGCTTTGAGCTTTATCCATTACAACCATCAAACTTGATAATTGGGCATCAATTTAGAGACAAAGTATTAACCTAACACCTTTAAACTATAAGGTATAAGAAAATATAGTTTTGTTCACATGCTATCAATTGCATGCTAAAAGTAACTCTAAAAGTTTTATAATATAGATCGCATGTAAGGGATGGTTCTAGGATTGTCACACAATGCTAGGCTTTCTAACTGAGGGATTATCAAATAGGAAGGAATCTTATTCAGACTAGATTGCATCTTACTTAATGATGATTATAAATTATAAATTGTAAATTAAATATTAATGATGACTAATTGCATCTTGTACCTTCATTCTCCTTGAATCAGAGATGATAGCACCTCCTTGTTTTTACTTGACAACTTATTTGTTCTTCATTTCTCTTATTTAGATTTAATTCCCCACATCCTTCAGCTCAAATGATGAGAGAGAAAAAGACTAAGTGAAAGAGTCTAGAATACCTTTTGAGAGGAATTATTATATTTCCATTCACATATCATTAGATTGAATACAAAGAAAGGCCTATTACATAGTCATGATAAGCATAAACTTAAATTTTAATGAATAAAGACTCCTATCAATAAGTAGAAAATTCTAATTACAGAGCATGAAATATAAAAAATAATAAAATCTAAGCTATACTTCTCATACCTTCCTTTATCCCCCTCCTTTCCTCTCCTTATCTTCAAGGAGCAGTTGTATGCTGATTAATAAAGAGTGTAGGTGGCAAGGTGGAAGGGTTAGGTGATAATCCTACTTATTTTTTAATTGTCACCTCTAGTGTAGCCCTTTAATGTAGCTCCATGTGCTAGCTTACACTCCATGTAAGCTAAACCTAGCCATCCACCAAGCAAGCTTGGTTTATGCAATTTGACGAGCTTCCTATTCTTCAAATAGCTAACTGTAATCACATTTGGTCCAATTTTTATGTGCCATCTTAGTACCATGTAGATTAGATGTCTGATTAACCAATAATGCAAAGAGACTCTTAGATCACAACATGAGTATCAACATATAAAAATAGAAATGTACGCATTCCACAAAATCATTTGATCACAATTAACCCCAACTATTCAAGGCATGGGAATCATTCAAAAACAAAATTATTTTCTAAAAGAAATGAAATGGACAGAACATACCACTAAATCTCCTTTTAAAAGCCTCTTTCCAATCAAAATTAACTGGTAGGTCTTTTCCATCTTTTATCATAACAGCGCTAACGTCATCAACATAATCATGAGATTTTTTTGGGATAGAAAAATCAAACTTGCCAAATATTATAGAATAGTGGGACATCCATAGCATATTTTCTTTTGCAGCAGTATTCCATGCCCTATTATGATAAATAGAACATTAGAAGTAGCAGAAAAAAAAATGACTTTGTTCCAAATTGAAAAAAAAAGGAAAAAAATACCTGCAAACTAAGCTAGCATTGACCAAGGACCTCATGTCAAGCGATCTGAAAACAAGGATAAGGATATCCTGTGATAGGTGCATATAACCTGGGAAATGCACAGCATAACAAAATATGACATATTATAAGGTGGAAGCACGGAAATTAAAATCACGTAGATTCCATAATGACTAGTTGATGAGAAAGGCAATACAAACATTTAATCCTATAAAATGTCAAATTTTGTGCAAGCCTGAGCATATATCTTGCTTATGCAATTAATTAACATGTTACATAGCTAAGTAGCATTACATATTATGAATAAAGAACAAAATGATAGAGGAGCATAATAGGAAGACTGAAAATAAACTACTACAAGAGCAAAGGGAAATTTACAAATAACCAAAATAATGCCAAGACTTTGTTGGTTAATCATTTTTTTCAAGTGTTTACTTTAGTCCCTCAACTCATCAAATTTGAATCAATCCAGTTTGAACATAAATAGTCATTTCTTTAAACAAAAATCTATCAAGGGAAGCTTTCCATGACAGTATTTTAAAAATTTTAGGTCAATCTCACTGCTTAATACCATCTCAAACAAATGAAATAAATTCTAAAAATCTAAAATGCCCTCAAAAAAATTCCTCTATAAATTTCCACCCAAACAATTGACAGACCTATGATAGGACCAAAATAGATCTAGTTTGACGAGTTAGAGGGTCAAATTGAACACCAGAAAATCCAAGGATCAAAATGGATGCACATTAAAAATCTAGGAATCATTATGGTCCCATTTTATCAACATGCTTAAATTTAAATTTTATATCAAATCTCATGGACAGTGAAAACCAATGAAAGCATGATAACAAAGTTAACCAAGTGTCATTTGACAGTTTTGTGTTCAACATCCATAAACCCACAAGCACCACTAAAAATGAAAAGCTTGTTTCAGTAACAATAAAGGTGAAGCTCATCAATTTATAACCACTCTAAATTTGCTCCATTATATTTAAAAGCTAGGACAGCAAAATAGTCAAAACAACCCTAAATTAAAAAGAATACATTTTTCAAGAGCTAGACAAAGCTGGTAAATTTCTACAAAGAAATTTAGGTGTTTTTTTTCTAGAGAGAAATTTAGGAAAGTCAAGCAATGTGGACAAATCAGGTACATGTTTAAATAGACTATTTAGTGCTAAAACAAATGTCTTGAACAAGCCTTTGGATCAACCACTCTTATATCAGACTTCTACATAAGTGCGTGTATAGAATTTAGATGTGCTTACAATGATAGTTCCTAAGAGTGCATGCATCATTAAAATATTCCCATGAGAATGACTTGATGTAGAACTAGCTCAATACCAGGTTGAACACAAGCCTTGCTAGAAAATTAGGGTATCAAAAGTGACCACACCATAAAGTAATGTGTTATACCTTCATGTTTAAGAACTTTGACGCCTCCTCCGTGCAACCACAACATGCTTGAACTCAGTGAATTCTTCTGCAGCTTCTGCAGCTTGGACAAGAAGATTTGCAGCTTGAATTCCAATGCTTGGTTCAACACTGCAGAAACATGGCTATAAATAAATAGAGCCATATAAGGAATTAACAGATGTCGTCTGATCTATAAGGTAAAAATACTTGTGTATTTAATGTTAACTGTGAAAAGAATATCTTGCACTCAAAATAATACATTTAGTAGAGCACTTTATTGAAGATTTAATATTTATATTCTATATTTTACTTATTTTACAAATACTTTTGATTTTAAAGTTACAGTCCATATTCACTCAAGTATGTTGATACATTTTAGCAACTCTTCCCATTTACAGCATTTTTCATTTTTTTTTCTAGTTGCAGCCCATACTCACGTATGTAAATGCGCTTTTGAAACTATCTTTAAATACTTATAATTTTTCAAGGTTGCAGTCCACATTCGCTTGGGTATGTTGATAATCGATTGTAACATTTACTTTTAGTAGTCTTCATTTTATTTTATTGCAGTCTGCATCCACTTGAGTGTGTCCATTTATTTTGCAACACTTTAATTACCACGCGTTTCATTTTCTTTCTTCAAGTAGAAATCCACATCCACTTGGTTATGTTGATCAATATTTTATTAAATTATTTTTTACTGCAACTTATATATTTATTTAGTATCTCCGGTCCACCAAATTCTTTGAATTTTATAATATTTAAACTGTTGTATTGTGCATTTATTTACAATAAATTCAAATTATTTTTATTGCAATAGTATTCTCTAAAACACCCACACCCCCAACTCTTGGTTGTTCACAAGGACCAACAAAATAACACTCAAGCACTTCTATTTATAATAATAACACTCAAATCTTAAAGCACAATAAAATTGTCAAATTTTATTCTTAGTGATTCATTTAAGTTTTTAATTATTTGATTGCATCACACATAAGTATATTAGCTTGCTAGTTCATTTTAAAAGCTTAGACGTTGGTTCTATTTATAAGAATGGTTTTGGTAGCAATTTAGCATGTATGTAAAGATACCTAATTTATTTTTTCCTTACAAGCCGCATATACAAAAAAATGATGTTTGAAAATTTTCAATCTTCATCACTAATTGAAGTAAATAATATGCATGTCATAAATCTTCTTCATATTAGCTGGTTGCTCATCTTCATCTCTTCCAAGGTTTTCTTAATCTAAGTTCATGCTCACAATTTTGTTCTTAAAGAAGAGGCCAAAGATACGTTATGTGTCCTTTTTTCCGACATTTCAAATGACCTCTCCTGTAGGTGTCCTGTCTGGGTTTGGTATAACTAGAAGAGAGCCTACCTCACACCAAATCAATTATCATAATCAATGAGTTGATCATATGATTTTTCTTCATTGTGCAAACAGTTTATATGACCAATTCACAAACAAAGATGCATGATAACATCAGTAACATCTTCCCCCCTATTAGCTTACCCTTCAGTAAACTCTAGCTACAAGCCCTATGATTGCAAAACTCAAATAGGATTCATAGGAAAACCCATACCACTGAAATAGATTCCCAATTTACAATTCGCTGGTGTTTTATACACTAGGCTTAAAATAAGCATTCATACTTGCTTCGAAGAATCAAAACTGATAAAAAGGAGAACCATTATAGATCAAAGTGCTGAAAATTAAAATGAGATAAAATAAATAAAAAAACATGGAATTACTGACTGAGGAAGAAGGCGAAAAGCGGAGAGCGTGTCGCGGAATATGAGGGATTGAACATTCTTTGGAAGGTTGGCGTAAGCGCGTCTGAGGATGAGGGCCAACTCCTGGCAGGCTGAGGGGTAATCGTAAGGACGAGAGAGAGCATCAGCTAACCCTAATTGCTCGTATTTTTCCGCGGGCGACGCCCCTCCGTCGTCGAACAAGTCCATGGCCGCCTCAACCAAATGAGCGTTGACGTTACGATTTTTGTTTTTTTTTTTAATGGGGATTTATTTACACATATATCTTTATATATCTAATACTTAAATTTTAATTTTAGAAAAATTTTCATATACATACATACCAGATCAAACTTCTCTATTTACATATTTAACATCTAAACTCACTATTTTACACATTTAATACCTATAACATTTTAATACAACATTAATACCAATTTCTTATCTTCTCAAAGCTCGAATTGGTCTTTAACAACATGTGTCCTCCATTACTTGCAGAAAGTTTCATCGAGTATAAACCTTCTCCTACAACAGTGCTCCTCTCCAACAAGGTCGGAGTCGGACCTCCTCACAACTCATCTCCACACCTCCTCACAACTCATCTTCGCACCCCCTCACTGCTCTTTTAACTTCTATCATCTGTCGTTACGCCGTGAAAAGTTGGTGGTAAGTTTTGGAAACCCTCATTCCACATTCTCAATACTCCCGCACAAGTACTAGGCTAAGATGGGTAATAGTTTTTCCTAAAGCATTCCTAGCTTATTTAGATGCACATCAAGTGTTCGATCATTTTCTCTTATAGACTAAGTTAACATTCATTTCAAAGAAAATGGAATCTTAAGGAGGATGAATTGGAAACTCTTTTCAAAGAGATCATTGGGAATGGGATATATTCTTTCATGTTTATGGGATCTATGATTGTTCCTGGAGATGTGATCTTAATACAAAGTAATAATCTTTTTTTTGCAACTTAACTGTGGTTCGGATAACATGGGGTGTTGTCTTATTGCATATTTTGCTAGTGCTTACTTTTGTCCAGTGTGTGATTTGATTATATACTATATCAAATATCCCAGAAAATGGAAGCCTAAGTTTGTCATTGGACTTTAAGTTTCTCTTTTACCTTCGTTAAGAATTTTGTTGATTGGTTCACTTATTAGTCTATCCTGTTGAAAATTAGTAATACTTATGTGCCAACTATAGCCTCAACACTTAGCACTTGTTCTATACATGAAAAGATGCACTTTTATTTTTTAAAAATTAGTGATAATTAAAATATCCAGGAACTATGATTGCTCCTGGTGTTGATATCTTATGAAGTGGAAGCAGTTGTTCATAGTTTCCAAGAACAAAAATCTAAGTGTACTTTATTTGGTGCTATATATAATTTTTTTTATATGAATTGATTAAAGTCTTTTTTCAATAATATCAGGAATGAGCTCAAGTCAATCGTCAACAACATGGAATGTGCTCCAAACAATCAAGTGAGATGCAGGTGTAACTTACAATGTGTTTTATATACTACTCATAGAGGACCAAATACTAGAAAAAAAATTTATCGATGCCCTCGGAACATAACGCAAGATGATTGCGGTTTTTTCAATTGGGTAGATGAAGTTGAACCTTCAATGCATAATGTGATGCGTCTGTTAAGAGCTCATGATGAGATGGTTAGAATGAAATTCGAGCTCATATTAACTCTTATGAAAAATTTTGTTGTAGTTGTTGTTATTGTTTTACTGTACTCTTTATATGTTTATCGTAATATATGTGTGTGCTAAGAAGTGTTAATAAATGTTGTGGTTAACATCGATCATCGTAATATTATAGCCATTAATGTACCCTTGAATTTTAGTTATTATAATATTCAACTCTATCGATGTGTTTGAGTATCACTTTACGGCAGCTTAGTACTTGTAATTTTGTTATTATTATGTTGTATATGAATAAATTTTTATATATATTCAATTTTAATAGATATCGCTGAAAAACAACAACGATACAGAAAACTCAATTCTTCATTTGTGATTTCTCATTTTCTTTCTTTAGTTCATCCTAATTGGTGACAGAATTCTTGATGAAAACTCAATTGAGCTGTTATATGAGTTCCAGTTAACACTGGAAGTTGTTGGAGACTATCGATTATAAAGTTTGAATGGTAAAAAAATATTCATATGCTCTTTTGACTTGAATTGTTTGATTTGTAATTATGAAACTGTTAACTTGATTCATATATATCCTTCACAATGCTGATCTTCCCTTCACTGGTATGCAAAGTAGATATTTTCTTTTAGCTGGTTTGAATGTGTTTAGAACAGACTATGGGGAACCTTTCTTGCCGATATTGTTATCCAAAGTTTCGGCACAGACTATGCTCGATGAATGATAATAAACAGAGAACGTTGATAAACTACAGGTTATTGGATAACTTAATAGATATAGTTGCTCGACACTCTGTACAAGAGAATGCTTAATAAAACATTCAAAAGATCAAGTAGAGAAAAGAGATACTCGTTATTGCCAAAAACTTCTCTGATACTCGCAATCTTCTCTTGAATGGCCAAGACTCACTGACTTATCCTAGGGAAATTCGATACAATGACTTGGGCCCGCATGATGCCAATAATCTCCTAGAATATTTCAAGAAAACTCAAGAAGAAAATCTTGCATTTTTCTATGCCTCTAGTTATGTTTACTGGTGTCAACCATCACCTGCAGTCTTTGGATGTGCACTTCTTGTGGATGAATCAGAGTTCTCGTTTGTCTGGCTGTTGGAGCAGTGGGTTGTGTTGATGTTTTACCGTCCTCCTGTCTCATTGATTACCAACCTGAATTGGGCCATTACAGCTTCTGTTGCAAAGGTCTTGCCTGACACCAGACATTTCTTCTGTCGGAAGCACACCATAAGTACAATCCTTGTTGAACTGTTTGATTTATGCGCGACGCATCCGGTGTTCGAGGAGGAACTTACAAAGATGTTTGGCGACAAACCGAGGAGACGATGCTGCCAACAAAATGAGTAATCAGAAACCCAGAACCCCAAGTCTTTGAGTTGTAGTCCCAATTTCCCTGCAAAACCAGATTAAGAAATGATCAGATGACAATTTATACCAAGAATAGCAAGCTTTTCATGAACAATCATATACCTCAGTTGTAACAAACCTTGCTAAGCTTTTCATGAACAATCTATATTCTATCTCTGAGTAAATTGTACATCAGTAGGTTGACATAAAACTTGCTAAGCTTATTAATTCAACACAAGCAATTCGTCCTATATATCATATCATTGCAGAGAATACAATCATAATCTACAGATTTTTTTTTCTCATGAATTAATATTAGCCTGAACTTTATATAGCCAATAGTTTAGATGATCTCACAAACATTTTCACCCTAGTTTCAAAACATAGCTTTTGACTTTTTTAAACGTGAAGAAATTAGAAAATAGTGAACAGACTCCTAATTCGAGTTAATTGGAGTTTTCAGATATATAGGATCCATGTTGATAGCATCGATAATAACAAGATTTATATAAAATGAAAATGCCAGGAACATGCCATCTCTAACCTTTTGGCAATAACTAAATTTGACTGAACAAAATCCATTGGAAACTAGCAAGATTAATATGCTTCCACTGAAACTAAAAACCCCAACAAAATAATAAAAATAATATTCAATGACTGAGTAAACTATTGCATATTTCATAATACAAAAGTTATGTGACTTTGTCAAAATATCTCTAGTATCAAAAACTAAAAGTTGTCACATCGAAAATTTTAGTCAAAAATCTATCATTCTAAGTTTTGTTGTTCAAATTTCTTCCCTTCTAATTGATAACTTGGCACGGGTTCTACTATCAACAGCGGTGCTCATGGAGGTACACATACTTGTTTCTTCATCTACTTGATTTAACGGATTTTTGCATGTGGTTCTGTGGTGTCCCCATAGGCCACACCTATTACATTTATAGACATTTGGCATCTTTTGGCTTCTTTTTTTAATTCTTGAATCTATTCTTTTTTGGTCTCCCACGTGGTCTCAAAGTTTTGGGAGCCTGAATATAATATTCATTGTCCAATGTCTTCCATTGATCTTTCCCTAGAAGAGTTGTTATTGCTCCTTCGTATGCCATTCGGTACCTAATTAAAAAAATTTGTTTAACATACTAGAAACAAATAAGTACAAAAGAAGGATATTAAAGTCATACCTATTAACATGTAAATATCATCAACATATGTATGCCACAGAAGGTGCTCCTTACTCTCTACAATGACAACTGCATGAATACAAGGTAACCTAGTCATCTGTCATTGTCTACAACTGCAACTTTTATTTTCAATGTCTATTTCATGTCTATCACAACGCCCCTCTACCTCAACCCTTTGTGATGGTGATTGCCTGATGATAAAGTACTCATTTCGAGTTGTAATTTCTCGATGTACTCCTCATATGGGAACTAACTCACTTGCCATCTTGCAGAGTTGATTTTTCTCTCAGCTCTTTGTTCCATGATCATTCCTCTAATCATATCAACAAGATTTATGACTGGTCCAGGAATTGAAAGACTATGTCATATTGTTTGTATTATAACAATTCTTTATTTCAACTGAAAATGTACTCTTAGACCACTTACAAGGCAATGCATATAAGTATAAATAAATTTATGTGCTAATATTATATATTTCAGTAACTTTGGAACTAAACTCATGCTCACGCATTCGCGATGAACCCAACATTACGTACATATGTAGTCGTCAAGTTGGTTTAATTTGATGGACTTGAGAAGGTGATAACAAAATCGGGGCTCAATGCAATGCCGAAATTGAAGCGACCGATGACGAGCATTTTCGATGTCGTGTTGAGCGTCGAAATTGATCGAATATAAATATTGTAAAATCTAACGAACTCGATTAAGGTCTCGGCTATCGATATCGATGCACATATCGGTCGGAAGCTGCGGCGATAACCGAACCTCCGTTCGAAATTGATCGCGTCGTTAGCTTTAAAAAACGTCCTATAAAATGAGATTGTTTGCGTTTAATTGGTTAGTTTGCAAATGTCGAATAATGTCATGATAACGCAAATCGAAATTTGAAATGCCGGCGTCTCGAAATTAGTGAAATAACCTCCAATCGAGCGACTTCTCATTCATCTTCGAAGCGGTTAGAATATAAATATTGCGGCGACTTGATGATCGACAAATGTTCAAGCCGTCAACGCGTCTGAACGTATATCGAGATCAGAAGGCGTCGATGCGGACCAAACGACCTCCGTTCGCAAAATTGATCGCGTTATTAGCTTTGAAACGTTGAAATCTATCAAGTAAGACTGTTCGCACTCAATTTGGACAAGTCTGCACGAATGTCGAGCGGTCGAAAGCGGCGATGCGCATTTTGAGCTGAAATGAACTTTAATTCGACATCGACTTGAACGACGTCCGTCGGAAGCAATTTGTGCATGTTGATCGTCAGATAACCTAATCACGTCGGCATAAAATTTATATCAAACTTAATTAAACGTTTAAGAAATTAATTTAAAATTCTTATTTAATTTTAGGGGATTTACATACTTTCATATTTATATATCTGATACTTAAAGTTAGATATTTACTTATCTAATATTTTTTTATGCTTAAAAGTGTATTTTATTTTTAAAAAGTGAATAAAATGATATTTTTGATGTGATATTGAAGATTAGAGTATTATAAATATAAAAATTAAAGTTTAGGTGTTAGATATGTAAAAATAAAAGTTTGATTAGTTTGATTTTTCCCTCGACAGCAAGCTTGTTCGATTCTTAGAAATCGTTCCCTCTCGATTCCAAAAACCGCAAGCAGCAAAGAAAACCGCAAGGAAACTGCTCTCTTCGCTCTCTTCTTTTTCTGGCTCTTAACTGCAAGCAACGACGAGGATCAAAGGAGGAATGGCAGCGAACGAAATCCAAGAAAAAAATCCCTCTCTCTTCGGAGGCGGTGATGGAGCCAGCAGTGGTTAGCAGCAGCGGCAAAATAATCAAAGGCTATCCCAGGTTTGTGTTTGAGGATTATATGGAGGTTTATGCCAAGCAAAAGTTTATGGATAAGGAGCTCAGGTTTCCGGCTATGGGCATTAATTAATAATTGTTAGCATGCTGTCGAGTTCAACACTTTGCTCTCCTTAATTATAAAGATTAGTTGGCTTCATTTTCTCTAAGTGCAAAGCTGCAACCAGCGAGATCCCTCCCATTTCAAAACCTTTTCTTGCCTGCTAATCCCACATGAAATCTGAAATCGAAATTTCAATAAATTTGAAATCTGAAATCAGATTTCGGCAAGCCTGAAAATCTGGATTTAGATTCCGACAAACCTGAAAATCTGAGTTTTTCCCATGTCAATTACCTTCTTCTTTACAAAAACAAAAATCTAATCGGATATGCTTTCTCCAAATTTTCTTCGCCCCCTTTTCATTATCTTTCCAATTTAGCCTTGTCGAGAAGTGAAGAAAGGATTCTCTTTCGATTTTGTCGCATTCTTGCATAACGTCAATTTTCGCCATAAACCGGGGAAGAACACCGTCAAGAAGCGGGTTCTTCTTTCGATTCGTCGCGTCCTTTGCATTATCTTTTCAATCTTCGCATTCATAATGGGAAACAACCTAGAGGCGGGTTCTTTTCGGTTTTCGTATTCCACTTTAGAGCATTCGCTTGAAAAATAAGTCGAAACTTGTGGGATCTATGAATGTGGATATATATCGTGTTTGTGTTTCACAGTTTGAATGTCGTCGTCTCGAGTGCGATAGATGAAACAGTGGTGTCATGAAGACATTTCTTCGAAGGCGTAAGAAGCCCATCAGATTAGATGTAGCACAGGCAATATTCTTTGAAATTTTATCAATTTTAGACTTAGAAAAAGGAGGATGAATATATATTATTTGTCTTCAGTTTGGCTCGTCGTCAACAACCGATGAAATGAAAAACGTGGTGTTGCAAAACACCATTCGAAGAGGCGTCTGGAGTAAACCCTTCCACCTACGATCTCAGGGGATGATCAGAGAAGAAATTTAATTTAAAAAATTGACTTAAATTGAATGGAATTAAACATAAGTCAAACAAAGAATATATGATAAATATGAAGATAAATGTTAAATCAAAGAGAAATAGGGGCTTTAAAGAAAATTTTAGAAAGAATGAAACATATTTAAAATATAGGTAAAATTTAGGGTAATATTAAACTCACAATAATAGATTCTACATGAATTTAAGTAGATTCCTCAAAATTAAACATGAATTAGAATTTGGGAGGCTAATACTAAACTCATAATACTGCAATAAGTTTAAAATGATGAATCCAAATTGGGTTTAATAACTCTTATCTACAAAGATGATTCTTATCTTGTAATTAGCGTAAGTAGAATTTAAAAAAGCAACAATGAAATCGATAACTTATCAAAGTGATGTAAATTGAATATAATCAAGTTGGGAGAATTACAAAACACTGTAAACACAAGTAATATTTTAAACTACAATCTAAATCAAATATCTTGTATGTAATTCATGCTGGCAGATAGAAGGCGATCTTAAATCAAAATCTATAAAAAATCATGGGTTTCCTTTAATCAAAAATTAAATTCATTCTAATTATAATTTTAAAATCAATGAAATCATTAGTAGGTGAAATTTAAGTATAACATGCGTGTCTGGACGTTGAGATTTTAAGTGTTAATTTTAATATCGAAAAAGCTGCGTGGTAAAGTTGATTAAATGAATCAAAATCGTCATAATTGAAATAAAACTACATAAATTACTAATCAGCATAGAACCTACGTTGATTGCTTAAATTCAATACGAGGATGTTGGGTTCTTCCGATTTAGTCTTGGGATTGGTGCAGGTTAACAAAATCTAAAAACCTATAATAAAGGTTTCAAATGAGTGAAATATCGAAAAACTGATTTTGTCAGGTAATAGTAGGTATAATCCTCATTTAGCTAAACAAAGTTGGCGGGATCTAAAATTTCTATTAATCAATTTTTCAAATTAAGTAGATCAAACTACTCAAATGAAACTCAATCGCTAAAGCTTAAATCAAAACTCAATCTATCCACCTTTTGTTTGTCGAGGTGACAAATTAAGAAAACTCTAGCTAGAGTTAATGTCAAATCAGTGTTATGTTATATTACTCACCATTCTGTAAAGGCGTGACTGAAAGGCTACAATTTATGATCGGACAATGAAAATATTTTTTAAGGTTCTTCCACGGATGAGGATACAAACCCATGCTCATTAGAAACAGTCGATTGCTTCACAGTTCTTTTCCATATCACGAAATGAATGTTAGTGGATATAACTTCGTAGCCAAGACTTTCAAATAAGTTTTCTAGAAACCATTGCTTCGTTGCGACTTTTACCATTGCAAATCTTGGTAAATAACTCATTGTTGCCATCAGGAGTTTGCGGAGACACCTAAGTAGTTCGATTTTAAGTGACAAGCATCAAATCCTACTAGATATGCGCATCTGCTCAATCTTGCTTGAAGCACTTGGAATGACCAATCATCACTATCGTAAGTGTAAGTGATGCGAGAACTGGGATTTCTAGCAATAAGCTCAACCACAAGTGAAAGCACTAATTTATAATTATCATCGATTGACCCAAATGCAATGCTTCGAGCTTCTTCTCTAGATCGTCATAACTTCATGTATGGTAGTGATAACCCAAAAGTCAACTCCAAACTATTTTTGATATGTTCTAGAGGAATATTTGGTTGCTTCTTCACAATATCTTATATCTCTTGGGCAACCCAAGTTGAAGTTGCTAATCTAAACTTTCATTAGTACTGTGTAATAATAATATTTTTTAACCTCAAATGGTTGGCCATCAGCACAAAGTGATGCTCTAATTCTCCATGGACAATCTCTGTATGAGCAAGTAATTATAACATGATTTTTATCACTAACTTTGATTTTAATCCCAAAATTATTTATAATTGCAGTGGTTCGTAAGGCTTGCTTGAAAGTTGTTGAATCTTAAAAACATGCACCGATTGTTAAAGCTTTGGCATCATTAACTTCATCGAGTAGAGAGTTAGAAGCATCAATATTGTTGGGATATGAATGATAACACTCAAACATGTCACTATGAAAACAAACCTCTCTACCTTTTGACAATGTGTTACCTCAACCTTGATACTTGCAAAATACTCCTTAATCATTTGCAAAACTTCAACATCACTTTCAATAAGTCTATAGTCCTGTGGAGATGTCCCAAAAATATGATAGTATAACTTAAATCCATATCCTTGTAGCAATGGGCAAATTCCTTTCACATTCTCTTTAAGCACAATAAAATTAAGTAGGTCTTCCTCAAGCTAACTGTCCTTTGTTTTCCGCCTTTATATTTACTTCTATTTGTTTTCTTTATTTCAACCCAATGTTCATCAAATTTGAAGATTACATGTAGCCAATGACTCATATCTGCATTTAAATTAAAATTTAGCCATCTTCCTCGGTAGGGTAAGTAGAAAATAATTTCTTAGCATTAGATGTTAACAAATATCCAATATAATTAATAGAAAAAGCATTGTTTCTTGTTTTATGTAACTTTCAAGAATACAGAAAAAACACCGTTGCAGTTAAGTACTAAAAAAATTATAAAAAAAAATAAGATTAAAACCGCAATATATTGTTTATGTTTTCCACTTCCATTTTTTTTTTTATTATGCAAGCTCTACTACAGAATAAAACCGCAATACTCAAGTTGAATAAAACCGCAATATATCGCACCTTTGAGATAACGCTGAATGGGGTGCAGCGGTAGTTTGAAAATAAAGCTAAATATCGCAAGGAGAACAACTTTCAAGAATACAAAAAAAAACATCATTGTAGTTAATTACTAAAAAATTTATAAAAATGAAATAAAATTAAAACATATTTCAGATTAATAAATTTATATTTTTCTGAATAAAACTGCAATACATTGTTTCTGTTTTTCACTTCCTTTTTTTTTTTGTTATTAGTTTCTACTACAGAATAAAAGCGCAATACCCAAGTTGAATAAAACCACAATACATTGCACCTTTGAAATAACTCTGAATGGGGCGCAACGGTAGTTTGAAAACAAAGCTAAATATCGCAAGGAGAAGATCGACGATGGCTAAAGGGAAGACGCGGGAAAGCTCAATGAGCCTTACTATTATGGAGGAGAATTGCTTTTTGTTCTGAAAAAGAGTTCTGAGAGCTTTTGAGGGAAGACAGTTGCGAGGAGAAGCGCATGCTAATCAGAAAGAAACAAGCATTAGAGCTTTTGAGAAGACGGAAAGTGGTATTAATGTTGTATTAAAATATTTTAGGTGTTAAATTTGTAAAATAGTGAGTTTAGGTGTTAAATATGTAAATAGGAAAGTTTGATGTGGTATGTATGTAATTCCCCCTAATTCTTATACATTTATTTAGCATTAAAATTAAGATTTTTTATTCCTGTGTACAGATATCGTTATATATTTAATACTTAAATTTTAATTTTTAAAAGATTTATATATATACCATATAATTCTTATATATTTATATATCTAATAATTAAAATTATATATTTACTTATCTAATAATTTTCTATATTTAAAAAATAAATGATTGATTATATTTTTGATGTGGTATTACAAATTAGAATATTATATATCTATAAAATTAAAATTAAAATGTTTGATGTATCTTTAATTGATAGATAAGTCTATATTGACTCATGAGTACGAGCTAGAGCTTATATTTAATTTCTTATATTACATGAACTCAAGTGTAAACTTGGTTAAATTTGACTTGAGAGCTTATCAATTAAACCTAGATAACGTTAATTTTACTTTTATCAAATGTGAAAATTTAGAAAATTTTGATATCTACAAATGAAATCGAGCTCAACAATCAAATCATGCTTGCACTTTATAATTGAACTTGAGTATTTTAGTCAAATTTGAGCTTAACTTCTTTGACTTGAGTCAAGCTTGAGCTCGAGTTCAAGTTAATGAATAATTAAATGAGCTTAGCCTGATTAAATCAAAATTTGGCTCAACTAAAACGTTTACACCACTAATTATAGCATCTCATATAATATCTTATGTAATATTATTAATTTGCTTATATATGAATCAAGTTTGGTATCTAGCATTGATCCTTGATGCACAATAATTTATGCTAAGAAGCTTAATACATAGATAATCATTTAAAGACTAACTTCACCTCATATGGATATAGTACCCATGATAATAGTTTTTTACCTATTTAAGTTAAGATATCACACCTTAGCATAATAAAATGCCCAGTTAAAGAAGAATGCCTATCAAGAGGTGATTTGAAAGATGTTCGAGTAGTTTATACCCTAAGAGTTATAACTTAGTGGATTATATTGAGAATTGATAGAGCGACATATGCAAGAATACACCATAAAGTTTCAAATTACAAATGAATTTCACTTTTCCTCAACTATTGATCTAAGTGAAATGTGGATGGCAAGAAAAGATGAATGTTGATGTTGTAGACAATACAATGCTTAGTCATGAAAAGTGGAGTTAGTTTATCTCCAATACATATGGAAGGATATAATAATAGGTCATCCTCCAATTTAAACAAGTATGAAGACTTATTTACCCAATGGATATAATTCAAATAATAGATGATTAATAACATCATTAACACTAATAACTAGAAGAAATATGATCATTTAAGCATCAAGATGTTGTGATTCTATGTAAATCCCTTATTATTTGATGAGGCTTTGCGAAATATATATATTGGAGATAGCATAGAGACAAATATTTGAGAAGGAAGGGAAAAATACTTTTCTTATATGTGAAAATCAAAATGGACAAATTAAGTTCTATTGACAATTAATGAGTTTGAACACAACAAAATGAAAGTTTGAGGTTATTTTTAGCCATGCAAGAGAGAGAGAGAGAAAAGAGGACAACTATAAAATTATACTTCAATTTAATGTTGGTATCATATCTTTCTAGATCAATGATTACAAACCTTATTTACATAACAGAAAGTTTTAATGATTGAACACAAGATTTTAAAAAAAATAAATAAATCTATCCATATAAAGCATTTGATTCCTCAAATATTTGATGAAACCCATTTAAATGAAGATTAAATAAAACCCAATCACATCACAATCAAACTACATAATATTTGTTTGAATCAAATTATTTAATATGCATAAAACTACTATAATTTGACAAAATAAATAACAATAACAACAACATTGGTAATAAAACTGCATCACACACTCTCTCTAGCCAATAAAGCCATCTACTAAGCATTTCCCAAAAGCCATACAACTCTCTCTCTCTCTCCTCTCTCTCTCTCTCAAGACTCGATTTGCAATCTCTCTCCACACCTTCAAACCACTGGCAGCTCTCCAGAATTTGTGATAGTGACCTTCTTCTGCGGCCGATCTCCACGGTCGGTTTCCTGTGCCTCAATAAGCCTAATCAAATCCATGCCCTCCAGTACTTGCCCAAAGACAACATGCCTTCCATCCAGCCATCCAGTCTGCAAAATAACCCAAGGTTTTAATAGATTGTATTAAAATACAAACAAAATCAATTTCGTTCACGATGCAGCCAATCTTATACTTTTATCATTTCTACAAAGCACCTTTTCAAAGAAAACAATTTAAGTCAAACATCCTAATCCAAATTTGAATTATAATGTATTTTGAGATGAACTAAACTCCAAACAAAAATAATGAGAATAAAATTCTTCAATCAAACTTAAGTCTAAATACTCTAACTAAAAATTTCAGGCCTTCTTCAGAGAGCTTCATGTAACATAAAATTGATTTGTGCACAACTATTTAGAACAAAGACAAGTATATAAATACAAAAGAAATTTCAAATTAAAACATTATAATTGATTTTTGGTTATAAATTACTCATATAATCATGAATAAGATGTTCAAATTTACTAGCAAAAAGTTTCCCATAGAATCTCATAGCTATATCAAAGTCTATGAAAACAAAACTAAATTACTTTGCTCGTCACAATCATGGTGCTTTACCATAATTCATAAATAGTGATGGAATCAGGGAAGAGCTGAGGCGTTTCTAAACCTACCAAATTTGAGAAAGGTCATATACATCTATGTATAATGTAAAATTTTTACCGTTATAATCTCAACTCCAAAAAAAAAGGAGATAATTACTTGTGGTTTACATATATAGGTTAATACGAGTAAATAGTTGTATACTTGTTGTATATTAAGTACAAAGCTTTGTACTCTGATACTCCACATCTTGAGCTGCTGCAGTACACCTAATAATTTCTACTAAAGTTGAGGTAAGTCTTTTCCCCCTCTCTCACTTGAAATTATAGTTCTGCCGCTACCTCCAACCACATAGGGCAAGCTTTATTAATCCTCCATATCTATGTATTCCTGTTGACTATTATATTAGATATTAAAATTGTTATATGCAATTAAATTATATATTTGATCAACGCCTTTTCTTTACTCCAAAAGGTTTCCACAATGAAATCTTACTCCGCAAAAACTATTTAAGACATTAGATATCTTTAGTCATGCAAGATTAGAGTAGCTTCTCCTCCTTAGCACACTGGACAATATTTAGAAATATAAGACTGAAATATTTTACCTATATTCTATATGAAAATATAGCTAGAAACAATTAGCACACACGAAAAAAAAAGTAAACCAAGTCTTAATTTAATTTTGAAATACAGTTAAAATATCAATTCAAGGTAACTAAAGAAAAAGGATTGGTTAGCTGTTTACCTTGGCAGTGCATATGAAGAACTGGCTCCCATTTGTATTAGGTCCTGCATTTGCCATGCTTACAACTCCAGGTCCAACATGAGACACTAGAAAATAAGAACAAATAAAAATAAAATAAAGGAGTCATTAAAAAGAAACCACAAAATAAACCAAAAGTGATGACAACAGATAGATCTCAAATCAACTCACACTTGAAGTTCTCATCTTTGAAGGTACGACCATATATGCTTTTACCTCCAGTGCCCTGAAACATTTAACAAAAGATTCAAGCAATTTCAAGAAAAAGCCATTTTTAATATAATAATTACCACTATGTTGCTGACATTAGAGAAAATATTAAAAAGTACAAAAAAATTTGAAGACTCGCTACCATTATTAGCTTCAGGAACTATTTAAGTTAGCTTTATGAATCATAATTCTTTATTTGTTGTTATGATGTGTTGCATGAAATTCAAGTGTATTTTGTGCAAATTTCTATGTACAACTTTTATTTAAATTTAGTTTTAATCTTTAAGATTTTATCCTAATGTTTAAAAATGAATTTTAATGAAACTTGATATTTCTTCTAACCTACTTCAAGCAATTTGAAGAAAAAGCCTTCACTACTTCATAACCCCTTACAATGGAATTTTAATATTTAATAATTCCAACCTATATATGTGAAAATTTTAAGGGTTGTAATTTTATTGCCTCATGATAAATTATAATAATTAGACGAGATTTCTTGATCTTAGGTTGAGATTTCATTTTAAAAGGTACTGACTAATATATATATATATATATATATATATATATATATATATATTACACTGATCTCCCAAAAAATTTGCCTATTAAGTGCTTCAGGAATTTCCTATATTAGATTTGTTCAAAAATAGTGTACATAATACGGCTCCATATCGACAGAAAAGTATTTCACTGAATTTAAGGTCATTATAGCCCTCTTCATCATATATATGTTGGCATCTGATGTTGCATGCTGCTCCCGATGTTAAGCATTTTATCCTTGGGTGGTTCTCTAAGCTGTCACTAATAAGCATTGCCATTTTCGATTAGCTAAAATGTTATCTATTTGCACAGTTTTTCAACTGTCAAAATCTGAGAAGTTAGACCCCCCTAGAATCTAGCAAGCGGCAATAGAATCTTTATAAGATGACAATACTAGATTCAACCTAGATATGTTGGAGGTTTATGATCCAAATACCTCATTCTCTAAAGTTGCTCATATTGGTCATTACCAATTATCTGTCGGAGATGGAGAAGTCATTGGCTAAAGTTATTAAGTATATAGACCTCGACAAGTTCACCAGAGAACGAACTGCTCCTTTTAAGGTACAATTAATGATATTAATATGTTATTTTCTCTTAGCTGAATCAACAATAATTGTCCTTATAATCGAGTGTAGGCAACAAGAGAATGACAAATGACCATCTGCTAAGAGAGGAAGCAAGATAAACTCTTGCTCCCAAGTGTAGAAGTAGATCAACGATATGGTCTAAGTGTGAAAATAGAGCATCTTGCTCAAAGAGTTTGGCCACACTCAAAGAGTACAAGCCCAACGATAATTTATTGGCCAACTACGTAACAATCAAGCCCCCTCATGCCCAGAGTAAAGGACAATTATTCACTCTACTAGTCAACATTCATTCACTCTATCCTAGCACTTTTTAATTTGTTGCAAAAATATGTTAAAGTGTCGAAGAGTGTTATAGAAAGATTTAAAATTTTGGACGGGATAGAACCACAAATTTGTTTATAAATACCTCATATAACAATGCATTATCGACTTTTTATAGATCCTTTGGATCATTTGGCCTCTTAGAAACTTTAATCGCTATGGAGGAGATAGAAGAAAAAATCGTAGAGCTCAAGTTGTTCTAAGAGTGATATGAATCTTTATTCCCCAGTAATATCAAGCAAAAGCGAGAAAGAACTTGACTAACATGACTTCACAGAATTTTTTAGCCAAATTAACAAACATTATAATAACGGAAGACTTAGACATTTAAAGGAGGGGCTGGTAACATTATTCAAGAACATATTAATTATAGAATCATAGAAAGACAACATTCATATTGAGCCAATAACAATTTTCCAATCTTGAACGGAAAGGGGCGAAGGATAAGCGTTATCGGTGAAACCCGCTATTATAGAAGGCCTCGGAAGCATAATCAAGATACTTCAACAAAGCGACTTAATAAACATACTACAACAAGCAGATCAAGAAACAAGTCATCAAAAGCGGTCATTAGCATAGATAACAACCTCAACGGCGGTTAAAAGCATGGATCCAAGTAAACTCAGATCTAACCATAGGAGAGCGAGAAAAGTATAAATAGAGGTCGAGGTAGTGGAAGAAATCTCGGAAAAACTTATCTCCTTGATCTCCTCTGTCTATTTGTCTTCTTCTGGTTTTCCTCGAGGAACCTGCTTTCTCCTCATCCCAAGCAGCTAATTCCTCTTCTCGACGGCTCGAGCTCGAAACAAAACAACAGCAAAGTATAAGGTTAGTTTCTCTCGATTAATCCCAGGCCAAGAAGCGACCACGCAAACCACAGCAAAGGTTCGATCAAATATCCAAATCAAACCGCCGAAGCAACATCTAGAATCCATTAGAAGAATCAAGAACCGATCAAAGATCAAATCAAGGCGGTCGAAACCGGTTTAATCCACGGTTGGATCAATTCAAAGCACTCAATCCAAGTGATCGGATCCAAAAGACGCGAATCCAACGGATCGAAAGCACCGATAACTCTTCCCCATTATCGAACTCGGTCCAATACCACGAATCAACTCACAACGAGAACTCAGCTGGATGGAACAAATCAAGAAATTAGATTATCATTGGTGCTCCGTTACTGACACTCGAAAATGGCGAATGTAAAAATAAACACATCAAAATATTAGAAGAATGTGTTACATTAAACAAAAGAAAGAATGACTCGGTCACTATGGTATTTGAAATATCGAAGATTGGCTATAAAGCAATTTGGAAAACAACCTCAAATCCGGTATGTGATGCATCTCCTTGATCTGTAACAGACATACACACACCATACCTCTTAAAATAGATATGATTTAATGGAGAAGACCCAGAGGATGGCTTTAAAGCGATTTTTCGATTATAACTCCTCGGATCAATTTTAATATCCCTCAATATACATGGATGGACCCGCTTTGGTATATCGATGGATCTGAAATAAATTATTCTGGCCACAGTTAAAGAACAAATTATGGATTTGGCCCTTCCTCTACAGATTTAAGAGGAGAACTAGCGCTTCAACAAAGAAACCACAACATTTTTATAATGAATTTGAAGACCAAATTAAAAATTTACATTCCTGAATTCTGCTTTGAATCGAGCTGTAAATTAAAGAAGTAAGAGCTAATCTTATGACATTTTGATTAATGGAAGACAGTGTCTGAAACAGAAATGAAATAGCAGCCACTCAGAGTAAAGAAGTCTCAAAGTCTTTCCTTCTACCTGCCTCACAAATGCCACTCAACATCAACATAAACAATAATCAATTAATTTACTCAAATAGAAGAGAAAAAAAGAAGAATTGATTGTGATGAAAGTACCATAAAGGGCATATCTGTAAGTCGAGTTATTTTGCATTAATGGCATTCGATGATATGGCAACATCAAGCTGATAATCAAAACCAATGTAGAAGAAATATTAACATAAACCCAAAATATTCAATCCAGTTAAGACGGACATATAATTGTCTAATTATAGAATAATTAAATAGTTGAATAATTAAATTGAATTCGAGTATAATTCGAGATATACCAATTCTATAAAGCTGAATAGTCTGAAATAAGAAATGCCAGAATTATAAGCAAGATTGAACACGGAAACTTCCCAAATAAATAAATGGCTGAAAAAAGAAGAAGAGTCAATAATCTGTACATTACAAAGGTAATCTGAGAAGTTCCGGGAAAGGATTCTATAAAGTGAGAATCTTAAGATATGAATTCGGAATCAAAGAGCGGTCTTAATGGTGACCCGGGGAGTCGGTGTGAGGAGAGTAATGATATGAATCTTTATTCCAGTAATATCGAAGCAAAGAAAACGACTAAAAGGACTTCAACTTAACATGAAGGACTCCTTGAACGCTTTTTAGCCAAATTAACAAACATTATAATATGAAGACTTAGAACATTTAAAGGAGGGACTTACAATAACAACATTATTACATTGATATTAATTCAAATCTGATACAGTAAAAGACAACATTCATATTCTGAGCCAATATTAATAATTTTCCACAGTAACAGATCTTAAGGTAAGAAAGGATAGCATTATCGGTAAACCGCGCGATGGCATTAAGGCCTCGAAGCATAATCAAGATACTTCAACAAAAGCGACTTAATAAATATACTACAACAGAGCTGAGATCAAGAAACAAGTCATCAAGCGGAGCATCGATAACAGAATAACAACCTCAATGAGCGGTTAAAGAAGCGTGGATCCACTTAGTAAACTCAACAGATCTAACCATGCAGGAGAGTGAGAAAAAGTATAAATAGAGATCAAAAGCAGGTAGTAGTGAAGAAATCTCAAAAGAACTTATCTCCTTTCTCATCCCCGTCTTTCTGTTATCTTACAGGTTTTCCCTTCAGAAACCGCTCTTCTCCCCTCCATAAGCCTAATTCCTCTTTGGGCGTCTCGACGGCTCGAGCAGTCAAACAAAACAACACAAAGCAAAGTATAAGGTTAGTTTCTCAAACGATTAATCCGGCCAAGCGACACGCAAACCACAAGCAAAGGTTCGATCAAATATCCGGATCAAACCGCCGAGAAGCAACATCAGAATCCACTGCCATTAGAAGAATCAAGAACCGCGATCAAAGATCAAATCAAGGGCAAATCGAAATCGCTTTAATCGACGGTTGAGGATCAATTCAAGAAGCACTCCAAGTGATCGGCCAAGCAAAAGGCGTGAATCCAATGGATCGAGAAAGCACCGATAACTCTTCCCCATTATCGAACTCCGTTCCAATACTCAGCGAGTCAACTCACGATGATAACTCAAGTAAGCGGATCAGACATAAATCAAGAAATTAGATTCGTATCAAAGAGTAAGACCAGGCTTAGAGCTATTTTAAAAAAAGCTCATTTTCTTCTCTAACCAATTCATTGATTTTTATCTTGCCTTTAACTTTCCATTTTTATTGCTTTCACATAATTTTTACTCCGAAATTAGCATTGCTAACAAATTCAAATAAATTAATTAAATGTTAATCTCACATCTAAAACAAAGAGTTTTGAAAAGGCCACTCTATCCAAACCACCACACCAACATAAATTAGAAGAGAGGGCGCCGCCACCTCCCGTCCCCCACCCCAACTCATAGTTTTCATTTCCTACTTTAGTTTCGGCAAGTTATCTTCCAACAACAAAGTTGCACACCTTTGTACCCATTTAATTTTAGATAGGAATTTTGTTTTAAAAAATGTGGATGCACATGTACTTTTTTTTTTTTTTTTTGCTCTCCTTAAAGATAGATCGCATTTTGTTAGTGCTTAAGAGCATGATTTTGTATTTTTTTTTGTAACTTTTTGATATATTAAAGCAAATACATTTTTCAAGAAGAGAAGGGGAGTAAAATCACGAGATTTATAAGTAAACTAAAGATAAAGGGGAGATCATATTGAGATTCCAAAAATTGTCATAATGGGTAGAACTAGTAAAGAACGTAGTGCCTACAACTACCTTTAGAGAAAAAAAATCTAAGTTTAAAGTTCCTCAACTCCACATCAACATCAACAATAACATCACTACTCGGGACAACATTTCATTAAATGTAAGGTTAGTAGAGCTCTTTAAATCATTTATGATGATGTCAAACTTTGCATGATGTTCGTTATGCTAAAAGATGCTAACCTTATGTGGTCCTCTAAGCTATCACTAGAAAGCATCACTTCCTTCAATGTGTTCAAGTACATCTTTACTCAAAGTTTTAGCCCTTAGAAGCTAGAGCTATCGGATCCTCCTTAACATTTAGCAAGTGGAGGTTTAATCTCTATTAGATCACATAACTAAATATATAAAAATATGATAGAGGTTGATGATTCAACCCCTTGGTTTCAAAGTTACTTTAAATTAGGGGATGAAGAATAAAAGATTTAGGTTTGACATTGCCAATTATTCATCAAAGGCGACGGTGGAATTCTTGACCAAGGCTAATAAGTATATGAGTTGCAAGGATTTTACCAAGGACCAAAGCCCTCCTAAGCTACATTTAATCGTGTTGATATGTTATTCTCTCCTACGTTAACTTCAATAATTCCTTATAATTGAGTATAGTTAAAGGTGAACCAAAACTAACCACTAAAGTGAGAGTAGGGTAAATTCCTACCCACAAGAGTAAAAAAATATCAATAGATGGTATAAGTGCGGAAATCGGGGATCTTCATTAAAGAGTAGGACAATTCATAAACAAATCACTCAGCAACTAACCCCCCTCCATCCCGTCCCACCGTACCCTAAGAATAAGGTCAAAATTTAACGTAAGTGTTTTAACTATACCACTTCCATTATTCATGAAAGGGAACCAAGTGGGTCCAAGTGCAACAATTGAATCTTACTCCCTTAACGTGGAAATCATATTTTCCTCCCCAAAAATACAAAAAAAAAAGTGTTAAAGGGACCCAACTAGACAATGCATGACATCAAGCAAAGCATGTGCCTTCCTACTCTACATAGAGACAACAACATGAACACTTTTGTCTGAGTTGCTTCTTAAAGATGTAGAGCTATGACTACTTTTCAAAGCTTTTAACAAAGAGAAAAAAGTTAAGAGTTTTATAATTACTTAAATATTATAAGAGATAAGATGAGTTGCCTCATTAAAAATATTTTGTAAAAAAATTTGGGGAGTTTAAAACTTTATCATATATAAGAAGATAAAGTGGTATGAAAATGAATAAAATTATTAACATGTGCTTTAGAGCGACAAAAGTGATATGTTATAAGACACATAATAATTATAAAAAATACATAAAGCCCTGTAAAAAGTTAATAAGTGAAGCTAATAATAAGCAAAGCTAAAGCTATATGTTAGAAGAATTTATAGAATAAGGTAGCTATTAGAGATGAAGAAAATGATATATAAATAGCAAGACTAGGATATTAATGACTTAAAAAAAGTTAGATACATTAAAATGATAACTATAAGATTATAGCTAATGATGATGACATCCAAAAGGATAAATACTTTGATAAATTACTAAATGAGAATTTTAAGGAGAAAACTTCTTTTGAGACTACTTCAATGAATAGAATATGAAATATATTATTAATTGATTCAAAAAATACTTTAATGTGAACTTAACTCTAAAGAAAATGCATGAAAAAGAAACTTTGATTCAAATGATCCAAAAGGCTCTTCCGGCATTGGAAATACAATCTTTGCATAACAAGCTGAAGTGTATGAAAAATAAATAAATGATCCACAACATTTTTCATCTCCACCATGATGGGTCAGCCAAGCTTAAACAGAAGGAATTTTCAACGCAAATTAAGAAGAGGATATCAAATATTGAGAATAATGAAGGATTTAAAAGAAATTCTCATCCAATTCGAAATAGCGGAGCTAACCACTAAGTAAATTCTTATGAATATGGAGGATAATCCTCCAATTTGCAGGATTATAATATTGTTTAGATTTAATTTTAATTTATAATTTTTTTCTATAAAAAAAAATTATAAAGGTTATTTTCATTATGAAGATCAAGGAAATAATCCTACAAGCCCCTCCCCCTTCCTATGCATGTTTCTCTTATTTCTCCCTTACTCAAGCACCGCTCTCTCCACTGGAGGCGATCTCCTCCCATATCCACGCATTACAAAGAGGTAGGAAGATTTGATTCATTGCAAAGCAAGATGAAGAAAGATGAGAAGAACCACAAGAAAATAAAAAGAAAGGAAGAATCAAGAAGAGAAGGAAAAAGTTAAGAAAGCAATCCACAAACAAAAAAGAGCAAAGCTGCTACTTCAATCATTTGGCATCCGTTACGTTAATAAATTACATTGCATTGACTTATAAACCATAAAATTTCACAAGTCTAGTAATCTAAATAGTTATCTTAATATGACTAACTTCACCTTTATACATTTCATTCAGGGGTGAAGCTGCAATGGGGGCATTGAGTGCCCGTGCCCCCATTAGCCCGGCCACTAAATTGATTAATATTGTATGTATAAAATGTAAGGGCTAACAGGAAAGCTTGGCCGCCTCCCCGAACCTAGAACATGAGAACGCGAAAGACAAGGGTCGTGGATCAAGAGCTAGAACCCACAAGCTTACCATGTGTAATATCTTGATCATTTGTCGTTAGCCCATCACACTTTTCTAGTTTCTATTTTACAGCCATTATTATTCTCATGAACCCAATTGGCTAGAAATTATTTTTACAATATTTTATAATTTTTTAAGAAATCCATCACATTAAAGTAAATTTTATGTTACATGTTTATTTTTTAAGTTGAAAATTTGATTAAATTCGGTCAAATATCTTTATTAAAATATTATCTTTGACTAAATTTTGATTTAATTAATCTAACTAATATTAAAAATTAAATTTAAATTTAATCGATTCTAATAAAACAATTCTAACCATTAACATAATTTATTCCAACTCAATTTGTTAGCAGTCTAATAAAAAATATAAAGTATTGAATTAAAAATAATAGAGTGATATATCTATTCTTTTTTATAGGAATAATTCTAATTTTTATTTTTAATTAAAATATTATTTTATGATTTTTGATCATATAAAAGAAATAGAAGGATTGAAAAAACTAATAAAAAAATTTTAAAAATAATTGAATAATTTGTATTAATCTGTGGCCCCACCATAAATTTTTTTTGACTCTACCCCTGAGTACATCTAGGTTGGTTCAACATCACTGTTGTCTCTTTGCTCTTTCTATAAGAATATTCTTCAAAATGTCATCTAATAATATATCAACATAATATTTTCAACTTTTATTAATATCTTCAACTTCATCTTATTATCTTTATTCTTGGCTAAACTACTTGATGACAGAAGCCAAAAGATTTTCAAGAGTTCATGATTCCACATCACTATCTAAATCAAAGTCTTAGGATTTCATTTATATTTCTCAAACCTAAGCCACTTTATACAAGTCTTATTCTCTACGTTAGTACCTATAAAACAATATAATGCATTGAAAAACTATAACAAAAACTTACTGGCTTCTTATCTTCTTGCAAATATTTAAACTTCTTCTTTTATTTATATTCTTCAATTTATTTGGTTCCTTGTTGGTCTTTAAAAGCATGTCTCTTATGTAAAATAATTCTATGTGTATTCTCATTTCATCAACAATTATCTTTCTTCAATAAATTTTATTTTTATTCCTATAGGCTCTTCAGCATTCTTAACGCGATTAGAAATTACTATTATCTACAATCTTAACTTTCCCAGAAGTTGTGGATTGTTTAGTAATTTAACCTTTATTAAGGCATTGTTACCTCCAATTAAGTAAACTACACATACATTTTAAGTCAACAACCATTATTTTATGCCAAAATATTAAATTGGAATAAATTCTATAATAACTATAATGCTTAAGTGATTTGTAAGTAAAGATAAGAGAAATAGAAGAAGAGAGAGAGAGCGAGAGCGAGCGAGAGAGAGAGAGAGAGAGCTCACATTTCCCTTCTCAAAATCACCCCCTTGTATCATGAAATCCTTTATGACACGATGGAATATGGATCCCTTGTAACCAAAGCCTTTTTCTCCTGTTACAAAATAAATAAATAAATAAATACAATGAATGAATTCAACATTTTTCCAACATGAAATACATTATGTGAAGAGAATATGATAGCAATGCAAAGTGAATCCTAAAGATAACAATTAACAATCAACCTGTGCATAGAGCACGGAAGTTCTCTGCAGTTTGGGGTACATCATCACCAAAGAGCCCTATCACAATTCTCCCAATAGGATTCCCCTCAGAGCTACCAATGTTAATGTCAAAATATACCTTTTGGGTGACCTTCGCTTGCAATGGTGTTTCCTAAGATTCCATTAACATAATGCAATAATAATCAGTTAACATAAATAACCCAAAAGAAATGCCGTACCCTCATTGTTAAAGTACGACATTAAACTTATAGAAAATCTGAATATAACTCATTGTGGCAAATTGATGAATCAGTAAAACAAAGTTCATCTTAACAGTTTATACCTCGCATGTTATCGAAGATTTTTATTTAAACTTTAATGACCGTCTATCAAGGATATAAAGCATAGAGCATAATGGTTGGTATACATAAAAACTATAGGAGGTTTCACTTGATAAGTGAGCTCATATTAAATAATAAAAGAAGATTAGAAGCTTCACAACTTGATATAAGTTAATTTGTTAGGCGGGAGTTAAAAATCATTATAAGTAATCGATTAATTTGTTTGAGACAGAAACACTTGTATAGATTAACTTCTTTGTTCAAGGGAATTCATCAATAATGAATAATAAGATTGCAAACACGAATCATACATTTGATAATTGGAACATTAATTAAACTAATAATGAGTTCTTGATGAGAAATCCATTAAGTTAAATCAAATATTATGGTTAAGTTTTTAATGATTAGGTAACTAGTTAGTATTAAATTAGTAATAACAACACTGATTAGCAAGTTTAATTAAATATAAGTTTAGGTTTTTAGCAAGTTATAAGAGGATTAATTAATAGTACCAACCTTAACAAATAATTTAAACCAATTCTGATTGATTACAAAAAATAATGAATACCTTCATACATAATATATAATATATGATCACTTATAAAACTAACATATTTTAGCTCCCTTCTTTAAATTCTCACCCAAATATGGAATTCACAACAACATCTCAACTTATATTTTTCTCTTTTATTAGGCTCTTCATGGTTGATCATGACACGCACAAATAAACAAGATTAAGTTAAAAAAATGATCTAGATGTTAGTTTTGAGGTAAGAAAGATTATGGTGTTATGTGCATAAATATACCAAAAGTTAATAGGTTCATTAGAACAAATTAATGTTATAATAATTATAAAAATATCAACAAAATAAATTAATGGTTAATTACAATACAATTTTAGTTAATTTACGACAACAATTTTATTACGAAGAGTTAGGATGAAAGACAACATAAGATAACTTAAAAGTGGAACAACAACAACAACAAGCCTTAATCCCACTAGGTGGGGTCGGCTACATGAATCCTTCTCCATCAGTGTCCTATTATGTGTCAAATTCTCATTTAAATCAAGTATACTAAGATCATTTTGTATACATCTTAGCCAAGTCTTTTTAGGTCTACATCTAGCTTTCTTAACATAAGGCAAATCTAATGCATCTACTCTCCTAATCAGGTCATCTGACGGCCGACGCTTTATGTGGCCAAACCATCTAAGGCGACTCTCCCTAATCTTATCTATCACCTGGAGCTACTCCAACTTTTTCCTGAATATAATTCATTTTAAGTAAAGCTCATTTCTCATTTTCACAACATTCCCACCATAAAGTCATCAAGTCTTACCACCATCTTATAAAATTTTTCCAAGTTTAAGTGGAACTTTTCTATCACATAAAGCCGATGCATTCCTCTCCACTTCAACCATCCAACTTGAATTCTACTAATAACATCTCCATCTATTTCACCATCATTTTGAACAATAGAGCCTAAATATCTGAAACGCTCACTCTTATTAATGACTTGCAAATTGTGCAAAAAAATATTTGACATACTTTAACTTTTCCATGAAGTGAAAATTAATTTAACCAATCTTTAAAGGGTTGTTTGGTTGTAAAATTTCAAGATTAATCTTGTGTTTAATAGCTCCTCAGAGAAGTACGATTTAAAATATTTACATTGATTCTCATTGTGGCTCCCTTCTCATTCATTTAAATATTAAATCTTTGAAAATAAGTGTAGATAATTTATTAAGATTTAACCACATTTAACATCTATCATGCATGGCAATTTTATGGATTGAAAGCCTGTTGGATTTACTAAATCTATATTTACAAGGTTTACTAAATCCTCCTCATAGCCAAATTGACACTAAAAACAATCAGATTGCTAAGTTGCATCAAAATCAAGCTATGAAATAGCTCAATAACAGTATACACCATAGCCAGAACTGCACTCTAATCAGTTTGATCCCTCGAAGAGATGTTTACCCATTTGTCAAACCACTTGAAGGGGCTGTTTGTTATCCTATTTTAGGCAGGATTTAAGCTAGATTTAGCTAAACTCCTCCCAAAAGTAATTTTTGGGACTTTAACTCCTAATATTTTGATAAATCCCACTCTCAATCCCATCATTGGTTAAATCCATGCTTCGTTAAATCCCACAATGCACAAAGATTTAACAGATTCAAGGTTTTTTGCCATTACACTTTTTTAAGCCTAAAACAAGCAATCAAAGAGTTTAGCAGACTTTAGCAAGATTCAAGAGTTATCAACAGTTTTGAGTCTTAATCCCCTCAAAATTTACTGAATCTGAATGCACAGTATTTACTATATCCTACTTGTTTCCAAACAGGAAAATGGAACCAATGAAACGATAATAAAGCTCTTAAAAAACTATCCCATAAAGCGAGTAGAACAACTCCAAAAATTTAACATTCGTCGGGATCTCCGACCTGTAATACTGCTTTAGTCAGGGTGGTGAAGTGGCTTCTCCGGCGATAAGTGGAAGCGGTGAGTGCCAGGAGAGGCGGCGACAGGGCAGCCGCCGATGATAATTCCGTAGGAGTAATAGAACGCCTCCGGAAAGCTGCGAGGGACAAAACCCTCTGGATGTGGCGTCGATGGATGGCTGCCGACCCAACAGTCGCTGGTCGAACGCTTGAATGCTTGAAAAATAAAATAAATAAAGCGAGAAAACATCAGATTACTGTTAGCTAATAAGGAAGCTGCAAATACTAGAGGCGCGGGTGAGAATGGAGCGGGTTGGCAGAATAGGAGAACTGACGATGGTGGAGAAGTAAGCGGCCATTGAAAACTGATGAAACAAACGGCTTCGGCGAAGAAATGAGAGCTGGAGGAGGCCGCCACTCACGAAGATAATGCGCTCACTTCAATGTCACCTGAACTAAGGATTAAGATCAAATTTGTCCCACAACTATTGATAAGGGACTAATTTAATTCCTCACTAAATGTGAAGACCAATTTGATCTCCTGATTATTTGAGTAAGTACCAAATTGATCCTTCCATTTAAAATTTAAAGGACAACTATAAAGAATTACTGAATAGCACAAGGTATTTTCGGAATATAAATAAATAAAAAGAATGCTTTTATGACAAATCGATGATGAAATGTTTAACCCTACCTTCCTCATTTTCATTCACGCACGACAGTGGCGGCACCATGTATTACTCCAAGCGAGAGAGGAGAATGGTCTTCGGTTCGCACGGAGGCATTTCGGCGGAGGAATCTCGTGGTGGAGACGCGGCCGGAGAGTGTAGCTCGGGTGCGGCTATACCGATACCGAGAGCACGCCGCATTGTCGCATTATCGGTCATCACGCCGCATGGGCTAGAGTCGCATGTTAGAGTCTTCGTGTTAGTATCGGAGTATCGATGCGCGGCGAATCGGAGAGTTGACCGCGAGGCTATTCCACCGCAGAGGGAGGTTTTATCGAAGCTTCTATCGAGTCAACATATTGCGCGCGGAGGTCGCTCGGTAGCCGACGTCCGAAGAAGGATTTTGACCAAGGATATCTGGGATGCCCGTGGTATATGTAAAATGCCACTGAATAATATTATTTATAATTTAGGGTTAAGTTCATCTCATTTTATTTTGTAATTATCAACAGATCTGATTCCGAGAAATACAAGAACTAAAGAAATAATTGATCACGGGATTTTATCATCTACGTTATGGTATATTTGTTAATTTTATTTTTGTGATATATTTTCAAATTTATGTTGTAATTTGAGTGAAATTATTGATGCGCTTAATAGAAAAATAATCATGAAAATGAAAGAAGAAGTAATACTATTGCTGATGAAGACAATGAAGGTAGGATTGATTTGTTTGATATTTTAGAAGAACGTGAAAAACTTTATGGTAGTGATGCTTTGTTTGAAGATAACTCTTATCAGTTTATTGAGTTTAATGATAATTCTGATAAAGGAAAGCAGGCTATTAATGATGATGATGAGCACTTATATAAATTTGTTTAAGGAAGAGATGTGATGTGATCAGAATTCGGAGATAAATAACAGAATTGATAGATGAAGATAATATTGATAAGTATCACACTTTTAATCCAAGAGTTGATCTTGATAAGGTTAACTTTGAAGTTGAGATGTTATTCTATAGTAAAGAGGATTTTAAAGAAGTAGTAGAAAAGATATCAATTCATACAGAAAAGATAGTTAAATTTATCAAAAATGATAAAAAGAGATGTAGAGTGATTTGTAGAAGACCTAATTGTCTTTTTGTCGTACATATTTCAAGGCATGAGGGGAGTAACACATGACAAATTAGGTCATTTAAAGAACACACATGTACTTAGAATTACTACACTATAAAACTTTGACTTCAGCTTATCAAAGAAGAGATGAGTAAGATTAGGATCAATCCACATATTAAATGTAATATTTTTAGAAGAGAAGTGATTGTTGATTTAAAATTACTTGTTTCTAAAGTACAAGCTAAGAAGGCTCTAAAAAAGGCACATATGCTAGTTCATATGAAAGAAGAAGACCAATTTAATAAAATTTGGGATTATTGTTTGGAGATTGCAAATACCAATCTGGTCTACTATTATTGTACAGATAAGTGAAGATTTAGATTTGCATGGTCAAAAGACATTTGGTAAATTATATGTTTATTTTGCTGCTTGTAAGAAAGGTTTTCTGCAAGGATGCAGACCTATTATAGGTGTTGATGGTTGTTTTTTAAAGGGACAACAAGGGGGTCAACTTCTAACAGCTGTTACACTTGATGGGAACAATAGTATATTTCCAATTGCATGGGCAAACGTGGGGGCAGAGACTAAGAGTAGTTGGGAGTGATTTTTGCATTTGCTTGGAAGGGACTTAGGGATATTTAAAAATCAGGAGAAGTTTACATTCATTTCAGATAAGCAGAAAGGGTTGATTCCTGCTTTTGAACATGTACTACCAAATGTCACTAATAGATTTTGTGTTAGACATTTGCATCAAAATTTCAAACTTGTCGGATTCACAGGAATAGCTTTGAAGAAAGCATTATGGGCTGCAGCAAAGGCAACCACATTTAATCAATATACAAGTATGATGGAGGAGTTAAAAAAATTTGATGTGATAGCATTTAATTGGTTGAGAGAAAAACCACTTGGTGAGTGGAGCGGATCTCATTTTAGTTTTATCCTAAAATGTGACACTTTATTAAACAATATGTGTGAGCATTTTAATGCTTTTATCATTGATGCAAGATAATTGCCTATAATTTTTATGCTTGGAAGTATTAGAGTTATGGTGATGACTAGAATATTGGAGAATAAAGAGATGGGCTTTAAGTGGGTTGGAAAATTATGCCCAAGGATCGTGGAGGTCCTTGAGAAAAATATACGAGAAGCAGGAACATGCATTTGTGTCAAATCTGATGACATCCATTATGAGATTATCACTATGTATAGAGCATAATATGTAATAGATTTAGCATCAAAATCATGCAGCTGTAGAAGATAGGAGTTGACAGGAATACCATGTGTATATGTTTGTACTGTTATTCATACAATTATGGGAGAATGTGAAGATTATGCTGATCAATATTACTCTGAAGAAACTTACAAAAAAATCTATGAGTGCAATATCATGTCTTTAAATGACCCCGAAGAATGGCCTAGAAGTGATAAAATTCTACCATTACCTCCAACATATGAGAAGCTTAAACGGGGTAGGCCAACTATCAGGCGAAGAAAGGCTCCAGATGAAAAAATTGATAATTCTCAAAGGAAAAAAATGAGTAGATCTACAGTGAAGCTACATTGTAGTAGATGCAAGAAAAGTGGTCATAATAGCAACACATGCAACAATATGAGGACTTCACAGACAGTACAACAGGCAACAACATCTGTAAATGAAATGGTAAGTGATATAGTTATAAAGAATTTCATAAATTAGGATAATTTTATTTTTATAATGAAACATTTTCTTTTCAGGAGTGCGCACAAGTTGAAAGTAGAGAGGTGGGAGAATGTCCTCCAGAATCACATACACATGATTTCGTTGATGACTTGGTGAGCAATATATTGTATTTCAATTCATGATTTATCTAGTGCATCATAATTTTTTGTATAATATTTTTTCAGGGATACTCACAGGCGGAGCTAACATTTGATACATCCACTCAAGTTTTTACAACTAATACTTTGATGGTAAGTTTTTAATTCTAGTTTTTATAATGTTTAATTTACATTCATTTATTGATTTTTTTTGAATTATTTATTTTGTGGGTATATAGCTCAAAGAGAAAGAAGATTAATTGAATGGGATTTTGATAACTTTTTGTTTCCATTATTTGATGCTCTGATGTAATTCTATATCTGCACTAAATTGTAATGCTTGAATATTTTGTTGGGAATTAGAATTCTAGTTGTATTAGTCAGTATGTTATTTTATAAAGTTCTGAAAGAAATGCTCTGAAGCTTTTTCTTGATGAAAATATTATATTGGCTTGATGTGGTTATTGTTTAACTATATATATTTTTAATCTCTATATTAAAAAAAAGACTAAAATATTGCCATTTAATTTATCATATTTGTCATTTAACCTATTTTTATTTATTTATTAAAATATGAAAATGTGGCTTCAATTATTTGTCCTATTTCTAAAAAAAATCGTTCTTTCTAGCATTTGAAATTAATATTACTATATTTATTAGATTTTAAAATATATATTAATCTATTCTTCATCTCTTAAATTAATAAATATGATAAATTTAATTATGATAAAAAAATTATATGATCGTATTTATTGACATATACATAATAGAATAAAAAATTTTGTATGAAATCTAATAAAAAAAGTTTAAATTCTTTAATTACAAAAATAATGATTTAAATAAAAATACATAATTTTATGTCAAAAAATAATTTACTAAAAAATTTTCATTATGATAATTTAATCTTTTTGCATATAATTGTATCTGTAATACAAAAAATAAAAATTAATTTTAAAAGCTTTAAATTCCAAAAATACCTATAATTTTAACATTGCTAATTGTTATACCAAATGGAAGAACCAATTTGGTCCCCGCCAAATAGGGACCAAATCTTCACATTTAAGATGACTAAATCCCTCATCAATAATCGAGGGACCAATTTGGTCTTAAACCCAAATAGTCAGGGACCAATTTGCTTGAAAAATAAAATAAATAAAGCGACAAAACATCAGATTACTATTAGCTAATAAGGAAGGTGCAGGTACTAGAGGCAAATTATAGAGTGAAATGGAGGTTAATTTGGATGACCTTTTAAAGAGTTATGGTATATAGCTAAGTAACGAAATGATATTATTATGTTAATAAGATTATTAATAATGATGATGGTATTAATTAATATGATCTTATGTTTATTAAGATTATCAAGTAAATTATTAATAATTTAATATTTTTTTTAGTTTATATATTAGGCAATTGAATATGTTTTAAATATTTTGTCAATAAGGTTGTGCACTTATTTAGGTAGATATTGCTCATATATTTCAAGAGAATTGATCTATAGATTACGATAACAAAGTTAATCATTAACCACAATTTTATTTTATTTTCAAAATATAAATGTGTATTTTGATTTATGGTAGAATTCTAGTTTTGTAAATGATCAATGCTAATATTGTGATTGTCTAATTTATTTTTAAAAATCATTATTGATATGACACTTAAAATACTACTAGTCGAAGCACGAATCTTGATGCTAAAAGCAAGCTGATTCGAAGTTGAAATTGGTCGAGATCAAACACTTAAAATATCCTTGAAAATTTTGGAATATCAGTTAAATCTTTAAATAGTTCTTAAACATGCAGTGTTTATAGTCAAATCGAGCATCTCGACGAGCCGGATCTAACGATCTCATAATTTTGGCTTCATTTGAGCATTCAAATACTTAAAATACATCAAATGATCAAAAGAATCATTTTGAGCTGTCCAATGGAGAGGAGTGGTTCGGATTTTCCATGTATTTACAGAGACATTACTCCTTCAATCTATAAATAATCCCTTATTCTTCATATGAGGGGGGCCAAGCAAGAGAGAGGAGAGAGCTCTAAAGCTTGAAAATCCTACAAACATAATCGTGCCACCACTCTACGGTTGTCAACCATCGCCGCCAACCGCCGATCCTCGTGCCAATCTCCGTGGTCCATCATGACCACCTTCATCGCCGTATATTCCTATTCAGCATCATCTGCTACCACTAGCAACTGTTACAACTTGAATGTGACTATATGGCTATTATTGCCTAGTTTTGGGATTCATATTGTCAGCCCTTCTCATATATAATTATGTAATTCCGTTATCGGGAAAACTTGTACTCCAAAATAAATATATAGTGAAAGCTTTTTACTGGGCTAGGCCCTGTGTTTTTTTCTCTTTTTTCGAGGTTTTTCACATTAAAATTTCTGGAGTTTTTTTGTTCACTTTTTAAATACTTTTGTGTGTGCTGGATTTCACAACAGGGCTAAGACGTAAACTTTTACTCTAACCTGGTTTTCTAGACGCAACTGCCATCAAGAAATCGATTTCCATTATTTCATCTTATATGACACCAAGTTTACCAACAAGATCAAAACCATCATCGTGGAGCATTTCAAGCTTTTAAAGAGCGTTTAAGAATGAAGATTCATCAAACTTCGCTCCTGATTTTGTCGGAAACTAGGAGAAACTCTTAATCTCAAAAGATTATTCAAATCAATATTTTGGATATCTAATTGATTATCAGTTAGAGAAGCAAGTTAGCAATACCAATAAAAAATACCAAGGTTAAGGAGCAGCTTTGGTTACAATCAAAAACGGATGTTTTGATTCGACCTCTTCCATACATGTTAACGTCATCAAGTAATACTTTGACAAATAACCTCGGATTGGCCAAAAATCTTCAGCGGATTCAATTCGATCTCTTCCATACAGGTTAACGTCATTGAGTAAAAACTCTGACAAACAACCTCAGATAGATCAAAACTTTGCACCTACTCCATGCAAGTTAACGTCATCGAGCAAAGACTCTGACAAACAATCTCAGATATGTCAAAAAATCCTCAGTGGATTCAATTCGACCTCTTCCATACAGGTTAACGTCATCGAGCAAAGACTCTGACAAACAACCTATGATAGGTCAAAAGGTCATTGGTGGACTTCCCACCACCTTTTTCATACAGGTTAACGTCATCGAGTAACACTCTAACAAACAACCTCGGATAAGTCAAAAATCCGGATTCAATTCGACCTCTTCCATACGGGTTAACGCATAACAAATAACCTCCTCGAATAGTCTCGCCAGATTCGCTCAACCTCTTCCACACAGCGTTAATGCAATACCGACAAACAACCTCGAGGTCAAAATCGCCAGATTCAATTCAACCTATTCCACACAGGTTAACGTCATCGAGCAAAGACTTTGACAAACAACCTAAGATAGGTCAAAAGGTCCTTGGTGGACTTCTCACGACCTTTTCCATACGTTAACGCCATCGTAACAAATAAACAACCTCGATAGTCAAAATCCTAGCGGATTTAATTCAACCTCTTCCATACGTTAACGCCACGGGTAACACCCTGACAAACAACCTCAGATAGGACAAAATTTCTCAACGGATTCAATTTGACCTCTTCCACACACGTTAACGTCATCGGGTTACACCTTGACAAACAACCTCGGATAGGTCAAAAATTTTCAGCGGATTCAATTCAATCTATTCCACAGTTAACGCTATCGAGCAAAGACTCGACAAACAACCTAGATAAGTCAAAAGGTCCTTGGTGGACTTCCCAGACCTTTTCATGTGTTAATGTCATCGAGTAACACTCGACAAACAATCTTGATAGGTCAAAAAATTTTAGCGATTCGACCTCTTCCATACGTTCATCTGTAATACCGACAAACAACTTCGGATGAGTCAAAAATCCTCAGCGGATTCAATTCAACCCCTTTCACACAGGTTAACGTCATCGAATAACACTATGACAAACAACCTCGGATAGGTCAAAAAAACTCAGCAGATTCAATTCAACCTCTTCAACACAGGTTAACGTCATCGAGTAAAGACTCTGACAAACAACCTAAGATAGGTCAAAAGGTCCTTGGTGGATATCCCACGACCTTTCCACAGTTAACGCCATCGTAACACTCGACAAACAACCTCGGATGGGTCAAAATCCTCAGCGGATTCAATTCAACCTCTTCCACGCAAGTTAACGTCATCGGGTAACACTATGACAAACAACCTCGGATAGGTCAAAAATCATCACCGCTGCCGACCATTGCCGACCATCTCCGCCGATTACCACCATCGTTCTGCTTCCTCGCTTCGACGCCGCGCATTGTCTGCATTATCATGTTGTCGTTGTCGACCATCCGCTCGCTGCTAACCACTGCTGCCGGCTATCTCGCTGATTACTGACGCGCCACTGCCGATTACTTCGCTGTATACCACTTATTTAATTATAACTGAATTATCGGCCATCTCAGGTCATATCATTGCTACTGGCTATCTCTGGTTGACTGACGCGCTTTCACTGTTGACCATTGCTGCCGGTTGGCACCCTATCGACCGCTTAAACGCTGCTTGACACTGCTGGATTTACTAACCATCATTGCTGACTATCGCTGCCATCTCGCCGGACCAATCATCGCTCTATCTACCAATCTCAGGTTGCCGCGCATTATTGACTACTGCCGCAATTGTTACCGCTGATTACTTTGCTGCCGCTAACCACTATCGGCTGGTACCGCCACCTTATCGCCGCATCCGCTGGTCACCACCATATCATCGCGGCCATCTCGCAGGCACGCCAATATCGCATTGTCGACCATTCTGCCGGGCCGCCAACCATCATTTACACCGCCGCCAACCATCGCGTAATTTCGGTTGCCCACCATCATCGCCAATTATCTCCGCCATCACCACCATCGCCGCTGTCATCCCCGCCGACATCGACGCCGACCGCACGCCATCATCACCGTTGCCGCTTATCAGCTGATAATCACCTCCAAACTCCCAACGGGAAGTTAGCCTCATTCGAGGAAAAAGACTCAGATGAACTACGGGCCTTGATCACCTCCAAGCCCGGTCGGTCCGACAATGACAATTAATACCTCTTTCATGGGAGAACTGGAGCCTCGTCGTACGAACTATGGGCCTTGATCGCCTCCAAACCCAGTTGGTCTGACAAGTGCAGTTGACGCCTCTTTCGAGGGAGAACCGGAGCCTCACCGTATGAACTACGGGTCTTGATCGCCTCCAAACTCGGTTGGTCCGACAAGGGCAATTAACGCCTCTTTCGAGAAAGAGTGTGCCTTCTCACTTGGCCCTAAGGGATTTTTATAGACCCCTATAGAGGCAAAAATGTCAAAAACTGTCAAAAAATCGCAAAAAAATGCTTAAAACCACCCAAAACGGGCAAAAGACAAAACCCTCATGGCCCGCCACAGGCTGCGTTGTTCCGCTCCACGCTGACCAGCTGCTCAGCCGTGATCCGCTGATGCGGATCAGAACCACGCGACCGCGACGCCACCGTTTCACCGCTCCTCAGCCCCATTAAGCCGCTGCTCGGGCGACCCGAACCTCGCCCGCCATGGAGTGCGCCGACGCCTGGGGACCGAAATGCCCAGAATCGCCGAATGGGTTCATAACTCCAAAATCTTGTGCCCACATGTACCCGCACACATCTGTGGCCCTACACCCGCTTCCGTGATCATAATCTTGTGCTTCCATGAATATTTGTTCTCTCAAAATGTATGGTTAATTGACCCACAAATTTCATTGAAGAATTTATTATTTTCAAGTATTCGACATATATATTTTTGGATGATTGAGATAATATGATCCAAAAATAAGGGGACAACTGATATGCCACTTAAAATACTACTAGTCGAAGCGCGAATCTTGATGCTAAAAGCAAGCTGATCCGAAGTTGAAACTAGTCGAGATCAAACACTTAAAATATCCTTGGAAACTTTGGGATATTAGTTAAATCCCTAAATAGCTCTCAAACATGGAGTATTTATATAAATCGAAGGCCTCGAGCGATCTAACTAGTCTAAGATCTCAAGACTTTGATTTGAGCACTCAAATACTTAAAATACATCAAATAATCAAAGAAATTATTTTGAGCCGTCCGATGGAGAGGAGTGGTTCGGATTTTTCATGTATTGACAGAGACGCCACTCCTCCAATCTATAAATAATCCCTCATTCTTCATATGAGGGGGGCCAAGCAAGAGAGAGAGAGCTCTAAAGCTTGAAAATCCTCCAAACACAATCATGCCACCACTCGACGGTTGTCAACCACCGCCGCCAGCTGTCGCTGATCCTCGCCGCCGTCAATCTCCATTAGTCTCCATCATGACAACCTTCATCGTCAGTGGTTGTTCCCCACTATTCACCATCATCTGCTACCACTAGCAACTGTTACAACTTGAATGTGACTATATGACTCTTATTGTCTGATTTTGAGATTCTCATTGTTAGCCCTTCTCATATACAATTATGTAATCCCGTTATCGGGAAAACTTGTACTCCAAAATAAATATATATTTTATCTAGCCCCTGATTTTTCCCTCTTTTTGAGGTTTTTCACGTTAAAATTTCTGGAGTTTTCTTGTTCACTTTTTAAATACTTGTGTGTGTGCTGGATTTCGCAATAAGGCTAAGACGTAAACTTTTACTCTACCGCAACTGATTTTCTAGCACGCAACAATTATGATTAAAACTCATAAATATCATGCTTATATATTCAAATCATTAAAGTTAAGTTAGTAATTTATGATTTACGTACTACATTTTTCTTACCCATGAACATCAAATGTGCTTGTAGTGTATAGGGTTCTTGTAGATATAGTGTTGAATTTGGATAAATCCCCTGAAGGATTGGGGACACGAGACTTATTTGAATCACACCATGCCACTTGACTTTTTTTAAGAAAGATTTGGATGAATTAAATCAAAAGCGTGTGAAAAAGATATAGTAAATATATAGAGAGAGAATCTTAAATAGCTCCACAAAATTGATTATTGAAAGGCCATCATTGTCTTATCTTTCTCAAAATATAACCATGGGGCAAGCAATACAAATTGCATTGAATTGGGCCATGGAATCATAACATCATCGTTCCTTTTCTCTACCTTGACCTTATCATTCTCCTTTCCTTCATAGGTGAAGAAAAGGGTGCCTTAACTTGTAGTTCTAATGAATGCGGTCATATATTAAACTAACTAAAGTTTAATGCATATTGATGTCTTCAAAGTAACTATATATATATCTTAAAAAAATGATGTCATCAAGACTACAATTTAATAGGTGGTTATAGGGATAAAATTTGACACAAGTGCATAAATATTTCATACAATAATGAAGAATTGATGACACCATCACGTACTCATGAATCATAATATCTCAAGGATATTCATACATGAGGTATAATGATGTGGAGCATTGTGTAGTCTTTATCTCACTATATTACGGCGATGAAGTAGCAAAGATCAAGGATTTTTATCTGGTATCACTAAAACAAATTAAAATCAAGCTTCAAATGACTAGAGAAAAAATAATTTAAGATTTTTTCATTCATCAAATTAGTCGATGCATTAGATTCATAGAGAGTGTGGTTAGGTTATGGTTGGATTATTAATATCAATGGAGATACACAACCGATAATATTCTCTATGATTCATAGAAGTGAATCCCAATCTAAGAAGGCAATACTAAGAACTTCTTTTTGATAATGCAGTTATTTTATATACTTCATTTGTAAAGTATTTTTGATAAATGTCTTATCAGAGACTATGATTTTCATCAACTCACACAACATCATGAGAGCATTATAAGTGATAAGGATGGTGATGTAATTAGGCCAATAGAGTAAAGACAAAATGTAATTGTCTATGATAAAAGTAAAAATTAAAATAACCTTCACTTTCTCAACTACAAGACCTGACTCACTTAACCTCACCAAGTGGAGAGTTAAACAACATATACACCAAACTTTCATTGGGAAAGAAAATAATTCTAAATTTTATTTAAAGAGATGATAATTACAAAGATAAAATAAATGATTATATTCTTGATTTCCATTACTTACTACTTATTACTACCAAATAATGCTTTATTTATCAATATTCATTCTTTTAAGAAAAAAATTATGTTATGCATCTTTCATCTTAGGAGCGTTAAACAATTCTCAAAAAAGCAATTCTATAAATAATCATCATATTTAATTAGGTGTATTTACATACATAGCACACAATTCTTATATATTTATGTGTATAAATGCTACAATTTTATATTTATTTAAATAGCATCTAAAATTTTATTATTATATTAAAAATATCACCATTATTATTTTTTATAAATGAAACACACCTTTTTTTTGTTTTGAAAAAAAGAGCAGTTTTGTAAATATCAATTTTTAGATGTTAGATATATAAATGCATATGAATTAGTGCTATGCATGTAAATATTTTCTTTAATTATTATAACTATTTTAATTATATTCAATTATTGTTGGAGTGCATTCCGTATTATAATATGATTTTGGAACATATTTGAATCTTTTTTGAATCATATTTAAAATAAGTTAGGACTATATTTGAACCTTATTTAAATATAATTATGATAAAATATTTTAAAAAAAATTAAAATTTTCTCAAATATAGTTTCAAATCTTGGTCAAATTAATACCAGTCTCAACAAATCTTAATTAATTACTTTATTATCAAAGTTATTTAACAATTAAATATAATAAAAAAATAAAAACAAAGAAGAATAAATAAGTTATTTTGATTCAAAATGAATTTTTAGTTATGTTATAACAATGATATAATTAAGAGAATATTTTTTCAATTATTTTTATTTAAGATTATAAATTTTTTTTTCTGAATAAATCTATTGAGATTTTATTATTATACAACACAAAAGTCTAATTTCTAAAATAAATTAAAATTTTATTTTATATTATATCTAAAATGCTTATCCCAACCAAAAAGCTCTCCACCCGTTCACATTAGCCCAAGAAAGAATAAATGCGAACTTTCTTCTCTCCTTCGCTAAAGCCACCCTAAGACCGTCTTCGTACTACTTTCCATGTTTCACATCCTTCTCTTCCTTCGTTCTCTGAGCCAGAAGCTCGGGGGAAGGAAGCAAAACCTAACCCTAACTCTAATCTTTAACCTTCTCACACATCACCGCTTGGTCTTGAAGCCTCAGTACGATGGCCATCCGTGCCACCCTTTCTTATTCGAGCTACCTTTCTCAGTATCTCGCCGCCTCAGCTTGTCCCCGATGCTGCAACTTTCTCCATGCGAACGAGTCCGGTTGCCGCCCACTGGTCTTCTTGGCAAACCAGCTATCTGATAATGAGTTGTCTGGATTTGGCGAAAAGTCTTCGGCGAAGGATAGTGCATGGAGTCATGCTTCCAGGTTTTCATCGCGCATCTCATCCTCGATTGGAGGTTCCAGGACGGCGAATCAACCATCCGCTGCTCAGAAGTTGTTTAAGGCTGTGGCTGGCGCCATGGATACTTCAAAGTTGTCCTTTTTTTCCTGCAATGGAGCTGAGAAAGCTCCTGTTTCTAGTGCTGAGGGATTGTCGAAGCCTCCTGTTGCAGCGGCAGCTTCTTCATTGGTCTCCATCAAGTCTTCTACAAAATCTCCAGCTTCCAGTGCAAAGGGGATGTCCAAGCTTCCAGCTGGTGTTTTTGCCTCTGAGCTATCACTCTTCCCTGATAAATCTTCTTCAAAGCTTACAGCTTCTGCTGCTGGTGAACTACTGAAGACTTCTGATGCAGCTTTGGATGTATCTAGCTCCTTTGTCTTTTCCAGGGATAGTCACAATGACAAGGTGCCCAGTGGGATCAGCCCTTTTGTTAGATTTCTCTCTGCATTAGGAACTTGTTCAGAACCGAATCCTAATTTAGGGGTGTTTGGCTTGTCGGCTTCCATGAGTGTAGGATTCTATCCTTCGTCACTTTTCCCCTTCTTACGGGCAAGCAAGTGGCTCCCGTTTAGTGATTTCTTTCCAGGTTCAACCAAAAGCGATCCTCCGGACAAAGGCAGAACGATTACTGTGGACTTGAATCAAGAATATCCCAAGTGTCCTGGAGCTGTCGCTAGTATGAAGAATGAGGTTGCAAAACCTGAAACAAAGGTTTCAGCTGATGGTACCTTGACGAACTGTCCTCCTGTCTTGAAGTTAGGCACGATGGGTGTGTTTGACAACAATGGAATTAATGATGTACCTGAATTCCATACTCAGTCCTGCGAGAAGAACTGGTGGTTCTCGCGGTGGATGAGCTCTTGCTCCAGTGATGCGAAGATTGTCTTTGCTGCGGTTATTGTTTATTTGCTGTCGGGTTCTCGTTTGGCTGAGCCGAGAGGAATTCCTAGTAGATCTATGTATCCAACATTTGATATTGGAGACCGCATCTTAGCGGAAAAGGTGAAATATGATAAGCCATGATCTATCTTTTTCCATCTTATTGTATAGCGATTTATACTCTTAGTTTTTGTTAAATTTTGACATCACTCTAATTATTTATTAGAATTAAATGATAAATTGACACTTAATAAAATACTGTGGTGTAAACTATAAAAGGATTCATCAGCTGACCACACGTAGTGGGATAAAGGCATGTTGTTGTTATTGTTGATGCTTTCCTTTCTTAGGAGGAAAGTGATCATTTTAGTTCTTATAGGCTCAAGACTTGGTGATTAAGACAACATTGCATCTTAGAAGTACATGACATGAGGATATTATTGATGTTTTATGGTAAATTTAATAAAATTAAAATTAAGCCAACAATACAAAAAAAAATGTTGGTAGTTAAGGTGAGGAAGGTGAAAATAAAAATGCTAAGGATCTTAAAAAGGATAGATTAAATGATTAAATTTGTTGAAGAGAATGTAATTAAAAATAAACTTATGTGGTATGCACATGTACAACAAAAGATAGAAAATATGCCATTAAATAAGTAAACAAAAGTAGTATAAATTGTTGAAAATGATTTTTTAAGATTAAGTTTAGCATTCGAGATAATCATTATTATAAATGAATGGAAAATGATGATTAATAAAGTCAATCCTAAATAATAGAGATGGGGTTAATGATGTTGGTGATCAAGCAAGAAAATAAGAATAATGGGATGATATATAATAACCCACTCTAAAGTGTAGATTTATTTATGCAATTCGTTAAGAAAAACTTCAAAATGCAATCTGAATATCATTAAAAACCCAATTATTTATTTCCAAGATGTTCAAAACATCTATGCTTTTTAAACATGATTATTTTGACAAACAATTAGAGAAATTAATTGAGAAAGTTTGATACTTTTTATTGATTATCAAATTATTTTACATGTTCTAAATGCCACTAGGGTTAATGATGTTAAAAGTGATTGATGATTTTGATCTCATATTTAAAGATAATGAAAACAAAATCTAAACGAGAGGTGAATGATGACTCTATTTCGAGGAGGGAAAAAAGTTTAGCTTGGATTCCAATTTATACTTACATAGCAATGATTTTTGTGTTAAGAGAATATTACGGCTCCGAAAATTCACCAACCTCTCGACAATATTGAATTGAAGGGAGTGATTTAAAGTGTCGTGTAATTTCCAGAAGGTTAGATAAGACACTATCCAGTGTTCTCATTTGGTGAAGACTTTAGATTCTGCCAAGTTTCCATGGCGCAAGCTATAGTTACTATCTCAATTGAGAGAACTTTCAATTAAGTTAGATCGCTAAACGTGTAAATAGCGAAGTAGACGCTGAGTTTTAAATTTAAAATTATGAAATTCATCATTTAAGCTTAAACCGGATGGAGAGAATGATGACGATCTAGATCTCTCTCATGATTCCGTCATCCCGCATTTGGTCCATAGTCTACTACTTAGCGAGGAGTAATCAACCCGATCAAGGATCCGATTAAGAACATTACGTTGTGCCCAAGAAATTCTTGTAGACTGGGTGGTGTTTAAGGAGACAGCTTTTAAGTCTACCTTACGAGGAGGATGTTGTTATCAAGTATACCATGAAATACAACGGCATGGAGAGAGCTACGAGCTACTGTGATCATATGATCTCACGCCAAACCACGATCGAGGACTCAGTGAATCGTTTATTTCAGTTTGACCTACCAGTACGCAGCGAGGACACGCGCCACGTCCTTGGCAAGATTGAGCATGTAACATTTGATTTGATTACCCTTTCATGCTGAAGTTTTAATTTTCACCCCACAAACAATTGCGGAAGGTGAATACATTGAGTTTGCTTTAAACTTTTAGTGATTAGATTTCATTTGAGCAATTTTTTAGAGATTGGTATTTAATTTGGGTTAATTTGGTTAATTTGAATATGTTTAAGAGCTTTAGATCGCCAACTCGCTTAACCGCTAACAAATTATATTCGAATTAGTTTCTCAAATATTTTCTTGATTTGAACTTTTATAATAGATTTTAAGTTTTGTTAGCACCCAATTCTAAGACTAAACCGGTAAAGAACTCACGCAAGATCCTCAAACACTTGAATTTAAGATTCAAGATAGTGTCGCAATGGTCTATTTAAGACTTTATGTAATGTTTATTTTGAATTAAGATTGATTTGATTTTCATTTAATTTCAATTTACCTCGCATTCTTTCATTAAAATTCGACTTAAAATCTCTCGTCGACGCAGTGGTTATCTTAGCTAATTTCACATAATTAGTGATTTCGTTGATTTTGAAAATTATAATTTAGAATGAGGTTCTTTAATTTTTGTATTGAAGTAAAACTTCTTCATTTGTGCAATATTTAGTTTAGGTCGCCTTACCGCTTGTATAAATTGTAGATCAGATATTTGAATTTATAGATTCAAAAGACAATTTAATTTGTTGTTTTAAAAGAAGATTTAGCCCTCAGAATTACTTATGTGAATCAATAGAGTATAATATCTAAATTGATTTCTCCTTTTTTTGAAGGTCCCTCATTTGACTTATTTCTTATTTTTATGGATAAGATTATGAGTTTCTGTATATTTTTATGAAACATCCCTTAGATATTTCAAGCTTACTAGTAGGTTGACCTATATTATAAATATAGATATATTTTCTCTATTCAATTCAACCTTCAAATACATAGGATCCCTCAATGCAAATGTTTGTTTTTAATTAGGTATTAAAGCTAAAACTTCGAATATCAAAATTTTAAGTGCTTGCATTGAATCTAGTTATGTTATAACGCACGTAGGAGACTTATTCAAATTTTCCTACATTCATTTTCCCCCCTCTTTTTTTATTCAAACTTTCCTACATTCATTTCCCCTCCTTTTTTTTTTATTCAAACTTTCCTATATTCATTTGTCCCCTTTTTTTTTTTTTTTGAAAGTGGGTCCTTCACTATCCCTTCTAATTTCTATAAATAAGGCCAAGAGGGAGTCTTACATTCCATTCCATTTGTTTTTAGGGTTGGAGTTGGAGTACTTGAAAGTGAGCGGTTAAAAATTTTAGTAGACTTTTAACTCTGCTTAGATAAATTTCGTAAGTGCTTTTCACCTCTCTTTGTTGTTTTATTTTTGTGTTCGTTGTATATTATTTTTGCTCCCCCTTTTTTGTTTGGAGTTTTTAATTTGAATTTTAGTTTTAGGTTTCATTGCTCGACATTCTTAAGCCAATTCCTTTACTTTTCGTTTTTTTTCTAAGTCACAAGATTTTGATGAAATTTCACAAAGATTTGGCTGTGGGGAACATCTAACCTTCCCCACCTAATGAATGTAATGGCGGTGTCTCGATCATTGATTTTCATCTCGTCCCTCCCTAATGAGTACAACGAGGCCCTCAAACCTGCAAAGAAACACAAACATATACATCCACATCCCACATATTCTCGCCTGCTTCGTTCAGAAGAGGCTGAATTGGATGCCTAATCTAAGAGGGGAACCCATTGACTGTTCTTCGCCATGAAGGGAAAGGTCGGAAGGAAAGTAGAAATGGGTAATCTTGAAACCAAGAGAGGAGCTAATGACGTGCCTTCCCTTCAAGGAAAATTGAACCAAGGTGAAGAGGGGTATTGAAATCAAGAAGAACGCCTAATGACGATGTTCTTCCCGACAAGACACGGATTTTCAGGCTTGAGGTGGTTTTCACTAAGTGAAATGGGAAGGGAAAAGAAGAAGAAAGAAAAAAAGGAAGTAATTTCGGATTAGAAAAGGAAGAAGAAAGAAAGGGAAGAAAGAAAAAGAAAGAAGAAGGAGAAGGAAGGAAGAAAGAAAGAGAAGGAGAAGGAAAAAGGGAGGAAGGGAAGTTCTCCTTTTTTTGGTTTTGGAGTGAGGAGAGAAATTGGAATGAAGAGGGAGTACCTCTTTGCATGCGGTTTGGAGCAGAAAAAAAAAACGGAACAAGCCCTCAAGCCCTCTTTCGATTTTTGAGTAGGAAGAAGGAAAGAAAAATTCTATTCGGTTTGGGATGAGAGGGAGGAAAAGAGCAAGAGGGGGAATGGTTGAGGGCATCACGCGTGAAGAGAGGGAGTGAAGGCTCGAGTGGTTCCTTCCGTAAGGCTATGCAAAGAGGAAGGAGATTCGATCGATGAAGAGGAGGCCAAACGTGCGTGAAGGAGGTGCTACCGTCCGTGAGGAGAATAGAGTGCTAATCGTAGCTCACGGCGTGAGGAAGAAGAGGAGAAAGGATTAGGAGTGGTTTAGTCCAAGATTAAGGCTTGATGTTATGGGATTTAGGGTAATTTTAAACTAATTTTTAAATTGATTAAACGACTTTAATGTGTATTTTACGTCGATAAAATCACATGGTCAATATATATATCAATTTAAGGTTATTTTGATGTTTCGAACGCAACGACACAATCTGTTTTGCGATCGGAGACCGTTTAGTTCGAGTCGACGTCAAATTGAGTCAATTTCAGCTTAAAATATGCCGTCGCTTTCAACCACTCGATTTTCACGCAAACTTATTCGAATTAAGTGAATGCCTTATTAGATAGATTTGACGCGTTTAACGACACAATCAATTTCGCGACGGAGTCGTTCGGTTACGCTTCACCTCGATATGCATGCAATCACGCTTGACGGCTCAAGCGCTTGACATGATCAAGTTGTGCAATATTTATATCCCGACGCTGATGTTCAACGCGATGGCAAGTCCGTTCGTCGATCGAGGTCATTTAGGTTGATTTTGGCGAGCATTTCGCCTCACTGGTGTATCACTTCCAATCATTCGACATTTGACAAACTCGTCGAATTGAGCGAATGCCTTATTTGATAGTGTGTTTAACGACGCTATCAATTTCGAATGAGTATTCTGACATCGCCGCAGCTTCCGACTCGATATGCACGCCGACACATCGAGCTCGATAAGTTGATCTTTAGATGCAATGTTTATATTCGATCAATTCGACGCTCAACGCGAATCCATTTGTCGAGGTCGATCGACCATTTTCGGTGACGTCCAATGCATTTTGATCCTTGATTTGCGCACTGTCACCTTCGAAGTCCATCGAATTTGACTTGTGGGCTTGACTCGACTTATGGCACATATGTGGAGGTCAACAAATATCTCACATACTTAAAAGGTAAATTTAATGAAATCATAATTAAGTCACAATGTTAAATGGATTTGAATGTTGCTAGTAAAAGAGATCATTGATTTATGTTGATGGATATTTAGGTTTAGCATTCTTTGAATTAAAATATTAACACGTGTGCAAGAAAAAAAAATAGGTTGGATAATTTAAGGAACGATTGTATTTGAATAATGATTGGAGTGATATTTATTGAACATAAGGCAATCAAAAATATATTTGAATAATTCGAACATTGGAAATTAGTGTAAGAGGATTATAAAAGAGAAGTGGTAGGCTGAATGGTACACAAATGATAGTCGTGCAAAATGAATTTTAAAGAATATGTTCAACTCTTTAGACAACACTAAGTACGAATGAATCAAAAATGAGGGTTCATAAAATAAGTTTATATAGTTAGAGGTTGTTTGGTTGGAAGAATTTGGAGTGCAAAGTAAAGTAAATGTAGGGATTTTAACTTTTTTGGTGTTTGGCTTGAAGTAAAGTAAATTTCTAAGGTAATGTAATGTATTCCAAATACATTATATAGGTCATTTTTGGTGTATTTGGAATTCACGATAATTCCAAATATCCTAATATGTAATCGTTCTTGGGCCGCCAATACCACTGTCACGGCCAAAACCTTCAAAATACTTTACATTATATTTTTTAATCAAACGAAAAAAACAAAGTCATGAAAACTCTCAACCAAATAATCAGAAGTAATCCTTTACAATGTATTTTTAATCTGATTCTTTTTTTAGCCAACCAAACAGCTCCTTAGGGGTAAAGTAAATGATATTGTTGTTGATGATGATAACTATGGTTTTGTGAATGCTTGTTAATGAATATTTCAATATGAGGCCAAAGCCTTTCCAGGTAAATGTGGTAGGGTTCTAATTCTGGTTAACGGTTCAATTAGAGTGGAATGAACCCGGTTGAGGGATGATTAATGGGTTGGTTCAGCGGCTGTCTCCTGAGCCGTTGGATCTAGCACTCGAAATTACCTGATTAACCTCGATTGGGTGTCGTTTGATTTCCTTCTTCCGATAGTGGATTACATGCGTGTCTCTCTGGTTCGATCTCTTCTGACCGTGTCCCAAGGAATTAATCATGCCTTTGATTTCAAACCATGCGTATTCTGTGATGAAGCTTCTGGGGAAAGCTTGCTTTAACCTTTGTTTTGTTTGTTTCCTTGACACAGCCGTCTCGAGAGGAAAAGAGGGGAGAGCGGAGAAACCCTAGGGTTCTCGATCAGAGATGATTTTCTACAGGAAATTGAGAAGGGTTCAGGAGAAGAGGGAGAAGAGAAGATACAGAAGAGAAAGGGAGTTTGCTTTCAGAATATTTCATTATTTCCTGTTGGGATTTCTTCCTTCTATTTATAGTTTATTTTCTTCATATATCTTAGATCTAGACCTTCTATACATGCTAACTGTTTTCTGCACAATCATTATTAATCTTGCTCATATTCGGAAGTTGAGAATGCGTCATCTATTTACTCTTCTTGGTTTCTTGATTTTATGTCTTGTCCTTTGGTAGTTAATTTGCTATGATTTTATTTACTTTTAGGGAGGCGAAAATAGTTTATTGATCTTTTGTTAGTTGTCTCCGAGTCTTGTATTATTAAAGTTTGTATATTTTTTGGACTTTGATATCTCCATTGTAGATCTTCCTTATTCACCGATCTCTCTGTTGTTGTAAAACCGTTATTCCGGCTTGGTTTTATTCTGTAATTATTTGTCAATGTAATTATTTTGTTTACATTTGTTAATTTGGGAATATGGATTATATCATTCTTACTCCCCCATTGACCTTGTCGCCAGGTCAGTCGAAAAATCTTCCTTTATTTCTTCCCTCAGCACCCAGGAAGCCTCTGTAGCTAGAGGTCCCTCCCATTGTATTAAGACTTCTTTAATTTGATTATCTCTTTGTAGTATTGTTCTGTGATCTAAAACTTTCATAGGCCTGACTAACATCTGCCCATCTGAACTTAGTTGCTAATTTTGCTGGGTGGATTGTAGAATCCTGTCTGTATTGCTTGAGTCACGGATACATGAAACACGCTTGTATATTCTTCTTTGTTTGATGACTATTTTATATGATCATTTTACGTAGAACTTTGAAAGGCGATAGTATTTTCTTTATAGTTTTGTATCTTGATTCAGAGGCGAAGTTTGTATAGGATTCTTATGTCTGCTGCGATATTGTCTTTTGTTAATGAGTTGGATGGTTTTTTTGATGTAGATGTAGGATCTGTCCCCTTTGTGTCTTGCTTCTACGTATTACTGATTATAATGTAGTTATCAATATTACAATGGTATGGCCGTAGTGTTGGCTGTATTCTATGATAATTCTTTGTGGCCATATTTGAGGAAGGTAAGATTCTTTGTCCCAAAATTTACTTATATCACGGGATCTCTTTTTATGTCATGGTATTATATAGTTGGTATATCGAAATAAAATATAAAATATTATGTGGTTATAACTATTTGGAAGGTTGATAATTATCATCTTTAGATAATCTTTCTTGCATTGAATGGTGATAATTGAAGCTTATTTCGATAGTTCTTGCTGTCTTCATTTGTTTTGGTTGAGTATCTTTGCGTAGTTGATACTCTTGGTCGTCATTGATCATTGCAACAATTTGGATTGACATATATGTCTACATGATATTTTTCATCACGGTTAAAGCATAAGCCTTCTCTTTTGTCTTTTGTGTTCTTTGTTAATCTTTGAATAGGAATCGTGGTTTGTTGATTGTTCTTTGGTATTATTTGACATGGGTGTAGGAAGTAGTGGTGGTTGTTGTTTCATTCTTATGGGGAGTAAATTTTGAGGTTCTTCTTTGCATAAACCCCATCGCTAATTTATCCTCCATTAATTTTGCTAATTGGAAGGCTTGTTGCAAGAATTTGGTCAATCGACTTCTCTTTTATGTCATGTCATTCAACAATTAATGTAGGAATTGGAGGAATTCACATTGATTAATTATAAAATCGTTGTAGAAGTCTTGGTAGTTTTCTTTATAACAGCTAAATCTCCTCAAATTTTTTATGCGAGAGGGTCCAAATCTCGAATAACGTTCTTAAAATGTATGCCTTGTGCTTACATTCTTTGGTTGTAATCAGCGAGGCGATGGTAGGTTCTAATACAGTTAACGGTTCAATTAGAGGTGGAATAGATAGGTTGAGGGATGATTAATGGGTTGGTTGGTCTCTGATGGTCAGCCTTGATATTCCTCTGGCGTTGGATCACTCAAAATTACCTGATTAACCTCGATTGGGTGCCGTTTGATTTCCTTCTTCCGATAATGGATTACACGCGTGTCTCTCTGCGCGGTTCGATCTCTTGCCTTGATCTGTGTCCCAGGGAATTAATCTATGCCTTTGATTTCAAACCGGCCATGATACGTATTCGTGTGATGAAACTTCTAGGGAAGCTTGCTTTATCTCTTTTGTTTTGTTTCCTTGACAGTTCGAAGTCGGCGCTCAGAGGCGGGGCGAAATCTAGGGTTCTCCGTCGGAGATGGCGGTGATTTTGAGGAAATCGAGGAGGGTTCGGAGAAGAGGGAGAAGAAGATCTGAGAGAAAGAGTTTGCTTTGAATATTTCATTATTTCCTAGGATTTCTTCCTTATTTATAGTTTCTTTTCTTCATATATTTTAGATCTAGACCTTATACATCTTGTTTTACATTACAATCAGTTATTAATCTTGCTTATTGTCGTTACGGAAGTTGAGATGCGTCAATCTGTTATTCTCTTCTTGGTTTTGATTTTATGTCTTACATTCTTTTAGTTAATTATTTATAGTTTTATTTATTTTGGGAGGCTCACGGAAATAGTTTATGTTGATCTCTTTTGTTCTGAGTTGTCTCCTGAGTCTTGTATTATTAAAGTTTGTATATTTTTTGGACTTTGATATCTGATTTGTAGATCTTCCTTATTGATCTTTGTTGTAAAACTACTATTGGCAGTTTTATTAAATTATTTACGGTTTGAATGTGTAATTAGACTTTGATGTTGTATTTTGGGAATATATGTGAAATCTTTTTTTTAGCTTCTTATCCTTTTGTTTACATTTGTTAATTTGGGAATATGGATTCATATCAAAATGTGGGCAATAATTAGATTTGATTGTGTTTGGTGGATTAATTATGATCTTATCTTTACATTTAGGTGCACTAAGATGTCCTTCATGGATATAAGTCTCTAATTTTGTGTATAAGTTAATGTAACTTGGCATTGATATGTAGTTAAAATTTTTGATGAAATTGGGATGGTAGTGATAGAGTGCAAAATGTTTGGTGATGATTGGATAAGGCATCGTGCATGTCTAAAATTCTCAATAACATAATAATTGAATTGTCACATACTTGTCATTTGCATGCATTTAATAACACATTATGTGTTATATAATAATGGGGGATTTGCATACATATCTCACAATTCTTATGTATTTACATATCTAATACCCGAGTCTCAATTTTTATATGTATAACACCTCAATCTTCAATGTCACATCAAAAATATAATCATCACTCACTTTTTAAAAGTAAAATGCATCTTTTTAAGCATTAGAAAATGTTAGATAAGTAAATATCTAACTTTAGGTGTTAAATATGTAAATACATAAAAATTGTGTGGTATGTAAGTAAATCTTTCTATAATAATTTGTATCCACATATGACATCTCTGAGCAGCTAAATTCGAATACAACTTCTCACTTGGCCAACCAAATAAGTTGCAAATCTAATCATTAAATACTTTCATCCAAGAAGGCTGTTTCTCTTGTAGTTAGAAATTATTAACAAACCTTCACATAACCAAAGTGACACAACCATAAATATGAACCCAACGGATGTCCCTAAACCCTAATGATTTTTGCTTGCATACCTATTTTTCTTCTAACTCTTAATTTTCAACGACTTGATGGAACACAACCTGTGTGGTCTGTATTCAACTTTGATATAGCTTGTGCTGGATATCATAGCATTTAATTTATATTCCATTTCAGTATATTTCATTTAGCAGAAACTTGAATTATGGAGGTCAACTTTAGAGTCTAAAGGTTTTCGTTTAAGTAGATCTAAAACTGAATATATGGAGTGTAATTTTAGTTGTAGAAGTTTTAGTGATAATGTTGTGACTTTAGGTGATCAAGTCATTAATAAGAGTAGCGATTGGATATTTAGGTTATCGTTCAAAATGATGGTGAAATAGATGGAGATGTTATTAGTAGAATTCAAGTTGGATGGTTGAAGTGGAGGAATGCATCGGCCTATTATGTGATAGAAAAGTTCCACTTAAGGAAAATTTTATAAGATGGTGGTAAGACCGCAATGACTTATGGTGCGAATGTTGGCCAATAAAAGAAGCATAAGACTAAGTTAAGTGTTGAGATGAGGATGCTCGGGTTGATGAGTGGCTTTACTCTTAGAGATAGAATGCAAAATGAGTATGTTGGGAAAAAGTTGGAGTAGCTCAGGTGGTAGATAAGATTAAGGAGTCGCCTTAGATGGTTTGGCACATAAAGCGTCGTTAGATGATGGCCGATTAGGAGAGTAGATCATTAGATTTCTTTATGTTAAGAAAGGTAGAGGTAGACCTAAAAAGATTTGGTTAAGATGTATAAAAATGATATTAGTATACTTGAATTAAATGAGAATTTGACACATAATAGGACACAATGGAGACGAAGGATTCATGTAGCCGACCCCACCTAGTGGGATTAAGGCTTGTTGTTGTTGTTGTTGTTGTAGTATATTTCATTTAGCACAAGCATGATTTTTAAATTAGGCAACTTGATGAAGTATTTAAAGTGTGGCGTTGCATTCAGGATGTACTGTAACATATGAACCAAAATACGATGCGCAAGTCTTTTTTGGTGTGTTACATAGATCAATCACTCACAAATATGGATCATTACACGTTTGGCATTCTCCATCTTTAGGTGGAATATCACCCTACGATTAGTTAACCAGTCTCTTTAAAGTGCTTTAGACCAATCGTGAGCTGATCTCTTCAACACGGCTATAGTCAATGATGACTCCTTTATTATGACAAAGCATTAGCCTGTTTACTGGTTATTCTTTTTCGTAGGGCACCTACTCAATTGCGAGAAATTTTTTTTTAGAACAAGCCTCTCAATTTACTCATCTGTGCTGGGATCAACTTTATTCACAAGCCTGCACATCTTCAAATGATTATACATTACTTATGATCTTTGCTGCTAAATGACTACAATAATGATAACTTATGTGATTCATTAATATTATTTATTTTACAAAATGGAATTGACTATATGGATATTACTTTTAATGAGGGGCATTATAAACTGTCTACATTTTTTTTCCTGCTTATGACCAAATGTTCATAAAATTGAGCAAATTAAATCATAAAGTTTTTCTTGGTTTATTGATCAAGAAAAATATTCTTGATCTTTTACCTGAAGTTTGTAACATCAAAGAAAATTATGTGGATAATGTTTTTTTTTCCGCATAAAAGAAGAGTAATATATATATATAGATAGATAAATATAGATGCATTCATGTGTGTTTGTTGTGCTACAAAATCAATCAAAATCTTAACATTTTTCTTTTCAATGTGAGTAATATTGGAATTATTTAACTAATTGTTGTATTTATGTTTATGTACTGTAGGTTTCTTATTTTTTCAAAGAACCGGAAGTCGCAGATATCATTATCTTTAGGACTCCTCCAATTCTGATGGTAATATTTTGAACGATTAGCCCTTTTGTTGGTTGACTGTGCTTCTTTTTATTCTTGAGTTGTTTTTTCTTCTGCAGGAGCTTGGTTATAGTCCTCATGATGTATTCATCAAAAGAATTGTGGCCAAGGCTGGAGATATTGTAGAGGTAGGCTTTCCTAATGCCACATATTCATTTGAGCATCATGATTATATATCTTTTATTCGATTTGATAGGTTCGTGATGGGAAGTTGTTGGTGAATGGCGTCGCTCAAGAGGAAGATTTTATACTTGAGCCACTTGAATATGAACTGATACCAGTGGTATGAACTCTATGGTTCATATCTCTCAACTATTTATGACTTCGTTACCTTGTTATCTGAAAATGCTTCGAGGTTGTATTTAGATTAGTCTAGTTTCTTTATTTATTTTAATCATAGATTGTTTTTATTTGTATAAAGAATGACTTAGCTATGCTGAATGCCTAGAAATTTTTATTGAGTACATTTAAACTCACCTTCGAAACTACGTTATTATCAAGATTTAGTTTGTCATCAAGTTTCAGATTATCATACCCATTGTCTTCGTCAATATCATATGCATCATAAACAAATTGTGTATGCTACTTTTTCAATGTCTATTGTCGTACCCATTCTTTCTATAATACTCTGTATCACATCACATGAGCTACGTTACGAAGGATCTTCGTATCCAAACTATAGTTTGTATAAATGTTATTATCATTTGTATGGATCATATAATAGCTCTATGTGTCATCATTCCATCACTCTCAAAATCTTAAGGTTCGAGCACATGTAACTCCAATTCTTCGTAGACCTTCGTTAATTCCATGAGTTCAAAAATCTATGTCAAATATATTGAATCTATGTTAATGATTTGGGTTCTTGTGAGAGCTTGATTATGATGATCAATTATCAATTGTTGATTTTTTGTTAAGAACATTCTCTGAAAATTTCAAATTATTTAGACATTATATTTGAGATTAATTTCAAAAATATATTTTCCAATTAAACCCCAATCACTCTTAAATTACTTCTCAAAATTTAGCAATTTTATATTCTTTAGTTTCCTCTCTAAATGCTCTTTTCAAAGATGGGTCAATCATAATTTTTTTATGTACATTTTATTTTTAGTGATCTTTCAAAAAATTTCTTTCTTTTCTCCCTCATCCCACGTTATTATCTCTCACCCTCCTAAATTCTTCAAGGCCTAAAACTCTTCTTGTCGAGTTTCTCTCTAAGCTGATTCCCTCACCTACCCCTACTCTCTATCTAGCTTTTCTAGATTTCTATTTGTGGTATATGGTTTCATGAAGTCTGATGATGACATGGAATAAATATATTTTCTTAAATAAGATCTAGAGCTTGTTATTTGTTTCAGAACAGCGACTCTTAGAATCAAAAGGATAATAGGATATTAATGTTATCTATTTAAACTAATAAATTTATGATTTTGTTTCTGAATAAATCTGTAAGCTGTTAACTTTTTCTATTATTTTGAACTTATATCTGCTTTAGTAAGTATTCCTTGGTGTTAATTTTGCAGCTAGTGCCTGAAGGATATGTTTTTGTTCTCGGAGATAACCGAAACAACAGTTTTGACTCTCACAATTGGTTAGTTCTCTGACATAAACTCATGTTGATGATCACTGATTTATTGGTTGCTTGAAGCTGAAACATATATTTTGAGAAATGACATGTTGATCAATTCAACATTCTTAAAAATCTCTAAAATTAAAAAAAATATTTTTTTTTGCACGCTTATAAATGATTAGTTCAACATGTTATCAGGTGAGTTCATGCTATTTAAATACCAATGAGAAGTTCAAGTTCTACTGTCAATTATAAGAGCTCATTTTAATGAGAATTGAAATTAATTTTTTTTCTTTTAGGATGTATATTATATGAGATTATATTATTAGGAATTTTGGATGTAGGTTCATATATGAATTTAATTATGTATTATATGTTATTTTATTTTTAAACTTATTAATTTTATGATCAAATAAATATTAATTAATTTTAAGTTTTTAAGACATCTTATTAATTTTTGTATAGAATTATAATGTAGAGTGGATGTTTTTATTTTATTTTAATAATGGATTGAAATAAAATGAAATCAGTCAAATATAAATAGGATCATAGTTTATTCTAAAGATTGGTTCTTATTCTTTCTCACATTTCATTTTGAGTGAAAATAATGTTATCTCTCTCACCCTTTCAATAACATCTCTTTAGAAGTGAAAGACTAAATCCCGCATTAGCTTTTCCATGGATTCATGTATGTTTTCGATTAAATCTTTTTGATAATTTGACATGAGATCCGGACTAGATAAATTTATTTTTATCTTCATATGTTTCCAACAAGTATAAGATAAATTAATTTTATCATTATATGTTTTCAACATATATTTGTTATAAAGTTTCTTATGAAGAGTTTATTGTTACTTTCCTACTTGTAGGGGACCCCTTCCACTGAAAGAGTATAATAGGAAGATCCATACTACGTTACTGGCCTCCATCCAAGATATCAGACACCATTTATGAACGTAATTCTTCTGTGCAAGATCCTCTGAATGCTGAAGATGCCCTCATGGTGTGAGGAGTTGGTCGCCCTAAGAATATTAATTTTTTATTTTTTTTAAGTTTTATATTCTTTTTTAATGCTTGTTGTGGAGCAGTTTATTATTTTCTTAATTATTTAGTTTATTGATAATTTTGGCCAAGCAATTTTTGTAAAATTGTATATGCTTTGGTCATAATGCAGAGAGAAACTTGGCTGAAATTCAATCTAAGTAAAATTTTTGGACAGATAGAAGTTAATATTGATTATTGAATGATGGTTTTTGCCCTGTGAGGGCATTATTCTCCAATTTCTTTTTTGATTCATTGTTTTAGTTCCTAATAAGTGTGCAAATTTCATCTGTAAGCATTACTGATGAGATAATTGAGTGGATGCAAAATAAATAAATAAAACAAAATAAAATAAAGAGTTGATTGAAGGTGTAATCCCAATCCTCATTATACATCCTCTAGACCTCTCTTCTTGTTTTTATTTGGATGATTTATATATATAGTACAATTTTTATATATTTATATATCTAATATCTAAATTTGATATTTATTTATGTATTAGATATGTAAATATATAAAAATCATGTATGTAAATGTCTCTTATATTTGAAGAAGGAAGAGAGATTGAGAGGTCTTTTGAGGTCTCTTTGAAGCTATGGAAAGAAGTAATGTGAAAAATTCTCAAGAAACAAGGCCATACTTTTGAAGGTGTTAGGATAAATATGAAAAATTCTCAAATAACCAGATTATTGTTGAAATAGATTTTATCATAAATATAAATGAACATATAGATTAATAATAAGTTTTATAAGTGTCTTATTATAGTGAGAGCACAAAGCACAAAGAAATGTTCACTATAAAAAAATTATATATAAAACATGTGAGCTATATGATAGATTGCAAAAAAAAAAAAAAAAAAAAAAAAAAGAAGAAGAAGATGAAGAGTAATCAAAACTTGAAACCCCATTTCAAGAGATTATGATATAATATTTATGGACAAGTTTCCCCACAAATTTGTGAAGTACATCGATCATCATAATTAGTTTTATGCCTTCATCATAATTTTATTCTAGCTATAAACTCATTCAACTTTTAAAATGAAAATGCTATGTTATTCAATTCATAACTCTAAAAAGTATAAGGGGTTATTTTATTGACTAAATAAGAAATGCAATGTAAAATAAATATAATGTATTTAGATTAATTTATGTTGTTTGGTTGAAAATTCTATAAATACATGTTTATTTTTTTATGTTAGTAAAATAAATATAATATAAAATATTTTGAAGGTTGTGGGTAGCGGTGGCGGTGGCTGACAGGCAACAGTGATGGGTGGCTACTGCACTTTACATTTATCAATATATTTGAAATTCACTCATATTTTGGAAAATTTCAAATACAAAAAATTTAACCTTTTAGTAAATTCCAAATGCATTAGATCACTTTGAAATTTTATTTTACATCATGCCAAAAGCAAAAAAAAACTAAAATTCATGCATTTAGTTTGCTTTACTTCAATTTATCGTCAAACCAAACAGCCCCAAAATAGATTGATGCTAAGAGAGAATAAAAAGAGAGAGAAAAAAAATATTGGAAACATGTGAAGATAGAATAAATTTATCTTTTCCCGGATCTCATGTCAAATCATCAAGAAGATTTAATCAGAAGCGTACCTAAATCCATAGAAGAGCTATTGCGAGAATTTTGGTCTTCCACTTCTAAAAGGGTGTTCTTGAGAGAGAGAGAGAGAGAGAGATTTCTTTTTACTCAAGATGGGATGTAAAAAAAAAAAAAAGCGAGAATGGACATTTATACTTGAGTGCATTTTATTTTATTTTAGCCCATCATTAAAATAAAATAAATGTTCGATCTCTACACATGATAATTCCATACAAAATTAATAAGATGCCTCAAAAGCCCAAAATTAATTAGTTTTTATTTTATCACAAAATTAATTGGCTTATAAGATATCACATAATGTATAATTAAATTTATATGTGAGCCCATACTCAAAATTCTCAACAATCTCTCACTTGGGCCACATATATTACTTGATAATTATACATTATTAAATACTTTAACAGCTCAATATTTGATATCTTTAAAGAGGAGTATATTTAAACAATCTGGTCTATTAATAATATTGACATAAAATCAAAATAATTTTTATTATAATTTTTCTATAACAAGACTCATTACTGATCACTAAATCAATATGATTAACGACATAGATCAAGTATGGATGTGTAGCATGAAAATTTCATGTAATGTAATCATATATCATATTTATTTCCAATTGGTCCTATATTATAACTCAAAATAATTATAAATATAGTTTCATTTATTTATGCTAAACTGCAATTGAAACTACATAATTTTATTTCAGAGTTTTCAACTATAAGATAATAATAATACTTTATTTTGATCAGAAAAATATATTTATAATCATTAAACATCATAAGCAACCTCTCACTATGTTAGCATATCATCAAAGTAAACCACTCCCATGTGAGCCGCATGCTCATGAAATGCTTTAGGTGGTAAATATTTTTGTAAGTGGATCTGCAATCATAAAATTTGTACTAATTTGTTCAATAGATACTTGAGAACTATGAACTCTTTTTTTTACAACCAAAAACTTTATGTCAATATGCTTTAATTTTGGTAAACTCCTATTATTCTTTGAATAAAACTCAACGACTCTATTATCATAATTTATTTTTAATGGTCTCTCTATCCCATAGAAAATATTTAGCCCTCTGATAAAATTTCACAGTCATATTCCTTTATTTGATGCCTCATAACAACCTATAAATTATGCTTACACAATAGAAGAAGCTATAAGTGATTGTTTAGCACTTTTTCAAGATATAACTCCTCCCATTAATAAGAAAATATAACATGAAGTGGATCTTCTACCATTGAAACAACCAACAAAATCAGAATCGGAGTACCCCATGATCTCCAATTAATCTGATTTCCGATATGTGAGCATAAAGTCTTTTGTTCTCTTCAGATACTGCATAACCCATTTTACTGCTTCCAATGATTCATTCCTGGGTTACTTAAATATCTACCAAGCGTTCCAACAATATATGCAATATTTGGACGCGTACAAACTTGAGCATACATAAGACTCCCTACTGCAAATGCATAAGAAATTATTTCCATCTCTTTCTTTTCGAATTTATTTCTTGGACAGTAAAATAAACTGAATTTATCACTTCTAGCAATGGGTGTATCTCCTGATGCACAATCTTTCATGCCAAATCTACTAAGCACTTTATCAATATATATCTTTTGTGATAAACCAAGTATACCATGAGAACGATCTCGATGAATTTGTATACCCAACACAAAAGTTGCATTCCCAATATCTTTCTTTTCAAATTTCTTTGAAGAAATTTCTTGGTTTCATACAAAATGCCTATATCACTATTTACGAGTAGAATATCATCAACATATAACACTATGATGATGAATTTACTCATGCTTATTTTGTGATAAATGCATTGATCAATAGTATTTTTTTTAAAACCAAAAGAAGTAATCACTTGATCAAATTTTTTATACCATTGACGGAAAGCTTGCCATAGATGAATTTCCTTAATTTACATACTAGGTGTTTTGAATCAAAAGATTGAAAATTTTCTAGTTGCACCATATATATAGTTTATTCAATGCCGCCATTGAGAAATACAGTCTTTACATCCACCTGATGTAACTCTAAATCATAATGAGCTACTAGTACCATAATGATTCTAAAAGAGTCTTTCGAAGAAACTAGAGAGAAAATCTCTTTATAATCAATACATTCCTTTTGAGTGAAACCTTAGCGACTATATGTACTTTATATATTTCAACATTACCTTTTGAATCCCATTTGGTTTTAAAAATCTATTTACAACCAATGAGTTTTACTAATTTAGGCAATTCAATAAGATCTCAAATATCATTATCTTTCATTAATTTTTGCTCATTCTCAATGACTTCTATCCATTTATGAGAGTTAACACTTTGTTTGACTTAACTAAAAGAGATTGATCACTTTCCAATCTAATGTCAAACTCAAGTTCTTGGAGATACACAATATAATCATCTGAAATTACTAATCTCTTATCCCCAGTAGATTTTCTTAATGACATTTTAATTTGAGGTTGTTGTGATTTCTCAATATGAGTGAGAGTTAACTCAATAATATTTTGATTATCCGTATTTATAACTTGAATAAGATCAGATAAAATTATTTGATCATTTTATATTGTAATTATAGGAAAAGTAATATATTACTCTTCAAATATAAAATTTTTAGGTTTATTACTCTCATCATATTCAACTTCCTCAATAAATTTAACATTGTCCGTCTCGAAAAAAAAATTTATTTGAAGAGTTATAAAACTTAAAACCCTTCAACCTTTCTGAATATCCAACAAAATAACAACTTATAGTTATTGAGTCAAAATTTTTTTATTAGGCTTGTATGACATAGCTTCAGTTGGACATCCCTAGACATGATGATGGTTAATACTAGGCTTATTCCTAATCCATAATTCATATGGGATTTTAGCTACTACTTTGCTTGTAACTCTATTAAGGATGTAAACTACAGTCTTTAAGACTTCTCCTCAAAATGATTTTGATAAGAAATAATGATTTATCATACTTTTAACCATATTAATAAGGGTTCGATTTCACCTCTCAACTACACCATTTTAACTTGGAGTCCCTAGCATGGTGTATTGAGGAACGATGTCACATTCTGCTAAATATTTGGCAAAAGGGCCTCGACGTTGTTCACCTGATCCATCATATCTGACATAGTATTCAACATCACGGTCAGATTTGACAGCTTTTATTTTCTTTTCAAGTTGATTTTTAACTTCAGTATTAAATTTTTGAATATGTCTAGTGATTGTGACTTCTCATAAATAAAGTATAAGTATCCATAGCAAAAATAATCATCTATGAAAGTAATGAAATATTATTGATCATTTCAAGTAGGTGCACGGAATGAACCACAAATATCAATATAAATTAATTTCAAGACGTTTAAACTCATACTAGCACCAACTTTCTTGATATTTATTTATTTTCCCTTGATACATTCTACACAGAGTTTATCATATTAAAAATCAAGAGAATTAAAAATTCTTTCTGACACAAGTATTTCAATTCTATGTTTAGAAATATGTCCTAAACACTTGCGCCATAACATATATAAATTCTCATTCATCAAATTTCGATTTGTTCCAAAACTGCTTACATGCAATATTTCATTAATTTGTAAAGATGAAATGTCTAATTTATATAAATTATCAACCAAATAACTAGTATCAATAATATTTAAATACTGAAATAGACTAAAATTTTTATTTTTAAATAAACAAAAATAACCAGATTTATCTGAACAAAAAATATAAATTAAATTTCATTAAAACAACGACACATAAAAGTGTCATGTAAATTCAAAATACAATCAAATTCTAACTATAATTTATATAAACATGTTGTTTCAATAGGAGCTTTATTGTCATTTCTAACATAGATGAATCTTTCAGCATCAGTTGGCATTCGTTTCCTTAGACAAATCCTGCATAGTCATACTTATGTGAGTAGCTACACTTGTATCTATCCACCAAGTGTGGTTTTGTATTACTGATAAATTAACTTCAGAATAAACAAAGTTGAGAAGTTTACCTTTTTTCACCAATCAATTTGCATACTTGGAGCATCCCTTCTGACCTTGTAGAAACAAGTAACACATTATCTTATTTATGTTATATTTTATGCTGTGAAGTCCCATTGTGTGCAGCTCCTTTGCCTTTATAAATCATTTTTCTTTTAGTAACAATGTCACGAGAGGAAGTAGCTAAGTGAGCAATTTCTATTTTGTCATGTTTTAATCTCTCTTCCTATTGCACATATTGAGCAATGAGCTCATTAAGAGTCAATTTTTCTTTTTGAGTATTATAACTTATCTTAAAATGATTAAATTATGCAGGAAGAGAGATCAAAATTAAGTGCACAAGAATGTCATCAGACATCTCTAATTTTAGTGTTATTAGTCCAGTGACAAAATTAGACATCTTCATAATATACTCCCTTATGTTTTCATTGTGTTTATACGCATTGAAATGAGTTTACTAAGAATAGTACTCGCTTCGATTTTTTCAGAATTAACAAAACGGTCTGATATTTGACTTAGAAACTTTTTAGCACATTCCTCTTCAGGCATTGCACCTCTTATGATTTCTGGAATGAAATGCTTCATGATCATAAAACTCATGCAGTTAGAACGCTCCCACTTTTCAAAGTTAGTCTTTTGTTCAATAGTATTTTCTACAGTAAGGGCGGGAGGACATTCACTCCGGATCGTATAATCAAGATTTATACACTCAAGAACAATAATGATATGCTCTTTCTATTTCTTAAAGTTAGTGTTATTGAGCACCGAAATGTTATTCAAATTGACAGATATAGAAGAAACATTAACTGAATAGAATAAAAAATACTCACAAGTAATAACATTATCATTTTCTTATGCACATATAATGCAAATAAAATATCAACAAAATATATGCTTGAAATAAAATGTTCAATAAGTTGGGCCCAACACAACATTGTAATTTAATATTTGGACATAAAAACAATTTGTAAATGATACTCTTAAAATTACGGTCAACAAATATTGATAATAAAATATGCCAACTATAAGTCTATATTTGGATCGATATATTGTATGCATGATTAACACAAATTTATCACATTTTTATAATTACACAAAATCTTGTCAAAAAATAATATTTCTTTGGGCTGATTATTTTTCGCATAGATTTAAATATAATTTTTATGTAATATTCATATATTTCAAAATTAAATAAATTGATATAATAGAGGTCACTTTGGTGACATATTATTTTAATCGAAATTATTTTAAAATAATGAATATCAATTATGTCATTTAGTAATTATTTCAATTTATACTAACTTCAAATAATTTGACATTAATATAAACTTTAATAATTGTTCCAATCAAAACAATTAATTTGAGTTTATATTAGTTAATTTAATTATATTTAGCAATAAGATCTCATAAATTCAATTAAGATACTCGAGAACAGAAGCATTAAATATAATAATGAATAAGTTTGCCTACAAACACTTATATAAAAATAATTATAAAATACATAAAAGTAGTATTTAATATTTCTAACATTACTATCAAATATTAAAGAAACATTTAATATAAATATATAATTGTTTTAAATGAAATATGTTATACATAACATTTCATAATTATAATCTAAAATATTTCCATTTTAACTGTTATCTTTATGACTCTACAGTAAAATATTTTATTTTGTAAAAGCATTAAATGCAATATTTATAATTATTTTAATGCAATAAAACGTTTTATTTTTTAAAAGCATTAAATGCAATAGTTATAACTATCTTAATGCAATAAAAAGAAACATTTAAGATGCACAATAAATAATTATCATTAATTACTCATAAAACCAAATAAATGTAGAATTCATCTTTAGGGGTTTTAAAGCATCAATTTTAGAAAAAATGGTTCATATTCTTTTATTTTATTTTTAAATATAATACTAAGAAAAATAATTATAAGCATTAATCATAATCTTATAAAATTCTCAAAAAAAAAATGCAAGATGAAGCATGCTTGAATCAAATTCATATGACTAAATATGAATTTTATTTGTCAAATTAAAATCATAATGACGAGAATAAACATATTGATCAAATAAATAAAAATTGAAAGTGATCAGAGTATAAAATAAATTTTAACTATATTATTTTACTTAAAATCAACAATATAAAAGCCATCTAAAGGATATCAATATTTTATGCACATGGCCAAATTATTTGCTCAAAAAATTTTAAATCATGTATTTTGATTTAAAATTTTCAAATAATCAGTATAAAAGATTAAGAGGAAAATTCATTTCTTAACGATTCAACTGATAATCGCTCTGATACCACTTGTTGGAAACATATGAAGATAGAATAAATTTATCTTTTTTCGAATCTCATGTCATATCATTAAGAAGATTTAATCGGAAGCGTACCTGACTCCATGAAAGAGCTATTGCGGGAATTTTGACCTTCAACTTCTAAAAGGGTGTTCTTGAGAGAGAGTGTGTCTTATTTTCACTTAAAATGGGATGTGAAAAAAAACAAGAACCGATCCTTTAGAATGGAAGCATGATCCTATTTATATTTGAGTGCATTTCATTTTATTTTAGCGCATCATTAAAATAAAATAAATGTCCGGTCTCTACACATGATAATTTCATACAAAATTAATAAGATGACTCAAAGTCATAACAACAACAACCTTTCCCACTAAGTGTTCTGTATATGAATCCTTGTCTCCATTGTGTTTATTATGTGTCAAATTCTCATTTAATTCAAGTATCTAAGGTCATTTTTATACATTTTAACCAAGTCTTTTTTTTATGCTATACCTTTCTTAACATAGTCAAATCTAATATATCTACTCTTCTAGGGCCGTTTGGACGAGCTTTTATGTGGTCAAACCAAAATCATTTCTTAATCTTATCTACCGAGCCACTTCTTCACCGACATTTTCGTTTTGAAATTAATTAATTTTTATTTGATCATAAAATTAACAAGCTTAAAAATAAGATATCATATAATATATAATTAAATTTATATGTGAGTCAACATTCAAAATTCTAATAAAAAAACAAATAAATTATATAGAATTATATTTTAGTCATATCATGATACCATATTTAACTCATTAAATTCTTTTAGGTAATCCGTTTAGTATCAGAATATTAATCTTTTAATTTATATTTTTATGAACAGCTTGAGTAATTTTTAAGATATTTTAGTTTGCAAATATAATGTTGTATTCTAACAATAATTTGTAAAATATTTTTTTTGACTCTTTTCGAGAAGCAATAGAGGATAGAAAAGACGAGGGTTTTGAACGCCAAAATCCCGCGAGGCCTCGCAAGTCACTGTGCAGTAGGTTTTCAGGTGGAAGAAGAGGAAATGGAGAGGAAAAATTTTGATTTATTTATCTAAAAATTTAAATTTTAATTAATTTTATAATTTATTGATTATTTGATAAGGATTGAGGAAGATATCATTAAATTAAAATTGATTTTAATTTAATTTAAATTATGTAGATAATGATTAATTAATATGTTTTCTTAGATTAATTATGATTTAATGAAAATAAATGCAATTGATATTGATTTAATAATTTATGATTAATTAATAATTAATTGATATATTATCTTATGATAATTATATTTTAATTATAATTGATTTAAGTTAAATGAAAAATAACTTAAGTAAAATAATATTACTTTTGTATAAATTGGCTAAATAGAATTTTATTATTTAATTCACTTATTAGATTAAAGTTAATATAATTATAATTAATAATATTCTTTCAAATAAATTAAATATAAAAATATTAATTCAGAGGTATATTAATCAAAATAATTAATATTAATTTTAGGGTTATAATTATTCACTTAATTATAACTATATTATAATTAATTATAATTATTACTTAATTATTATTATTCACTTAAGTGAATTTAATTACATAAAAATTATTATTTAAAATAACTAATAAATTATAAATTAAGTATTAATTAGTCTAATTATGTTTTAATATAATTGCTATTAAAATCATATTTGCCCTAACTAATTAAAATCCTGAAATAAATAATCAAAAAATTATTCAATTTAATTAGATTTAATTTTTATCATATTAAAGAATTTTAAATTTTAATTAATTCAGGATTTATAAAATTTACCACCACTTTCAATAAAAAAGCCCCTTAAAAACCTCTACGTGGACCGTCCCATTTACACGTGTGAACGGCCACGCGTGCGAACGATGCTTTACAGAATTTCTGGAAAGTATTAATGAGAAGACTCCGCTGGCTAGTTGTCTCTCCCAGTCATTTTCTTATGGAGAAGACGACGGTCAAAACAGAGGCGGAGCAGCTGGAGCGGTTGGATCGGTCCCATCTGCTAAAAGCGCCGCCTTGATCTCCGGCGACGTCTCCGTGATAGATCTCAGCAGTAGCGGAAGTGATTCTGAGGTTGAAACAGAGAAGAGGTCTAGGGCTTCGGATGGTGAGGCAGGAACCGCCAAGAAGCGTAAATTTGAGGGCATGATGATGGCTAATCTTCCTCCGGGTTTTCTTGATCCTCTTCCGGCGTCGGGGGAGAAGTCAATGCGGTCTTCGATGCTTCCTCTTACCCAGTCGGTGGTGTCGAAATCGCCGGTGCTCAATCGTGGTTCAAGACAGTTTTGGAAGGCCGGGGATTTTGAGGGTCCGCCTGTTGTTGATGATTCAACGCAGTTTCCCTGTAGGTTGATTCCCATTTTTGCTTTTGCTACTAGGCAAATTTATTAGTAGTGGCATATGGTATAATGAAATGCTGCTCACTGTTTAAGATTATTTTTCTTGTTTCGTCATCGCACAATAGTGCTTGTATTCTTTCGTTGATTATGGTTTGAAGGACATGTGGGGAAAATGCGAAGGATGCTCGTTTTTCATCTTTTTTGGCTTGAGGTAAACAAAATCTGATGGACGTTGTGTAAAGAAAATTTCACATTACAAAATGTATATTTTTTTCTGCATGGATAGTGAAGTGAAGAGGAACAAGAGAACACAATACTGGGTTGCAACTGTTAAACATTGAGAAATGTCGTAATGGAAAAGCACTCTTATAAATGTGGGATCATTGATAAATGAAACCCACAAAGCCTTTTTCTCCTCAACGTGTTATAAGGAAAACCTTATCTCAGTCACCCATCATAAAATCCTGATTTCAATCTTACATCACCCTCTCTTGATCTGGTTTCCTTCATACTTTCCTTGCTCAAGCTAGTGCCCCACACCCAGGCTAACTTATTAGAGTTTTTTTGGTTGTGGAAGCATGCTTAGTAGTGGGGGGGTAATCAATTTTTCACTAGAACATTCAAGAGGATGATTGGTGTGGCTACAATGAAGGCAATGGGAAAAGGTATTATAGTCATGACCATGAATGGCGTCCACAAGCCCCTGCTACCATCCCTACAGATAACAACCAAAGTTGACTGATTAGGAGTTGTAATGTGAGCAGTGGGGAGCTTATTGTCACAAAGAATCTGAGATAGAGTGGTTGCAATGTTAGGAAAGTGGTAGTTTGCTATTTATCGAGATTACAAATGTCGCAGGCAAATAAAATTGACAACAATTAATTCTCATTTTGCTTTTGATAAATCTGCCCATTTACTATTAGTAAAGGGTTTTTTTATTTTATTTTGGGTGGGGGGGAGGTGTGTTTATTTAGTGTAAAGAATATAATAAAAAAGAGAGAATTTTTTATTTATTTTTAGCATATGGAATGAAGTTTGCATTTATTTGATTTGGTACGGCAATGTGGATGCTTTTCTAATTGGAAAACTTGTTGGTGTTATTGGTATTTGGAAGAGACACATCAAGGTGATGAAGTTTATCTTGAGAGCCAACCAGGAAGCTACTAGCCCTTGATGTATTATTAAATTTAATAGTAGTACCATTGTTTGAGGAGGTTTTTAAGTCATCGATAGGAGATGAAGAACATGCAGCATGAGTGAGCATGAGGTGAACATCTTGAGTGAAGAATTGGTATGGTGTAGTGTGCACGAGATTGACATCAAGTGCTGCAGTGATTTAATCAGTGAGCATGGAGAGCAACATGAGAGAGGGATAGAGAAATGAGAGTGAAATTGGTGAACATGTCAGTATGTTTTCTTTTCCCATACATTCTAATAGAATGATGTCGTGACAAAATTTTTCATTTGCTTGATGTTACACTAACTCTAATGTTTCATGTGAATATTCTTTATCAGTGTTGGGGAATATGGTCTTATCGCCTATAATCTCATTAATCATGTTCCCTCTCAATAATATTTCACCTATTTCTCTTTTTTATCCCAACAAACTTATGATTTACACTTCATATATTTTCTTTATCTATCTTGTTTACATTTTTTGATTGCACAAGTGTTTTTTTTCTTAGATATAGGAATGATATAGATGTTAAGACCATCTCGTGTGATATTTCTTTACTTCAGCAAATGTTACTTTCCATAACATTACACCTTTCTTTTCTCTAGCCTCTTTGCTATAATTATCTTCATCACTTGTTCTCTTCCTCCCCACTAAAGGTTTACTCCAACAAGTTTAAACTCTTTTGTAGCAACATTTCTATCCACATTATTATATCTGAGTGAGCATCCATTTGCTGATGAGCTTTTTTTATTTACATTTATCAATTGATTTATGAAAATTGTCAATGACAACATACTGCATTTCTCTTTCACTGTTATATATTGTTTGATCATGTATCCCCAAATATATTGCTAACAAACTCTTCGATCTATATTTATTTGCTCTACTTACCATCACATCTGATTAGCAAATGGCAGATGTAGCTTCATCATAAATAATGAGAATCAAAGAAGTGGTAAGAATAGGGCATATGTGGATAACATTCAATATTAAAGCATGAAGTGGAGGTGTGAATAGCTGACGATAACATTGAGGCAGGAGGAATAGGTGGTGTGGGAAACAATGAAATATGAAAGGAACAAACCAGCAGGTGATAGGAAAGTGAAATTAATAATATGAAACATGATACAATATTTGAATAGTTGGTATCCTTCTTACACTTTTCATTGCAAAATTGTTAAATTGAATCTTAACTTCTGATGTGCTGACTTGAAATCAATGAATTAATTTTAACAAAATACTCAAAACACTAGAGAGCATATTCTATTCATATTGGAGCTATCACATAAACATGTTTTTACATTTGAAATAGACTAGAAAATAAAACTAAGAATCAATACAAAAGAATTCCTTCCCCAATTAACACTAACTTTTAGATTGCTTCATTGTCCGTGAATTGAAAAAAGTTTAGCTTCAACAAAAAAAATTATTTGATAAATGTCATACAAATATGTGTAAATTGTGTGTTTCTACAGGTTTATCATAAATTATTTTCACTAAGCTAATCATCCCATGAATTGAAAAACTTGTGATTTCTACTATTAGTAGTGGATATAATCACTTCACATAAATCGGGTATTGGAACAAGACAGTATATCCATGTGGTATGGTGATGGATGTGAATTCATGGGAAGGGGATAAAGAGGGGATTCCATGATATTGATCATAGATTCATAAAATTTGGTCAAATTTGATACATTAAAGTTTTGGAGCACTTTCAATACTTTATAATATTTCAATTCATATGTATTTATCCCAATACATTTTATATTACACAGTCTTTCTTTCAATTAATTTTTTAAAGGTCACCATAAGAAACCTTACGTGATTTTGACATGCCCTTAGTTTATCATTTAGTTTGAATTACTCGTCATTCATTTTTACATCAACAATAAACTTATAATTATCATAATTAATAGTTATGTATGATTTATTTTTCATGCAAATCAAATAAATTTTGCAAATTGTGTAAATACTATAATGCCAAAATGTCTTTTGAGGGGTATTAATAATGATTTATAAGCTTTTGTAATGAGATGATAAAAAACCATGGAAACATATGCATCACACAAATGTGAAATGATTATATGGATGAACAACCTCTTTTAAGGGAGCTAATTTAAATGATTAACTATTGGTGGAAATGATTTGCACATTTTCTGACATGATCAAACTTTGAAATATTGGTTTCTTTTATGGCCTTTGTTATTTACAAATACATTGAAATATTAATGCAAATTTAGTTCATCCCTAATTTTGTACTTATGATTTTGTGAGAAGAAACTATAAACCAAAAACAAATTAATTATATTTGATCGATAAAAATAACCAATTTAAAATTTTTATGTTCAATTAATTGACTTGTTTAATTTATTTTTCATCTTTAGTAAGCTTAAGTTGCTCAGTTTGCTTGTTGGACTCCCTGAGTACAAGTATGATTTGTTCTGCAACACGTTGAAGAATAAATACAATATTTTTTTAGAGACTTAGGTTCATATTCAGGAGTTTTTATGAGATGTTATGGTTCACGCTCATGATTAGATTCATGTTCTAATCACAATTGAAGTTCCAATTTAATTGGATGTTCAATTCACTTGCCAATACATTTTTTAGTTGGGGATTAAATTTTGCATCAATCTAATCTTTAAGTTCAGTTGGAAGCTCAAATTTTTGTTACTATTCAGGTATTTATGTTTAGTTTCAGTTTCATGTTCAGCTGGTAATGGAAGTGTACGTTCATACTAGGTCAATGGGTGGTAGAGGAGCTCCTTTATCTCTTTATTTGGATGCATTTCATTAATATGAGCTAATGTAAATGCAGATTTAGACTCCATTTCATTATATGAATATCATTATAATGGTAATTCTTCTAATTCATGGTTTAGATGATATTCATGAGCTATAAATTTTTTAATCAGATCAGGTTCAACTATGCATGATTGTTATGTCATTGTATTTTAGACATATCATTCTTTAAATTGAAATTTTGTTCTGCAATAGCTTGCTAACATGTTTGAGCATGACCTACTAGTTTAGATTTATTGCATTTACTACTTTCATTACTGGATGGTAACGCTCAAAAAATATTTTTGTTTATTTTAGTTTCTTTTAGTTTCTGTTGAAAGAATTTGTAATGCTGTAAGAAGTATGAGGGGCAAGTTAAATCTGATTCAATTCAAAGTTATGATCTGTTACCTCATATTACAGTTGGTGTTTCTGTTAATCTGTTTTGGTGTAAGTGTCATTATTGCAAACTTACGAGACAAATTTTTTTTTTTTCATTAGTGGGCATGGACCATGTCAGAGTGCACCCTAAGTTTCTGCATTCAAATGCTACAAGCCACAAGTGGGCTCTTGGAGGTACTCTTCTTTCAATATGAAATATTGTGTCATTTGTAGACTTATATTATGTTACACGTATACTGATGTATAATAAATCAATATGCATATTGCTTTGTTCTCACATTATATTAACAGTGATGCTTATGATATCATTTTGTTTTTTTTTTGTGTTTTGTTTTTCTGACTGTTGCTTTTCTTTTCTACTTCATAGCCTTTGCAGAGTTGTTGGACAATGCACTTGATGAGGTATTGTTTTTCATTCTCTGAAAATCATTTGTGATATAATGTTAGATTCCTTGTCTATACTATGCATGGTATTCTTTATTTTTAGGTTTGCAATGGAGCTACCTTCGTGAACATAGATATGCTAAATAATAAGAAAGATGGAACCAAAATGTTACTTATTGAAGGTCTGAATTGCTGTTTTTATTTTTATTTTTTATTTTTTGGTTTGTTATACTATCAAATATAACTATAGGTTTTGTGTGCATCTTTTGCTTGGTGTCTTTATGCATTTTGAATGAAATATTTGTAATGAAAAAAATTTTTCCTAGTTTTTTTTTTTAAATTTAACTTTCAGGTTATCTCTATGAATCCCCCTTCAGATTCATTTGTCATCACCTTTCTCTGTTGTTATTCTCATACCGTTTTTGAGCATTGAAGTGTTGCCTATGCAATGCACCGTATTATCACTGTATCAGCATTTCTTTGTTGTGAATTGAAGGTGCAGATGGTTAGAAATTTTTGGAGGCTGATAAAAGTCCATTGAAATTTTTGATAGTGTGATAAACGTGATAAGTCTTGGTCGTAAATTGAAATTTATAGAGCTCTTCCTTGTAAAATTACTGGGTAAAGTTTTGCCTAACCATTTGATTTTCTTTGTAAAAAAAGAAAATAATTGTACTTAGAGTAGAATTCGTATTGTTCTTTCTTAGCTGGAAAACACAAATTTTTATCTCTGATGTAATTTTTGTATTATCATTTTGAAGCTTTCTTTTTTACATATTAATATTATTTTTGACTTTGCATTTACAGATAATGGTGGTGGTATGAATCCAGATAAAATGCGGCAGTGTATGTCTCTTGGTTATTCCACGAAGAGCAAAATAGCAAATTGCATTGGACAATGTAAGTTACTATTATCAGCAAGTGGTGCTTTTCATCCAAGACTTTTTTTTTTATTAAGATATTGATGAATTTATTCATACATCACTGTCATCTATGTTCAGTAACTATCATTTACTAATTTTCTTTTGAAATTTATTTTTACTATCTTTTCTAGATGGAAATGGTTTTAAGACGAGCACCATGAGACTTGGAGCAGATGTGATTGTCTTCTCTTGTTGCCGTGGTGGAGAAAAAAGGTTGGCTATCTTGTTTGTGCTTTGCTCACAATTTTTATTATTTGCAATGAGTGCATGCCCATTAATAAGTTTTCTATAAATTTACTAGTGATTTTTTTTTGTATGATCATGCTTTTTCAATGAGACTAAATATCTCCTGTAGTGTGGATATTACAATTGTAAATGCTTAGTTTACTTACAATAATGATATCGAGGTTCCATGATGGTCACCATAAAAATGTACATGGATCTCTTTTTTGTTAGCAAATCATGGTGAATATCATTCTAACAATGAGTGAATGATCAAAATGGTCCCTAGACTTCTTTCATTTATTTATATTAGTCCTTGACTCTTTCAAGATTTCAATTTTGCCCCTCAACTTATCAAATCTAAATCAATTTGGTCATATCATCAAGCTTGCCATTTCTTTGGATGAAAATTGGTGGTGAGAAGTTTTCCATGAGAGTATTTTAGATTTTTAAGGTCCACCTCTTATCTTAATTCCAACAAATTAATGAGATTCTCATGGAAGCTTTTCTTAACCAATTTTTATCCAAAAAAAAAAGAGGAATAATTAATGAGGACCATATTGTTCAAATTTGATAGTTTGAGAGACTAAATTGAACTCTTAAAAATCTTAATATATATTGAACTTTAGTGACTTAGGGTTTGTTTGTGGTAGTTATAGCTTTTTGAAAAGTTGTTTGTAAAGCTGCTGTGGGGAAATAACCTTTTTGAAAAGTTATTGTGTGTTATAAATTTTCTTTTGAAAAATTGATAATAGTTTTCGATAATCACTAATAGTTACGGTTACCAAAGTTTTATATATATATGTTTGTGTATATGCATATGTATGTGCGTGTGTATATATAAATATATATATGTATATTTATACATACATACATACACATACATACATATACATATATATACATATATATACATATATATTTACATATATGTGTATTTGACTCTCTTCACAAACTTGGTCTTACCTCAACCATCGACAACTTCAACTTGAAAGTTTGCAATTACGAACTCAACATCATCTACAATAACGTTGCACACAAAGGTATATTACTATGTTTTTCATGCGGGTACTTGAAGACTTGGCTCACCTTTTTAAATGTGTTAGGTATAAAGGTTTCCGACTGTAGTATTGTAGGATGCCAAACATACTTTCTAAATCATAATGGATAGGCTTATTGTTTCCCCTAAATTCCCCGTCCTAGAAGGACGTTGAAATGTTGTCAAAATGAACATTAAATGGGCTCAAAACGAACAAAAAATGAGAGCAGCAATAAAAATGAAATCTAAAAATTTATAAAATCTCAAAACAAAAACAAAATGGATATTAAAAATGGGTAACATGATGCAATGAACAAACCAAATTGAGCAATAATTTGAGTATTAATGAGACTTGAAATGAACTTGGCAGCTAATTTGTGTGCATGGACCGAACTTCTTGCTAAACTTCTACAATCTTTCGAACCACTCCTAAGTGAAAATGAAACTCAAGTAGGTGTGGGAAATGGCTATGGGGGGTCTATTATTTATAGATGAAAAGTGTCTTTTATGGGGTTGATGTGTAATAAAATCAAACTAAATATGAGTAAAATAGGCAAACTCCATGATATTTTAAACACACAATAAAAAAAATGGGGCAATTACATACATACCACCCAATTCTTATATATTTACAAAACTACCATTCTCATACCTCAATTTTTAAAATTTTTACTACTACAACAAACAACAACAATAAGCCTTAATCCCATTAGGTGGGGTGCTACATGAATCCTTCGTCTCCATTGTGTCCTGTGTCAAATTCTCATTTAATTCAAGTATCAAGATCATTTTTATACATCTTAACAAGTCTTTTAGGTCTACTCTACCTTTTCTTATAAGGCAAATCTAATGCATCTACTCTCCTGTCGGTCATGGACGGTGCTTTATGTGGCCAAACCATCGAGGCCTCTAATCTTATCTATCGAGCTACTCCAACTTTTTCCGAACATACTCATTTTGCATTCTATCTCTAAGGGTAAAACCACTCATCCACTGAGCATCCTCATCTCTGTACAGTCTTATATTTCTCTTTTATTGGCCAACATTCGCATATGTCATTCGTTGCAGTCTTACCACCATCTTATAAAATTTTCCTTAAGTTTAAGTTGAACTTTTCTATCACATAAAGGCGGATGCATTCCTCCACTTCAACCATCCAACTTGAATTCTACTAATAACATCTCCATCTATTTCACCATCATTTTAACAATAGAGCCTAAATATTTGAATCACTCTTATTAATGACTTGATCACCTAAAGTCACAACACTACCACTAAAACTTGTACAACTAAAATTACACTCCATATATTCGGTTTAGATCTACTTAGCGAAAACCTTTAGACTCTAAAGTTGACCTCCATAATTCAAGTTTCATTTGGACTCCCTCTAGTCTTATCAAAAGAGAATGTCATCAGCAAAAGCATACACCAAGGTACATCTTCTTGTAAATGCCTCTAAGAACATCCATAACTAAAGTAAAAGATAAGGGCTTAATGTTGATCCTTGATGTAATCCAACCGAAATAGGAAAATATTTTGTCAATCCTCCTTGTGTTTGGACACAAAGCTCTAGTATACATATCCTTAATGACTTGAATATAACCAATATTAACTTCTTTCACGTTAGAACTCTCCAAAGAACATTCTTGAGACTTTATCATAAGCTTTCTTTAAATCAATAAATATCATATGTAGATCCTTCTTATTTTCTCTATGCTTCTCCATTTTAAAATTTTTACTAAAATATTAAAATTCATAACAAAAGTCCAACCCATATTTTTCATTTTGTAAAATTTCTAATGATTTTATCTTAGCGTGTACAAATACAGGTTGGTGATTCGAAAATATAACGAGGGTGTTTGATTTGTAAGTATATAGGATTTTAGTGGTATATATGTAATTCTCCCTAAAAATACAACATGCAACATTCTAAAGATGAGACTTAACATGAACCTTAATGATGAAACATTCACATAAACAATTAAATTTGGATAATTTTAAGTCCCTTACAAGCATCATGAAGCAACTTTTAAATCAAACATGATGCCCTGAAAATCAGATGAGTGTTATGAAAAATGTGTTTGTTCTGAAATGTTCTCATTATTAAGTTAAAATTGTCGCATGCATATTGGTAAACGTGCCACTATTAAAACAAAAATTCAAAATTGTGGTAATTTTAAATTATTATGTGTGTTTTCTAAGAAATTTTGAGCTTTAAAATATTACAACGAGGATTTTGCAAATGCTTAGATAAACTTGCTCATCCTCTTAAAGAGCACGATAAGGAGATTTTGAATTTATGTTGTTATCAAGATAAAAGCTGAAATGGTTCTAAAGTTGTGCAAGCTCTTTGAGGAGATCTAAAGCTTTAGACTTCCATCTTGACATATGCTCCAACAAATATGCTAATTGCATGAATTTAAAGTCAAAGAATGTTGTATGGATTAGAAAACAAGATGAACTCAAGTTTACCTTGCATAGAGAATGAGACATTTTTTTTTTGAAAAAATCATGCAATCATTTTAAAATTATTATCAACTCTCTTTTTAAAATCAAAATTTAAATTTGTTGCATGATTTTTTTGAGTGGGCTGCCCCACCTATAAGTTAGGGTCATAACTCCCGCACTTCAAGTTTAATCCTCTATGTTCAAATGATTGAGTTGACAAGACTTGAATCTCCCGACAAACACATATGTGATAAACTTAAAATAAAAAGAATACTTTGTTTTAATATTTGCATAATGCCGTTAAAGTTCTTAATCAAAGATAATTTATATTTAAATGCAAGCCTCAACATTTTGAGGTAGAGCGACTAGGTCTATAATATAATAGGTTCTTCAAGATAAACTCAAACCATATGTAAATTATTGACTAAGGTCTTTTGAAAACAAGTAAGAAGAGTTGACAATGTTAAAGGAATGAAGCAAAATTATTTGAAATATTCTAATGATAATTGATAATTGTGTTGAAGGCTAATCTTTATTGAAGGAGATACTATCATCAAAATATCCAAAATTCTAACACAAATCATTTGAGGCTTAAATCTTGATAAAATATGAAAAATTAAGAAAATTATGAAATCTAAAATCACTTAAGTGAAATATATGATTCTTAAGATTGATTAATCTATCCACCACTTATAATGGTTTGTTGGGGGTGACAAATTTAAGGTAACTTATGCTCCCAAAGAATTAATATCATATTAAATGTCTCTCTATGATTACTTTAAACAATCTTATACTTATTTGGACATGTTATGTCTTCTGACTAGGTGGCTTTATTGTTAAATGACACCATTAAAAGATAGATTATAATCTGGGCTCTACGATTGGATGGTTCATTGCAAAATAAAATAATTACACTATAGTCTTGATGAGAGCTTGTAAATTTCTCAATGGCTTGAATCTCCTGAGTGGTGAATTATGGTGTACTTCATAGAGTATAAATCCTTGTATTAGGTAATGTCAACTTAAATTTTTTTTTGTTACATAAATATCTACCTAAGATCTACAAGATCCTTTTGGACAATGCAACTCATAATTGCTAAAAAGGATTCTTTTATTAGATTGACTTGTTTTTCTTTTTTGGCAAAATAAATTAGGATCCATGATAACCCATGATAATGGAATCATGGGATTGGATCATGTTTATTAACATTCTCCCATCATATGCTCTAAACTAAAGGCAACAAATTTATTCAATTTAAATCTAAAGCTACTACTACTATTAGCTAAATATAATGTTTACTATTTAGCTTTAAGCAAAAGTTTTTTCTCATTTTCAAGAGAGATAATCAACCATAGGGCTTGCATTTATGATCAACTTAAAACCGGATCACAAAGCATCATAACATGAGGGTGTTAGGTGGTGTTCTATCTGAAATATAATATGTTTTTATAAATTTAACATGGAACAAACTCCCTTCAAAGGGTCGGTCACAATTCATGGTTATTATTTGAATTTCATGTGATTAGGGCACAACTAAAACCCATTTGGTTGATTTGAGCTGATTTTTGCTAGGCTAGTTGAGTTATTTCTCTTGGGAACATTGATCACTGCCCTGACAACAATAAAATAATTTCATGAGGAAATTATGAGTACCTGCTTGTTAGAGATGGAAGATTTGAAGCTATGACTGACGACCCAACTAATTGTTATTGGTGGATAACAAAATAGGAAGAGGCAACCAACATATTCATGGTAGCAAGTGTATATGGAAATTTTGAGCACATAGATTTTTGGAACTCTAGGAAACATTTTTTAATGGTTATTTTTGCTCTTTTTAAATATCTATAAAAAGCTTTATATATAAATACATTTTGAATATATGATAATGCAAGCAAGGATTTGCTATTCTCGTATTTTTCATCATGGCATCAAAGATCTAGACTAGAGCTCCAATTTTTGAACCATTTTTTTACATTATTTTTTACTTTCTTATTTTTGTCTTAGAGTTCCCCATAAGATAATCAACCATAATGAATGATGAGAATTGGGCTGGTCCAATAAGAGAACTTCAGGTGTTATAAACCTTATGTTAGTTGAATTGATAAGATTATCTAAAGTGGTCTCAGATTGTGAATATCTCTTGAAGAGAGAGAAACTTTACCATCTTGTTGATCCTCTCAAAAGGTCAAGGATGTTACTTTCATTCCTAAGATCAAGACAAAACTTTTAACTACTAAGAAAGGTATCCTAGTCATCATTAAATACTTCGATGCTATGAATATTTTCTAGTTAGAGCTATATGAATACAATCTTGAGATGAAATTGAGTGATTATGCTGTGATTTTAAAATTTTATGTCGAAAGAGGAAGATTTTCTAGTATCTTTGGGTCATTACAAAGAATTTGATCTCGGGTAAGGAGATCATGCCATTCAATGAAGTTTTCTTGCTAATTATTTTATTTTCATCAATTTTCATTACATTACATTTAGCTGTGCATTTGTGTCTGAAACCAATATATTGATGCATCCAACATCAGTTAAATTTAACGATTCATGTATGATCCAGGGAGTTAAATGGGCATATTTTCTCAATTGGGCCACTAGCACATTACTTCTTTATAGTTAGCCTATTTGTTAACAATCTTTAACATTAGCTGCTAAGGAGTGAACTTGTTTGGCAAATATGTTTCCACTTAATCGAACCAGCCAACATAGTCAACTTGTTTTAAGCCTGACTCTTAGCTTTTTTGTTAAGTATGCCTGAGTGATTCCTTGTAAATAGAGTATTATATCAATTTAATATCGATTTACAGTGTTAACTAGTTGATCAACGGTTATCCAAGTCTTTTGGTTGTTTTAAAACTTTTTTATTGCATTTTTCTTTTTTTAGTGGCAACTCATATTATTGAAACTTACCTTTCAGCCCTACGAAGAGCATTGGGATGTTGTCTTACACATTTCTAAGAAACACTGGTAAAGAAGACATTGTAGTTCCCATGGTATGCTATTTTTTGTTATTGACTATTAAATAGCAATTCATTTTCTTCAGGAAACATATTTATGATTATCTGATTGAAGTTTATCATTTTTAAAATTATATGATTTTCTTCTAGTTAGAAATTTCATATTATATTAACATTCAACAAGCCATCAAAGGTGTTTATGATTATGCTTTTGTTTCTAGTTTCATTCTAGAGTTAACTTTGATTTAATATATTCTGCTAGCTTTTCCTTTTTGATGGTTTTTTGAATTTAAGTTCTTTGGTTTCATTTAGAAGTAGGATTCATGTCATGATTATTTCAACAAGTTTTACGCTGGCTGTCGACTACCTATCGCAACCCTCCACTTTTAGGACACAATGGAGACGAAGGATTCATATAGCCGACTCCACTTAGTGGGATAAAGGCTTGTTGTTATTGTTGTTATTGTTGGTTTCATTTAGAAGTAGGCTAGATCTTGTTGCGGTGTTAGTTTATTCCAGAAAACTTTCTTGATGGTTCAATCTTTAAAAAAAGCTTCCACATTGGATTAGTTTTGAGTTGATATGTTTTGCTTATATTTCTTTGTTTATGCTAGTTCTTTATTTCATTTCGAAGTAGGCAGGGCCGTATTGCATCTGTTAGTTTATTTCACAGAACTTTCTTGATGGTTCAATCATCATGAAAGCTTTCAAAAAGCCATCAAAGATATTTAGGGTTTTAGTTTTCTATTCTATTACCACTTTAGAGTAAAATTTGATTTAATAGTATGGTCCTAGGGTCTTGTCTACCTATATTCTGTTATGTTGTTGTATTAATGCTACAAATATGAGGCCTTTACTTGACACCATTTTGTAAGGGCTGTTCGGGTGACTTCTTCTTTAGTGTTGCTAGTTCATCGAGTGAGAGAGTTGAAAGGATATATTCCTAATTAATCCTAATAAGTATTTAGCATTAGATCAACTTTCATCCTACTGCTATGTACTCAACCCACTATGCCTTGGCTACATTTTGTGAGCATGCTAGCATGCTTCATGCCTAACTGCTGCATGATTGTTATGCGAAGTGACTTACCTTTGTTGTAACAACCTGAACTCAACCATTAAGAAATAATTCGCTTTGACCTAATAGCCTCACATTTTTGTCCTATTGGTGTAACTTCCTAGGAGTGCTCCCATGCGAGCATGCTTAACTTTGGAGTTCCTAATGAAATTCCAACCGTTATATCAAAAGATGCCTCGATGTTTAAGAGTTTAGTTTCATTATACTTAAAGGGGTTTTACAATCTCTCCCACTTAAGTAATTGACGTCCTTGTTAGTTTTCTAAACCTAGAATCATCCACTAGGTAGGTATAATATCTTTAGTCTGATATAATGCTCTAATACCACTTTGTCACACTCGGGTCCGGAAGGCGGTAACCCTTGCTACATGGGACATGAATAAGCTATATAAAAATCTGTTTTGTACTTACAAGAGAGAATTCATATATGCAACAATAGTAAAGTTAAATTAGTAATAACAAGAGAAATAAACAATATTCTAATTCATTTATAAAGCTCATAAAATTGTTCAACAAGGAAGAATAACGTTCAATAATAAATGTAAAAAATTCCGGCAATAACATAACTAACATTCAAGCAGTAAATTGAAAGATCAACAACAAAAAATAAGTCTACTCAAACCCAAAAATATAAAAAAAGGTTACTAGATAAACTCAAAAATACTAATTCTGATAGAACACTGGCTTATGCAAATGGATAGGCAGAATTTGTTATGGGAAAATTTTATAATAATAAGTTTGACTAATCAAACACAATAAATAACTATTATCTATTAAAGTATAAACCACAAAGGACTAGGGCATGCGACATTTGGAAATGTTCAATGATCTAAACTACAAATAATTGATATAATCAATTTATAAATTCTACAGTAGCAATGAATCAATAAAAGAATGACATATGTTTATACAATTTATGCTACTTATATACTTATGATCATTTGCATGAAAAAAAATCTACAAATATGCATTTTTATACCAGAATAAATGCTCACATTAAATATGCTTAACTATGTCTAACTGATAATTCAACTATCACCTATTATTATCTAATAACATCTAACATCTAACATCTAATTGTGCTTATATATATGAGTATTATGCATATATAGTCTACGACACCTTGAATAAGGAGAGCGAACACCAATCCCATGGAAATCCAATGGTTTCTCTAAGAACCCGTTGATCCGGCTAGCCATAACAAAGGGTTTTATTATCAACATAATTATTATTTATACTAATAAGCATATTCATATATCATCACTAAGTGATTAGTAAAGATACGATTATCAATATGACCAAGAATATTTATATTTTAATATACGACTATTTAGAAATAAAATCCATAGCATTTAGCAGGATGGCTGGCATGAAAATGTGTTGCACTGCAAAAAGGAATTAATTATGCATGAATTTGTGGAGGAATAATTCAAGGTTAAAATGATATATGAAGAAACTAATCCATCATGACAAAAAAAAAATTACCAACATATGCATAACAGTAAACAAAATATTAGTGGTAAGACTAACAACCCTATAAAATAGCTAAGAACATTGTACAAACGACAAAATTACACCCCTAATAATGAAGGGTTTGTTTATCCTTCAATAAATAATGATACTTACCTCAATACGTGCAATGAGAAGCTCTAATCAAAATTTTGATCCTGCACATTAATTCAAGTGAAAGGTCAATTAGGAACACCTACACAAAAGTACTCTAGATGAATACTTACACTATATTATGAGTTACGCTCAAAATGACATAAGACCTAACATACCCAGAAAAATATATATAATCTTTACTAAAAATAATTGAAAATCAAATGACAATTAGCTAAATGTAATCATTGCAAGGGACTAGCTTAACCTTAAAATTGATAGAGAATCCTCGAAAATTTTAACAATTTGAAACCTAAAAGAAATTGACAATAATTAATAATATTAAATAGATTAGTGGAATGTTTTAATCAAATATTAAATGAAGGTTTAATAACTATGAGGAACGAAAGGGAGAGAGACGACGATTGAGAAGGAGAGGAGATCAAAAGCTTGTTGTCGATGGTAGGGAGAGAAGAGTGATGCAATGATGAAGGTCGACTAGGGTTGGCGTGAAAGGGAAGAGTAGAAAATATGATGCCGATGCCCTATCCTTTAGTTTACTAATCCTCAAAGGATGACAGCGAAGGGCAATAATAAAAATGTCGCATGGTTCACGTCGTTGAAGGAGGAGAGGGGTGGCACGAGATTGATTCATGCGAGGGGATGAGGGGTCGAGTTGGGTGATGAAAAGGAACGAGAACGGCTCGGGGTTCATCTCACACGAGCGTGAGGAAGGGAGAATGTGTGAGCAGCCAAAAATCCCAATTGAAATAATTGGCTTGGTTCATTAGGCTGGTTTGGTTTTAACATATTACCCCCTTTATAAGAATTTGGTCCCCAAATTCATACCTTAGTTTTGGAAGAGGTGTGGATGCTTCATGATCATTCTTCAATCTCCTAAGTGGCTTCTTACTCTGTCTGGTTCTTCCAAAGTATTCTTATAAAAGGAATTGATCGGTGACGAAGTTGTTGAATCTCTCAGACTAAGATGCGCTCTAGCACTTCTTCATGGCTCAAATCTTCTCGAATCGATAGTGGCTCAAATTGAATAATGTGAGAATCATTCCACACATAACGTCGTAGAAGAGAGACATGAAATACATTGTGAACTCCAATAAGCTTTGAAGGAAGAGCCAATTTATAAGAAATTCTATCAATTCTCTTAATAATCTCAAAAGGAAAAATGGAGTGGGGCTAAAGTTTTCCACTCTTGGCAAATCTTGTACCTCCTCGTATTGGTGAAACTTTGTGGAAGACATGATCTCCAAATTTGAACTCAGTCTCTCTATGCTTTTGATCAAAACATAATTTTTGATACTCCTGAATTGAATGCAGTCGTTCTCGAATCTGATGAATCTTCTTTGTAGCTTGATTAACTAGTTGATACCCAAAGAGTTTCCTCTCACCAACCCCAAAACCAACATAAAGGTTATCTACACTCCCTGCCATAAAGCCTCGTACAATGTCATACCATTACTATTTTGAAAACTATTGTTGTAAGCATTTTCTACCAGTGGAATGTAATCCTCCCAATTACCTCCAAAATCAATAATGCAAGCTTCAACAAATATTTTAATGTCTAAATTGTGTGCTTTGACTATGTGTCTATGGTTGAAAAATGTACTGAAGTCTAATATGGTGCCCAAAGCTTTTTGTATTTCCTTCCAAATTCTGGATGTGAACTTTCTATCTCGAACTGACACAATAACAACTGAGATTCTATGTAATCGAACAATATTATTGATGTAGATCTTTGCAAGCTTTTCAACTGAATAAGTTTGTTTAATAGGTAGAAACTAAGAAGATTTGGTGAGTTTATTAACTATAACTCAAATTATGTCATGACCTTGCTTTGATCTAGGCAAATCAACAACAAAGTTCATTGCAAACTCCTCCCACCTCAATTATGGGATATGAAGAGGTTGCAATAGGCAATCCGGCCTTTGATATTCTACCTTGACCATCTAAAAAGTCAAACACTTGGCTACAAAATTTGACTTCTTAAGATCTTGATCTTGATACTTCTTGTTACTCATAAGATGTGCAAAATATGGTGTAGAGTGTGCTTCATTAAGTCGCTGTTTGGTTGCTCGAAAAAAGAATATAGTGTAAAAGGAATGCAGTGTATTTGAATTATTTTAGATTGTTTGGTTGAAAACTCTACAAATACATGAGTTTTTTTTTTATGTTTGGTAAAATAAAAGTAATGTAAAGTATTTTGAGGCGAGGTAGGTGGCGTCGCGGTATGGCGACCGATCGGCTGACGTCGGCCTGGCGACCATAATACTTTACATTGGCCTGTTAGGTGAATTTCAAATACACAAAAAATGATCTTTTCAATGTATTCTAAATACATTATATTACTTTGAAATTTTACTTTGAAATTTTACTTTGCACCATGCCAAATAAAAAAAAAAATAAAACCCCTGCATTTACTTCACTTTACACTCAAAAGTAATCTTTCCAAACAACCTCTATGTATCCGTTGAAGTTTTGTTGAATTTGGAACACAAAGTCGATCTTTGAATTTCAATGTGCCTGCTTGGTCCATGGAGAACTCTCGTTTTAACCCATTTTGAAGTTGTTATTCTATTTCTCTCCTTGATGACTCTTGTGCAACTATTTATGTGAACCCCCTCGTGTGCTTGAACATTTGCATTGTTGCATTTCCCAATAGCCTTTTCTTCACAATCATTCAACTCTATCTCTGCATGAATGTTACAATGTAGTGCACTTGATAGCGGACATGCACCTTCGATATCTTAGGTCACAAAGAAAGTTGTAAATTTTATTGTATTCATGTTGGCCAACATAAGGTTCAAATTGAATAATGTGAGCAGATTATGATTCATATTCATGAACAATCTTTGATCTTTGCTCTAGCTTCCTCAAATCATTCATCAACCTTATGCAATCTGCAATGGGGAAGTATTGTTCCATAAACAGTATCTCAAATTTCATTTAAGAAATCGCCGTATCTAGTCTGAATGTATTGCATTGGTGACTCCCACCAATCGTTGGTACCTTGTAATTTAAAAACAATTATATCTACTTCATGTTTTACATGGCACTTAATATCCCAAAGTCTCTTCTCAATGTCATGCAATCACGCATCTCATTAGTAGGTTCAATAGCCCCATTGAATGTGAGATGGTATGTCTTCAGGAATCGCCCATCACCTGATCAACCATTTCTTCATTAGTCGGAGTGACCTATAACATTTCAATTTCAATATTAGTACGAGTTATGAAGTTTAATTATTGTTTGATTTGTTGCAGTCTTCCACTTTCGACTACTTACCTAAGCCCCAACAATAGTTGTCACACCTACACCTTGTGTTGGTTGGGCAGGCTGTAATGTTGGTTGGCAGGTTGGGTCGCCTGTATTACTTGTGTAAGCTGGATAGTCATTTTTCATCATCGTAACAAGAGTAACAACATCAGGGGTTAATTTCCCGGTGGTCCTAGTAGGTTGTGTCGTGGCATCCACACGATGAGGAGAATAAGGCCTTATAGGATCGGTGCAGCTCCTTCAGTAGCTCTCGAGCATCAGTTGTGCGAGTGGCAACAACCTCTTCTTTTCAGAGCCATTCTATATAAATAGAATACCACAAATCAAAAATAATATATTTAATCACATAAATAATATTATGTAATAATTATTACTATAAATATCTAAAATCAATCTACCCCACTATTTATTTTATAAACTCAAGGAATATTGAGTACAAAACACATGTTTTACTCAAGGAATTTCATTAGGAACTCTAAAGTTAAGTGTGCTCGCATGGGATCACTCTAGGATAGGTGACCTCTTGGGAAGTTACTCCAATAGGACAAAACCGTGAGGCCATTAGGTCAAAGCGGACAATATCTTGATGATTAAGAGTTTGGGATGTTAAATTCGCATTGTGTGAGATGCGCGCTTTTGATTTCATTTTATTAACTCATGTGCTAATTAGCCCTTTTGCGTTATGTGTATACTAATTAGCCCTTGTGTAGTTGGATAAGTTTAGTTGGCATAATGAATCAGCATAATAGCAGTCAATTTACTTTGCCTGGACAGTCACCTTACTTGGATGATTTGGGACAAGGCTATGTTGGACAATTGGTCTTACTTCTGGAGCTTGATAAACAGTGGGTGTGGTTTTTGAGCTTGTTAGTTCTAGTGTTGGACTACCTAATACAGATCGTAGATTGCTAAGCTTCAAATTGCAACCTAATAATGAAGCTGGGCCAGTCATGGAGTATTTGTATCATTATCTTGATTACATATCTCTGTCTGTTTTTTTGGATATTGTTCAATGTTTCTCATTCTGATCCGTAAGTTGTTTCTGCAGCTTGATTATGAAAAGAGGGGGCAACATTGGGAAAAGTTGATGTCTTCATCTAAATTTGATTGGAATAAGAATGTGGATATTATTGTACAGTGGTCTCCTTATTCTAGTGAGGCTGATCTTCTTCAGCAGGTAGTTCTTCCTTCTCGTGGCTAAACTGAATAAACTTTGTCTTGATCTAATTTGTTGTAACAGAATTATTTTGTTTTAAATATTTTCCTTTAGGAATGGAAGGCCCTTTGAGTGAATGTTAATTTCATTATAGACATCTGCAGATGTTACTTGCAAAATAAACTTTTAATTAGCATGCTCTGAGTTTTGTCAGTACCTTAACCAATTTCTACATACATTTTATACACTCTTGATTAAGGGCAGCCAGTCCTATATTACCTAATGTTTCTATTGGAAAGAAACTGACTAAAATTGGAGGTCTTCTGTGTTATGACTATTGTATAATTCTCAAATCTTCTCTTGAGGCTGTTATCCCGGAATCCATTAAAACAAAATATGGTATGAAAACTTTGAAGCATGCAAGTTTTTTTAATCTTCTCTCCCGTTGACATCCCATGATGTTTGCTCGACTGGCAGTAGTTATTTCTATATTTTTACTTGACGGCAACTGTCTTCAACATATTCATCATTGAAATTATCCCAATTATTTATTGTTAGCTCTTTCAATACTCATTTTTTATATTTTGTTGACTGGTGAATTAGTTGTTAATGTTATTTGGCACAAATCTTTTTTGCTCAGTAACTAACAATGTTTTCTTTAGTTTGCTCATTTTTCCTTCCTAATCCTTCTCGTTAATTTTATTTACCTGTCTGTTTTGTTGTATCTTCTACTCTATTGACCAATTATTTCAAAATCTCTTTATTTTACTTTATATTCAATAGGTAATTTCAACTTTATTTTTTATCTAATAATTTATCTTTAACGTTTCTAGTTTTGTTATCTTATCTTCGTTAAATAATAATCCACTATTTCTATAATATTCATTTTATGATTCATATTCTTTAGTTATCAGTCATCTTTGCTTATGCTTAGCTTTCTTAATTCATGATGACTCAATGTTAAGTTTTTTTTAACAATATGATGTATATTTTGAATTCATACCAAATAAAAAATAAAAAAAATTTGAGGATTCACATATCACAAGCCACCAATTTCTAATTGAATTTTTTTTGGATTTTGATGCACCATGGCTTTATGACCATGCTTACATTCCACGCATGCATGCTCACATTAGCAAAAAGTTTGTATTTTTCATAATTAGCTGTTAGTTTTCTATGAATATTATATTTTCATGCAAGCCATGCTTATGTTGTATGAATGATTGTGCAAATGTGTTATGCCTAGTTCATTACCTTTAGGTTTTGCCATCTTTAAAGCAACCCTTCTCCCATTAGTCTTAAATGCATATGTATTAGACTTTTCAATTCTATTGACAATACATCACCCTAAATTGTATCAATATAGATAATAATGACATTAGAACTAAAATTGTTGTGACACAAAATTGCATTTTTAACTCCTCAAATTGTCTTATATGATTGTTGATGTGGTTCATATCTTAATATGATCTAAAACATACTTAGAAATGAAAGGTTTCTCATAGTCTTCTCATGTTTTAAATATATTTAAAAATTTACAATTCTTTTTTTATTACATTCAATCTTAGAATTAGCTTTGCAACGCATGACATTGAAGGAATTATCAACTAAAACATCCTCAGAATCACTATTTTCTTCTTGTGATCTTGAATATCATTAGAATGATTGCTTTTATTTTCTTTCTTCATTTTTATATGCAAGTTTCTCTTGCGACTGTCATTAGCATGATAGCTATTTTGATGACACTTTAAATATCTCTTTCTAGAAATCTTAACTCAAATGCAGATGTCATTGATTTCCCCTTAGTGTATTTATTATTTGTAAATTTGTAATGTTGCTACTTATAGATACAGTTGTTGAAATAAATTGTATTGATTATTTTGATGATAGGATACACTACCTAAAGATATAGTAATCATCTAAGACAATAAATTTTATTATTTGTTCAAAAATCTAATGCAAGTTGAAAAGCATGCTCATGTAATGAAACTATAGTAAGGTGTCACCGCTTTTTGATATTGGTTCTAAAACCATGATTAAATCTTGAATGCGATTTTTAGTTTTTTTTTAATAATCTCAAAGCGTTATAACAACACCAATATGATAGAAAGTTCTCTTACAACTCTTGCGATTCTGTTACATTTGTTTTTTTTCAATTCCTCTTACAGTTCGGTTTTCACTTCAACTTAGATGATAGTAAGTTCTCTTCCTTTTTTTTGTCTATTCCTGCTTATCCAATTGATTTTAGCTTGCCTTGTTAATTCCTTTTTACAAATTTTATTTGTTGCTCATCAGACATTGTTTACCGTTCAAATAATTATTAAAATCCATAATCGAGTCAATAAGGCTTTTAGATCAATTTCACTTTCATAAGTAGAACTTTCAACTTTAAATTTGTTTATTATGTCTTCATCTATATTAACATTTTGACTTCTATGATTCCTCTTCTACTAGTGTTGACATTTAGTTGAATCAACTCATTATTGTGATTGGAATGTACTTCAAGTTCACATGTATGAAGTTGATTATATTCCAAAATTGGTTTTGTTTTTTAAATTATTTAGCTGATTGATTTTATGAAGAAGTTGAAATTCTTCGCCTTACGTGTTTGTTAAATTACCCTAATAGTTAGTCCATTTCTTGGCCAAGGAGATTGATAGTTTAGGTTTTAAACTTTGGTATTCAGGTAAAAGTCGAACTATAAATGGTGTAGGTGTGATTATAGATAAAAGTGTGAATGATAATGTTATAAGTATTAATAGATGTGGAGATAGAATTATAGCTTTAAAGATTATTGTTGATCTTAAGATTATCAATGTTATAAGTGTTTATATATACTCCCAGTAGGTTTGGAGGTAAGCTCAAAAGAAAAATTTTGAAATGAATTAGAGGGATTAATACAAAAGATACCTCTTGAAGAAAAAATATTTATTGGGGAGATTTAAATGGATATGTTGGTAGAGTGGTAGAAGATTTTAAAAGTATTTGGTGGTTATGGATTTAGAGTGGTAATGAAGAAGGTAAGATTATATTAGATTTTTTACTTTATGATTTGTAGTTATATCTTTATTTAAGAAAAGAGATGAAACATATTACTTATAAAATGGATCTAAGCAGAGATTATTTTATGATAAGAAAAATAGATCGTTTAGATTGTAAAGATTGTAGGTTATTCCAGAGTGAAATTTTAAATCAACATCAGTATTAGTTTTAGATTTTAAAATGAAAGGTTGTAAGAAAAAAATAAACTAAATTATTGTTCAGGATTAGATGGAACAAAAGAAACAAATAAAATATTTTTAAGAGCTAAAAATTAGAATTTGGGATGTTCATAAAAAAATTTGCGTTATGTGGGAAAAATATCAGTGAAATTAAAGATGTCTTGGAGAATCAAAAGAAAAATTTTTTTTAATAAGAATAGTTGGTGAATGCGGTTAGAATTAAGAAAAGATAAGAAATAAGAAGCGTAGTTATAAAACTTAGTTTAGATGTAAAACTTCGAGAATTGAGAAAAATATAAAGTGTCGCAGAGGTTCTAAAAATAATATGATCTGAAAAATTTAAACTTTTAGTGATTTATACTGATAGATTAGATCGAAAGAAGGTGAAAGATGTATGTATAAGTTAGCCAAAGAGATAAGAGAAATACGTTGTTAGTGAGGGGTATTAAGGATGAAAATAATAAAGTGTTTTCTTAGAAAAGATATTGAAAATAGGTGGATGAGGTATTTTGATAAACTTTTGATGAAGGATCTGAAAGACGATTGATTTTAGCAATATCACTAAATAAAATAGAATTTCATTTTATCGTATTAGTAAATCGAAGTTAGTGAAGTTTTAAAGAAAATGAAATGTTGCGATGGGAATGGATAATATTCCAATAGATGTGTGGAAATGTTTAGGAGATCAAGGAATTTCTTGGCACAAATCTTTTTTAATGTTATTTTAAAGACTAAAAGATGCAGATGAGTGGAGAAGAAGTTTATTTGGTTTCTATATTTAAGAATAAAGGTGATGCACAAGAGTGCAAATTATAGAGGAATTAAGTTAATGTACCATACATTAAAATTATGGGAGAAAGTAATTGAGCATAGATTACGATGTGATCTGAAGTTTCTCTGTCGGTTTGGTTTCATGCGGGTAGATCTACTATGGATGCTATACATTTGTTAAGAGGTTTGATGGGAGAAAGTAAGAAGGATCTACATATGATATTTATTGATTTAGAAAGTTTTGATAAAGTCTCAAGAGATGTTCTTTGGAGAGTTCTAGAGCGAGAAAAGTTAATATTGGTTATATTCAAGTCATTAAGGATATGTATACTAGAGCATTACTTGTTTTAAACACAAGGAGGATTGACAAAATATTTTCCTATTTGGTTGGATTACATCAGGATCAACATTAAGCCCTTATCTTTTTTACTTTAGTTATGGATGTTCTTACGAGGCATTTACAAGAAGATGTACCTTGGTGTATGCTTTTCTTGACATTCTTCTTGTTGATAAGACTAGAGAGGAGTCCAACGAAACTTGAATTATGGAGGTCAACTTTAGAGTCTAATGGTTTTGTTTAAGTAGATCTAAAGCGAATATATGGAGTGTAATTTTAGTTGTAGAAGTTTTAGTGATATTGTTGTGACTTTAGGTGATCAAGTCATTAATAAGAGTGGCGATTGAGATATTTAGGCTCTATTGTTCAAAATGATGGTGAAATAGATGGAGATGTCATTAGTAGAATTCAAGTTGGATGGTTGAAGTGGAGGAATGTCGGCTATTATGTGATAGAAAAGTTCCACTTAAATTTAAGAAAATTTTATAAGATGGTAAGACACAATGACTTATAGTGCGGAATGTTGGCCAATAAAGAGAAGCATAAGACTAAGTTAAGTGTATTCTGAGATGAGGATGCTGGTGGATGAGTGGCTTTACTCTTAGAGATAGAATGCAAAATAGTATGTTAGGAAAAAGTTGGAGTAGCTCAGGTAGATAAAATTAGGGGAGAATCGCCTTAGATGGTTTAGACATAAAGCGTCGGTCAGATGGCTGAGATTAGGAGAGTAGATGCATTAGATTTGCTTATGTTAAGAAAGGTAGAGGTAGATCTAAAAGACTTGGTTAAGATGTATAAAAAAATGATCTTAATATACTTGAATTAAATGAGAATTTGACATATAATAGGATACAATGGAGACGAATGATTCATGTAGCCGACCCCACCTAGTGGGATTAAGGCTTGTTGTTGTTGTTGTTGTAGTTAGTCCTATTTCTAAGTGATATGTTGACAGAATGTAAGTCTATAACACTATCGTTATGTAGGCTAACTCAGAGTTATGATTTTTAATGCAACTAATATGAATTCATGCAAAGAAAATTGAGTATTCGAAGATCACACACCACTGATTAATGCAAAAAGTCCCTTTCTTTTAATAAGTAAACAATACTGAAATTAAAGCTCAAATGAGTACAAAGTGATTGAAATAACATCAGAGAATCAATGATGATTTAGAACCACATGGAATCAACGTGCAATTGTTATTTAATTTTAATAAATTAAGATGTGCCAAATTTGAACAAGATCAAGAGTAATAATAAAACCTATATAACATTATATAGATGAAACAAAAACATGGAATGAAATTACCAACATAAGAAAATTAGGCCACATGTTATTACAAGTAAATAACTTCTCTCAGAAATAAGTAGTTGCACTAGCATTATGCTTCACGCATCTAATTGGTATACACAAGATTGAAAAATGAAAAGAAATATTTTATTTAGCCAAAGACAAGTTTGAAGCTCATCTATTTATAGATTTCTCATTCCATAGGCCAGCATATATGTTAGAATAAAGTTAAATTCAGGTTTAATTGTTCCCTTTTTAACCTTTCAGACATGGCCTTAGATTATTTTAGAGCAATTGTTTAACTTTAATTTTCTTTGTAATGCATTCTTTATATGGTTAGTAATAAATAATTCAGTTTTTTTAATTTTAAAAATCGACTCTTTATACAGTCATCTCCATAAGCCAAAGAGCACTAAGGGGTTGTATGCGAGCACTCTTGTTTTTTGTTTTTTTAATTTTGCAAAGAAAATTGAGTATTCGAAGATCACACACCACTGATTAATGCAAATAGTCCCTTTCTTTTAATAAGTAAACAATACTGAAATTAAAGCTCAAATGAGTACAAAGTGATTGAAATAACATCAGAGAATCAATGATGATTTAGAACCACATGGAATCAACGTGCAATTGTTATTTAATTTTAATAAATTAAGATGTGCCAAATTTGAACAAGATCAAGAGTAATAATAAAACCTATATAACATTATATAGATGAAACAAAAACATGGAATGAAATTACCAACATAAGAAAATTAGGCCACATGTTATTACAAGTAAATAACTTCTCTCAGAAATAAGTAGTTGCACTAGCAGCTTCACGCATCTAATTGGTATACACAAGATTGAAAAATGAAAAGAAATATTTTATTTAGCCAATGACAAGTTTGAAGCTCATCTATTTATAGATTTCTCATTCCATAGGCCAGCATATATGTTAGAATAAAGTTAAATTCAGGTTTAATTGTTCCCTTTTTAACCTTTCAGACATGGCCTTAGATTATTTTAGAGCAATTGTTTAACTTTAATTTTCTTTGTAATGCATTCTTTATATGGTTAGTAATAAATAATTCAGTTTTTTTAATTTTAAAAATCGACTCTTTATACAGTCATCTCCATAAGCCAAAAGCACTAAGGGGTTGTATGGGATCACTCTTGTTTTTTGTTTTATGTTTTTATTTTGTATTGTTTATGTTTCGTTTCAAAGTAAATCATGTTTGATGGCAATTTTTTTTTTAAAATATTCAAAACATCTAAAATCTGTTTTTTAAGTATTTTTAAAAATAATTTTATTTGTTTTTGAAAACAAAAAACAAAAACATTTAATAAACAAGCTAAACAAACATGTTTTAAAAAATAGCATAAAAAACAAAAAATACAAAATAAAATTGATCCCAAATAGCCCCTTAGTCCACAATTACGAATGACAAAGATAGTGCACAGTTAAATGCTGCAATCGGAAAAACGTAATCCAGTAAAACCATAAGCCCATAATCTGCAAATCCTCAAGTTACCAGTGCTAGAAGGATCATAGGAAAGGGAACTGAAAAAAATCTCACCTCTTATGGGAACCAAATTCCACTGTTTGCATAGACAATGCTTTCCAATACTGTCAAAGTTTAATTCCCCAAAGAATGACTGTCTCCTCAAAGTAAAATTTTAATTCCCCAACTCAAAGAATGACAAACTCCACAAACTCCAAGCTAAAACTAAATCAGAACTGAAACATTGCCTGAAGTAAAGAAAAATACGTCTCTCTGAGCCATCATTAGCATATTCTTAATTACAGAAATAGCTGAATTAAATATGCCAATTAATGTAAAGAAAAAATAAATAAACTAAACAAATTATTATTTGATGTGATTGCTTCCGATGAGAATAGCATGAAGATTTTTAACATTTCATGTGCGAAATATTATTTTAAGAAACTGGGCATCCTGGTACCTCCACTTACAAAATATATTTTGATTGAAATGACTGTCTTACTTTCCTAATTTTCCAAATATTTTGAGGCTTACAAAGGTCCTAAATTTAATTGTAGACGCCACCAAGAAGTCATATAGCAGTCAAACTACTCCACTCTCAATTATTTAATAAAGTGTTCCTTCAAGAAGTTACACTGGCCTTTTCATAATGATGAAGCTACTTGTTTTTTGAGAAGAAATCAGTAATAGCCAAACGTATAGACTATGTAAAACATAACTGTTGGTCATGTTATTGACGATTAACCTTTATATGACGAATATGCTAATTATCTGGTAAATATTTTCCTGACTGAAAATTAGCTTAGAAAATTGCTAATTGCTTTAAATGAAGTTTTACATTAAAAAGCGAGTGTGTGGTCAGAGTTCTATGTTCAAGAATTTGGCAAAACAACAACAACAACAATTTTAATCCCATTAGGTGGGTCTACATGAATCCTTCGTCTCCATTGTGTCCTATTATGAAATTCTATTTAATTCAAATATACTAAGATCATTTTTTATACAACTTAACCAAGTCTTTTTAGGTCTACCTCTACCTTTCTTAACATAAGGCAAATCTATGGATGCTATACATTTGTTAAGAGGTTTGATGGAGAAGCATAGAGAAAATAAGAAGGATCTACATATGGTATTTATTGATTTAGAAAACATGATAAAGTCTCAAGAGATGTTCTTTGGAGAGTTCTAGAACAGAAAGAAGTTAATATTGATTATATTCAAGTCATTAAGGATATGTATACTAGAGCTGTTACTTGTGTCCAAACTCTATTTCACCATCATTTTGAACAATAGAGCCTAAATATCTGAATCGCTCACTCTTATTAATGACAAAACAATAATTCAAATTTGTTGTCAAGCAGAGAACAGCCCTTCGGCAAACAAAATGCTCCTATAACTCATAAATAAAGGAGTAATTATCTTCTCTGAGTCTATTTAAACTCCTCAGGTATAAGTGCATATGTTGCTGTTGGTATAGACATACAGGCTTAGATGATAAACTTTTCTCAAATCAGAAAATGAAGGATTCAGAGCTGCAGTTGAAATATTGTTTTGGGATGTTGTTGGTTCTAAAATGCTTCAAGGGGGCCCTTGTTGGTACTAGAAAGTAATGGTAGAGTGCTAGTTGGAGCTGCTGAAAAAAAAAAGATTGTTGTCTACCCATGAATAGGATAATTCTTTGACTAATAACATAAGAATATTTGTTCTTATTGACTATTAATCGGAAATTTCTTCCCACCTGTACATATTCAACAAGTTTTTACATCAGAACAATTTGACGTTTTACTTTTTTACTTATATCAATACATAGACAGGGACATCCAGAAAGTACTTGCAGAACTGATAGCTGATAATTGATATATGATTATTTTTTGATTCATCGAACTTATTTTTATCTAGTGTAATTGTATGTTCATTTTCAACTTATGCTTTCGGAAGGTAATGCCTGTAGGTTTAATCTTCTACGCCTCATCTGATATGTCATCCCCTGATTTTTCTTCCACAGTTTGATTTGATGCCAGATCATGGGACTCGGATAGTGATATACAACTTATGGGAAGATGATGAAGAAAAACTGGAGCTTGATTTTGACACAGACAAACATGTACGGACCAATCTATTTTCTATGTTTCTTCTCACTTCACCCTCAATGTAGGACGTTTTTCATGATATTATTAACATTGAGAAGATATGGAGTGGGTTTACTAATTTGATTGACTGGATTATTTTAAATTGTTTGATCTTTTATACTTTTCTTTATGATGATGCTGTTCGAGATGGTAGGATATTCAAATTAGTGGCGTAAATCGAGATGAGAAAAAGATTGAAATGGCTAAACAATTTCCAAACTCGAAACACTTCTTGACATACCGTCATTCACTAAGGGTATGTTCTAGTTTTGGTTCCAGCTTTCCTTTTGTATTAATGCTTTTTTTGGAGTAAATTGTACTGTTTTTATTTGATGTGTTATCTTGTCATCTATTGTAAGCTAATTTTAAGAACTGTGTTTTATGATTTGCTATTAGCAAAATTATGAAATGTAATATGTAGATAAGTCAAAAAGCTTGCTATGTAAAATAAATCAGCAGCTAGCAGTCTTACCAAATTCTTACAATAATTAATCAAGTATTATTGTAGTTTTAATTTATAGTGTGGCAAAACAAAGATATTGCAAATGGTAAGGAGAGTGATGATTGAATAGGTTTGCATAATTTTCATGTTATACTCTAATATAGCCTGAGAACTAACATGTTCAGGCATAACCAAATATAAATTGTATACACAAAGAAAGTGGGTTAATAATAAGGTATCTCTGTAGCATCCACTAGGCCTTTTCATCCTTGTCATTCTTAATTGCCTTAATTTAATTGTTTAGAGTTGACTATTAATTTCCACCCTCCATGCATCCTGTTTAGTATACGTGAGTTGTTATTTCTAATTTACCCCTTCATAATATTATCTTTGGTCTACTTGTTTTCTACTGAATTCTTTCCTATTAATTTTGCTTAATTTGCTTATTTATTAATCTTCTACCCTTTGTATATGCCTCAAGTACTTATGTCTATTTTTTATTATTTTATCATCACTAAAGCTACATCCAATGCCCCTCTTATTTGAATATTGGTTATTCTATCCATCAAAGTTTTACCATTTATCTATATTAACATTCTCATTTTTTTCATACTTGGCTATAAATGATTTTCTTATACGGTTTTAGGATTCAATTTGTATTGATTGATGCCCTTCTAATTAAGGTCATTTAAAGAATTCCTTCTAAACTTCAAATAAACAACTCCCTGTTTTTAAAGTAAACAAAATAAAAATAATGTACAGTTAATTGTGAAGGGTGTAAGTGAACCAAGTTGGCTCGAGAGTTAGCTTGAATTCAACTTGCTTGCAAGCTCGCGAGTCTTGCTTATTGCACCGTGAGCTCGAGTTCATCCTTAAATTCAAGCTTGTATATTATATGAGCTCGAGCTTAAGCTTGAGCTGAATTGGCTCTACCAAATATTTAATCTTAAAAATATTTTTTCTTTCCATCTAGTACAATACTCATGAACCCTGTCTTATTCTTCTTCAAACAATGCCATCCCATTGACCTTCCTGGAATCTCTCACACCGTCCCACTAACCTTGTTGATACCTTCAACAATCTCCCATACCATCTCACTGGCCTTATAGATGCCTTCTCTTATGAGCTCCCACGATCCCACGATCCCACGCCATCTCGCTGACCTCGTTAACGCTTTCTCTAGCGAGTTGCTATGATGTCCACCGTTGTATGATTGATATTGTTGATGCCTTCTCTTTGATTTTCTCTCATGCTGAACTTGGGAATAAGTTTAAGAGCCGAGTAGGGGCTCATCATGTGATCTCAACTCAAGCTTGAGCTCGAGTTCGAGCTGAGTTTTTGATCAACAAGCTGAGCTTGAGTTTGTTGTAACTTGAGCTCGACTAGACTCGTTTGGACTCTAATTATTATGATAATGCACATTTGAATTGATCTCTTGAGAGACCACCTTTATCATGTATGAATTAGTACCAACTCAACAACAATTGTGTAAAAATTAGTTCTAATTCAGCTAGCCCTGAATGAATCAGGTGCTTGTAGACAATTTCAGTTTATTCAAGCATAATAAGAGGGTTTTAACAAATGTCATCAAATTCTTGGGCTAAATTGAAAGTTCAACATTTCCTGGAAATTATGCTTGGAACATTGATCGATGGTTAACTTTTTCTAGTTCTGATGGTTCCAAAGCAAATTTATTTGATTAGTGATCTGCTTGCCTATTCTTCTAGTTGGGCTGGTTACCTTTTACCAGTTCTTATGGTTCCAAAGCAAGTTTGTTTTCTTTGATTCGCTTAAGTTCAGCATGTGTCTAGGTTTATAAGTTCAGGCTTTTGTTTGAATAGTATTGGATATTAAATTAATAATATGATTTGTTAGCCTTTTAGGTTTGATCATTTTTTGGAGGTGGTTGAGGAGTGAGAGAGCTTTTAAATTTGTGAATTTTTGGTACTTCAAGGAGCATAGCCATTTTTTTAAAATTTTTTTTATGTGGTGGGGGATGGGGGGAATGGATAGAGGGTGATGCAATGATGGAAGTCGCCTAGGTTATTATTCACAACAAAGGGAGTTGGTGCATGAATTTAAACGTGCTGAAACCAATAGGTTGGTTGAAAATTTCATTGTGTAGAAACCTAAATAAAGAAGTGCATGAAAGAAAACAGGGATCGCAAAGATTGGATTCGGTTAGTGTCTCTTTTGATTATCATTTAGTTGTGGACTCTAAAAATTCGCATCTGACCTCTCAATGAAGAGAGTTTAGATTAATGTTAGTCAAATTTTCTGAAGACAGATGAAATAGTAGATAAAACACCAACTAGAGATTTTGCTCTCACTTTGTGGACTTTAGATCTGGTTTTAGGTTTCTTATAAGCGCACGCTCTTATAGGTAAACCCCACCCAATATTGAGAAAGAACTTTCGATTAAGACTAGTCATTAGGTCGCTAATTGCTTAATTTATAGTAATAGCAAATAGAGTTTAGAATTTTATGAAATTCATCATTATAGACTTAAAGCGGATAGTGGAGGAAATGATGAAGCGTCTAATCAAGATCCTATGATTCTGTCATCCTGAGTTGTCACGGTTCTTGATCTACTTAGAGGAAATGATTAACTTAACCTGATTGAGGGATCTTTATCAGCAATTATGGGTTACTTCGTTAAGGAATCTTTATTGACTTATGTCGATATTTGTTTAAGAAGACAATTTTAAATTCACCTTAACTAATAGAAGGTTTTTTGCCTTATCAGGTGCACCTTATGATTCACAATAGAAGGGGTAGAGCAATTTGAGAAACATATAGGTTACAACTGTGACTATAATATAATGATGTCATTTTACGGTAAACCAATCGATCTGAGGATTCTAGTCATAATCACTCTTTTAGGTGGTGTCATTTAGTGTCAAAATTACACGAACATGGCATATGAACAATGTTTTTATTGTTGTGAGATTATTTGATTTTGAATATAATACATTTGATTTAATATTGACTCTTTTGTGAGCTAGAGTTTTCTTAATTTGTCACACTCGATAAATAGTTGTGCATGAGTTGATAGATTATTTTGCTTTAAGTTAATAAAGATTGAATTTCATTTAATTTGAATTGATTAAATTTGTATTTCATTTGAATTTAATTTCATAATAACTTGATTTGCATTTTAAATATATCTTTTGATGGTGATATCCCCTCCAGTTGAAATCTTCATTTAATATAGCTATCATCGAGATAGATCTTGTCAACTTTGTTTGTTTGCTTGTAGTGTATTGGGTCAATGGTTTACATCTTGAATTTGAAATGAGTTAAAATCAGTATTTTAGGCACTTTGATGTTAATAATCTCTCTGTATGAGATTCATAATTAACACGGCTATCATCTGGGTATACTTTGTCAACTCAACTTGTTTGCTTGCAAAAGATCGAGTGTACTATTTACATCTTGAATTTAAATTGAGTTAACATTAGTATTTTAAATATTTGATGATAACATTCCATCCGATTGAGATTCATAATTAACACAATTATCACCAGGGTTAAATCTTTTAAACTCTGCTTATTGGCTAATAGAGGATAGGGTCTTAGTTTGATTGCATGTCACTTGGTTTAATTTGGATATTGATCAAATTATAAACCTTGTCAACTCCATCTTTCACGATAAAGGATTGGGTCTTATGATCTATTTTGATTTAGATTCATATAGAGATTTGTCATTTGGTAGACTTTGCTAACTATATTTTAAGCATAGAGGATTATGTCTTATGACATGTTGTGATTCAAATTTATTTAGAAATTTGTCACTTAATAGATCTTGTCAACTCCATTTCAAGCATAGAAGATTACGTTTGTGGTTTGATTTTTTTTGTTTTGTTTTGTTTTGTTTTTACTCATTTGATTTTAAGGTAGAGATCCTATAGTTTTGAATATATAATTTTTTACTTAAAGCTCTTGATGGCTACATGCAAACGTAAGATGAAATGAGTTATCTTTTTAGAGAATGGATATTTAGCTTTCAATCAATCATGTCAACTCTTATCTTTATGAGGAAGAGGATCGAATTAGCTAAGTAGGGCTTACAAATCTGTCATATAGATAAACATCTCGCCCAAGGATGTGTATAATTGATAAATTTAGATTTAGTTTTGGAAGTCAAAAGTATCAATCAATAATGTCAACTCTTATCTTATTGAGGAAGAGGATCATATTAGCTAAGTAGGGCTTACAAATCTGTCATATAGATAAACATCTCGCCCAAGGATGTGATTAATTGATAAATTTAGATTTAGTTTTGGAAGTCAAAAGTAAATGTTAATTATTCAAAACACATTCAATTCTTGACTCAAGAGTGAATTTAGAGTAATTTTAGTTTCAGCCTGTGCAACATTCTCAGATTTTATAATTAAGTATTTAACATATTAGTTGGAGCACATGCTAGCAAATTCAAATTTATTTTCTGTCATCCTGCGCAGCGTCATCTACATTGAATTAGGCATTTAATACAATGTCAGAGCTCATGTGGGTCATTCATAACACTTATACGAATTTTTGGAGTGCTCAAATTGAATGAAAATTATTTCATACTTTATATAGAGTTTATTTCTTTCAAGTGTTTGCATGAATTTTGAAGCATTTGAATGAGACATATCATCTTGAAATTTGTGCAAGAAATTTATTTCCTTTAAATGTTTGCACATCTTTCAAGGCGTTTAATGATTCATTCAATTAAACATTTGCATCCTATTTGAAACATCCAAGCTGAATGGGAATTTGCTTCGCATGAAATTAGTTCCATTTGGATGTTTTCATAAATTTCAAAAAATATCTAAGCTGAAGGAAACAAGTGCTTTATGATGTATACAAAGTTTATTTAGAATCTATATTAATGCTTTTTGCTTATTTTTTCATGTTGCAGATTCGGTGCACTAGATGTTGTTTTAATATTTGATTTTTTATTTAAACCAATGTGAAATTACTTTCATTTGGGGCATCATTAATTACGTTCATAAGATGTTCAAAGAAGAATTTCATTTGTGCTCATAGACATACTTCCAAGCATGTCGCAAATCTCTCATTTTGTTTTTTCAATTCATTCAATGAATCACAAAGTGATTTGATTATTTATTGAGATGTCATATCTCATTGAAATGTTTAAGTTTTAGATAGATTCAGTTCAAGCTTTTGATAGGCTTTCCATTAATTATGAACCATCACATCTGAAAATTGCTCTTTAAATTCCAAATTTGAGTTTATTAACCTAATCAATAATAATGAGATATAAAATAGCTTCCAAAAATGGAGCCGTAATATTCTTCTATTTTAGATAATGATCTGTTCTAAATAAATCATAATTTGATCGGTCGTAGGATCCTGACATCAGTATCTATGAATGAGTGATTCAACTATTTTCTTTTAAGCAATTTCTCATCAGTACTATATTACATTAATAGCGTTGAAATTGTATGTTCTGTATGTTGGTTTAAAATGTCTTGTTTGAAACTTTTCATAGTGTGTCTTAGGCTTTTCCTTCATATTCTTTGAATAAAAAAAGTTACTGAAGTTTGACTTTGGAATTTTTATTATTCAAATCTCATGATTTGCATTTAATTTTTTGATGTTTTCATTTTTTTATTCTAATTTTTCTTGGTCTTTTTTTAATTTTAGAGTTATGCCTCAATTCTTTACCTCAGACTACCAAATGGTTTTAGAATGATTCTGCGAGGCGAGGAGATTGAGCATCACAACATTGTGAATGATATGATGCTAAAGCAGGAGGTCACTTACCGTCCAAATTCTGTTAGTGATAGGGTAAGGATCCAAATGTGAGTCCATTTTTTTTTTGTTCTTATATTGCAACAACTTTTAGGGTTCTTACTGATCTAAAATTTTGTCTGTTTGTACAAATGTATTAGTTCGTTGCTGTTGTGACAATTGGTTTTGTAAAAGACGCAAAGTATCACATTGATGTTCAAGGATTTAATGTCTACCACAAAAATAGGCTGATAAAGGTACATCTGTACTTCTTCCATTCTTGTCATGACATCTCTCCCTCCTTTCCTCCCTGCTTTTACAAGCAGTTTGTTTTATGTTTGAGTTATTGGTCTGTATTTTTTTTCCGAGTATAAGCATCTTCTCCTTTATCATTCATATATTCTACATATTGAATATAGAAAGTGAAGAAAATAAGTAGTATAGAAGGAAAAGTAGAGTACCGATAAAAAATTGCGTCTTTATATAAAATGTGTCATAACTTCCCTGATGGATTTTCAAAGAAATTTAATTTTTAATTTCTTCCTTTGAGTTGAATATCAATAGTAGCAGGCTATGCGGGTAGCATAGATGAAGCCGGATATTTATAACTTGGCATAATACTGTTAAATAATGGTGCTCTTGTTTTTTTTACAGAAATAAAAGTGCGACTACGTATGTGAATTTCATGCTTAGTTAACTTTGTATTCTTTCATCAAATTATGTAAATCAAATAACTTGAAACTTAACTTTTTTGGTATCCATGGAAACTTTACTTCCAAATTCATTTCTTGTATCGCCATACTGATCTAACTTAATAACAACTTTAAGATGTTCTTTTTTGCCAGATATTTTTTATGCATGGTTAACGAGCCCTTGCTTCTTCATCCTCGGAAGAATTATTTTCATGGTTTAGTTAAAAGTTTAAGTAGTAAAATATTTGCATGGAATGGTTGATAAAGTTGTATGGTCAAGCTCTTATACCAATGGATCCATATTTTATGCATTATTTCCAAATTTGGAAGAAATATTTTTCTTTATTGCCATCAATTCATTAATATGACAATAAGTGTCTTTTTCTTTGAGTCAATTTCTTTTAGATCACTAACAAGGCTCCATATGCAGTAAGCAAAATGACCCCAAAAATATGGAACTGTGGTATGAACTTTTGTATGTTTTTTAGTCACTCACTAGATCTCTGAATCGCAGAAGAAAACATAGATTGAATGCGGTGGTTTTGCTTGTAGGTGCTTTAGATAGTCAAGAGATGCAGTAGAAAATCTAGCAATTCTTTGTTGAGGAAGCATCTATTCCTTTGAGAATGATCTTATCAAAGCGAAGGCTCAAGTTGCTTATAGATGAACTTCGACTCTTGTTTTGTTTTGTAAAGAGTGTTCTACTGAATTTTAACTTACCATTGTCTTCCATCATGAGAATAATATGTGGGACATGGTGTCTTATAAACATGCTTCATTTTCCCATTGTTTTTTTTCCTGCATGTGGAATTGTCACTTTAGTATTTACACAGTGATCTCATCTACTTCGTCAATCGCTTTGTTCTAATAACTGAACAAGAACAAACCATTTTTAACAGAAATAAAAGCTTCCATAGACCTTATGAAGGAATTATCGTGTGTTACTAATGAGAAACTTAATCTAGCTTGTATTTTCTCTGTCTATCCAACTAATCTTACATCACAGAGCATTGATGTCAACATGGAACTATCAAGAGAGGTGAAGACAAGATACATTGAAACAGGTGACAACCAATTAGGAGAGAGAAAGAATAATGGATGGAATATTTCAACTTCAATCATTTAATTATATTACTCATGACAAGCTATAAACCCCTATTTATAGAAATGGATTTATAAAAATAAATCTAAGTAATTTGAAATCAAATGTAACCCAAAACTAGATAATTTCTAATAATCCTATCATTTAAGATAATTTGTCAAATAAAGTAAAAGATTTCTCTTTTATTTTTTGTTTTTATTTTCACATGGCCATGTTACTTCTCTTTTGTTTGTGTGTGTGTGTGTTAAAGTTCTAAGTTTAGGAAAAGCTAAAATTAATGTATGTATATGAAGGCAAATTATCACAACTTTGTACGGGAATAATGCACTCTTGCTTGGTTTTGCCTCATATGTAGAATGGATATTTATAGCAAGTTATGGCCAACCATGAGGGTGAGAGTGGGACATAGCTTCATGAAGATTTGGAGTGACTTTAGATAGCTTCACCTTGTAGTTTTATAGTGGTCTTAATGTAACTTCTTCTTGAAGGTTTAGAGTGGACATTAAGGAGCTTCTTTATGAAGGATCTTGATGTAGAGAGATGAAAGATGAATTTTCTAATATTTTATATTACATATTATATGTAATTATATGACTAGTTATGGACATTCATGTATCTTTTTATGTTCTTATACAGCTTTTAGTATTTGTATGTTTTTCATATTGTTGATGATGTACAAGCATGGACTTTGAAAATTTTCTTGACTCTTTTGGGATTGTGTGTTTCGGGTTAAATTGTGAGAAGACAGATTAAATTTTAGATAAGATATCACTTATAAATTTTCCTTTCATATTAGGAGGATTTTATGATATAGTTTCAAATTTTTTATAGGCACAAGCCTCTCCTAATTATCTTCCCCAGTGATGAGAGAATTTTTATTAAAACTAGTCAATAGGTTGTCCTTGAGTTTGAATTATTAATGCAAGAATAAATGGTCAGATGAAGATTTTCAACTTTATTTAGTAGCATTAACTAATATCAACATAATTATGCTAAAAACTTTCAATTTCTTAGGAGCTACTAAAATATCAAAATCAAAAAAAAAATTCAAGGTAATTACCTTTTTCTTGTTGAGCCATGGTTATGATTACCCACTTCCATTTTCTCTCATTATATACACAAGTTTTTATCTAAAAAATATTGTTAATTTAATGGCGAGTTTTCAACAACTAGTGGATATACATATTTCTAAATTATAGCAACATAAGGGATATTAAGAAGACAATAAGTATGGTTGTTAATAACAAAATTATTGTGACGCAAGGTGTCCGTGTTCATGGAATCGTAGAATCGTGGTTTTTCATGATCCGCATTTAGGCAGATCTACTGAAAACCGTCTTAAGGAGGGACCGATTCTTTGTTTTAGCCCGCTTGGGCTTATTTTACTTCATTAGACTATTAATTAGGATGTCTTACCATTGGGTTTTGGGACATATACTTGTGGTTTTGTTGTAGACACCTGATTTTGAAGTTTTATGCATTGGTAGATTATTTCGTGGTGTTTTTACATTGTGAAGTGCTATAGCTTTTGAATTCTTTCAAGTAGGGGTGAGCATTCGGTCGGTTTGATTTATTCGGTTTGTGTTGTGGTCAAAACCAAATAAGCCAAACCTTAATTTAAAACCAACCAACCAAATTAGTACAAAATGATAAAGAACCGAATAAACCGAAATCTAATTCAGTTTATTCAGTTCGGTTTTTCATAAACCGAATAACATAGAAAAATTAAAAAAATTGCATCAGATATACAAAATTATCAATAAACCAAATTTTTTGATAAAATTGCATCAGATATACCCAAACCCAATAAAAAAACTGATCTGACAATCATGACTCATGAGTCATGAACATCAACTAGAAGCATCTTAATACTTGATGAAATATTGACACATTACACACTTGGAATGCATGTGAGGTTCAGTAATCCACAATTCCACATAACACAACCGCAACATTTGAAAACAACATACATATAAGAATGCAGCACATACAGTCCACAACACAAAGCTCATAGACCCTGTTTGTAGAGGTCAGAAATAATATCATAACAGAGAACATAACACAACAAAGATTCGGAATATAAGGAAGTGGTCCGACCAACTTTAAGCCATACAGTCCATTACACAAAGCTCACAACATCAATTTATCAAACCATCAATAACCAACCAAAACAAAGAACAACAACGGTGTGAGAGAGAGAGAGAGAAAGAGGGGGAGAGGGGAGTTGAGATAATGGGGATTTAGTTCTTACCTTTCAAAGAGAATTAAATTTGAAATCGAGGTGAGGTGAAGACAACACGTATGCTATTAGGGCAAAATTAAAAGAAAGGAGTAGCCTCGAATAGAAAAGTGACGAAAGTCCAAACATGGATTATTAAATCGAGATTGAATCTCAAATCGTCACACATGCCCTAACTCCATCGTCCTCTAATGAAGTGGCGAGTCGAATCAAGAGTCGAGACTCTCGATTCTCGAAGAAGTGTATGGCATGGTGATCGACCATCGAGGGAGGCAGCAGGAAGTGAGGAACCAAAGGCCGAACTCGGGTCAAGCGTCGAGAGACAAGGAGTCTTACATAGGGTTTTCTGATCGACTCGAAGGATCAAGGCGAGCGTAGAGCGTGAAGCGGTGGGATTCGAAGAAGCGACCGCGGAAGACCGATATAATCGGTTTTCTGATTTCGCGATTTTTTAAAATTAAAACCGAACCGAAAACCAAAAACCAAATAAATACACACTTTCAACCAAAAACCAAATAATAATCATAAAAATCGAACCAGATTAACCAAATATCATCGGTTTGGTTCGGTTTGAACCGATTAGTGCACATCCCTACTTTCAAGTAGGGCTGAGAAATTTACCCGAAGATCGCGGCTCGCTTGATAGTCGACTCGAATTTGGGCTCAAATCGAGATCGAGTCGAAAGCAAGCGGCGACTTAAGCCGGTTTGGCTCGAAATTATTTCGAGTCGAGTTCGAGCCGCTGCTCGAATCATGACTTGATCGGATCAGTAATTGGGTCCTTTGTCAGGAATCGTTAAATCGGAGATGAATTTCTTGTTACTCTAAGTCTAATATTCGGCCCGACTCGGATCAGTCCTCGACTCTCGACACTTGATTCTCCCAATCCGCGGCCTTCTTCTCTTCTTTGTTCTTGGCTTCGGCGTTCTTGTAGCTCATGCCCATTTCGCGATTTCTCACTTCGCTCGATATCGTCATCGGTGACGATTTCGATCTCTATTGATTGAGATGTTTCTTTGTCACTATTATCTTCGTTCGACTAGCTTGTTCTCACATGCGTGCTCGATTTGCTTCTTTGCTCCAAAATTACTACCTACTTGTTTCTTGATTATAAGTATTTCATGTTATGAGCCTCGAGGATGTTTGGTTCTTCAATTGTTTGAGTTCTAGATTTCGTTAAGTTACTTTTTTTATTACCTAACTAAGTGTCCAAGGACCAAGCTCAACTGCTCAAGATGGTTTGTTGTGATGCTTCATGCTGTCATGCATGTGTATCTCTTATTTTTTGCAGTTGCAACTTGCGATCCTTGCAATTGCGGTTCTGAGCTTACTATTTTTTTACCCGCATGTTACAAGGTTACGTAGAGGTTATCCACTTAACCTTCATTGCGGTTTTGATTTCGAACATTTCACTTATATAATGTGTAATGATGATTTAAAGCGTTATGGTCACAGGCTATGTTTACATTGCGGTTATAGGCTTGTTCACATTTCTGAACGTTTCATTTGTTTCATTTGTTTCATTTGACGTTGTGGTTCTGAGCTTGTTCACATTCGATTTGGTCTCGTTTCACTTTCGGCGGATCGAACTCGATCTAGAATCGATCCGACTCGAATAATCTTGAACCCACGACTCAATTTCGAGCGAATTTTTTTTTCAATCCGATTGAGGTATAGTTATCGAAATCGAATCGTACACCTTACTTTCAAGTGGTGTGATTGTATCCTGATCGGATCGAGGTGGTGATCTCTCTTGGACACACGAGGTCCATTGACGTTTCTAGATTGATCGCAAACTTGTTGTTTCAGCTCAGGCTTAATGTCCAACCGCCGAGAATGTTGTTTGTTTGATTTCCGATCGTCTTTCAACTTCTTTTTGCATCCTACATCTTTTCAAACATTCCTCAGTCTAAATATAAGTCTCAGCTCTTTAACAATAAATAAATAAGATGAAAACAAATCATGTTTTATCTTTTATTTATATTACATACATCACAATATCACCATCTAATTTATGCCATTAAGGTGTGTGGTGTTTATTTTTGTGTTGTGTGTTTGTGTGAGGGACACTGCGTAGATCCACAGATGTACTCATTAGAGTGATCATGTACGACATTAAGGAATAGTGTACTATATTGAGAGAGAGAGTTATTTACTACATAATGACTGTCACTGACTCTAGGTATGATGGGTCTTTGAATATATCAAAGATTTTTTTTCTCTTTACATGGAAAAGTAAAGTAGGGTTTATTTAAACCGGGTTCGTTAAATTCTCTATGGAAGCAAACCTTCATTGTTAATTACATCTTAAGAAAAATGAATCCCTTAAGAATACTCTCGATTAAATTAGACGATTGTTGTCTCTAAGAATTCAAATATAGAACTATCAAAGGATTAATTATATTTTTAAAAATCAAGTGGAAGAGATCAAAAGGGAAGAGTTCTTATCAAAATCAAAGGAGATGAGTAGGGAATGCTCATGATACTAGAAAGTCTAGTGACACTCCAATCTATCATATGGTTGGACTTTATATATTTGAATTTGAGAAGATTTATTTGTTTGAGTTGAATTTTTATTAAATTTAGGACTTATAATTTCTTAATCTGAGATGTGGAAATTCAGAGGTGAGAATTTATGCTTGTAGCATGAGGGAAACAATGACCTCATATCTAAATCTGGGAGCTTTGGTGAGAGAAATAACTAAATCTAAGGCAAAAATGGTATATGGTTTAGAGAGAGAAAAATCTCATTATTGTTATTATCACAGAGTGTATGACTAACTCCCTACTTTTAAATCCATGTAGGCAAGTCATATGCTTTGTAAAATAGTTGGATTGTTATTTATTTAGAAAAGAAAAGTCCTCACTCTGGTAGATCATGAAGGGTATGAGTATGACTTAAATCTAATACAAATTTTTCAAGTTTTATTTGATTTTTGGACTTTTGTTTGACATAGGCTATAGGTTTTTTTCTAAATGAGAAATTGATTGTGGGCTAAATCAAAGAAGAGAAAGATGTCTTTTTTTATAGGTCAAGCCTTTATTCTCTGGCACAGATGGAAGCCCTCTCTTAGCAAGAGTGAAAGAATATGACATACATGATGTTATACATACAATCATCCAGTTAAAGGGGTTAAACATTTTATTATCTTGATTTAATTCCTATGCTTTTATTTGAGGTTATGAATTATTTTAAAATTTTAGTTATGAGTTGTTAGTGGGATAGAGAATTTATTTTTATCCTAGGAGTCTAATTGCATCTAAGCCACACAACAATCACCAATCATAAATAAACTATGAAAATGTATGTTATTTCTAATGCACAAGCTAAACAAAATATCACACAATTTTATAAAGTTATCGCAAAATAATAAGAGGTGTGGTTGATGCCATACAAGAAAAGAAAAGTGTGGTAGCCACTCTACCTTTACATCGGTATAATGAAAGAATAATTACAATTGTAAAATGATAAGTGTTATGGGGGTCTTCATTCTTCATCCTCTATCTTCACTTTTCATCTTTTATTCCTTCATTTTGATTTGCTTCATTTCTTTCTTTCTTTTGGCTTGATTGAGATGTAACTTGGTTCAAATGTATCACATGGTATATAAGACATGATCTTATAACTAATGTTTACCCTTAATCCCCATAACACTTATCTTAATCCTAATGCAAAATTACATTATAGGAGAAGTAAATCTAGCTACACCTGCAAAATAAATATTAGCTAAAACATGCCATACAACTCAAACAATTATACGAATAGTTTGGACTTAGCACATGAGTAACTAAGCCCACATGTCCTAACTTGGGTTATGCTTAGGGGTAAACCTTCATAGCAAAAAAGCATTTATATTTTTATTACAACACCTTTTATGCACCCCTAAAAGCATGATTAAGTATCTATCGACTATCATCTAACATCGTCAGGTAAAATAATACATCACAAAATCAAACATTCATCAAATCATGCATCGTCTTAACATAAAGTTATAAATGGTGACTTAATCTAATATTCATGTATTAAGGTTTGTATGATATGTCTTGACTAGGCTTTAGAGTTATGATTTGTTAAGGGTGATATATTTAATTTACAAAGGGTTGATTTCTCTTTAAATGGTTTAATTGATTTGAAGATTTTATTTAGTGTTTTCTTTTGTTTTATATGACCTACACTCAGCGACTAAGTGTTATAAAGAGAAGAAAGAGAGAGTGAGTCTCTCTTTTATCCCTACTTTAAGTCATTCCTAAGGTAAATTAATTAATGAATTTTTTTTAGTGAATGATTATTATGTATTTTAATTAACCTTAAGTTTAGATTCACTTTAAATAGCTTTATTCAATAAGAAAGACATCTTAAAATTAATTGAAACGAATTACTATCACATAACACATTCATTTATTTCTTTTTATCATGTATATCATGCATATGGGTAATCTTAAGCATACCTATACATGCAATGTAAATCTTAACATACTTTGATGATGAATGCAAAGAAATGTATTTGGATTTTAAATATTTCATTTTTTGATTGAATTTTGAATGCATATTTTTGTTATGTAGAAAAGAGATTTTTCATCCATTAGCTAAACACATATTTACATGTATAAAAGTTTTAAGTAGTGATATTTTCTACATTAGAGTAAGGTACTGACTACTTAGAACTTAAACCTGGATGTCTAATATACCATTTTTTTTAGAAACATGTAGATGTATGAATGACCATAAGGATAGCAAATCCATGCAAAATGTGATATTTGATTTATTTGATTTATGATTCTTTATTCATTAGCCACATCACACATGCATATGTATAAGAGTTTTAGTTAGTGCGACGTCATTATTTTTTACTAGTGTAAGGTATAGATTAGAATACTTGTCTCTGACAGGATGTCACGATATAACACTTTTCTCAATATGAATGTACAAAAGGAAACATATGAATAGGGAATCATACAAGAAATTATGTTTGATTTGATTGTATGATTTACATGTGTAATATGAAATTCTTCCTAAGTCTTAACATGGAATGCATAGGAATAGATTTAAGCAAGTGTTATGTTATTTTCAAATGAATTATACACTTACAAATCCTATGTGAATCCATATTAAAGTAGGAAAAGAAAATCTCATATTATATATCTTATACTATCATCACATGCAAGCTTATAGATATTTATAATTAGCATCACTTCATTTTTAATAATTGATTTATAGGTTTGAAAAATAATTTTTGATTTAATAGCAATAATAATCACTCATATTTGATTTAAGTTAACATATGCAATTTGATATAAAAAAATTTCATTTAATTAATTTAAAAGAAATGAATGCATGATTCCATATGGCAAGCAATATTTAACATGATTAGAAAGAAATAAAGGAATGTAAGTATGTGATTTCATTCATCCTAATCAATTCTTAAGGGCAATCAAATTAAATAAACTATTTAAAATGAATTAAAATTTTTTAAAGATATTTTTAAATTTGAGTTTGATTTGATTTAAGGAATATAAAAGAAGTTTGCTAATCCTAGCCTAATTCCCTATGTGTGAATTGATTTGATTTAATGAAGAATAGTTAAGTTGATTTTATGTTTTGATTAAGTTAAGTATGAATTAAATGAGTTAATTATCCTTTACTTACATCACCTTAAGTTAATTAACTAATTAATAATAAGCAATATGATATGCAATCATATGAAAAGTAAATTTGCAATACTCCTAAGAAATGAAAGGGGTCTAATGCAATTAACTTATGATTAATAGTTAATTAAGTTTAAGAGATCTCATTTAATTACTTTTATGATTTTCTCACACATATGAGCCAATCATAATTTCATTATCTCTCATTTTGGGTTATTGAACACCTAAAGTGCTACCTAAAAGTTAATTAGGGTTGTTTATATGTGAAGGAAATTTTAATTAAGTAATTAGATTCATTAATCCATTTTTGATTAAGCATAAACATCTCTAATTAAAGAAATGAAATGGACTAAAGGAAAGAGATCAAGAAAGAGGCCTTGATCTCAATCTCTAAGCCCTACACTCAATAACTTAGGCTTTGATTTTTATATTTAAGCTTAATTAATTAATTAAGCCATTGATTATCTCATTAATCCTTAATTAGATTAATTCCAAAAGTGAAGAGAACTTAGGAAGTAAATTAAAAAAAAATCTCAATCACATTCCCAAGCTCCTTCTTGTTCAAGGTAATTAAGCTTAAATTTAATTAAAACACTGTTCATTTATTAATCATCACTAATTAAATTAGAAGAGTGAGTAAGGCTTAATTAAGTGATTTTCCTAATTAAGCCACCAATAAAATTTTAGTAAATTATGGGAGGTAGAGGTCATCTCCCTAAATACTCATATAAAGTTTGAGATCAATTGAGTGATCAATTAAGGAGTAATCAAGTTAATTAAATTTTTAATAAAATCCTAATTAAGCCAAAATCATTGTTCAAAATTAATTAATAATACTTTTCCTAGATTTTACTCTGAAATACTTTTAAAATGACTATATGTTTGCATTTTTTAGATTTTTCTACAATTAGTTATGATTTTAGGAAGTTTCAGTATTAAAAAATCAATTAAATAATCCTAATTAAATCCTTAATCCGCCGGCATTAATCTTGGCGGTCGCTTTCGTGGCTGAGATTGTTATTTAATGTTAAGTTGTCGGCCGGCGCGTTCTCTGGTCGATCTAAAGATCAGACGACCGAGATTAAACCCGCGGTTTAGGCTAAGAGTTACAGCGGATCTAGCGTGATTTGATCACAACCGTCCGTTGCAATCACGTGGAACGGACGACGCATGATCCTTCTCCTTCTCGAGCGACGAAAGACGAACACCCCCGTTCAATTCGAGCTTACTCGATTTCGGATTGGGATCAAAATGATCCGACACCTTTGGAAGGAGGGGAGATGCATATCCAATGGTCAAAATTGCATGGGATGACAATTCCCTTCGAAAAAGACCGACTAAAAATTGCCTATTGCTACGGTTTTGAACAATTACCTTGTTGAAAGCTATCACCAGAGCTTCCAATGACGGAGGTGGTTTCGTCTAGTAGAGACAAAGCCCTATTGAAGAAATTTGGTCTTGATTTGAAGTGGGTTGCTCGGTCGACTAAGCTTCTCTTCAATGGTGATCAGTCTTGATCGAAGTTGCACTTCCCGTGACTTGGAAGCTTGGGAAATGATTCGATTGAGCTTGACAGGGTGTGGTGAGAGTGTGGGTAAAAGGAATTTGGGTTTGGCGAAGTGAGGAGGGAGTATTGCTCGGAATGGGAATGCCCTGTTTCGGCTTTGCATGCAGAGGAGAAATACCGATTGAGGGAGCTCGGGGAGACCTTAGGAAAGCTTTGTGAGGATTCAAAATTACTCTAGGGAGTCTCACGAAGCTCTCTCTATTTTTTTATTTGAATTGAGGGTGTATACCCCTCAATTGAGCTTGATGGATGAACGGGATTGGTCGTCCGTTTTTGACCCGTGTGCCTCTGTCGACATATTGGAGCTATCACCTTCGACTCTACATGGCATGCCATGGTTGGGGGAGTGTGTGGCAGGAGGCTCAAGGCCTGCTTTGGGGAGTTGGGGTTGCCTTTTTTCCCCCAAGCACCCGTGGATTCAGCCATGGAGGTGATGCACTTGGGTTGGTTCTTTTGGTCCATGGCAGTTCTAGAGTGGCTTAGGTTGGGCTAGGGATGCTAGGGAGGCTCTCTTTGAGGAGTTTGATGGTCTCCATGGGGAGACAAGGGTGGACTTTGCCATTTTAGGCAAGAATCCAAGGTAAAAGAGCTTGGCACCTTAGTTTATCCCCTTTGGGTGGGGTCCACTAGGCTTTGGGCTGATTTGGGAATGGGTTAGGTCTGGTTTGGGTCGGGTCTAGCTAGCTCCTAAGATCCCCCGGCTTGGTTTAAAGTGTTTTGGCCTTATTTGATCAAATGAGTTCATTTGGGTTAGGTTGGGTTGGGTTGACTAATTGGTCAATTAAAAGGCTTGATTAGTCTAAATTGATTTGGAATGTTTTGGTGTGATTAATTTGGTTGACCAATTTGACCAATTTGATCAAATTAAGATTTGGCTAGGTGTTGAGTCAAGTTCAATTGGTTGATTGAAATGATTGTAGATTTTAATTTGGTTTAATTTGAAATTAATTTAAATTTTGGTCAATGTGACCTTTTAAGTCAATTTAGGTTGGGTTAAGTTGATCAATTGGTCAACTTAGGCTTTGCTTTTCAAGTTCAAGTGATTTGGAATGAATTTATTTGTTGCAATCAATTTGGGTTGAATCATGATTTGACCCATTTTGATTTTAAAATTTGGGTCAACTTAGGTCAATTAAGTTTTGCTTGGTTTGACTGATTGATGACGTCATGTTCAAATCATTGACCATGAATGGGTTTGGATCAATGTTTCAATCAATTTGGTATGATGAATTTTGGCTAGTTTGGGGTTCATTTGGGCTAAGTGTTAAATTGATCAAAGGCTAGGTTTGATTTGGTTTGACCCAATTCAATATGGTTGATCACCTCATTATGATTGTTGATCATGATTGAGGTTCAGATGGACTTAGTTCAATCCAATTTGGGTTGGATTAGAACTTGACTCAAAAATGTCCTTTAGGTCACTTTGGGTCAAATCAGCCTAAATGGGTCAATTGACTTGACCAAGACTTGATTTAATTTTAATTGAACTTACATATGACTTAGGATTGAAATATAAATTCAACTGCAATTGGTTTGGAGCCAAGTGAATTTTGATTCATATGACAATTTCAAGTTATAAGGGTCAATTTAGGTTTGATTTGGGTTGACTTGGATTTGGTTGGATTATTGTGGTTTATGTTTATATTTGGATCAATAATTGTGGGAATAATTGAATCATGAAGAAATTCATGAGTTTTGAGTTGATTTGGGTTTCATTTAGCCGTTCAAAATTTTGGCTAGAAGGGGTAAAATTGGGAATTTGGTTTGATTTGAGTTTAATTTTGGTCATTTGAATTTATATTTCATTTATATTTGTGAATATGAATAAAGATATAAAAGGGTCATGAGAAAATTATTTGAGTTTAGAGTGATTTGAAAGCAAATTTGATTAAGCTTAGGGATGTAGGTTGAAAAGGACTAATTTGGATTTTAATTTGGTTTGATTTATTTTTGGTCATTGGAGGGTGGGTTTTCATTTATATTTATGAATATAAATGAAGTAATGATTGATTTCTAAAGAAATCAACCAAGTTTGAGTTGATTTGAAAGAATTTTGGATTTTGGAATTTGGAATTTGGAGTTAATCATGGATTTCAATCATTTGGAATTTAGGATTGACTTGTGATTTGGAATTTGATTTGAGATTGGATTTGATAATTGAGAAAATCAATTGGGTTGGGGTTGATTAGGATTTGGTTAAGGCTAAGTCCATAAGATAAAATCAAAAAGGGTTAGGAAGGGATTTGGAGTTTGAATTTGGTGATGGATTTCAATCATTAGATAGTTGGATTTGATTTTGGAATTTTGAATTTGAATTTGAGATTTGGTTTTGAAGAAGGAAGCAAGGATCGGGTTTAGTCTATATGGTATGCAAGTCTTCCTAAATTCCTAAGGCCCAACTTATTTTTATGGCTAACTCTTCTAAGTTTCTAGGGTTAGGTTAAGTGTTCACTTAATCAATAGTAGTGTCTTAAGATTAAGGAACTCTTAGTGTCTATAAGAGTCGTAGACTTATGATGAGGAAGTTGAAAGCTCACTCCAATAGTGAGGTCAACAAGGTGCTTTAATATCAATATCATTTTTCGTTTTATATGCTAGTATTTTAGCATCTCTAACTAATACTATAAAGGGGCAAATGTTAGTAGTCAAAATGCACATTCAAGGATTTTTATATAAATCATTTTCATTGCATATTTCATATCATTTGATATCTTTTTATAGTGATCATTGATCATTTTATGAATAGCAATGGGATGATTGAATATCGATAACAAATAAGGTATTTAATTTGGATGAAATGATATTGTTATCATAAATTAGAAGAGTGAGTACTCACATCAAAATTATATGAGCTTAAGAATTTGTTTGATTTTTCTTAAACTTGATCCACATTTGATACTGGTTCAATCTATAAATCAAACATTAAGTCTAATAACTTGAGCCATTTGATTAAGAAATGTAAAGTTCTATTCTTGGTCCTGTTCAAATCATTTGGCTATTTTCTTAAATATTATTTTACAATACAACTTATACACTACTATTATTTTTATTTTTGCTTCATATTTTAATACACTATATCGTATTATAATTATTGGCTACTTCATTTAAAATTATATACATAATAGTATTTTCTATAATTGCATTTTTGTCCATTTAAATATTAAATCATTTAAAATTAATTTTTAGTAAATTTTAATTTAATATTTTCGATATCATTTTGATGAGAACGTTAACTCTAGTTTTTATTTCAAATGCATAATGTAAATATTAAATTTTCCCTTTGGTATTTTAAAACTTATTTTAATTATATGTTAAATATTTATAATTTCATATTCTTAGCATAAGAGCGTAAAACTTTAAATTATATTTTCAAAATAGTTTCTCATAAATTTTGGTTTAACAATTTTATTCTAAATCTTACTAAAATTAAGTTCTACTTTTGTCCAAATAAACTTCCATGCCCTCACAATTTAACTATATATATAGATATATATACAATTAATATATGTAATTATGTTTCACAAATTTATTTTATTCTCTTCTTAAGCTGTTCACCTTTAAAATCAAAAGTTTTAACAACAGGTCGGATTTAGGGCTTCTAAATACCGTAAATCTAAAGATTCCATCCTTAAAGGAAACATAAAAAATAATAAATAAATGTATTTCCAGTACATTGAATGACTTCTAAGCTTTAATTCGATATTTGAACTTGACTCGGTACCCTCACAGTCGGCCCTATTGTTAATTTAACTGCTATGTATGAGTCCAAGAATGCACTCACTTACTACCTTACTGCACAATTCATTGTGATTGCTCGACTTTAATCACTCCTCTCGCTCTCTCACCTTGAGCTCTATCTTATACCCGCTTCTCTAGATTCGTCTTCTTGTGTTCTCTTAATTGTTCACTTGCTCTACGTTTCCATATCTTTTTTTTTTGCCTCATCACTTCCTCTTGATTGCAACTTAAAAGAGTTGAATCGACTAATTTTAATTCATTTGAACTGACATTAGCCAATTCATTTTTTTAATGAGATTTTACAAAGTGCTTTGCATACAATAGCAATATTTTAATTTAGGGTTGAGAAATTTATCACCTTTAGTTTTGAGCAGATGATGGTTAGACTAATCAAGAACTTATGGTTCCGTCATCAGGTTATCATACTCTATGGTCTATTTAATATGTAGAGGTAGTCATTCCAACCGACTTAAGGATTCTTATCAATATCCATGGGTTGCATTGGCTGATGAAACTTTTTTTTTTCTTCTTCTTTTAAGTAGACTTCAGTGAATTGGTTGAAAACTTAGTAAACTTGGGGTAGATGCAACTTTTTATACATATGAAAGTGCTATATTTGTAAATATCAAACTTTAGGTGTTATATATGTAAATGCATAAAAAATGTGTGCTATGTACATTTCCCTAAAATTTAAGTATTTTTATTTTGAATTGAGCCTAAATGATATGCAATAGGGTTTGAAAGCGGTTGATAATAGAATGCGCTCAAGTTGAGATTTTTTGTCATTGTGGCCATCATTAGGGTTGTTTGTTTGAAGCATATTTTGAAATTGGTAGCTTGATTTGATAGTAAACCAATTGATTATGGTTTGTAATTCATCATGATGATATATTGTTGATGTAGAACATCATGAGGATCAAAAAATTAGAGCTCAATGTCCATTTACTCAAGAAAATTCAAGAAAGAAGAAGGTTTAGCTTACTACTAAGGCCATTTTATGATTCATCTTTTTTTAATGTAATTTTAAGTTTTTTTAGAAACTCATATTTGAAATTTTGCATTTAAAAATTCAAAGCGTAATGTGAGGTGGTTGAATTCGTAAAAAATAATATATGAAATGAGTGGATGATATAAAATAATAAAACAATTTAATCTTCACATTAATGTGGTCTCCGTATTTTGAATTCTTTTCTTTGAAAGATCTTGTAATGTATTATAAATACTAGAATGAAAGAGATCTTTTGGCAATTACAAATTATTTGAGTTACTCTTGTGGTTTGAGAGCTTGGTGGCCAAATCTTGAGAATTCTTGGCGGGAGCGTTAGTTATCCGACATATCTTTTCTCACCTCCAATACCTAAGTTCTCTCAATCTCATCAAAAGAAGAACGCCCACCTCCATCAATTGCTTTATAGGACTTTATTGTATTGAACCTTGTCTACTCTTCTCATTTGCCTATGGGAGATTAGTTTCAAGATTTGTGGCATTTAATTTTTTTTATCACTCATTGTGTTATAGGCTTTGTCAACTATACTTCATTTGTAGAGGATTAGGTCTATATAAAAGTTAAATTTATGACCTATTGTCCGAGCACGGTGATGGATTTTAAATATTGCTTGGAATGGTTGAGATGACTACTATAGCTATTAGTAGTTGTATGTGGTTGGAGGAAAGTTTGGAGTAGTAAGACCACATAGGGTCGAAGGCAATTGAAGTGTGAAATTTTGCGAGAGATGAAGGGAGCGAAGAACCTTATAATAATGGGGATGGAGATTGATTTATGGGATTGTGGTCTCATGGGCTCTTCCCCTTCAAATCATTGGCCTTGTTGATGCCTTAAATAGTGAGGTCCTTCCATGGTTCTCTAGCTTCTTTGATTGTTGGGGCATTAGGAACTAGGGTAGGGTTGTAATGAGAGGAAGACAAAAGGGGATAAGTGAGTTTTCTCAAGTGAAAGCAAGAGGTCAAGAGATAGAAGGGGGACAAAATGTCAGGAAATTGGATAGGAGAGGGTGATGAGATCTATTCAACTAATCCTAAAGAGATTTGATTTTGTTTATGAGCTGTTTGAGATCACTTTTAGTTTCTATTTTTTTCTTATAATTTTCCTTTAGTTTGTTTATGTTTTGATTCAAAATAAAACTTGTTTGTTGGTGACAAGTATTTTTAAAAATACTTAGAATACTTAAAAGTTATTTTGAGTATTTTTAAAAATATTTTATTTATTTTTAAAAATTTAAAAATTTAAAATGCATTAATCAATCATATTTTTATAAGTAACATAAAAAAAATTGAAAACAAAATTAATCCCAAACAAGCCCTTAGATTTTAGGGTTTTTTTTGTGTGTGTGTGTGTGTGTGTGTGTGTGCGCGAATGATGGATAGACATGGATGGGACTCAAGGGGATGTGGCTCTTAATTTGCAAGATTCAATCTAATATGGAATAGAGAGGATAAAATTTTTTTGGTTAAATAGTAATATTAATTTCAATCTTAAAATTAAATTATTTTTTAATGATGAAATAAATTATTTGTGTGTATTAATCCCTCATAAATTATAGTTACTCAACTCTAATGCTTATAAGAGGCATTTGTTATTTTATAAGATGATTGTGGATCTAGATTTATTTGTGGGCAACATTCCTAATTGTAATTAATGAGACTAGCCAGGCAAACAATGTAAAAAAAAGGGAAAAGAGAGAAAGAGGTGAGTAGAAAGAAGAGATCAAGAATTTACTATAGTTTGTAATTATTACAAGATGACCTCCTCTATTAGAAATTTCTTTCAATCCCTTATTTATAGTGTGAAGAAGGTTACAATAAAAGCTACATTATAAAAAAAAAATGCTAAGGTAATAAATGACTTTGATAGTTACTGACATGTGAACTGCCTTACATATAAACATGTACAGGTTACATATGAGGTGAGTGCATAGGTTTGTTGCCCAAGATGTGCACTCTTGATTGAGTTTTGGGGTGTGTGGTTGGCGATTCTTAGATAAGTGTTTTGATGGATCTATCAAGCGAGCTTCTTGGGTGAGTTCCTTCAATGAGTGCCTTGGATGAGCCTATTTAATGAGTTTCTTGGATGTGTTCCTTAGGTGAGTGCCTTAGAGGAGTTCCTTGGACAAGTCCATTGGGTGAACTCTTTGGACGAGTTTCTTATATGAATGTCTTAGATGAGTTATTTGGATGAGTCCCTTTGACTAGTTTATTGGATGAGTACATTAGATGGGTCCATTAGATGAAATTACTTTGCAAAAAGGATAAGAGAATTAAGAAAATATTTATTATTTATACTTGTGAGTAAAGAAAAATAAATGAAATTTACTCTCTTATCTTTTAACCTACAAATTAGAGCGAGTGCACTCTAGTTCTTTTAGTTTCATGTGATGTGATTGTTTCTTATGTTAGCATTTTGAAAGGACCTTGCCTTTCCCTGCGGGGGTACCCATCCAGACATATCAGCTAGAAGGGTCTCACACTCAATGCAAAACTTGAAGCAAAAGGGGCAGACATTTTCCAAGGATAGGCTATATTTGCTTTAAGTAATTCTTTGTAATGATTTGGAAGATGAATGCAACTAGCCTTTGAAGGTAATGAGTGGGTAAAATAGTAGTAATTTCTGTTTTAAGATTTCTTAGGATTTTTAAAGGTTAGAGGATGATTTTTTGTTTTTAAGAGTTTATTAAGTCCTTTCAACATAAAAAGGCGACAAGGTTTAAATGGAAGGGCAATCATGTTAAATGCGGATTATCTTTCTTCCTTGGGGTTTGGCTCTCCGGAAGTCATTTGTTTGACAACCTTGGCTTTCCTGTTCTGAGTAATCTTATCGCATTTAAACTTAACCTTGAGCTATGATTTCTCCAGACTTTGAACTCAAGTTGGCCTATCTCTCATATTTAGCCTAGTGTCCTTATAAATTTCTCAAATGGACTTGTCACTCGCATAAGTTTGAAGTTAGCCAACTTCAAACTTTAGAAGGTTCTGATTGAACCTAACCTTGTTTGAACACTCTTCATCTAGCTTGCTTTGAGACTCATAATGTGGTGCAACCCAATCATGATTAAAAAATAAGGTCAAGTTCCTTGACTCTGAGTGCAGTGAATATAGAGGGAGAGTTCTTTGGACAATTCTCTTGGATGAGTCCATTGGTTAAGTTTCTCACATCCTTAGAAGACTCGCCAAATAAGAATTAGGTGGAAAAGATGTTTTATTTATGCAATTAAGAACATAATACAAGTACAATAATGCCTTCCCTTATAGAAAATTTTAAGTTATCGATGTTGCAAATCCTTTGCACCTCCTTTCTTGAGTGGATTTAGTTGCTCTAGTTCATGTAATGCTTAGTTTCTTATCAATGGCATCATTTCACTCTCATTGTACCTAAGAGGATGTTGGATCTAGATATATCCGTGGATGATGCACTGACTATATTTAATGAGACTGGTTAGGTAAATAGAGCAGAAAAAGGGAAAATGAGCGAAGGGAAAGTAGAGAGAAAATATCTAGAATTTACTATAGCTTATAAAAAAAATACAAAATGACCTCTTTAAGAAATGCCTTTCACTCCCTTATTTATAGCATAAAGAAGGTTATATTAAAAAAGTGTTAAAACAATAAATGACTATAATAGTTACAAAATGTGAACTATCTATATATAGTCATGTACACTCCCCTTTATAATTGTATGGATGAGATCTCTGAGATTATGCATGAGGTGAGTGCTTTATTTAGTGCCGAATTTTTGGACGAGTCCATTGGGCAAGTTTCTTTGTTGAGTGCCTTGGACCAGTCCATTGGATGAGTTTTTTTAAGCAAGTTCCTTCGGTGAGTACCCTGGACAAGTTCATTGGATGAGTTTCTTGGACATGTTCTTTGGGTGAGTGTCTTGAGGAGTTCTTTGGATGAGTGCCTTGCCATTAGGCAAGCTCCTTGGACGAGTTTTTTAACAAAATGCTTTGGACATACCCCTTAGATGAGTACCTTGGACGAGTTTCTTGGATGAGTCCTTTTGACTAGCTTCTTGGGTGTATCTTCGATGAGTTTCTTTGACTCCTGCAAGTTATCTTTATCTGCGTAATAGGTATTATAGAATGCCATCTATGCTTTTTGATAAAAATGAATGATGGGAGACCCATTATACTATTAATATCACATTAATAAATAAGATTCATTATCATTCAAAGGAGAATAATGATATCAAACGTTCAAAATAATGTTTTAATAGAAAACTCACTGAAGTTTCCATGAATGAGAGAACCTTGAAGTTTCACTTTTTATATTGCATTCAAACAACACTAAAATATAAATTAATCAATGCTACTTTCTGCTACAAAGCTATCATATAAATTTGTTCAATCTAGTTCTTTGAATCTTCAAATATAGTCCAAAATTGATGATCTATTAGAACAAATTTGAAAAGTTAAGGGACCAAATTGGACATATTAACTAGTCAAAGAATAAAACAGACCCTTATAAATAGTCAAGGGACCATATGAAAATTTTTCTCCTTTCTTATATCATAAAAATTGTAATAGAGATCAATTTTGGACTATATTTGATATAAGAAACGAGAAAAATTTTCATATGGTCCCTTGACTATTTATAAGGGTTTGTTTTAGTCTTTTGACTAGTTAATATGTTCAATTTGGTCTCTTAACTTTTCAAATTTGTTCTAATAGATCATCAATTTTGGACTATATTTGAAGATTCAAAGGACTGGATTAAACAAATTTATAGTTTAGGATTAAATGGCCTAATATAAATTGTTTATAGATCATTTTAACCTTATTTATAGAATAAGGGTTATGCAGATATGATCAAGTAATTTGTAATGAAGATCTAATTCAAATCTAAATAATTTCATCTAAGATAATCTTATTAAATAAACTAAAAATTGTGCAATACACAGTGGTTGAGAAACTTTGGCAAAAGTCTTGGGTTCAGTCTGCGCATTGGTGTGTGTGAGTTTTTGATTAAATTCGCTCAAATGTCCAAAAAAAAAACCTAAAAATTAAAATAATTTTTGTTGATCCTCTAAACCCATGTTATAATGAGCTTATTTTGATTATGACAATTGAAGCTACAATTTTGTAATGATATAGGCCAATGGTGAAATTGTTAAAATTAAAATTATGACCTAGTGAAACATGAAGGATATATTCATGACTGTGATTGAAGACAATGCATTGAGTTTTGTAGATTTTGTAATTTTGCAATTTTAATTTTTTTCCAAACTTTAAAACTATTTTTTCCATATAAAGAGTGTAATATTTATTCTTATTTATGATGTGGGACTAAAAAAAATAATAATTTGTGCTTTGGTAATATTAAATGATCATTTGGATGTAAGAATATAGGAATAATATTTTATTTTTTAACTTCATATTTTTATTATAATTATATTGTATAATATTAAAATGTTATTTCAAGAATATTAATTTGAAATAATATTTTATAAATATTTTGCATATTATATTTTTATTATAAATTTATGTATATTTATAAATCTATATTATAAAATTTTAAAGTTTTTAATTATATTTAATATATACATATCTAGATTTATAATACATATTTTTATATCTTAACGAACCTTATATTATTTTTTTAATTTATAATTATAAAAAATATTATCTATGTATATTTCTATTTTTTGTCACATATTTATTACATATTTATATTATTTGATCATTTTATTAAATATTTAATAATTTAATATATATTACATCGTTCGATTTAACCCCTGGTTCAATCATGGTCGAACCATTGAACTTTAAGCGTCTCCTTCCGAGTCCTTATCTGGTAGGGTTTTTATAATCTTGATGTTTTTGAACTCTTGTAGGATCATAGATACTATTTAATGTGGATTTATCATTGGAAAGTAGCCATTACTAGATCCCTTTATTTATAATTGCAAATTCCAAAGCAGATTTGATATAGCTTTTACTAGATTATTATATTTTGATTGTATATGTAAACTGTACTTTGTATTATCAAAATAAGATTCCTATAATTTTGGGTTGATTGCACATATACGAGCATTTAGAACCTTGTGTTTGACTTACCAAATTAACTTTGGACTTGATTGCAAACATCGGGGATGTTGGAAACTAATATGAGGGTTTAAAAATACTCCCTCAAATGATTAGATGGTTAAAAATTTTCATTATTAAATTCTCTTGATCTCTACATTACCAACTTCGATTGTTCAAGCTTATAAGCCACACCTTAAATTAAACAAGAGCAAATCTTATCAAAGCTAGATCATTTGTGCAATATTTTTTGGACAACGACCATCAAATTGTTTTTCATGTTTAAATTTATTTATTTTTATTTTAGATTTGCTAGATGACTACATATTTTTGCATGTCCTTTGTGTTTTTTGTATTAGTTAGCAGATATCAGAGAAGTGAGTATGAGGTATAACGGTTTTTGCATCGGCTCTAGAAGCACAAGAGTGTGGGTTGCTGTGGGAAGTGGGTGGTGGTATCCAAATTCACTCTGTTGTGGGTCATGGCCCTTTGAAATTTAAATCTAAACTTAATTTATTCTGCAAAATCAAAAATAATCTAATTTTTTTTCTTGTGCATTGCATTATTTTTTATAACATCAGAATTGAGTAGTTTTCATTTGATGCATTGTAGAACCTATAGTTCTACTGAATAAAAAAATCAACTGTACTTCGATTTTTTTATTTGTGCAGCTTCTATTGATGAAATGAAACTAGTATTTTACTTTCATTTGCGCTATTTTGTATCTCAATCAGCATAGGCTCACATTGCACTTGTACACTTTTTTGCATCATCCAATTCTTTCTCACGCTTTCTCAGAACATCTAGGACTTTGGGAGAACCTTCTGCCTGCAGCACCACTCTTCTTCTGAGTACTAGTCAGATGTTGTTTTAGCCTTTTTATTGTCCCATTGAAACTTGAATGCAAAATTTACTGGTGGTAGCATCAAGCACAAATTGAAGGCGGCTTTGACATGCTGGGGCAGTTAGAATAGATGCGGATTCAGAAATCCATTGAGATGATGAATTGATGATTTGGAGCCTTGTTTTTATTTTACCAAATGATCACCAAAGTGAGACATGAGGGAAAATGAGTAGGATTTAGTTCAGGTTTGAATTGCCGCAATGGTGCTTAAGGTATCTATTTTAAAATTAAATACACTCAACTTATTTGACTGAATACATTGGACACAACCTTTGGTTCTCGAGTTCCTGAGGTATGGTCCTTACTCTGGGGATGGTGCTTGCTACGGATGTGTAACACTATTAATGTCCGAGGGAATTTTTGCCTTGGCCCGGTCTGGGGGTATATTGTTTAGTTTTCCGCTTGTGTTAAGATTTAACGTGAATATCCTATTGTTTTAACTCTTATATGAATCTTGTTTCTTTCCCTCTCATATATATATATATATATATATATATATATATTGTATGATTTCCTATTCAACTTTTTTATTGTTTAATTGTAATCCTTTGCAAGTATGTTTTCAAGTTGTTTATGGTATGAATCTTACGCTTGTCACCTTTTGTTCTGAAAAGCCTTTTTGGAGAGTATGGAATGCTGCTGGTAGTGATGGGCGTGGTGTGATAGGTACTTATTTTTAAATGTGATTTAATTTTTTTTCTTTTACACTAGTATTTTGCGGCAAGCTGCAGAAATAATGATAATCTGCAGGTTTTTTGGAGGCCAATTTTGTAGAGCCTGCTCATGATAAGCAGGGATTTGAACGCACTACTGTTCTTTCAAGGCTTGAAACACGATTGATTCAGATGCAGAAAACTTACTGGTTTGTTCTTATAATATATTTTGCAAATCTATGCAAGTCACTGTAACTATTACTTCTGATTTTTACCTTCAACCTGCATTCAGGTCAACCAACTGTCATAAAGTTGGCTATGCTCCAAGGATCAATAAAAGATATGTTGAATCAGAAGATGATGGTATGGAAATGTTTTGCCATTGCTTCGATGCAAATATGGACAAAAACTTCCTAATTTTATTTTACTGCAGCATTAGCATAAAACTTAATTAGTTTGTCAGGCTTTTTCTATTTGTTTTGCCTGAAATTAGTGCCCATTTTTCTCAAGTTTTTACGCATTGCTTGTCTAGTAGATAGCTCTCCTGAAGTTCCTCACCTGCGGTCATCACAGCATCCCAAGAGGGGTGCATTTCCCAACAAAGTGTCAAATGATTCAAGAAAATATCAGTATTCAGGCAAGCTTCTTTCAAGTGTAAGCAAGAAGGGAAAAGACATCTCATCCACTGAATCACATAAAGCAGGAATCAAAACACCTTCAAAGGAAAATGGAACCAAGATTGGTGAGAAGCTTGGAAAAAGTAAAAGATATTCTCATTTAAGAACCTATGAACTGCCATATGAACATAATGAGAGTGGTTCTGTGAGTGAAATTGTCTGTAATAATGGAGATAATTCATTTTCTTCAGCTCCAAATGTTTCTCCTACTAGAAAATTATCTGATAAAGATAGCAATTGTCCAGAATTGTTCAGTGCATCTCCACGTTCTTTAAATTATGGTGAAGGAGGCATTGATGGTGTTGCTACCAGATCACAGGCAAAGGTGATCAGCTTGTTAAATGAAGTACTGTTTAGAAACAAATATTCTCCAGAATGTTATTATGTCGTTGCAAATTAAGAAGCCAACTTGGAAAAAATAAGTATTTCATTTTGATGTGATCAAATTTTTAATAACCTTTTATCACAGTGCTGCTTCCATTTGATTTTCATTTATATGTTATGTCAATTGTTGGTCTTCCTTGTGATCTTTGGAGGTTTTTTTTTTAATTTTACCTAATAATTTTTCTATCTGTAGACCCAATCAGTTCAGTTTCTCTTTACTCCAGTGCCCTCTGAATTATATTGGGTTTTCTATTTTCTTGTGCTGATCTATGCCTCTTCTTGTTCAGTTGGTGCTCACTTCCCCACATTTGTAAATTTTAATTGAAGCCACCCATTTGTTTTATTTCATTTCTATATCTTCTTCATAGTTTCCTCCCCTTGACTTGAATCTTTCACTTCCGTTTCTCTTTATTCATACTTAAGCGTCATTAGAACAATTTATGATTTATAACGTGCACTTTCAACCCTTGTTAACGTCATACCTAGTGCAAATCTTTATGTTCCAAAATCTTATCTTGCATCACTACATGAATGGCAGGCAGCTTCCCTGCTCAAGGAAGGTGCTCCTCCAGATGTAAATCATTCAAAAATCAAGCAATTAGAAGATGAAAATGATGCTTTGAAGAAAAGGTTTATTGACAGAAAGAAGTCATAAGTTTTTTATTTTTTATACATTTTTGTTAATTACTTGTTTATCTGAGTGTTGCAGGATAAATACAATTCAAGAGTCAATGTCGCTTGAGCTTGAGCTTCAGCATGAAAGGAATAGGAACAAAATACTGGTTGAGCAGGTAAGAGTTTTCTTTCTTTGTATACTTGTAGCACATTTCTTCTTAAAACACTTTTATTAGGACACTTACAAACAAATTGCACAGGTTTTGTACCTTTTCGGGATGCAACATGGATTGGTGCTAATTAAATTTTGATGAAAAATGAGAATCATCTAACAATCTGATCTCATTGTTTTCTATATGGAAGTTGATCTGATCCAATTCTTCTTGTCGGACCTGACCAAGCTTCACAACTTTGGGTTGGGTGTCTTCAAAAATGAAGGATAATGCTCTACTATATCAAATAAAGATTTAGGAAATCAGAGAGACATTGATGGGGCCTTGAAAAATGAAGGATAATGTGAAAGTAATGGTTAGTAGGTGATGAGGGTGGGATCAGAGGACAATACACGCCTTGACAATTGAGATGACCAATGCTAGAAGTGAACTTAGACAATTGAGGAAGTGTAGAAGCTGCATAGTAGCGCTTTGAGATGTTTGGCCAATGGAGAAAAACGGTTTGGTGAATGTAGGGTTTGGAGGTGGTGCATGGTTTGTTAGTAGTTTTCTTTTTGTTGTTGTTAACTCTCATCTTGGTTCAATAACCTTAAACTGACTCCTAACTTTGTCCAATTCTAGACATATATTTACTCATATCCAGAACACTATTAGGATGCGTTTTGAGCGGCAGTGTGATGATGTGCATTTTCACACTGCACCATAGGTGTCATCTGGGAGATTGTGTTTTGGTTACGTTCTCTATTTTAAAAGGTGTTTTTGGGCGTGCCCCAGGGCGGGGTGGGGCAAATCCCGCCCCAATTTTTTGAGGGAGGTGTTCCTCCCACAGGCGTCTGAAATTAGTGTTTGCTTTCTTGGCAAAACCTAGGCTACACCTCGGGCTATTGGGGCATATTTGTGAGTTTTTTATTTTTACCTAAAATCTAAATAAAACCTTAATATTTACCCTACCCAACTTCTCTCCCTTCTCTTTTGACATCACTTACTCCCTCACTCCAATCACTGCTAGCACATGTCGGCACCGATGCCAATAGCTATTGCACATCAAGACCATCACCGCTGATCATTCATTCCACCCAGGTTCTTTCTTTTTTGCCCTAGATTTATTCCGGAGAAATGTGTTTTACTTCTCCTTCAATATGCATTGTTCTAATTTCGATGATGTTCAAGAACCATCTTAACATTAATACATTTGTATTTTTGAAAGTTATGTATTGTTCTATGTCGATCCATTAGATTAGAATTATAAAATGTGCTCTCTTTTTTCTTTCACTAGAACATGATTGTAAGGTATAAAAAGGAAGATGAAAACATGTGCTCTCTTTTTCCTTTCACTAGAAGATCTCTCTCTCTCACTCTCTTTCTCTCTCTCTTAAGATTATAAGTGGTGGCATATTTAGCTTTTAGCAAAAAAACTTCTTTCTCATCATGGGGATTACGCCTCACCCAATGACAGCTAAAACACCCCCTCCTATTAAAACATTGGCTACGTTTTGAAAAATTCGTAAGGGGAAGCTGTGCTTTCCAACCTAATCTGGTAGAGTCGATGACTTCCAGAAAGTTGAGGTCATGTTTAACTTTTTTAAAATTAAAAATATTTATAATAGTCATCATATTTTCTTAAACAATAGCTCTACCATTGTGTTTTTTTCACCGCACTCCCCCAAATAGACCCTTAGGAACCAAAACAGTCTTAATAGTTTGTCACTTTTTTGGTTTGTGTTTGCCTTAGATTTATATCATCTTTCTTCGCATTCTTAAAGTTTTTTTTGGCAGTTTGTTTAATAGTTTTATTACTACCTTGCATTTGCATCTCGATATGCATTTTATATAATATGTAGTAAAATATAAAATACTTAATTGTGGGGAATTATAAAATGTATAAATTTATTAAAATTAAAATTTTTAAAAAAAGTAACGAAAAGTGACTGTTGTGTTATCATGTTCACATATTTTTTCAAAATACTACAACAACAACAACAAGCCTTTATCCCACTATGTGGGGTCGACTACATGAATTCTTCTTCTCCTTTGTATTCTATTATGTGTTAATTTCTCATTTAGTTCTAGCAAACTAAGGTCATTTTTTATACATCTTAACCAAGTCTTTTTAGGTCTATCTTTGCCTTTTTTAACATAAGGCAAATCTAATACATCTACTCTCCTAAGTCATCGAATGGCCGACGCTTTATGTGGCCAAACCATCTAGGGCGACTCTCTCTAATCTTATCTGCCACTGGAGCTACTCTAACTTTTTCCCGAACATACTCATTTCACGTTTTATCTCTAAGAGTAAAGCCACTCATCCAGCTGAGCATCCTCATCTTTGCAATACTTAGTTTTATACTTTTTTTTATTGACCAACATTCTGCACCATAAATCATTGCAGGCCTTACTGCCATCTTATAAAATTTTCCCTTAAGTCTAAGTGGTACTTTTCTATCATGCATTCCTCCATTTCAACCATCCAACTTGAATTATACTAATAATATCTCCATCTATTTCACCATCATTTTGAACAATAGAGTGTAAATATTTGGATCGCTCACTATTTTTAATCACTTGACACCAAATGTCAGAACACTATCACTAGAACTTCTACAACAAAAATTACACTTTATATATTCAGTTTTAGATCTACTCAAGTAAAACCTTTAGACTTTAAGGTTGACCTCTATAATTCAAGTTTCCCTTGGATAGGGGTGTGCATTTGGTTGATTTGGATGGATTGGATGATACATTTTTAAAAGGGTTTAGGATCAAATTGGTCCCTGAACTATTTATGAAGGATCAATTTAGTCCCAGACTAAATAGGAGAATCAATTTGGTCCCTTGACTATTTGATCAGGGACTAAGTTGGTCCTTCCGTTTGGAATTTAAAAGAAAATTGTAGAGAAATAATGAACATTATGGGATATTTTCGGAATAATAAAAAATAAAAAGAAGTAGATAACTAATAAACCCTACTCTCTTCTCATTTTCATTCATGCATTCGCACCACAGAAGGACCAACTTGGTCCTGATCAAATAGTTAAGGGATCAAATTGGTCCTCCTGTTTAGTTTGAGACTAAATTGGTTCTTCATAAATAGTTGAGGGACCAATTTGGTCTTAAACCCATTTTTAAAATCAATTGGTTTTGGATTCCTAAAAAATATTGACCCAAATAAAATGTAAAAAACAAACCGAATAACAATTTGGTTGGTTATTTTGGTTTGGCTTTGGATAAACCAAGTTTCTTGCATTTAAAATTATTTGCATAATATTTTATTATATAATGAACAACAATAGTAATTTATATTTATAATTACTAGTTTTATAATATATAAATTAATAATACCGTATATCATATAATTACTTTGATTTATTTGGTTCTATCCAAAATTTTATTTAACAAACCGATCCAAAAATCAAAGTTTTCATTAATTAAAACCCAAATCCAAATTACTAAGTTCAAAACCGATTCAAATTACTCAAAAATTTTGGTTCGGTTTGATTTTTTGGTTAAAACCAATTAATGCTCACCCCTACTCTTGGACTCTGTCTCTAGTCTTATCAACAAGAAGAATGTCATCAGCGAAAAGCATACACCAAGGTACATCTTCCTGCAAATACCTAGTAAGAATATCCATAACTAAAGCGAAAAGATAAGGGCTTAAAGTCGATCCTTGATGTAATCCAACTGAAATAAGAAAATATTTTGTCAATCCTCGTGTTTGGACACAAGTAACAACTCTAGTATACATATCCTTAATGACTTTAATATAACCAATATTACCTCGTTTGTTTTCTAAAACTCTCCAAAGAATATCTCTTGAGACTTTATCATAAGCTTTCTCTAAATTAATAAATATCATATGTGGATCCTCTTTATTTTCTCTATACTTCTATAAAACCTCTCAACAAATGTATAGCATTCATAGTAGATCTACCTAGCATGAAACCAAATTGATTTTGAGAAACTTTTGTATCACATCGTAACCTATGCTTAATTACTCTCTCCCACAATTTTAATGTATGACACATTAATTTAATTCCTCTATAATTTGCATTCTCTTGTGCATCACATTTATTCTTAAATATAGGAACCAACAAACTCTTTCTCCACTCAGCTGACATCTTTTTAGTCTTTAAAATAACATTAAAAAGATTTATAAGCCAAGAAATTTCTTGTTCTCCTTCACTATTAGAATATCATCAGTCTCTTGTTTTTCGACTTCATTTTCTTTAAAGTTTTTCCAATTTCAAATTTACTAATACACCGATAAAAATAAAATTCTCTATTTTTGTTTAGGACATTAAGGTTGCTGAAATCAATCTTATTTTTAGATCCTTCATTGAAAAGGTTATCAAAATACCTCATTCACCTATTTTCAATATCTTTTTTTAAGAAAAACACTTTATGATTTTCATTCTTAATACACTTCACTTCACTTAGATCTTTATTTCTCTTATATCTTTGATTGACTAGTTTATATATCTCTTTCACCTTTTTTGGTATTCAATCTATTGTATAAATCACTTAAAGTTAAATTTTTTGCATCATAAATTATTTTCTTAGAATCTCTATGGGCCACTTTTTATCTTCCCAATTCTCTGAGTTTTTACATCTAAATTAAATTTTATAACAATGATTCTTATTTTTTATCTTTTCTTATACATTTTTTTTATCATTATATTTTATTAAAAGATTCTTTCCTTTTGATTCTAGCATTTTTTTTGACTTTCTTTTACTTGCTATTTTTTCTTATATAACATTAGTTTTCTTATGAACATCCCAAATTCTAAGCTCTTGTAGTTTGCTCTTAAAAATAATTTTATTGGTGTTCTTTAAGTGCCTCTATCTAATCTTAGGATAGTAATTTGATTTATTTTTTATCTTACAATCCTTCATATTAAAATCAAAAACTAACAGTTGATGTTGAGTATTTAAACTTTCACTCGAAATGACCTTACAATATTTACAATTTAAACGATCTATGTTTGTTATCAGAAAATAATCAATTTGTATTTTACTAAATCTATTTTTATACGTAATAATATGTTCGTCTCTTTTCTTAAATAAAGTATTAGTAATTACAAAATCATAGGCTAAAACAAAATCTAATATAGTTTACCTTCTTCATTAGTCATTCCAAATTCATAGCCACCATGGATATTTTTAAAATTTTCTACCAATCTTCTAACATAGCAACTTAAATCTCCTCCAATAAATACATTTTCTTTGAGAGGTATACTTTGTATTAATCCCTCTAAGCCATTCCAAAATTTTTCGTTTGAGCTTACATCCAAGAATATTTGAGGAGCATAAATACTTACAACATTGATAATCTTAGTATCAACAATAATCTTTAAAGCTATAATTCTATCTCCAATCCTATTAATATTTATAACATTATTCTTCAAACTTTCATCTATAATAACACCTACACTATTTCTAATTCGACTTCTACCTGAATATCAAAGTTTAGAGCCTAAACTATCAATCTCCTTGACCTTTTTCCTAACCTATTTAGTTTCTTGAATATATAATATATGTATCTTCCTATGAACCATGATATCTATTAATTCCATTAATTTACTTGTAAGAGTATCTATATTTCAAATTTCTAACCTAATTTTAGTTTCGTGGATTAACTTCTTTGCTAGGATTAGATGGAGATACTTAAATTATTGTCCTAGGATTAGATGGGGACACTTAAAGAACACAAATAAAAATATTTTTAAGAGAAAGTTTACAAGAAATTAGAATTTGGGATGTTCATGTTTAACGCATGGGAAAAAATATTAAGTGAAATTAAGAAGTTCAAAAGATGCTGGAGAATCAAAAGAAAAACTTATTTTAATAAGAATACAATGAAATGAGCAAAGATAAGAAATAAAACATTGTTATAAAACTTGACAAAAAACTGAGAATTGAGAAAGATATAAAGTGGCTAGAGATTCTAAGAAAGAATATGTGACGAAAAAATTTAGCTTTTAGTGATTTATACAATGGGATGACACCAAAGAAGATGAAAGATGTATGTATAAGTTAGCCAACCAAAGAGATAGAGAAGTAAAGACAGTTCAGAGGGTATTAAGGATGAAAATAATAAAGTTTTCTTAAAAAAGATATTGAAAATAGGATGAGGTATTTTGATAAACTTTTCAAGAAGGATCCGAAGATTGATTTTAAGAACCTTAATATCCTAAACAAAAAAATGAGAATTTCATTTTTATCGTCAGATTAGTAAATCAAGTTATCAAGCTTTAAAGAAAATGAAATGTGGAAAAGCAAGAGGACCTGATAATATTCCAATAAGTGTGGAAATGTTTAGGTGATCAAGGAATTTCTTGGCTTATAAATCTTTTAATGTTATTTTAAAGATTAAAAGATGCCGATGAGTGGAGAAAGAGTTTGTTGGTTCCTATATTTAAGAAAGGTGATGCACAAGAGTGCAAATTATAGAGAATTAAGTTAATGTGCCATACATTAAAATTATGGGAGATAGTAATTGAGCATTACGATGATACGAAGTTTCTCACAATCGCTTTGATTTCATGCCGTAGATCTACTATGGATGCTATATATTTGTTAAGAGGTTTGATGGAGAAGCATAGAAAAGTAAGAAGGATCTACATATGATATTTATTGATTTAGAGAAAGCTTATGATAAAGTCTCAAGAGATGTTCTTTGGAGAGTTCTAGAACAAAAAGGAGTTAATATTGATTATATTCAAGTCATTAAGGATATGTATACTAGAGTCATTCCAAACACAAGGAGGATTGACAAAATATTTTCCTATTTCTTGGATTACATCAAGGATCAACATTAAGCCTTTATCTTTTTACTTTAGTTATGGATGTTCTTACGAGGCATTTACAAGAAGATGTACCTTGGTGTATGCTTTTGTCGATGACATTCTTCTTGTTGATAAGATTAGAGAGGGAGTCCAACGTAAACTTGAATTATGGAGGTCAACTTTAGAGTCTAAAGGTTTAAGTAGATCTAAAACTCAAGATATGGAGTGTAATTTTAGTTGTAGAAGTTTTAGTGGTAGTGTTGTGACTTTAGGTGATCATTAATAAGAGTGAGCGATTTAGATATCTAGGTTCCATTGTTCAAAATGATGGTGAAATAGATGGAGATGTTATTAGTAGAATTCAAGTTGGATGGTGAAGTGGAGGAATGCATCCGACCTATTATGTGATAGAAAAGTTCCACTTAAACTTAAGGAAAATTTTATAAGATGGTGGTAAGACCGCAATGACTTATGGTGCGAATGTTGGCCAATAAAAGAGAAGCATAAGACTAAGTTAAGTGTTAGAGATGGATGCTGGATGAGTGGCTTTACTCTTAGAGATAGAATGCAAAATCAAGATGTTCGGGAAAAAGTTGGAGTAGAAAGTGGTAGATAAGATGGGAGAGTTGCCTTTCACATACGTCGGCAATCCATGGAGAGTAGATCATTAGATTTATCTTATGTTAAGAAAGGTAGAGGTAGACCTAAAAAGACTTGGTTAAGATGTATAAAAAAATGATCTTAGTATACTTGAATTAAATGAGAATTTGACACATAATAGGACACAATGGAGACGAAGGATTCATGTAAGCATGAAAACCAAAAGCCATGAGATGGTTAGTCCTTTCAATTCCCCGATGATGGCCATTCCTTCGTCTAGATCTTCAATTATGATTATGTTGATCAATTATCAATTTTTTGTTCAAATTATGAGAAAAATCTAAGATAGCATTGAAACGGTCAAAGTTGCAAAGGTGGGAAGAAGAATGCCTTAGAGAAAATAGAAGATCCGAATTAAATAATAAATTAGATGCAAGACTTGGAACATTAGTTTACCACTGATTTTTTTGGAGCATCACACTTGGAACATTAGTTCACATCCATGACAAAGAGAAATTTATTATGAAAGCAACTCCTTACGTCAAAACTGTATTGAGGAACTTGTTGGTCATGGTTTGCAGTGACTGATTAGCACCTTATATTTATTTACAATATGAAATTAGTTATTACTGGAATATGTATATTTAGTGTGACTTCTTATTGAATACTTGTTAACGCACCAGCTGGAAGAGAAAGAGAAGAAGCTTGAAGAAGCAAACAAGGAACAGGAAGCTTTAATTGACATTTTTTCAGAAGAAAGAACCAGGAGAGATGAAGAGGAGGCAACCTTAAGGAGGAAGCTAAAGGTGATGATCAGGCCTTGCTTATTGGTTGTCCTAACTTTTCGAACAGCAAATGAAGTAGCAACTCCTCTCTCTCTCTCTCTCTCTCTCTCTCTCTTGCATACCTTGTTTAACTCCAATCCTTCATTCTTATATGATGATATTATGAATATCATCTAAGAAAAAAAAAGGGTCTGATATTGACTCCATTTTTTTGTCATGATAAATTTCAAAATTCAAATTCATTATATTCTGTAGATGAATGCAATACAAGTTTCAATTAATTATCTATATATTGCAATTGTCCCAAAGTAAACCCAATGATATTGAGATGAATTGTAACGAGACTATAATATTTTGACCTAATTTTTTTCTACCATCTAATCTATCTATTTCCTTCTTCCAATATAAAGGATGCTCAGGATGAAATACGTGACTTGCTAGAAAAGTTGGCCTCTTCCAAGAGCAATAATTCTAGTAACATTTAAAGCTGGAAGAGAGAAAGAGAGAGCGGCTTTTCTGTTACTGCCTTGGTTTCTGAAGGCCCATTGATCGTAGTTCTTAGTTCGCCAGGAGATAGCGATTCAACCTTTCAGGACTTCAACAGAAAGATGTGGACACATCTTCGGTACGATTTGCACTTATTTCTCTAACTGAAGTTGATTTTTTTTTTTTTTTTAACCTTTCTATTATGCTATCCCTCTGGCAAAAATCATTAGCCGTCTCCTTGAACCCCATATCCTACTTGTATGCATAGTTTAGCAGATCCTCTTCATTAGTTTGTGCTTAGTGACTCTGTGTAAACACTTGATTTCAGGGGTCTTTCATGCAGTAATGGCAATAGTGAGAATTCTCTCTCTTTTTTTTTCTTTTTCTGATTCACTAGATTTAAATGATTTTGATATTTTAGGATTTAGAGAGGAACCTTTAAGACTTAAATTTGTAGTTATGGTCTTGGCTTCTTCATTTTTCTGTTGTTTTGAAGCTTGATCTTGTGATTGAATATAGATTTCAGGTGTGGTGGCTGGCCAAATTGGCAATCATGCTTTCTCACCTCAGTGTTGTTTTGGTAACTGCTCTGAAGTTTACTGAAGCGACTGTGGCTGCTCTCTCTTCTACTTTTGCTTTGAATCATGTGATTTGAATATGTAGAAAGTTGGAAATACTCTATGATGATTATTAGAGGTTCAATTATTTTGTATATATATATATTTCAGCTTATGGAATGTAACTAAAAAATTCTCCAATGTCAGTATTAAATTCATATGAGCCTATAGGGTTACAAAAGATGCATTTTCTCGCACATTAAATTCAGTGAATTATGGGTCTTGCTATGTCGTGGTAGTTTATTATTATTATTCTAAATCTTTTTTGTTTTCAAAATTGTTATTTTCTTTCTGTTTATAAATTTTATATTATTATTTTTATAATCATTTTTATGAATTGACAATTATGATAAACTAATTTAATGAAAGATTGATGATGCTGTCATTTAGAAATAAAAAACTTTATAAAACCTACAACGACTAAATTATAAGTACTTTTACTGACAACTTGGGGGCATTAGGGATCATTTTTATTTTATTTAAAAATAAAATTTATTTGATAGTATTTATTGTTTTTAAAAATATTTAAAATAAATGTTTGAGTATTTTTAGAAGTAATATTATATTTTTAGATAAAAATAATATTATATTAAAAATAATTTAAATAAATGTGTTTTTAAAAGTAACAAAAGTAAAAATAAAAATAGAAAATAAAATTGATCCAAAAAGCCCCTTAGGTACTGTTTAGGAGGTGCAGTTGCTTATGATTTTTTTTTTTTGAAAGATTTGGGCAAAAAAGAACCGGATGATGATTCTTTAAAGCTATCGCTTTTCAATCGTAAAATTTTGTTATAATAAAAAATTTCTTAAAAAAAGTAGCAAATGTCAAATATATTTGTGACTTTTTTCTTTTAAAGGCAAAGCTGCATTCAAATGGGCCTTAGGTCTTCGTTAGGTTATGACAAGTGTGTTGGTACATCTCTTGATGGATATCATTATTGTATATTAATTAATTATATACTTTCTTCTATGCATAAAAATTTCACCATCAGATAAGAGACTTAATGATAATAATAAAAACCCAAGTATTGGTCCCCTTCGATAATTTGAAGGTCAAATATTCTATAAGAGAAATTTCTTTTACTGTTTGATATATATATTGTATTGTATATGCTAAGATCATATCATTAAAGATTTAATAATTACAAATTTGATCAGGCGAAGGACTATCTTTAAATTTATCATCTTTATTCTTAAAATAGATTAGAGTTAAAAAATTTAGAACACATGTTCAACTTATTCATTTAGAGCTAAATATAAATAAATATTTAAAACTTGATTTATAAATGAGTCAAATATGAAAAAAAATTTAATTTAGTAATTAAATTATTATATTATATTATTATTATTATTATTATTATTATTATTATTATTATTATTATTATTATTATTATCATAACTATAAATTTAATTTAGTGATTAAATTTTTTATTATACAAAAAATTAACTAAGATTTAAATTCTCCTTATTACTTTTTGTATTTCTTTATATTTCGAGTTGATACAAATCATTTTGAATATTCTAGCAGAACACAAACAGTGAAATTCGAGTAATTTTGAACACGAGCTGAACACCAACAAAATAATCTTCAAACGAATCAAATATAAACAAGGGTTCAGCTTTGGCTCATTTATACCCCTAAAATAGACTACTCTAAACCCTAAACTAGAAGATTCACGTTGTCAACATCAAGAAAGTCATGATGAATAGTATGACTAACAAATTAAAATTAAATATCACATTAATGTTAAGAATTTGACACATAATAGACACGAAGAATTCATGTAATCGACTCCACTTAATGAGATGAAGGCTTGTTGTTGTTGTTGTTAAATTACATATCAAATTTTGATAAGAAAATTTTAATTTTGCAGTTACTAGAAACATATATACAAAATAATGTAAAATAGAACTTACTCAAAAAAATTCGATTCCCAAGCAATATATATATATATATATATATATTGGTTGAGATGGAAGCAGTTGATAAAACATTATAAGGTCAAGATCTTCGGAAATCCATGTTCGCGGCATCGAGGTATTCCAGCATGAATCAATTTTTGTAATAAATTCATCCATTCTTCCAATATGAATTCCTTCATTTGCTGCACGTAACTTAACTCCTTCTCCATTATTACTTCTATCTCCATCAAATGCTTCATTTTGTACTGCAGTTTCTTCAGCTATCAAACAAAATAGAATAAAATTTCACTTAAATGATTCTCTCAAATTTCCTATATATATATATTATTGGAAGATTTGCACACATACCACTCAATTAATCAATTTACATATCTAATATTTGAAATGTTTATTTATCTAATATTTTTTTATACTTAGATGAGTTTCACTTTAAGAAAGTGAGTAATTATGATATTTTTGATGTGATGAATGTATTATACATACACATACATATCTGGTATGTGTGAAAATTAAAATTTAGATGTTAGAAACTTAAATATATATATGTAAAGAATTGTGTGGTATGTATATAAATTCCCCCTACTATATATTGGGAGATCTTTTCAAGCTGAAACAATAAAAAAAAAAGCAATAATGAATCTGCCGATCCTGGTTTTGCATGAGTTCAACAATGCCATTGTTCAGCCATCCATTAAGATCAAGATTTTCAGGATGGCAAATTCGCTCTAAATGTCTGACTAGATTGAAGAACAGCAATATGAAAAGGAAGAAACATTTACTCGGGATGGGCTCTAAAAATTGACAAGTGGAAAAAAAAATATATTTTCACACGGCGCAATGTCAGAAAACGAAAGAAGGGCCAATTTGTATCTTCATATTTTACTATTTTGTAGTTGACGTCACCGTCAAAGTAACGTCAGTATTGTATTGGAGGTCTCTCTTTTACATCATATAATATATTTTTCTCTACTGGTTACAAGCAAATATCTTAAAATTTTATTGTTTTATCATATTGAAGCAAATCAAAATCATCAGATTCAATGTTAAAATAAATATAATAGAAATATACGTGAGATAGAAAAATACCTGCGCTTGAATTATGGATGCCATAAGAAGTTCCATCTCCCTCTCTTCTTGATCTGCTAAAAGCTTTGCACGAGCAGCAGCTGCAGCCAGAGATGTCGCAATGGCTGCTCTTATTTGGAAGGTTGTCGCACCAAAGCTCTTCTCAGGCACATAACCTAGGAGATAATAATGAAAAAAAGAATAATATGGGGAGAAAAAAAAAAAAAAACAAAACAAAACGCTTCAACATAGGAGATAATGATGCAGAATTATAGCCTATAAGCTCATACATATAACTGTTAATTAACTAGAGAGGAGTGCTGAGCATTTAAAATGAATATGCTACATATCTCTACTCGTATTATATGATAGCATGAGCTCTCAAATAGCTATTAAATCCTTATACATTATTAAAAAAAAAAAATGGAAGTCTTTATGCATGAATTCAATGTAACATCTGGTAGGGATGGAAGTACTGTGCCTGCTATGGAGTTACAGTAATGAAATATGAAAATAAAGAAACTATGACGTGATTGACTACATCAAACCTTACTCGATATTAATGAAGAAACATAAAATTTACAATATTCAGTTCTGAGAATTCGTCAATCTTCGTTTGCTTTAAGATAGCATAATTTTTGGCTCTACATATATAAATCCTTCCAAAAATAGTTTCAACTATCTCAATTCTAACGTGCAACATATCAGGCTTCATGATCTTTACGAAAAAAAAAAAAACATTTCACCGTGTTAAATACTCTTCATTAAATAGAACAATTCATTGAAAAAAAATCTAAATTTTGTCCACCAGCTTAAACCACAGTAATATTGTCAGCTATTCAAGGAACTGAGACCAATCCATTGCAATATTCTATTCTTCTCATTATCCAGCATTTTGCGAAGAGGTATGGAAGCCTTAGTCAAAATTCTTAATGTAATAATAGTAATCTTTTCTCATGGGAGTGTAGAAATATATATATATTTTTATCATGGTTATAAGAAGATTGGCCATTGGATTAATAACTAACCTTGTGTGCAATATTCTAGAAACGTGGTGACTCAAGCAATAAAGAGGCTACAATCATATGATTTTTTTTAAAGTATCAAAAGTGTGAAGGATTAACTTCTTGAACGAAATAAAGAAATAAATTGGAACTGGGATCAAAGCTGCAAATGGGATGTTGAAAGAATTACATCAGTACTTTCTTCTGCACGGTTTAAATCTATAGGCATGATGGATATATATTATGCCCAAAGGGTGTGATATTGGTGCTGCAAAAATGGAATAATAAATTAGCCAACCTTAGAATTTTGGCTTGCCATTGAATGTATAGAACTTCACTGCTATGGATCACATTGTATCTCTAGTTCACATCAATATGCATGCAACAACAACAACAACAAGCCTTTATCCCACCATGTGGGGTCAACTACATGAATCCTTCTTCTCCATTATGTCCTATTATGTGTCAAATTCTCATTTAACTCTAATAAATTAAGGTCATTTTTTATACATCTTAGCTAAATCTTTTTAGATCTACCTCTACCTTTCTTAACATAAGACAAATCTAATACACCTCTCTCCTAACCAGGTCATCAGATGACCAATGTTTTATATGGCCAAACCATCTAAGGCGACTCTCTCTAATCTTATCTGTCACTAGAGCTACTCCAACTTTTTAGAGAACATACTCATTTCGCATTTTATCTCTAAAAGTAAAGCCACTCATCCACTTGAGCATCCTCATCTCCGCAACACTTTACATTGTCTTATGCTTCTCTTTTATTGGCCAACATTTTGCATCATAAATCATTGCAGGTCTTACCACCAATTTTTATAAAATTTTCTCTTAAGTCTACGCAGTGCTTTTCTATCACACAATAAACCAAATCCATTCCACTTCAATCATCCAACTTGAATTTTACTAATAAGATCTCCATCTATTTCACCATCATTTTGAACAATAGAGCCTAGATATCTTAATCGCTCACTCTTTTTAATGACTTGGTCACCCAATATTACACCACCCAATGTCACATCGATATGCATGCAATTGAAATTTTTACTCTTTTACTCAGAGTGAATAAACTTGGTGATATTCCCAAGTACTTAATGTTAGCTCAAACAAAATTGACTATTAGGTAAAGATCATTTTAATTTGATGTTTAATTGTTCTAATACCTGTAAGTCTTGGTGGACCGAATGGAAATTATGAGAAGCAAGTCAATTTTGCAGGGTGCTTCAGATGTTTCCTGTAATTCTTCTGTGCTCGGTAATCATATTGGTAGGTTCTAGCTAATAAAAAAACTAGGTTTAATGGCAGGATTCCGAGAAAGTGATTTTGGAAGGCAACATTTTGGCTGATATCAGTAGTATTCAAATTCAAATGTTAATGTGGATAATGAAACTTTAATCCCTGCCATCCGTGGGAACATGCAAATTCTCAAGAGGTTGGGTAGGTAAAACGTGAGTAACAACTAATGTGAGTTATCCTCTGAAATGGAGAGCTAATCTACTGAAGATGGATCAGGAAGGACATATATTGTATATTGAAGATAAATCTTGGAATTTCCAGTCTGCTGTTTTAGAAAAAAAAATACTAAACCAGTAGGAAAACGCTAGTGCTTTGATCTACAGGAGTCAAGGATGCAGACCCCGAAAAAACTTTCTGTGAACAAAATGACAGTTTTATTATTCATACAAGTTTCAAGATGTTTATGATCCTTGACCAAGAAGGGTATTTCAACTCAATATTCTATTTGAGATCAAGAGTTAATGAACTTAGCAGAAACTTGTTGCATTCCATTGAACAATTCGTCCTCACAGGATATAGGAAGGCTATGATAAACTTTAGCTTAATTATTTGCTTGTTGTTTCGTGATGGTGTTCTATCTGTGTTTCTGTTAAGAAAATTAATCCTTGGAATGGAAAGAGATCAGCACCTAAGATTTGGAGAAAAATGGTTATGGGGGAACGAGAAATCCTAATCCAAGAAAGCAAAGTTTGTAGCACTAATCATTCATTTTAATGGAGATCTAGGGTAATGATTATAATCCAGCTATTGTTACTCTCAAATATTTCTTTATTGGACATTTCTTTAAATTCTTATTACTTTTATTACATTCTAAATCTCTCTGTCTTCACTCCGACCAGAATGTATGATTCACATAATGTTGATGATAAATCACATTTAAGGGAGAATTAAATTCAACGAGATTGTATCCTCTTTGATGTGATCAAGACATTTGAGATGTGAGAAATAATAAATCTTTAATAGGCTTATTGTGATGATAAATCTCTCTCGGGATTCTTTGGGGAGTTCATACTGATAGAAACTGAATTTAAGATCCAAGAGAGCTACATGTACGACTGGTATGGAAGATAGATTGGGAGGTTTCTTCTCTAAAATGGTTTAATTAGGAGCTGTTCCTATCTTTCCTTTGTAGATGTGTTTTGGTTGCTTTTTGGTCTATGTGATACCTCATTTTGACAGTATATTGTAGCCTTACATCTAATTATTATTTTTTTATATATAAGGATATGATATTTATCCATCTTTTTCATCCGAAAAAAAAATAAAACATAGGAAGTGAAATATATAAATAACATTTACCCATCTTTTAATAAGTTAATATCTAGTAATATAATAAAGCAAACATGATGAATTCCTATTTACATGAAAGTAAGAGCATTTGTTGCTGAAGTCCCAATGATTTCACAAAAAAAGAAGATTCATCTATTGCTACCTGCTTGTTTATTTCTCCTGGCGTCCCCATCTTCAAACTTAATGCCGCTGAAAAAAAATATAACAGAAAAGGAGACACAAAACAGCAGTATGAGTACTTTTCCTTGAACATATCAATTCTGGGATCTAACTAATATATAGTATATGAATATGGCAACCTCCTGAGTTCATTTTTATATGGAGGTGAGACAGGCTTAGCAATTTTATCTCCATTAGTTTCAAACGCCAGCCTAGCAGATGGATTCTCTTGGCACAATGCCCTGATTGCAGCCTCTACTGCAACAGCAGCTACATGTGGGCCATGAACTGCAGACAAGGATGCTACCTAGAAAAGCCGTGATAAAAAGAAAAATAAATTAACAAAGGTGAGTCAGAAAACATGAACTATCATAAAACAGATCATACCTGTTTCATCAATGAGTCTGTAGTAACAATGAAAGGTGTAAAGCATCTTCTCTTAAAAGGATGGACTTGGCTACCAATCTCTGCACCCTCCATCTTGTTAATTTCAACCTGTTGATTACCATCTGTTTCCGTGAACACAGGAGGATTGTCATCTATAACCTGCAAGCTAGACTTATGCTCCTCAAATGTTGTGATTAAGTTTGTGTTGCTAGGTTTTGTGCTGATAGTTCCCAACATATTCTCACCAAAAGGTAGACGTATGAGCCTAGAAATACACTCAAGTTTATTCTTAGTTCGAACATGTTGAGCAATAAGATCCCAATCATCTCCATGCTTCAAAACAGCTTCAAGAAGAAGTAGAGTCTCTGTGTCCGTCCACGCAGGACAAGATGGATCTTTTATATCAGCACGGTCATTTGTCATCAAGTGAACTTCAGTTTTTCCATTCATTTTGTCATTAGTCAAGCATTTTGAGCACATTGCAATACCACCCTGGTAATAGAAACAGACTGAACAAACTAATTTTCCCATATGCATGACAGAGGTTAAAAAATCAGCATATTAAAATAAGAATGAATAATCTCGATCAAATATTCTTAGGGAAACTAAAATTGCTTAGAGAAATACTTTCATTCTAAAATCCTCACATATTAACCATAACAATTCATGTAATTTCATCCCTCAATTCATCATGAAAAGAAGGGAGAATTTGTATACACAACACATAATTCTAATGTATCTAACATCTAAATTTTAATATTTATTTATATAACACCTAAATCTTTAAATCGCATCAAGAATTTCACTAATATTAAAATTTTAAAAATTAAACACATCTTTTCACGTATATGTTTTAACATGAATGAGATTCTTTAGTATTATATAAATAAATATTATAATTTCGATGCTAGATAGCTAAATATATAAGAATTATATGGTATGTACGTAAATGCCTCAAAAATTAATAATGTAAATGCAGCACAATCTATTTGTAGTTGGATGCAAAGTAGAAGATATAAAACAAATCTTATTTTACTAGACTGTTTCTAAAGTGGATCTTTTCAATCACCTGTTTAAGGTATGAGAACCGATGTTTTCATGTAACAAGGGATTAAAGTTGTCAAAACAAAAATAGTCAAATAAACTAGTCACATGATGTTTCATTTGTTATGCATGTACCTTGTTTAATCATATGTGCAAGAAAACATAAAAAAGGATGATTTAATTATGCAATCACATAATGCTAAATGGGATTATAATGATCCTATCTTATGATGTTTAAAACTTCACAGGAAGACTTCTAAAACATCCTTTTTCCGTTAACATAAATAGTCAAACATATCCACAAACACTTTGAATGCAAGTTACAACTCCACATCACTAAGCCTCTTTATAAATATTTCACCATTTTGGCATTTCAAATCCTCCAAATCATCCTCCTAAAATATCATCCCAACAGAAGAGAGGCGCTAGACTGCTTTATTTCATTCCTTGCTAGCCTTAAGATATCACATGAGCTGATGCACCGAAGATCCAAGGGAAGGAGTTTCATTTCTCAGATTTTGTGGGAAGCTGCTACAGCCAAGATCCACCGGAATGAATTCCTCTAGGAGTGAATGGTGATGTTGCTTCCAATGGCTCTAAGGGTCCATGACAGGGCTATGAAAGCGGGTTGCAGGTAAAGAACGTGTGCAATGAAGAAGAACCACGACAATCAAGGACAGAGACAGTGGAACAATAATTGCATGAAGGTGAGTCTTTCATATTGACCATCTTGTAGTTTATCAGAAACATAGATAATGATGCAGTTTTTTTACAAGTGATACTGGAGACAGGTGAAGCAAGAATTGAGGTGAAAGAATTGCAAAGATGTCAATCGCCAAGATAGAAATATAAAAGTTTAATTCTCAAAGATTTCAACTTTTGGAGGCGAAAAATGAAAGCGCTACTTATTCCTCTACACTTAAGACTCTATTAGATTGCATGAAGAGATATTGAATGAAGAGAGATTGAATTCAACACATCATAAGTCTAATAAGTCTTAGAGATGAGATACTTTGAGAAGTTGCAGATGAAGCACATCTGTCGATATACTGAGGAGGTCGAAATCTTTTCATCTCAAGAATTGTTTGGTCAATTATTTGTCTCATGAATAAATTATATAAATTGCAAAATGAGGACTCCAAATCCTTGAAAAAGCATGTAGATAATTTTAATCAAATAATTGTTGATTTCAAAAATATAGATGTGAGAATAAGTGATGAAAATCAAGTAATTAGTCTCCTAAGTTCATTACCAAATAAGTGTGAACATTTACTTGACACTACGCTTTATAGAAAGAATTTCTTAGCTATGCTAGAAGTAAGGATGCAATAAATTCTAAATTTCAAAGAAATGTTAATGCCAATCAAGAAACTGAAGCTGAAGTGCTAATTGTGCGAGATAGATAAGAAGATGAGAGCCAAATTCCAAGAACCAATCAAAATCAAGATAAAAAGCTTTCTTTGTCATCAAGAAGGCCATTTAAAGAAGCAATGCCCCTAAAAAAGAACAACTAGAAAAAGGAGATTTAAGAGAGATTGCAAAAAATAGAAGAAGGTTATGACAATGTCAAGGTCATATCGATCTCAAATTTGAGAGCAAAGAGAGGATCATAAACTATGGATGATCCTATCAAGTAATGAAACATAAGTTGATATGAGTTGCTCAATGAACATAAATGTAGCATATTATATCTTGGAAACAATAAGGTATGCAAAGTTTTAAGTGGAAAGGTCAGATGACTTAAACTCAATGATGGCATGAATAGACTACTCAATAATGTAAGGTATAATCCTAAGCTTACAAGAAATTTGATTTCTCATAGTGATTTAGACAACAGTTGATAGGGCTTTAAATATGAAAATGGAGACGTTAGATATTAAAAAGATCTTTGATTATCATGAAAGGCATGGTGCATGCACTACGAGATAAATTTTGATTGAGGAGAATGTTATCATGTCTTATAATCATGTTAATGAAACCAAATTTTGAAATAAAAAATTAGGACGTGTAAGCCTATACTACTAGAAGAATTGCACAAACAAGAATGTTTTAAAAGAACAAGCACATACACCTAAATTATTTTTAAAGCTACATGGTGAGAAAATCCAAGAGGTTTGTCACTTCAGAATATAAATCCAATTATTTTATTTTGTACATTTAGATTTTTAGAGTCCTATAAGAAGTCACATGACATAAAAGAGGTTTTTTTGTCTTTTATTGATGATTATTCAAGATATCTATAAGGGGCTATTAAGCATGTTGTATTTGTGGTACAAAATAAATACATTGTGTTTTGAAATTCAAATGCAATGTATTTCATCAATGAATTCTAAATTTATCATCTAGTTTATTTTTGATATATTTGAATTCATTCATAACAAGCAACTTCCAAATATTTACCACTACTTTATTTTTGATATATTTGAAATTCATTCATAACAAGCAACTTCCAAATACACTACAAATCCACCACTAGTTGCTAGTCGAAGCCACCACTCAATGCCCGCTGCTTGTCACCGCCCATCCGCCGCCGTCGGCATCCCATCTCCAACCGCTTGCCGCCACCGCTTGTCCACCCGCCATTACCGTTGTGTCACGCCAGCTTGTCACCACACCACTTACCCACAAAGAAATTGTAGTCGTTGTAGCTGTTTTACTTTGCATTACTTTGCTTTACCAAACAAAACATGAAACTTTTATATTTGTAGTATTTTCAACTAAACTTAAAAGTATTTCAAATATATTATTTTCACTTCACACTGCATTCATTTTAAAATACATTTTTTAGCCAACACCTTCCGTATATTTCTTAAAATAGAAAAACAAAACCGTTAGAGGCTATTTAGAATCACTTTTGTTTTGGTTTTATGTTTTATATTTTTATTTTGTTTTATTTATATTTTAATTTGAAATACAACATATTTGATACTTATAGTTATTTTTAAAATACTTAAAATATCATTTAGAATCACTTTCTTATAATTATTTTGTTTGGGATCAATTTTGTTTTTTATTTTTTTGTTTTTTTTAAAAAATATATTTGTTTAGTATATTTTTGAAGTATTTTAATTTTTTTATTTTTAAAAATCAATCACATTATTTTTAAACATACTTAAAATATCTAAATGATATTTTAAGTATTTTAAAAATAACTATAAGTATCAAACATGTTGTATTTCAAATTAAAATATAAATAAAACAAAATAAAAATATAAAACATAAAACCAAAACAAAAGTGATTCTAAATGACCTCTAAAGGTTTTGTTTTTCTATTTTAAGAAATATATGGAAGGTACTAAAAATAACTATAAGTATAAGAAAGGATGGTTAAGAAGCTAAGAAATGACAATAACCTCAAGTTTTGTTCAAATTACTTCAATGAGTATTGCTAGGCATAAGAAGCACTATAGCATCTTACAATAACACCTCAACAAATGGACTAGTTGAAGAGTATAGAATGACCATTCCTGAAAGGAGCAGATGTGTGTTGAATAATACATATTGCTAATAACATTAGGGGCAAAAGCAGTCAATATAGCTATCTATTTGATAAATAGGCGTCATTTATCAATTATTGAGTTCAAGACCCCACAATGAAGGTGGAGTGAACAACCATAAGAATAACCTAAAGGTATTTAGTTGCATCCTTTATCTTCATATTAGGCAAAATAAATTAGAATCAAGAGCTTTCAAATGTATTTTTATTGGATATCTTGAGAATGAAAATGAGCATAAATTGTAGTGTTTGGAATCAGGTCATCCTAAATGTTTGAACACCAGTTACAATCTTAATGAATAAGTAATTTTAAAATGCTTGAAAATAATGATAAAAAATTAACTAAGGAAAAACATGAAGCACCTAGATAGCAAACCCTTGAAGAAATGTAAAAAAAAAAGAACATTTGGGATAGACATAAGCATACAATTCAAGCACCATAAAGCTATGGTGGAAAAAAAAATCATTCATTAAGCATTTATGGCTGATTTTAAGTGATGAAGAAAAAAGCAATGAAAAGTCCAAAAAGAAATAAATATCAACAAGGTATGAATAGATTTTTCTCTCTAGATGTAAGACATTCATCTATGCATATTCATCTTACCATGGTTGTTAAACTTAGAATGCATCTTAAACAGTTAGATATTAAAACAACATATTTGCATGGAGAATTGGAGAAGATTATCCATACGAATCAATTAGCAATGAGTAATTTGTTGGTTTGAATGGTTTAGTTTATGAAATAGCAAAATCAATTGGTTTTAATTGTAGAATTCAGCAAACAAATTGAAAAACTATTTTCAAAACCGAACAAAACTAAAATAAACTTTTGTTTAGTTACTTTGGTTCAATTTTGGATGAATCAAAATTTAATATCTTTAACAATGAACTTAATTATCTTCAGCTTGAGTAACTTGTATTAAAAATTACTAAGTACTAATTTCTAAAATTTATAATTTTGGCATATGAAATAAATAATATTCACGTTGATCTTTCTATTAATAGTTTATTTACATGATTTCATTGATTTATTATTTGAAGAAATTGATATAATTTGATTTTTAGTTTGAACAATTTTGCAAAAGAAAAAACCTAATCAACAACCAAAAAAAAGATAATTAAAATTATAACCATTAACCACATTTTAACAACCAAACAAGATCAAATTTGTTCATTTTTTTAAGTTTATCCAAATAATACACACCGCTAGAAGGTGTTGCTAAAATTGAAACTGAAAATTAGACTTATTGTTGAAAAGATTCTTATATGGGTTGAAGCAATCTCCAATAATGTGGCATAAAAAAAAATAAAAATTTCATGACTCTTAGCACAAAATTAGCTTAACTGGCAACAATTATAATTCTTATGTATATATGAAGTCTAAGGAGGTCAATATCATTGTCTATCACTAATTTTATGTTGATGATATGTCACTTGGAGAAAATCACAAGAACGAAAACTTTTCTTAACTTCTTACTTATGCCAAGAAAATCCTTTGAATAGAGATCATCAAAAATTAAGAAAGGAAAGAATTAATCTTGTCACAAGAAATATACATGAAAAGGATTGTGTGCCAATTTAAAATGGCAACTTCTAAGCCAATTTTTACCCCATTAGCATTGTATCTTAGGGGCTGTTTGGTTTGCTGTAAAGTGAATGCAATGTAATTATTTACTTTTTTCTTATTTGTTTCGATAAGAAAGAATAATAATTTATAAGATTTGAAATAAATCATTATTTAGAATCACACCAAATTAAGCCATAAACTCAATTTATGTATTGACGGTATTTCGCTTCATTTGTTATGGCTTGTCACAATCCGCTACATTTCTTGTCACAATCAGACAGACGAGCCTTTCAATTTATTTACATTACATTATTAACCAAAAAAAAAGAAAACATGAATTAGAAATCTCAACCAAACAACTATAAAGAATCATTTTACAAATTATTTACATGATTCTTTTAAGATTCCAAATTTAAACCAAATTATCTAAATTGAGTGGAGATGAAATATAAAGTGATGATGTTGAAAGAGCATATATCGAAAAGGATACTACCAAAAGGTTCTGAGTAATGTCATGTATGCTATGATTTGTTGTAGCTCAAATTTAGCTTATTCATTTGGAGTTATAAGCAGATTAACGACTAACCAAAGGAAGCATCATTGAGTAGCTACAAAATGGATGCTAAGATACTTGAATGCACTCATGATCTTGGAGTTGAGATATTAAAAAAATTCTGATTCTATAGATGAAGTGGGTAATAAGTGTGTAGACTCAGATTTTTTTGGATGTTTTAGTACTAAAAGACTCCTTACAAGACGTGTTTAAGTTGTGTAGAAACACTATTAATGGAAGGTAATTTGCAGCCAATTATCGTCTTTTTTGTAACTAAAGCTTAATACATTGTTGCGTTTGAAAACATAAAACAAGTTGTGTAATTAAAATAGTTGATTCCCAAATTGTTAATTCAATCAATGCTCCCTCCCATGATTACTTTTTGTGGTAATAGAAGTGTAGCATACCCCTCCAACAATCACATTTATTGTGAATGGACTAAGCATTTAGATACAAAGTTACATTTCATTAAAGAGACAAATCTTATTGAAATTGTGGAGGTTGTAAAAATTCCGAATGATGATGGTGCATCAAATATGTTGACAAAAGCTTTGAAATCCTCAAAATTTCAGTAGTGCTTTGAGTTGAGGATGGTGAGAAAGAAAGTGCTGATATTATTTGCTTAAATCTTCATAAATTAAAGAGCCAATATAGAGGTCGTTGTACCGATCCTTTAATTACAAATTAGTTCTTTCGCATATAATTGTTAACATTTCTTTATTTGGGGCACCCCAAGTATAAGTATAACTCCTTTTCTAGTGAAGATTCTCCTCTCCTTCTTCATTCCATCTTCTATCCTCTATTTTCTTTTATTTCTAATTGGTTGGTTTCTATTTGCTTCAAGAACTTACAATGACAGGAAGGTTTCTACCATTCTTTCATGAAAAATAGCAAGGTAGAGTTCTACCTCAACTTGAAAGATTGTGAAGATGTTGTAGCTATGAACTAAAGGCATTCATTCCTTGATAACCACGGGATATCATGTGAAGCCGCAACAACTAATATCCAATAGAAGGAGTTCCATCTCTCAAAATCTTTGTGAAGATAACATGACCAAGATCCAATGGAAGGAACTCCTGTGACAATAAAGGGTGAAGCTGCTAGCAATGGGCTAAAATGCTTAGTGTTGAGGTTGTGAATAAAGAATGCGTGCAATACATAATACCTATGAAAATCCAAGGATAGAGATAGTGGAAACAAAATTGCATGAAGGTGAGTCTTCTTAACAATCTTATAATTTATCAAAAACATACCCAGCACTTCAATTATACACTTTCAACTAAACAATTAAGTTTTATAAATATTGAAAAAGTACACTTAGCTCCATTTTTCTATTGAGCAAATTTATCCTATTGTTTGGTGATTCTAAAGGCATGCAAATCTCCCATGTGATAAGTTGAAGTAGATAGACTAAAACATATTTAACATACAAGTGATCTACTTATAAGCTAAAAAAAGATGAATTCACACTCGACTAAACATTTCACTGCTACTAGATCCACGTGAATAGTTGCCAACATAACCTATGTATAATTAACTATCCCGTGGTTAAGGAAATTTAATTCTCTTGCTCCTGTGTTACAACCCATGGTGAGTAACCCCTCCAGTGCATTTTGATTACTTGTATTCCATTGATTTGAAAAGGATTTAAATTTGATGGTAGAAGTAAATAATTGAGATGACATGAAAGAATTGAATTTACTATCCAATCAAATGAGGTATGACATATCGTTAAAAACATGCAAGTGGTCAGCCATCATTTATTGTCATAATCCTTTAGTGGTGTAGATGCCCGAACACACACCAACAAATACTAAAACATGTAAGATTGTTGTTCTATGCAATTACCATATTTTGATGTTATTTTGACTTCCATTCTCAAACTAATTTTCCATTTTTTTTTCTTCCCATTTCTTTTGTTAATCACGCTTAGTATGCCAAGGAACAGTCCCCATATTACTAAGCTCAATTAGACCAGTTTTGTGCATAGTATTGGGTTGAATTAGATTATTGTCGTTTTAAGGTCAAACAGTTAAACTGAATTTATATTCATAAAAAATTACACCTACAAAATTCATACTACAAAGCAATTAACAACGCATGAGATAAGAAAAAAGGAACGTACGTTCAAAGGCTCATTCAATCCAGAACGATAGTGACCTCCACAGAATCCGCATATAAGACCACCAGCAGACTTCCATTCCCCAAACGCATCAGAATACGAAGTAAGAGGAGGCAGCCTATAACCGCTCTCTCCTCCAGCCTGTGCTGCGTCAACAAAAGAAGAGGACGAACTAGACGCTGCAGGCATCACCCTCACTCCCGCTACAGGACCAACCTCCACCATAACAGCCGGGCCACCAGCTTCCTCTGGCCGCGTCTTCCCTTCGGGCACACTAAAATTGATCAAACCCCATTTCTCCAAAAAAAGGAAAACCTTCCGGAGAGTGCAAACGTCGCCGACAAGACACTTGCGGACGTCCGTGAAAGTAAGACGTCTAGAGGGGTCTTCACGGTACATATTAATAATGAAATCCCGGTACTCCTTATAAACCCTAGGAGTCCGTGAGTACGATACCCCGTCGAAAAACTCCGGCAGCGATCTCCTCTCTGACTCGTGGATCTCATCCCACTTAAACCAGCCTGCGTTCCAATGGATCACATATGAGAATGGTAACCCTAATAACTCTTAAAGTAATAAACGATAATGTCAGATAAAGAGGAAGCAACGATGGCGAGATTCGTGTAACAAACTGGAAGAGACGGGTATAGTGTAGAGCTCCCGTTCTCGACACTTCCGGGTCGAGAGATCGGCGTCGACGCATTGCGTCATCTCTCTCCTCCTCTCTCTCTTCGAGAATGGGTTGTAGACGGAGCACAGGAGGTCTGATTGAGGACGGAGCGGCGGAAAAGTTGAAGCGCAGGTCGATGGCTTCTTTGATTGCTGTTGACCGCAGTAAGATTACCTCCCTCTATCGAAAATATATTGTAAATGTAATACTAGAACATAAATGCATCAGGATATTTAAAAATAAATTTAAATTTTATTAAACTTGTAATATCAATATAAATAATTTTTGAGAGTATATATTTACATATCTAATACCTAAAATTAAATATTTACATATCTAATATTTTTCTATGCTTAAAAAGATACATTTTATTTTTAAAAAGTGAATAAAGTGATATTTTTGATGTGATATTAAAGATTAGATGTTATATATATATATATATATATATATATATATATATATATATATATATATATATATATATATATATATGTAAAATTGAAGTTTAAGTATTAGATATATAAATACATGAATTATATGATATGTATGTAAATCTCTCATAATTTTAATATATTTACATATCTAATATTTAAAATATAACATTTTTTAAGTATTTACATATATATAACATTATTTTTATATTTTTTGAAATAATTATATTTATTTTATAGTTAGTATCAAATATTTAATTTTAGATATTAGATATATAAATATATAAAAATTGTGTGATATATATGTAAATCTTTCTAAAATTATATATTAATGTATGTAATCCTCCTTTGAATATTGGGGGATTTTGTCCTCCCCGGAGCTACTGAGAACGGAGCCGCAGGGCCGCAGGCCAATGAGCCATGCGACACATTCAATGTCTACAGTGGTCCGCAAGCTGAGCCGAGCTCTCATCTCCGCCTCTAAGCCCTCGCAGCAATGGAGCTCCGCTGTCGAAGAGACTCTTCGCTCTTTCCTCTCCCCCTCTTCCTCTTTACCTCTCACTTCAACACTCGTCTCCTCCGTCATCGACCCCCACCTCCTCTACCACCACCCCCTTGCCGCTGGTCTCTTCCACTTCGCTTCTCACCAACCCAACTTTTCCCATTCCCCTGACTCCTTCCACTCTTTTCTCAAATCCTTATCTATCTCCCGCCATCCCCACTCTATCGTCTCCATTCTAAAGCTCGCACGAGCTCAACGAATTCCTCTCCTTCCTTGCTCCATATCCCTCGCCGTCTCCTCTCTCCTCCTAGCTGACAAAGTTCTCGACGCTGCTGAGATTCTCAAGCACGCTAACAACGAACTCTCGCCAATCCTCTGTAACTCTGTTCTTGCCGCCCTCTCTTCTCGTGATTTCCTTGTTACTGCGACTCAACTTTTTGATGAAATGCGTCTTAGAGGTATTCAATTTAGTACTGTTGGTTTCGGTTGCTTTGTCGGGAAGTTCTCTAGAGTGAAAGATTTAGAGATGACTCTTGATTTAGTGGAAAAAGTTAAGAGAGTAAAGAACTGCCGGATTGATGGGTCAATCATTGCTGTCTTGATCGTAGACAGTCTTTGTCGGTCTGGTCGGATCGATGATGCTTGGCAGGCTTTGGAAGAACTGAGGAGGAGAGATTGTAAACCTGATTTCATAGCTTATAGAATTGTCTCTGAAGGCTTTAAATCAATGGGAAGATTTGATGACATGGAAACGATATTGAAGCAGAAGAGGAAGTTAGGAGTGGCTCCCCGAGCTAATGATTACAAAGACTTTATTTTTTCATTGATTTCCGAAAGAAGAGTTTTGGAGGCAAAGGAAATTGGAGAAGGCATAGTGAATGGAGATTTTCCTATAGAGGATGATGTTCTTAATGCATTGATTGGGTCAGTTTCAGCTGTTGATTCTGATTCAGCCGTTATGTTTTGTAAATACATGATTGAGAAAGATAGATTTTTGAGCCTATTGGCTCTTAAAAATATGAGCAAAAACCTATGTAAAGATGGCAAGAGTGATGAAATGTGGGATATCTTTAAGGTTCTTATTGAAAAAGGCTATTTCAAAGAAGTTGAACAGTATAATGTGATGGTGTCCTTCCTATGCAAGGCAGGGAGAGTCAAGGAAGCTTATGGCGTTCTAAATGAGATGAAGAAGAAAGGCTTTAAGCCAGATGTTTCTTCTTACAATTTCCTTCTGGAAGCTCTCTGCAGAGAAGACCTTTTGCGCCCAGCTAAAAAGCTCTGGGATGAGATGTTTACAAATGGATGCTGCGCTAATTTGAGGACATATAACATCCTTATTAAAAAATTTTCACAAGTAGGTGAAACCAAAGAAGCCATGAGCTTTTTGATCATATGTTGAGGAAAGGTATTGCTCCAGATGAGGTTTCTTATTCTTCAACCATGAAGCTCTTGTGCCAAGACAATAGGATATGTGAGGTACTTGAGATATTCCGGCGTTGTCTGGAACAGGACACTGTACTCGCAAGTTCAACGTTAAAGACTTTAATACTATCACTTTGTAGTGAAGGTATTAATCTCAAACAGACCCTAGTAATTGGCTCCTATAACTTTTTTTTTTTCCTTCTTCATGCAGGTAATTATGTATGCGCCTCTCATATTATGCATGGTGTTCCAGCCAAAATAGAAAGTTGTGATTCAGATATTATTCTGTTGAAAAGCTTAGCGGACGCTGGAGAAATGGATATGGCTGCTAAGCATGCGGAGTGGGTAAAAAACAATTTTCCTTTCAAATTAGAAATGATAGTAAACCAGCTCCATGAGTCTCTTTCTACTGCACCAAATCTTGATTCTGTTCTTCAACTGCTTCAAGCTGTGCAATCACAGGGTCTCATTTCTGATTTTGGTAACTGGACTAAATTTTAGGAAGGGTGCAAATGGTTCTGTAAAATGCTGCTTATCAACCAAATTTATAGGTTTAATTAACTCATTTCAGATTATGACATTGATTTAGGAATAATATTGTTCAGGTCCTGCATTTGGGCAATGCTTTGTATAGGTGTGTGTTTCTATAAACTTTCAAGTCTCATGGTCCTCCAGCTTGATTTTGGTCTATAAGGATGTATTTTTTTTTATAGGAAGATTTACATACTTAGCCACAATTCTTATGCATTTACATATCTAACACCTAAATTCACATATTTACTTATATACCATTTTTCTATGCTTGAAAAAGTGCATTTCACTTTTAAAAGTAACTAATGATGGTATTTTTTTAATGTAATATTGAAGATTGAAGTATTATGTATGTAAAAATTGACGTTTAGATGTTAGATATATAAATACATAAGAATGGTGTGGTATGTATGTAAATCCCCTTTTTTTTTATAATGATATTAAGTATTTTGGTAATTTTATGTGATTTTTACGGTGTTAAATGTTCTTATATAAGAGAGAGAGAAAAGAGAGAGGGAGAGAGAGAGAGAGAGGGTGGTGCTATTACATGTCAAAGTTGGTTGTTCATCAATCATGATGAGCTTCTTTTAAAAAAGGTTTGGTTGTTTTCAATTGTTATCTTTAAGGAAAAGTTTAGTATTTGATTTTTTTTTTATGAGTACAAAAGGAGTTCTTTGTTGAAACAAACCTTCAGATTCAAGAAGAAACAAAACTCATGCCGCTTCCTATAGATCAAATGATGAAAAGCGGGTGATATATAATGTGGATAAAGGAAAATAGTCAATGTACAATGATGATAAGGGAAATAAGCCTGTCTATTCTAATTCACAATCAAAATTAGTATTGGGAGGCAATGATAAACCTCGAACTTTTTTAAGTGGTGGGGAGCGTTCTAAACAAGCAATAAGAGATGAAGAATGAATGCGACCATCTCTTAAAGAAAAGATGAATAAATAATATTCTTTTAGAAGGGACAGTGTGGCTAAATTATTTCTGTAAGCAGTCAAAGTTAGTTTACAATTATCAGAAATTAAAAGGCCTGAAAAAGCTGATCAAGTCAGTAATCCAAATTATTATTTCTATCATCGAATGATCAGTTATCCCATTGAATATTATTATGTCTTCAAAGATTGGCTAGAAAGGAAGTATCATATAGGTGAATTTACACTATTTGATAATGTTATAGTCAACCATAAAAGAGAATCTATAAGGATGATTACGTCCTCTTCCGCATCATCCATCAAAGACAAAAATAAGGAGAAATTAGTTCAGACTAAAGAAGAAATATTAGTCTCCAAAAAGACCGTGAAAATGCTGAAATAGTTGAAGGGTGTCCCTAGTGTTAAGTGGAAATTATCACTTGAACCTATATTAGACTTAAAAGAGATACCTAAATCAAATATGTGGGTTTCTAAGCGTATTCTGATAAGGCTACTTCATCACAGCATGATGAGATGTCTACTAAACATAGGCCTTATAAATCAAAGAAGTTAGTTAAGAAAAAGAAGATCAAGAAGAGAACTACAACTCAAAAGATTATTAACAATTTAGAGGAGTATCACCAACCGGCATGACAACCATTTAGGCTTATAGACTTTATGACTAAACTTCGTATTGTTGAATCAGATGAAGAAGATAACAGTGAATCTTGTCCAGTAGAGACATGCCGAATCATTCATGTGATATCAGATGTTATTCAGCATCAGTTACTCTGAAATGATAAGGGTAGTTATACAAACTCGACCAACCCATCAAAATTCTTATCTGAAAAGCAAGAAGAGCCTGAAGAGTTAACATCTGAATTTTGTTTAATGACTCAATAAGAAGGTAACAGTTTAGATGAATATTTATATTTTCTCAATGAAGAAGAGTCGGAGTCATCGATATCATCACACATGAAACGTATGAAGTTGAAAGATGAGTCTAGCCCTTTTGGCCAATCTTCCAAAATAAGAAGATAATTTGAAGAAACTATCTCTTCAAAAGAGTCTGAGCAAGATAAGGTGATTCAAGTTTAGTTGAGAAGTGGTAAAGTCTTATCACCTTCATCAAAGAGGGGAAATGCAAATAAAGACAGACAAATAAATCGAAGTCAATGAAGATATCATTCCCAAAAATCCTTGAATAAAGCTTAAATCAAGCAAAAAGATAGATTATAATATTCTATCATATCTGAGAAAGATCCCTGCACAATTGAGTGTATATGAGGCTCTCTTGATATCAAAAGACTTTCGAAAAATTTTAATACAGACTCTTAAGGATCTGGAGAGTTATGAAGCTTACTTTGTTGAAAAATGCATGAATGAAGCACAAACTCAAGATCTTCCAAGAATCACATTTTCTCAAGAAGATCTTAAACGGATCACAACCATCCTCTATATGTTCAAGAGAGTGATGACATCTCGATAAATATTGATTGATCTAGGTTCTTCTATCAATCTTATGAGTCTAAAGGTATTACGAGGATTATCACTTGATATCCAACATCTTGGAAGGGATAAGTTGATGATTCATGATTTTAATGAGAAATGGCATAAAGTCCTGGGTTCTTTTATTCTCTCGCTGTGGTGAAAAATTTCTATTTAGATGGAGTCACCTTTCAAAATCTGTTGGTAGAAAAAGAAAGAGGAGATGCTTTATAGAAATTCATCTTTTTGAGATGCCACACAGATCCACAGATGTACTTATTCAGGTGATCGAGTACGTCATCAAGGAAATAGTGTACTATCTCGAAAGACAGAAGTCACTACCATTTAATGGACTGAATCACCTCAATAAGGACTCCTGAGGACGATGAGTCTGCATATGTACCTGAGATTCTTCCCCTACTTTACATGAAAAAGTAAAACAAAGTTTATTTTAAATTGGGTTCATTAAATTCCCTACAGGGGCAAGCCCCCATAGTTAATTACATCCTAAGGAATGAGGATTACTTAGGAAAACTCTCGATTAAGGTAATGATCGTTGTCTCTGAAGATTTCAATAAGGAAGGACTATTAATCGATTGATTTATTTTTTGAAGATCAAATAGGATTGGTCAAAGAGAGATTCATTATCGAAACCAAATGAGAATAAGTAGGAGATGCTCACGATGCTAGGAAATCTAGCGAGCATCTCAAACTATCCTATGATTGGGCTTTATATTTTTGAAATTGATTTAATTTATTTGGGTTACATTTTTCATTAGAAATTTATGGCTTATGATTCCTTAACACAAGATTAAGGAAATGCCTAAGAGGTGAGAAATTAAGCTTATGACCCACAAAGGAGAAAAACAACCTCAGAACCTAAATCTAGGAAGCTTCGGCGAGGGCCAGAAACACAACCTAAATCTGAGGTGAAAAATAGGTAATTGGTTTGCCTCCTCAAGAGAGAACAAATCACCCAACAACTTGGACTTACAATCGCCTGGGGGTGGCCACTAACTAACTCCTCCTACGATTTCAAATACATGTAGGCAAGTCTTAGGCTGTTAGTATTTAGAAAGAGACTAAGTCCTTAAACTCACTCCCTAAAGAGACTAGATCATGTAAAGGTATGCTTCAAATGACCTAAATTTAATGTAATTCAAATTTCATTTTTTTTATTTTGGACAATCATTTTGACTCAGGCTAATAGGAATCATATGCCTAATGCATGAGAAAGAAGATTATTGGCCAAAATCAGCGAGAAGGGAGAGGGTGAGTTTCCACCACGGCTCTCAAAAATTAAGCCGAATTCTCTAGCAAAAGTGAAAGCCTTCCAATCAAGAGTGAAATAAGATGTATTTGTGCCTGATATTACAAAAGAAATGCTCATCCAGCTAAAGAGTTGCTAATTCTTTTATCTTGATTTAAACCTAAGCTTTAGGTGAGGTTATGAGTTGTTTAATTTTTATTTAAGTTGTTAAGTTGGGTAAAATGTTTATTTGTCCTTAAAGAGCCTAATCATAATCCAGGTCATACATAAAGCAAGGAAGAAACTAGGAAAAGCATGCCACTAATGCACAAGTTAAACAAATTATCAATCAATTTATAAAGTTAAGCACAAAAAGAATAAAATGACGTTGTGGTTCGCACATCGACAAACCAAAATATCAAATTGGATAGTCAAATTCTACCCTTATACAACCCGGATTACAAATGAATTAAATTACAATTAAGCAAAGGAATTCATTGTTATGGGGGTCTTCAAGCTTTTTTTTCTTCTATTGGTTCCTTTTTTTGGATGGTTGGAAGGTGGATGCTCTAAGGCTTCACATGGTGCATAAGATAAGATCTTATGACTAATGTTCATCCTAATCCCCATAACAATCATTCCAAAATCCTAATTATATAAATTTTTACATGAAAAGAAAAAGTGGAAATCTAACTAACACCTGCAAAACAAAGGTCAGCTAAAACAAACCACACAAATCCCAAGCATGTATATTCGACTTATCACCCCACACATGGGTGACTAAGTCTACCTGACTTATGGATTATGATTAGGGGTATAAAGCACCTGCAAGAAAAAGTATTTATATTTTTATTTATGATAACACCCCTTAAGCACAATCCCTACAAAAGAATAGTTAGACTAAGAACATCCTACCATTCATTCTATGAGCATACACCTAACATCCGCCTAAAACATATATCACAAAATAAAATAAAGCATCACCATGCACCACCTAACCAAAAGTTAGAAGTGGTGACTTAGCTGTGTGTGCTTTGAAGGTTTTATGCTTAATGCTTCTTTAGGTTCAAATTTGCTAAGTGTGAAAGAATGTTCAACTTAGAGGAGGGTTTCATTTAAGTTGTTTAAGTATTTTGGGTTGATTTTATTTCATATTTTGGTTTGGTTTAAGTGGATTCATAATTAATTACTAAGTTATGAAGAGAGGGAAAGATAAGATAATTTCTCTTTCCTTCTCTAACCTAAGTAATTTCTAAAGTATGTTCACATTTTAGTTTCATTTAGGTGAATATTTTGATTAAATCTTTTAATTAATCCTAAGTTTAGATAAGCATTAAACAAACTTATTCAAAAAGAAATATATTTTAAGATTAAATAAAATGAATCAAAATTTACATTACACACATTACTTCATTTATTTTCTAACATATATAACATGTATATGGATGGACCCTAAGCATATCTATATATGCAAATGAGAGTATTTAACACATTCTATGGTGCATGCTAAGTAATCCATTTAAGAAAATTTAGAAGTTTAGTATGCGTGAAATTCTTAAGTAGAAAAGGGTTTCTTTATCCAAAAGTTCACATACACATATGAAAGTAAGAAAGACATAAGTGAGTACAACGCCATTGTTAACTAGTGGTGTAAGGTATAAAATCTACTTAGGGCTACTTAAAGCCTGACAACTTTAGGGTTGTCTAGACTAATATACCACTTTTCTTAAGTACAAATATATGTATAAAAGAAATAAAATGAAAAAGAAGAATGCAAAAATTATTTAATGGATTCAGTTTTGTTTATGCAATTTATGTATGCAAATATAGGTAACTTTTCTTAGGTGATAGCATAGAGATGAATAGGGTATGGAATGAAGTAAGTGTTGGGTTCTTTTCAAATGAATCCTACATCTTACTAACTCTTATTCAAAATCATGCTAACATAAGAAAGAAAGGAAACCTATGCTAAGCATACTTTTATAATCTATCATATGCAAGCTTATAATTAAAATATAAGTAGCACACTTTCAGATTTGGTATTTGATTTATATATTTTGAAAATAATTTGGATTTAGTAGTGATAATAGCCACTCATACTTTTTCTTTAGCCAACACATGCAAATTTGACATAAAGTGAACAATTTTATTTTAAAATTTGAATTTCAAAACTATGAATGCATGAAATCACATAGCATACAACTTAACATGTTGGGGAAAGATCCGAAGCAATGAAAGCATGTAAACAAATTCACTTCACTTAAATCCTAAAGATATTCTTGTAGAATAAGAAAATATAGAATAAATCAAAATGAATTTCAAAGTGATTTTTATTCAGTTTGAAGTTTGATTTAATTTTGAAAAGGTGAGATGAGTTTGCTGTTCCTAATCCATTCCTACATGTATTTGATATTTTTGTTTAGTTTTTAGATAATTAGATCCATTTTTATGTGTTGATTAGGTCATGTATGAATTAAGTAACCTAATTAACTCTTACCTATACCACATTAGAAAAATTAACTAAATAATTATGAGCCAATGAGATGACATAAAATCCACAAGAAATTTAAATTTGTAATGCACCTAATAATGAAAAGGCCTAATGCAATTTGACGAACAATTAAAAGTTAATTATGCTAAGGGATTTAGTTTAAGTATTTTCAAAATATCCTTTCACACATGTGAATTAGATTTTGATTTTCCTAATTGAACTTAGGCTATTAAACACCTAAGCATGTATCCAAGGTAGATCAATTAAGTTCTAGAACTTTTTTAGAATTTTTTAAAAATTGATTAAGGAGATAATTAATGAATTAACCCTTAATTAAGAGGAGATTAAGGAGAGGAGGGGGTTTAGGGAATAGCTTAGGAAAAATGCCCCAAAATTATTCCATAAATCTCCTACTTACTGGATCTGACCTTAATCAACCCTAATCATAGGGTAAAACTACTAATCACACCCTAATTATGCTTAATTACATAAGAAGGGTAATTAAGGAAACCATATGCAATTACTCTAATCAAGTCTTCAATAAACCCCAAGAAAATTAGGGGAGGCAGAGGTCATCCCCTAAAACTTACCCAAAATTTGGGATTACTTAGAGGCCTAATTAAAGAGTAATTAGCAAAATATACTTTCCAATATAACCCAAATTCAAAACTCATCAAAATTAATTTTAAAATGTTCTAGGTTTAATTATCTATCCATAGGTTTTTATTTCATATTTTTTTTGAATTTTCTATGAAGACTTATGAATTTTTGAAGTTCTCTAGATTAATTAAGAATTAATTAAATATTTTAAATTAACCCTAAGTAATCCCTAGCTCACGACATGATGCGTGACATCGGTGGTCAACGCGCTTTACACGCATCGCATCGTGAGGGGGTAACTTAAATGTCACATCCCAAATGGCAGCGGTGGTGCACGCTTATGCCGTCCGATGATCTGACGCTTAGATTCCCCTGAGGTTTATAAAGGATAAATAGATAACTAAACAAGTTAAATAATCTTAGCCCTCCATCTAAAATGCGCGTGGATGGACGGCTGAGATGAGCCAAGTTCTTCCCCTTGATCAACAGAGACCATTCATTATTAAGGGGAAGATACAAGCTTGATCTAGCATGGAATCAAACCAAAGTCAACCCACACCATCTAGAAGAGATCGGCAAATCCAATCAAAATTTGATGAGGTGAAAATTTCTTTCACAAAGCTCCACACCACATTCAGTTTAGTGATCAAAAAATTCCATACCTAGCCAGAGGTGATCACCGGCACTCGAGATCGATGAGGTAGCTTTGTCTGGTGGAGACGAAGCCCTGTTGAAATTCCTAGGCCTTGGGATTGAGTGGCTTGCTCTATGGACCAACACCACTTGAATATCCTTGCAGCTTTGATTGAATTTGATCCCTCCTTGCCGTGGGAACTCCAATAGAAGCATAGGTGCACTCGATCGAGCTTCTAGATGAAGTGTGCAAGAGCAATTGGAAGGAGATCAAGTATGGAGGAAGTTGGCTAATGGATTGAGCTCCCTTATTTTACATGCAAAATCAGAAATGGGGAATTCTAATCCTCTAAGAAGCTTGGGAGTGCTCTCGATGATTGCTCGGGTTTCTAGTTCAATCTGAGGGTGAATGAAAATAAAAGTGAATTAGGGGGAGTATATCTCCCCCTTGTTGGATCGGATGGCCGACAATGTTCATGCCATTTTGATCCAATTGATGAGATTTGATTTGTTTTGGGTGTGCAAGTCGGTTTGATCTAAGGAATGGATTGCCAACCTTCCATGTGCCTTAATTTGAGTGTAAGAGGGAGTTTGAAAAATTCAATTTTAAGCTAGGGGGTCAGGTTTGGTCTAGGGACCAAATGGGTTGACCCAAACTCATTAAGTTGGGTGCACCACTGATCATTAAGTCCCCTTGAGCTTTTAGGAAAGCCTCAAGTGATTGTGAAGAGGATATGACCAAATTACTCATGGGTTAAGCCAAAATTTGTTCTATGACATAGTGGTAGGATGGTCATTTTATTGTTTTCCCACTTTGGACATATTGGGTATGTGGAGAAACTAGGTTTGACCAAGTTTCATTAGATTTGGAATCCGTTTGATAGAGTTTGGCTCATGTTGACCCATTTAGGTCAAAATGGGTCAACTTGGGTCAAGTTGACCAATAGGTCAAATTGGGTCAAACCATCAAGTTCATATGACTATTTGAAATATTTTGGTGCCTTTGGTTTGGTTCAATTTAGATTAGTTTTGAAATTGGCTCATATGATTTCATTTAGGTCAAATTGGTCAAGTTGACCTATTTGACCCATTTGACTTTTTTGAGGTAGGTCAAGGGTAGGTTAGGGTTTGGTTAGTCATATGGAATGGATTGATATCTTTGTTTCCAATCAATTTGGGTTAAGTTCAATTTTGGCTCAACATGACCCCTTTAGGTCATGTTGGGTCTAAGGTCAATTGGGCTAGGTTGGGTCTAGTTGGCCAATTGAGGCTTTGGTCAAGTTCAACAAGTGATTTGGAATGAACTTGACCCAATGGTTTGAGTCAATTTGGCTTAGATCAAGGTTTGATACATTTTGACCCTTCAGGTCAAAATGGGTCAACTTTGATCAAGTGGGCCAATTGGGCTAGGTTAGGCTCAAATGTTGACTTGGTCAAGTTCAAACATAGGTCATGAGTGAACTTAGATCAATGGTTTCAATCAATTTATCCCATGGTGAAATTTGGCTATGTAAAGTTTCATTTTAGGTTAAGTGTTGACTTGGTCAACCCTTAGGTTTGATTTGGTTTGACCCAATTTGTGATTGATCATCCCATGATGATTGTTGATCATGATGAGAGAGATATATGAGTTTGGTTCAATCCAATTTGATTAGGATCAAAATTTGGCCCATAAAAGTATTTTAGGTCACTTTGGGTCAAGTGAGCCTAAGTGGGTCAAATGGCTTGATCAAAGCTTGATTTGAACTTGGTTGATCTTGTATATGGATCATGATTGAAATATAAATCTATTTACAAGTGGTTTGAAGTCAAATGGGTTTTGATCCATTTGAAAATTTCATATTCAAAGAAAGAATATGAAGAGATTTTGGGTTTGATTTTGGACTTATGTTTTGATTGTTTGATTGAAGTTTGGATTTATATATGAGCTCATGATTGATTGAACCATGAGAGAAAATCAAGAGTTTGCTTGATTTGAAAGTGATTTGGCTAAGTTCAAAATTTTGACTTGAAAGGCTTATATTAGATTTTGAGTTGATTTGAATTTGATTTTTGGAATTTGTTTTGATTGTTTGAATTTATCTTTCATTTATATATATGAATATAAATGAGAATATAAATGAATCATGATAAAATTTCAAGGATTTGAAGTGGTTTAATCATGATTTGAGTTAAATCTATTAAAGGGGATTTAAAGGATTTAAGGAAATTTTTAATTTGAAATTTAATTTTTGAATTGTATTTGATTGATTTATATTTATATTTCATTTATATTGAGAATATAAATGAGAATATAAATAAGTTTTGAGAAAATATCATGAATTTGAATAGGTTTGATCAAGATTTAGGTTAAATCCATTTAAGGGAATTTAAAGGATTTAAGGGAGTTTTAAATTAGAATTTAATTTTTGAGTTGGATTTGATTAATTTATATTTATATTTTATTTATATATGAGAATATAAATAAGTTTTGAGAAAATTCCAAGGGTTTGAATATGTTTGATCAAGATTTAGGTTAAATCCATTTAAAGAGCATTTAAAGGATTTAAGGAAAATTTCATGAATTGATTTTGAATTGAATTTGATTTTATGGGTTTGAATTTATATTTTATTTATATATGTGCATATAAATGGATCATGAGAAAATCTCAAAGATTTGATTTGGTTTTGATTGCTTTGGGTTAAGTCCTTTAATGAAAAATTAAAGGGACTTAAGAAAATTTCATGAATTGATTTTGAATTTGATTTGATGGGTTTGAATTTATATTTCATTTATATATGTACATATAAATAAAAATATAAATGAAGTATGAGAAATTCTCAAAGATTTGATTTGGTTTTGATTTCTTTGGGTTAAGTCGTTAAGGGAGGTTTAAAGACTTAGGCAAAATTTGGACTTAGGAATTTTTGATGGATTTTGATCATGGGTTTCAATCATAGATTTCAATCATATGAGGTTGATTTAGATTTGGAGAAAATCAAATAAAATTGATTTGGAGTTTGACTTGAAGGAAGAAAAGTGAGGAGTGGTTTAAGCTAAGGGTAGACAAGTTTCCTAACACCCCTAAGGCATGACCTATTCTATGACTAACCCTTCTAAGTCTTCTAGGGCTAGGGGAGTGTTCACCTAATCACTAGATGTGTCAAGGAACTCTTAAAGTCTAAGAGGAGTCCTATGTCTAAGATGGAGGTGTTGAGGGCTCATTCTAAAAATGAGGTCAACACCCGCTCAAGTTTCGAGATTTATATACAGAAGTCAAGTTTCATGTAATCGATGCTGATACATCATTTATAGCTCTCTTAGGTTGGGCATGGTTGCATGAGTATGATATGGTCCCATCAACTATGCATCAGTGTATGAAGTGCCTGAAATATGGAGAAGAGTTCAAAATTTCAGGCAATCTACAACCATTCTTTGTCCATGAAGCAAAGATTTATGAAGATGCAAAATATTTCATCCCTAAAGAGCCTAAGGCAACAGAGCCTCTTGAAGCGGTAGCATCTACTTTAGGAACTAAAAAGCAATTTCACAAGGTGAAAGAGCAAAAGCAAAGAGGAAGAAAGAAGGCAATGCCGACTCTCCCTAAAGTACTTGATTCTGCACTTAAATCAAGAAGATCAGTTCCTCATTTGGGAAGTGATACACAAGAAGAAGAAGATATTCTTATCAAACTTAAGGGAACTTATAAACTTTCAAGAAGGGCAAAGTATGAAATAAGTGATTCCGATTCAGATGATTTTGAATCTACTTATGGAAATAGAGTTCAGAGGGTCGTATCAAGAAGGATAGCTTATTTAGCAGTGTCAGATGATTCCTTCAAAATTATACCCATCCCTCAGTAGTACTTCAAAGAGACAACTCCACTGGAGGTTCATAACATTGAAGAATTGATAACATTATATCTGCCGCCGTTAAGTGAGAGTGGCAGAACATGAACTCTATTTTACAAATCTGAAGATTCTCAATCTCACAATTTTGTTCAGCCTACTCAACACGAAAATTCTGATGAGATAGTGCCAACAAGAATACCAATATACTATCCACAGAAATTACGAAGAATGATGCATAAGCTTGGAATTCAGATTGAAACTACTAAACATAGAACTCAAATCTTTAATAAGATGTGGAGCCAAAGAAGTTCTCAAGCTTCACGAAGAAGTGATAAGTTTATCACTAAAGGTCTTGGATTCATCCACAAATCTCATCAAAATAGAGCTTATTATAATATAATAGAAGCTGAGGTCAAAACTAATAGTGACAAAGAAGATGATCTCCAGGAATCCTTCTTATAAATGATGAAAAAGTAGAAGCCAAGCCTGCGCCTGAAGAACTAGAAGATGGTGGACAAATAGCTACTAGATGAACTCAAAGAAATCAACCTGAGTCGAGGATGATCCTCATCCAACCAATGCTTTACGATGAGAGAAAATTGAAGAGCTAAAAATGTTACTATATGAATTCAGAGATTGCTTTGCCTGGATATATTCTGAAATGCCATGCTTATCCCCTGATGTAACAGTTCATAAACTGACTATTAAACCAGATGTGACGCCTGTTAAGCAAGCTCCTAGGCGAATGAGATTGGAGATTGAAGAACAGGTAATTGCAGAAACTAAGAAGCTGATCGAGGCAGGCTTCATCCAGGAGGGGAAGTTTGAAGATTGGATAGCCAATATTGTCCTAGTTAGGAAGAAGAACGACCAAATCCGTCTCTGCATTGACTTTCAGGACCTAAATAAGGCGTGCCCAAAAGATGACTTTCTGCTTCCAATATTAGAATTACTAGTGGACAATATTTCCAACTATGATATGTTTTCATTCATGGATGGATTATCAGGATATAATCAAATCAAGATGGCGCCTGAAGATGAAAGACATACATTGTTCAGAATACCAATTAGTATATACTGTTACTCAATCATGCCTTTTGGTTTAAAAAATACAAGAACTACATACCAAAGAGCTATGACACGTATTTTTGATGAGTTGATTCACCAGAAGGTGGAATGTTATGTTGACGATTTGGTGGTGAAGAGCTTAAATCGTGAAAATCACTTTGAAGACTTGAGAATTGTATTGGAAAGAATCAGAAAATATGATCTCAAGATGAATCCTCTAAAATGTACATTCAGTATCCTCCAGAAAATTCCTTAGGTATAGTGTACTCATAGAGGAATTGAAATTGATCCCACTAAAATCAAGGCAATTATGGAGATGCTTCCACTGAAGAGTTTGCGCCAGCTCCATTCTTTACAAGGACAGCTTGCATTCATCTGTCGATTTATCTCAAATCTATCAGGGCGCTGTTAAGCATTTGCAAAGTTGATGAAGAAGGATGCTCCATTCAAATGGGATAAGAGTGCCAAGATGCCTTCAATAGCATTAAAAGCTACTTGTTAAATCCACCAATCCTTGCAGCGCATACTCTTGGGAAGCCCCTCATTCTATACACAGCTGCATTAGAAGAGTCCCTTGGAGCATTATTGGTGCAACACAATGAAGAAAGCAAAGAGAATGCTCTTTATTATATCGAAGATTAGGAGTAAATGAGATACTCTCGATGAGAGCACTATTTGGCATTGATCTTGGTCACCAAAACTCCATCACTATATGTTATCTCACAAGATTATCATCTCAAGGATCGATCTGAAGTACTGATAAGACCAACACCATACGCTAGCAAGATGGGCGATTTCTTTTACAATTGATATCATACTGTCGAAAGTAGTAAAGACAAGTCTTAGCGATTTTCTTGCGACATCCCATTCTGCGGACTCTTCTCTTAACGATGATTTTCCTGATGAGCAAATCATGCTCATTAATGAAAAAAAAATCACAAAGTAGCTGTTTAGGAAATGTACTTTGATGGAGCCTCATCGATCAAACAAGTCAAACCTCTAAATTTCCCAAGGGCAAGAGCAGGAGTCGACATCATCTTCATAACACCAGAAGGAGGGATAATGAGATGATCATATGGTTGTTGCCAAGAACTAATAATGAAGTTGAATATGAAGCATTAGTAGTGTCTTGAAGAAGCTATTTTCATAGGCATTCAAAACTTGCATATTTACATTCTTAACTTATTATAAATCAAGTACTTGACATCTATATAATTAACAAACTGGAGTTAGCTTTCTATCACAATCGAGTTCTCGAGCTTATGAAGCAAATACCAAATATCACATTAACTCGAGTCTCTGGATCTGAGAATAGTAAAACAGATTGCTTAGCAAAATTAACTAAGAAAATAACAAGTATTAATGGTGATTATGTTATGATCGGTATATTTATTCGACGAGTTCTAGAGGTAGAGGGGTTATCAAATTTGACTTAGATGCGACTCAGTTGCTCATATTTTCTAAAATCAACAAGGAGCTATACCAAGAAGAGCTAAGAATGATATTACTTCAAAAAAGTAGTGTGAAGTTTTTATTGTAGAAGAGCCACATGATTGTAGGCAACCCTTCATAGACTACTTTAAAGAAGACAAATTACTAAATAATAAATCATTGACAGCTCAAATTGAGAAGAGAATGTTGCACTATACTTCATCAACAATACTCTATATCATAGATCCTTTGTACAAATATGGCTACGATGCTTAAATATAGATGAATGTACTAAAATGATGGTTGAAGTTCATGAAGGACTTTGTGGTGCACATCAGTCAGGTCCCAAGATGACAGTAAAGATCAAAAGGATGGGCTATTATTTGCCATATATGGTGAGAGACTATATCAATCATGCTAAGAGGTGTCATGAATGCCAAGTACATAGGAATATAATCCATCAACCTCTAAATCCACTACACCCAACAATAAAATCTTGGCCATTCAATGTCGGGTACGATGTAATGCATCACCAATTGATCCACCTTTACACCGCTTCATTAGAATGATCGATTATTTCTCTAAGTGTAAGCTACCCCATTTAAAGAAGTTACCATCGAGTGATCAACTTCTTCACGCATAATGTGATTCTATAGATTTAGAGTGCCAAATAATTTTTGATAATGACACTTTTCAAAAATACAAGATTTATAGATTTGTCGATCGACACAAAATTGATTGATGATACTCTTCAATATACAATCCAAGAACAAATGATTTGGTGGAGGCCTTCAACAAAACATTGGTCAAACTGCTCAAGAAGATCCTTACTAGAAATAAGAGAGAATAACATACCAAACTAATATAGGCACTATGGGCGTATCGAACCACCTACAAGACATCGACTAACGTCACTCCATATTCATTGGTATTTGGAACTAAAGCAATTCTTCTGCTCGAAGTTAAATTGCCATCACTTCGAGTAGCCATCCAATACAATCTAAACGAAGATCAAAATGCTCATCTAAGGATGGAAGAACTAGATGCGCTTGATGAAATTATATTGCAAGCTTATCAAAATCTAGAGGTTTATCGAGTAAAAATGTCCAGAACTTTTGACCATACGGTGCGGCCTCGAACATTCCAGAAAGGGGAATTGGTTATGGTACTGAGAAGACCAATTATTTCCAATCAAAAATTTGGTGGCAAATTTGAGCCTAATTGGGAAGGCCCTTTTATCATTGAGAAAGTGTATCAAGGAGGGGCATATCAACTTATTGACTTAAAAGGTGAAAGACATATGCCACCAATCAATGGTCGTTACCTGAAAAAATATTATACATGACGACTATATTCTTGAAGTACAATCCCCCTGCAAGATAGGGGGAATTTTTTTGAATATATCTATTTAGGTCGACATCGTATTTCATGTCGAGATCCCTAAATAAATATACTCACTTAAGATGAAGAAAAATTTTGAAATTTTACATGGGGTATTTTAGATTTCTATACATATATGAAAGCAATGTTACATGTTAAAACCCTCTTAAGAGCATATCAATTCAAATATTGATGTATTTGCATATTTTTATCTTAAAAGTTCTTCTAAACGTGTTTTAGAATCCCCCTGTAAGGCAGAGACATTTTTAGTTTATGCCATGTTTATGTGAGTTGACATCGTGTTATACGAGATCCTCGAATATATTCTGATTCAGGTTGACATTGAGCTTTATATCAAAATCCTTGAATATATCCATAATTATTATTATTAAGTTGTAGGTTCTTACAGGAACAAAAAAAATTTTATTTCTATGCATGAAAAGATAATCCTAAATATCAATAAATTTATCTTCCAGATTTGCCAAATTCTGTAAATCAAGTCAGAAGAACTCCCAATTTTGGAAGTTTCAATCAACTGAGTTGGAAAACATCAACCTATACATCCTGAAGTCTAGAACACGGATGGGTTCTAAAGGTCGAACTCAACAAGCTCACAAATGGCTGAGTTACTGATGCTCTGTATACTCAACAAGCCGCAAGAAAAGGCCACTGTGAAAGAGCCCCTGTTCATCAGTTTGATGACAAATCACCAACCCCTCATAGCTTAAGTAGAAGACTCGAGTATGTTCTAAAGGTCGAACTCAACAAGCCCTGTGGTCGAAGTTACGCCTTACTCAACAAGCAAATAAAAGATAAGAGCCCCTTTCGGTCCAATGATGATAGTTCAATCAATCAAATTAGATCCAACTTAGTGATTACAAGCAACCAGGATCTAAGAGATCTTTATACTTGATTGATAGATCAAGTCAATCTGAGGAAACTATTAACTCAGAGCTGCCTCAAGTCAATCTTTATATTGCCTGCAGGGTGATATTTCAATTTATTTTTAAATGAGCTGATCAAACACAACACGTGATCAATTTCCTCATCAAGTTCGCCAAAGCGTAGCATAGACGAGAAAGCAATTTCATAGTTCATATAAAGTCGATGGTTGAACTAAAAGAATTTTATGGTTATTTAGTATGTTATCAACACCTACGATAACTCAATAGAGACCTAAGCAATTGGGTCATCTATACCAATTCAATGAGTTCGAAGGCAAGAACACATGATTCATTGCATACATATACTTCCTGACAAGTCAATATGGACCAATCAGGTCAGTCCTTCATCAAGTCCATCAAGCTTAAAGCTAGGACAGAAGAAATTTCAAATCCAACCAAGCACGGATAAACTAATTTCCTAGTGGAGTTTTTCATCAAAATAAATAAATCAATTCCTCCAACAAACCCAATCAAGCACGAAGCTAGGATTGGAGGAAACTCAAGTTTGTAAGGACATAAAAGAAAGAGATCTTCAGCAAAAGTCATTGAAGTAGAGAGTATATGGTGTAAGAACTCTTATCTATCCGACAAGTCAATTTTGACAAATCGGTCAAGCCCGTCATTTAGCTTGTCCTAAATGAGGCATCATACTAATGACAAATCATATCAAAGCTCCGTAAGCTATTGCAATCGGAGTTGAAATGATTCAAGTTCTATAGTTAGCATACAAATTAAACTCAAATCACAAAGCACACAAATCAAACCCAAAGCACAAATCAAAGCTGATTTTCTCATCAAGCGCCAAAGCAAAGAACAAAAGTAATAGGAATGTCATGTCCATTACAACAAGATGATACATGACCGATAAAAAAAGAAAAAAGAAGAAAGAAAGAAAAAAGTACATCAGGAGTCATTTAAGTCAGGATAAAGCTAAAGATGATGCTCACTCTCTCACCAACTGTCAGTGAAACCTCGATTTACCATAAGGACGATTCAAGATGTGCTATAAATTTAGTGTTTGCCACTTCTCTATCTCTAACTCGTAAGAAGAATCTATCAACTTGATGGTCATGAGAGCCACAACACTCTCCTCAAACTCATTATGTGCTAGGTCAATCGCCTCCTCGCTAAGCTGACTCGATCCAAGCTCGCTAAGAAGTGCCAAATCGACAATTACCGAAAGTGATCTCATCTCGTGATCAAAACTCTGCCTCTACAAAGAGTCTCTGATACTGAGAACCTCCTCCAAGATGAGCTAGAAGATCCAGAATGGTGTTTTCACATGATGTGAAGCTGTCTAGTGACTCTGGTGAATCCAAAGTAAGCTGAGAAACCACGTCCCTCAAAAACACCAAGCCGCAATCTTGCATTCCCCTGTCACATGGATCTAGCATACAAGGATATCAATGATAAATCTCAGACTCATAACCTACATCAGGCACTACAAGGAACAAATTAAAATAATCAACATAAAGTAGATCAGTAAATATAAAGAAGTGCAACTAAAGAACAAAGAGAGGAAGAAAGTACCTGAACATGATGAATTTGACTGAGCTGGTGTGTCATAAGTGGCATAGTCCTCGCTGACCTTCACCATCTGATAAGCGCCAGAGATATATGTTGGCTCAGAAGAAGCCCACTAGGCACGAGATCTCTCATGTCAAAAGTCTCCCCAGGACAATGGACAGAGTCAAGTTTAGTAGAGAAAAGTGGCTCCGTAGAAGGAGTAGCAAAATTTGAAGTGGTAGTATCAAAGGCCGGCACGCACGATAGCTCAACTCCAGAGTCCTCAATAATATCTCCAGTGCTACCTAACACCTATGACACCTCATCAGAAGTCATAAACTGCTGTGGAGGCGGACTCATCGAACAATCAACTGAAGCCCAAACAGCTCAGAAGTGGCTACTCCTACATCTCAAGGAAATGGTGAAGGAATCTCAGCTAGAAAGAATTCCTAGCTCTAACTCTACTATGAGTGTCCTCGCCTGACCGCCATCAACTGTATCTATCATGAATCAAATTAAGATATCAGATTCATCAAATATATTTTAATGATGCAATAAAGAAGATGGTAGAAGTATTGAAAAGGAAAAAAAATATTAATTATACCTTTGGCGCTGCTGTGTCCTGTTGGTGGTGATTGACGTCGAGGCCTCTGACCTCGAGGAACTCTTAAAGATCTCACCCTCCATTCATATCTCCTGGCACCACGCTCCAGAAAAGGACCAAAAGATAGCCGTACCCAAGTGAGATAGGTATAGCTGACCCCTGTGTGGTTCTGTGGAGGACCTATTCGAAAATGAGAGACGATACCATGCCTCAGTAAATGTAGCCAAACAACTGAAGCAGTAAAATAACGTGTCTCAAGGGGATTCATCCTGATCTTCCTAATATCCACTACACCAGGGATGAATGGTCTACCATCATGAGCAGTCGACTAAAAGAAACCAAACTGCCGTGCAACTTGGTTGGGCTGATAGCCCTCTATAACAACTGACTACCCAAATCGATAACATAACCATCCTGGATGTATACTGAAAAGGTACTCAACTACTCTCAATGTCCGACAGCCATGAAGCAATGAATATCTGCCATTCTCATCAAGACTGTCAATAAGATCAACCTTTATCAAGTCAGATGGTAAACCAAATATATTCGGCTGAGGAACTAACAAAAATCGATCTCTGACCAAATGAGGAGCAAAGAAGAACATGCGAATTCGCTCCATCTCCAAAGTAGATGATGCTTGGTATAACTGCAAGATTGTAGGATATCCTTATCCTAAAAAGAATGTAGGATACTCGAAACAAGCAAATGCACCATGTATATAGAGGTGAACCCAAGCGTACAAGTACTGCCACAGAGTCACGTCTCGTAACTCTAAAGAACTAGCCTCAAAAATCACCCCCAATATCTTATAAATCCTAGCTAACACTGCGGGGGCTAGAGAAATCCGCTCACCTCAAGAAATCCTGCTAGATGATAATAAAGCACCTGGACGAACTGATCCCTCTGTAATGGGAAGTACAAAAATGCAGAGCCATGTTACTATAAATCTAGCTAAGAACAATTCCTCGCTCAATCCCTGTAAGGCTGGAGAAGTCGCTCCTATTAATAAAATAGGCTCTACTCTCGGATAAGTAATCATTAGACACCCAATCAAAAAAGGGTCATGTACTACCTCGTGATATAGAGCATATCGTAAGAAGCTCAATCCATGTACTCACTGTATAGTACTCATGATCATCTAGAACATCCGACACCCCGAAGGTCGGTGATAGTGGTTCGTAAGATCAATATAAACATAAGGCATAACTAGCTCACCTGCCGATCACAATCATCCAAGTCACAAATAACTCCTCATCGTGGAACGACTTTGCGTAGCAGAACCAAATATCGGAGACATGACATTGTTGACGCTCATTTTGGAAGAGGTCATTTTAGCAATGAGAAGATCTCAAGTTCAAATAGGGATTTCCTAATTCACTATTCAAGTTACTATGCTTAGTGACTTAGGAAATGCATTTTGAGCTAAATCCAATCTACTTGGTTTAATGCAAAATCAAGTCAAATATCCAAGATAAATTAAATCAAGTAAAATAATAAAAATAAAATGAAAATTCAAAGTCAAATCTAAAGTCAACTCTAGTCAACCTAGAATTGACTTAAGTGGGCCCACTTGGTCAAAAAGTCAACCCACTAAAATTTGACTAAATTAAATCACCAAAAATATTTCAAATTATCAAATGAATATGTGTGATCACAATGACAAAAAAATTTGAGTCCATGGACCATGGAGGCCTAGATTAGGTAAATTAAATTCCCTAAATTAAAATAATCTAAATATGCCACATTGAACTCAAATCCAAGAAAAATCAAAATAAATTTAAATTGATTATCCTAAATCATATGGGGATGGTGATGGGATATAACCCAACTCCCTATTGGGTGTAGTTGGGTCAAATGGGTCATTTGACCCATAAGAAATTATGTTTAATTCACTTAACCCAATTTGGGTTAAGTGAGTTGAGCAAGACAAAAGAAATAAGGAAATATCAAACTGCTTCCAACCAAATCACATGGGTGCGGTGTTTATTTTTTAGATGTGGGACACCACATAGATCTTAGGGGGTACTTATTGAAGTATCGGGTACGACATTAAGGAATGATGTACTATCTCGAAAGATAGAAATCACCACCTTATAATGGACCTAATCACCTAATAAGGACTCCTAAGGCATGATGGGTCTTCGAATATATCAGAGATCTTTCTCCTACTTTACATGAAAAGTAAAGTAGGGTTTATTTTAAGCCAGGTTCGTTAAGTTTCCTATGGAGAGAAGCCTCCATAGTTAATTATATCCTAAAGAATGAGAATTTCTTAAGAATACTCTCGATTAAAGTAGACAATTAGGGTCTCCAAAGATTTCAAGGTTAAGATGATCAAAGGATTGGCTATTTTAGAAAATCAAATGGGATAGATCAAGGAGAAGACTTATTTTTGGAATCCAAAAGGGGAAAGTAGGAAATACTCATAATACTAGGAAGCCTAGTGAGCATTCCAATCTACCCTATAATTGGACTTTATATTTTTTTTGAAATTTGAAGAGAGTTAATTATTTGAGTTGATATTTTATTAGATTGTTAGGGCTTATAATTCCATAATATAAGATTGTGAAAATGCCTAAGAGGTGAAAATTTATGCTTGTATCCCGAAGGAAACAGCTACCTCAGATCCTAAGCTAGGGAGCTTTGACGAGGGCCGAAGCATGACCTAAATCTAAGGCAAAAATGGGTATATGGTTTATCTCCATAAGAGAAAATAAACTAGCCGACTACTGGACTTATAATTACCTAGAGTGGCAGCCAGCTAACTCCTCCTACGCTTTAAATCCATGTAGGTAAGTCTTAAGCTTTGCAAGATGGCTAGGCTGTTGTTTATTTAGAGAGGAAACTAAGTTCTTAAACTTACTCCCTAAGAGACTAGAGCATGAGTAGTATGAAACCATGACTTAATCTAATGCAAATTTTATCAAATTTATTTGATTCTTTTTGAACTCTTTATTTTGAAATAGGCTATGGGATTTTGTATGCCTAAATGCATGAGAATTTGATTATGGGCCAAATCAGGAGAGAAATGGTTGTTCTTCTATCAAAGGCTCTCATAGGTTAAGCCTTCATTCTCTCGCAAAGATGGAAGCTCCCTCTTAGCAAGAGTGGAATAATATGACATGCATGATATTATACATTCATTCAACCAGCTAAGGGGTTGCTAAAAATTTTATTATCTTGATTTAATTCCTTGGATTTTATGTGAGGTTATGAGTTATTTTAAAATTTTAGTTATGAGTTATTAATTGGGGTAAAAAAGTTAATTTTATCCTAAGAGCCTACCGCATTTAGGCCACACATTCAAGCATCAATCATAAAGAAAATGAAAAGCATGTTGTTCTAATGCTCAATCTAAACACAACATCAAACAATTTTATATACTATCATAAAAGAATAAAAGGCCAGTACGGTCGAGTTTCGCCATACACCCTGAAAAGAAAAAAAGATGGGTAGCCGAGTTCTACCCTTATACAACGCGGATTACAAAAAATAATACATGTTATGGGGGTCTTCTTTTCTTCATTTTTTTCTTCTCTTTCTTTTGATTTGATTTGCTAAAGGCATCACAGGCACCCTGTGGACTAAGCCTTCTAGCCACTGCTCATCCTAATTTCCCATAACACTAATCCTAATTCCTAATACAAAATTATATCAAAAATAGGAAAAGTAAATCTAGCAACACCTATAAAATAAATGTTTGCTAAACACACCATACAACCCAAGCATTATATGAATAATCTGGACTTAGCACCCAACACATGGGTAACTAAGCCCACTTGTCCTAACATGAGTTATGCTTAGGGTCAAAGTAACTTGCATAGCAAAAGCATTTATATTTTTTATTATAATAGCCCTTTAAGCACAACCCCCTGCAGAAATATGATTAGGCTAATCACGGCCTACCATCCAATCTATGAAATATACATCTTAACAGCCAGTCTAAAACATTACATCACAAAACAAAACAAAAATCATATATACAACACCCTAACTTAGCACTAGAAGTGGTGACTTAGTATTCTAATGTGCGTGCTTAAGGCTTGTGTGGCAAGACTTTACTAGGCTTCTTTAGTTTAAGTTTCAATTTGGAGTTTGAATTTGTTTAAATTTTACCTTTTGGTGATTTTAATTTAAATGATTTAATGATTTATTTTTCATTTTATTTCACTTTTATTTGGTTAAAAATGATGTTTAGGTTTTCAAGAATGAAGAGTAGAATGAATTCCATTTATGAAACTCACCTATTCTACATCCCAATTCCTAAAGAATCTAAAGGTCCCAAGTATCTTAATTAGCCCATTTGAATTTGTGTAATTTATTTGATTTGATTTGGAGCTTAGAATTTGAGTGGGTTTAAGTATTTGATTGATTGATTTTGATTTAGATGTTTTGGTTTAATTACATCTAGATAATTCAATATACTTGATATATAATAAAGTTTAAGTTTGTTTAAATTTATGTGTTTTTGATTGATTAATTTCAGATTAGATGTTTTGGTTTAATTAAATCTTGATAATTCAATATCCTTGATATCTAATGAAGTTTAAGTTTGTTTAAACTCATGTGTTTTTGATTGATTAATTTCATATTTGATGTTTTGGTTTAATTAAATCTTGATAATTCAATATCTTTTTAAATTAATATTTAATTCTTTTCTTTGATTATGGTTATGTGACTTGACGTTATGCTTATTTGATTTGATTGTGGTTCATTTATTTGTAGTTTGATCGGATTAGATTAATCGAGATTTTAGTTTGATTTTAATTGAGTTTGATTCTTTGTTTATCAAAGTTTGGTTTGTATTTTGATTTCAAATATTGGATAGTTAACTAGCTTATCTTGTTTAAGTAGGTTGAATGAGATTTTATTTGATTACATATTAAATTGATGAGAGTCTTTCTTAATTTAATTTAATTTGATTTAATTTGATTTGATTAGCCTTATTAGTCTATGGGTTTGCTTAGGTTCAATGGGATTATGTGATTAGATTAAGAAGTGTATTTATGTTAATTATAAAGATTTGTTTAATTTTCAATTTGATTTCATGTTTGTTTAGATCAATGATGTAATTAATGACTTAATAATTTAAGTTTAATTTAAGTTTTGATTAATATTTAATTGCATTTTAATTATGTTCAAATTTATGTTTAATTAAGCTTAAGATTAATTTGATTAATTTGATTAGCTTAATTAGCTTGTTTAAGAGGTGTGATCAATTATTAAATTAAGAAAATATTTGATTATTATTTTTATTTGATTTCATATTTGTTTAGGTTAATGATATGATTAAAGACTTAATGATTTAAGTTTAAATTAAGAATTGATTGGTATTTATTTGCATTTATGTTTGATTAAGTTTAAGTTTAATATGATTAATTTGATTGACTTTAATTAGTTTACTTAAGATGTGTGATCAAATTAATTAGTAGATTAACTAAGTGTTTCATTTGAATTAATTTTAATCTTATTTATAAAGTTAATCTGGTTTATTAAGATGGTGGATTAATTTATTAAGTTTGCATTAATTAGTGTTTATTCAATTGGATTAGCGGGTAATTAGTTTAATTAAAGAGTGTGTTGTTAATTATTAAATTAAAAAAATTTATTTAATTCTTAATGATGTAATTAATGACTTAATGATTTAGGTTTAATTTAAGTTTTGATTAGTATTTAATTGTATTTTGATTATGTTTGAAGCCAGTTTAATATGATTAATTTGTTAACTTAATTATTTTACTGGGGGTGTGATTAATTTAAATTTAATTGGGGTTTGATTTAAGCTTAATTTTAGAGTTAGCTTTAATGTAACTTATTTAAATTAATTTGATTAATTGAGATGATAGATTAACTCATTAAGTTTGCATTAATTAGATGTTTTACTAATTAAGTTTGATTAAGGATAATTAAAATTTTAAATCATTAGATTAATTAAAGATTTATTTAATTAGAGATTAATGACTTAATTTCTCACATGTGAGTGATTTGATTTAGTTAAGTGTTTTACTTAAGTTTGATTTGATTAAAGGATTATTGTTATTATCATCATTTTAAGTGAATTAATTATTTATTTCATTTCAATTAAGTTTAATTATTTATGATTAGAGTTTTATTTGATTTGATTCATTTATTATGTTTGTTTGATTTCATTAACATGCTTGATTTAGTTATTAGGTTGAAATATTTAATGGTTAATTAATTATCTTATTCAAATGGATGTGATTTAATCATATGTTAATTAAGTTTAGTTTAATTTTATTTGGTTTAATTTGATTAGTATTTAAATGATTATGTTGAATTGGTTTATTAATCAATTTAAATTTTTTAGTTTATTTAATGATTAATTAGTTTCAATTTATTTATACTCATTAAGGGGTATCATATGATTAAGATTATATGCTTAGTGTAGGTTCAGTTATACTGATTTGACCTATGTTAAAGTTTCCTAGATTTGTTTAATTTTAAGTTTGATTTAAAATTTAATCATTTAATTGAGTTTTACTAACTTAAATATGTTTAATCTTATTTAAATTAAGTTTCTCTAAGAATGATATTTCTCTGATTTAAGGTTTGATTAATGATTGCTTAAGTGATATTTCATTTTTGATTTTTGATTTGATATTTAAATTATTTTTAGATTATGTTTTAATTAACTCCTTAATTGATTAAGCTCTACTCTTAAGTGTTTATTTGGGGTTCATAAGGATTCAGAAGATCATACTATTTTCTTAAGAGTCCTAGATGTCAATTGAAGTGATTTAAGCCATCTTGAAGATTTTTGTAAATTTTTGAATTTTTATTTGATTTATTTTATTAAAATAGATAATATGAACTTCAAAATTTAATTTCTCCCAATTCAAAAGTCTTTTTCACTTGAAATATTTATGGTATGTGTGTTTTAACTTTTATTTCAATCCTCAAAAAGTTCAACTTAATCTGATATGTATTTTTGATTTAATTAATGAGATTTGATTTTCACTAAAACTCAAATGAGGCTCAAAATACTTAGTGAAATTTGGGTATTTTGAATTTGTTGGATTCCTCTCGGAAAGATGAATCCAAATGACCATTATTTATAATTTTTGGTTAAGTATTTTATTTTCTATGAATTTTTGAAGTTTCAGGTGATTTAAATAAATTTTTTTATAAAGGAACAGCGACGCTCGCGGTGAAGATTGGTCAACCCATGGAGAGTGACCCGCACTCTCGACCATCATCCGGTCGGAAGGTCGATCGATCACACGCCAGATCGTCGTGATCGCATCACGCACCGAAAGCGGATCGCATGATCCACGCGATCGCCGTCGACAGCGAAGCGCGGATGTTCGCGCAAGCGATCCAAAGGCCGATCGTGATCACATGATCAGCCATCCATCCGCGGAATCATGGATCGACGAGTAGGCCGGCGAATAGTAAAATATTTTTTTGAAAAAATGAGAGTTTCTAAGCCAAAACTTGTCCAAATGGACTCGTTTTCACGTCAATTCGCACCAAAAAAAGTATATTTTCTAATTGAGAAGATTTAAAGTAAAAAATAAGGGATTATTTAGGGGAAATTCCTAAAATCGTAAGAAAATTAACATAAAATGCGTGAAATCCTAAGGCCGTCTAAAGTTTGGCAAAATTTACCTCGCCGAGGATGGTTTTCGGTGGCGGTGAAGATCCGAGCAAACTCCTAGGTATGTGAGGAAACTTTGGAATGATCTTTAACTCTTGCCTCCCTTCAAAATATCGTCTTCTCCGATGTTTACCGTCGCCTCACCGGAAATGCAACTATTTGTATTTTTGAGCTCAAAAATGGCTCAAAGAGGTGGAGGATGAGTTTCTTTTTTGCTTTTGGGAGCTTTTGGGGGCTGAATGATGTTGGGAGGAAGAGATCTAAAGCCTCATCTCCTCCTTTTATAATGGCCGAAAACTCATTCTTTTTTTTTTATATTTTTTGGCTCCAAATTGATTGTCATCTTGCTTGGGGTGGATGGGATGGATGGTGGATTGATTGAGGATTTTGAATTTTTTACTCCAAAGTCCTCTCTTGCTGCCATATGATCAACTCAATTGAATGCAAATATTGGGGAGGAGTTTAGTGTATGTGATGAGGAGAATTAAATGAGGTTGGGTAAAATTCAATATGGGGGAGGATCCATGAGGGATTTAAATGGGTTGGGTTGATTTTGGACTGATCCTAAATGGGTTTGGGTCGAGTTTAATCAGCCCCTAATGGGTCATGGCTTGGTTTCAAGGAATTTTGCCCAATTTGAGTCATATGGGCCATATTGGGTCAAATTGATCAACTTGATCAAGATTGGCCAAATTAGCTTGGGTCATGGGTTGATTCATGTTTAATTAGCTAATTGAAGATGAATGTGGTCTTTGGTTTGAATTAATTTAGATTTAATTTAGATTTAGGCCAAATTGACCCTTTAGGCCAATTTGGGCTAGGTTGGGTCAAGTTGATCAATTGGGTTCGATTGATCAAATTAGGTTTAATTATGACTTTGGTCAAGTTCAATAATCAATTTGGAATGAACTTGAGCCATTGATTACAATCAATTTGGGTTAGATCATGATTTAACCTGATTTGATCCTTCGGCCAATTTGGGTCAACTTGGATCAAATGATCAATTGGGCTTGATTTGGCTCAATTGGTGGTCAAGTCATATTTAAATATTAATTTTGGGTTGAGTCAAAAAATTGGTTTTAATCAATTTAGTGTAAGATGAGTTTTGGCTAGTTTTGATTCATTTAGGCTAAGGGTTGACTTAGTCAAATGACTAACTTGATTTGGTTTGACTCAATTGATTGCCATTGATCATTCTAGTGTGATCAATAATCATGGTGGAAGATTTTGGTGAGCTTGGTTCAATCCAATTTGAGTTGGATCAGAAGTTGGCTCAAATGGGTTCTTTAGGTCACTTTGGGTTAAGTGGACCTAAGTGGGTCAATTGGTTTAGTTTTGATTTGATTTGAGTTTAGTTGAACTTATATATGAGCCATAGATTGAAATATAAACTCAACGACAATCAATTTGGAGTCCAATAGGTTTTGGCTCAATTGAAAGTTTTAAGTCAAAAGGGCTGAGTTAGGTTTGACTTGGGTTGACTTGAATTTGGTTTGATGATTGTAGGTTTTATTTATATTTGGATAAATGATCGAATAAATGATTGATTCGAGAGAAAATCTATTGGTTTTGACTTGGTTTGGATATAATTTGGCTAAGTCCAAAGAATTGGCTAAAAGGGCTTAGATTGAGTCTGGATTTGATTTTCGATATAGTTTTGGTCTTTTGAATTTAGATTTCATTTATATTTGTGAATATAAATGAAGGAATAATTGATTTATAAAGAGATCAATTGAGTTTGATTTGATCTAAAGGGAGTTTTGGCTAAGCTTATGAATGTGGTTCATATGACTTAGAAGGGTCTTTGTATTTGATTTTGGGTTTCAATCATTTGGAGTCAAATTTGAAATTAGATTTGGAATTTGAATTTGAATTTGAGATTTGATTTGAGAATTGAATCTAGGTTTGATTTGAGAAAGTGTATCTAGGTTGGGTTTATGCTATATGATAGGTAGTTTTCTTAAGCCCTAAGGCATAGCCTAATCTTATGATTAACACTTCTAAGTCTCTAAGCTTAGGTTAGTGTTCACATAATCACTAGAAGTGTCTTATGACTAAGGAGTTCTCAGTGTCTAGAAGAGTTCTAAGTCTAAGAAGAGGAGATTAAGAACTCACTCCAAAAGTGAGGTCAATAATGGGATGGGGGTGACACTTCCTTAAACCTCTCTAATTAAGGTTTACATCCCTAATCAAGCTTTTCTTGCATTATTGCATTATCGTATAAAATCCAAAATGAGGAAAACTAATGCAAGCAAATGAATTGGAGAAGTCAAATTCCTTCTCCCTTCTTCCCACCTCTTCATATTGGACAGTTGGGATGGAAAAGGAGAGCACTAGCTAGCTTCCAAGGTCCTTCATCACCCAAACCAACCAAGGAATAGCCAAGGAGGAGCTTAAAGGCTCTCGGCCATATAAGAAATCATAGAGGGAGACTTCTCCAAGGAGAATTGAACAAACACACACCTTCACACATCAAAATCGAAGCTAAATGGAAGTTCCCCCTCCCCCCAAGAGTCCATAATTACTACAAACCATCAAAGCTAAAAAAGAGCACTCAAGGGTTGGTCTAAAGAGCAATCCATAAGGAATTAACCTAATTCCTTTGGCAAGAAAGTTCGGTTCAAGCCTTAGAAGCTCTAGGATCAATTTCAAGGCCAATCGTCCAACGAATTGAGGTATGCCATTGTTGACCTTGAGCTTTTCTTAAAGTTTTTGGCCTTGGTCCTTTTCATATAAAGCTTGATCTCAAGTGAGATCAAGCCATATGGATTGAAAGAGGAGCTTTCAACGATCGTGTAGCATTTTAAATCTTGTGATTTCATTACCTATATCAAAAGATATTAGCAAAATACTTTGGACGGTTCTCGGCTCCCGCTAGAACCGAAGGAGATGATCTCTCTGCCGTCCGATCCGTGTATCTGGATCGGACGGCCTAGATCTAGGTGGACCAGATCGATTTTCACTGGGATCGATCTAGACCGTCCGTAGGAGATCCCGCATTTTGGTCATGGCTGATGCGACGCTAGTGGCTAGAGCAACCCACGTGCCACATGGTGGTGCCATGCATGAGCATGCTAATGCGGACCGCCACTTAAAAACTGTTAAAATCGGTTAAATAAAAAATTTAATTAATTTAAAAATGCATAAAACTTCTAAAAGTCACGAAAAATCAAATATAAATCAGAAAATTACAAATAAAAGCTCTATGGATTCATCTTGATGAGAGGAATCCATAGAAATTAAAATCCCTATTTTTTATTGAGCATTTTTCTCTTAATTTGGGTTTAATTAAAAATATTAAACCCCAATTACTCTCAAATTAATAATCCAATTAATTTGAAACTTTGAGAAAATGAAATTAAGCATAAAACACACCTTAGGTGAATTTTTGGGGATTAAATTCTCTGAATTCATGAGAAATTGAAATTTCATATGCTTAATCTTTAAATTAATTAAATTAATTAACCATTAATGAAATAATTAAGAAATATTAATATAACAATCTTAAATCAACATTATGAACATTAATGAACATCAAAACACTAATTAAAACTAAATAAACCTATATGAACCTAATAAATCATTAATTAACTTAATCAGATAATTAAATGAATTAAACAATTCAATTGAATAATGTGAAATTAATTAAATTATAATAAATCAACTAGTTAACCAAAAATTATGAATAAACTCTCATTGGAAAGGTATTTCAGTGAAGAATAAGTGAAAAATAAAACCTATAACTGAATCTTAATAAATTAGGCTTAATTTAAGTTTTAATGAAATAATTAAAATCTTAATTACTCCTTAATTACATCTCTAATCAAGCTGAAACTTTAGGAATATAAAATTGGCATGTAACCCTACTTGCTAGAAATATTTCAAGTTCAATTGATATTTGGATTAGAAATTCTTAAATTTCTAAATCCTTAGGTTAATGTTAATCAAATTTTAGGTTAAGGAAATTAATTAACCTATTAAATAAAATGGTAATTCAAATCAATCTCAGTCAAACATCAAAAATTATTCAGAAACTTATCTAAATATCCTAAGTCAATTGAAGTGATCAAATTCAATCTTAGGATAATGAAATAAAACCATAGGTTAATAAAACTATTAATTAACTTAAACACTAAACTTTGAATCAATAAAATTTAATGAAACCAGTCATCCCTAATGAATTTAAAGAATGAATCTAAAACTTAGGTTAGTCAAATCATATCAAATAATTAACTCAAGTGCTTTAGGTTAAGCATAATCCATGAACAAACCTAAAGTATTAATTCATATTAATGAACTTAAACATTAAGCTTACAAATCTATGATTTAATAACTTAAGTCAAATTGAATAAATTCAAACTCTTTAAAATTAACATAAGCCAAATCAAATGAAATCCATATAGGTTAATTTAAAAATGAAACAAATCAAACAAATTAAATCAAATAAAATAATTCAAATAAATAAAACAACATAAATCAAATCCAAACATAAATAACATGAAATGGATTAATTAAGATACTTAAGGGTCTTAGTTAGACTTTTTGGAAACTTCATTAGGATTTAAGATGTGGAATAAAGTAAGTTTCACCTAAAAATGAAATTCACTCTATTTCTCATTCTTGAAAACCTATATAACTTTAACAAAATAAAATGGAATAAAAATAGGAATTAAACCACTAAACCATTTGAATTGAAACAAACCAATGATAAAAATTAAACCAAATCAAACTTCAAATTTAAACTTGAACTTAAAGGAGCCTAAGACTTACCACACAAAACCGCACTTCTACACACACTAGATTTAGGTCACTAACTAGATCTCGGTAGATCGTTTGTGATTTTTTTTAATCTCTTGTGATATGTTGTGTATGCTTTATGTCTGTGATGTATTGTTTTAATCGGATGCCTAGGCTTGTTTGTTCATTAGACTGGATGTTAAGGCATTCTTTCTAGATTTAATACTATTTTTTACAGGGGACTGTGTTAAAGGGATCGTTGTAATAAATAAATCATAAAATTATTGTTTGCTTGCAGGTGCTGAAAATCCCTTAACATAGTTCATGGACAGGTGGGCTTGGCAAGCAATGCTAAGCCCATATGTTTGTGAAATATAAACTGCTTTGTGTGCTGTGTGTATTTCCTAACATCTATTTTATAGGGCTTAGGATTTCTTTTGAATTTTAAATATAAATTCGAGCTTAGAATTAGATTAGGATCTATGGGGTCTAGGATTAGCAGGAGCTGACCCAATCAAGAGATGGTGTGGTGGTCTCCTGTGAAGCCCGATGGATGTTCTTGAAGAAGAAGACTTTCCTGAAAAGAAGACCCATAGATCTAAACTTGTAGTTTTAGGTCGGGTTGTATAAGGGAAGAACTCGGCTACCCATTTTTCTTTCCTCCGGGGTGTACAATAGTACCCGGTTGCATTGGCATTTTTCTTATATAATTTAATTTGGTTTGATTTATTTTGGGTGCGCAATAGAAACATCATGCTTTTCTTAGGTTTCTTTATATGTTATGTTTATGCTGTGATGAATGCCTGGACGTAGGCTCATAGGATAAACTAAATTTTCTACCTAATTAAATCAATCAAAATATAAAATAAATACAACTCATAATCTTCATATAAAAGCCTGGCATTAAAGCAAGATAAAATATGTAGCAACCCTTTAGCTGGATGTTTTAACATCATGCATAAATCATATTATTTCACTCTTGATTAATGAAGGACTTCCATCCTTGCCACAGAACCTGGGCTTGACATTTGAGAGCCTATGATGGAAGTACACCTTCTATTCTGATTTGACCCATAATCTTTTTCTAATTGCATGCATTAAGCATAAATTATATTCCTATGACCTAAAATGAATCCTGAGTAAAAAATTATAAAAATATAAAAAAATATGCATTAGTTAGGTGCATCTTCATATCCTACATGATCTTAGAGATTAAAGAGTAAGTCTAGGTTCATAGATTTCTTTCCTAAAATTACCACAGCCCAGCCATCTTGCATTCATACGACTTAGCCTCATGGTTTTAAAATGCGCTTAGGTGGTGTTAGCTAGCAGCCTTCTCCAGGTAGGTTGTAAGTCCAGAAGAGTCAGGGATAGGTTAGTTCTCTCAATGAGAAGAATGGCTATGATGCTCAAGGATAGAACTAGGTTGAGCATCTGATATGTGTCAGAAGCTCATGTAGACTAGGTTCTGAAGCATCCTTTTTAGGAATAAGTCTTCAACCTTAGGCATTTCTACAGTCTTGTGCTATTAGAATCTAAGTTCTACATTTCTAAGAAAATGATAACTTGAAATCTAAAATAAAATCCTAAATTTAAAGCCCAATCATAAGATAGTTGAAATGTCTACTAGGTATCCCAATATCAATAGGCATTTCCTACTCTTTCCCATTTGACTCTTGAAAATAACTCTTTCCAATTTGGACCTCTCCCAATTGAATTTCCAAAAAATCAATATTTTGAAAGCTATCTTAGTATTTTTTAGGAATAACCACTTATTTCTTTAATCGAGAGTATTCTTAGGAAGAGATCTTTCATAAGATGTAATTAACTATAGAGGCTTACCTTTATAGGGAACCATGATCCCAGGATAAAATAAATCATATTCTACTTTTCCATGTGGTTCAGGGGAAAATACTCTGGTACACAAAAGACCCATTAGCCTTATGAGTCTTTTATTGAAATGATCGAATCCATTATAGGAGAGCATGTTTATCTTTCGAGATAATATGTTTATTCCTTAATGTCATATTTGATCATCTAAATAAAATATTCCTAAACTTTATGTGGTGTCATTTCTTTTATCTATTCCAAAGAAAATACCAACATATTTTTCGACTACTGGGATGGTTCCTCTCTCCATCTTTAGAAATAGATGGTTATTTATATCGTGTAGTGTAAATTACATATGCGCTTTCTTCATTGGATACTTATCCATTTCATCCTTGGTTGAATTTATCCAACATCTAGAAACAAAATCTAAAAGGAAATAAAGAGAGAGAGAGAGAGAGAGAGAGAGAGAGAGAGAGAGAGAGAGAGAGAGAGAGAGATCTTGGCTATATTATTGGATAAAATATCTTGATAGGTCAAAAAACCTATTTTGACCATATTCTAGTTATTTTACATTTTTGATAAAATTAATTTTGTTTCTAAAAATAGGAAAATGGTTTTGATCTTTGTACCTCCCATTAGATTTTCTATGATAGCCTTACGATGGCTCCATCATCAAATTTGGGGTCAGATTTGAAAACCTCAACATTACTGCTAATGGAGTGACTCTTGCTCCTGTTGCTGAGGCAACTCTGAAGAATAAGGAACCAATTTTAGAATTTTTTAATGTATCTTCTCCTGATAGGATGTTTACTAGTCAGATTGTTGTTGAGGATAGGATGTTTACTAGTAAGATTGTTGAGAGGGTCCAGCAAGGACCTGTTTAAAAGAAATCAAAGCTGCCCACTTAAGAGGCATTTCCTGCTCTAGTTCCCTTTAGCACCTTTAAAGTAGGTTCCACTCCTAAAACTTCTGAAATGACCAAAAGTCAGAATAAAAATAGAGGGAGGAGACTTAAAAGGATAACTCTTAGGGAGAGGAAGTAGAGAGATATGCTAGAAATAGAGCTAGCTATTAATAGGGATGGATATACCCTTCCTAACACTTCACCACTCTTTGGTCGAAGCAGATTCTACACTTTGTTTGTTGCCCTAGAGGAGGAGGATGTGATGAGGATTGCTAGTTCTCCACCTCGTCCTTTCATCTATCCTGAAAAGAAAAGCTTTAAGCAAGTAAATAAGGAATCCCAAGGTCAACTTCACCAAACTTTACACAGGATTCCTAGATATTATTCCTACATTAAAGAAGATCTATTGAGAGCCATGAAGCATCGGGCTTCTCAAAATTTAGCTAGAGAACTATCAGGAAGACTTGCCACCTTCCATCATCCAAAAAGAAGGGAGGGCAGTCATGTCTGATAGGAGGAAACCTTCTTACCCTATGCCTATAGTATTAAGGAGATATTCTCGTCACGTGCACTCACTTACATGGCATAGAGATCAATCTACTAGGTTAGAAAATGATAGGACTTTTCCTAAGAAAAAGAATAAAAGGGTTTATATTAGGAAAGTCCCTTCTACTTTTGAGCATAGGATTCCTTCACCACCCTTACCTTCTTCATCTTTAGAGAGATCTTTTGTTAGGCCTAGTTTAGATGTGCCTCTATTTTCATCACCAGGGCTTCAGGCTGAGGTATATTCATTAGATGTTCCCAATAAGGGAATGAATTCTTCTCATCCATCTCCTTATGTCAGGGAAACTACTAATGATAGTCACTTAGGCCTGAGAGCCTTCATCAAGAGTATTCCTACATCTCAGGGGAATATGAATGAATCATCAGAATTTAGGCAAATGGAAATTGGTGAACCAACGGATGTCATCTTAGATAGTAATAGTGTCCCACTCTCTTTATCCAAAGAGGAGATGTAAAACATTATTAAAGAAGACGAAAAAAAGAAAATTAAAAGCAAGCTCTGAATATTTCGATCATGAGCAAGATGACCTGTTGGATGATGAATTAGTTTTGCCAGTAGCACATATCTACATGGTTGACACTAGATCATCTAAAAAAGAGTAGGAAGAGACACAAGAAGACCCTACTTTAGCTTCAACCCAGCAGCTTATCCTTCAGCTTCAAAAGAAGGATGAGCAAATTGATTCTATGAGCAAGAATATGGAAGAGATGATTGCTACCATGAAATCACTCCAAAGTATGATTCCATCTCCTTCTCGACCCCATCAGATTGAGCCTTCAGATTCACTGCATCCTACCGATGATTTGAGGTCTGGTTTGGAAGAGTACCAGTGAATTAAAACTGTAGTAGTCTCCGAACTTGAACTAAAGACATTAGAACAACAGGTGAAAGAAGCTTTTGCATAGAGTCAGGACACAACCAGACTTCGAAGGGTAGACCATACCTTGGGGAGTTTGATTCCATTCCTTATCCAAAAGGGTTTGTGTCCCCATCTTTCAAAGTATTTGACGGGGCTAGAAATCCCAAGCAGCATTTGGCTCATTTTTGCGCAAGTTGCTGTAATGCCAGAGGGAACAATGCTCTTTTATTTAGACAGTTCGTTAGCAGCTTGAGCGGAGTTGCTTTTGACTGGTATACTGATTTACCAAATGATTAAGTGTGCACTGTCACCAAATTAGAAGAGATGTTTGTGAAGAGATTCACAAGTGTTCAGCATGATGTTACCGTAGGAGACCTTGTGGTAGCACATCAGAAGCCTAGAGAGTCTCTGGTAGATTATATCCTTAGATGGAGAATCCTTAGCTTAAAATGCGAGCCTTAGTTACAAGAGCAGCATGCTGTAGAGATCCTCCTTAGGAACATACATAGCCCTATAGAAATAAAGCCTCTAGTTTATAAGAGGAAGCTCCTAGGATGCCTTTCTTAAAAGATCAACCTGAGTCATCTAAGCGTAGGAAGCCTTTAGGAAAAAGAGCAGGCAATGTCTCTACAGTGGATAGAGGGAAAGCTCCTATGTAAGTACAGCTAGAGTGAGCTTCATCTTATGAACCACTGCAATAGCAGAAGTTATCATTTCTTAGGAATTGTCCAACTAGCTCTTTCTCAGAAAGGATAAACCAGACTTATTCCTTTAAGAAAGAGGTAGTGAGGAAGATTTTTAAAACTCTAATGAAAAAGTCAGACTTTAAACTCCCTGACCCAAGAAAGCCAGAGGAGGTGGGAAAGGTAAATGATCCCAATTATTGCCCATATCATCAGATGTTGGGGCATACCATTGAGGATTGCTTTTCTTTCAAAGATTGGCTTGAAAGAAATTTTAAGAAAGGATTGGTGATTGTTCCAAAGGAGTACCTTATGGACCCTGGACAAGGGTCCATTAAGGTTATAACGGGTAGTTCTTCTTCCAATTCTTCATTTCAAAATGAATGGGATATAGCTTTATCTCATTCTACAAAGAAACATATGATGAAAAATTTAAAACTTCCCATGCAGGATCAAAGTCAGTCACAGGAGGTGATCGCCCAGGTTGATCCACTAGAGTCTAGAGTACAAGTTCCACCTAATCCTAGTTCAACATTTTCAACTACATAGAAGATCAAAAAGTGTGGTGAAGGAGGGACATCTGTATCTAGCGATAAAACTCTGTATGATAAAGATGGAAAGAAGGTACCATATAAGCCTTTATCTTTATGTACTTATTTCAAAAGATTGAATAAAAAGTCTATCTCTGATGATATTTCTTACATTCATGCTATTTCTGATAAAAATGAGAATGAAAATATTGAAAAATTAAATATCAAAAAAGAAGAATCTCATGATATTTTACATGACTCAGGGTCAGAAACTTACATGGAAGATTTGCATGGTGACCCACTTATCATAGATATAGAAGTGTCAGACTCTGATCAATCATTAGAAAAGGAAAGTCAAAATGAGGAACAAGTTGATTCAAACCCTGGAGATACTGCTGAAATAAATCTTCGTAGTGGAAGAGTCTTACCACCTCGTTTACCTCCTACTCCTCAAGAAAAGAAAGCAAATCATGGATGAAAACACTAGATCAGATTCCTTACTTAAAGAAATACAAATAAAAATAAAGGTTCCCAAAGTAGATTATAATGTTCTAGCCCATCTTAGGAAGCTCCCTGCTAGATTAAGCATTTATGATGCTCTCATTCTTTCAAAAGAAATGAGAGAGTCACTAGTACATGCATTACTTGATCCAGAGATATGTCTGACTCAACTAGCAGCTACTTCCTCAGAAGAGACTTGTTACTTTAAGGAGATCCTAGAGGTTACTTTCTCCGATGAGGATCTACTTTTGGGAACCAGTGAACATAACCGTCCTCTCTATATTGCTATAAAAAATTAAAAATATAAGATTGTCAAGAGTTCTGGTAAATCCTGGCGCATCTGTTAACATCATGAATTCTAGAACATTGGCATTCTTAAAAATTATTAGACTTTAATGAAATAGGTGAAAAAGCTTTATGTTCAATCACTCTATTATTAGAAATAGAAGGATTGAAAACTGAAGCTAAATTTTACATTATAGATTCAAAAACTTTCTTTAATGCTCTCTTAGGCAGACCTTTGGATCCATGAGCATAGAATGGTTCCATCTTCACTCCACCAGTGTATTAAGTATACTAGGGATATAGTACAATATGTTATAAAAGGAGATATACAACCATTTGCTATTCATGAGATTGAGCTTTATGAAGATGCTATTTACTACATGCTTAAGAAACCTAGAATTGATTCTATGAAATCTATCATTGTTGAAGCACAAAATACAATAATCAAGAAAGATGAAAAAGAAAGAAAAAGAACCTCCAATAATTCATATTGATTTGGAATCCAGCTCAGATGAAGAATCCCATCATAGAAATGCTTCAATAAAGTTTGAGGATTTTTTAGAATCAGACACTAATGAGAAAGAAATTACAACATTAAAGGAAGAGTCTGAACTATCCACATATGAAAAGTTAAAAAAAAATATGTGGATACTTTAACTTTGACTCCTCTAAATTAAAATAAGATATCTCAATTAGAGGTCAAAGTAGCCCCTAACTTATCAGGAGAAGTGGGGAGGTCAGCAAAATTTTATTCTGTACCCGATCCTTCAAGCTCAGAAAGAGATGTAAAGCTTGAAGAACCATCTTTCAATGTAATAATAGAACTTCCTTTTGACTAGTATTTGACTTATGTAAAAAATTCTATGAAACATGGTTTTCTTACAAATGTTTGGCCCAAAGATAAAGCCTAACACATGGAGAGCTTATGGAATGAAAAACACAGAAATTTCCATTCCAAAGTTGGCATTGGGTTTGGTACTATTGAATCATTTGACGATACAGAGCATTGTTTAATGATAAGTAATCGTCAAATGGATCAACTCCTTGAAGTCTCTTCTACTCTTCTGAAGACTCATTCATAAAAATTATGGAGGAATCCAAAGATGATTCACTTTAGAATGCACCTCCCGAATATGAGGAAGAAATAAAATCTACTATTGATGAATTAAAGGAGGTTAACCTAGGAACTCCTGAGAACCCAAAATTGACTTTTATTAACTCTTTGCTAGGTCCAGAAGATTCTGAAGAGTTAATCACTTTACTCTTTGAGTATAAAAATTGCTTTGTCTTGAGTTATGATGAAATGTCAGTTTTATCTCATGATGCGGTTGTACACAAATTAGGAATTAAACCTGATGCTATCCCAATGAAGCAGGCTTCTAGGCGGATGCGCCTAGAAGTAGAATAACAAGTGATCATTGAAATAAGGAAACTAATTGAAGCTAGCTTTATATGAGAGTAGCAATACCTTGATTGGGTAGCCAACATAGTTCCTGTAAAAAAGAAGAATGATCAAATATGCATCTGCGTTGACTTTAGATACCTAAATAGGGCTTGTCCCAAAGAGGAGTTCCCTTTTCCTATACCCGAACTCATGGTTGACATAGCCTCCTCGCATGAGATCTTTTCATTTATGGATGGTTATAATTAAATAAAGATGTCCCCAAAAGATGAAAAGCATAATGACGCTCGTAACTCCAATAGGATTTTGTTACACGGCCATGCCATTTGGTCTCAAAAATGCTGGAGCTACATATCAAAGAGCTATGACTAGAATATTTGATGACTTGATTCATAATCAAGTTGAATGTTATATCGATGATTTACTCATTAAAAGCAAAATAAAACAAGAACATTTTTATGATTTACGGGTCATTTTTCAGTGATTGCCCCACTATAACTTAAAGATGAATCCTCTAAAGTGTGCCTTTGGAGTGACTTCAGGGAAATTCTTAGGGTTGGTAGTGCGGTATCGTGGGATAGGAATTGATCCAGAAAAGATAAAAGTTATTATAGAAATGTCTCCACCTAGAAGTCTTACATAGCTAAGATCATTCCAAGGAAGGCTTGCATATCTAAGGAGATTCATATCAAATTTATCTGGAAGGTGTCAACCCTTTGCAGCATTATTAAAGAAAGATTCCAAATTTATCTGGGATGAAAAATGCCAAGGTGCCTTCAAAAACCTAAAGCAATATTTAATGAATCCTCCTGTTTTGGCTTCCCCAATTCTGAGAAAACCATTAATTCTTTATACTGCTACTATGGATGAATCTCTTGGGGATTTATTAGCTCAAACAAATGAAGAAGGGAAGGAAAATTCCCTTTATTATCTAAGTCGCAGGCTTATCCCAATGGAAAAGAATTATCCTCTTATTGAGAAACATTGCTTAATCTTAGTTTTTTCTTCCCAGAAACTGAGGCATTATATGCTTTCTCATAAGGTCAACCTGATTTCAAAGGTGAATCCTTTATAATATCTCATGACCCGTCCAACGCTATCTGGGCATTTAGTATGATGGTCAATGATTTTATTACAATTTGAGATCACTTACATTCTTCTTCGTGCTATAAAAGGATAAATAGTGGCAGATTTCCTAGCAGCACACCCTATGCTTGAAGGTTCTCCTTTAAATGATGATCTCCCAGATGAACAGGTCATAGCATTGGAAGGTGAACCTAATGCCACCTGGGAATTATACTTTGATGGTACATCATCATCAAGAAGACATAAAGAATCAAACTCATCTATACCAGGGAAGGCAGGAATTGGGTTAATCTTTATAACCCCAGAAAAAAGGAATGATTAGATATTCATATCATTTGACTGAGCCTTGTACAAACAATGAAGCTGAATATGAAGCTCTTATTACTGATTTAGAGTTGGCAATCTTTTGGAAATTAAAAATATAAATTTTTTTTGGGATTCCCAACTAGTTACAAACCAAGTAAGCAGAATCTATAAGGTTTTGCATCCAAAACTCTTCAATTATCATCAATATACAATGAAATTACTTGAAAATATTCCATATGTAACATTGTGTAGAATATCTTGCCAAGGGAATTCAATAGCAGATGCTTTGGCTAAACTGACCAGAGAAATCATATGCCTAAAAAGAATCAATTTCTATAGAAATTCAAAATCAATAGGTTTTGTCTCCTATAGATTTAGACTACATTAATAGGCAAGAAGAAATGCAAAGAATAGCCACTCTACCAAAGTCAAATAGAATGATTGAGGCAACCGCTTATTGACTATCTAAGTGGGAGGCTTCAAAAAAATAAATCATTAGCAAATCAAATAAAGAAATGTGCTTTATCATTAATTAATAATGCTTTGTATCATAGGTCATTCACCAAATGTGTTGTTTAGAAAAATTGAAAGCCCATAAGGTTGATGTGATACACTCGATTGTGGGAGCACACCAATATGGGCCCAAAATGAAATTAAAAATCAAGAGACTTGGGTATTATTGGCCATCAATACTAAATGACTGCATGGAGGTTGCCCATCGTTGTCATCAGTGCCAAGTACATGGTGTGGTATTACATCAACCACCCAATGTATTACACCCTACGGTTTCCTCCTGGCCTTTTGAGAGTTGGGGTACCGACATCTTAGGGCCTATTGATACTCCTTCTTCAAAAGGACATCATTTTATTTTAGCTACAACTGATTATTTTTCCAAATGGGCTGAAGTGGTACCATTGAAAGAGGTTAAAGCATATCATGTGTTGAAATTCGTTCAAGAAAATGTCGTATATCGATTTGCCATTCCTCACCGAATCATATCTGATAATGGTCCATCCTTTAGGTCCACAAAAATAAATCACTTTGTGGCTAGACATAAAATTGATTGGAGATACTCAACTATCTATTACCCTAGGGTGAATGGATTGGCTGAGTCATTTAATAAAATATTGGTAAGAATTCTAAAAAAGATACTTGATGAAAATAAGCGCCAATGGCATGAAAAGTTGGTTTAAGCCTTATGGGCCTATCGGACCAAGTATATGACACCAACTCAGTATTCACCATGTGCTTTAGTTTTCAGGACTAAAATGGTTCTTCCATTAGAAGTGCAACTGCCTTCATTAAGAATAGCTATTAATAATAATATTACAACAGATCAAAATCATAAGATTTGCTTGGAAGAACTAAATAATCTTGAAGGAAAATGATTGAAAGCTCATAACCCAACTGTATTTCATGTAAGCATGATAGATTGGTTCATCTTAGAACTTTCCAAGTAGGAGACTTGGTATTGGTTCTTAGACGACCAATCCTATCTCATCGAAGAATCGACAACAAATTCGAGCCAAAATGGGAAGGACCATTTGTAGTGGAAAAAGCTTATGAAGGAGGTTCTTACCAACTTATTACCTCTGATGGTGAACATACAATGCCACCTATCAATGGACATTACCTAAAGAAATATTATGTGTAACTTGTTGCCAAATAAAGATCAATATAATAAAAGCTAATTTCTCTTTATTGCTGTTGCTTCAATTTGTATCATTTATCTGGAATGTTGTAAACTCATTTGCAAATGTATTTGAAAATGAACTTTTTATCACTCTTCATGTTAGACTAATTAAGTAAGGATTGAGTTCATGAGACTCTGACTTTTTAGTCAAAACTTGTGAGGATTAGGAATTAAGTTATTTTTACTCCTTTTCCTCATCCATATCACCTGTAAGATAGGATCAAGCCCTTTGTGGCACCTTTCCTATGCATGACTTGAGATGGGAGCAAGCCCTCTGTGGCACTTTTCTCATACCCTTCTGGATTTGGAGTAAGCCTTCGTGCACCATTCCCATAGGTTTGGAGCAAGCCCTTCATGGCACCATTCTTATTTTTGTGTACATGATTAGATTAAGTCATCAAGGCCCCTTTCATGTTAAAAGGAGTTAGATTGGATCAAGTCTTTATGACCCCTTTCTAATAGCCAAAGATATAAGTACCCAGATTCTTTCTAATCATCTAGAGTAAGTCCCAAGATCCTACTTTTGTGTACATGATTGGATCAAGTCATTGTGACGCCTTTCATGTTACACGAGTGAGTTAGATTAGATCAAGTATTTATGACCCTGTTGGTAGAAAAATTTTTGCACAAATATATATAGTCGCCTTCAAATCTATGGATAGAAGGAGAGGCAAAACTATACATATAGAAGTTCATTTTCTTAGGATGCCACGCAGATCCACAGATGTTCTTATTTAGGTGATCGAGTACGTCATCAAGGAATAGTATACTATCTCGAAAGATAGAAGTCACTACCCTTTAATGGACCTAATCACCTCAATAAGGACTCCTAAGGATGATGGGTCTATATGTACCGTAGATTCTTCCCCTATTTTACATGAAAAATAAAGGTGGTTCATTTTAAACCGAGTTCATTAAGTTCTGGAAAAGCCCATAGTTAATTACATTACATCCTAAGAAATGGAGATTCCTTAGAAAAATTCTCGATTAAGGTAAATGATTGTTGTCTTTAAAGATTTCAATAGGAAGGATTATCAATTGATTGGCTTATTTTTTGAAGATCAAATGGGATTGAATTAAGAAAGATTTATTATCTAAGCCAAACTTGGAATAAATAGGAGATGCTCATAATGCTAGGAAACCTGGGGAGCATCTCAAACTATCCTATAGTTGGGCTTTAAGTTTTTGAAATTGATTTAGTTTGTTTGAGTTACATTTTTTATTAGAAATTTAGGACTTATGATTTCTTAACACAAGATTAAGGAAATGCCTAAGAGGTGAGGAATTATGTTTATGGCCTACAAAGGGGAGAAGCAATCTCAGAACCTAAATCTAGGGGGCTTTGAAGAGGGCCAAAAGCACAACCTAAGTCTAGTGGTTTGCCTCCCTAAGAGACAAACGACAGCTTGGACTTACAACCGCCTGGGTGGCCGCCAACTCCTTCTATGATTTTAAATTCATGTAGTCTTTATGCTTATAGTTAGGCTATTTTTATTTAGAAAGAGACCATGTCCTTAAACTGACTTCCTAAAGAGACTAGATCATGTAAAGGGACATGCTTCAAATGACATTTCATTTTATTTTCATTTTTGAACAATCATTTTGACTGCTAATAGGATTTTATGCTAATGCATGAGAAATAAAGATTATGGGCCAAAATTGAGACAGAGAAGGTGAGTTTCCATGGCTCAAAGGTTTGAGTTCTCCGAAAAGGTGGAAGCCCTCCAATCAAGAGTGAAATAAGATGCATTTGTGTGATATTATAAAGAAATTCTCATCCAAAATGCTAATTTTTATCTTGATTTTAAACCCAAGTTTTAGAGGTTATGAGTTATTTTATTTTAATTTGAGTTGTTATAAAGATTTATTTTTCCTAAAGAGCATAATCCACATCCAGGCCATACATAAAGTAAGGAAAAAATTAGGAAAAGCATGCCACTTAATGCACAAACTAAACAAATCAACAATCAATTTATAAAGCTAAGCACAAAAAGAATAAAAGGTCGTTGTGGTCGAGCACCACCACACAAACCCAAAAAATATCAAATTGGGTAGCTGAGCTCTACCCTTATACAACCCGAATTACAAATGAATTAAACTACAATTAAGCAAAGGAATTCATTATTATGGGGGTCTTCAAGCTTTCCTTCTTCATTTTTTTTTCTTCTTCCTTTCTTCTTTCTTCTTTTGGTTCTTTCTTCTTGGATGGTTGGAAGGTGGATGCTTCAAGGCTTCACATGGTACATAAGATAGGACCTTATGACCAATGTTCATCCTAATCCCACATAACAAATCATTTTAAAATCCTAATTATACAAATTTTTTACATGAAAAGGAAAAGTGGAAATCTAACTAACACATGTAAAATAAAGGTTAGTAAATCACACCACACAAATCCCAAGCATGTATATTGGACTTATCACCCCACACATGGGTGACTAAATCCACCTGGCTTATGGATTATGCTTAGAGGTATAAAGCACCTGCAAGCAAAAGCATTTATATTTTTATTTATGATAGCACCCCTTAAGCACAATCCCCTGCAAAAAAGAATAATTAGACTAAGAACGTCCTACCATTTAGTCTATGAGCATACATCTTAAAATCCAGTCTAAAACATATATCACAAAATAAAATATAACATCAAACCATGCACCGGCCTAACCTAAGACTAGAAGTGGTGACTTAAGCTAATGTGTGTGCTTTGAAGGCTTGTGTGGAATGCTTAGCTTAGGACTTTAGCTTCAAATTTTTTAAGTGTGAAGAACATGTTCAACTTATAGGATGATTTCATTTAAGTTATTTAGTGATTTTGGGTTAGTTTTATTTCATGTTTTGATTTGGTTTAGGTGAAACCTAAAATTAATTATTAAGCTATGAAGAGAGGGAAAGAGAAGAGAACTTCTCTTTCCTTCCTTAACCTTAAGTAATTTCTAAAGTAAGTTCACATTTTAATTTCTTTTAGGTGAATGTATTGATTAAACCTTTTAATTAATCCTAAGTTTAGATAAACTCTAAACAAACCTATTCAAAAAGAAAGATATTTTAAGATTAAATAAAATAAATCAAAATTTACATAACACACATTACTTCATTTCTTTCCCCAACATATATAACATGCATACGGATGGACCCTAAGCATATCTATACATGCAAATGAGAGTATTTAACACACTTTAGGATATATGCTAAGTAATCCATTTAAGAAAATTTAGAAGATTAACATGCATGATTTTCTTTAGTAGAAAAGGTTTTCCTTATCCAAAATTTCACATACACACATGAAAGTAAGAAAGGCATAAGTGAGTATAGTGCCATTGTTAACCAGAGGTGTAAGGTATAAACCTACTTAGGGCTACTTAAAGCCTTGTAACCTCGGGATTGTCTAGACTAATATACCACTTTCCTTAAATATAGACTCATGTATAAAAGAAATGAGATGGAAAAGGAGAATGCAAAAATTGTTTAATGGATTCATTTTTTGTTTATGAAATTTATGTATGTCAGTATAGGTAACCTTCCTTAAGTGATAGCATAGGGATGAATAGGTTATGGAATTAAGTGTTGGGTTCTTTTCAAATGAACCCTACATTTACCAACTCTTACTCGAAACTATGCTAACATAAGAAAGAAAGAGAACCTATGCTAAACATGCTTTTATAATCCATCACATGCAAGCTTATAACTAAGATATGAATAGCACACTTTCAGATTTGATATTTCATTTATAAGTTTTGAAAATATTTTGGATTTAGTAGTGATAATAGCCACTCATATTTTACTTTAGCCAACACATGCACATTTGACATAAAGTAAACAATTTCATTTTAAAATTTGAAACATGAAATTATGAATGCATGAAATCACATGGCCTATAACTTAATATGTTGGGGAAAGATTCAAAGTAATGAAAGCATGTAAACAAACTCAATTTACTTAAATCCTAAAGACATTCTTAAGGAATAAGAAAATTTAGAATAAATCAAAGTGAATTTCAAAATAATTTTTTTTTGTTTAGTTTGAAGTTTAATTTAATTTTGAAAAGGTGAGATGAGTTTGTTGTTCCTAACCCATTTTCACATGTATTTTATATTTTTGTTTAATTTTCAGATAATTAAATCCATTTTAAGCATTGATTAGGTTAAGGTATGAATTAAGTGGCTTAATTAACCCTTACCTACACCACCTTAGAAAATTACCTAAGTAATTATGAGCCAATGAGATGATATAAAACCCACAAGGTATTTAAATTTGCAATTCACCTAATAAAAAAAAGGCCTAATGCAATTTGGCTCACAATTAAAGTTAATAAGCTAAGGGGTTTAGCTAAGTATTTTAAAACACCCTTTCAATTTATGAAAGGGGTTTTAATTTTTAAGACTTAGGCTATTAAACACCTAAGCATCTACCCAAGGTAGATTAATTAAGTTCTTGAACTTTTTAGAATTTTGAAAATTGAAAGGGTTGATTAATGAGTTAACCCTTAATTAAGAGGGGATTAAGGAGAGAAAAGATGGTTTAGAGAATAGCTTAGGGGAAATGCCTCAAAATTATTCTATAAACCCCTTACTTACTGGATCTGACCTTAATCAAACCTAATCATAGGATAAATCCACTAATCACACCTTAATTATTCTTAATTACATGAAAGGGATAATTAGGGAATGAAATAGCAATTTCCCAATTAAGCCTCAATAAATCTCAAGAAAATTAGGGGAGGCATAAGTCATCCCCTAAAATGAACTCTAGAAATTTGAGATTAATTGATGACCTAATTAAGAAATAATTAGCTAATTAAGATTCCCAAAGAAACCCAAATTCAGATAAAAGGGTAATTCAAAATCTATTGAAAATATTTTTAAAATATTCTAGATGAAATTATCTTTCCATACCTTTTTTCCTTATATTTTTCTGATTTTCTATGAAGAGTTATAAATTTTAGAAGTTCTATGGATTAATTAGGAATTAATTAGGTAATTAACTAATCCATGATTAAACTCAGCTCATGGCGCGACGCGTGGAGACGGCGGTCAGTGCGCTTTACATGCATCATGTCATGAGGGTGTGACTTAAATGTCACATCCCAAATGGCGGCGATGGCACACACACTAATATCCTCGGTCGTCCGATCAAAGATCGGACGACTAAGGATTCACCCACGGTTTTAAAAGGATAATGGATTTACTAGACGTGCCAAATAATCTCAATCGTCCATCTAAAACGCGATGGATCGATGAGCCAAGTTCTTCCCGAGGATGAATGGGAACCGCCCATGATCTAAGGGAGATCCGACTAGCATAAAAATCATACAAGACTTAACCCACACCATCTAGAGGAATAGAGCCGCCAATCCAACGGTGGATTTCACATGCTATGAATATTTCTTTCACAAAGGACCAACACCTATCAAGCTAAGTGGTCGAAAAATTACATACCTCACCGGAGGTGATCACCGACGCTCGAGCTCGATGAGGTAGCTTCGTCTGGTGGAGACGAAGCCCTGTTGAAATTCTTAGGCCTTGAGATTAAGTGGATCAATGGGAAGACCAACTCCTCCTTGCTTGGGCTTTGACTTTGACCCAATTGAGCTCTTCCTTGTTGTGTGAACTTCAATAAGAGCTTGGGCAAGTTGACTTGACCCTTTGATGGAGTGTGCAAGAAGAATTGGATTAAGATCAAGTGTAGATGAAGTTGGCTAATGGACTGATCTCCCTTATTTTGCACTGTGCAAAACTGAGAATTAGGGAATTCAAATCCTATCTAAGAAGCTTAGGAAGGCACTGAGATGGTTTCTCTGGGTTCCTAGGCCTCAATCGATAATGAGTCAAGTGAAATTTCATTGAATTAGGGCGAGTATATCTCCCATGGCAATCCATGACAGCTTGCTATTTTGATCCAATTGACCATTGGAGAGGTTATTTGATGAGAGTGTGCACATGGTTGGTTTGATCCTGAGTGGAATGCCAACTTCCCATGTGCAAATTAAGCTTAGGAGGGAATTTGAAAACTCAATTTTAAGCCAAGTGGTTGGGTTTGGTCTATGGGCCAAATGGGTTGACCCAAATCCATTGGGTTAGGTGCACCACTCATCACTAAGTCCCCTTGAGCTTTTAGGAAAGCCTCAAGTGATTGTGAAGAGTGTATGACCAAAATACCCATGGGCAGCCAAAATTTGTTCTATGGCCTAGGAGTAGAATGGTCATTTTGCTATTTTTCAACTTTGGACATGTTAGGTATGTGGAGAAACTAGGTTTGGCCAAGTTTTATTGGATTTGGAATCCATTTGATAGGGTTTGGCTCATGTTGACCCATTTAGGTCAAAATGGGTCAACTTGGGTCAAGTTGACCAATTTGTCAAATTAGGTCAAACCAAGGGTTGGGTCAAGTTCATATGACCATTTGAAATATTTTGGTGGCTTTGGTTTGGTTCAATTTGGATTAGGTTTGGTTTTGGCTCATATGACTCCATTTAGGTCAAGTAGGTCAAGTTGACCTATTTGACCCATTTGACCTATTTGGGGTAGGTCAAGGGTAGGTTTAGGTTTGGTTAGTCATGTGGAGTGGATTGGTATCTTTATTTCCAATCCATTTGGGTTAAGTTCAATTTTGGCTCAATATGACCCCTTTAGGTCATGTTGGGTCTAAGGTCAATTGGGCTAGGTTGGGTCTAGTTGGCCAATTGAGGCTTTGGTCAAGTTCAACAAGTGATTTGGAATGAGCTTGACCCATTGGTTTGGATCAATTTGGCTTAGATCAAGTTTTGACACATTTTGGACCTTTAGGTCAAAATGGGTCAACTTGGGTCAAGTGGCCAATTGGGCTAGGTTAGGCTCAAATGTTGGCTTGGTCAAGTTCAAACATATATCATGAGTGAACTTAGATCAATGGTTTCAATCAATTTGACCTATGGTGGAATTTGGTTATGTAAGGTTTCATTTTATGTTAAGTGTTGACTTGGTCGACCCTTAGGTTTGACTTGGTTTGACCCAATTTGATTGATTGATCATTCCATGATGATTTTTGATCATGATGAGAAGGATATACGAGTTTGGTTCAATCCAATTTGAGTAGGATCAAAAGTTGGCTCATAAGGGCACTTCAGGTCACTTTGGGTCAAGTGAGTCTAAGTGGGTCAAATGGCTCTGTCAAAGCTTGATTTGAAGTTGATTGATCTTGTATATAGACTTATGATTGAAATATAAATCCATTTACAAGTGGTTTGAAGTCAAATGGGTTTAGATCCATTTGAAAATTTCATATTCAAAGGAAGAATATGAAGAGGTTTTGGGTTTGATTTTTTATTTAGGTTTTGATTGTTTGATTGGAGTTTAGATTTATATATGAGCTCATGATTGAATCATGAGAGAAAATCAAGGATTTGGCTTGATTTAGAATTTATTTGGCCAAGTTCAAGATTTTGGCTTGAAAGGCTTATATTTGATTTTGAATGGATTTGAGTTTGATTTTGATTGTTTGAATTTATATTTCATTTATATATGTGAATATAAATGAGAATATAAATTGATCATGAGAAAATTTCAAGGATTTGAAGTGTTTTAATCATGATTTAGGTTAAATTCATTAAAGGGGATTTAAATGATTTAAGGGAATTTTTAAATTAGAATTTAATTTTTGCCTTTGATTTGATTGATTTATATTTATATTTCATTTATATATGAGAATATAAATGAGAATACAAATAAGTTTTGAGAAAATTTCATGAGTTTGAAATGGTTTGATCAAAGTTTAGGTTAAATCCATTAAAGGAAATTTAAAGGATTTTAAATTTGGAATTTAATTTTTGAGTTGGGTTTGATTGATTTATATTTATATTTCATTTATATATGAGAGTATAAATGAGAATATAAATAAGTTTTGAGAAAATACCATAAGCTTGAAATGGTTTGATCAAAGTTTAGGATTGATTTTGGCTAAATCCTTTAATTGAAAATAAAAGGGACTTAAGAAAATTTCATGAATTGATTTTGGATTTTGGATTTGATTTGATGGGTTTGAATTTATATTTCATTTATATATGTGAATATAAATGAGAATATAGATGGATCATGAGAAAATCTCAAAGGTTTGAATTGACTTGAATATGTTTTGGTTAAGCCCTTAAGGGAAGGATTAAGGACTTAGGAAAAATTATGACTTAGGAACTTTTGATGGATTTTTGATCATGTTTTTCAATCAGAGATTTGGATTTGGAGAAAATCAATTAGAATTTGATTTGGAGTTTGACTTGAAAGAAGGAAAGTGAGGTGTGGTTCAAGCTAAGGGTAGGTAAATTTCTAACACCCCTAAGGCATGACGTATTCATATGGCTAAACCTTTTAAGTCTTCTAGGGTTAGGGGAGTGTCCACCTAATCACTAAATGCATCGTAAGACTAAGGAACTCTTAAAACCTAAGAGGAATCCTATGTCTAAGATGGAGGTGTTGAGAGCTCATTCTAAAAATGAGGTCAACAGACCCATTTCTAATAGCCAGAAAGATATAAGTCTCCAGTCGACATCCTACTTTTGTGTACATGATCGGATTAAGCCATCAATGCCCCTTTCATGTTACACAGACGAGTTAGATTGGATCAAGTCTTTATGACCCCTTTCTAATCTCTAGAAAGATATAAGTCCTCAGTCAGCATTCTTTCTAATCATATAAGAGTAAGTCCCCAATCAACATCCTACTTTTGTGTACATGATTGAATCAAGTCATTGCGAACCCTTTCATGTTACACGAGCGAGTTAGATTGGATCAAGTCTTTATGACCCATTTCTAATAGCCAGAAAGATATAAGTCCTTAGTCGGCATTCTTTCTAATCATCTGAGAGTAAGTCCCTAGTCTACATCCTACTTTTGTGTACATGATTGGATCAAGCCATCAAGACCTCTTTCATGTTACACAAGAGAGTTAGATTTGATCAAGTCTTTATGACCCCTTTCTAATAGCCAGAAAGATATAAGCCCCCAGTCGACATTCTTTCAAATCATCTAGGAGTAAGTCCCTAGTTGGCATCCTACTTTTTTGTACATGATTGTATCAAGCCATCAAGGCCCCTTTCATGTTACACAGGCGAGTTAGATTGGATTAAGTCTTTATGACCCCTTTCTAATAGCCAGAAAGATATAAGTCCCTAGCCAGCACTCTTTTTAATCACATAGGAGTAAGTCCTTAGTTGGAATCCTATTTTGAGGATTGGATCATGTTTTTAAGGACCCCTCTTATCTTTCATCTAATTAAGATAGATCATGCCCTTAACGACCACATCTTATTAGCTAATCAAACTTGAGTAAGTCCCTAGTATTTTCTTAGTCAAAGAACTAAGAAATGGAATCAAGCCATTGAAGGCCCCATTTCTTTGGACTACTTAAATAGGATTAAGTCCATGTAATCCTATTTTGTAGTCAAAGTGCTGTGGATTAAGATCAAGCATTTCAAGCCTCTTCTCCCCAACATAGCTTTTGAGGATTGGATCATGTCTTTAAAGACCCCTCTCCTCTTTTTAGAAAATTAGGATGGATTATGCCTTTAACGACCCCATCTTATTAGCTAATCACATGGATCGCCACTATTCTCAAGTAAGAGTAAATCCCCTAAAGGCATCTTCCTTGAGCATAGTGATTGCATTAGGGCTAGACCATTCTTTGGGACCACTCACCAGCATTCCTCTTCATCCTAGAACTTAATGAAGTTAAGTTTCTAGGAATAAATCACACCTCCATATAACAAAGATAGGTATACACCTATACTTTCATAATCAAAATCAAAACAAAATTCTAAGTCAAAAAATCAAAATCATGAATTGGTGGGTTTATACTTTTTGAACCTGTTAGTTTATACTTGTATGTTGTATTCCTCACTATACAAATATATAATTGAATGCTTTTAATCAAGTCTTCAATTATTGGGGGTCCATTTGATTTGACCTCTTTTTGGGCTTCATAGTTTTGAGCTACTTAGTCTCGAAGTTCAATATAAATTCGAAATCAACCTTTAATAGGGATTCAACTGGCTTTTAATTACTTGGTAACCCAAATTCTAAATCAGTCAACCCACTACAAAATTTATTTCAAATTATCAAAGGAATATATGTGATCACAATGACAAAGAAATATGGGTCCATGGATTCCTTGATTAGATAAATCAAATTCCCTAAATCAAAATAACCTAAATAAGCTACATTGAAATCAAATCCAAGAAAAATCAAAATAAATTTAAATTGATTGTCTGAAATCATATGGGGATGGTGATGGGACACATTGCTCAACTATATGGGTGCAGTTGGATCAAATTTGATTGACCCATAATTATGTTTAATTCACTTCTTAAATTTGGGTTAAGTGAGTTAAAAAAGATAAAAGAAATAAGGAAATATCAAACCACTTCCAACCAAATCACATGGGATGGGGGTGACACTTCCTTAAATCTCTATAATGAAGGTTTACATCCCTAATCAAGCTTTTCTTGCATTATTCCATTATTGTATAAAATCTAAAATGAGGAAAACTAATGCAAGTAAAGGAATTGGAAAAGTCAAATTCCTTCTCTCTTCTTCCCACCTCTTCATATTAGATAGGGAGGGATGAATAGGGAGCTAGCTAGCTTCCAAGGTCCTCCATCACCAAAATCGAGGAGAATAGCCAAGGGAGGCTCTGGAAACCATAAATAGACTTCCCGAGGAGGTGAAAACACACACTTTCGCATCAAAATCAAAAGCAAAAGTTCCCCCTCCCCAAGGGTCCCTAATCACCACAAACCATCAAAGCCAAAAAAAAGAGCACTTTCAGTTAGGTGCAATCCAAGAAATTAACCTAATTCCTTTGACCTGAAAGAAGATTCAAGCCTTTGGAAGCTCACAGGATCAATTTCATGGACAATCAATCTAATTGGCATGACAGCTTGAGATTTCTTGGCTTTTTAGCCTTAAAGTTTTTTGGCTTGGTCCTTTTCATATAAACTTGATCTCAAGTGAGATCAAGCGCATAAAAGTGAAAAGAGATTTCAATGATATTATAACACTTTAAATCATGTGATTTCATTGCCTACATCAAAATATATTAGCAAAATACTTTGGTCTAGCTCACGCAAAATCGAAGGAGACAATCTCTGCCGTCGATCCATGTATAATTGGGCGACCCAGATTTTAGCTGAGCAGACCGGATCAGAACTCCACTCACCCAGGTAGTAGGGAATCGGTCGGGCATCCGATCTTAAATCGGAGGCCAGTTAAAATTATCCACATGGTTTGGTCAGCCGACATGGCGCCGCCACATGGCGGTAGACATATAGGCATTAAAGGGTATGGTCGAAAATTAGTTTAAAATCGCAGTTTAATTAATTTAAAAAATGCAAAAAAAACTTCTAAAAATGATAAAAAAAATCAAATATAAATAAAAAAATTATAAATAAAAGCTAAATAGATTCATCTTGATGAGAGGAATCCATAGAAATTAAAATCTCCATTTTTTATTGGGTATTGTCCCCTTAATTTGGGTTTAATTAAAAAACATTAAATCATAATTACTCCCAAAGTAATAATCCAATTAATCTGAAACTTTGGGAAAATAAAATTAAGCATAAAACACACCTTAGGTGAATTTTTGGGGATTTAATTCTCTGAATTCAAGAGAAATTAAAATTTCATATGCTTAATCTTTAAATTAATTAAATTAGTTAACCCTTAATGAAATAATTAGAAAATGTTAATATAACAATCTTAAATCAATAATAAACATTAATGAACATCATAACACTAATTAAACCTAATTAAACCTATTTGAACCTACTAAATCATTAATTAACTTAATTAGATAATTAAATGAATTAAATAATTTAATTAAATAACTTGAAATTAATTAAATCATAATAAATCAACCAGTTAACAAAAAATTATGAATAAACCCTCATTGGAAAGATATGTCAGTGAAGAATAAGTGAAAAATAAAACCCTAAACTACATCTTAATAACTTAGGCTTAATTTAGGTTTTAATGAAATAATTAAAACCTCAATTACTCCTTAATTACATCTTTAATCAAGCTTAAACTTTGGGGATATAAAATTGGCATGTAACTCTACTTGCCAGAAATATTTCAAGGTCAATTGATCTCTAGATTAGGAATTCATAAATTTCTAAATCCTTAGGTTAATGTTAATCAAATTTTAGGTTAAGGAAATTAATTAACCTATTCAATAAAATGGTAATTGAAATCAATCTCAGTCAAACATCAGAAATTATTCAGAAACTTATCTAAATATCCTAAATTGAATGATCAAATTCAATCTTGGGATAATGAAAATCTTAAAAACTATTAAAATTAACTTAAACACTAAACTTTGAATCAATAAAATTTAATGAAATCACTCATCCCTAATGAATTTAAAGAATGAATCTAAAACTTAGGTTAATTAAATCAGATCAAATAATTAACTCAAGTGCTTTAGGTTAAGCATACTCCATGAACAAATCTAAAATATTAATTCATATTAATGAACTTAAACCTTAAGCTTACAAATCCATGATTTAATAACTTAAGTCAAATTGAATAAATTCAAACTCTTTAAAATTGACATAAGACAAATCAAATGAAACCCATGCGGCTTAATTTTAAATGAAACAAATCAAACAAATTAAATCAAACAAAGCAATTCAAATAAATAAAATAATATAAATCAAATCCAAACATAGATAACATCAAAAGGATTAATTAAGATACTTAAGGATCTTAGTTAGATTTTTTGGAAACTTCATTAGGATTTAGGATGTGGAATAAAGTGAGTTTCACCTAAAAATGAAATTCACTCTATTTCTCATTCTTGAAAACCTATACAACTTTAACAAAATAAAATAGAATAAAAATGGGAATTAAACCACTAAACCATTTGAATTGAAACCAACCAATGATAAAAATTAAACCAAATCAAACTTCAAATTTAAACTTGAACTTAAAGGAGCCTAGCAAAGACTTACCACACAAACCTCACTTCCACATACACTAGATTACTTAGGTCACGGACTCTAGATCTAGGTTAGATCATTCTTTTATTTTCTTTTAATCTCCTGTGATATATTATCTTTGCTTCACATGTATGCGTGTATTGTGTATTGTGGATGCATAGGCTTGTTTGTTCATTAGATTTGATGTTTTCTTTCTAGATTTAACACTTTTTTACGGGAGTTAAAGGGATCAATGTAATCATAAAATTATTATTTGTTTGCAGGTACTGAAAATCCCTTAACATAGTCGATAGGACAAGCAAGCTTGGCAAGCAATGCTAAGCCTGTATGTTTGTCAAATATAAAATACTTTGTGTGCTCTATGTATTTCCTTACATCTATTTTACAGGGCTTAGGATTTCTTTTGAATTTTAAATGTAAATTCGAGCTTAAAATTAGGTTAGGATCTATGGGGTCTAGGATTAGTAGGAGTTGACCCCAAGGGAGATGGTGCGGTGGTCCCAGTGTGGGCATGGATGTCCCTGAAGAAGGAGACTTTTATGGTAAGAAGACCCATAGATCTAAACTTATAGTTAGGAGTTGTATAAGAGTGAACTTCTATTTTTCTTTCTTCCCGGTGTATAGAGATTTTGCATTGGCATTTTCTTATATAATTTAATTTGGTTTGATTTATTTTGGGTGTAATAGAAACAATATACTTTTTTAGGTTTTCTTTATGTTTATCTTTGTGATGAATGCCTGGACGTAGGCTCATAGGATAAACTAAATTTTCTACCCAATTAAATCAATCAAAATATAAAAATAAATATAACTCATAATCTTCATGTAAAATCCTAGGCATTAAAGCAAGATAAAATATGTAGCAACCCCTTAGTTGGATGTTTTAACATCATGCATAAATTATATTATTTCACTCTTGATTAATGAAGGACTTCCATCCTTGCTAGAGAACCTGAGCTTGACCTTTGAGAGCTTATGATGGAAGTACATCTTCTTCTATTCTGATTTAGCCCATAATCTTTTTTTAATTGCACACATTAGGCATAAATTGTATTCCTATGACCTAAAATGAATCCTAAGACAAAATTATAAAAATCTGAAAAATAAGCATTAGTTAGGTGCATCTTCATACCCTACATGAACTTAGGGATTATAGAGTAAGTCTAGGTTCATAGATTTCTTTCCTAAAACTACAACAACCCAGTCATCTTGCATTGACTTAGTCTCATGGTTTTAAAATACTTAGATGGTGTTAGCTGACAGCCTTCTCTAGGTAGATTGTAAGTCTAGAAGAGTCAGGGATAGGTTAGTTCTCTCAAGTGAGGAGAATGGCCAATGATTCCCAAGGATAGAACTAGGTCGAGCATCTGATATGTGTTTGAAGCGCTTGTAGACTAGGTTCTGAAGCATCCTTTTTAGGAATGAGTCTTCAACCCCAGGCATTTCTACAATCTTGTGCTACTAGAATCTAAGCCCTAGATTTCTAAGAAAATGATAACTTGAAACCTAAAATAAAATGCCAAATTTGAAGCCTAATCATAGGATAGTTGAAATGTCTACTGGGTATCTCAGTATCAATAGACATTTCCCACTCTTTCTCATTTAACTCTTAAAAATAACTCTTTCCATTTTGGACCTCTCCCAATTGAATTTCCAAAAATCAATCATTTGAAAGCTATCTTAATAGTCTTTATAAATAACCACTTATTTCCTTAATCGAGAGTATTCTTAGGAAGAGACCCTTCTTAAGATGTAATTAAATATAGAGGCTTGCCTTTATAGGGAACCATGATCCCAGGATAAAATAAATCATGTTCTACTTTTCCATATAGTTCAGGGGAAAATACTCTAGTACATGAAATACCCATTATCCTTAGGAGTCTTTTATTGAAATGATCGAATCCATTATAGAAGAGCATGCTTATCTTTCGAGATAACATGTTTATTCCTTAATGTCGTATTTGATCATCTAAATAAAATATTCCTAAACTTTATGTGGTGTCATTTCTTTTCTCTATACCAAAGAAAACACCAACACCTGTAAGTTTCAAAGGATAACTAACAACTCCTCTGGGCCGATCTAGCATGTGTTACTACTAGCATCCTAGAACTTCACTACTCCACAAGCCCAAGAAGAAGGCATACCTCCAAAATCAAATAAAGACATATATGCTGCCTTATAAATGTTAGTTATTCGTAAAGTGTCTCTATAAGCCTGCAAGATGTATCTAGCCCATGTGACATATCCAAGTGGAAGAATAGGAATCTTGCCAATAGATGAATCTCGAAGCAAGTCGATGAGCTCAGTATGCGATGGTGGCTCGAGTCTAGACTACCTCGGCAATCTTTGTCGAGCGAGCGTAAAATATCACGGTCAGGGCTGAAATCTTTGCTTTCCAGGAGGATTGTAGTCCCCATTTCAGGCTTAATGGTAGCCACCCAATCTGGATCCTCGGAAGTAACAAAACCTGAAGTAAAGTCAGGGTGCATGGAAGAGCGCATAAAGAAATCTTGTTAAAAGCCACGTCCCCTCAACATATATCGGTGTCTTTGCTCAATCCACGATATCACCATCTCCACGAGGGATTGGTCAATCTCAGACCAAATAGCCTCCTCATAGGCAGATGTGATCATCGTCTTCTCCGGTGAACATTCTCCTGTCAAGTGATATGAGAAAAGACACATAAAAATTCAAATGATAACATAATAAAGCATCAAATAAAAAAAGAGAGAGTTATACTAAGAAGCAGTAAAAATAAGTGGAACAAAAAGGAGGAGAGAGAAGAAAACCAAAAGGTGAACTAATTTTCAACAAATGCGACTCACTCCATGCACGAATCACATTTATTGGGGGGCATTTGTTGACCTCCGTGTATACCATAAGAGTCGAATCGAGCTTACGAGATGAATTCGATCGACTTTGGAGGTGATAACATGCAAAAATGCTCAAAATGCTGGACATCAGAAAATAATCAACAACCTCGATGAGCGAACTTGATAATTTAGAGCATTGAAGCTGTCAAAATATAAAATTGCATAATCTAAAGGTCGTCGACCAGCGATCGAGTTATCGATGTAAATGCATATCGAGTCGAAAGCTGCGATGATGTCCGACCTTCTGAAATTGACATTTATTAGCTTCCATCAAAACTAGATGAGGCTGTCGCCGGCTAGTTTGTGCAAATGTCAAATGATTGGAAGTGATAGTGCAAATCGAGGTTAAAATGTTGAATATCTTCAAAATCAACCCAAATGACCTCTGATGAACGAACTTCTTCATCGCATTCAAAACATTAAACTGGTTAAAATATAAATATTGCATATAAATCAATCAATAAAAGTAATCGAGTTATCAATGTGCTATCGCATAATAGAGGAAAAGGATGATGTCGAAGCACCTCCGTTCATAAAATTGAGCATTTAGTTTTATATACAAAATGAGATTCCACCTCAATTCGGATGAGTCATGCAAATGTCAAATGATTGGAAGTGGCGAATAGCATGTCGATCAAAAGGACTTGTATAATCAAAACTAGTTAGAATATAAATATTTCAACGATCAGTATCAAGTGATCAGTCGTACACCTATGCATATCGAGGTCGGGAGGCAAAACGGCGACACGTTCGTATGTTAATTGTTAGTTTTGAAATCAATCATCATAAGGCATTTCATACTTAATTTGGACAAGTTTGCATGAATGTTATTTTGAGTTGAATTGAGCAATTGTGACTTGACAAACGGCACATTGAAACGGATTCTGGTTATGTTTATGTTTAAAATATATATATATATATATATATTGATATATATATATATTAAGTATTTAATCGTGTCGGCATAAAATTCATATTAAAGCCAATTAAATATTTAGAAAATCAATTTAATCTCTAATATAATCCTAATGTCCACTCAACCAGCCCTAATCCCTCATTTGGTTGGTTCGACCCCTCCTTCACGCACGGCTCGCTCGACCGCTCGAATCTCGTCTCTCCTTCACGCAACCGCACGTGAGCCTCCTCTTCCATCGAACGGCCTCCCTCCTTCTCCATGCGCGGGATCGCACATTCAAACCGCATGAAGCCCGCTCGATCTGCTCCAACCGTTCCCCTTAAAACTGAGGCATCCCACGGGTTTGTACAGAAAAATTGCAAGAAGCCGTTCACGATCCCTCATATGCTCGCGGCCCTCGTTCGATTTCTTCAAGCCTCGATCTGCAAGCGTCCTTCCCCTTAAAACCGTAAGTTCTGCTAGGATGGTGGGGATTTCCGATTTCTTCCTCCTCTCTCGCTCTTTGTGTTGTTAGCCGAGAGCCATATTCCCGTTTAGGATGAACCGCAGCCGGCATCCTTCCAGATACACAACCTTCTCCTTTCCTCCTGCCTCCTGATTTCTCTGGATACCGAGCACACAAGCCGAAGGTCTGATTCCTGATCCTATCTCCAAAGTCGAACAAAGATCCTCCCCCCCCCCCCCCCCCCCCATCCATTCTACCACAATCTCCCTCTGCCGACCATACAAGCAGCGACTGAGCTTTCTTATTTCCTTCCTTCTATCTGCTCTTCACTTGAGGAAATCCAATGCAGTTATAGCTTATCACTCTTTCTGCATTATTCTGATAATTAAAAATCCAAACATTAATTAAGCCTTTAATTTTCTTGTCGAGCATTACAAATGTGCAGCAAAATGGGTTTGGGTGTGTATGAAAATTATTTATATATATTGCGTCTCTTTTAGGTTCAAGACTAATGCATACGTTATTGCATGATATTTTCACATTATACTCGCTTTCGAGTCAAATTGTTATATGTCGCCCTTGAAATCTTGCTAAAATTTGTAAAATTTGGGACTTAAATAAATTCAAACGGAAATTGTCTAAACTTAAATTAAATAAGAAAATACATGATAAACATGAAGATAAACATTAAATCAAAGAGAAATAAATGGATAATACTTAAAGAGAAACTAAAAAAAGAAATATCATAATAAAGTAAAATACTTACTTTAAACGCAAGCAAATTCCCTTCCTTTCTTCAAAATCTTTAAGGACTATGAAATATTTTTCAAGCAAATGATATGAAAGGCAAGACCCCCTCTTAGCCTTATTTATAGGAAAGAAAAGCCATCTTTGTGGGACCCACTTATAATTAAACTAACGATTAAGTACAATGACAAGTGTGACATATGTAAAACATAGCACAACAATCTTATTCCATGTTTGCTATCAAATCAAATGCAAGTGAAACTTAAGGAGGTTAATACCAAGCTTATAAGAGATTTACAATAAACTTAAAGTCTAATTTTCAAATAAATATGTAACTTAATGTGGAGTTAAGAAGGAATCTAGATTAAGTTTAATAGCCCTTATATGAATATGAATGTGACTACGAAGCTAGCCAAAAAGCATGAATATGGTTAAGGTAATAAGCATATATTATATAATTTATTCCAAGCGAATTAAAAGTGATTTAAATTGAACACGAGTCAGAATGATGATGATGAAGCTTGATAATTCATTTTACATTCTATGGCAAACTATAAGGGTTAATGGTTAATTAGTTAAAATAACTAACGAATTTTGTATGTTCTATCTTGTGTGAAAATGATTGTAATAGAATAAGCCAAATGCAAATATAACTTTGAATTCTTGTTATACTTATGAGGAGGTTATATGAAACTAGAAGGTTAATTTTCAAATGAGATAGAGGTCAATTCAAACCCTAAAGTGGGATTCATAAAGAACAAGTCTTCTTATGTAATCCAAATATTAGAATGTCTAATTTAAAATGGATTTCTAAAGAAAGCTTCCATTGAACATAAAATTGGCATATATGAAATCTGTTGAGTGCTATCTTCAAGTTGAGGTGAAAATCAAACAAATTTTAAAAGAGATTTTCATTAAAGACGAGCAACCTGTTGGAAAGATTATAAGCCAAATGATATTTGAAATTGGAAAATCCAATAAGTAAGCTAATTGTGAGAAATATTTTAAATTACAATCTAAATCAAGATGCCACCGGATTCGCAACATATTTTACAAGTGAATAGAAGGTGTTAATTAGGACATTCTCAAATAAACCTACCTGGGTCCCGATACTATACTGAATGCTTAAATTCAAGTGTCTGAGGATGTTGCGTGGGTTGCTTCCCGGTTTAATCTTAGGACTGGATCTAGGTTAACAAAACCTAAAAATCTATTATAAAAAATTCAACTTAGTAAAATCTAAGCTAATTCGTCATGTGACAATATTGATCTCTGTTAGAGCTAAACAAAGTTGACAGAATCTAAAATTTTCAAATATATTCAAATTAATCAATTAATTATTCCGATGATGGATGTGTTGAATGGTGATTTCAACCAGAGGGGATACTTTCATCAAAATATGATTATATTTTCAAATCAAATTAACTCAAATTAAATATCAATCTAAAAATGTTTAAATGAGATTCTATCATTAAAAGCTTAAAGCAAAACTCAATCTATTCACCTTCCGTAATTGTTTGTTAAAGGTGACAAATTAAGAAACCTATAGCTCATAAAAGAGTCAAAGTCAAATCAAGTGTTCTACTATGTTCACTCTCAATCAATCTCAATATAATGACGTGGCTCGTGTCCCTCTAATCATGGCTTGGCCAGGCTTCTATGATGATGGAGTTATGACCAAAGTCATTTGATCGGGTGGTTTGGCCAGTAAGACTCCATTATATTACGATCATGACCGTAGCCTGTATGCTCTCCAACGGCTCTGCCCTTTGAGTTATGAATCATAGGGTATACTTGATAGGAAAACAACCATCCCGCCGATTCTAGATTATCTCCTTAGATAAACACCATCTCAAGTCTACAAGGATTTCTTGGATGACGTAACCCATGTGTTGCGATAAGGATCCTTCACCGATGTCATCTCCTCCTCGACTAAGTAGGGATCAATGCCCGGATGACGGAACCATGAGAGCTAGATCGGGCATGTCATCATTCCCCCAACCATCCAATTTAAGCTGAAATAATGAATTTCATAAATCTAAAATCCTTAAAACCCCATATGCTACTACTATTCACTACACATTTAGCGATTTAACGACTAGCCTTAATCGAAATTTCTCTCTCAACATTGAGAGGAGTAATTAACTATAGGGGCTTGCACCTATAGGAAACTTGGAATCAGATCTAAAGTCCTCACCAAATGAGGGCGAAATCTCTAGGTAGTGTCTTATCTACTATTCCATATGCCTTCAAAAATTACATCAACATTATCACTCTTCAATATGTCGAGGTCGGGCAAATTTTCGAGCCCACACCCACACTACGAATGCTTAAACTTAGTGTCGAGGATGATGCGCATGTTTCGTTTTGTCTAGACCGAGTCCGAAGTTAACAAAACCTAAAAATTCAATTATTATAAGAATTTCCTTAGTGAAATATCCGAAGCTAATATATGATAAAGAAATATGATCATTTATTATTAAACTAATAGAGTTGACATGATCTAAAATAATAAAGTAAATGATAAACAATACATCCACCTCGATGTTGGCTATGTTGAGTGGTGATTTCAACCGGATGGTATACTTACCATCAAAATGTGCTTGCAAGCTCAAATTGAATTAATCAAATTCAAGTGTCAATAAAAATATAAAAATTTGAGAAATTACTTAGTGTTAACTGCTTAAATAAAATTAAATCTTTAAAAGCTTAAAGCAAACTCCATTCAATCCACCTTCCGCAACAGTTTGTTTAATGTGACAAATTAAGAAAATTTTAGCTCACAAAGGAGTCAATGTCAAATCAAGTATTTTACTATGTTCACTCTCAATCAACCTCACGCTAGTAAGGACGTGACCCTTGTCCTCTGACTGCGTGGCTTGGCCAGTAGGCTCCACATATGATGCAGTTATGACCAAAGTCCTCTGATTAGGTGGTTGCCACCAAATGACACCATTATATTATGATCACAACTGTAGCTTGTATGCTCCCCAATGACTCTGCCCTTTGAGATTTGAATCATAGGGTACATCTGATAGGGCAAAAAGCCCTCTATCAGCTAAGGTAGACTTAAGCATGTCTCCTTAGACAAACACCACCCCAGGTCTACAAGGATTTTTTTAGACGACATAACCTATGTGTTGCTGATAAGGATCCTTTGGTCAAGTTGGGTCGACTACCTCTTCTGATTAAGTAGACTAACCATGGGATCTAGATCGGGCACGCCATCATTCCTCCAACCATCCACTTTAAGCTAATAATGATGAATTTCATAAATTCTAAACCCCAAATTTTAAACTCCACATACTGCTATTATATGCAATTCATTTAGTGATATAACGACTAACCTTAATCAAAAGTTCTCTATCAACATTGAGAGGGGTAATTAACTATAGGTGCTTGTGCCTATAAGAAACCTAGAACGAGATCTAAAGTCCTTGCAAAATGAGAGCGAAATCTCTGGGTAGTGTTTTATCTACTATCTTATCTGCCTTCTGAAAATTACACCGACACATAAAATAAAATCTACTCTCTTCAATGTGAGACGTAGTGGCAAATTTTCGGAGCCCACATTCTTCTTTGACAATCTTAGTTTTATCAATTGATGAAAGAGTTTCAAAAAGCTCTCTTGGTCTTAGACTCTAATTTATTAGGAATGAAGCCTTAAAATTTCAAGATTGAGCTTTCTATTATCATTAAAGTTGAGCCACCCACAATCAGTGCTAGAGAAGAAGAATATGAGAGGTGGTGGGAGTGAAAAATGATGATGAGCTTTTAGTAGGAAGATGGCATACGAGATCGTAAGGTGGCGGGTCATAATAAAATGTTGAAATTAGAAGGCCAAGGGTTTTACATCAAAGTTGAGAGAGGTAGAAAATATATGATATTTACATCTTTTCATTTGATTAATGATTTTATTAATGAAAAGATAAACTTAGTGTGTCGGCTTAAATGTGAGGACTTATATGATTTTTATCCTAAATTTTATCTCTAAATGTGATTTCTTATTGGCGTTCTAATGTTTAAGCTTATAGGTTAGAAAAAAAAGGCAATTCGAGTATATATATATATATATATATATATATATATATATATATATATATATATATATGTGTGTGTGTGTGTGTGTGTGTGTCTATAAATCTAGTGCTTGTTGATGATCACTCTTAGCAACAAAAAAAGATGCCATTTTATACTTTAAAGTTCTTTGCAAATGCCTTGTTAATGAAAAAAGTCATCATAGAAGTGATTATGGTGGGGTTTTAAGTTCATTTATTAGAAATTTTTTGTGTGAAGCATGACATGTCACACTTCTTTTGAAGAACAATTTTTTACTCTTGTTTGAGTTGTCTTGAACTATAATTCATTGGAAAATCTTCCAAGCAATGTTTGAGCTGAAATTATAAGTACAACATGTTATGTTCTAATTTGTGATATTATTCAAAGTTATCTTAAGAAGACACTTATGATTGGTGGATAGGTTAAAAGCTCAATATTACATATATGGAAGAGCAAGAAAACTCATGTCTTTCATTCCTTCATAGGTTTTAATTTAATTTTTTTAAGAGGTTCACCATTGTCTTGTATAAGGCTTGCATAAATCTTCATTATTTTGATTGAATATCTTTATATACAAAGGTTTGATATAGCATTGGATAGACAATTCGTATCTCTCTCATAGCCTTCAGTTCTTCTCTACTAAGAGTCCTTAATTATTTTGCATAGATGGGGTTGTGGTTGACATTTAAGATTTTCAAACCGTATGATCGAGCTTTGGTCTTCATCTAAAAAAGGCATTGACTACATTCATTTGGACAAATTGAAATCAATGTGAGCGAATTTTTCACCATATTTTGAGATTTTTTTTTTCTTCTAAAGAACTTCATTATCTTCAAAATTTGAAAAATACATTTGATGTTATTGGAATTAATTGAGATGTATTATAACAAAGGCATAGAGAACATCTTTGTAACAAATTTTAATAGGGAGAAAATTATCTCTTGAAAGTCAATACAACAAGATTTCAAGAAATTTTTAATGATGATAGTGAATAGTATATTGGAATCATATTGAACCAATAATTATATGTGATTTTGAAATAAGACGTCTTATTTATCGAATCTTTAAATGTTTATTTCTTCAATCTTGATTGATGTTTATAGTGAAGTAGTGAAAAGTAACGATGATAATATCTAAACCCTCATTATTGATATAAGAGTGATAGAGATTTTTGAGAACTTCACCCTCATTGATAAATGCTTATTTCATAACATATTATAATAAGAGATTCCATACAAATTTCAAAAAAAACTATGAAAGATTAACTATGGAGTTGTTTGATTGCCGAAAATGAATACAATGTAAAAAAAAATATAACGTATTTGGATTACTTTAACTTGTTTAATTGAAAACTCTATAAATATATGATATTTTTTTGTTTTTTAAAATAAATATAATAAAAGTATTTTGAAGTAGGCTGGTACAAGAGTAAGCGTGAGATTGGGGATCGCTATGGCCATAACACTTTACACTGGCTGGTATATTTGAAATTCGTCCAATTCAAAAATGAACCTTTCAATTTATTCTTAATAAATTACATTACTATCAAATTTTACTTTGTACTATGCCAAATAAAAAAAAAAAAATAAATTAAAACTCCTATATTTATTTTACTTTACACCCAAAATTCTTCTTTCCAAATAGCCCCTAAATGTAATGCTATATGTGTACTAATGTTAAATAATCACTTTGATATTTATAAGTCAAAAGATGATAACAAAAAAATTCTAAAAATTAGAGATGAAGACTTATAGATAAACAACTATCTCACTTGAGTTTAGGCTTTATCAAGATCAAAATGAGAGATTGTAGTAACAATGCAAAATTAAAAGAACACTTTAATGCAATGAGACAAAAGAATCAATACTCTTTTCAACTTTAATCTTCTTTATTGTTATCTTCTATTCTCACTAGTCAAATATAATTCCATACAAGAATCAATCAATTTATTTTAAAAAAAATGTAATATTCTAACAAATTTAATTATGATAAGTCATATTTTATGAAAAATTTAAAAATGATAAGCAAATAAATATATAACAATAACGTAAATCACAATAATAATAATAATAATAATAATAATAATAATAATAATAATAATAAAGATTTATATATATATTATATATATTTTTGTATTTACATATCTAATATTTAAAATTAGATATATACTTATCTAATATTTTTTAATATTTTAAAAGTATATTTTATTTTTAAAAAGTGAATGATAATAATATTTTTGATGTAATATTAAAATCAGCATATTATATATATATATATATATATATATATATATATATATATAAATTAAATTTAAAATATTAAATATATAAATGAATAAAAATTATATGGTATGCATATAAATATTTCTAAAAATAATATCGCAAATAGGGCTTTAGATATAGATAAAGCTGTCTGATGATTTCCCATTTCTAATTGCTCGAGTAGCGATCACTGATAGCTAATAATTAGGGAGCTAACTAGTAAGCCCTAATCGCATATCGTCTCTCTCCATTTTCTTCGTGCTTGCTTGCCGATTTTTCTTCTTCGCCTCCCACCGGCGCCGACGAACTGGTTTTCAATCCACTCTGCCACCTCTCTTTCCGGCCATCGTCGCGGTTCGCTGCGTTCTCACCTGTCGCCTGCCTCGTGGCGCTAACTTCGTAATATTTTCAAGGAACTGAACTTGAAAGTTGTTTTGATTCCTAACACCGGCCTGTAATTTGCAAGCATTAGCCTGAATTCGTGGGTTGTGGATTATTGCCGATTGCTGTAGAAATGGTCGGAGGGGGAATCAGGAAGGACGATGGAGCCATACGGATAAGTAGCACGAATGTGTTTGCCGCGCTCGAGACTTTGAAGAAGAAGAAGAAGTCTTCGGATAAGGACGGAAAGGGATTGACGAAGAGGCAAGGATCATCCAAGACCCAGGCAAGGGAACCGGAGCCTCCACAAGTCACGTGGGTGCCGACGCCGCTGAACAAGTCTTGGGCCGATATAGATGATGATGATGATGACGACTACTTTAAGAGCGCACCTGTTCTTCCTGTCTGGGGATCTGCACAGACGCAGGACAACAAGGACGTAATGGCTCGTTCGGTGGAAGAGGTTATTTCCGTCGCTCAGTCCTTTTCATAGTGCTTTTGAAGTCTTGAACTTTCTGATATTTCTTATGTATAATTTTATTGTTCTTGCTTTCCTTATATATAATTTGGTAGGTTTTGGAAATTGAGAGTGATTTTAGAAGGCTTATCATGGTGGGTTGCTTCAAGTTCTTAGGATCGCTGTAGATATATTTTTTGCTCTGAATCTGAGAGTTTGTTCCTGCCAATATTCTATTGCTGAACATCATAAACTAATTGAATTAGTATCATCAGTTGAATAAAGAATTCAGTTGGTGCAACATAGATCTTGGTACACATGAGGATTCGGTTAGAGTAGGTAGTGAAGCTAATCAAGCAAAACACTTTTAAGTTTTATGGTTCTCGATTTGAGAGAGGAGAAGAATAAACAGGAATGATGAAATGGCTTTCAAGGTCCGATTGGGGCAGCTTCTTCACAACTTCCTTTCAAATAATTGTCACACTTTTATTTGACTATAATTTTCTGATTGATTTATGTAATATTTTTTGGTAAGGAGTTTTTTTAGAACTAAATCTATTAGAGTGTAGTAGTAAAAAAATTGTTGTTTGAATTTTAAGAAGGAAAAAATTAAAAATAATCATAATTTTTAAAAAAATTGCTTTTCTCATAATGATTCCACAACTATTTTGTAGACAGCCCCAAATCATTTGAAAAATCAGAACTTATCAACCTCAATCTCTAAAAAACCAAGGAAGGATGGTAGCTCAAGGGATGAGGATTGACTTAATTTATTCCTCAACCAAACATTAAGATAACTATTGGCCAACTACTTTATGCTCTAAGTAGGGGTCATTAGTAGCCTCTTGTGTCTTAATTTGAGAGTTGCTTCCTTGTAGCCTTAAATGTGGCCTCATGCTTTTCATAAGACTTGATGTGACTTGACTCATCGTGTTCGAATTAATTTGATTTGCCTTTACATTGGCGTACTTTATGATGTGGAGGGGCCTCCTTGATCAATCATTGTAGCATTTTTTAACATATTAAATATATGTGTTATGGGCTTCCTATTTAGATTAGCTCATTTATTATTGTTTTGTTTAACCAAATGGCTTATTTTTACTTGCGTTTGACCTTATCCTACATAAATATTTGACTATTGAATTCTACATTTAAAGAAATGCTATCATATTATTATCATTGTCCATCAATGAACTTGAGATGAAGTATTAGGTAAATTTATTAGATTTAGTGCATCTCACATACAATTCCTATATATTTTTTAGATATCTTTAAAAATATTTAGGCATAAGTAGTTTTTGTGTGATGCAATATTAGCATCTTATGGACTTCCGGTCAATAAGTCATGTTACGGTTTATGTGTCATGTTATGTTATGCATCTTGTTATATTATTTTCTAGTCATTATGTGTCAAATATTGTTGGTCTAAGCTTCATGGTTGTTTATTAGGATATAGATGTCATTTAAGTATTTGTTAAACTTTGCATTTTTGCTAATTAAAGGACCATAACTATAAACAATCTATGTAGCATTATTTTATGTGGACAATTATAATTGAATTGAAATGTATATTTAGGGTTGTGAGTGAACTAGTGCACTCGAGGCATAAGTTTCGAATTAAATGTAGATTTCAAATCAAATCGAGGCATAAGTTTTGAATTAAATAAAATTACAAAATTATAAAAATTCGAAAACACACAAGGTTCATTAAAAAGATAACCTTAATTCATAAAAGACATTATAAGGAAGCACATAAACTGTAAAAAATTGAATATAAGTTAAGTTCAAAAACATAAAAATTAGTAACCTTGGATAAAACTCAATAGTTTTTTTAAGTGAATCTATTTATACCCTAAAATCAACATCATCATTATCAACAATATGAGTAGCATTGTTTAAAGTATCATTGTTATTTCTAATAGCTTTATGATCTTCTCCATCACTCTTATGTGACTCATTTCATCTATCTTTTTTCTTATTTCATACTAATATTTTCTTCTTTCCTATGTCAATATTATTATGATATTTACACTCATAATAAAAAATAAATAATAATTTATTATATATTTTATAATGAAGATAATTACAAATATTTTTTTCTAAGCTGATTTTTCTTTTTAAGTACTTTGCTATTTGTTAATATTATTTTTTGTTTATAGCATCATAGATAAAATCCATTATAGGACACTCTTTACAAACAATCATTTTAAGTTCTACCAAAGGCTTTGTAGTTTTAAGAGGGTATATCAATTTTTACCAAAAAAAGTATTACCTCTTAAGATAATTTTTTTTCATTTGTTTCTCTTTGTATTTTTTTGGCCCATTCACTTTCATTCCATTCTTTGGATGTAAACATTGCCTTTAATTAATTCCTCATTTCATATTTTTTGGCCATGCACTATCACTTTATTCTAATTGATTCATCCATTCCATATTCCATTCTTTGGAAGTATTATCTCTTAAAGACAATGTTTTACTTCCAAAGAATGGATTGAGAGTACATACGTAAAAAAAAATTATGAAAAGAAGTAAGTGAAAAATTATCTTAAGAGATAATATACATTGCAAAGAGTGATATATGCTTTTAAAATCAGAAAGCCTTTAGTTGAAGTATTGAATGATTGATGGTGGAAAATATTCTATAATGAGCTTTATTTATAGTGCCATAAACATGGCAAAATAACTAATAACAAAGAATTTGGGTGAAGAAGAATCATTTTATAAAGAAATCTAGAAAATTATTGATAAAAAATGGACAATCCATTTTGTCGTGATTTGCATTTTGCTAGATATTTTCTTACCTCTTTTTTAATATTTTAATTAAATCGTTGCTTTTTTGAATTCATGAAGGTTAAAAATATTTTTTTTATAAATGTAAGAAAAAATAACAAGCTCATGAGAAATTTGAGAAGGCTGATAGACAAGTTAAAGAATTTATCATAAAAATGGCAATGTTTGACATGAGAGCTGCATACTTATCATGCAAAATACGTTCACCTAATAAGATGTATATCAACTCTACTTAACATTAAATTTATGATCAAGTTTATTAAATATGTAATTAATATTATATTATTTTATATTTTAACTCGTGATTCCATCCAATGATGGATGAACCTTAGAAATGAAATGCTAGAATTTAATGCATTGGCCTTGAGAGTTCTAAGTTTAATATGTTTAGCTTGTGCATGTGAATGAAATTGAAGCATATTCAACTGAGTGCATAAAAAGAGAATAATTCATTTTGTTGTGACTAGGATGAACAAATTTGTATATATCATGTATAATAAGAAATTAAAAGATATACACTTCAAATTAGCTTCACACAAAATGATGATGATCCTTTAACCACCAACCATTAATGGTGAGTAGGTGGTTAACCAAGATGAGGAAGAAAATGTTATTGGTTCAACTAATAATGAAAATATTAGCTTTTATGCTGCTAATATAGCAGAAGTTAATAGTAGTTTACAAAGATCTATCAAACACAAACGATTTCAAACATCAATTATTTTGAAAGGCCGATAATGTATATTCATTATCAATATGTATTAAATTATTATTTAATATATTCTTATTATGAGTATGCATATTGTAATAATCTTGATACATGGAAGACGAAAACAATATTGTTAGATGAGAAGGAAGATGCGTGGGATGAATCAAATGAGATTGTTGGAGAGGACAATCGAGCTATTTGATATTATGATGCTTATTTAAATGATACTACTAGTGTGATGATGTAATTTTAGCTCTTCAAAGGCTTCATTTAGAATCTAGTTTTATTCTAGGTTATTAATTTCTATATTTTTTGAGAATATAACTTAGATGTTCTTTTTATAAAGCTTGTATGTTCTTATGATGTCTTTTATAAATTAATGTTATATTTTTTTTATGAACTTTGTGTTTTCTAATTTTTTATAATTTTGTGATTTTTTTGTGTTTTTAATTCAAAGCTTATGTTTTGATTCAATTTAGGAAATAGTTTAGTTCTTGATACAGTTTTATCAAACTTTGGAAGTATGATTCTATGGAATTTAAAAACCATCACTTTACTCATGTGATTTGTATGAAGAAAATGGTTCTAGAAACTCTACAACAAAATGGAGTTTAAAGGATGAATATGCTATCAATGAATTTGTAAAGAGCATGAGATTGCATGCAAGTCTTTCAAAAGCCTTCTGGTTGATGCAATAAATAGATATCATATTTGATCAGTCAACAATGGTCTTCTTGAAAAGGGTTGTGTTAGAAAAGAGATATGTTTATCACATTTGAAGGTTCTTGATTTTCTGTCCTATACTTATACTAGTCAGATCACTAAAGATAAACTTGACCTAAAATCTAAGAATTGCTACTTCAATAGATATGATGCAGATGAGTTCGAGTATAGATTTTGGGATAGTTAAGGTAATAGAATTGCTAGAATTAGAAATAATACCTTCAATAAATTTTTATTATATAAAGATAACTCATGTATTGTTTTAAAAGACACCTCTATTCTAGAACTTGTTGAGCTAGAGGAGGCACCTATCCCATTGTAAATATGGGAATTACCTTATGAAAGTCAAGAGCACCTTGGGCCTAATACATTTGTGACCCAAGTTAGAAGGTTAGGAAGAATTCATAAGTTGATTAATCTTTATTTTGCTTCATGTTATTATTTATTTCTTATAGATGTAGGAAAGTTCAAATGCTATAACGAAACCATACATGTAAAGAATTCTTTCAATTGGGGGCTGCTAATGAAAGAAGAGATGAAATTTTCTTACAAGAAGGCATCCTAAAACAAATGGATATATAAAGTGAAGGAAGAATGGATAGGAACCAAAAGGTACAAGGCAAAACTCAATGTTAAGTGATCCAATAAAAAGAAGGTATAGACTTTATATAGTATTCTATTTTGTAATTAAACTAATAACTATTCATCTATTATTGCGCATTGTACAACCAGAATGCTTATACCTTAAATAAATGAAAGTCAAGATATCTTTCTTCTAATGTGATTTGGAGGAAGAAATCTATATGTATATGGTACAATTAGAAGACTTTATTGAAGTTGAAAAGGAAAGTTTTATGTTTAAGTTAAATAACAACTTTTACGGCTTAAAAGATGCACCTCATAAATGATATCATAAATTAGATGAGTTCATGCATATGATTGAATTTCATTTATGCAATGCCGACCACTTGTTATGTTAAAAGAACAAGTAAAGATTGTATTTTTCTATTTTATATATAGATGACATGTTAGTTGTCAGGGGTTCATGTTCAAAAGATTATTGATCTGAAGAAATATTTGTCAAAAGAGTTTTACACAAAATATTTGAGAGAAGCAAAGGGGATTCTTGAGATGAGAATATATCTTATTAATGTCATAAGTTCATTGAATTATTTACCATCATAATATAATAAAATGTGTTAGACAATTTTAATATGATAAAGACAGACTATAAGTACGTCACTTGTTAGTCACTTTAAATTATTCAAGGAATATATTCTAGAAATTGAAGAGTAAAAAGAGTACATGGCCTAAGGTTTTTATGCATCTGTCATTGGATTTTTTATATATGTAATGGTTTGCACAATAGTGATTATTCAAGCAGTGGGAGCGGTTAGCGGACATATGTCTACTTTGAGAAAAAGGATATTTGAAAGCTATGAAGTGGGGATATTACGTTATCTAAATGACATAGTCAATTATATTTAATAGTTTAAAAGTGTTTATTTAAAATTGAAGGATTATTTTGATTTAGATTTAGAAGTTTTAGATACAAGAAGTTCCATTGGTACATCTACATCATAGTGATACCACTAACAACTTGGATAGTTGCATTGTTAATCGCATAAGCCAATACATGGTAGTCATTAAAACCAACATTTTTGGATGAAATGTTTCTAGGAGAATTAAATTGATCTAAAAGGGTCTTTTTTTTGTGAGCCAAAGTTCTATTCCCTTAGTAAAGAATATAGTCTTAATTTTGAACAAAGCACATATAACTAAGACACCATCATATAGGTAGTTTACTTGAAGCTATTGTCTTATAACTAGACAAAATTAAAGACTATATAATCTCATTGATATGCTCACAAAAGCATTACCTGCTATGAATTTGTAAATTCTCATTTAATCTTCACGAATGATGATATAAAGGTGTTGCAAAAAGAGTTATTCAGATACCTCTTAAGCTGATACATAAAAAAATAGACTTCAAGTGAGAGATTGTTAAGTGTGAAGTCTAAATTATATTAATTATCTTAGATAACATTTGATCTTGATCTTTCAAGATTGGTGGCTATCATTTCAAGATCCATTCACACTTGCTTGTGGCCAATTCACACTTATTTTTTAAAGATGGTGTTACATAACTTAGTTCATACTTAATTTAACAAAATGGTGGCAGCCTAACTCAAGCTCTATTCATACATAATCTTTGTCAACTATACCTCATATGATAATTATAGGAAGGAAAAAACAAACTAATGTTCGCAAGAATCTTACAATTACATGAAAACAAATAGGAGAGAAGCAGGAGAGAGGAAGAAGCTTTTGCAACAAAGAAAAGAAGATTGGAGAAGTAGCATCAATATCTTATTCTCAATGTTCAATCCTTATCTTCATAGTAGTGAATGTGTTTTCTCTTAATAGTTATCACGGATAAGGTAGTATTTTTTTAAATTCATATGCAATAAAATCTCTTTTTGTGTTCCTATATTAAAGTTTAATAAAATATTTGATCTCTATGTGGTTGTGGACAAAGGTGAAGTTCAATAAACTATATAAACTTGTATGTCTTGTATTTAAGATCTTTGGTGTGTTTGTTGCCATATTTTTAATTGATTTTGTTTGAAATTTTATCATCATTCTAATATTTTGTCATATAAGAAGGGATTTATGTATCTACATGCACATGCAAATGTATTCGTACATATAAATTTTATTTTACATATATTATTGCCATTGCAATAATTTTTTTGGTGGGAAGATTGGACCTAGAATTTGAGTTACAAACTCATAGCACTTTTATAGCATTTGGTTATCAAAATCATGAATTTTATAAATTATAATGGTAGTTTGGCATGAAAGTAGAATCATACATAAATTAGAAAATTATTATAATATTTATGAACTTTTGAGGTAGGCTAGCATTATATATATATATATATATATATTTGATAATAGTATGAATATTGAATAATCAAGAAAAATGTTAGCATAACTTTATATATAGAGCATCCTATAGAATGAAACTTTACTAACAAGTGCAAACATCTACAATGGGTCTAAAATACATTACTTTTGATTCAATCTAAAGCTTTAACATCAGCTTAAACTTATATCTCACAATTGATTAAAAAATAATTTGAGGTGTGTGCTTTGAGGTGTCTGAATAAAGCCTTGAGGCTTAAGTCTTGGTTGTTCCAGTGAAGCTTAAGCCTTCTTTGACTAAGGTATACACCTCGAAGCGCTATGAGGCGCCACCTATTCATACTTAGGGTTTTGTTACTACAATGCTTAAGCATTTTACATATCTAATGCTAGGGCATTCGTTTTGTTTCCTCCTTCAATTAAGTAGCAAGCAGTGAGAGAAAAGCTATGAGCCTACCTATGATACTTTGCTAAGCATTGATGCCACTCTAGGATGCTTCGTTAAGCATCGATGTCGCTCCAAGATGCTTCGTCTAGCATCGATGTCGCTCCAAGATACTTCATTGAACATCGACTCTACTCCAGTACTCATCGACCAATATCTCGTTAGTTGTGATCCGCGTCTCCCTCATCTTGTTTTTAATCTCATTTTGATTTTATATTTATATTAATATTTAAGATTATTATTCATAATTTATGATTTTATACATTTATGATAATAATATTTTATAAGTAGTTTGCCATATTCTTAAATTATCTGTGCTTTTATCAATTTTTTATTTTTTGCTTTGAAGCTTAGGACAAAATGCCTTAGTTCTTGTTTTCGTTTTTTTAAACATTGATGTCAGCATGGATAAATTCTCTGGCTTACGTCCACCTCTTACATCTATAAAACCAATATCAAGTTATTTGCATCATGAATATTTTTTTAAAGCTTAAACTAAATCATGCAATCCATTGTTAAATCTACAACTTCCATTCTCTTTAAATGATCATTTTATTCTTAAATAAAATGCTAACCTTTTTAATTCAACACCTACATAAGGTGAATTTTGGGAGATGTTATTTTGTCGAAGTACACGACTTATTTTTTTGGCAATTTTTTCAATTTTCTTCTCCTTTTTTTTTGCGCTAATTGAAGGTGATCTATTTTTGTTAGATTTTTTACAATTTGATATGAGTACTTTTTTATGACCATTAATTTTTTTCATGATCATGAAGTTCTACAAGTCTGTCTAGCTCAATTTCTTCATTGGACAAAAATTAGGATCCACAACTAAACAATTTATTTATTTATTTCTTAGCTGTTTTGTGGGAAAGGAGCTTAGGAACAAAACCCCAATTGTCTTGTTGATTTCACAATCATAGCTCGTGACTGTGGTATTTATCTTACTGTGTTCTTCTTCCTGGATTCTGTAGGATAGTGAAAGTGAAGATGATGATCTTATTGAAGGTGACTATGATGTAGAAGATGAACCAGAACAAGAGCCTGAGTCTTCAGTTCCAGTTGATCCCATTTCTAAAAATCCCTCCCCAGTTCCTATTGCACTTAAAGATCCTGAAAGGCAACTCTCTAAGAAGGAACTGAAGAAAAAAGAGCTTGAAGAACTTGATGCTCTTTTGGCAGAGTTCAAAGTGTCCAACAAAGATGAAAAAAACACTGGCCCTGTTGAAAATAATGGTATTAAGTTTTTGTTCAAAGCTTTTCTTTCTTTCTGTTCTCTCCAAGAGCTTATTTACTATTCATCATCAGTTTTCAGGGAAAGAAAAACGATCAGAATATCCTGATCAAATTTTTTATCAGAATGGATATTAAAGCCATTGTCAAATATGTTTTGAGATGATTAAAATACAAATTTTAATTATGTTTTATATATTGCACTCATCTCAAAACCAATACAACTGCTCTGAGTCCCATTCTTAAAATTTATCCATGCATTTTTTTTCCTGTTAATCCATTATTCTCTTGTAGCTGCTGCCGATGAGGATGGCAAGGAGAACGCTTCTGCTCAAGCAAATATCAAGGCTTCAAAGAGAAAAAAAGTAAAAAAAGAAAAATCATCTAACGAAGGTAAAGATGCTCAGATATCAACTAATGATCCTAATGCCTCTGATGGAGCAGTAGGTACTGAACTCAAAGAAGATCCAGTTTCTTCTGAAGTTGATATTAAAGAAAAGCTCAAGAAGATAGCTCCGAAGAAGAAGAAATCTACCAAAGATACAGATGCTGCTTCGAAAGCTGCCGCAATCGAGGCGGCGGCGAGGAGCGCGAAGTTAGCTGCTGCGAAGAAGAAGGAGAAGAGCCACTATAATCAACAGCCCGTGAGATAAGTTGCTTTGTTCCCATGTTTCCAGGATAGGATGCCTTCATATTCTCAGAATGAACATATTTCTCAGTTAATGTTAGTTTTTAGAGCTGAGTTTGCTTGGTGATATTATGTTATCATAACATATATTGTAATGATAATTGTATTTGATGCATAATACAGCTTATATTCGTCGAAAATGCAGAATCATTTTAATGTTTTGAACTTTAAATTTGTACTTTTGAGTCTTGTATTTTTGATTGTATGTGGTTTCTGTTTTATGTTTTCAGGGATTCTGCTACTTGTGGCTCTCCTAGAAGCTGGTTTATAGCAATTTGTGTATTTTTAGGGTGTTATGTAGATCATTTTATCTGTGTTTCTAGATGATTTTAGTGCAATTATAATTAATAATTAAGATATTTATAATTTACTTTAATATACAATAACTTCTATGTGATTTAACAATTCATCCCTGCCCTCATGTGCTTGTAACAAAAGTATAACGGCCATCTTCTTCATTATTTTGATGGTAGTTATAAAAGTACTCTCTTTAACTCTCAAATATCCTCTCACTGCACTTCTTATCTTACATTTAAAATTTAATAGTTATAAAAATAATATGTAAAATTTAATAATAATAAAAATAATATCTAAAATTTAATGTTATATAAAAATGGTATTATTATTAACTTTTTAAAGTTAAACTGCACTTTTGAGTGTTTATAAATATTAAAATTTAAGTATTTGATATATAAATGCATAAAAATAGTTATACATGTAAATTTTCTTTTCTTTTTTTTCTTCTTGTTAGTTTTTTTTATTTTAATATAAAATATTAAAAATAAAAATAAAAACACTCACAACAATTTAAAAGGTAATTATATAGAATATCGACATTCATAACAAAGATAATTTCCTTCATAAAAATGTGTTCACATGCATATTCGCATATAACTGATTATTTAAATAGAGATACTTATACAAAACACATCACACATTATTTTTTTTTAAATATATAATTATTTCAAGAAAAATTTATCAATAATTTTGATGAAATATTCAGGAGAAGTGACGTGAGGGAAATGGCCTTCAGCCTCCACCATCTCCAGCGCTGTTCTGCCCTTTATCTTGCTCGCCATATAGCTCCCAACGGAGGCGGGCATGGCGATATCATCTGAGCACTGGATGACGGTGCAGGGAAGCTCCACCTTCTCTAGAAGAGCCCGCTGGTCCTCGAGAAAGGCCATCTTGGCCACAGAGAGAGCAGTCTTTGGATTCATGGCTTTCAGAGAGGCCACATATCTCCATAACGGGTTTGAGTGATTGTCTCCGAGTACTAAGGTGGCGAAACCATCAGCCCAGGCTTCGAAATCTGATTCCATAGTGCTCAGCATTTCTTCTAATTTTGATGGCTCGAAGCCTCCCTCATAATCTTCTGAGTTCATGTACCTGTGTGACCATTTTAGAATTTATTTTGAAGATTAATATATATATCGTAATATTATGTTCGTATCCTGATATTGATGTGGGTGAGAGAAAGTAACACTGACCTTGGGGAGGCGGCGACGAGAACGAGATGGCTGAAGAGGTCCGGCCGGTCGACGGAGGCGAGGCAGCCTACGATGCCGGCCAAGGAGTGGCCGACGAAGACGACTCCCTTCATCTTCATCTCATCAAGAAGAGAAATGAGGTCATTAGCCAAGCCTGCATAGGAGAAGTCTGTGGCTGGCGGCTGTGAGCCCGCAGCAGAGGAGAAGCTCCAGTCAAAGAGCAAGAGTTTGTATCTTTTAGATAGTTCTGGGATCACATATTCCCAAATAGCCTGGCTTGTGCCGAAGCCATGTGAGAGTACTAAGGTTGTCTCTCCATTGCCGACTATCCTTGCATTCATGGCCATGGTAGACAGAGAGAGAGAGAGAGAAGATATGTGGTGGAAGCTTGAAGCTTTTTAATTAAGACAGTTATATATATAGAAATAGAGAGAGAGAGAGAGAGGAGGGACCAATGAGAAGGAAAAGATTTGTTCTTGCTGCTTAACTGTTGAGCCTAATTTTTGCTCTTTCCCATGAAGAGAACACACTACTCAAATCTAATCACAGCATCCAGTATTTAGTGTTGTTATATTAAGGGCATTTTGGAAATTTTGTTGCATTTTTCATTGGACTTTCTTTGTAAAGAGGGCTACACAATTTATGCATATAAATAAAGAATTAGTTTCCGTTTGGGGGCGGCTATAGCGGTATTTGCATCACACCATAATATTATTTAGGGCAATGATGGCAATGCTTGTACCGCATCACAGTGTCATTTGAAGAGCTACATTCTGGCTGTATTTTAGCTGTATTTTGAGAAATCTATAGTGAGAAAGTTGTGTTTCCAAATTTGACCTAACTACCTACGATGACGATCAAAAAGTTGAGATTTGATTTTTATAAAAAAAAAAAAATTGTATACCCACTATCCCAAACAAATTGACTTCAAAAAATAACCTTTTTTTATAATAATTCTATCACAATTTTTTCATATAATTACAGTTATCTCAAACAGATCCTTAGAGTTTTAGTTTTTCGTAATTAAATCTGAGTGAAATGTGTAGTGATGCAATATGGTGAACCTAAATAAAATTTTTATGTATTTTTGTTCATTGAACTTCTATTTTATTTTATGTGTTTTTTTTTCTCAATGAATTTTTTTATATTGGTTTTCAAATTTAATGATCGGGGCCCTACTCTATATTTATTTTAATGGGGTAAAACAAAGGTCGGCATTGTTGGCATAAGTTTATATTATAAATTAATAATTATCAACCCTCTTGAACAACTGGTTTACTCCTTGTTCCCATCTCTCTCTCTCTCTCTCTCTCTCTCTCTCTCTCAGTCTAAAGATTAGACAAATGGAGAATCTTATTGTAGTTCTTCTCAAATGACTGAGCTTCAAACATTAGAAAAAACAAATAAGCAGGTTGAAAAGTCAACTTGCAAGCTAAGGTTAAATTTAATTATGAAGGTATTATAAGGACATCCAAAGTCAACTTCAAGCTTAAGAAAAATTTAAATCTAATTTATTGGTTTCTTAAAGAACAAATTTGAATGCGTATGATTGGGAATCCGTAGAAATGACTTAAAATTAATATATGTGCAACTTGTTAGTATCATCCAAGTTTCCATTATTTTGATATTGGAACTGGCTACAACAGTAAAGTGATTGGCTGAATATGAAATCCCTAGATCCCTAGATGGGTGTATGTTGGCATGCTTAAAGTGGATATGGATCAACAAGTCAAATCGATCGATGAGCCAATGCAAATGGCTGGAACTAGTTTCGGAGGATCAGTGGGTCACAAGTCATGAAAGCTGATTGGTTCGAATGGAGAAAGAGATGAACTAAACAAGATGAAGTGAGAGGGTTGACTGATTGGGCCAATTTACTTTGTAAGGATAATAGACGTTTGCTCAAAAACATGAAGAGAGAATAAAGAAAGAAGTCTGAATCAAAATGATGAGAAATCACACAAATTTTAAATTGTTTGATCAATCGATGACACCCGAAATTCAACTGACTGGGGTGAGATCAATGAGATGTAGTGATTCCCATAATTCTTGTGGAGCCTAATCTGACCTTCTTTCTCCTATCCAACTAATCCAAAAGTTGAGCTATTCAAATTAATCATAACTAACTCATACACACACACACTCATGAGAAGAAGTCAAGTACTAAAACCATATGTTGAAGACAAAATGTTGGCGATTAGTTCAAAATCAAATCAAATTATATATATTTTTTGTAATATCATTAAACTCCAAGTATACACCTATAGTTGGTTGTGCCTTGAGCTCATAACACTATAGGACTAGTGAAGCCTCCTACATATTTGGAGCTTACCCTAAAAATTTGGTTAACATAACATGAATCATAAGTTCATCCTATCATGATTGAATCATTAAAATCATTTTAAAAAGGTTAATTAAATGAGTTGGCACTAATTGTTCATCGAAGCAAACTTTTTGAACTAACTTTGGCTAGCAACCATAGTGGCTAAGGATCAAGTGAATGTAGTCAGTTGGCCATATTGAGTAAGCCAGGCTCCTCCCTTGAACTTGATCGACTTGATCAGCCGATCAATCTAATATAAAACAGACCCACTTAGTTTGCAGACTAATTTCAACATGCAATATTGATCTGAATTATTGAATAATAACATGATTAATTTTTAATCTTTCCCAACCACTCCACTACTCCATGTAGTGATGTAGGCTTCGTAAGTCTATAAAACCACTAATTTGAATATCACTTAGTCCTTTACAACATCTCTAGCCATTATGATGTATTCCAGCTCTCTCCTGATATATTAGCTTATTTTATTTTAAGTTTTTTTATCTAGTCACTCATGCACTCTTCCATGAAGCCTCTTAGAGATAACACTATGCAAGTTGGCTAAGAATTTAGAAACATAGTTTTTTTTCTTCCTAGTAATGTAGAACAAAGAGGCAGATTGATGTAAGGTGATGAAATTTGTAGCTATGGCTTGAATTTTATGACTAAAAAATTCTTGAAAGAGAACTTACCAATAGTGTGTTGAATAATATTATTGTAAGAGAATCTGGTAATCCCATTTGCCTAATTTATCACCCACAAGCATGCTCAAATGGAACGTTTCCTAGGTTGTGCTACCCACATCAATTTAATAGTCAAGCTATGAATGAAAAGTAGATGAAAACATTAGAGTAGCGAAATAAAATCCACAATGTGGGTCAAAAGTGTCCAACAAATCAAGTGTATTTGCAAAATTTCAAAAGTACAAAACAAATGAATGAGAACAATTTCTTAAGAAAAAGATAGGTGGGCTATGTGAGTTGCATTCAAAGTTTTTGTGTTGAATAAGAAATGTTTCATCTCGAAAAATTGGTTGACCACTATGAATATAACCACGAGCAATTCAGAGTAATCTAAGAATAAACTCTATACTTATATCTTGTGTAGGGAAAGTTGAAAAGGGAAAGGGTGTATAAAATTCACTAGGTTGATTTAATGTTTTCCCATGCTAGTAATTTTGATATTGGTCAATGATGTGAGTAACATATCAATTGATAAGAATAAGTATCTTGTTCATCATGTTCTTTTAAAGAAATTTCATCCATAAAACTCCATTTAATAATTTTTAGAAATTATATTTATCCTTTTAAGATGTATTTTATCTTTGCTTCTAACATATTATCTTGATTAAATTTTCTAGATACTTTACCTTTTCCCTTAGCTACAATATATCTCTCATTTTCCTTCTTTAATATCTAAAATAATATATGAATCATAAAAAATTGTAGGTTTCTAGATACCTTACCTTTGTAAAATTTCTAGCTTTCTTATAATATTTATAAATTGCAATAATTTAGATCTTAAGCTATTTTAAAATCATAGTTTTTTTCCTTCATAAACTTTTGTAGCTTATCATTCACCACCAAGACTCTTCTAAAACTTAATAAGTAATCTTCTTAATATAAGCACCCATTTTATTCCATAATAGATTTGGCTCAAACTAAGGACTTTCAAATCGTCTCTTTTGGCAACCTATCTTGAAAGATGAGTAATTTCTCACCTTTTATGTTTTACATCTTATGCTATAACAATTACTTCTTATTATTATTTTTTGTTTACTCCTAAGATATTCATTCACAATTATTACTCTATGTTGTATGGTTAAAATTTCTCCTAATATACTTTATAATCATTGCATAACATATGTCTACTTATGTTTTGAAGCATCCACTTTTGAAAGACTATGCCATCTTCTCATTTTCGAAAAAATGTATTGTTATTGGAAGATTATATGCTACTTTATAATTACATGTAGCTTTTTTCATTGTAGTTTCATCTCGTACTCTATATCCACCATTCATTATGAATCCCTCTTATAGACATCTAACTATAATATATATGTCAATTAAAGTCATCCCCAAAAACTAACCTCACTTCCTAGATATATGTTATTATATTTCATCCATCTCTTCCCAAGTTTAATTTTTCAAAATATGTTCCAATCCAATTTGAGGAGCATAAGCACAACCATATTTACAGAATCTTCATAGTAATTACCCTATTGTTGACCTCACTTTTGGAGTGAGTTCTCATCTTTCTCATCATAGATCTAGAACTCTTGTAGACACTAAGAGCTCCTTAGTCTTAAGACACTTCTAGTGATTAGGTGAATACTTAACCTATGCCTAAAGACTTAGAAGGGTTAGCCATAGGAATAGGTTATACCTTAGGGACTTAGGAAGACTTACCTATCCTATATCCCAAACCCAATCCATGCTTTCCTCCTCAAACCAAACCTCAAATCCAACTCAAATACCAAATCTAAATCCAAATTCCAAACAAAATCATTGAAACCCATAATCAAATCCAAGATCAACAATCTTCCTAAGCCCTTTGATTTCATCCTATGGACTTAGTCTCAACCAAATTCAAATCGATCCCAATTCATCTGATTTTCTCAAAGACCAATTCAATCTCTCAATCATTTACCAAATCCAAATCCAAATTCCAAACCAAATAATTCAATCCCAAGATGAAATCTGAAATCAAAATTCCTCCTTAAGCCTTATGACCCACTCTCATAAGATTAGCCAAATATCCACCTAAATTATCCCAAACATGGTTGATTTCTTTATAAATCAATTATTACTTCATTTATATTCACAAATATAAATTAAATCAATACCTAAATGATCAAAACCAAATCAAACTAAATCAAACTAAGCCAAATCCCCTCTTAAGCCCTATGGACCTATCTCCATAAGCTTAGCCAAATCTCATACAAATCAACCCAAAATCAATTGGTATCTTCATAAAACAATTACTCCTTCATTTATATTCATAAATATAAATGAAACCCACCCTCCAATGACCAAAAATAAATCAAACTAAATCAGTTCCCTACTTAAGCCCTTTTGACATACATCCTTAAGCTTGGTCAAATTTGCTTCCAAATCACTCCAAACTCAAGTGATTTTCTTATGAATAATTTATATATTCATTTATATTCTCAAATATAAATGAAATATGAATTTAAATAGCTAAAACCAAATCCAAAATTAAACCAAAACCCAATTCAAGCCTTTTAAGCTGATTTCTTGGACTTGGCCAAATCCTATCCAAATCAAGCCAAAAATAATGAGTTTTCTCTTGAATCAACCATTCCTTCGATCATTGATCCAAATATAAACATAAACTACAATTATCAAATCAAACTCAAGTCAACCCAAGTCATGCCCAAGTTAGCCTTTTTTACTTGAAAACTTCAAATGAGCCAAAATCCATTAGACTCCAAATTGATCGTAGTTGGATTTATATTTCAATCCTAGGCTCATATATGAGTTCAACTAAACTTGAATCAAGCCAAAAACTAAACCAATTGACCCGTTTAGGTCCACTTGACCCAAAGTGATATAAAAGACCTTTTTGAGCTAAGTTCTAATCTAACCCAAATTGGATTGAACCAAGCCCATCCAAACCTCGTATCATGATCAACAAACACCCTGTGATGATCAATCACGTCAATTGGGTCAAACCAAGCCAACTTGGTCCTTTGACCAAGTCAACCTTTAGCCCAAATGAAACTTAAACAAGCTAATATCCACCATATGCCAAATTGATTGGAACCATTGATTCAAACCAACTCATGATCAATGATTGAACATGACTTGACCCTCAATTGAGCCAAACCAAGTCCAATTGGCCATTTGACCCAAGTTGACCCAAATTGGCCTAAAAGGAAAAAATGTATCAAATCATGATCTAACCCAAATTTATTGCAACCAATAGCTCAAGTTCATTCCAAATCAATTATTGAACTTGACCAAAACCATAATCAAGTCCAATTTGACCAATTGGTCAACTTGACCCCACCTAGCCCAATTTGACATAATAGGTCAAATTGGCCAAAATCCAAATTAAACCCAAATTGATTCAAACCAAAGCCTACAATTATTTTAAATTAACCAATTGAACATGAATCAACACCTAACCCAACCTAATTTGATCAAATTAATCAAATTAGTCAACTTTTGGAATCCAAGTGAGCCAAAATCAAACCTAAGCCAAATTGATTGAAAACAGTTGAACTAAAACTGTTCAAATCATCATTTGAACCTAACCCAAGCCTTAGTTTGACTCAATTTGAAAAATTGGTCAACCTAACCCAACATGAACCCATATGAACCCATTTGACCAAATGAAGCAAAACCCATAAAACCAACTCATGAGACTTTGGTGGCTGACCAAACCCGACCTAAATTGACCCTAGGTCAGCCCAAAGTCATCCCAAAAGCAAAGTGGAATCCAACCAAGCCATAATCCATTGGTAATGCCCTCTTTACATTGGATTCCCCCCCTAAATAGTAAAGTCTACTCTCTCATCACCTTGGCAGCCCTCCAACTTCCAAATGAGGGTGCACCTAACCCACCTAGGCCACCTAACCCAAGCTAGGTTGGCCATGGACCAAGGGGAGGTGAGTTGACTCACTTCCCATGCAAGCTGAGCACCCCATGGATCCAAGCCAAAAGATCTCCCCATATTAGACCTTGAGCCACCTCCCATGGCTTCCTCCAACCCAATCAAGCCATGTGGAGTTGATTGAGACACCTCTGACGCTCTGACAGTGGCTAGCCAGCCAAAAAATTGAAGGCCATCTCGTCCATCCAATTCGAACGAGAGCTTGATGAATTAATTTTGTGCGAGCTTCAAAGGACATTTTTGAGCTTCCCTGTGAGTTCTAGAGCGATTCCAAGCATCCCATTCTTGACATTCTCTCTTCCCGTGAGGAACCAAAATAGGGGAGGCTAGCTTCGATCCCAACTTCACCAATATCCCACTTTAATAAAATTCCTCGTTCATACACTATCACTACACCTCTATCGGGGCCACCCAAATCATTTCCCGATCTCCAAATCAACTCAAAGTTTGAGTTCTATCAAAGCTGAATGCCAAGGAGAAGGATCTTGATCTCCAAAGCAGTTCACACCAAATCAAACCCATGCTGATCAACAGTGCTTTACCTCAACTAGGCAAAGCTTCCTCAAGTGTGCGAGTCGCTAGTCATAGCTCCGGTGAGGTACTACCATGAAAATCGATCTCTAGCTTAAGTGTGGTTGGTCCATTTTGAAGAAAATTTTCATTGCATGTGATCTTGACTGTTGGATGTGCTCGTTTCCTTCCCTTGATGGTGTGGGTTGATTTTAAAGTTCATCCGAGCTCGGGTGAGCTCGGATCGAACGATCTATGGCAGAAGAATGTTATCATTCTCCGCTCGCGAGAAGAAGGATCACAGGCCATCCATTTTGCATGATTGGAACGGATGGCTCTAATCAAATCACACTAGATCAAATGAGATTTCTCCCTTTACGCTTCGGGTTTGATCCGCGGTCCGAGATCGAGATCGGGCGGGGATCAATGCCGCTTTTGCCGCTAGCTGATTCGGTATGCGGATGTGACAACTTAAATAACCAATCCCATGATGCCATATGGAAAGTGCGTCGTGTCAGCATGCCACATGGTGCCAATGGGATTTGGTTTAATTAAGGCTAATTAATGTATTTTTTAGGCTGAATCTTCCATAATTCATAACTAATTATAGAAAAATCCAAAAATATAAATAATGGCTCATTTTAAAGGTATTTCAAAGAAGAATTTAATAAAAATTATTTCCAATGGATTTTGAATAGTAAATAGAACTTAATTAGGTTTAATTAAAAATTTAATTAGCCTAATTACTATCTAATCTCTTAAGTGATTGATCCCAAAATTTTGAGAATGTTTTAGAGGATGACTTATGCCTCCTCTAATTTTCTGAGAATTTATTACTTTGTTAAATTAGGAGGATTGATTGATTAAGCCCTAATTACTCTCTTAACTTCATTAATGGGTGATTAAGCATATGAACAATGATTAATTAATTATTTGGACTCCTTACTCATTATTGGACAGTAAGGAGACTTAGAGAAGTGGATTGGAGCCTCCCTCCTAATCCTTTCTCTAATTTTCTCTCTCTTTTCAACTAAAGTCCTAATTATTAATTAATTAACTAATTAGAAACTTAATTAGCTAAATTGGAATTTAAATCATATTAAATCATGCTTAATCTAATGGGTGCATTATGGAAATAGGTGGGGACCTCTTTCCCTACCTTTTCCCTTAAGCCCATCTCATTTTAAGATACTTATTAACTTTAATTAGTCTCTTTTTAGGAGAGGTGAATTAATGGATTATTGGTTTAATTGATTTGAAAAATCTAATTAAATTTGATTTTTCCTTAATCCATATTGGGTAGAGCTTTAGGTGTTCAAGAACCCAAAGAAGCTTAATGAAATTATGATTAGCTCATATGTGTGAGAAAATCATGAAAGTAATTAAAATGGTAAATATTAAATGATTATGAGCTAATTGCATTAGACCTCTTTCATTTCATATGAGCATTGCTATTTACTTTTCAATTCATTTGCATATTATATTAGCTCATGATTATTTAATCAGTTACCTTAAGGTAACATAGGTAGGTTAATTAATTGATTTAATCAATGCTTAACTTAATCAATCCATAAAAATCATTTAATTATTTTTCCTTAAATCAAATTTACTTACATATGGGGAATGGGATTAGGTTAGCACCTCTTTCTCACATCTCTCTTAAATCAAATTAAACATAAAATCAAAAGGGACTTTAATAAATTTTGGTTTATCTTAAATAATCTTATTTAATGTGATTATCCTTAGGAATTAATTAGATTGAATGAAATTACATGCTTGTGTTTCTTTATTTCTTTTTAATCATATTAAAATTTTGTATGCCACTTGTTGTCATGCATTCATTTCTTTCAAAAATTAATTAAAATAAATGATTTCCTTTATGTCAAATTTGCATGTGTTGACCTAATTAAAAATATGTGTGGCTATTATCACTATTAAATATAAAATTATTTTAAAAGTATATAAATCAACTATAACACATGGAGTAATGATAATTATAGGTATTTATAAGCTTATATGTGCTTACACTTTAGGACATGTGATATGTTGTTCTCTTTTCTTTAATCTTCATGAATTTACATAAAGATATGAATATTAACAAGTGTATAGTTCATTTGAAAAGGACACAACACTTCCTTAGGTTTATTCTTATGTATATCCATGTTAGAATTTAGATAGAATTTTAGCTCACATGTATAAATAAATCAAAATACAATTCTTATATGATTTCCATCCTTATAGCTATTTGTACACTCATGAGTATTTAAGAATAGCGGGTATAACTAGCTTGAACACCCAGGGATGCAAGACTTTAAGTAGCCCCAAGGAGATTTCTATCTCGTTCCCCTGGTCAAACAGTGGTGAAGTACTGTGGTGTTTATTTTTAAATATATGTATGGGGAACACCACGTAGATCTAAGGGTGTACTTATTGAGGTGATCGGGTATGACATAAAGGAATAGTGCACTATCTCAAAAGATAAAAATCACTACCCTACAATGGACCTAATCACTTAATAAGGACTCCTAAGGCATGATGGGTCTTTGAATATACAAGAGATTTTTTCTCTACTTTATATGGATGAATAAAGCATGGTTTATTTAAACCGGATTCTAAAGTTCTCTATGGGGGCAAGCCCCCATAGTTAATTACAACCTAAGGAAAGTGAATTCCTTAGGAAAACTCTCGATTAAAGTAGGCAATTGTTGTCTCCAAAGATTTTAAAGATAGGTGTTGACCTCATTTTTAGAATGAGCTCTCAACCCTTCCATCTTAGATATAGGACTTCTCTTAAGCTTTAAGAGATCCTTAGTCTTAAGACACATTTAGTGATTAGGTGGACACTCAACCTAGCCTTAGAGACTCAGAAGAGTTAGTCATTGGAATAGGTCATGCCTTAAGAGTATTAAGAAAATTTTCCTACCCTATAGCTTAAACCACATTCCTCACTTCCTTCCTTTAAGTCAAACTCCAAACTCATATCAACTTCAACTCTCAATCAAACTTTGAATCAATTAGATGGATTTTCTCAAATCATGAATCAATTCCAAATGATTGAAACCCATGATTGAAATTCAAATCAAATTCCAAAATCTTTCCTAAGTCACTTTGATTTCCCTCTCATGGACTTAGCTAAAATCAATTCAAACTCATGAAAATTTCTCACAACTCATTTATATTCTCATTTATATTCACATATATAAATGAAATATAAATTCAAATCAATCAAATAAACCCAAAATCAAATCCAAAATCCATGATCAAATCTAAATTTGTTTTCTAAGTCCTTTGATTCTCTCTCATGGACCTAGCTCAAAGCAAGTTCAAATCATGTCAAATTCATGAAATTTTCTCATAACTCATTTATATTCTCATTTATATTCACATATATAAATGAAATATAAATTTAAACAATTAAAACCAACTCCAAAAATCAAACTCAAATCTATTCAAAATTCAACCTAAGCCTTTCAAGTCAAATTCTTGAACTTAGCCAAATCCAATTCAAATCAAGCCAAACTCTTGATTTTTCTTCATGATTCAATCAATCCTACAATCATGAATCCAAATATAGACACAAACTTCAATCACTTAACCAAAACTCAATTCAAAAATCAAACCCAAGTCAAATTCATGTTCACTCTTTGAACTTGGAATTATCAAATGAATCAAAACCCATTTGACTTCAAATCATTTGCAAATGGATTTATATTTCAATCATAAGTCCATATGTGAGTTTAATCAAACTAAAATCAAACTTAGACCAAGCCATTTGACCCACTTGGGCTCACTTGACCCAAAGTGACCTAAAGTACCCCTTTTGAGCCAAATTCTAGTCTTGCCCAAATTGGATTGAACTAAGCCCATCTAAACCTCTCATCATGATCAACAATCACCATGAGATGGTCAATCACTTAAATTGGGTCAAACCAAGTCAAATCTAATGGTTGACCAAGTCAACACTCAACATGACCAAAATAAACCATAGGCCAAATTGATTGAAACCATTGATCTAAGTTCATTCATGACCAATGTTTGAACTTGACCAAGTCAACATTTGAGCCTAACCTAGTCCAATTGGCCACTTGACCCAAGTTGACCCAACTTGACCTAAAAAGTCAAAATGTGTTAAAACTTGATCTAAGCCAAATTGATTAAAACTAATAGGTCAAGTTCATTAATGATTGTTGAACTTGACCAAAGCCTCAATTGGCCAACTAGACCCAACCTAGCCCAATTGACCATGAACCCAACTTGACCTAAAAGGTCATTTTGAGCCAAATCCAAACTAAACCAAAATTGATTGGAAATAAAGATACCAATCCATTTCATATGACCAATGAAACCTAAAATAACTCATGACCTAGCCCAAATAGGTCAAATGGGTCAAATTGATCAACTTAACCCATTTGACCTAAATGAAATCAAATGAACCAAAACCAAATCTAAACCAAATTGAATCAAATAAAAAAATGTCCAAACACTTCAAATGGTCATATGAACTTAACCCAACCCTTGGTTTGAACTGGACCAATTGACCAATTGGTCATCTGACCCAAGTTGGACCCATTTGACCTAAATGGGTCAACATGAGCCAAATCTAATCAAACTAACTCCAAATTCATTGAAACTTGGCCTAACCTATTTTTCAATCATACCAAACATATTCAAAGTAAAACCCAAGCAAAATGACCATTTTATCCCTAGATTAAAGGGTAAATTTTGGCCAAATTCACTTAGAATTTGGTCAAATCATCTTCATGATCACTTGGAACTCTCTTAGTAGACCAAGTGGACACTAGTGAGTGTGGTGCACCCAATCCAATGAGTTTGGGTCAGCCCAACCTAGCCTAAGGTCAAAATCGACCACTTTCTTTGAATTTGAGCACATGGAATCATCCCTCCACCCATTTCAAGCACATGGGAGCTCCATTACTCCACTCTTTAGGCCAAACCGAATGCAAGGACACCTCTAATAGCCTAACAAGCCCACTCAAGGTGGTCAATTGGATCAAAATGATAAGCTCCTTCTCAACCATCCAATTCACCTAGGGGGCAATATACTCCCCCTAATTCCAATTCATTTCATGACTCTCACACTCGATTAAACTTAGGGAAGCTAGAGCAAGCATTTGGAACTCTCCCTAAGCTCTCCCAAGCAACTTGAACTTCTCCATTTTTTGATTTCTTTAGTTTGAAAATGGGGGAGCTCAAGTGAAAATCCAATTTACTCCACACTTCAAATCAAGCCAATTCCTCTTACAAGCTTCATCAGAGGGTTCAGTCGAACTTGCCTAAAGATTAATCCAAGCTCCAAAGGCAAGGGAGGTGCTACCTTGACTAAGATCGAGCTCAAGTGAAGGTGGAGTTGGCCTCTAGGAAGATCTACCCAATCTCAGAGCCTCAAAACTTCAGCAAAGCTTCGTATCCACTAGACAAAGCTTCTCCAAGGGAATCGAGCACTGGTGATCACCTCCAATGAGGTAAGCCATTAAACCGAGCTCAATTTAGCCATTGTTTGGAGATTTATGAAAGAAAGCATCACCCCATGAGATTATAGCCTTTAGATGTTCATTCCCTTGCTTGATGATGGTGTGGGTTGAATTTCGGATCAATCCAAGCTCAATTGAGCTTGGATCATGCCATGGAAGATGGATGGTGGCCATCTCCCACAGGAAATCTTAGGGAAGAATTATGGGTTGTCCATCCACACATTTTGGATGGACAGCCATGATGAAATCCACATAGATCCCACATTTTATCCCTTTAGAACCATAGACTCATCCTTGATCGGGTGAGGAGAAAGTCAGTACCGCCACCGACACTATGATGTGATAACTTAAATAGCAAATTCTATAGCACCACGTAGAAAGCACGCACTGTGTCAACCTCCACGTGGCGCCGACGGGATTAACTATATAATTAGGGTTTTAAATCACCTAAATAATCAATGAAACTACAAAAATTCATATATAAGTGTAGAAAAATTAAAAAAATGTGAAATAAATTGCATATGAAAAGTTTTTGAATCTAGAATATTATAAAATTAATTTCAATGGATTTTGATCAATGTTATTTTATAGATTTGGGTTTTATTCAAAATTTAATTTTGTTAATTACTCTTTAATTACCCCACTGATTAATTCCAAACTTCTTGTGTATGATTAGTGGGATGACTTCTGCCTCCCTAATTTTCTTGGGATTTATTGATGATTTAATTAGAGGAATTGCTAGATTAATTTCTAATTACCCTCTTAATATAATTAAGCTTAATTAGGTGTGTAATCAGTGGTTTAATTCCTTGATTCAGTTAATTAAGGTTTGTTTAAATGAATAGGAGGTTTAGGGAGTAAGTTTAGGATATTTTTCTTAAGCTATTCCTTAAACCCCCTCTTTCTTCCTTAATCCAAACTTAATTAAGAATTAATTCACTAATTACCTACCTAATTAATTTGATAAAATTCTAAAATCTTCCAAAACTTAACTAATCTATCTTGGGTAGATGCTTAGGTGTTCAATAACCTAAGTATATTAAGGAAATCAAAATCCAACTCATATGTGTGAGGGGGGTTATTAAAGTACTTAAGCTTAAACCCCTTAGTTTAATTAATCATTAATCATGAGCCAATTGAATTATGCCCTTTTCTTCCTAAGTGCATTGTTGATTTAAATTCCTTGTGTGATTTTATGTCATATCATTGACTCATAATTATTGATTAAGTATGCTAAGGTGGTGTAAGTAAGAGGTAGTTAACACACTTAATTCACACCTTAACCTAAATAAAATATAAAAATCACATAATGATCCTATGAACAAACTAAATCAACTCTCATATGGGGGAAATGAGTTAGGATCATCAAACATTCTTTCACATTTCCTAAATCAAACATAAAGCAAATTCAAAATATAAATCACATTAAACAAACTTTGATTCACTTTGAACTTTCTTATTTCATAGGATTGACTTTAGAAATTAATTAGGGTGAATAAATTTACATTGCTTTTATCACTTTATTTCTTTCCTAGCATGTTAAATATGTATGTCATATGAAATTCATGCATTCATATCTTTTAAAAATCAAAATAAAAATGAAATATTTCTTTATGTCAAATTGCATGTTTTGGCTAAAGTAAAATATGAATAACTATTATCACTACAAAATCCAAAACTATTTTCAAAATCTATAAATCAAACACCTAAAATTGAAAGTGTGCTACTTATAATTATTTATAACTTGCATGTGGATATAAATATGAAGATGTGCATAGTGAGGTTTTCCTTCTCCTTTATTTTAGCATATTTTTGAATATAATTTGACAAAGTGTATAGTTCATTTGAAAAGAACACAATACTTACCTAACCCCATTCCTATTCATTTCTATGCTATTACCTAAGAAGGACATCCACACTTGTACATATAAATTGCATAAACAAAACAAACAAACAAATACAAACTTTTTGCATCTTTCTTTTTTCCATTCATTTCTTTTGTACATGTGTTTGTGTTTAAGGAAAGTGGTACATTAGTCTGGATAATCCCGGGGTTGCGAGGCTTTAAGTAGCCATAAGTAGGTCTTGTACCTTACACCCTTGGTGCTAACAATGACGCCGTACTCACTTATGCCTTTCATACATACACATGTGCATATGAATAATGGATAAAAGAAACCCCTCTTTTCTACTTAAAGAAAATCATGTATCATAAAGCATTCCAATTTTCTTACATAAAATTTCTTAGCATTCATCATAAAGTGTGCTAAAAATTCTCATTTGTATGTATAGATATGCTTAGGATGCATCCATATGCATGTTATACATGTTGGGAAAGAAATGAAATGATGTGTGTGTTGTGATATTAATTCACTTTACTTAATCTTACAATACCTTTCCTTTTGAATAGGTTTTTTTAGGAAAAATCTAAACTTAGGATTAATTAAAACACATAATAAGACATTCACTCAACAAAACTAAATATGAATCTACTTTAGAAATTACTTAAGGTAGGGAAGGAAAGAGAAGTTCTCTTCTCTTTTCCCTCTCTTTACAACACTTAGTAATTAATTGTAGGATTCATTCACACCTAAACAAAGCATCAAATAAAATCAACCCAAATCAACTAAATACTTAAATGAAACTAGCCATCTAAGTTGAACATCTTCACACTTAGAAAATTCAAACCTTAAAGCCATAGCTAAGCATACCACACAAACTTTTTTAAAGCACACACATTAGACTAAGTAATCACTTCTAGCTTTATGTTAGGGAGGTGCATGATTTGATATTTTCTTTTATTTTGTGATGTATTATTTCTAGTCTGGATCTTGTGTAGAATGAATGGTATGATGATTTAGTCTAATCATTATTTTCTGGAGGGGATTGTGCTTAAGAGGCACTGTAATAAAAATATAATTGCTTTTGCTGTGTAGGTGCTTATACCCCTAAGCATAATCCTATAAGCCAGGTGGACTTGGTTACCCATGTTTGGGGTGCTAAGTCCAATATACATGCTTGAGATTTGTATGGTTTGTTTAGCTAATCTCTATTTTGTAGGTGTTAGTTAGATTTACTTTTTCTTTTCATATAATTTTTGCAATTAGGATTTTGGAAAGATTATTATGAGGGATTAGGATGAGCATTAGTCATAAAATCTCATCTTATGTACCATGTGAAGCCTTTGGAGCAATCACCTTCCAACCATCTAGAAGAGTGAACGAAAAGAAGAAAGAAGAAAGAAGAAAGAAAAAAGAAAAAAAAGAAGACCACCATAACACCCATAACACCCATAACATGAATTTCCTTACCTTTTTGTAAATTAATTCATTTTTAATCCTGGTTGTAAAAGGGTAGAGCTTGGATACCCAATTTATTTTCGAGTTTGTGCAGTGGTGCCCAACCACACTTGGCCTCTTATTCTTTTGCGCTAGCTTTATAAAATGTGTGATATTTTGTTTAGCTTGTGCATTAAGATAACATCCTTTTCCTAGTTTCTTCCTTGGTTGATGTATGGCCTGGATGATGATTAGGCTCTTAGGGAAAAATAAATCTTCTACCAAATTAATCAACTCAAAATCAAAAATAAATAACTCATAACCTTACTTAAAGCTTAGGCTAAAAAAATCAAGATAAAAGAATTAGTAACCCCTTAGCTGGATGAGTATTTCTTTTCTAACATCATGCATAAATGCATATTATTTTACTCTTGATTAGAGGGATTCCAATCTTGGTAGAGAACTTAGCTTGATCTGTGAAAGCCATGGTCGAAACACACCTCCCCCTTCTCGCTGATTTTGGCCCATAATCTTATTTCTCATGCATTAGGCATATGAATCCTATAAGCCTGAGTTAAATGATTGTCCAAAAATGAAAAATAAAATGTAATATAATTTGCATTAGATTTATGTCATTTGTCATTCCCTTACATGATCTAGTCTCTTAGAGAGTGAGTTTAAGGACTTAGTCTCTTTCTAAATAAATAACCACCTTACTATCTTGCATAAAGCATAAGACTTGCCTGCATGAATTTAAAACCATAGGAGGAGTTAGTTGGCGGCCACCCCAGGCAGTTTTAAGTCCAACAGTCGGGTGGTTTATCCTCTCTTGTGGAGGTAAACTAAATACCCATTTTTGCCTTAGATTTCAATCATATTTTTGTCCCTCGCTAAAGCTCCCTAGATTCAGGTTCTGAGGTTGCTTCTCCCCTTTAGGGCCATAAGCATAAATCCTCACCTCTTAGGCATTTTCATAACCTTGTATTATGGAATCATAAGCCCTAAATTTCTAATTAAAAATTCAACTCAAATAAATTAATTCAATCTCAAAAATATAAAGCCCAATCATAGGGTAGTTTGGGATGCTTACAAGGCTTCCTAATATCCTAAGCATCCCCTACTTATTTTTATTTGGCTTCGATAATAACTCCCTCCTCTTGATCGATCCCACTTGACTTTCTAAAAATAAACCAATCGATTGATAGTCCTACCTATTGAAATCCTTGGAGACAACGATCATTTACCTTAGTCGAGAGTATTCCAAAGGAATCTCATTCCTTAGGATGTAATTAACTATAGGGGCTTGCCTCCATAGGGAACTTAATGAACCTAATTTAAAGTAAATCCTACTTTACTTTTTTGTGTAAAGTAAGGGAGGAATCTCTGGTACATCATCCTATAGACCATAAGTCCTTAAGAGTTCTTATTTAGGTGATTAGGTCCATTGTAGGGTGGTGACTTCTATCTTTCGAGACAGTACACCTTTCCCTTGATGCCGTACCTAATCACCCTAATAAGTACACTTGCAATTCTGTGTGGTGTCCATCTAAAGAAAGAAGCAATTGTCATCATATTGAATTTTCTTTCTTTTCTTTCCTTTCTCTCTTTTGTCTTCATCTTTCTTTCTGAGAGGGATGAATATAAGAAGAAGATGACCAAGGAAGAAGAAGGGAGGAGATTGATTGATGATGATGATCACAATCATTCAAACCAATATATATTTTTTTTCACCTACGATAGGACTATCAATAAATTAGCTATGCTAGAAAATCGAGTAGGATAGATCAATAAGGAGAGACTTATTATCGAAGCCAAAGGGAGATGAGTAGGGAATGCTCATTGTACTAGGAAACCTAGTGATCATTCTAATATATCCTATGGTTAGGCTTTATACATTTGAAATTGAAGAGAGTTAGATATATTTGAGTTGAAATTTTATTAGGAAGCTAGGACTTATAATCTCACAATACACAATTGTGGAAATGCCAAAGAGGTGAGGATTTATGCTTGTAGCCCAAAGGAAAATACAACCTTAGATCTTAAGTCTAGGGAGCTTTGGTGAGGGCCAAAGCACGTCCTAAATCTAAGCGAGGATGGGTATATGGTTTATCTCCATAAGAGAGGGTAAATCATCCGACTATTAGATTTATAACCATCTGGAATGTCAGCGAAGCTAACTCCTCATACATTTTAAAACCATGTGATCAAGTCATATGATTTTGCAAGATAGTTAGGTTAAAGAGTCTAAAGTCCTTAAACCCACTCCCTAAGAGACTAGAGCATGAGTGGTATAAGTAAGGACTTAGTCTGATACAAATCTTATCAATTTTTATTTAATTTTTGACTCTTCATTTTGGCAAAGGCTATAGGATTTTTATATGCCTAAATGCATGATGAAATATATTGATTGGCTAAATCAGAAAGAAAGAGGTATTTTCCAGCACAAAGGAGACCCTCAAAGGTCAAGTCTTCCCCTATTGTGCAAGGATGGAAACCCTCTCTTAGCAAAAGTGGAATAAGATGACATGCATGATATTAAGCATACAACATCTAGCTAAGGGGTTGCTAAATCTTTTAATTATCTTAATTTAATGCCTAGGCTTTATGTGAGATTATGAGTTATTAAGAAGATTTAATTATGAGTTATAATTGGGATAAAAATTTTATTTTTTTCTAAGAGCCTAATCAGATCCAAGCCACACATTAAATCATCATATATGAAGAAACTAGGAAAAGACATGCCATTTCTATTGAATAATTATAAACAAAGCATCAAATAACTTATATACCCAACATAAAAGAGTAATAGGCCGATGCGGTCGGGTACTGCCGTACAACTCAAAAAGAAAAAATGGGTAGCAGAGCTCTACCCTTATACAACCTAGTATATGAAAGAATAATTATAATTTTTACAAAAAATTAAATGCTATGGGGATCTTCATTCTTCATATCTTTAGGTTTCCTCTTCTTTTCTTCATATCTTTAGGTTTCCTCTTCTTTTCTTCTTTTGGGTTTCCTTGCTCCAAAGGCATCACGGGGGTGGGTGGGCTCTCAAGACAAAGCCTTTTAGCCTCCGCTCATCCTAATCTCCCATAACACTAATCCTATTTCCTAATGCAAAATTACATTAAAATAGGAAAATAAAATCTAACTACACATGCAAAATAAGTGTTAGCTAAACACACCATACAACCCAAGCAGTTATATATATAATTTGGACTTAGCACTCTACACATGGGTAATCAAGTCCACCTGTCCTAACTTAGATTATGCTTAGGGATTAAGCAACCTATAAAATATAGCATTTATATTTATTTTAAGCACCCCTTAAGCACAATCTCCAATAGAAAATATGATTAGGCTAATCAAGGTCTAGCATCTAGTCTATGAAGCATACACCATAACATCCAATCTACAACAATACATCATAAAACCAAACATACATCAAACCATGAACCACCCTAACAAAAGGTTAAAAGTGGTGACTTAATCTAAGGTGTGTGTATTAAAGCTTGTGTGATATGATTTAATTAGGCTTTGTTGTAATTTTCTAAGTAAGAAATGATTTAATTTGAAGGATGGTTTCCCTTTAACTAGCTTAATTGATTTATAAGTTTACTTAATATTTTCTTTTATTTCATTTGGCTTACACTTAACAATTAAGTGTTATAAAGAGAAGAAAAGAGAGGATTGCTCTCTTTTATCCCTACCTTAGGCCACATCTAAAGCAAATTAATTAAATAAATTTTCTTTAGTGAATGACTTATTACATATTTTAAGTTAATCCTAAGTTTAGGTTCATTCTAAATAATCTCATTCAATAAGAGAGGCATCTTAAAATTAATTGTAATGAAATATTATCACATGACACATATCCATTCATTTCTTTCCATCATATATAACATGCATATGATTAAGTCCTAAACATATCTATACATGTAATATATTTTGGCACACTTAAATGCATGATGCATAAATGAGTTTTTATAGAAAAAAAGGATTTTCATTCATTAGCTAAATACATATTCAATGTATGAAAGTTCCAAGCAAGTACGTCGCCATTGTTTTATACCAGAGGAGTGAGGTAGGACCTCCTTAGGGCTACTTAAAGCTATGTATCCTCGGAATGTCTAGACTGATATACCCACAATTCTTAAATACATATGGATGTATAAGCAACTATAAGAATAGAAAACCATGCAAAAGTAGAATTTAATTTAATTGATTTATTTATGTGAATGAATTAAAGCGATATCCAAATTCTAATGTCAAAATTATAAGAGTGAAATCAAATGGGTACATCACCATTGTTTTGCACCAGGGGAGTGAGGTAAGAACCTCCTTGGGGCTACTTAATGTAGTGCATCCCTGAAATGTCCAGACTAATATACCCACTAACATTCGTACTTATGCAAATCAACATATGAATGAAAGGAACTTCACTTCATACACTAAACTTATATTCACATGCACCTCTTATGTATGTATAGCTAATGCCACAACATGTATTATTATTCATTAATAAGTTTTTAAAAATAAATTTAAGATTTAATAGTAATAATAGCCACACATATATTTAATTAAGCTAGCACATGCAAATTTGACATAAAGAAAACCATTTCATTTAATTTATTTTTGAAAAGGAATGAATGCATAAATCATAAGTGGCATACAATATTTAATACAATTGGAGAGAGATAAAAGAACATAAGCACATAATTTCATTTAGTTCAACTAATTCCTAACAATACTCACATTAAATAAGCTTATTTAAAATAAACCAAAGGTTTTTAATGCCATTTTTGACTTTATGTTTAACTTGATTTAAGAGGTGTGAGAAAGATGTTTGCTAATCCTAATCCCATTCCCCATTGTGGTATTTATTTTTAGATGATTGATGTGTATATGAGTATGTATGTATGGGGGGACACCACACAGATTTGAGGGTATACTTATTGAAGTGATCGGGTACGACATCAAGGAATAGTGCACTATCTCAAAAGATGGAAATTACTACCCTATGATGGAGCTAATTTCCTAATAAGGACTCCTAAGGCATGATGAGTCTTCGAATGTACCAAAGATTTTTTCCTTTTACATGGATGAATAAAGTAAGGTTTATTTAAACTGAGTTCTAAAGTTCCCTATAGGGACAAGCCCCTATAGTTAATTACATCTTAAGGAAGGTGAATTCCTTGGGAATACTCTCGATTAAAGTAATTAATTGTTGTCTCTAAAGATTTCAAAGATAGGACTATCACTAAATTGGTTATGTTTAGAAAATCAAGTGGGATAGATCAAAAGGAGAGAGACTTATTATTGAAGCCAAAAGGAGATGAGTAGGGGATGTTCATGATACTAGGAAACTTAGTGAGCATCCCAAACTATCCTATGGTTTGGATTTATATATTTGAATTGAGGGGAATTATGTATTTGAGTTGAAATTTATTAGAAAGCTAGGACTTATAATCCCACAACAAAAGATTATAGAAATGTCTAAGAGGTGAGGATTTATGCTTGTAGCCCAAGCGAAAATAATAACCTCAGATCCTAAATCTAGAGAGCTTTAACAAGGGCCAAAGCACATCCTAAATCTAGGGAGAAAATGAGTATATCATTTACCTCCATAAGAGAGGGTAAATCAATGACTGTTGAACTTATAACTGCCTAGAGTGGCAGCCAGCTAACTCCTCTTATATTTTAAAATCATGTAGTCAAGTTATATGTTTTGCAAGATGGTTAGGTTGTTATTATTTAGAAATAAACTAAAATCTTTAAACCAACTCCCTAAGAGACTATAGAATGAGTGGTATGAATTAATGACTTAGTCTATTATAAATTTTATCCAATTTTATTTACTTTTGGACTTCTTATTTTGACACAGGCTAAAGGATTTTTTATGCTTAAATGCATGATGAAATTGGGTTATTGGCTAAATCAGAGAGAAAGAGATGTTTTCCACCCTAAGAGAGACCCTCAAAAATCAAGTCTTTTTCCCCATCGTGTAAGGATGGAAACCCTCTCTTAGTAAGAGTGAAATAATATGATATGCATGATGTTAAGCATACAACATTCAGTTAAAGGGTTGCTAAATATTTTAATTATCTTGATTTAATATCTAGGCTTTAAATGAGGTTAAGAGTTATTTTAGAAAATTTAGTTATGAGTTGTAATGGGGGTAAAAAGTTTATTTTTTCATAAGAGTCTAAACAGATCTAGGCCACACATTAAATCATCATACATGAAGAAACTAGGAAAATACATGCCATTTCTATTGCACAATGTGAACAAATTATCAAACAATTTATAAACTCAACATAAAAGAATAATAGGCTGGTGCAGTCGAGTATCATCATATAACCTAAAAAAAAAGGGTAGTTGAGCTCTCCCCTTATACATCCCGGTATATGAAAGAATAATTACAAATTATATAAATAATAAGTGTTATGAGAGGTCTTCAAGTCTTTATATCTTCATATCTTTGCTCCATTTCTTCATTTGATTTACTTCATTTGATTTGGTAGGCTTCTAGGCATCACATGCCGCCCTAGGATTAAACCTTTTGGCCAATGTTCATCCTTAACTCCCATAACACTTAACCAAATTCCTAATGCACAATTACATTAAAAGAATGGAAAAGTAAATCTAACTACACCTATAAAACAAGCATTAGCTAAACACACCATACAACCCAAGCGTTGTATGTATAATTTGGACTTTGCACCCTTTACATGAGTAACCAAGTCCACTTGTCCTAATGTAGATCATGCATAGGGCTTAAGCAACCTACAAAAGAGAGCATTTATATTTATTTTAAGAAGCCCTTGAGCACAGTCTCCTGCATAAAATATGATTAGGCTAATCATGGCCTATCATCCAATCTATGAAGCATACACTATAACATCCAATCTATAATAATACATCACAAAACAAACTTACATCAAACCATGCACCGCCATAACTTAAAGCTAGAAGTGGTGACTTAATCTAATGTGTGTACTAATGCTTGTGTGGTATGTACTAACTAGACTTTAGAGTTAAAATTTTCTAAGTATGAAGAGATTTAATTTGAAGGATGGTTTCATTTTAAGTGGCTTAGTTGATTTGTAAATTTTACTTAATGTTTTTTATTATTTCATCTTGTCCTACACAAAACAACTAAGTGTTATGAAGAGAAAGAAAGAAAGGATCACTCTCTTTTATCCCTACCTTAAGTCACATCTAAAGTAAATTAATTAATCAATTCCCTTTAATGAATGACTTATTACATATTTTAATTAATCCTAAGTCTAGGTTCACTTTAAATAAACTCATTCAATAAGAAAGGCATCTTAAAATTAGCTGAAATGAATTACTACCACATAACACATGTTTGTTCATTTCTTTTCATCATATATGTGGCATGCATATGATTAAGTCCTAAACATACCTATACATGCAATTTGTATCTTAGCATACTTAAATGATGAATGTAAGCAAATATACTTGGAATTGATGTTTCATTTAGTTGAATTATTTTGTCATATAAATTTAAAGCTCTATCTAAATTTTTTTACAAAAGCATAAGAAAAGAACTTTAAATCATATGACTAATCCATCCAACCACTTGAACAAAAATATGGATGCATGTCTTTTTAATAGAAAAAAAATGGAGTTTTCATTCAGTAGTTAAATACACATTTAAATATATAAAAGTTTTAAGCAAGTATGATGCCATTGTTTTGCACCAGGGGAGTGAGGTAGGAACCTCCTTGGGGCTACTTAAAGCCGTGCATCCCCAGAATGTCCAAACTAATATACCTGCTATTCTTAAATACATATGGATGTATAAAAAACTATAAGAATGAAAATCATGGAAAAGTATAATTTAATTGAATTGATTTATTTGTGTTAATGAATTAAAGCTATATTTAAATCTCAATGTCAAAATGCATAAGAATGAAATCAAACAGGTACATTGCCATTGTTCCGCACTAGGGGAGTGAGGTAGGAACCTCCTTGGGGATACTTAAAGTCGTGCATCCTGAGATGTCTAGACTAATATACCCATTAACATTCAAACTTATGCAAATCAACATATGAATGTAAGAAAGAGACTTCATTCCATACACTAAGCTTATGCTCACATGCGCTTCCTATATATACATAACTAAAGTCACAATATGTTTTTATCATTCATTAATAAGCTTTTGAAATACATTTGAGGTTTAATAGTGATAACAGCCACACATATTTCTAATTAAGTCAACACATGCAAATTGACATAAAAAAATCATTTTCGTTTGATTAATTTGAAAGACATGAATGCATGAATACAAGTGGCATACAATATTTTAACATGATTGGAAGGAAATAAAGAAAAATAAGCATGTAATTTCATTCAATCCAACTAAATCCTAAGGATAATCATATTAAACAAACTCATTTAAAAGAAACCAAAGTTTCTTAAAGCCATTTTTGATCTTTATGTTTGGTTTAATTTAAGAAATGTGAAAGAGGTTTGCTAATCCTAATTCCATTCCCCATATGTGTGAGCTAATTTGATTTAATGAAAAGCAATTAGGTTGATTTTATGGCTTAATTAGGTTAAGGTATGAATTAAATTAATTAATTAACCCTTACCTACATCACCTTAAGCTAATTAACTAAATAATGATGAGCCAACATGAGATGAAACCACATGAAAAGTAAATTAACAATGCTCCTAAGAAATGAAAGGGGCCTAATGCAATTGGCTCATAATTAATAGTTAATTAAGCTTAAGGGACTCACTTAATTACTTTTATATTTTTTTCACACATGTGAGCTAACCATAATTTCATTAGCTCTCTCTTTAGGTTATTGAACACCCAAAGAGCTACCCAAGAGTTAATTAAGTTTAGGAATACATGGATTTTAAATTAATTTAATTAAGCCTTTAATTGGTTAATTAAATTCTTTGATTATATTTTTTAATTAGACTGATGAAATTAACTTAGGGGAAAGAGATCAAAGAAAATGCCTCAATCCTAATCCCTAATTCATTTCAAATATCCAATGAGGCTCTAAAATAATTAGATATACTTTTCTTTTTTTAATTAATTAATTAAGTGGCTAATTAATCACTTAAGCTTTAATTAATTTGAAAAAATAAGGAGGCTTAATGAAATGGTTATAAGGAGTGATCCCAAACCACATTCCTAAGGCTTCTCATTGTTAACATAGGACAATCAGCTTAATTAATTAATTAATCCATTATACATTTACTTAATTATCATTAATTAAGGTTGGAGAGTAATTAAGGCTTAATCCATTGATTTTCCTAATTAACTATCCAATAAATTCCAAGAAAAATTGGGGAGGAAGAGGTCATCCCCCTGAACATCTTTGAAAAATTTGAAATTAATTGGACAATCAATCAGAGAGTAATTAGGCTAATTAAAATTTTAATTAAACTTTAATTAAGTAGAAATTATTGTTTAAAATTAATTAATAATAATTATGATGAAAATTTTATATTATATCTCCGCCTTCATCTTATCTCCCCTTTTCAAAAAAAGAGGAAGATAAATTAAAATAGAAATATATATAAAATCATCTTATTGGGATGCCACGTAGATCCATAGATATTCTTATTAGGGTGATCAGGTACATCATTGAGAAAAAGTGCACCATCTTGAGAGATAGAAGTCACCACCCTACAATGGAACTAATTACCTCAATAAGGACTCCTAAGGACTATGGATCTTCAGAATGTACCAGATATTCTTCCCCTACTTTGCAAGGAAAAGTAAAGCTGGGTTTATTTTAATCAGATTCATTAAGTTTCCTACAGGGGCAAGCCCCCATAGTTAATTACATCCTAAGGAAGGAGATTTCTTAAGAATACTCTCGATTAAAGTAAATGATTATCGGCTCCAAATATTTTAAAAGGGTAGGACTATCAGTCGATTGGTTTATTTTTAAGAAGTTAAGTGGGATCGATCAAGAGGAGGATGTTGTTATCGAAGCCAAATGAAAACAAGTAGGGGATGCTTAAGATACTAGGAAGCCTAGTAAGCATCCTGAACTACCTTATGGTTGGGCTTTACATTTTTGAAATTGAATTAATTTGTTTGAGTTAAATTTTTAATATAAATGTAGGGCTTACAATTCCATAACACAAGGTTATGGAAATGCCTAAGAGGTGAAGATTTATTCTTAGGGTCCACAAAGGGGAGAAGCAACCTCAGAACTTAAATCTAGGAAGCTTTGCGAGGGCTGAAAGCATGACCAAAATTTAAAATGAAAATGGATATTTGGTTTACCTCCATAAGAGAGGATAAACCATCCGACTGTTGGGCTTACAACTGCCTGGGGGTGGTCGCCAACTAACTCCTCCTACGATTTTAAATTCATGTAGGCAAGTTTTATGTTTATGTAAGATAACAAGGTTGTTGTTTATTTAGAAAGATACTAGATCCTTAAACTCACTCCCTAAGAGACTAGATCGTGTAAGGGCATGAAAAATGACCTAAATCTAATGTAAATTGTATTACATTTTATTTTTATTTTTGGACAATCATTTGACTTGAGCTTTTGGATTTTTATGCCTAATGCATGAGAAATCATATTATGGGCCAAAATTAGCAAGATGGGGAGGTGTGTTTCCACCATGGCTCTCATAGGTCAAGTCAAGTTCTCTGGTAAAGGTGGAAGCCCTCCAATCACGAGTGAAACAATATGCTTTTATGCATGATGTTAGAAAAGAAAGTACATATCCAGTTAAGGGGTTGCTAATTCTTTTATATTAATTTTAACTTAGGCTTTAAGTGAGGTTATGAGTTATTTATTTTTAATTTTGAATTGATTAATTTGATAGAAGATTTATTTTTCTAAGAGCCTAATCGTCATCTAGGACATACATTAAGCAAGGAATGAACTAGAAAAATGATGACAATTCTAATGCATAAGCTAAACAAAATATCACACATTTTTATAATGTTAACACAAAATAATGAAAGGCCAAGTGTGGTTGGGTATCACCGCACAAACCCGAAAATAAATTGGGTAGCTGAGCTCTACCCTTATACAACTCGGATTACAAATGAATTAATCTACAATCAAATAAGGAAATTCATGTTATGGGGGTCTTCGTTTCTTTTTTTCTTCTTTCTTCTTTTGGTTCCTTCTTTTGGATGGTTAGAATGTGGATGCTCCAAAGGCTTCACATGGTACTTAAGACATAGTCTTATAACCAATGCTCATCCTAATACCCCATAACAATAATTCCAAAATCTTAATTGCAAAAATTACATGAAAAGGAAAAGTAAATCTAACTAACACCTGCAAAATATAGATTAGCTAAACAAACCATATAAATCCCAAGCATGTATATTGGAATTAACACCCCACACATGGGTAACCAAGTCCACTTAGCTTATAGGATTATGCTTAGGGGTATAAGCACCTGCACAATAAAAGCAGTTATATTTTTATTACAATGCCCCTTAAGCACAATCCCTAAAAATAATGATTAGACTAAATCATCCTACCATTCATTCTACGCACATTCAACCTAACATTGAGACTAAAACAAATCATCACAAAATAAAAGAAAACATTAAACCATGCATTACCATAACCTAAAACTAGAAATGGTGACTTAGTCTAATGTGTGTGCTTTAAAAGATTTGTGTGATATGCTTAACTATGGCTTTAAGGTTTAGATATTCTAAGTGTGAAGATGTTCAACTTAGATGGGTGGTTTCATTTAAATGTTTAGTTTATTCGGGTTGATTTTATTTGAAGATTTGTTTAGGTTTGAATGAACCTACAATTAATTATTAAGTTGTAAAGAGAGGGAAAAGAGAAGAGAACTTCTCTTTCCTTCCCTACCTTAAGTAATTTATAAAGTGGATTTATGTTTTAATTTTGTTTAGTGAATGTTTTAATATGTGTTTTAATTAATCTTAAGTTTAATTTTTTCCTAAACAAACCTATTCAAAAAGAAAGGCATTTTAAGATTAAGTAAAGTGAATTAATATCACAAAATATACATCACTTCATTTCTTTCCCAACATATATAACATGCATATGGATGAATCCTAAGCTTACCTATACATGAAAATGATAATGTTTAGCACACTTTATGATGAATGCTAAGTAGTATTACTTAAAGAAAATTTGGATGCTTTATGATGCATGATTTTCATTAAGTAGAAAAGGGTTATTCTTTTATCCTTTATTCATATGCACATGAAAGGCAAAAGTGAGTATAACACTTTTTTTGCACCAGGGGTGTAAGGTATAGGACCTGCTTAGGGTTACTTAAAGCCTTGCAACCCCGGGATTGTCTAGAATAATAATATACCACTTTACTTAAATACATATGCATGTACAAAAGAGATAAATGGAAAAAGAAAGATGCAAAGTTTATGTTTATTTAATTTTTGGTTTGTTTATGCAATTTATGTGTGTAAATGTAAAGATCCTTCTTAAGTTATAACATGGAAGAGGATAAGAGTAGATTTTAAGCAAATGGTATATTATTTTAAAAGAATTATACACTTTGCAAATCTTATTCAAATCCATGTTAAGAGGAAAGAAAGGAAGCAAACATAAGAAACATTTTTATATTCACATGTAAGTTTATAAATAAAGTTTAAGTAGCTATGGGTAAAAAATTTTAATTCTCATTTTGTGGGAGAATATGATCATCATCATCAATCAATCTCCTCCCTCTTCCTCCTTGGTTCTCTTCTTCTCATCTTCATCCCTCTTGGAAAGAAAGATGAAGACAAAAATTCAATATGATGATGATTGCTTCTTTCTTTAGATGGACACCATAGAATCATAGTGTACTTATTAGGGTGATGAATGGAGGGGAAAGGTGTACTATCTCAAAGATGAAGTCACCACCCTACAATGGACCTAATCACCTAAATAAGACTCAGAGACTTATAGTACATGCGGATGATATCAAATTTTCCCTATTAAGAAAATAATCGCCCCATTCTAAAACCAAATGAGTATCAATCATTAATTTATTTTAGAAAAATCAAATGGGATTGATCAAAGAGTTATTAGAAGCCAAGGAAGATAAGTAGAAGATGCTCATGATGCTAGGAAGCTGGCATCTCAAACTATGGTTGGGCTTTTTTTGAAATTGATTTATTTATTTGAGTTATTATTTTATTAGAATTTTAGGGCTTATGATTCCATAATAAAAGGTTACGAAAATACCTAAGAGGTGAGGATTTATGCTTAGGGCTCGCAAAGGGAAAAGAAATCTCAGAACCTAAATCTAGGGAGCTTTTGCGAGGGCCAAAAGCATGACCTAAATCCAAGGAAAAAATGGGTATTGGTTTACCTCCATAAGAGAGGTAAACCACCTAACTGTTAGACTTACAACCGCCTGGGGGTGGCTGCTAACTAACTCCTCCTACGGTTTTAAATTCATGTAGGTAAGTCTTATACTTTATGCAAGATAGCTAGGCTTATTATTTATTTAGAAAGAGACTAAGTCCTTAAACTCACTCCCTAGGAGACTAAGTCATGTAAAGGCATGAAAAATAATCTAGATTTAATGAAAATAATTTTATATTTTATTTTTATTTTTGGACGATCATTTGATTCAGACTTATAGGATTCATATGCCTAATGCATGAGAAGTAAGATTATTGGCCAAAATCAGTGAGAAGGGGGTGGTGTGTTTCCACCATGGCTCTCACAGATCAAGCCAAGTTTCTCTAGCGAAGGTGGAAGCCCTCCAATCAAGAGTGATAATAATATGCATTTATGCATGATGTTAGAAAAAAAAGAGTACACATCCAGCTAAGGGGTTACTAATTCTTTTATCTTGATGTTAACTTAGGCTTTAGATGAGATTATGAGTTATTTATTTTTAAGTTTGAGTTGATTAATTTGGTAGAAGATTTATTTTTACCTAAGAGCCTAATCGTCATCCAGGACAAACATAAAGTAAGGAAGAAACTAGGAAAAGGATGCCATCTTAATGCAAAAGATAAACAAAACTTCAAACATTTTATAAAGCTAATCACAAAAGAATAAAAGGCCAAGTGTGGTTGGGCACCACCGCACAAACCCAAAAAAAAAAGGGTAGCCGAGCTCTACCTTTATATAACCCAGATTATAAATGAATTAAAAAAAGGAATTCATGTTATGGGGGTCTTCATTCTTCTTTTCTTCTTTCTTCTTTTGGTTCCTTCTTTTAGTTCCTTCTTTTGGATGGTTGGAATGTGGTTGCTCCAAAGGCTTCACATGGTACATAAGATGGGACCTTATGATCAATACTCATCCTAATCCCCCATAATAATCATTCCTAAATCCTAATTTGTAAAATTACATGAAAAGAAAAAGTAAATCTAACTAACACTTGCACAGCATAGATTAGCTAAAAAAAACATACAAATCCTAAACATGTATATTGTACTTAGCACCCCACACATGGGTAACCAAGTCCACTTGGCCTATTATATTACGCTTAGGGGTATAAGCACCTACACAACAAAAGTAGATATAGTTTTATTACAACACCCCTTAAGCATAACCCCCTGCAGAAAATAATGATTAGACTAAAATGTCCTTCCATTCATTCTACGCACATACACCATAGCATCCAAACTAGAAACAATACATCAAAAAATAAAAACAAACATCAAGTCATGCACCACCCTAACCTAAAGCTAGAAGTGGTGACTTAACCTAATGTGTGTGCTCAAAAAAATGGTTTGTGTGGTATACTTAGCTATGGCTTTAAGGTTTAGATTTTCTAAGTGTGAAAATGTTCAACTTAGATGAGTAGTTTTATTTAAGTGTTTAGTTTCTTTGGGTTGATTTTATTTTTGTATTTTGGTTTAGTTTAAATGAATCTTACTTAATTACTAAGTTGTAAAGAGAGGGAAAAGGGAAGAGAACTTTTCTTTCCTTCTCTACCTTAAGTAACCACTAAATTAGAATCAAGTTTAATTTTTTTTATTGAATTTTTTATTATGTATTTTAATTAATCCTAAGTTTAGATCAACTCAAAACAAACCTATCCAAAAAGAAAGGCATTTTAAGATTATGTAAAGTGAAATAAAATCACAAAAAACACACATCACTTCATTTCTTTCCCAACATGTATAACATGCATATTAATGCATCCTAAGCATATCTATACATATAAGTGGAAATATTTAGCACACTTTATGATGAATGCTAAGAAATATTACTTAAGAAAATTAGAATGCTTTATGATGCATGATTTTCATTAAGTAGAAAAGAAGGGTTTCTTTTACTCATTATTAACATGCACATATGTATGAAAGACATAAGTGAGTATGATGCCATTGTTAACCAAGGGTGTAAGGTACAAGACCTACTTAGGGCTACTTAAAGCTTCGCAACTTCAGGGTTGTCTAGACTAATATATCACTTTCCTTAAATACAAACACATGTACAAAAGGAATGAATGGAAAAGAAAGATGCAAAAAAGTTTGTATTTGTTTATTTATTTTATTTATGCAATTTATATGTACAAGTGTAGATATCCTTCTTAAGTAATAGCATAGGAATGAATAAGAGTGAGATTAGGAAAGTGTTATGTTCTTTTCAAATGAACTATACACTTTGCCAAATCCTATTCAAAACTATGCTAAAAGAAAGGAGAAGAAAAACTACACTATGCACACCTTCATATTTATATCCACATGCAACCTTATAAAATAATTATAAATAGCAACTTTTTGTTTTAGGTGTTTGATTTATATATTCTAAAAAATAGTTTTGGATTTAATAGTGATAATAGCCATTCATATTTTTTACTTTAGCCAAAACATGCAATTTGACATAAAGAAAACATTTCATTTTTAATTTGATTTTTGAAAAGCATGAATGCATGAAATTTGTATGACATACACATTTAATATGTTAAGAAAGAACTAAAGTGATGAAAGCATGTAAACACATTCACCATAATTAATTCCTAAAGACAATCTTATGAAATAAGAAAGCTTAAAGCAAATCAAATTATTTTTAAAGAAGGTTTGATTTTGTTTTGAGTATGATTTAATTTGAGAAATGTGAGGTGAGCTTGCTGTTCCAACCCATTCCCACATATGTTTAATTTTTTTTAGGTGATTAGATCAATTTTATGCTTTAGTTAGGTTAAGGTATGAATTAAGTGTGTTAATTACCCCTTACCTATACCACCTTAGCATACTTAATCAAATAATTATGAGCTAATGAGATGACATAAAATCTCACAAGGAATTTAAATTTGTAATGCACCTAGGAAGAAAAGGGCCTAATGCAATTTGGCTCATGATTAATGATTAATTAAAATAAGAGGTTTAACTTAAGTAATTTCATAACCCCTCACACACATGTGAGTTGGATTTTGATTTCCTTAATTGCATTTAGGCTCTTGAACACCTAAGCATTTACGAAAGATAGATTAATTGAGTTCTAGAAAGTTTTAGAATTTTATGAAATTAATTAAGTGGGTAATTAGTGAATTAACCCTTAATTAAGGTTGGATTAAGAAAGAAAAAGGGGGTTTAAGGAATATCTTAAGGAAAGTATCCCAAAATTATTCCCTAAACCTCATATTCACTTAAGAATTGACTTAATCAGAGGGTTAAATCACTAATTATACCCTTAATTAAGCTTAATTATATTAAGGAATGAACTAGCAATTCCTCTAATTAAGTCACCAATAAATCCCAAGAAAATTAGGGAGGCAGTCATCCCACTTTAAGCACAAGAAGTTTGGAATTAATCAGTGGAGTAATTAGAGGGTAATTAGCAAAATAACATTCCCAATAAAACTCAAATTGAGAGAAAAGAACTATTCAAAATCCATTGAAATTATTTTTATAATATTTTATGTTCAATTATCTATCCAATGCAATTTATTTCATATTGTTTTGATTTTTCTAGGCTTAAATTTGAATTTAGGAAGTTTTCATGATTAATTAGGGATTTAATAGACTTAATGTTTAATCCCATCGGGACCATGTGGGCCACTAACGCAGCATGTGCTTTCCACGTGGTGTGATAGGATTGGATATTAAAGTTGTCACATCATAGCACCGCATCAGTGGTGGTGCTACGTGCTTTCTCCTCACCCGCCGATCAAGGATCGGACGACTGAGGTTAAAGCCGTGGATCTAAGGGATTAAATGTGAGATCTACGTGTCTTAAATCATGGCCATCCATTCAAAATGCATGGACGGACGGACCATGATCTATCCTTATATTTCTCTGTGAAGAATGGACATCGTCCATCTTCAAGGAGATGATCCAAGTTCGATTGAGCTCAGATTGATCCCAAATCTTACCCACACCATCTAAGCATAAAGGAAAACACATCTAACATCTAGAATCTCATGAGGTGATACTTTGCTTCACAAAGGACCAGACCACATAGAAATTAAGCTTGATTTAATGGTTAACCTCACCAGAGGTGATCACCGGTGCTCGATTCCCTTGGAGAAGCTTCATCTGGTGGAGATGAAGCTTTGTTGAGAGTTTGAGGTCTTGAGATTGGGTGGATGATTCTAGAGGCCAACTCCACCTTGAACTCCTTGTGGCTTTGATCAAACTAGCATCCCTCTTGCCTTTGGAGCTTGGGAAAGGGCTTGGGCAAGTTCGATTGGGGCCCCTGAGGGAGCTTGCAAAGGGAATTGGCTTGATTTTTGGTGTGGAGTAAGTTTGACTTTCAGTGGATCTCCCTTATTTTCAAGCTATGAAAATTGGGAAATAGAATTTGGGAAATGCTTGAAAGAGCTTAGGGAGGCTGGGAAATGACTCCTTTGGCTCTACAATCAATTGGGAGTGATTGAATTGAATTAGAATATCTCCCCAAGGAGAGATGTCATGCCTTTACTTGCCAGTTTGATCCAATTGAGCTTATGCCATGGATTTGTTTGGTTTAGGCTATCCTTGCATTTGATTTTGGCCAGAGAAGGAGTGGGTGAGGTGGCCATGTGCTTTAATTGAGTGGAGGAGGGATTCCATGTGCTCAATTTCAAAATATGTGGTCAATTTTGGGTTTGGGTTGGGTTTGGCTGACCTAAACCCATTGGGTCATATGCACTAGGTCCATTAGTGACCATTTGGTCTACTAAGAGGATGCCAAGTGTCCATGAAAAGGAATTCACCAAATTCCAAGTGGTTTTGATTTTGGTTACCTATGGCCAAGGGTAAAATGGTCATTTGACCTTGATTTCATTTGGCATATTTGTATGATTTGAAAAATGGGTTAGGCCAAGTTTCATTGAATTTGGAGTTGGTTTGATATGATTTGTCTCATGTTGACCCATTTAGGTCAAAATGGGTCAACTTGGGTCAAGTTGACCAATTGGTCAAATTGGGTCAAACCAAGGGTTGGGTCAAGTTCATATGACCATTTGAAATGTTTTGGCTTTGGTTTGGTTCAATTTGGTTTAGATTTGGTTTGGTTCATTTGATTTCATTTAGGTCAAATGGGTCAAGTTGACCAATTTGACCCATTTGACCTACTTGGGTTAGGTCATGGGTTGGTTCATGTTTATTGGTCATATGAAATGGATTGGTATCTTTGTTTCCAATCAATTTGGTTTATATTTGATTTGGCTCAATATGACCCTTTAGGTCAGAGGTTCATGGTCAATTGATTGGGCTAGGTTGGGTCTAGTTGGCCAATTGAGGCTTTGGTCAAGTTCAACAAGTGATTTGGAATGAACTTGACCCATTGGATTTCAATCAATTTGGCTTAGATCAAGTTTTGACACATTTTGACTTTTTTAGGTCAAGTTGGGTCAACTTGGGTCAAGTGGCCAATTGGGCTAGGTTATCAAATGTTGACTTGGTCAAGTTCAAACATTGATCATGAATGAACTTAGATCATTGGTTTCAATCAATTTGGCCTATGGTGGATTTTGGCTATGAGTTTCATTTTGGCTAAGTGTTGACTTGGTCAACCTTAGTTTGACTTGGTTTGACCCAATTTGAGTGATTGATCATCTCATGATGATTGTTGATCATGATGAGAGGCTTAGATGGGCTTAGATTTGGTTAGGATTAGAATTTGGCTCATAAGGGTACTTTAGGTCACTTTGGGTCAAGTGAGCCTAAGTGGGTCAAATGGATTGGTCAAAGCTTGATTTGAGTTTGATTGAACTCACATATGGACTTATGATTGAAATATAAATCCATTTGCAAGTGGTTTGAAGTCAAATGGGTTTTGATTCATTTGACAATTTCAAGTTCGAAGGGTGAACATGAGTTTGAGTTGGGTTTGATTTTTTTTTTTTAATTGAGTTAGGTTAAGTGATTGAAGTTTGTGTTTATATTTGGATTCATGATTGAAGGATTGATTGAATCATGAAGAAAAATCAAGAGTTTAGATTTGAAATTGATTTTGGCTAAGTTCAAGATTTTGACTTGAAAGAAGGTTGAATTTTGAATAGAATTTGAGTTTGATTTTTTTGGATTTGGTTTGATATTTGAATGTATATTTCATTTATATTTGTGAATATAAATGGGCTATGAGAAAATTTTATGAATTTGAAGTGATTTGAAGTTGATTTGAGCTAAGTCCATAGGAGGGAATCAAAGGACTTAAGAAAGATTTGAGATTTGATCATAAATTTTGGATTTGATTTTGGGTTTAGTTTGATTGATTTGAATTTATATTTTATTTATATATGTGAATATAAATGAGAATATAAATGAGTTGTGAGAAAATTTTATGAGTTTGAATTGATTTGGAAATTAAGGAAGAGGAAATCAAAATGAGATTTGAGTTTAGAGAAAATCAATTAAGCTAGAATTGATTTAATTTGACTTGAAGGATGGAAGTGAGGAGTGTGATTCAAGCTGTAGGGTATACAAATTTCCAAACACCCCTAAGGCATGACTTATTTATCATGACTAACTCTTCCAAGTCTCTATTGCTAGGTTGAGTGTCCACCTAATCACTAGATGTGTTCTAAGACTAAGAAACTTTTAAAGGCTAAGAGAAGTCTTATGTCTAAGATGGAGGGGTTGAGAGCTCATTCTAAAAATGAGGTCAATAAAGGGCGCCCAATAGGTGTGGTGTCGAGGAACACTTGCGTGATTATGTGAATGATCAACAACGAAGATCAAAAGCACTAGAAATTCTACTCTAACCCAAGGTGTAGAAGGAATCCAGCTTAGTGCAATGTGACTCTACTTATGTCAAGACATAAGAGAGGAAGGAAATCCACTAGGGATAAGTATGTGAACCTTCCACTAGAGAAGCTGGTTCAAATCATCCACAAGGGGATGAGAGGTTTGAATTTGATTTGAGTCTCCGGGAGAAATTTGATTGTTTAATTAAGTTTACTAGGGAAGGGTTGAATTTGTTTCAATTTGTTGTTTATTTAATTGTGTTTATTTTGACTCCAGGATATAGAAATGACTCTCCTAGGAGAGGCAAGTTCAAGTCATCCACAAGGGAGGAAAGGTTGTGAAGTTCACTAAGGGATTAGAATTCTAGATCCATTGGGGAACTAGAAAGATTTGTATCTCATTGAGGAGAAGCAAAATATTTGATTTGGATTGTTTGATTATTTTATTTTATTTGTCTCATTGGATTTGTTTTAGATTTTGAGGATCCATTGGTTTGCGATGGGATGTGAGTAGGGGCCATGGAGATCTACTACAGATTTACCAATCCAAAGAGGTAGTCCAAAGTAGGGCTATCCAACCAAAGGAATGCCTTTCGGTATGCAACAGCTATATTGGGAAGAAAGCATAGTAGACTTAGATCCTCCAAAGTAGGGATTGGTTGCTGGGGTAATCTATTGGCAAGGCAACAGATCGAACTTGACCTAGGGATGACTATTGAGTGAATACCGCTTGGGGACTTAAATCAACTCAAAGATAGTCAAGATTAATTTCATTTTTTTAATTTATTTTGATGAATCCAATTTGTTTGTGATGGACTGCCTTGAGTAGGGACCATGGTGGCCTTGACCTAATTCAGGTTACCAATCCAAAAGTAGTAGTCTACCAACCATAAGGTAGGACTAATCAACCAAAGGGAATGCTTTTCGGTTTGCAATGATCAATTTATGGAAGAAAGCTCGAGGACTCACATCTTCCACTACAAAAGAACATTAGAGTGACACTTGCAGGTAACATATAACCGACCTAGGGGCGACTATTGAGTGAATGCACGGGGAGACTTAAATCAACTCAAGATAGTCAAGATTAATTTCATTTTTTAATTTGTCTATTTTGATGGATTCCATTGGTTGATGGATCACACTAAGAAAAAGCTTATATTAGACCTATCTAGTTCTTGAACCAAAGGGAGTAGCTTCTCGTCTGATGGGAGAACTATCCAACCAAAGGAGTGCCTTTCAATTTACAATGATCAATTAAGGGGAAGAAAGCTTGGGGACTCATATCTTCCACTACAAAAGACCACTAGGGTGACTGATTGCTTTGGGAAACAAATCGAACCCAACTTAGGGCTGCCCGTCAGTTTGTGATAATCATGTTAGAAAGAATGCATCACAGTCTTATATCTTTCAAAGCGGAATGACTGCCGGGGTAACCTATTTTTGGCAAAATAGATTGAACCAAAGGCGTTTGAGTGAGTAGACCAGGATTTATCTCAGTAGGTAGTCGCAATTCTTATATGGAGTTATGCTAACACTACCCTAAAGATAGGATATCTGCTTGGGAAAAAGGGCCCTTAGGGGGCTTGAATTCCTAATCCATAAGAAAATTTTTTTGTTTATTTGTTTTATTTGTTTTAATGTGAATTCTGTTGGTTTGTGAGGGATCAAACTAAGAAGGAGCTTATATTACCCTAGACCTATCTCAAATTTATTGAACCAAGGGAGAATATGCGCATCCGCTGAACAAATTCTCTAACCATAAGGGTGGCTACTAGGAAAGGGGAACTGTCCAATCCAAGAGTAATCCGGGTAGTGTCTAAATGGGGTGAAAGGATGTGATCCAAATATAATGCTCATAGGGGATGGGTCCCCTAAAGGCTTGATCCAACACCCTGGAGAAGATAACATGGCTAGTCATATATCAATTAGGTATTCGGTGACCAACGCAAGGAGAAAGCATGGGGACTCACATCTGCCAAGAATGGTGTACTCTCCGGGTGAGTCGCAGTCAGTATAGTGAACATAAATCAACCTAAGGTGCCCGTCAGTTTGCAACAATTAGCCTTGGTAGAAAGCTTGGGGACTCACATCCTCCTATAGTGGAACGGGATAGTCTTCAGTGATATCTACTTTGGTGTTCTTGAGTGAATGCCTATGGGGGACTTATATCGACTTAAAAGTAGTCAAGAGGAAAGGAGCCTCTGGGAGACTTATCCTAAAACCTCAAATATATTCGACCAAGTTAGTGCATGATGGCTAGTTCAAGAAGAAAGCTCGGGGACTCTTCTTAAATAAAGTCTACATGAGGTAGCTTACTGGCTGGGCACTGAAGACTACCAAACTAATAAGGTGCTTGTTGGTTTGCAATGGCAAGTTAGGAAGAAAGCACGGGGACTCACATTCTCCAATAAATGATCACTGGGGTGACATACTAGCGAGGTAGCATGTAGACTCGACCTAGAGTAGCTAACGAGTGAGTGCCAGGGCTTGCTCCCACATCAAAATAGCTCAAAATAAAAGATTTGTGTTTATTGTTATGCTTGTGTAAAAAGGAATAGGAAGCCACTGAGGGACTCTCACACCTATCCTAAACACGCTTGGGGGATGGATTAAATGGTGCCATTGATGGCAACTGAGAATTCCCACTAAGAAAAGATGCCGCTGGGGGACTCTTACACCTAACTCAGTTGTGCTAATCAAAATTGGATGCCTCTTGGGTTCTCTAACACCTACTCTAGTGGGAGAATGTGTTTATGTTGTGAAGAGGGATAGGATGCCGCCTGGGGGACTCTTACACCTACCCTAAACACATAATGGTGAATTCGCAAGACAAGCAAACAACACTTCGAAAGAAGAGAAGATTTGGATGAAAGGGAATCAGATTTTTGATGATTGATAGAATTATTTTCAAAATAGGATTTTTATGGGTAATATTTATTCAAATAGAGCCCATTAATTGAAAGCATCAGGCGTTCACCTTTATAATCAATAAGCGATAATCTCCTTGGTAGGCCTTCTATAACATAGGGCCTTCCCAAGTGGGTTCAAACTTGCCTCCCATCTTTTTGCAACAATTGGTCTCCTAGGACTAACACAAGTTCTCCTTGGAAAGACCTAGGGCGGACCGACTTGTTGTGAGCTTGAATCATTTTGGCCTTGTACAACTTGAGGTTCACGCGCCGTGGGACTCTCCTCCAAACCTTGAGCTCTTCTAATCGTAACTTTGCATTTTGCTCTATAGTGATCTTGCTACCCAATGCTATCCTTAGTGATGGGAGTTGAACTTTTAAAGGTTGAACGACTTCAGACCCATACACTAAGAAAAATGGGGTAGATTGAGTTGGAGTTTGGTATGTGGTGCGGTAGGCCCACAAGGCTTTAACCAACTGCTCATTTCACTGCCACTTGTTATCATCCAATATTTTCTTCAAGATCTGGATGAGAGTTTTGTTGAATGCTTCTACTAAGCCATTTGCTCTAGGGTAGTAGATGGTGGAGTATCTCTAATCTATACCATGTCTTCTGGCAAAGCTCTTAATCTTGGTGCTTTTGAATGCAGTACCATTATCAGATATAATTCATCGAGGCACCCTGAACCTATATATGGTTTGAAAAATGCACATCTTGAGCTGTGATCTCTCTAAGTGGGATTGCCTCCGCCCACTTGGAAAAGTAGTCGGTGGCAGCAAAGATGAACCAATGCCCCTTGGAAGAAAGAGGATCGATTGGACCCACAATGTCGATACCCCAACACTCAAATGTCCACGAGGCTAATGTAGGGTCTAGAATGTTGGGTAGTTGGTGGAGGACCACACCATGCACCTAACATTAATGTCATCTCCTTGCTACATCCATGTAGACTGTAATCATCAAAGGCCAAAAGTATCCTAGTCTTTTTGATCTTTGTCTTCATCTTCAGACCGGATTGATGCGCTCGGCATAGACCTGAATGTACCTGGTTATAATGCAACAGGATTCATGTTTATCTAAATAATGTAGCCACATTTGGTCAAATGACCGTTAGTACATGGTACCATCAACAAGAGCATAGGAGAGAGCTCTCTATTTCACCTGATGGGATTGTGACTTTTCTTGAGGTAGTTTTCCAGTGTTCAAATAATCTATGAACGGTTGCCTTCAATCTAGTTCCTTATTCTTATAGGCAACAACAACCTCCCCTTTAAGAGAAAGGCTCTCAATGAGTTCAACATCAATAAGGGATAGGACTTATCTATTTTGGACTCTTATTGAAATGGACTCATCTTCTGGGCATGCCAATTCTTTGACAAGTTTGGCCAAAGCATCTGCTATTCTTCTGCTGAGGAACCTTGTAGATGGTGACTTAGGAATTTGGGCCAACACATGGTATACTCATGGTAATGATGAATCTTGGGTTTGAGAACCTTATAGGACGACAATCGTTGATAACAAACTAATCCCAAGATGTTGATGCTCTTGACACATTGTGATAGCTAACTCTGCGACAATCAAAGCCTCATACTCAACTTCATTGTTGGTGCAGGGGTTGGAATCATAGTATGAGAATCTCATCACATTGCGGTCTGGAGTTAGAAGAACTATTCTTACCCCTGCCTTTCCTGGAAGAGTAGATCATGGTGCTTCCCCTTTATGAAAAGAAGTTATACCATCAAAATACATCTCCCATCAGTTGTTGTCAACCTCCCCTAAGTTCATGATTTGTTAATCAGGGAGATCATCACTAAGCGGAGAATCAGCAGGAAATGGGTGTGCTGCTAAGAAATATACTTGTGCTTGTCCTTTTACCATATGAAGGGGTACAAATGTGATATCAAACTATGAGAGAATCATGGACCAACATGCCAAACATTCAGATACCGTTGGCCATGTCATGAGATACTGTAGTGGATTGATTATGGAAATCAAGTTCATCTTATGAGAAAACATATAGTGCCGTAGCTTTTGGGAGGCAAAGATCAAAGCTAAGCAATCTTTCTCAATAGGTGGATTATTCACTTCAATAGGAATCAAATGACGGCTGAGGTAGTAGAGAGCATTTTCCTTTCCTTCATCATTGGCTTGGACTAACAAAGTTTCGAGAAAGTCGTCCAATGCAATAGTGTAGAGGATGAGTGGCCTGCCCAAGATAGAGGCTGCTTGAACTAGTAGCTTCACCAAATACCGCTTGATATCTTCAAAGGCATACTGACACTTGTCATCCCGCTTGAACTTGGCATCCTTTTGATAAGTGCTAAAATGGCTTGCATCTCCGATAGGTTGGAGATAAAGCATCTTACCACCTTGGAAAGATCAGTTAAGAAATTGGCATTTCTAAGATAGCTTTAATCTTTTTGATCTATCTCTATTCCTAGTTTTGGACAACAAACCAAGAATTTTCCACGAAGCTACTCCAAATGCACACTTTAGATTCATTTTGAGGTTATATTATCTTAACCATTCGAAAACTACTCTCAAGTCAAAGAGATGGTCTTCCTTTTCTTTGCTCTTGACTACTAGATCATCAACATAACACTCAACTTGATGATGGATGAGTTCATTGAAGATCTAAGTCATGGCCCATTGGTATGTAGCACCAGCATTTTTAAGGCCGAAAGGCATGACCCTATAATAGAAGATTTCGATCGAGGTTCAAAAAGTGGTGTTTCTTTCATCTTCAGGAGACATCTTGATTTGGTTGTAGCCAGATGACCCATCCATTATACTACATGAGATGAGGCGATGTTCACCATTAACTCTAGCATAGGAAGAGGAAACTCATCCTTAGGACGTGCCTTATTTAAGTCAAATTGCATATATATGGCCATTCTTCTTCTTAACGGTAAACTAGGTAGGATATTTTTCTTCCCGATGAAAAGCATCGATCAATTTTTTGACTTTAAAATGACCTATTGTTGTTTGATTTCTAATCGCATGATCTAGGAGCTTGCTTGATAGGGTTAGCTAGGATCTATTGCTAGTTGTGCTATGTCGGAGATAATCGAGCATCTCTTCATAACTCCATATAAAGTAGTCCTTAAACTTAGTTAATAGCCTAACTAAGTCATTTATTTCTTCTTTATTCAGCAACGAGCTGATGTATGTTGGGTGTGGATTTTCTTCTGCCCCGAAGTTGACTTTAAGCTTGTCAATTATTAAATGGATCTCCTCTTCAAATTCTAGAGGTGCATGCTTAATTTAGGGATCATCTAGATCATCTGAGGTTTCTAAACACACATCCTCATAAGAGTTGGTGTTGTGTGAAAAGTACCTATCAGACTCCAAATGATTGGTAACAACTAAACAGTAATTTTCATCATCAACTGGACCCACTGTACCAAATCTTAGTCCTGATCTTGATTGTGCCTCCCTGCCTGTGTTGTTCCATAGCTTTCAAAATACTCAACGTGCTTGGATGTAACAAATCTTTTATAAGATTATGATCACAAGAGTAAAAGTCAAATGGTAATTTCATTAATTCTTTAAATGAATCCTCCTCAAGTTCTACATCAACTTGGACTTGAGGATGATGATCCCAAAAGAATCTCTTCACTTGTATCCATGGAAGACTTAGGGACTTCTCCTTAACTTTCAACTTTTTTTAGATGAAAGTGAGGTTAGAGCTAAAGTTTCTGTTTTGATAGTTTACATGCATTTGATTGATTAATTTGCTTTGTCACGGAGGCGGTCTTCGCCTGTCTAGATCAAAGTCACCTCAATGGAACTAGAGGGTTGGCTATGCTAATCACATGAGACTCATCCTCCGTGCTGGATTCCAAGTTTATGTGAATAGTAGGGGTACTCCTATGAACTGGAACATAACCCCTGTTGGCTGATGGCCAACTAGGGGGCCTTCCACCTCAGGCGCCTCTATTTACGCCTGCCTCTGGTGGAGGTTGAGTCATCTCTACCCACATGTCCATATGATGGAATGAACTGTGGTGGAATGTGATATGCAGCTCTATTTCTTCTTCAATTCTCCTTTCTTGTTCACTTGGATTTTCAATTTTCTTTTCTTCTTCTTTTTCTTTTGCATTTTTTTTGCTTCATTTTCTTTTCCTTCTGCATTTGCATTTAAATTTTGTCCAAGTTCATGAGAAAGGGTATTTTGAGGAAAATAGTAGGTCGCATCCTCATAAATCTCAACCTCTCTAATTGAAAATGGCTTTTCATATCCTTTGACACAATACTTAATTTCATTATTTTTGAACTTGATGCACTGATGGAGGGAGGATGGAATCATCTTATTCTAATGTATTCAAGGCCCACCGAGCAAAGCTGTGAATGAAGTATTCAAATCAATAATGTAAAACTTAGCTTCAGTCCTCCAGTCACCTATCTCCAAAAGTAACACTATGGAAGCTAAAGCCTGCTCACCTTGTTCATTGAATCCTCTCAACATCATCTGATCTCCTCAGAGTGTGGAGATGTCGATCCTTAAATAGGCAAGGGTCTTTAGACTCATAATGTTCACCGATGCACCTGGATCAATGAGAACTTTGGCTAGTCTGAATCTGCCCATGTCAAATTTGATGTAGAGGGGATGATTGTGCTGCATATCTCTAGAAGTAGGTCTTCATCTATGAAAGTGATCCCTTGGGATTCTCTGGAATAATGTATCTTCTCTGTGCGGTGTGTAAGCATATTTTAGGATCAAGGAGAGAATGATTCCCTCATCTCTTTGGATAAGACAAGGGCATGCTTGCTTAGATGGCAACTTTCTTAGATGAGAGAGGACATTGTAGTCCACCTTGGCTAATCCTCCATAAGCATATCCAAGGGTGGGGCATCCATGGAGGAGCTTCTGATCCTTTGCAATGACTTGTTTCCCCTATCTTGGTGCTAGGAGGTAGAACTTTGCCACTATGGAGGTTGACTTGGTGATCTCTTATGGCGGTAATGGAAGGTTCTACACATTGCTCACCTAGCTTCTCTATGGGACCCTCAAAATGGATGATTCTAAGTCTATCTCAAGAACCCATAGTGTTGAGTGGGAAAATCAACTCGAATAGAAAGGAAGATCAAAATTGTTATAGTTATTTTGACTTGAAGAGTTATCATTAGGAATAGAAGTAGACAACCCATCAGAAGTGACACAGATGTAGTTCAAGCTAGCTTTATAATTTCTTGGATTTGATAGGAGGTACAAAGTAGAAATCAAATAAAGTAAGTGGGGCAAGGGAATTGATGCTCTTATTCATCGATACAAGAGTTCTACTAGTAGAAGAAGAAAAGCTAGAAGTAGAGAAGTGCTGATGTGGTAGACTGATGACTAGAGGTGGGTTCGTCGTGGACTCTTGGACTATCGGGGCATAGCACTCAGCTCCCCTTTCCTGAGTTGTCTAACAACTTGTAAACCTCCTTGATGTTGAGGTTTGAGTTTCCTCAGCACTGGGAAAATTTCTTGATTTTATTTAGAATCTTTTTAGAGGTATGGGATAAAGGGATATCCCAACCTTCTTTGGTTTTGGAAGGATCACAAGTATCCTCAAGGATTACCCTAATGGAACTGGATGGTTGTTCCACAAGGTATTCCTTCAGGATGACTATAGCACCAATCTTGAAGCTGTGTTCAAGCCAATCCTTAAATATGAAGCAATCCTCCAAAACATGATCGAGCATACAGTGGTAGGGGAAAAAGTTGGGATCATGGCTTTTCCACTTCCATCTCTCTAGGTTGGTAGCTAAAATCAAGCTTCTTTAAGATATTCTTAAGATCTTCTTGATTACCTCTTAAATGAATAAGGCTTGTTAAGTTTATCCAAAAGAGTGGACCATAGCTAGCGAGTATGTGTACTGTTGATGATATATTGAGGGAGGAGGTAGTGTAGGCCGTGGAGGCTGCTGTGATAGCTGATAGGGCTACCTTGGTGGTGGTAGAGAAGGTGGAGGCTTCTAAGGTCGTGGTCTCTCAGACTGATCTCTAGCTAGTTGCTTCCCCTTGTCTACTACTATCATTGTTCCCGACTTATGCTCATATACCTTTTGCAGCTTTGATTTGGGCAACTGATCTTGAAAAGGAAACTGTTTGGCCTCTCCTTGTAGACTAGCCACCTTACTAATTAACTTCTCAAAAGTTTTGATAGTGAAGCCCTTAAGCATGAAGGTGACAGGGCCATGGATATTCTTTAAAATAATCTTAATGGCATACTGTTCAGACAGCTGCGGTTCATATTTCATACTCAAGTTATGCTATCTGAGAATATAGTCAATAAGGGACTCACTTGGGTGTTATTTTGCTACAACGAGATCGCCCACAGTGGCCCTTTGCTAAGCTCTAGCAAACCTCTTGATGAAGAGTTGCTCCAACTCAGCAAATGTCTTCACTAAACTATTGAGAAGATAAGCGTACCAATCAAATGCTATATCTACTAAGCTACTAATGAAGAGATGGAATAAAAAAGCATCACTGCCACTAACGTATCAATAACTAGCTCTAAAATGCATGATATGCTGCCTTAGGTTTCCACTGCCATCAAAACTCTTGAAGGAAGGTGGCACGAAACCCTTGGGATATTGGATTGCATCAAATTCCTTTGTGTAGGGTCTATCCTTTAGAACTGATGATCCTCCCTAGGCTTGAGCCAATGCTTCATTCACTTGCTGCCCAACCATGTACTTGATGTCTTTTCCTTTTATCCTTCCTTCCTTATACATCTTTACCTTCCTCTGGTAAGGTCTTTGGGTCCAAGACATGCACCATATGGTCAGTCTATTTGGTAGGATGAACTGTCGGGGACTAATTCTGTAATGCTAAGACATCTGCTAACAAATCTTTGAGCCTCTTTTCCATCTTATCTATCTTTTCATCCTTCTGCTTTATTTGGTCTAGAAGGTGTTGGTAGTGGTTGTGTCTTCTTTCACCTTCACCTTCCATAACTCTTCTCAGGAGAAATATCTACCATGCAAACCCCCATTGAGTCTCATAATAAATCATCTTCATTGGAATCAAAGCTGATTTTCTCTTCATCAGAACAATCATATCCTAAGATCTCCTTCTTCTCTATGAGATAATGAGCTACTATATCATCTAGATAATGATATGTCAGAACTAGCATGATTGACTTTGTCTGACCAGTGATGGAATCATTATCATGCACTAAGAGGCACAGGACCTCCTCTGCTACTATGAGGGCTATAATCACTGGGAGAGATGCACTCATTCGACTATGTAGGTGACACGCTAAGAGGCTATCATCATGGTGTGCAACTAGGCTACCTCATATTCGCAACCATCTCCATGTCTGCGGTGGTGGCGTGGTGAAGGGGATGCTTGGGGTCACCATTTTCCTCTTGGCGAAGGTTGAAAAGAGAGCTCAACCTCACCATGTGGCGTGTGGATGGAATGGGATCCTGGCCATAATCGATCCTAGGGGTCTCTTCTGCCTTCATGGCCTTGACAAATGGAGATGCTAAACATGAACGATGTGGATGGGGTAGAAGCGGTGTGGTGGAGACACCGACTCTCTTAGGAGCCCTCCATGATGAGTGGTCCCCATAAGTAAAATACTATCTATGTGATCAGCATGGGTAGCACACCGATCAAGAAAATCAATGAGGGTAGAGGCTGCTGACTACCGACTAAACCTCTACCTCTCTTGGCTAGTGATCTGAAATATAGTATGGGCCTCCCTGACCCTCTCCTACTGAATATGCTTCCCCATGCTACAGAGGATAATAGATCTCAAATGAAATTGAGCCCCAGACTCAGATCATTCATAGGCTTTGTTGACTGCATAATGTAGGCAAATGAGCTCCTCACGACTCCGATACTAAACCATTGGTGGAGGTGAAGTAAATATCCTCCTGGCATCCTCTCTATCAGACCCAAAGAGAGGGTGGAATGGGTTCACTGTAACCAATGGGGAAACCATTGCGGGAAACTCTTCCATAACTGATCGCGTAACTGCCTCCATCTTCCTGATGATGTGTGTATGGTACCACTTTATCATGCGATTCTTGTTCCTCCTCTGAGTCTTGGTAGGGTGAGTGGAGTAAGAGCTAGAATTGATCTCAAAAGCTGAGGAGACAATCCCTGGGATCAGGGAGCATTACCCCTTGAGGGTGCTAATAAGTGGGTGCTATCCCTCACTAGGGCAACATGGACCATAGGCGTGCAGCATTGCACACTACATTTACGTAGAAATTGTCATTACCTTCCTCTTCAGTGAGGGGATATTAGAGTATGATGGAAAGTCAATCTGAATGGTCACTGACCACTACGGTTCTGCTAATAGTGGTGAGGGGAGTTCCCTCACAGGTAATCCTCCCCCCCCTCAAAATCTAATCCAAAGTGGATGAGATGGGCATATTCAGAGCATGGGAGGTTGGCCTAATCCAGGGCTAGATCCATCCCATGAGGAAAGATAAACACATATCTCTGAGCAATCATGGATATCAACTGAAATTGAAACTTTACTATAACTGAAAATTATCACTGAACAAGAGTCTACAATGTTGAAAATAAACTTGAATCAGATTTCTATTGACTTTGAATTTGAATTTTAGAAGTTGAACCCATACCCAACATCTTTGAAAGTATTAAGTCGGGTTCAAATAAATTTAGAAGAGATTTGATATTTGATTGAAAAGAGGAAATTCTTTGAATATAGAATCCATTTTCAATAAATTTGGGTATGCTGAAAAGTGGGTTCAAATATTTTTGAAGAGATGCTTCCATAGGTTCATATTTGAATTTTGATTTGATTTTAATTTTGTGATTTTTGGAGTTTATTCATTTATAAATTTTGTGTATGCTAAATGGGATGTTTGAAAATAATTCTTTCTTTTTCTTTATTTATTTTATTTTGTGAAAATGGAATTCTGATTTAGCAAATTTAGGTATTGTGGTGAAATTTTCAAGAATGATGAGATTTCTAAAAGAATAAAATATATACTTCTATCTTCACTCTATGCGGGATAAAATGAGGATGAAAATATACATATTCTTCTTTTTATGCATGGAGATTTGTGGATGTTCTTATTGAGGGTGATCAGGTACAACATTGAGGAGAGGTGTACTATCTCGAAAGATAGAAATTACCACCCTACAATGGACCTAATCACCTCAACAAGGACTCCTAAGGATAATGGGTTTGCATGTGTAGCAAAGATTCTTTCGCTACTTTATATAAAAAAGTAAAGTAGGGTTTATTTTAAATCGGGTTAGTTAAATTCCCTATAGGGGCAAGCCCCCATAGTTAATTATATCATAAGGAATGAGATCCCTTAGGAATACTCTCAATTAAGGTAAATGATCATTGTCTCTAAATATTTCAATAGGTAGGACTATCAATCAATTAGTTTGTTTTAGAAGATAAAATGAGATAGATCAAAGAGAGAGAAAGAGAGTTATTGTTGAAGCCAAAGGAAGATAAGTAGGTGATGTTCATAATGTTAGGAAACCTAGCGAGCATCTCAAACTATCCTATGATTGGGCTTTATATTTTTGAAATTGAATTATTCATTTGAGTTAACTTTTTATTAGAAGTTTAGGACTTATGATTCCATATCAAAAGATTACATAAATACTTAAGAGGTGAGGATTTATGCTTATGGCCCACGGAAGGGAGAATCAACCTCAGAACCTAAATCTAGTGAGCTTTGGCAAAGGTCGAAAGCACAACCTAAATCTAAGGTGAAAATGGGTATTTGGTATGCCTCCATAAGAGAGGACAAACCACATGACTGCTTGGACTTACAACCACTTGGGGGTGGCCGCCAACTAACTCCTCCTACAATTTTTAATGCAACTAGGCAAGTCATATGCTTTATGCAAGATAGCTAGGCTGTTATTTATTTAGAAAGACACCAAGTCCTTAAACTCAATCCCTAAATAGACTTGATCATGTAAGGGTATGCTTCAAATGATCTAAATCTAATGCAATTCAAATTTTATTTTGACTGAAGCTAATAGGATTCATATGCCTAATGCATGAGAAATGAGATTATTGGCTAAAATCAATGAGAAGGGAGGAGGTGTGTTTCTACCATGGCTCTCAAAGGTCAAGCCAAGTTTCTCTAGCAAAGGTGGAAGCCCTCCAATCAAGAGTGAAAATAATATGCATTTGTGCATGATGTTATAAAATAAATACTCATCTAGCTAAGGGGTTGCTAATTATTTTATCTTGATTTTTAGCCTAAGCTTTAGGTGAGGTTATGAGTTCTTTATTTTTAGTTTTGAATTGTTAAATTTGGTAGAAGATTTATTTTTTCCTAAGAGCCTAATCCATATCCAGGCCATACATAAAGCAAGAAAGAAACTAGACTAAAGATTCCACTTAATGCAAAAGCTAAATAAAACATCAATCAATTTATAAAGCTAATCATAAAAGAATAAGAGGCCACATGGTATCGCACCACCGCAAACCCAAAATAAATTGGGTAAGCTCTACCCTTATACAACCATTATAAATGAATTAAATACAATAAGTAAGGAACTCATTGTTATGGGGTCTTCTTCATTTCTTCATTCTTCTTTCTTCTTCTTCTTCTTGGTTCCTTCTTTGGATGGTTGGAAGGTGGTTACTCCAAAGGCTTCACATGGTACATAAGATGAGATCTTATGACCAATGCTCATCCTAATCCCCATAATAATCATTCCAAAATCTTAATTGCAAAAATTACATGAAAAGGAAAATTAAATCTAGCTAACATGTACAAAATAAAGATTAGCTAAACAAATCACACAAATCCCAAGCATGTATATTAGACTTATCACCCTACACATGGGTGACTAAGTCCACCTGGCCTATTGGATTATGCTTAGGGGTATAAGCACTTGCATAACAAAAGTAATTATATTCTTATTTATGGCAGTGCCCCTTAAGCTTAATCCCCTGTAGAAAATAATGATTAGACTAAATCATCATATCATTCATTCTACAGGCATTCACCCTAACATCTAGACTAAAACATAGATCATAAAAAATAAAAGCAAACATCAAACCATGCACTGCCCTAACCTAAAACTTGACATGGTGACTTAGCCTAATGTGTCTGCTTTAGAGGTTTGTGTGGCATGCTTAGCTATGCATTTATGTTAGAATTTTATAAATATGAAAATGTTCAACTTAGAGGGTCATTTCGTTTAAGTTGTTTAGTTTCTTTGGGTTTATTTTATTTTATTTTTTGATTGGGTTCAAGTGAATCCAACAATTAATTACTAAGTTATGAAGAGAAGGAAAGAGAACTTCTCTTTCCTTTCCTAACCTAAGTAACTTCTAGAGTGGGTTCAAGCTTAGTTTCATTTAGTGAATGTTTTATTATGTCTTTTAATTAATTGTTAGTTTAGATAAACTATAAATAAACCTATTCAAAAAGAAAGGCAATTTAAGATTAAATAAAGTGAACCAACTTCATAAAACACTCATCACTTCATTTCTTTCCCAACATGTATAACATGCATATGGATGCATCCTAAGCATATTTATACATATAAATGAGAATTTTTAGCACACTTTATGATGAATTCTAAGTAGTTCACTTAAGAAAATTTAAATGCTTTTGATGCATGATTTTCATTAAGTGGAAAAGGGGTTTCTTATCTAATTTTTATATGCACACATAAATGTATGAAAGACATAAGTAAGTACGACGCCATTGTTAACTAGGGGTGTAAGGTATAAGACCTAGTTAGGCTACTTAAAGCCTGTGGTTGTCCAGACTAATATACCACTTTCCTTAAATACAAGCATCTGTACAAAAGAAATGAATGGAAAAGAAAGAATACAAAAGTTTGTGTTGGTTGATTTACTTTTGTTTATGCAATTTATATGTACAAGTGTAGGTATCCTTCTTAAGTAATAGCATAGGAATGAATAGGAGATTGAATTAGGCAAGTGTTGGGTTCTTTTCAAATGAACCATACTCTTTGCCAAATCCTATTGAAAACTATACCAAATAGAGAGAAGGAAAACTACACTAAGAACATCCTTATATTTTACTCACATGTAAGCTTATAAGTAAGATATAAGTAATACACTTTTAGTTTTGATAGTTGATTGATGTATTTTTGAAAATAATTTTGATTTAATAGTGATAATAGCCACTCATATTCTTACTTTAGCCAAAACATGCAATTTGACATAAAGGAAATATTTTCATTTTAAATGTGATTTTTTAAAAGCATGAATGTATGAAATCATATGACACACACATTTAGCATGTTGGGAAACAACTAAAGTAATGTAAACACATTCACCTTAATTAATTCCTAAAGACAATATTATGAAATAAGAAAGCTTAAAGAAAATCAAAGTTTGTTTAATGTGATTTTTATTTGATCTTGAGTTTGATTAACTTTGAAAAATGTGAGTTGAGTTTACTGCTCCTAACCGATTCCCACATGTGTTTGATATTTTTTTTCAACTTTTAAGTTATTAGATCCATTTTATATTTTGATTAGGTTAAGGTACGAATTAAGCATGTTAATTACCCCTTACCTACAACACCTTAGCATAGTTAATAAAATAATTATGAGCCAATGAGATGACATAAACTAGATAAGGAATTTAAATTAGTAATGCACCTAGGAAGAAAATGGCCTAATGCAATTTGGCTCATGATTAATGATTAATTAAGATAAGGGGTTTAACTTAAGTAATTTCAAAACATCCCTCACACATATGAGTTGAATTTTGATTTCTTAATTATACTTAGGCTCTTGAACACCTAAGTATCTACTAAATAAGAATTAATTGAGTTCTAAAAAGTTCTAGAATTTTAAGAAATTAATTAGGAGGGTAATTAGTGAATTAACCCTTTAATTAAGATATGATTAAGGGAGAATAGGGGGTTTAAGGAACAACTTAGGGGAAATGCCCCAAAATTATTTGTTAAACCTCTTATTCATTGAAACAAATCTTAATCAACTTCAACAAAGGATTAAATGACTAATAAAACCCTTAATTAACCTTAATTACATTAAAGTAGTAATTAGGAAATGAATTAGCAATTTTCCCAATTGAGCCACCAATAAATCCCAATAAAATTAGGGGAGGCAGAATCCATCCCCCAAAATACACTCAAGAAGTTTGAGAATAATTAGTGGATTAATTAAAGGGTAATTAGCAAATTATCAATCCCAATAAAACCAAAATTCAGAGAAAAAAACTATTCAAAATTAATTAAAATCAATTTTAGAATATTCTATGTTGAATTATCTTTCTAATGCAACTTATTTCATATTTTCTAATTTTTTTGTTGAGATGTGAATTTTAGAAGTTTAGGTAATCAATTAGAATTATTTAAAATCTAATTAAATCCTTAATCCCTATGGCATGCCACGCATTACGACACAGATGAACTTTACTAAAATTCCCATTGGTTATTTAAAATGTCCCATCATAACACATAGGAGCTATGCGGCTCCCGCCATCTGATCAAGGATTGGATAGCTGAGATTAAAATCGTAGATTAGAGGGTATAAAATAGGATATACAATGTGTTTTAATCTCGGTTGTCCATCTAAAATGCATGGATGGATGGCCAGAGATCCTTGCCTACAAATGCCTATGAACCATGGAGACCGTCCATGTTTTAGGCCTTGATCTTATCTTGATTGAGCTCAGATTGGGATGAAACTCAACCCACACCATCAATATGCACCCTAGATCATATATAACGGTCAAGATCCTATGCCATTAACATTTATTTCATAAATCTCCACACCACATTGAGTTTAATGGTTGAAAAATGGCATATCTCACCAGAGGTGATCACCGATGCTTGATTCCCTTGGAGAAACTTCGCCTGGTTGAGACGAAGCTTTGGTAAAAGTTTGAGGGGCTAAGGTTGAGTGGATCTTCCTATGGGTCACCTCCCCCTTAGCTTAAGCTTGATTTTGATTGAATTGGATCTCTCCTTGCTTCAAGAACTTGGAAGAGAGCTTGGGCGCACTTGACTTGGTCCTCTGATGAAGCTTGAAGAGGGAATTGAGTGGAGTTTGATTGTAGAGGAAGTTAGCAATTCAATGGACCTCCCCTATTTTTTACTTAAGAAAAATTGAGAAGATGCAAATTGAATCTCCCTCTAGGAAGCTTAAGATCACTTGCTAATGGATCCTATGACTCTCTAGGCTTCAATCAACAATGGCTCTATTGAGATTCAAAAGAATTAGGGGGAGTATATCTCCCTGGCTGGACTATCGAGCAAGTTTGCCATTTTGATCCAACTACCAAGATTGAAAGGGTTATTGAGCTATTAGAATTGTCCTTGAGTTTGTTTTGGGCTAGGGAGTGGGAATATGAACTTCCCATGTGCTCAAAATAAGTGGATGCATGATTCCCATGTGGCCATTTCAAGGGGAGCGATCGGTTTGGCCATTAGGTCAAGTTGGGCTGACCAAAACCCATTGGATTGGGTGCACCACCCTCCTTAGTGTTCACTTGATCTACTAGGAGAGCATCAAGTAGGTATGAAGAGGATTTGACCAAATTCCAAGTGACATTGGCCAAAATTTGCTCTATGTCCTAGGAGTAAAATGGTCATTTGGCTAATTTTTGAATTTGGATATGTTGGGTATGTTGAGAAAATAGGTTTGGCCAAGTTTCATTGGATTTGAAGTTCATTTGGTATGGTTTGGCTCATGTTGACCCATTTAGGTTAAAATGGGTCAGCTTGGGTCAAGTTGACCAATTGGTCAAATGGGGTCAATAAAATGGTTGGGTCAAATTCATATGACCATTTGAATGTTTTGGTGACTTTTGGTTTGATTCAATTTTGTTCAGGTTTGAATTTGGTTCATATACTTCATTTAGGTCAAATGGGTCAAGTTGACCAATTTGACCCATTTGACCTATTTGACCTAGGTCATGGGTAGGTTTAGGTTTGGTTAGTCATATGAAGTGGATTGGTATCTTTGTTTCCAATCAAATTTGGTTAAGTTTGAATTTGGCTCAATATGACCCTTTAGGTCAAGTTGGGTTCAAGGTCAATTGGGTTAGGTTAGGTCTAGTTGGCCAATTGAGGCTTTGGTCAAGTTTAACAAGTGATTTTGAATGAATTTGACCATTGGTTTCAATCATTTTGGCTTAGATCAAGTTTCAACACATTTTGAATTTTTAGGTCAAGTTGGGTCAACTTGGGTCAAGTGGCCAATTGGGCTAGGTTAAGCTCAAATGTTGACTTGGTCAAGTTCAAACATTGGTCATGAATGAACTTAGATCAATGGTTTCAATCAATTTATCCTATGGTGGATTTTGGCTATATTGGGTTTCATTTTGGCTAAGTGTTGACTTGGTCAACCCTTAGGTTTGACTTGGTTTGACCCAATTTAAGTGATTGATCATCTCATGATGATTGTTGATCATGATGAGAGGCTTAGGTGAGTTTGATTCAATCCAATTTAGTTAGGATTAGAATTTGGCTCATAAGGGTACTTTAGGTCACTTTGGGTCGTGAGCCAAGTGGGTCAAATGGCTTGGTCAAAGCTTGATTTGAGTTTGATTGAATTAGTATATGGACTTATGATTGAAATATAAATCCATTTGCAAGTGGTTTGAAGTCAAATGGGTTTTGATTCATTTGATAATTTCACATCCAAAGGAAGAAGAATGGATTTTGGCTTGATTTTGAATTGAGTTTTGGTTAAGTGATTGAAGTTGTATTTATATTTGATTCATGATTGAAGGATTGATTGAATCATGAAGAAAATCAAGAGTTTGGCTTGATTTGAAGTGATTTATAAGTTCAAGAATTTGATATAAAGGTTAGATTGATTTATGATTTTGAATTTTAAGAAAGATTTAGTGAATTGATTTTGAAGTTTGGATTTGATTTGGTTGACTTGAATTTATATTTCATTTATATATGTGAATATAAATGAGAATATAAATGAGTTATGAAAAAATCTCATGAGTTTGAATTGATTTGAAGTTGATTTAGGCTAAGTCCTTAAGAGGGAATTAAGGACTTAAGAAGGATTTTGAATTTAGATTTGATTTGATCAATTTAAATTTATATATCATTTATATATGTGAATATAAATGAGAATATAAATGGGTTGTGAGAAAATTTCAAGGATTTGGAATGATTTGAAGATGATTTTGGCTAAGTCCTTAAGAGGGAATTAAGGACTTAAGAAGGATTTTGAATTTTAGAATTGATTTGAATTTATATTTCATTTATATATGTGAATATAAATGAGAATATAAATGAGTTATTAGAAAATTTCATGAATTTAAATTGATTTGAAGATGATTTTGGCTAAGTCATTAAGAGAGAATTAAGGACTTAAGAAGGATTTTGAATTAGGAATTTCAACTTGGAATTCAATCAAGGATTTCAATCATGTGGTATTAATTTGAGTTTAGAGAAGATCAACTAAAATTGATTTGGAGTTTTGACTTGAAGGAAGGAAGTGAAAGTGGTTCAAGCTATGGGTAGGTAAATTTTCCTAACACCCCTAGGGCATGACTTATTATTCCTATAGCTAACCCTTCTAACTCTCTAGGGCTAGGTTGAGTGTCCACCTAATCAATAGATGTGTCTTAAGACTAAAGATCTCTTAAAGTCTAAGAGGAGTCCTATGTCTAGAGGGGCTGAGAACTCATTCTAAAAAAGATGTCAACAAAGGGTGCCCAATAGATGTGGTGTGACTGGCAAGGAGCATCGCACATATTAGTGTTGACTGAAATGATCAACAACACCGAAAGATCACAAGCACTAATAGAAACAATCTACTCCTAACCCAAGGTGTAGAAGGAATCCAGAGCTTAGTGCAATGTGGCTCTACTTATGTCCAAGACATAAGATAGAGGGCGGAATCTACTAAGGGATAGAATAAGTGAACCTTCCACTAGGGAAGCAAGTTTAAGTCATCCATAAAGGGATGAGGGTTTAATTTTTGAATTGAGTCTCACTAGGGAGAGAATTCCACTAGGTTGGGGCCATGGAGAAAATTCCACTAGGGAAGCAGGTTCAACTCAAAGATAGTCAATGTTAATTTCATTTTTAGATTTATTTTGATTATGATGGATCCCATCGGTTTGCGATGAACTGTATTAAGTAGGTGCCATGGAGGCCTAGACCTAACACAGATTAATCAATCCAAAAGGGAGTATTCTACCAACCACAAAGTAGGACTATCCAACCAAAAAGGGTGCCTTTCAGTGTGCAATGGTCAAGTTAGGAAGAAAGCGTAGAGACTCACATCTTCCAACACAAGGAACCACTAGGGTGATCAGTTGGCAAGGAAACAGATCGAACCCTTCCTAAGGCTGACTATTGAGTGAATGCTACTGGGGGACTTAGATCATCTCAAAGATAGTCAAAGATAGATTTCATTTTTAATTTATTTATTTTGATGGATTTTTCTGTTGGTTTGTGATGGATCATACTGAGAAGGAGCTTATATCATCCTAAGCCTATCTCAGATTTATTGAATCAAAGGGAGTACCTTCCCGATTGATGGGAGAATTATTTGACCAAAGGAGTGCCTTTCGGTTTGAAATGATCAATTTAAGGAAAGAAAGCTCGAGGACTCACATCTTCCGCCACAAAAGACCACTAGGGAGATCAGTTACTTTGGATAACAAATCAAACTGAACCTGGGCTGCCCGCTTTATGGCACCATGCTAGAAAGAATGCATCATAGTCTTACATCTTCCAAAAGCGTAATAACGAGGTAACCTTATGGCAAAATAGATTGAACCCACCTAAGGGCTGACTATGGAGTGATCACCTGTGGATTTATCTCAACTCGTAGTCGTGCAATTCTATAGGGAGTTCTGTTGACACTACCCTAAAGATAGGATTCCTGCTTGGGAAGAGGGGCCCTTTGGGGGCTTGAATTCCTAATCCACAAGAGTATTAATTTGTTTATTTTTTTAGTTTGTTTTAACATGGACCATGTTACTAGGAAAGGGGGATCATCTATTCCAAGAGTAACCTGGGTAGTGTCTAAATGGGTTTGCAAAGGACGTGATCCAAGTAGAATGCTCACAAGGGATGCAACTGCTAAAGGCTTAATCCAACACCCTGGGGAAGATGACAAGGCTAGTCATATATCCAATAGGTATTCAATGTCCAACTCAAGGAGAAAGCTTGAGGACTCATATATGGCAAGAGTGGTGTACTCATAGGGTGAGTCACAATCAGTATAGCAAACATCAACCAACCTAAGGTGCCCATTGGTTTGCAAAAATCAATCTAGGAAGAAAGCTTGGGGACTCACATCCTCTTATAGCAAAATTGATTGCTGGGATAGTCTGTCTTCAGCTTGATAGGTTCCATCCAACCTAGGGTGACTACTAAGTGAATGCCACTAGAGGACTTATATCAACTCAAATGTAGTAAAGAGGAAAGGAGCCTATGGGAGACTTATCCTAAACCTCAAATATACTCAACCTAGTTAGTGAATGATGGCTAGTTCAAAAAGAAAGCTCGGGGACTCACATCTTCTTAAACAAAATCAACATGAGGTAGCTTACTAGCTGGGCAGTGAAGTCTACCATACTAATAAAGTACTTGTTGGTTTGCAATAGTCAAATTAGGAAGAAAGCGCGGGGACTCACATCTTCCAAATAAGTGACCATTAGGGTGACATACTAGTATGGTAGCATGTAGACACGACCCGGAGCAGCAAATGAGTGAGTGTCACAGAGGGCTTGCTCCCACATAAAGATAGCCTGAGATAAAAGGCTTGTGTTTGTTTTTGTGCATGTGTAAATGGGAATAGGATGCCACCGGGGGATTCTTACACCTACCTTAAAACACACTAGGGGAATTTGATGAAATGGCACCACGGATGACAACCAAAGATTCCCACTAAGAAAGGATGTCGCTTGGGTTCTCTCACACCTAACTTAGTTGTGCTAATTGAAATAGATGCCTCTTGGGTTCTCTCACACCTATTCTAATAGCACCTGGAGATTGTGTTTGTGTTGTGAAAGAGGGATAGGATGCTGCTGGGGGACTCTTACACCTACCCTAAAACACGTCATGGCGGATTCACAAGATAACCAAATAATGCTTCGAAAGAAGAGAAGATTCTGATGAAATGGAATTAAATTTTGTTGATCAATAAAATTATTATCAAACATAATTTATTTTTTCATGGGTAATATTTCCTTAGATAGAGCCCATTAATTGGAAGCATTGGGTATTCCCTTTTACAATCAATAAGCTGATAAGATCTTCCTTGGTAGGCCTTCTTTATGACATAGGGGCCTTCCCAAATGGGTTCAAAGTTACCTCCCATCTTTCGATGAGCAATAATGAGTCTTCTTAGGACTAACACAAATTCTCCTGCTCGAAAAGTTCTAGGGCGGACCAGCTTATTATGAGCTTGAATCATTGTGGCCTTGTCCAACTTGAGATTTTGGCACACCCATAGGCGACTTTCCTCCAAACCTTCGAGCTCTTCTAACCATAACTTTGCATTCTGTTCTGTAGTGATCTTGCTACCCAATGCCATCCTTAGTGAGAGTTGAACTTAAAATGTGCTTGGACCCATACACTAAGGAAAATGGGGTAAACTGAGTTAGAGTTTGATATGTGGTGTGGTAGGCCCACAAGGCTTTGACTAACTGCTTGTTCCATTGCCATTTATTGTCGTCAAGAGTCTTCTTTAGTATTTGAATAAGAGTTTTATTGAATGCTTCCACTAAGCCATTTATTCTGGATAGTAGATGGTGGAGTATCTCCAATCTATACCATGTCTTCTAACGAAGCTGTTGATCTTGGTTGAACAAATAAGCATGCACTGATTGCTCCATTTAAGCTCAATTACAAGATCTAACCAAAAAAAGAATGCAAAACTTTACTTGATTATATTATCATCCCCAATTATCAGGGAGATCACTTTGACTTAAACTTATTAAGTCCTACACTTTCACACTTTTTATTAGTCATTAAAGTAGTGAATGCGCTATATCGATATAAGTTGAGGCACCAACCTATATACATATGGTTCTTAAAAAATTGAAGCACAAGTCGAAATGTGATCTCTGAATGGGATTCCGCCACTTAAAAGTGAGATGAACTGATGGCCCTTGGAAGAAGGAGGATCAATCAGACCCATAATGTTGGTGCCCCAACACTCGAATGTCCATGAGGCCAATGTAGGGTGTAGAATGTTGGGTGGTTGGTGGAGGACCACACCGTGTACCTGACATTGATGGCATCTCCTAGCTACATCCATGCAGTTTGTAATCATCAAAGCCAGTAGTATCCTAGTCTTTTGATCTTCATCTTCATCTTTAGACCAGATTGATGTACTCCGCATAGACCTGAATGTATCTCGATTATAATGCCATGGGCTTCATGTTTGTCTAAATAGCGTAACCACATTTGGTCAAAGGACCGTCAGTACATAGTGCCATCAATGAGAGCATATGAGAGAGCTCTCTGTTTTACCTGATGGGCTTGTGACTTTTCTTGAAGTAGTTTGATAGTGTTTAAATAATCTATGAACGGTTGCCTCTAATCTAGCTTTTTGTCCTTATAGGTAATGACAACCTTCCCTTCAAGAGAAATTCTCTTGATGAGTTCAACATCAATAAAGGATAGGACTTGTCTATTTTGGACCCTTATTAGAATGGACTCATCTTCCAGACATGCCAATTCTTTGGCAAGTTTGGCCAAAACATCTACTACTACGTTCTCTGCTCGAGGAACCTTATAGATTGTGACTTCAAGGATCTGGGTCAACAACTTCATGGTATACTCGTGATAATGATGAAGCTTGGGTTTAAGAACTTTGTAGGATCTGACAATTTGATTGATGACCAACTAAGAATCCCCAAAGATGTTGATACTCTTGACACTAATAGTGATGGCTAACTCTAGACTGGCAATCAAAGCCTCATACTTGGCTTCGTTGTTGGTGCAGGGGGCAGAAAGATAGTTTGGGAATCTCATCACATCACGATCCGGAGTTAGGAGAACTATTCCTACCTTGCCTTTCTGAAGAGTAGATCGTGGTGCTTCCCACTTATGAAAAGAAGCAGCAACATCAAAATACATCTCCCATTAGGGGTTGTAAATCTCCCTTAAGTTCATGATTTGTTCATCAGGGGGATCGTCACTAAGCGGAGAATCAGTAGGAAGTGGGTGTGCTACTAAGAAATTAGCTAGTGCTTGACCTTTTATTGCATAGAAGGGTATGAATGTTATATCAAACTGTGAGAGAATCATGAACCAGTGTGCCAAACATTCAGATAGAATTAGCCATGTCATGATGTACAACAGTGGATTTGTTCTAGAGATCAAGTTCACCTTATGAGAAAGCATATAATATTGTAGCTTTTGAGAGGCAAAGATTAAAGTTAGGCAATGTTTCTCAATGGGTGGATAGTTCACTTAAGTAGGAATTAGATGATGGTTGAGGTAATAAAGAGAATTCTCCTTCCCTTCGTTGTTGGCTTGGGCCAACAGAGTGCCGAGAGAGTCATCCAATGTAGCAGTGTAGAGGATGAGTGGTCAACCCAAGATAGGGGCTGCTAGAACTAGCGACTTTGCCAAATACTACTTAAAATATTCAAAAGCATACTGACACTTGTCATCACACTTGAACTCGACATCCTTTTTGACAAGTACTAAGAATGGCTTGCATCTCTCTGATAGGTTGGAGATAAAGCATCTTAGATATGCTAGTCATCTTGGAAAGATCTGAGTTGAGTTAAACTCATAGGAGGTGGTATTTGTAAGATAGCTTTAATCTTTTTAGGATCTATTTCTATTCCCCGATGTCAGATAATAAAATCAAGGAATTTTCCCAAAGCTACTCCGAATGCACACTTCAGAGGATTCATTTTAAGGTTATATTATTTTAATCATTTGAAAACTGCTCTCAAGCCAAAGAGGTGGCCTTCCTTTTCTCTACTCTTGACTACTAGATCATTAACATAACACTCAACCTGATGATGGATGAGTTCATTGAAGATCTGAGTCATAGCCCATTGGTATGTAGCACCAGCATTTTTAAGGATGAAATGCATGACCTTATAATAGAAGATTTGATCGGGTTCAAAAGTGTTTCATTTTCGAAGACATCTTGATTTGGTAGCCATGACCATCCATAAAAGAGAACACTGTATGAGATGAGGTGATGTCCACCATTAGTTCTGGTATATAGGAAGAGGACACTCATCCTTAGGACATGCCTTGTTTAAGTCCCTGAAATCGATGCATATGCAAATTTGGCCATTCTTCTTCTTAACTGGGATGACACTAGCTAACCAGGTAGGATATTCTTCTTCCCTGATAAAACTAGCATCGATTAATTTCTTGACTTTAGAAATGACCTGGTTTTTGATTTCTAATCGTATGCGTCTAGGAGCTTGCTTAATAGGGGTAGCATTAGGGTCTATTGCTAGCTTTGGACTGCTGTGTCAGGAGATAATCCAGGCATTTCTTCATAACGTCATGCGAAGTAATTTTTAAAATCAGTCAATAGCCTAACTAAGTTATTGGTTTCTTCTTCATTCAACAATGAACTGATGTACTTAGGGCATGAATTTTCTTCTATCACTAGGTTGATTTCTTTAAGCTTGTTGATTGTTGAATGAATCCACTCTTCAAATTCTAGAGGTGCATATTTGATTTGGAGATCATCTGAATCATCTAAGGTTTCTAAACACACATCCTAATAAGAGTTGGTGTTGTGTGAAAAGAACTTATCAGACTCCAAATGATTGGTAACAACTAAGCAGTAATTGTCATCATCGATTGATCCAATGTATCAAATCCTAGTCATGCTCTTAATTGTGCTTCCCTGCCTATATTGTTCCATTGCTTTTCAAAGCACTCTGACCTATGCCTGGACCATGTATGAGGAACAAAACCTTTCTGTATAAGATTATGAACACAAGGCAAGTAAAAGTCAAATGATAATTTCATTAATTCTTTAAATGTATCCTCCTCAAGTTCTACATCAACTTCAAAACTTGAGGATGATGATCCCAAAAAAAATCTCTTCAGTTTCATATCACTGGAAGACTTAGGGACTTTCTTAACTACTAGACCTTCAACTTTTTGGGATGAAAGTGAGGTTAGTGCTAAGGTTTCAGCTGTCGCCGTAATATTACATAATGATTCAATGCTTTGCTTTATCTGGAGGCCTAGTCTTTGTAGCTATCTGGATTGAAAGTCACATATAATGGAACCCACTGAGAGGGGTTAGCTGGTATGCTAATCACATTAGACTCATCCTCTGAGTTGGATTCCAAGTCTATGTGAATAGTAGGGGTACTCTTATGAACTGTAACATGACCTCTGTTGGCTGATGGTCAAACAGGGGGTCTTCCACCTCTGGAACTACCCCTATTTCTACCTTTGCCTCTACCTGGTGGAGGTTGAGTCATTCTACCCACATGTCCATATGATGGAATGAACTATGGGTGGAATGTGATGTGCGGCTCAACTTCTTCTTCAATTTCCCTTTCTTGTTCACTTGGATTTTCATTTTTCTTTTCTTTTTCTTTTTCTTTTTCTTTTTCTTTTGAATTTGAGTTTTGTCCAAGTTCATGAGAAAGGGTGTTTTGAGGAAGATAGTAGGTCGCATCCTCATAAATCTCAACCTCTAACTAAAATGGCTTTTCATCTCCATTTGGATCCCATTTTTTTTTGAACTTGATGCAATGATGGAGGGAGGATGGAATCATCTTGTCTATGTATCCAAGGACTATCTAAAGCAAAGAATGAAGTATTCAAATCAATGATGTAAAACTTGGCTTCAGCCTTCTAATCACCTATCTCCAAAGGTAACACTATAGAACCTAAAGCCTCCACCTTGTTGTGAATCCTCTCAACATCATCCGATGTCCTCGGAGTGTAGAGATGTCGATCCTCAAATAGGAAAGGGTCTTTAGACTCATAATATTCACTGATGCACCTTGATCAATGAGAACTCTGGTAAGTCTGAATCTACCCATGTCAACTATGATGTAAAGGGGATGGTTGTGCTCTAAGTGCCCTAGAAGAAGGTCTTCATCTGTGAAAGTGATCCCTTGGGCTTCTTTTATGTAATGTGCCTCCTCACCTATAGCGGTCAGTTGAGCTAATCATATCAGAGGATCAAGGAGAGCCTTGATTAATGATTCTCTCATCTCTTTGGATAAGACAAGGGCAGCTTATATGCCTAGCTTAGATGACAACTTTCTTAGATGAGAAAGGACATTGTAATCCACCTTGGGCTGATCCTCCATAAGCATATCCAATGGTGGAGCATCTTGTGGAGGGGCATCTCGATCCTAACCAATGACTTGTTTCCCTCTATCTTGAGGTGGTGCCCTAGGAGGTAGAACCTTGCCACTACGGAGGTTGACTTCGATGATCTCTTGTGGGAGGTAATGAAGGTTCTACCTACACAGGCTCACCTATAGCTTCTCTATGGGACTCTCAATATGATTCCAAGTCTATCTCAAGAGGTGAACCCATAGTATTCAAAGTAGGAAAATCAACTCAATAAAGAGGAAGATCAGAATTGATATAGTTATTTTGACTTGAAGAGTTATCATTAAGAATAGAAGTAGACAACCCATCAAAAGTGACACATATGTAATTTAAGCTATCTTTATTATTCAATTTCATGGATTTGATAGGATCTACAAAGTAGAAATCAACTAAAGTAAGAGGTGTAAGGGATTTAATGCCCTTATTCGCAGATACAAGAGTTCTACTACTAGAAGAAGATGAACTAGTTAGAGTAGAGGAAGTCACCGATGTGGTAGCTACAATGATATGGTGGCTGACTGGGTTGGTCTAACGGGGCTATTCCGGTCAACACATGTTTTGCCGCTAAACTCCACCTTTCCTGAGTTGGCAGCAACTTGCAAACCTTTCCTTGATGTTGGAGGTCGACTGTGCACCGCAAGGAAAGTTTCTTGATCTCCTGAATGATCTTTTTAGTGGTTTTAGATACAGAAATATCTCAACCTTCTTTGGTTTTGGAAGGATCAGAAATACCCCAAGGATTACCCTAATGGAACTGGATGGTTGTTTCATAAGGTATTCCTTCGGGATAACTACAACACCGGTCTTGAAGCTATGTTCAAGCTAGTCCTTAAATGTGAAGCAATCCTCCAAAACATGACCTAGCATACGGTGGTAGGGAAAAAAGTTAGGATCATGGCTTTTGCCCACTTCCTCTAGTTTTGCAGGTTCGGGTAGCTAAAAATCAGGCTTCTTTAAGAGATTCTTAAAGTTCTTTCTAATTACCTCTCTCTTAAATGAATAAGGCTTGTTAATCATATCTACAAGAGTAGGTGGATCATAGCTACCTGGAGGCGGGTATGTGTGCCATTGCTGGTGGTGGTATGGCTAAGGAGGCGGCGGTGCTAGCCGTGAAGGCTACTATGGAGGCCAGTAGGGCTACCTCGGTGGTGGTAAAGGAGGTGGAAGCGAAGGCTACTGAGGTCGTGGTCTCTCGGACTGATCTCTAGCTGGTTGCTTCCTTTTATCTAATGATGTCACTATTCTAGACTTCTTTTCATAAACCTTCTGTGATTCTACTTAGGCAACTGACCTTGAAAAGAAAACTGCTTGGCCTCTCCTTGTAGACTAGCTGCCTTGTTGATTAGCTTCTCGAATATTTTGATAGTAAAGCCCTTAAGCATGAAGGTGACCGGACTATGGATATTCTTTAAAAGAATCTCAATGGCATGTTGGCATAAACCACTGATTTCATACTTGTTGCCATCTGAGAATGTAGTCAACAAGGGACTCACCTGGGTGCTATTGTGTTTCAAAGAGATCACCAACAGTAACCTTTTCCTGAGCTCCAACAAACCTCTTGATAAAGAGTTGCTCCAACTCAGCAAATATCTTTACTGAACTATTGGTAAGTTCAACATACATGTCAAAAGCTATCCTTGCTAGGCTACTAACAAAGAGGCAGAATAATAAAGCGTCGCTACCATCGACATTGCAACAATTGACCCTAAAGTGTGCAATATGCTGCTTTGGGTTTCCACTGCCATCAAAGATTTTGAAGGAAGGTGGCATGAAACCTTTGGGATATTGGATTACATCAAATTCCTCCAGGTAGGGTCTACCCTTTAAAACTGATGATCCTCCTCAGGCTTGAGCCAACGCTTCCTTCACTTGCTGCTCAACCATGGCTCTGATGTCTTTCTCTTGTATGTAGGTACTTTATACTACCTTCCTATACATGCTAGTGCTACCTTGCTCAATGGGAGGTAAGGTCTTGGCTAGGTCTAAGACATGCACTAACTCTAGTTGACTAATATCAGCTGTAGTAAGATGAACTGCTAGGGCTTATTTTTGAAGTACTGAGACTGATGCTAATAAGTCCTCAAGCTTCCTCGCCATCCTATCTATTTGTTCAATTTTATGCTTTAATTAATATTAAAGGTGTTGGGCTGATTGGGCTGTGTCTTCCTGCTCAACCTCATCTCCTTCCATAGCATGTTGCTCTCTGTGGAAGGATCCCCTGGTATCTACCATGCAAACCCCAGCTGAGTCCCCCAACAAATCACCTTCGTTGGGATCAAAGCTAACTTTCTCCTCATCGACAGTCATACATAATTTCTTCTTTTAACAAGATAATGTGATTTCATCTCCTCAAGAGAATGAAATTTGAATGAGCACAAATGATTTTGGACGGTGATCATCGCCATATAGGCACCTCCCTACTGCAAATCTTGCTCTCACGGAAAAGATGCACTCACGGCTATCAGCTCTAAGGGTGACACTCCTAGGAGGTTCTACTATCATCGATTGTAATAGGGCTATCATCTTACTTGTAATAGCGCCACCATCTCATGTCTGTTGGTGGAGGAAGACCACTATGCTTGGGGTCACCATTCCCTACCATGCGCGGGGTAGAAGGTCGAGCAAGAGAGCTCAGCCTCACCACAGTAGGTGGTGTAGATGGAATAGGATCAATCAAAAATAGCTTGATCGCCAACGGGGTATGCTTCTCCCTAGATGTGGCTTTCATGGCCTTCGGTGGAACTGGAGATGCTGTGACATGAATAGGTGACGGTGGACGGGGTAGAGCAGTGTGGTGGAGACACCACCGACTCTCTCAGGATAGGGTCCCTCCTCCTATGATGGGTTGTCCCTATAAGTAACATGATATTTGTATGGTCGGCATGGGTAGTGCACTGAGTTGGAAAATCGATGAGTGCAGAAGCTGTCGACTGGCCACTGAACCTCTGCCTCTCCCTATTGGTGATATGAACAGATGTATGGGCCTCTCTGTCCCTCTCCTGTCAAAGATGTTTCCCCACACTGCGGGGAATGACAGATCTCAAATTGAATTGAGCTCCAAACTCAGAACATCCATAAGCTCCACCAACCTAGCATAAAATTGATCAGAGGCCAGCATAACCTCCTGCTCCAAGTAACTAGGGGCTGGTGCTGAACCACTGGTGGAGGTGAAGTATGGATCCTCCTAGCATCCTCTCTGTTTGATCCAGAGAGAGGATGAAAGTAGTTCACTATGACCAGTGATTGTCTCCATCTCCCTAGCAATCCTGGTATGGTACCGCTTAATCATGCAATTTTCATTTCTCCTCTAAGTCTAGGTAGGGTGAGTGGATGTCGTGAAAAAATTTATACATTCCTGCCTTCATTATGCCCCATAAAATAAGGATAAATGAAACAAAAAAATATATAAAATATGCCTTGTTGGGATGCCACATAGATCTGCAGATGTTCTTATTAAGGTGATCAGGCACAACATTGAGAAGAGGCGTACTATCTCGAGAGATAGAAGTCACCACCCTACAATGGATCTAATCACCCGAATAAGGACTCCTAAGGATAATGAGTATGCATATGTACAAAAGATTCTTCCCCTATTTTACATGGAAAGGTAAAGTAAGGTTTATTTTAAACCGGGTTCATTAAGTTTCCTACAGGCGCAAGCTCCCAAAGTTAATTACATCCAAAGGGATGAGATCCCTTAGGAATACTCTCGATTAAGGTAAATGATCATTGTCTCTAAAGATTTCAATAGGTAGGACTATCAATCAATTAGTTTTTTTAGAAGATCCAATGGGATTGATCAAGGAGAGGGAGTTATTATCGAAGCCAAAGGAAGATAAGTAGGAGATGCACATGTTGCTATGAAACCTAGCGAGTATGTCAAATTATCCTATGGTTGGGTTTTACATTTTTGAAATTGACTTAATTTGTTTGAGTTGAATTTTTCATTTGAAATTTAGGTCTTATGAATCCATAATATAAGATTATAGAAATGCCTAAGAGGTGAGGATTTATGCTTATGGCCCATGGAAGGGAGAAGCAACCTAAGAACCTAAATCTAGGGAACTTTGGCGGGCCAAAAGCACAACCTAAATCTAAGGTGAAAATGGGTATTTGGTTTGCCTCCACAAGAGAAGAGAAACCACATGACTGTTTGGACTTACAACCACATGGAGGTGGTCGCCAACTAACTCCTCTTATGGTTTTAAATTTATGTAGCCAAGTCATATGCTTTATGCAAGATAGCAAGACTGTTATTTATTTAGAAAGAGACTAAGTCCTTAAACTCACTCCCTAAAGAGACTAGATCATGTAAGGGCATGCTTCAAATGACCTAAATTTAATGCAATTTAGATTTTATTTTATTTGTATTTTTGGACAATTATTTTGACTCAGGATAATAGGATTCATATGCCAATGCAAGAGAAATGGGATTATTGGCCAAAATCAACGAGAAGGGAGGAGGTGTATTTCCACCATGGCTCTTAAAGGTCAAGCCAAGTTTCTTTAGCAAAGGTGGAAGCCCTCCAATCAAGAGTAAAAATAATATGTATTTATGCATGATGTATAAAAGAAGTACTCATCCAGCTAAGGGGTTTCTAATTCTTTTATCTTGATTTTAAACCTAATCTTTAGGTGAGGTTATGAGTTCTTTATTTTAGTTTTCAATTATTAAATTTGGTAATAGATTTATTTTTTCCTAAGAGCCTAATCCATATCTAGGCCATACGTAAAGCAAGGAAGAAACTAGGAAAAAAATTCCACTTAATACACAAGCTAAACAAATCTTCAATCAATTTATAAAGCTAATCACAAAAGAATAAGAGGCCATTATGGTCGGGTACCACCGAACAAACCTGAAAAGAAATTGGGTAGCCAAGCTCTACCCTTATACAATCCGAATTACAAATGAATTACATATAATTAAGCAAGGCACTCATTGTTGTTGGGGTCTTCAAGCTTCATTTATTCATTCTTCATTTCTTCTTTCATCTTCTTTTCTTCTTTCTTCTTTGGTTCCTTCTTTTAGATGGTTGGAAGGTCGATGCTCCAAAGGCTTCACATGGTGCATAAGATGAGATCTTATGCCTAATGCTCATCCTAATTCCCATAACAATCATTCCAAAATCTTAATTGCAAAAATTACATGAAAAGGAAAAGTAAATCTTGCTAACACTTGCAAAATAAAGGTTAGCTAAATAAACCACCAAATCTCAAGCATGTATATTGGACTTATCACCCCACACATGGGTGATTAAGTTCACCCATCCTATTGAATTATGTTTAGGGGTATAAGCACCTGCACATCAAAAATATTTATATTTTTATTTATTACAGCGCCCCTTAAGCATAATCCCCTACAGAAAATAATGGTTAGACTAAGATCGCCCTACCATTCATTCTATGCACATTCATCCTAACATCCAGACTAAAACATATATCACAAAATAAAAGTAAGCATCAAACCATGCACCGCCCTAACCTAAAGCTAGAAGTGGTGACTTAGCCTTATGTGTGTGCTTTAGAGATTTGTGTGATATGCTTTGCTATGGCTTTAAGTTAGAATTTTCTAAGTATGAAGAATGTTCAACTTAGAGGAGAGTTTCATTTAACTATTTTAGTTATTTTGGGTTGATTTTATTTTATATTTTGATTAGGTTCAAGTGAATCCTACAATTAATCACTAAGTTATAAAGAGAGGGAAAGAGAAAGGAACTTCTCTTTCCTTCCCTAACCTAAGTAATTTCTAAAGTGGATTCAAGCTTAGTTTCATTTAGTGAATGTTTTATTATGTGTTTTAATTAATCTAAGTTTAGATAAACTCTAAATATATATATTTAAAAGAAAGGCATTTTAAGATTAAGTAAAGTGAACTAAATTTACAGAACACACATCACTTCATTTCTTTCCCAACATGTATAACATGCATATGAATGGATCCTAAGCATATCTACACATACAAAATGGAAAAGTTTAGCATACTTATGATGCATTCTAAGTAGTTTACCTAAGAAAATTTGGATGTTTATGATGCATGATTTTCATTAAGTAGAAAAGGATTTCATCTAATTTTCACATGCACATGAATGTATGAAAGGCATAAGTGAGTATGCATTGTTAACTAGAGGTTACAAGACCTATTTAGGGCTACTTAAAGCCTCATAACCTTGTACTAATATAACACTTTCCTTAAATACATCAAAAGAAATGCATGGAAAGAGAATTTAAGTGAGTTACTTATTTGAATGTTTATGATCCATGATTTTCATTAAGTAGAAAACTGATTTCTTATCTAATTTTCACATGCACATATGAATGTATGAAAGGCATAAGTGAGTACAAAGCCATTGGTAACTAGAGGTGTAAGGTACAAGACCTACTTAGGGCTAATTAAAGCCTCACAACCTCTGGGTTGTCCAGACTAATATACCATTTTTCTTAAATAGAAGCCTGTGTAAAAAAGAAATGAATGGAAAAGAAAGAATGCAAAAATTTGTGTTGGTTGATTTATCTTTGTTTATGTAATTTATATGTACAAGCATATGTATCCTTCCTAAGTAATAGTATAGGAATGAATAGGATATGAAATTAAGCAAGTGTTAGGTTCTTTTCAAATGAACCATACACTTTACCAAATCCTATTCAAAACTACACTAAAAGAGAAGAGAAGGAAAACCTATACTAAGCACATCCTTATATTTTTCTCACATGCAAACTTATAAGTAAGATATAAGTAACACACTTTCAGTTTTGATAATTGATTTATATATTTTGAAAATAATTTAGATTTAGTAGTGATAATAGCCACTTATATTCTTACTTTAACCAAAGCATCCAATTTGACATAAAATAAACATTTTTTTATTTTAAATTCAATTTTTGAAAAGCATGGATGCATGAAACCAATGACACAGATAATTAGCATGTTGGGGTAAAGAACTAAAGCAATGAAAGCATGTAAACACATTCACCTTAATTAATTCCTAAAGACAATCTTATGAGATAAGAAAGCTTAAAATAAATCAAAGTTTATCTTAATGTGATTTTTGTTTCATTTTGTTTTATGTTTATATTTGATTTCAATTTGAGAAGTGTTAGGTGAGATGCTATTCCTAACCCATTCCCACATGTGTTTATTATTTTTATTCAATTTTTAGATGATTAGATTCATTTTATATTTTGATTAGGTATGTACAATAACCTTATGAGCCAAATAATTATGAGCCAATGAGATGATATAAAACTACACAAGGAATTTAAATCAATAATGCACCTAGGAAATAAAGGTACCTAACACAATTGGCTCAGGATTAAGGATTAACTAAGCTAAGGGGTTAATTTAAGTAATTTCAAACACCCCTCACACATATGTGTTGAATTTTGATTTCCTTAATTGAACAAAGGCTCTTGAACACCTAAGCATCTACCCAAAGCAGTTTAGTTAAGTTCTTAAATGTTTTAGAATTTTAAGAAATTAATTAAAAAAGGTAATTAGTGAATTGGCCCTTAATTAAAAGAGGATTAATAAAGAAAAGGGGGTATAAGGAATAGCTTAGAAGAAATGCCCCAAAATTATTCCCTAAACTCTCTATTCATTGAAATAGATCTTAATCAACTTCATCAAAGGATTAAACCACTAATCAGACCCTTAATTATCCTTAATTATATTATGTGGGTAAATAGGAAATGAATTAGCAATTTTCCCAATTAAGCCACCAATAAATCCCAAGAAAATTAGGGGAGGAAGAATTCATCCCATAAAGTACACTCAAGAAGTTTAAGATTAATCAGTCGATTACTTAGGGAGTATTAGAAAATTAAAATTTCCAATAAAACCCAAAAGTAGTGAAAGATACAATTCAAAATACATTAAAACTGATTTTTGAATATTCTAGATTGAATTATCTTTCAGTGGAAATTTACCTCATTTTTTATTTTTCTTTAGAGAGAGATGAATTTTTGAAGTTTAGAGGATTAATTAGAATTATTTAAAATTTAATTAATCCTTAAATCCTATGACATGCCATGCGTAAGTTGACTCAGATGCACTTTACACACGTTATCCCGTGAGTGGTAACTTAAACATCTCATGTGTGCGGCATGGCATGCTTTGGTATCCTTCCAATCAACAATAGTTAGGATTTAATCCGTGATTCAGAGGGATAAAATCAGATCTAATGTATGTGTTTAATCTAGGCCATCCATCCAAAATGCGTGGATGGACATCCAGAGATCTATCCCTACCAAAGCTTATGATCCATGGGGACTGTCCATGTTCTAGGCTTTGATCTGAGCTCTATTGAGCTTAAATTTTGGTGAAACTTTGCACACACCATCTAACCCTAATGGCAATCACATTTAATGGTTAAAATCTAATGTCATTACAATTTCTTTCACAAAGGATCAACACACATTGAGTTTAGTGATCAAAAAATGTCTAACCTCGCTGGAGGTGATCACCAACACTCAATTCCCTTGGAGGAGCTTCGTCTGGTTGAGACAAAGCTGTGGTAAAAGTTTTAGCTCTTGAGGTTGAGTGGATAGCTCTATGGACCAACCCCTCCTTAGCTTCCTTACAGCTTTAATGGAATTAGGTCTCCTCTTTCCTTTAGACCTTGAGAGAGAGCTTGGGCAAGCTTGATCTGGTGGAGAGTGCAAAGGCAATTTGGTTGAATTGGACTGTGGAGAAAGTTTGCAAATCAATGGAACTCCCCTTTTTTCACTTAAGGAAAATTGAGAATGGAAAATTCAATATCCCTCTAGAGAGCTTAGGATCACTCAAGAATGGATCCTAACACTCTCCCTCACTCAATCAAATTAGCCTCTGTTGGAATTGAAGTGAATTAGGGAGAGTATATCTCCCCCTTAAGCAATTGCATGGTCGAAGCTCTACTTGCCATTTTGATCTGATTGACCTAGGCATTGGGTTGTTAGGTCTGTTAGAAGCTTGCACATTGTCAGTTTGGGTTAGGGAGTGGAGTGATAACCTCCCATGTGCTTCAAATTGAGTGGGAGCATGATTCCCATGTGGCCAATTTGAGCCATGTGCTTGATTTTGGCCTTGGGTCAAGTTGGGCTGACCCAAATCCATTGGGTTGGGTGCACCACCCTCCATAGCATCTACTTGATGTAATAGGATAGTATCAAGTAGATACGAAGAGGGTTTGACCAAATTCCCCATGGATTTGACCAAAAATTTGTTCTATGGCCTAGGGGTAGAATAGTCATTTGGCTTATTTTTGAATTTGGATATGTTGGGTATGTTGAGAAAATAGGTTTGGCTAAGTTTCATTAGATTTGGAATTCATTTGGTATGGTTTGGCTCATGTTGACCCATTTAGGTCAAAATGGGTCAACTTGGGTCAAGTTGACCAATTGGTCAAATTGGGTCAAACCAAGGGTTGGGTCAAGTACATATGACCATTTGTAATGTTTTTGTGGCTTTGGTTTGATTCAATTTGGTTTAGGATTGAATTTGGTTCATATGACTTCATTTAGGTCAAATGGGTCAAGTTGACCAATTTGAGCTAGGTCATGAGTAGGTTTAGGTTTGGTTAGTCATATGAAGTGGATTGATATCTTTATTTCCAATCAATTTTGGTTAATTTTGAATTTGGCTTAACATGACCCTTTAGGTCAAGTTAGGTTCAAGGTAAATTGGGCTAGGTTAGGTCTAGTCGGCTAATTGAGGATTTGGTCAAGTTCAACAAGTGATTTGGAATGAATTTGACCCATTGGTTTCAATCCATTTGGCTTAGATCAAGTTTTGACACATTTAACTTTTTAGGTCAAGTTGGGTCAACTTAGGTTAAGTGGCCAATTGGGTTAGGTTAGGCTCAAATGTTGACTTGATCAAGTTCAAACGTAGTTCATGAATTAAGTTAGATCAATGGTTTCAATCAATTTGGCCTATGGTGGATTTTGGCTATGTTAGGTTTCATTTTGGCTAAGTATTGACTTGGTCAACCCTTAGGTTTGACTTGGTTTGACTTAATTTGGGTAATTGATCATCTCATGATGATTGTTGATCATGATGAGAGACATAGATGGGCTTAGTTCAATCCAATTTAGTTAGGATTAGAATTTGTCTTACAAAGGGTACTTTAGGTTACTTTAGGTCAAGTGAGCCTAAGTGGGTCAAATGGCTTGGTCAAACTTGATTTGATTTTGATTGAACTTGTATATGGACTAATGATTGAAATATAAATCCATTTGCAAGTGGTTTGAAGTCAAATGGGTTTTGATTCATTTGATAATTTCATATTCAAAAGAAGAATATGAAGGGATTCGAGGTTTGATTTTTGAATTGAGTTTTAATTCAGTGATTGAAGTTTATGTTTATATTTAGATTCATTATTGAAGGATTGATTGAATCATGAAGAAAGATCAAGAGTTTTGGCTTGATTTGAAGTTGATTTGGCTAAGTTCAAGATTTTGACTTGAAAGGCTTAGGTTGGATTTTGATTGAATTTGAGTTTAATTTATGGAAGTGGTTTTAATTGTTTTAATTCATATTTCATTTATATATGTGAATGTAAATGGGAATATAAATGGATTATGAGAAACTTTCATGAATTTGGAATGATTTGATCTTGGCCTAGGCTAAGCCTTTAAGAGGAAATTTAAAGGACTTTGGAAATTTTTGAGTTTTGAATTTGAGTTTTGGATTTAGTTTGATTGATTTATGTTTATATTTCACTTATATATGTGGATATAAATAAGAATATAAATGAGTCATGAGAAAATTTCAAGGATTTGAAGTGATTTGATCATGATCTAGGCTAAGTCCTTAAAAGGAATTTAAGGGATTAAGAATGATTTTTGGAGTTTTGAGTTTAGTTTGATTGATTTATATTTATATTTCATTTATATATGTGGATATAAATGAGAATATAAATGAGTTATGAGAAAATCTCATGAGTTTGAATTGATTTTAAGATGATTTTGGATAAGTCCTTAGGAGAAAATTTAAAGGACTTAGGAATTTTGGAGTTTTGGATTTCAATCATGAATTTCAATCACATACCATTGATTTGAGTTTGGAGAAAATCAAATAATATTGATTTGGAGTTTGACTTAGAGGAAGGAAGGTAAGGAGTGGTTCAGCTAAGGGTAGGCAAATTTTCCTAACACCCCTAGGGCATGACCTATTCCTATGGCCAACTCTTCTATGTCTCTAGGGCTAGGTTGAATGTCCACCTAATCACTAGATATGTCTTAAGACTAAGGAACTCTTAAAGCCTAAGAGACACCCTAGTCCAAGATGGAGGGGTTGAGAGCTCATTCTAAAAATGAGGCCAATAAAGGACCCCAATAGTGTGGTGTGGTGATAAGGAACACCCATGTGTGTTGACCGAAATGATCAACAACATCGAAAGATCACAAACACTGACAGAAATAATCTATCCCTAACCCAAGGCATAGAAAGAATCCAGAGTTTAGTACAATGTGGCTCTACTTATGCTAAGGTCATAAGAGAGAGGGAGGAATCCACTAAGGGATAGAATATGTGAACCTTCCACTAGGGAAGCAGGTTCAAGTCATCCTCAAAGGGATGAGAGGTTTGATTTGATTTAAGTCCCACTGAAGAGAAATTTCCACTAGGGAAGAGGGTTGAATTTATTTCAATTTTTAGATTTGGGATATTTGAGATGGGCCATGTTGGTTTACGATGGACTGCACTGAGTAGGAGCGAGGAGGACAAAACTTGACTCAGATTTACTAATCTAAAGGGGTAGTCTACTAAACGCATAGTAAGACTAGCAAACCAAAGGGATGCCTTTCGATATGCAGTAACTGTACCAAGAAAAAAGTGTAGTAGACTTACATCCTCCAAAGTAGAGATCAATTGCTGGGGTAATTTATTGGCAAGATAATAGATTAAACCCAGCCTAGGATTGACTATTGAGTGAATGCTATTAGGGACTTAGATTAACTCACAGATAGTCAGGATTAATTTCATTTTTATATTTATTTTATGAATTCTATCAGTTTGTTATGGATCATACTGAGAAGGAGCTTATATCAGCCTAGACCTATCTCAGATTTACTGAACCAAAGGGATTAGTTTCCTGGCCGATGGGAGAAATATCCAACCAAAGGAGTGCCTTTCAGTTTGCAATGATTAATTTAAAGGAAGAAAGCTCAGGGACTCACATCTTCCAATACAAAAGACTGCTGGGGTGATCAATTTCTTGGGAAACAAATCAAACCCAACTTAGGGCTGCTCGTCGGTTTGCGGCAATCATGCTAGAAAGAATGCGTCATAGTCTTACATCTTCCAAAGTGAAATGACTGTCGAGGTAACCTGCTTATGGAAAAATAGATTGAACCTGACCTAAGGGTGACTATGGAGTGAGTGCTGACCTAGGGACTTATCTCAACTCAGGTAGTCAGGCAATTTCTATTGGGAGTTTTGCTGACACTGCCCTAAAGATAGGATGCCTACTTGGGAAAATGGGCCCTATGAGGGCTTGAAGTCCTAATCCATAAGTGAATATTTTATTTGTTTTGTTTAGTTTGTTTTATCATGGATCCTGTTAGTTTGTGAGGGATCAAATTGAGAAGGAGCTTATATCAGCATAGACCTATCTCAAATTTACTGAACCAATGGAGAATCTGCTCATCTGTTGAACAAATTCTCCAACCACAGGGGTGGCAACTAGGAAAGGGGGACTGTCCAATCCAAACATAATACGAGTAGTGTCTAAATGGGGTCACAAAGGACATGATCCAAATAGAGTGTTAGTAGGGGATGGAGCCGCTAATGGTTTAATCCAAAATCCTGGAGAAGATGACATGGCAAGTCATATATCCAATAGGTATTTAGTGTCCAACTCAAGGAGAAAGTGCGAGGACTCACATCTGCCAAGAGTGATGTATCCACCAGGTGAGTTGCTATCAGCATAGCTAACATCAACCAACCTACGATGCCCTTCAGTTTGTAATAATCAGTCTAGAAAGAAAGCTCGGGGACTCACTTCCTTCTAAAGAAGAACTGATTGCTGGGATAGTCTATCTTTAGCTCGATAAGCGCCATCCGACCTAGAATGATTAATGAGTGAATTCCACTGGGAGATTTATATCAACTCAAATATAGTTAGGAGGAAAAGAGCCTCAGGGGGACTTATCCTAAACCTTGAATATACTCAGCCTAATTAGATCATGATGATTAGTTCAAGAAGAAAGCTCAGGGACTGACATCTTCTTAAATAAAATCAACATGAGGTAGCTTACTAATTGGGCAGTGAAATCTACTATACTAACAAGGCGCTCATTGGTTTGTAATGATCAAGTTAGGAAGAAAGCATGGAGACTCACATCTTCCAAATAAATGACCACTAGGGTGACATACTAGGGAGGTAGCATGTAGACCTGACCTAGAGTAGCTAATGAGTGAGTGCCACATGAGGCTTACTCTCACATCAAAATAGCTCTAGATAAAATATTTATGTTTGTTGTTGTGCTTATGTCAAAAGGAATAGTATGCCTCTAGGTGACTCTTACACCTACCTTAAACATACTAGGGGTTTTGATGAAATGGTGCCATGGATGGCAAATAGGATTCCCACTAAGAAAGGATGTCGCTTGGGTTCTCTTACACCTAACTTAGTTGTGCTAATTGAAATAGGATGCCTCTTGAATTCTCTCACACCTATTCTAGTAGCGCCGAGAGATTATGTTTGTGTTGTGAAAGAGGGATAGGATGCCGCTAGGGGACTCTTACACCTACCCTAAACACATCATGGAGGATTCACAAGATAAGCAAACAACGCTTCGAAAGAAGAGAAGATTTGATGAATGGAATCAGATTTTGTTATTTTATTAATAATTATTTTCAAACATGATTTATTTCATGGGTAATATTTCCTTAGGTAGAGCCCATTATTTGGAAGGATCGGGTGTTCCCCTTTATAATCAATAAGCTGATAAGATCCTTTTTGGTAGGCCTTCTCTATGATGTAGGGGCCTTCCCAAGTGGGTTCAAACTCACCTCCTATCTTTTGATGAGCAATAATTGGTCTCCTTAGGACTAACACAAGTTCCCATACTCAGAAAGACCTAGGGCGGACCAGCTTATTATGAGCTTGAATCATTTTGGCCTTGTATAACTTCGAGATTACAGCTGTTCTCCTCCAAACCTTTGAGCTCTTCTAACCGCAACTTTGCATTATGCTCTGTAGTAATCTTGCTACCCAATGCTATCCTTAGTGATGAGAGTTGAACTTCTAGAGGTAGAACAGCTTCAAACCTATACACTAAGGAAAATGGGGTAGACTGAGTTGGGGTTCGGTATGTGGTGCGGTAGGCCAACAAGGCTTCAGCTAGCTACTCATTCCATTGTCACTTGTTATTATCAAGAGTCTTCTTCAGTATCTGAATGAGAGTTTTGTTGAATGCTTTGGCTAAGTCATTTGCTCTGGGATAGTAGATGGTGGAGTATCTCCAATCTATATCATGTCTTCTGGAGAAGTTGTTGATCTTCATGCTTTTGAATGCAGTTCCATTATCGAATATAATTTGTCGAGGCACCCCAAACCTATATATGATATTGTTCTTGAAAAACTGAAGCACATGTTGAGCTGTGACCTCTCTGAGTGGGATGGCTTCGCCATTTGGAAAAGTAGTCGGTGGTAGCTAAGATGAACCGATGACTCTTGGAAGAAGGAGGATCAATCAGACCCACAATGTCAGTACCCCAATACTCGATTGGCCATGAGGCCAATGTAGGGTATAAAATATTAGGTGGTTGGAGGAGGACCACACCATGCACCTGACACTGATGGCATCTTCTAGCTACATCCATACAACCTGTATTCATTTGAAGGCCAGTAGTATCCTAGTCTTTTGATCTTTGTCTTCATCTTTAGACCAGATTGAAGTGCTCCGCATAGACCTAAATGTACATCGATTATAATACCATGGGCTTCGTGTTTGTCTAAATAGTGTAACCACATCTAGTTAAAGGACTGGCGGTATAGGGTGCCGTCAACAAGAGCATAGGAGAGAGCTCTCTGTTTCACTTGATGGTCTTGTGAATTTTCTTGAGGTAGTTTGCCAGTGTTCAAGTAATCTATGAATGATTTTCTCTAATCCAACTTTTTGTCCATTTTGGCAATGACAACCTCCCTTTCAACAAAAAGTCTCTCGATGAGTTCAACATCAATAAGAGATAACACTTGTCTATTTTGGACCCTTATTGAAATTGACTCATCTTTCAGACATGCCAATTCTTTAGCAAGTTTGGCCAATGTATCTGTTACTACTTTCTCTACTCAAGGAACCTTGTAGATGGTGACTTCAGGAATTTGGGCCAACAACTTTATAGTATACTCATGGTAATGATAAAGCTTGGGTTTGAGAACCTTGTAGGACCCGACAATATGGTTGATGGCCAACTGAGAATCCCCAAAGATGTTGATGCTCTTGATACTAATAGTGATGGCTAACTCCAGATCGATAATCAAAGCCTCATACTTGGCTTTATTGTTGGTGCAGGGGTTGGAAAGATAGTATGAGAATCTCATCACATTGTAATCTAGAGTAAGGAGAACTATTCCTACCCTTACGTTTCCTGGAAGAGTAGATTGTGGTGCTTCCCCTTTATGAAAAGAAGCTACACCATCAAAATACATCTCCCATCGGTAGTTGTCGGCCTCCCCTAAGTTCATGATTTGTTCATCAGGGAGATCATCAATAAGCGAAGAATCAGAACGGAGTGGGTGTGCTACTAAGAAATTTGCTAGTGCCCATCCTTTTACCGCACGGAGGGGTACGAATGTGATGTCAAATTGCTAGGGAATCATGGACCATCATGCCAAACATTCAGATAGCGTTGGTCATGTCTTGAGGTACTACAATGGATTCATTCTGGAGATCAAGTTCACCTTATGAGAAAGCATGTAATGCCAAAGCTTTTGAGAGGCAAAGATCAAAGCTAGGCAATGTTTCCCAATTGGTGGATAGTTTGCTTCAACAGGAATCAGATGACAGCTGAGATAGTAAAGAGTGTTCTCCTTCCCTTCGTCATTGGCTTGGGCCAACAGAGCGCCGAGAGAGTCATCCAATGCAGTAATGTGGAGGATGAGTGGCCTGCCCTGGATAGGGCCTGCTAGAACTGGCGGCTTCACCAAATACTGCTTGATATCTTTGAAGACATGTTAACACTTGTCATCCCACTTGAACTTGGCATCCTTTTTGATAAGTGCTAAAAATTACTTGCATCTCCCCAATAGGTTGGAGATAAAGAGTCTTAGATATGCCAGCCATCCTAGGAAGGATCTGAGTTGAGTTAAACTCTTAGGAGGTGGTATTTCTAAGATAGATTTGATCTTTTCAGGATCTATTTCTATTCCCTAGTGTCAGACAACTAACCCAAGGAATTTCCCTGAAGCTACTCTGAATGCACACTTCACGGGATTTATTTTGAGATTAGATTATCTTAACTATTTGAAAACTACTCTCAAGCCAAAGAGGTGGTCTTCTTTTTCTCTACTCTTGCTACTAGATCATCAACATAGCACTCAACCTGATGATGGATGAGTTCATTGAAGATCGAGTCATGACCCATTAGTATGTAGCCGGTATTTTTAAGGCGAAAGGCTAACCCTAACAAGATTACGATCGGGTTGAATGCGTGTTTCTTTCATCTTCAGGAGACATCTTGATTTGGTTATAGCTAGATGACCCATCCATGAAAGAGAAAATTGCTTGAGATGAGGCGATGTCCACCATTAATTCTGGTATAGGAAGAGGAAAGTCATCTTAGGACATGCCTTGGTTAAGTCCTTGAAATCGACGCATATGCAAATTTGACCATTCTTCTTCTTAATTGGTATGACACTGGCTAACCAGGTAGGATATTTTCCTTCCCCTATGAAACCATCATCGATCAGTTTCTTGACTTCAGAAATGACCAGTTGTTTAATTTCTAATTGCATGCGTCTAGGAGCTTACTTAATATGGGTGGCATTAGGATCTATTGCTAGCTTGTAGACTGCTATGTTAGGAGATAATCTGAGCATTTCTTCATAACTCCATGCGAAGTAGTCTTTAAACTCAGTCAATAGCCTAACTAAGTCATTGGTTTCTTCTTCATTCAGCAATGAACTGATGTATATCGGGCATGGATTTTCTTCTATCCCGAGGTTAATTTCTTTAAGCTTGTCAATTATTGAATGAATCTCCTGTTCAAATTCTGGGGGTGCTTCTTTGATTCGAAGATCACATGGATCATCTGAGATTTCTAAACACACATCCTCATAATAGTTGGTGTTGTGTGAAAAGAACCTATCAGACTCTAAATGATTGGTAATAACCAAATAGTAATCGTCCTCATCAACTAGGCCCACTATACCGAATCCTAGTTCTGTTCTTGATTGTGCTTCCCTACATTATTCTATAGCTTCTCAAAATACTTTGACTGTGCCTGGACCATGTATGAGGAACCAAACTCTTCTATATAAGATTATGAATACAAGGTGAGTAAAAGTCAAATGGTAATTCCATTAAATCTTTAAATGTATCCTCCTTAAGTTTTACATCAACTTTAGGACTTGAGGATGATGATCACAAAAAGAATCTCTTCGGCTTCATGTCACTAGAAGACTTAGGGACTTCCTTAACTACTAAACCTTTAACTTTTTGAGATGTATGTGAGGTTAGAGCTAAGGTTCCCAATTATTGCCTAATTGTTTCATATAAAGTTGATTCGAATACTTTGCTTTGTTTGGAGGCCTGGTCTTCATCTCTATCTGGATCGAAAGTCAACTCCAATGAAACCCACTGAGAGGGGTTGGCTGGTATACTAATCACATTAGACTCATCCTCTGAGCTAGATTCCAAGTCTATGTGAATAGTAGAGGTACTCCTATGAACTAGAACATGACCTTTATTCGTTGATGGCTAACCAGGGGGTCATCCACCTCTAGAACTGCCTCTGTTTCTACCTCTGCCTCTGCCTGGTGGAGGTTGAGTCATCTTACCCACATGTCCATATGATGGAATGAACTGTGGGTGGAATGTGATATGTGGATCTATTTCTTCCTCAATTCCCCTTTCTTGTTCACTTAGATTTTTATTTTTCTTTTCTTTTTCTTTTGCCTTTTCTTTTTCTTCATTTTCATTTTTTTGAATTTGAATTTTGTCCAAGTTTACGAGAAAGGGTGTTTTGAGAAAGATAGTAGGTCGTATCTTTATAAATCTTGACCTCTCTAATTGAAAATGGCTTTTCATCTCCATTGACATGATATTCAATTCCATCTTTTCTGAACTTGATACACTGATAGAGGGATAGAATGATTTGTATCTAATGTATCCAAGGCCTACCAAGCAAAGCAGTGAACGAAGTATTCAAATTAATGATGTAGAGCTTGGCTTCAGTCTTCCAGTCACTTATCTCCAAAGGTAACACTATGGAACTAAAGCCTGTTCATCTTGTTCATTGAATTCTCTCAACATCATCTGATCTCCTTGGTGTGTGGAGATGTCGATCCTCAAATAGGCAAGGGTCTTTAGACTCATAATGTTCACCGATGCACTTAGATCCATGATTACTCTGGCAAGTCTGAACTTGTCCATGTCAACTGTGATGTAGAGGGGATGGTTGTGCTGCATATCCCCCAGAAGTAGGTCTTCATCTGTGAAAGTGATCTCCTGAGCTTCTTTTGTGTAATGTGCCTCATCACCTATAGTGGTCAGCTGAGCTAAGCATATATCGAGATCAAGGAGAGCCTTGATTAATGATTCTCTCATCTCTTTGGATAATACATGGGCACTTAGCTTAGATGGCAACTTTCTTAGATGAGAGAGGACATTGTAGTCCACCTTGGGTTAATCCTCCACAAGCATATCCAAGGGTGGAGCATCTTGTGGAGGGGCTTTTCGATCCTCTATACTAATGGCTTATTTCCCTCTATCTTGAGGTGCTGCCCTAGGAGGTAGAACCTTGCCACTATGGAGGTTTACTTCGATGATCTCTTATGATAGGGTAATGGAAGGTTCTACCTACACATCAGGCTCACCTACAGCTTCTCCTATAGGACCCTCAAAATCAGATGATTCCAAGTCTATCTCAAGTGATGAACCTATAGTATTCAGAGTACAAAAATCCAACTCTGATTTAGAAAGAGGAAGATCATAATTATTATAGTTATTTTGACTTGAAGAGTTATCATTAGAAATAGAAGAAGACAACCTATCAGAAATTACACAGATGTAATTCAAGCTAGCTTTACTCTTTAATTTCTTGGATTTGATTGGTGGTACAAGCTAGAAATCAAGTAAAGTGAATGGGGGTAAGGGATTTCATGCCCTTATCCACCGATACAAGAGTTCTACTAGTAGAAGAAGAAGAACTAGCTGGGGTGGAGGAAGTCACCGATGTGGATCGCCGTGGGTTGGAGGCTGGACTCGGTGGTGGTTTCCTGGCTATCTGTGACACCTTCTACTGAGGTCCCCTTTCACGAGTTGGCCGAAACTTGCAAACCTTCATGTTGGAGGTTTGAGACTCAAGCACCACAAGGAGTTCTTGATCTTTGAATGATCTTTTTAGAGATTTTGTATAAGAAAATATCCCAACCTTCTTTGGTTTTAGTAGGACCACAAGTTTCCCCAAGGATTACCCTAATGAAATTGGATGTTTGTTCCACAAAGTATTCTTTTGGGATAACTACAACACCGATCTTGAAGCTATTATTTAAGCATCCTTAAATGTGAAGCAATCCTCCAAAACATTGCCTAGCATATGGTGGTAGGGCCAAAAGTTAGGATCATGACTTTTGCCTACTTCCTCCGATCTCCTAGGCTCGAGTAGCTAAAAATTAAGCTTCTTTAAGAGGTTCTTTAAGATCTTCTTGATTACATCCCTCTTAAATGAATAAGGTTTGTTAAGCTTATCTAAAAGAGTAGGTGGATCATAGCTACCTGGCGGCGGGTATGTGTGCCTTCTTCTTGGTGGTATGGGTTAGAGGCGGTCGACCATGGAGGTTCTTGTGGAGGCGTAGGCCCCGGTGGTGGTAAGGAGGTGGAAGTGAAGGCTTGTGGTCTCTCTGATCTATTGTTGCTTCTCCTTATCTACCACTACCATTGCCCTAAGCTTCTTCTCATAGACCTTCTGCAACTTTTGTTTGGGCAACTGGTCTTGAAATAACAATTATTTGGCCTCTCCTTGTAGACTAGCCACCTTGTTGATTAGCTTCTCAAATGTTTTGATTGTGAAGCCCTTAAGCATGAAGGCGACCGGGCCATGGATATTCTTTAAGAGAATCTCAATGGCATGCTACTTAGATAGCTACAACTCACATTTCATACTCAGGTTACGCCATCGAAGAATATAATCAACTAGGGACTCACCTGGGTGTTGTTGTGCTACAACGAGATCGCTTATAGTAACCCTTTTCTGAGCTCTAGCAAACCTCTTGACAAAGAGTTTCTCCAACTCAGCAAATGCCTTTACTGAATCATTAGGAAGTTCAGCATACCAATCGAAAGTAATCCCTGCTAGGCTACTAACGATGAGGTGGAATAGCAAAGCGTTGCTGCCACTAGCGTTGCAACAACCAGCTCTGAAGTGTGCTATATGCTGCTTGGGTTTCCACTACCATCAAAGATTTTGAAGGAAGGTGGCACAAAACCCTTGGAATATTAGATTGCATCAAATTCCTCGGGGTAGGGTCTACCCTTTAGAACCGATGATCCTCCCCGGGCTTGAGCCAATGCTTCCTTCACTTGCTGCTCAACCATAGATTTTATATCTTTTTCTTGTATGGAGGTACTTTCCACTACCTTCCTATACATGCTAGTGATACCTTGCTCAGCGGGAGGTAAGGTCTTGTCTGGGTCCAAGACATGCACTAACTCTGGCTGACTAATGTCGACTATATTAGGATAAACTATCGAGGCTTATTTCTGAAGCACTGAATCTGCCTTGCCATCCTATCTATCTGCTCAACTTTCTACTTTAACTAATATCAGAGGTGTTGGGCTAATTGGGTTGTGTCTTCCTGATCAATCTCATCATCTTCCATGGCCTACTGCTCCCTGAGGAGAAATCCTCTAGTATCTGCCATACAGACCTCAGATGAGTCTCCCAACAAATCATCTTTGTTGGGATCAAAGCTAAACTTCTCCTCATCAACCATATCCAGATCTCCTTCTTCTCTCAAGATAATGTGTTACTATCTCCTAGAGAATGATCAATCGAATGGGAACAAATGACTTGGTTGACCATGTGATCACGATACCGAGATGCACCGGACCTCGGAGAGAATCAATCCATGCTACTCACTGAGATACACTCACTATCACTAGGTATGAAAGGGGTGATATTCTAGGAGGTTCCACTCATCTGGGCTATCATCACGCTACCTCATTGCTACCATCTCGCATGTCGCTAAAGCTGGAGTTGGTAAAGGGATGACCACTATGCTTCGGGGTCACCACTCTGTCTGCACCACCACTGGGGCAGAAGGTCGAGCAGGAGAGCTTGGACTCACCATAGTAGGTGGTGTAGATAGAGTAGGATGCCTCGGTCATAGTTGGATCACCAACGGGGTATGCTTCTCCCCGTATATGACCTTCATGGCCTTTGATAGAACTGGAGATGTTGTGATGTAAACTAGTGAAGGAGGATGGGAGGTAGAGCGGTGTGGTGGAGACACCACTGACTCTCTATGAACATGAGCTATCCTCCTGTGATGACTGGTCCTAGTAAGTAGGATGTTATATGTATGGTCTGCACGGGTAGTGCGCATGGAAAATCAATAGTCGGCCGCAACAACCTCGCCTCTTCCTACTGGTAATATGAGCAGATGCATGGGCCTCTCTGGCCTTCTCCTATCAAATATGTTTCCACACTATGGGGCATGATAGATCTCATATCAAATTGAGCTCCAGACTCAATGCTATAAGCCAGCCAACATAAGGTATCGAAGGCCATCATACCTCCCTCAGTGGCATGGCTAATGCTTAACCACTGGTGGAGGTGAAGTGCATATTCTCCTAGCATACTCTCTATCTAACCTAGAGAGAGGATGAAACTGATTTGCTGTAACTAGTGGCGAAGTCAAAATAGGAAACTCCTCAACAGCTGAATGGGCGGCTGCCTCCATCTCCCTAGCAATCCTGGTATGATGCTGCTAGCTCATGTTATTTTTGTTCCTTCGCTATGTTCTGGTAGGATGAGATGAGTGAGAGCTAGACTCGTACTCAAAATTAGGGGAGGCAATCCTTGAGATCAGGGGAGCCTTACCCTTAGAGGGTATTGATGAGAGGGTGCTAACCCTCACTGGGGTAGCATGAGAAACCATGGGGCACCTTGGCCGGTGTTGTACTGCTTTGGTGGTACCGCTTTCCTCTTTAATGAGGAGATATCAGTCAAGGTAGATCGATCGGATGATTGTCTTACGCGACCATAATATTCTACTAGCGGTTGTGAGTGCCCTCACATGTGATCACTCCCTCAAATCCCAAAATGGATAAGGTGTGTATGATGTCGAGGGAAAATGGACTAGTCCAAGCAGTCCATGCCGTGAGGAAAGTGAACACAAACTTCTGAGCACCATTTCAAATCAAGCGAAACCTAAATTGATCTTTGAGAATCACATATAGAAATGAGTTTGGATTAGATTTCTATTTTTGTTGATTTCTGAATTTGAATTGAAAATTTGAACCCACATCCAGCATCTTGGAAGTGTCAAGTGGGGTTCAAATGGATTAAAGAAGATTTAGAAATTTTATTGAAAAGTGGAATTTTTGAATATGAACCCAACTTCAACAAATTTGGGTATGTTGAAAAATGGGTTCAAATATTTTTTAGAAGGATGCCTCCATAGGTTCATGCTTGTTTGAATTTAGATTTTGATTTGAGAACCCTTTCCTTTAACAAATTTGAGTATGTTAAAGTAAGGGTCAATTGGTTTTGTTTTTTGATTTGGTGTTTTAAAATTTTACTTAGTAAATTTGGGTATGCTAAGTGAAGTGTTTGAAAATAATTATTTCTTTTTTGTGAATTGTTGTTTGATTTTAAAAATAGGAATTCCCATATAGCAAATTTAGGTATGCTAAGTGAAGAACCCAAGTGTGTTTTGTTTAATTTTTTTTTGAAAATATGATTCTTAACAAATTTGAGTATGTCAAGGGAATCCTAAAGTGTTTCATTTGTTTTGGATATTTTGATTTTTGCAAGAGTAGGATCCTTAGAAAATTTGGGAATGCTAAGGAAATCCTAATGTGTTTCCTTTTGGTTTTGATTTATTTTTGTCCCCATTTATGAACTCTCTCTCTCTCTCTCTCTCCTACTTTTATGCATTTTATATTACAATGAGATAATTTTGTAGAAAATAAGCTTTAATTAATTTTTTTTTTTATAAAAAAATTGCTTCAAAATAATAAAAAATTAAGAATTTCATGTAATAGCTAATATAGAAGCCAAATTAATATAATTAATTGACATTTTAAAGAGTTAATTTGGTTTTAGGCTTAGGTCTCCAAAAGTTTGGGCTCAAATATTTATGTTAGACCAAAAAGTTGGTTTTTGACTTCACTTAGCGCTATTAAAACAAAATGAAAATTTTAAGGAAAATAGAGTTAGAGTGCTCACCATACCCAAAAAGAAAAAAAAGAGTCCCCATAGGCAAGGATTGTATAAATCTATCTAAAACAAAAATATCAAAAATAAAAATATTAAATATTTAAAATAAAAAATAGATATTTCTAAGATGAAATTCAAAATATTTTCTTTTATATCAAAGATATTTCTATTTAAAATAAATATCTTGAAGGTCGGATGAGAGTCATGATTAATACTATATATATTAATATAATTTAGATATATTAATATAATTGAAAAGATTCCATGGGGGAAGCTTCAAATTGAATGTTGCTCACATGATGTAAGCATTAAATTTGTTTATGCATTTGTGAAAGCATAATAATGAATATTCATGTGAATATAATATCATTATGTTCATGCGTGGATATTAAAAAGGAAAAAAACTAAAACATTAAATTTCATCTTCATATTTGAAATGTACACCTCATTTTTTGGTGAGAGAATGCTTTACTCATACATTGATTTTGATGCACTATTGAAAAAAGAAATGGGGATTTTTTGTGGGCTGAGGTTGCATCTGAGATTAGTCATGTCAGAAGTCTTACATAGTGGGTGGGATTAGGAATGGACACCCCATTACCAAAAAAATAAAATAAAATTGCTCAATGTGATTTTATGTGCATTCACACAAGTTAGCATTTCTATTAAAGATTCAAATTATATGAAAATTTAAAAAAATTACGAGTTGATATAATGAGTTATAACACATAATTATATGAAATTTCTAAGGTTTTCTCTCTCTCTAAAATTAAGTTTTTTTCATGTTATATGTCTATCTAAATACCATCGTAGAAAAAAAAAGTAGAAATATTTTTTAGAGCAGACTTTAGATATAATTTTAATATATGAACTCCAATAATATAGCATCATGTGACACTCAGTAGAAATTTAAATATAAATAAATATTTGTTGTAAATGCGATATATTTGATATCAGTGAGACTTAATTAACTTTCTTTATTACAGTCTATTAATACTATAGCTATTTTGTGTTATGATACAATTAATATTATCTAAATATATAACAATGCATATTAATTTACAATCAATACATAATAATTATTTATGCCACATAGCACACTATATTATTAAAGTCTAAACATAACTCTATATGTGGACTCTACATGTAATATTCTCTAAAAATTTAAGGCTAAATTTTTATATTAACCCTAATTAAAATTTTAATTAACTAAATAAGTAAAAAAAAATAAAAAATTTAAAAATAGGCATAATTAGATGCTTGAACATGTCATGTGGCATCCACATCGATAGGTCGTCTCAATGAGCAAAGACTGGTAAATTTTTTTAAAAAATTTAGTAGTCTTAGTATTTTACTATGTCATCCTAGATTTATCGGGGAGCTTGGTATTGTTGGAAACATAATAAAATTTCCCACGATTTCATGTTAACAAAAATCTGTCATTCGAGTTTGGTAAGCCACAGTTTTTGCAAACGCTCTCAAAAATTGCGGTGCAGAGTTGAAAATTTTGGCACAGCTGTAGAATTTTTTTGTATGGGACTCATCCTGTGTCAGAATTGAACAAAATTAATAATATGAGTGGCTATTATCACTATTAAAATAAAAAAAATTATTTTCAAGACCTATAAATCAAAGATTATGAATGAAGTGATACTAGTTATAAATATTTATAGGCTTGCATGTGATTATAGCATAAGATATGTATTTTGAAATTTTCTTTCTTTCTCTTAATATGAAAAGAACACAACACTTGTTTAAATCTATTCCTATGCATTTATATTCTATGACTTAAGATGGATCTTCATATTATACAAGTAAATTATACAACCAAAACAAACATAATCTTTTGCATGATTCCTTATCCCATTGGTTCTTTTTGTACATTTATATGTATCTAAGAAAAGTGGTACATTAGTTTGGACATCCCGGGCTACAAGGCTTTAAGTAGCCCTAAGTAGGTCTTGTAACTTACGCCACTCTTGTAGAAAATAATAGGGTTGTACTCACTTATAGATTTTATACATGTGAATGTGCATTTAATTAATGGATGAGAAATTTGTCTTTTCTACATAATAAAGACATGCATCAATGATCCAATTAGCACATGGAATATCCAAAATTTTAAATCACATCTTTTTGCATTCATCATCAAAGTGTGCTAAGATTTGCATTACATGTATAGGTATGTTTAAGATTGTTCATTTGCATGGTATACATGGTGGAAATAAATTAAGGGGTGTGTGTTACGTGATAGTAATCCACCCTAATTGATCCTAAGATGCCTTTCTTATTAAATAAGACTATTTAAGGAGAACCTAAACTTAAGACCAATTAAAATACATAATAAAACATTCACTAAAGAAAATTCATTAATCAATCTACCTTAGAAATGTTTTAAGGTAGGGATGAAAAAATTCTCTCTTTTTCTTCTCTTCATAACATTTAGTCACTAAATGTATGTTCATTCAAACTAAATCAAATCACCAACTAAAATTAACAAGTCAACTAAATCACTTGAAATGAAACCACCATCTAAATTGAATCTTTCACACTTAGAAAATTCCAACCTTAAAGCCTAGCTAAGAGATGCCACATAAGCCCTAAAATGACACACACATTAGATTAAGTCACCATTTCTAACTTTAGGTTAGGACAGGGCATGGTGTGATGAATATTTTATTTTGTGATGTATTATTTTAGACTGGATGTTAGGGTGTAGGTGCATAGACTAGATGATAGGGTGATCTTAGCCTAATCAAGTCTTCTGTAGGGGGTTATGCTTAAGGGGCACTGTAATAAGAATATAAATGCTTTTTACTGTCCAGTTCGCTTATACTCCTAAGCATAACCCAAATTAGGACAGGTGGACTTGGTTACCCATGTGTGGGGTGCTAAGTCTAACTTATTCATATAACTGCTTGGGTTGTGTGGTATTTTTAGCTAACCTTTGGTTTGTAGGTTTAGTTAGATTTACTTTTCCCATTTTGATGTAAATTTTACAATTAAGATTTCAAATAAGTGTTATGGGGATTAAGGTGAACATTGGTTATAAGATTGTTTTATATACCAGGTGATGCCATGGAGCAAACTACATCCCAAGTTAAACCAAAAGAAAGAAAGAAATGGAGCAAATCATGATGAAGGAATGAAGGACAAGGAGTGAAGAATGGAGGATGAAGAATGAAGAACCCCATAACACTTATCATTTCATAATTGTAATTATTTATTTGTAATCTGGGTTGTATAAGGGTAGAGCTCGGCTACCCACATTTCTTTTCGGGTTATGTAGTGGAACCCGACCACATCGGCCTCTTATTCTTTTGCACTAATTTTATAAATTGATTGATGTTATGTTTATGATTACAGTATTAAGATGGCATGATTTTCTAGTTTCTTAATTATTTGATGGTTGTTGAATATGGGCGATTAGGCTCTTAAGGAAAATAAATTTTTATCCAATTAGTCAACTCAAAATTAAATTAAATAATTCATAATCTCACTTAAAGCGTAAGGCATAAATCAAGATAATAAAAGATTTAGCAACCCCTTAGCTGGATGTTGTATGTCTCATATCATGCATAAATCATATTGTCTCACTCTTGCTAATGGAGGGCTTCCACATTTGCCAGAGAAAATGGCTTGACCTTTGAGAGCTATAGTGGAAATACACCTCCTTATTTCTGATTTTAGCCCATAACTAATTTTCTCATGCATTAGGCATATAAAATCCCATAGCTCATGTCAAATAAAAATGTCCAAAAATCAAAATAAAATTTGAAAAAATTTGCATTAGATCTAGGTCATTATTCATGCCCTTCATGATCTAGTCCATTAGGGAGTGACTTTAAGGACTTAGTCTCTTTCTAAATAAATAATAGCCTAGCCATCTTGCAAAGCATATGACTTGCATACATTTTTTTTAAAATCATAGGAGGAATTAGTTGGTGCCACCCCGTGTTGTAAGCCCGTCAGTGATTTACTCTCTCTTGTGGAGGTAAACCATATACCCATTTTTTCCTTAGATTTAAGTTATGCTCTGGCCCTTGCCAAAGCTCTGTAGATTTAGGATCTGAGATTGCTATTTTCCTTTATAGGCTACAAGCATAAATCCTCACCTCTTAGGAATTTCTACAATCTTGTATTGTAGAATTGTAAGCCCTAAATTTCTAATAAAAATCCAACTCAAATAGATAATTCTCTTCAACTTCAAAATATAAAGCCCAACCATAGAATAGTTTGGGATGCTCACTAGGTTTCAGTCATGAGCATTCATTATTTATCTCCTTTGGTTTCAATAAGAACTCTTCCCTTTTGATCAATTCCACTTGATTTTCCAAAAATAACCAATTGGTTGATAGTCCTATCTTTGAAATCTTTGGAGACAATGATCATTTGCCTTTAAGAGTATTCCTAAGGAATCTCATTCCTTAGGATATAAATTAACGGGGCTTGCCTCCATAGGGAACTTAACAACAGCTTAAAATAAACCCTACTTTTACTTTTCATATAAAGTAGAGGAAAGATCGGTACATTAAAGACCCAACATGCCTTAGAGTCCTCATTTAGTAATTAGGTCCATTATAGGATGACTATCTCTTGAGATAGTACATTATTCCTTAATATTGTACCTGATCATCCTAATGAGTACATCTACGGATCTACATGATGTCCCCTCACATAAACACTCACTTAATAATAATAACATTAAACACAAAAATAAACACCACAGATTTTTCTAGTGACTTCCGCTGGGAAAGGTTCCTCTCTCCATCCTTAGTAAATGATCATTGTCTCCAAGTATCGATAGTGGATTCATATTTCATAGCCTGAGATTATAATTCTTTTTCATTGGAACTTAGCGCATTTCATTCTTAAGCTAAGCTAACCAACATCCTTTAGGTTTTAGGACCTCACTCCATGTAGGTCTTAAAACCCTATTACAATGGTGAAAATAAAATTTAACTAAAAGGGATGACTAAAGCCCTTTTGAACTCCTTACTATCTCTATGGTAAGGTAAGGTTCTTTCCACAAATAGAAAAAATAAATCTTTATAAAATGTCACTTTTAAAAGCACTTTCTCAAACTTCACATAATAAAATACTTGCAAAAATTTTCACAAAAGATATATATAACTCAAAACAATCCTTAGGATTGTTTTGTAATTTCTTTTCAAAACCAAAATCAAAATCATCTTTCAAAAGCACATATTTAAAATGAACATCTTCATTCAACATACCTAGATTTATTGAATGAAGGTTTCATTTCAAAATAATTTATTTCATAAAATTGAAACTCCACTCAATATCTCACATAAGTTGAAGTTGGGGTTTCTTTCTTTTTTGAAAAACATATTTGAAAATGAGAATCCTCATTCAATACACTCAAATTTATTGAATGAAGATTTCATTTCCAAATAAAATCATATCATAAGATTGAAACTCCACCCAATATATTCCATATATATTAGAGTTGGAGTTTCTTTCCTCTTTCAAAAAGCACAAATTTGAAAATAAGCATCTTCATTCAACATATCCAAATTTATTGAATGGAGGTTTCATTTTCAAATAAAATCACACCATTTGAAACTCCACTTAACACATTCCACATGTGTTAAGTTGGAATTTCCTTATTTTCAAAAAGCAATAACCATGCACAAAAATTTTATCTTTGAAAAATAAAATATGATTGGCTTCCATTTTACATACCTAAATTTGTTAAATGGAAATCTCCTTTTAAAAAATCATGAAAATCAAAATACATTGGAATTCTTTTTGACATACCCAAATTTGTCAAATGAGAGTTTCATTTTTCAAGGAAAAAATTGAAAATAAATTAGATTGTATTTAACACACCATATTTGTTAAGTAGAAATCCCCCTTTTCAAAAATAACACAAATCAAAACAAAAATCAAACACATTTGAACTTTCTTTAGCATACATAAATTTTCTAATTAAAAGACCCCATTTTCAAAATCAAAACAAAAAATTAAAATTGGGTTTTATTTAGCATACAAAAATTTGCTAAGTAAAGATTCAATTTCTAAAGTCACATATGATACATCATGGGCAAACAACCAAAAGAAGAAAATGTTTTCAAACATCTCATTTAGCATATCCAAATTGGCTAAATGAGTAATCCCAAACAAAATCAATTGACCCTTTATTTAACATACTCAAATTTGTTAAATATAGGGTCCCCAAAATATAAAATAAAATTTAAACTTGAACCAATGCAAGCATCAAAAGTCTCTCCAAAATACTAGAACCCATTCAACATACACAAATTTGTTGAATGTGGTTTTAAACTCAAATGAACTCAAAATCTCTCCTTCAATTTATTCAAAATCTCTCTCAAATTTAATGAGCCCCACTTAACATATTCAAATTGTTGAGTGTGGGTTAAAACTCTAAATCAAATCTAAAAAGTCAACAGAATACCAAGGCAAAAAATCTGATTTGAATTTATTTTCAACAATTTGAGTTCCATTTGAGTTTTGGCTCATCTGTCATTTCTAACAATGGGTACAAATGGATCCACAAAAGTATGTGTTCACCTTCCCTTTAGGATGGATTTGGCCTTGGATGGGCCTACCCAAACTGATTTCACCCATTTGATATATTTTGGTTTGAGGATTTGGGGATAATTACTTGTGGGCAACTCACCACTCACAAGAATGTGGTGGTTGGGCAAGCTAGTCATCCATATTGAGATTCATCCATGAGATGCCCTGATTTTGAATTTCCCTCAGAGGAAGGTGGTGAGGTTCTAGTGGCTAGTTAGTGCCCATGCCATTGTTCCCATCACTTGAGTGCGATAATACCCACTCATTAGCTTCCTAAGGGAAGACTACACTAGAGGATAGTCTCTCACCTTTGAGGTAGGGTCTAGCTCCCGTACTACTCCACCTAGCCAAACTCAGTACCACAATTGGAGCCGCAAGATCAAGCGGCACCACGTGCACATTTCTAAGGGATGGAGGTAGTATCTCACATTGTAGAAGAGGGGTCACCCAGGGTAGTTTCTCTTTTGCTTACTCATAATAAGTTTCATCCTCTTTCTAGTTATAAAGGAGAGGAAGATATCAGGAGAATTATAGCATCGCCTCCACCTCTGGTTCATTATGAGACACTTGTTAGAGATAGAAGGAAGTCATATGCTATCCTCAAGATAATTTTATGCCATGTTGGCTAGGCTAATGGATAGTCAGAGTCTAGTTCCCAGTTTGATTTATGATTAGTTATTAGTGTAGATGAGCAAGTCATGAGGCCGGAGAAAGAATCAATTCACATTACTAGCGAGAGGCAAAGATATGTAGTCGGTGACCTCTCATAGATTTCCTATTGGGGTCACCAGATAGCATTATATTGAGGTACCACTCATCATGGGAGAGCCCTGAGAGTGGTGTTGTCTCCACCACACCACTATACTTTAGGTCCACTATCGCCAATTTAGGTTCCATCTTCTATAGTTCCACCCAAAGCCATGAGCGATCGAGGAAGAAAGCCCCACTAGTGATCTATAACCAAGGGATCCACTTCATATATATTTGACTAAGGTGAGGCGACTCTCACCGACCTCCATTATGGTGAAGAGAGTGGCAAATTATCGTAGTCATGCCATCACCACCATCACCTCAAGATCATGGATATAGCGGCAGAGGAGAAGGAGATAGTTCTATTATCCCCATGATGTAGATTCCCTAGGGCGTACTCCACCCATAATAGGTGACAGTCATGAGCATGTGTCTTCCAGTGAGCGTAGCCCTCACAAGGTTAGCACTCTAGTAGCAGGGGAGGTCAGATGTATCTCTGTTCATGAGCATGATCTCACCACCAATCAGTCGTGAGCATTTATGCCTACACAATTGGACTGCTCCTTGAATGGTGTCTTAGCACAATATTTTACTAAAAAGAAAAAAAATCCTAGGGTATGATTAGTCTGACCTCAAAGAGGAGAAGGTTAGCTTTGACCATAATAAAGATGATTTGTTGGAAGACTCAGCAAAGGTACATATGGTTGATACTAGAGGTTCTCTCCTTCAGGATCACCAGAGTTCGGAAGGTGTTGCACCCAAACAAAATGATACAGCTTATTCAACCCAACACCACCTTCAATATTGAAATATAAAGATAAGCAGATTGATAAGATGGGAAAGAGACTTGAAGATTTACTAGTGGTAGTTCTAACACTTCAAAATCAAGCTCCAGCAGTACATCCTACCAATGTGGAGACTAGTTAGCTAATTTGCATGTCTTGGATCCAAGAGTTCACCTCCAATAGGCGGTGAACTAGCTTTATAGGAAGGTAGTGGACCTCCATATAATAAAAGATATCTGGTGAAATATTTTGCCTTCTATCTTTTGAAGAAAATAAATGAAAAAAAAATATGCGCCTTTAGTTGGGACACCACGTATATCCGTAGATATTCTTATTAGGGTTATCGGGTATGACATCGAGGAGAGGTGTACTATCTCCAAAGATAGAAGTCACCAGACTACAATGGACCTAATCACCTGAATAAGGACTCTTAAGGACTATGGGTCTTTGTATGTACTAGAGATTCTTCCCCTACTTTACATGGAAAGGTAAAGTAGGGTTTATTTTAAATCAGGTTCATTAAGTTCCATACAGGGGTAAGCCCTCATAGTTAATTACATCCTAAGAAATGAGATACCTTAGGAATACACTTGATTAAGGTAAATGATCATTGTCTGCAAAGATTTCAATAGGTAGGACTATCAATCGATTAGTTTGTTTTAAAAGATCAAATGTGATTGATCAAAGAGAAGGAGTTATTATCGAAGCGAAAGGAAGATAAATAAGAGATGCCCACGATGCTAGGAAATATAACGAGCATCTCAAACTATCATATGGTTAAGCTTTATATTTTTGAAATTGAATTATTCATTTGAGTTGACTTTTTATTAGAAGTTTAGGGCTCATAATTCCATAATACAAGATTATAAAAATTCTTAAGAGGTGATGATTTATGCTTATGGCCCATAGAAGGGAGAAGTAACCTCGGAACCTAAATCTAGGGAGCTATGGAGAGTGCTAAAAGCATGACCTAAATCTAAGGCTAAAATGTGTATTTGGTTTAATTCCATAAGAGAGGACAAACCACCCGACTACTTGGACTTATAACTGCCTGGGGGTGGCTACCAACTAACTCATCCTATGAATTTAAATTTTTGTAGGCAAGTCATATGCTTTATGCAAGATAGCTAGGCTATTTTTTATTTAGAAAGAGGCTAAGTCCTTTAACTCACTCCCTAAAGAGACTAGATCATGTAAGGGCATGCTTCCAATGACCTAAATCTAATGCAAATCATATTACATGTTATTTTCATTTTTGGACAATCATTTGACTCAAGCTTATAGGATTCATATGCCTAATGCATGAGAAGTAAGATTATTGGCTAAAATCATTGAGAAAGGAGGAGGTGTGTTTCCACCATGGCTCTCATAGGTCAAGCCAAGTTTCTCTGGCAAAGGTGGATGCCCTCCAATCAAGAGTGAAAATAAGATGCATTTGTGCATGATGTTATAAAATAAATACTCATCCAATTAAGGGGTTGCTAGATCTTTTAACTTGATTTTAGCATAAGCTTTAGGTGAGGTTATGAGCTCTTTATTTTAATTTTGAATTGTTAAATTTGGTAGAAGTTTTATTTTTTCCTAAGAGCCTAATCCATATCCAGGCCATACATCAAGTAAGGAAGAAACTAGGAAAAGGATGCCATATTAATGCATAAACTAAACAAATCATCAATCAATCTATAAAGTTAACGTGAAAGAATAATAGGCTATTTATGGCCGGGCACCACGGCACTAACCAGAAAAGAAATTGGGTAGCTGAGCTCTAACCTTATACAACCCATATTACAAATGAATTAAGTACAATTTAAGCAAGGAATTCATTATTATGGGGGTCTTCAAGCTTCATTTCTTCATTCTTCTTTTCTTCTTTCTTCTTTTCTTCTACTTTCTTCTTTCGTTCCTTCTTTTGGATGGTTGGAAGGCGGTTGCTCCAAATGATTCACATGGCACAAAAGATGAGATCTTATAACCAATGCATATCCTAAACCCTCATAACAAACATTCCAAAATTCTAATCATAAAAATACATGAAAAGGAAAAGTAAACCTAACTAACACCTGCAAAATAGAGATTAGCTAAACAAACCATACAAATCCTAAGCATGTATATTAGACTTAGCACCCACACATGGGTAACCAAGTCCACCTAGTTTTTTGGATTATGCTTAGGTGGTATGAGCACCTGAACAACAAAAGTAGTTATATTTTTATTACAGTGCCCCTTAAGCACAATCCCTTGTAGAAAATAATAATTAGACTAAACCGTCCTACCACTCATTCTACGCATATTCACTCTAACATATCAAACTAAAACATATATCACAAAAAAAAAACATCAATCCATGCACCACCTAACCTAAAGCTAGAAGTGGTGACTTAGTCTAATGTATATTCTTAAGAAGGTTTGTGTGGTATGCTTAGCTATGATTTTAAGGTTTGGATTTCTCTAAGTGTGAAGATGTTCAACTTAGATGGGTGGTTTCATTTATGTGTTTTGTTGATTTAGGTTGATTTTAAAGAGAGGGAAAAGTGAAGAGAACTTTTCTTTCCTTCCCTACCTTATATAATTTCTAAAGTGGATTCATGTTTAGTTTTATTTAGCGAATGTTTTATTATGTGTTTTAATTAATCCTAAGTTTAGATCAATTCTAAACAAACCTATTTAAAAAGAAAGACATTTTAAGATTAAGTAAAGTGAACTAAATTCACAAAACACACATCACTTCATTTCTTTCGCAACATGTATAGCATGCATATGGATGCATCCTAAGCATATCTATACATACAAATGAGAATGTTTGGAACATTTTATGATGAATGTTAAGTTATTTAATTAGGAAAATTTGAATACTCATGATGCATGATTTTAATTAAGTAGAAAAGGAGTTTCTTATCCAATTTGCATATACACAAATGAATATATGAAAAGCATATGTGAGTATGATGCCATTGTTAACTAGGGGTGTAAGGTACAAGACCTACTTAGGGCTACTTAAAGCCTCATAAACCCAAGGTTGTCCAGACTATATACCACTTTCCTTAAATACTTAAGTAGTAGCATAGGAATAAATAAGAAATGGAATTAGGAAAGTGCTTGGTTCTTTTCAAAGAAACTAAACACTTTACCAAATCCTATTCAAAACTATACTAAAAGAGGGGAGAAGGAAAACTACACTAAGGACATCCTTATATTTTACTCACATGCAAGCTTATAAATAAAATATAAGTAACACACTTTCAGTTTTGGTAATTGATTCACATATTTTGAAAATAATTTGGATTTAATAGTAATAATAGCTAGTCATATTTCAATTTCTAGCCAAAACATGTAATTTGACATAAAAGAAACATTTCACTTTCATTTTTTTTATTTTGAAAAGAATGAATGCATGAAATTCATATGAAATACACATTTAGCATGTTGGTAATGAAAAAAAAATGATGAAAGCATATAAACACATCCACCCTAATTAATTCTTAAAGATTATCTTATGAAATAAGAAAGCTTACAACAAATCAAATTATTTTTAAAGAAGGTTTGGATTTATTTTGAGTTTGATTTAATTTGAGAAGTGTGAGGTGAGTTTGCTATTTCTAACCCATTCCCACATATGTTGGGTATTTTAGTTTAATTTTTTTTAGGTGATTAGATGATTTTTATAAGTTGCTTAGGTTAGGGTATGAATTAAGCATATTAATTACCCCTTACCTATACCACCTTAGCATAGTTAATTAAATAATTATGAGCCAATGAGATGACATAAAATCTCACAAGGAATTTAAATTTTCAATGCACCTAAGAAAGGGCCTAATGTAATTTGGCTCATGATTAATGATTAATTAAACTAAGGGATTTTAACTTAAGTAATTTCATAACCTCCCCTCACACATGTGAGTTGAGCTTTGATTTCCTTAATGTACTTAGGCTCTTGAACACTAAGCATCTATCCAAGATAGATTAATTAAGTTTTGAAATTTTTTAGAATGAAATTAATTAAGGAGTAATTAGTGAATTTACCCTTAATTAAGGATTAATTAAGGGAGAAAAAGGGGTTTAGGAATATCTCAAGGAAAGCATCCCAAAATTATTCCCTAAACCTCATACTTACTCAATCAAAACTTAATTGACTTAATCAGAGGTCTAAACCACTAATTATGCCCTTAATTAAGCCTAGTTACATTAAGGGAGTGATTAAGGAATGAACTAGCAATTCCCTTAATTAAGCCACCAATAAATCCCAAACAAATTATGAGAGGAAGGAGCCATCCCACTAATTAAGCACACAAAATTTGGGATTAATTAGAGGTGTAATTAAAGGGTAATTATCAAATTAACATTCCCAATGAAATCCAAATTCAGAGAAAATAACTATCCATAATCAATTAAAATTAATTTTAAAATATTCTTTATTCAATTATCTTTTATATGAAATTTATTTTATTTTTTTCTAATTTTTATACACTTATATATGAATTTAGGAAGATTTGGTAATTAATTATAAATTAAATAATCCCTAATTATATTATTAATCCCGTCGACACCATGTGTGCTGCAGATGTGGCATGCGCTTTTCACGTGGCATGATGAGATTGGGTACTTAATCCATCACATCATAGCGTAGCATGGCGGCGGTGCCACACACTTTTCCCTTAGCCGTCCAATCAAGGATTGGATGGTTGAGATTAAAGCTGCGGATCTAAGGGAGAAAATTATGGATGCTACACATTTTAATCTCAATCATCCATCCAAAATGCACAGATGGATGGCCAGAGATTCATCCCTATAATCCTCTATGAATCATGGAGACCATCCATGTTTGAGGCCATGATTCGAGCTCAATTGAGCTGGTGGAATGAAAATCAACCCATACCATCTAAGCATGAGTAAAAGAACATCAAACGGCTAGATCAACCTAGGATTGAAATTCACTTCACAAAGGGCCAACATACATTGAGCTTGAGCTCAGAAAAATGGCATACCTCACCGAAGGTGATCACCGGTGCTCGTTTCCCTTGGAGAAGCTTCATCTAGTTAAGAGAAACCTTTGATAAAGTTTGGAGGATTTGAAATTGAGTGGATATTTCTATGGGTCAAGTCCTCCTTGCCTTGAGCTCAGCCTTGATCGAATTGGATCCTCCCTTGCCTTTGGAGCTTGGGAAAGAGCTTGGGTAAGTTTGACTTGGTCCTTTGATGGAGCTTGGAGAAGGAATTGGGTTGATGTTGAGTGTGGAGTAAATTCAAATTTTAGTGGAGCTCCCCTATTTTCAAATGATGAAAACTGAGAAAATCAAGTTTCAAACTCTCTCTAGAGAAGCTTGGGAAGACTCTCTAAGGCTTGCCCTGAGTTCTTATGCTTCAATTGATTGAGGGATATTGATGATTGAATTGAATTAGGGGGAGTATATCTCCCCTTGAAATCGGATGGTCAAGAAGGATTATGCCATTTTTGATCAATACACCTCATGCAATGAGTTGGTTAGGCTATTTTGAATTGTATGTGGTTCGATTTTGGCCAGAGAAGGAGTGGGTGAGGTTGTCATGTGCTTGAATTGAGTGTAAGGAGGATTTCCAAGTGGTAATGGATTGGTGTTTGGCCATTGGGCTAACTTGGCTGACCAAACAAACCCATTATGTTGGGTGAACCACACTAGTGATTCACTTGATCCACTAAGAGAGTGCTAAGTGGTTATGGAGAGGATTTGACCAATTAATTGATTTGGCCAAAATTTACCCTATGGCCTAGGGGTAAAATGGTCATTTGACCTTAATTTCAGTTTGGGCATGTTTGATATGATGAGAAAATAGGTTTGACCAAGTTTCATTGGATTTGGAGTTGGTTTGATGTGATTTGGCTCATGTTGACCCATTTAGGTCAAAATGGGTCAAGTTGACCAGTTGGTCAAATTGGGTCAAACCAAGGGTTGGGTCAAGTTCATATGACCATTTGAAATGTTTTGATGGCTTTGGTTTGATTCAATTTGGTTTAGGTTTGAATTTGGTTCATATGATTTCATTTAGGTCAAATGGGTCAAGTTGACCAATTTGACCCATTTGACCTATTTGAGCTAGGTCATGGGTAGATTTAGGTTTGGTTGGTCATATGAAAGGGATTGGTATCTTTGTTTCCAATCAATTTTGGTTAAGTTTGAATTTGTATTAACTTGACCCTTTAGGTCAAGTTGGGTTCATAATCAATTGGGCTAGGTTGGGTCTAGTTAGCCAATTAGAGCCTTGGTTAAGTTCAACAATCATTTTGGAATGAACTTGACCCATTGGTTTCAATTAATTTGGCATAGATCAAGTTTTGACATATTTTGACTTTTTAGGTCAAGTTGGGTCAACTTGGGTCAAGTGGCCAATTGGGCTAGGTTAGGCTCAAATGTTGGCTTGGTCAAGTTCAAACATTGATCATGAATGAACTTAGATCATTGGTTTCAATCAATTTGGCCTATGGTGGATTTTGGCTATGTTGGGTTTCATTTTGGCTAAGTGTTGACTTGGTCAACTCTTAGGTTTGACTTAGTTTGACCCAATTTGAGTGATTGATCATCTCATGATGATTGTTGATCATGATGAGAGGTTTAGGTGGGCTTAGTTCAATCCAATTTGGTTAGGATTAGAATTTGGCTCATATACTTTAGGTCACTTTGGGTCAAGTGAGCCTAAATGGGTCAAATGGCTTAGTCAAAGCTTGATTTGAGTTTGATTGAACTCACATATGGACTTATGATTGAAATATAAATCCATTTGCAAGTGGTTTGAAGTCAAATGGGTTTTGATTCATTTGACAATTTCAAGTTCGTGAACATGAGTTTGACTTGGGTTTGATTTTGAATTGAGTTTTAAGTTATTGAAGTTTTTATTTATATTTGTATTCATGATTGTAGGATTGATTGAATCATGAAGGAAAATCAAGGGTTTGGCTTGATTTGAAATTGATTTGGCTAAGTTCAAGATTTTGACTTGAAAGGCTTAGTTTGATTTTGGAGTTGGTTTTGTTGTTTGAATTTATATTTCATTTATATATGTGAATATAAATGAGAATATAAATGGGTTATGAGAAAAATTTCATGAGTTTGAAGTGCTTTGTACATGATCTAGGCTAAGTAGTTAAGAGAAAATCAAAGTGACTTAGAAGATTTGTGATTTAAATTTGAATTTTAGATTTTTTTTAATTGATTTGAATTTATATTTCATTTATATATGTGAATATAAATGAGAATATTAATGAGTTATGAGAAAATTTCATGAATTTGAATTGATTTAGATTTGATTTAGGCTAAGTCCATGAAAGGAAATCAAAGGACTAAAGATTTGGAATTTAGAGAATTTGGATTTTGGATTTTTATTTGATTGATTTGAATTTATATTTTATTTATATATGTGAATATAAATGAGAATATAAATGAGTTGAGAAATTTTTTATTAGTTTGAATTGATTTGAAGATGATTTAGGCTAAGTCTCAAGAGGAAGGACTTAGGAAGTATTTGAAATTTGGAATTTCAACTTTGGATTTCAATCATGGGGTTCAATCATGTGGCATTGATTTGAGATAGGAGAAAATCAATTAGGCTGGAATTGGTTTAGGTTTGATGTTGATTTGATTTGGAGTTTAACTTCAAGGAAGGCAGTGAGGAATGTGGTTCAAGCTATAGGGTAGGCAAATTTTTCTAACACCCTAAGGCATGACCTATTCCTATGGCTAACTCTTCTAAGTCTCTAGGGTTAGGTTGAGTGTCCACCTAATCACTAGATGTGTCTTAAGACTAAGGATCCCTTCAAATCTAAGAGAGGTCCTATGTCTAAGATGGAGGGGTTGAGAGCTCATCCTAAAAATGAGGTCAACAAAGGGCGCCGCCCAATAGGTGTGGTGTGACTAACAAGGAACACCGTACGTATTGTTGCTAACTGAAATGATCAACAACACCAAATGATCACATGCACTAACAGAGATGATCTACTCCTAACCTGAGGTGTAGAAGGAATCCAGAACTTAGTGCAATGTGGCTCTACTTATGTCAAGGACATAAGAGAGGGAAGGAGGGATCCACTAGGGATAGACTAAGGAAGAAAGTTCAAGTTATCCACAAGGGGATGAGAGGTTTGATTTGATTTGAGTTTTGCTGGGGAGAAATTTGATTTATTTAATTAAGTCTCATTGGGGAAGAAGATTGAATTGGTTTCAATTTCTAGATTTGGATTTTTGAGATGGACCCTGTTGGTTTGCGATGGACTGCACTGAGTAGGAGCCATAGAGGCCTAGGCCTAATTTAGATTTACCAATCCAAAGGGGTAGTCTACAAAATATATTATAGGACTAGCTAACCAAAGGGATGTCTTTCGGTATGCAACAACTATACTAGGAAGAAAGTGTGTAGACTTACATCCTCCAAAGTAGGGACATTCTTGGGGTAATCTATTGGTGAGGCAATGATTGAACCCAACCTAAGGCGACTATTTGAATGCTCTTAGATCAACTCAAAGATATTCAAGATTAATTTCATTTTTAGATTTGTTTTTATGGATTCCGTTGGTTTGTGATAGATCATAATGAGAAAGCTTATATCCCTATCTCAGATTTATTGAATCGAAGAGAGTAGCTTCCTGGCCGATGGGAGAACTATCTAACCAAAGGTGCCTTTATGATGATCAATTAAAGGGTAGAATGCTCAGGACTCACATCTTCCACTACAAAAGACCTTGGGGTAATCGGTTTTGGATCAAACGACCTAATGCCCATCGTTTCTGATAATCATGCTAGAAAGAATGCATCATAGTCTTACATCTTCCAAAAAGGAATGACTATCAAGGTAACCTACTTTTAACAAAATAGATTGAACCCAACCTAAGAGTGATGATGGAGAGAGTGCTGACCCAGGGACTTATCTCAACTCGTAGTAATTCTATAGTTTCCGCCCCAAAGATAGGATGCACGCTTGGGAAAAGGGGCCCTTTTGGGCTAGAATTCCTAATCCACAAGCAAATTAATTTTTATTTTGTTTATTTTATCATGGACCTTATGTTTTGAGGGATCAAGAGAAGGAGCTTATATTAGCCTAGACCTATCTCAGATTTACTGAACTAAGGGAGAATCTGCACATCCGCTGAATAAATTCTCCAACCACAGGGGTGGCTACTTGGAAAGGGGGACTGTCCAACCCAAGAGTAACATGAGTAATGTCTAAATGGGGTCTCAAAGGATGTGATCCAAATAGAATGCCCACAGGGAGAGGGACCACTAAGGGCTTAATCCAACACCCTAGAAAAGATGACATTTTATCCTATAGGTATTGTGTCCAACTCAAGGAGAAAGCTTGGGACTCACATGCGCCAAGAGTGGTGTACTCACGGGTGAGTCAACATAGTGAACATCAACCAACCTAAGGTGCCCATCGATTTGTAATAATCAATCTAGGAAGAAAGCTCGGGGACTCACATCTTCTAAATAAGTGACCAATGGGGTGACATACTAGTGAGGTAGCATGTAGACCTGACCTAGAGCATCTAATGAGTGATTGTCACAAGAGGGCCTGCTCCCACATCAAAATAGCTTGAGATGAAAGATTTGTGATTATTTTTGTGCATGCGCTAAAAGGAAATAGGATGCCTCTAGGGGATTCTTACACCTACCTTAAACATGCTTGGGGATTTTGATGGGACAATGCCACAGATGGCAACCTGGAATTTCCACTAAGAAAGGATGTCTCTTAGGTTCTCTCACACCTAACTTAGTTGTGCTAATCAAAATAGGATGCCTCTGGGTTCTCTTTTATTCTAATAGCAGAGATTGTATGTTTGTGTTGTGAAGAGGGATAGATGCCATTGGGGACTCTTACACCCACCCTAAACACATCACGGTGGATTCGCAAGACAAGCAAACAATGCTTCGAAAGAAGAGAAGATTTTGATGAAATGGAATTAGATTTTTGTTGATTGATAGAATTATTTTCAAACATGATTTATTTCATGGGTAATATTTCTTTAGATAGAGCCCATTAATTGGAAGCATCGTGTTTATTTACAATCAATGATAAGATCCTCCTTAGGCCTTCTATGACATAGGGACCTTCCCAAGTGGGTTTAAACTTGCCTCTCATCTTTGAGCAACAATTGGTCTCCTTAGGACTAACACAAGTTCTCTTACTCGAAAAGACCTAGGAGCTTGTTCTGAGCTTGAATCATTTTGGCCTTATACAACTCGAGGTTTTGGCACGTAGGCGACTCTCCTCCAAACCTTCTGAGCTCTTCTAATAACTTTGCATTCTCTCTATAGTGATCTTGCTACCAATGCTATTCTTAGTGAAGTTGAACTTCTAAAGGTAGAATGACTTTGGGACATACTAAGGAAAATGTGGTAGGCAGTTGGAGTTCGGTATATGGTGTGGTAGGCCTATAAGGCTTCAACCAACTGCTCATTCCATTGCCACTTGTTGTCATCAAGAGTCTTCTTTAGTATTTGGATGAGAGTTTTGTTGAATGCTTCCACTAAGCCATTTGTTTTGGGGTAGTAGATGGTGGAGTATCTCCAATCTATACCATTTCTTTTTGGCATTGATCTTGGTGCTTTTGAATGTAGTACCATTATTGGATATAATTCATCGAGGCACCCCAAATCTATATATGAGATAGTTCCTGTAAAATTGAAGCACATGCTGAGCTGTGACCTCTCTGTGTGGGATTGCCTCCGTCCACTTGGAAAAGTAGTCGTGGCTTAAGATGAACCAATGCCCCTTGGAAGAAAGAGTCGATCGGACCCACAATGTACCCTAACACTTGAATGGCCATAGGCCAATGTAGGTGTAGAATGTTGGGTGGTTTGTGGAGGACCACCATGTACTTGACATTGATGGCATCTCTAGCTATATCCATGTAGTCTAATCATCAGAAGGCGTAGTATCCTAGTCACTTGATCTTCATCTTCAACTTCAGACCTGATTGATGTGCTCCGCATAGACCTAAATGCACGTCAGTTACAATTCCATGGGCTTCATGTTTTTCTAAACAATATAATCACATTTGGTCAAAAGGTGACAGATGCCATCAGAAAGCAGGAGAGAGCTCTATTTCACCTGATGGGCTTATGACTTTTCTTGAGGTAGTTTCGGTGTTCAAATAGTCTATGAATGGTTGCCTCAATCGCTCCTTATCCTTTTTTTTGGCAAACCTCCCCTTCAAGAGAAAGTCTCTTGATGAGTTCAACATCAATAAGAGATGACTTGTTTATTTTGGATCCTTATTGAAATGGACTCATCTTTCTTGCCAATTCTTTGGTAAGTTTGGCTATTTATTGTGTTCTTTTGAATCTTGTAGATGATGACTTCAAGAATTTGGGCCAATAGCTTCATGGTATACTCATGGTAATGATGAAGCTTGGTTTGAGAACCTTGTAGGACCCGACAATCGATTGATGATGACCGAGAATCCGAAGATGTTGATGCTCTTGACACTGATAGTGATGGCTAACTCTAAACCAGCAATCAAAGCCTCATTCTCTGCTTCATTTTTGGTTCAGGGTTGTAAAGATAGTATGAGAATCTCATCACATCGTGGTCTGGAGTTAAGAGAACTATTCCTACCCCTGCCATTCCTGGAAGAGTAGATCGTGGTGCTTCCCCTTTATGAAAGAAGCGCACCATCAAAATACATCTCCCATCGGTGGTTGTTAACCTCCCTAAGTTCATGATTTGTTCATCGGAGATCATCACTAAGGAAAATCAGGAAGTGGGTGTGATGCTAAGAAATGCTAGTGCTTGTCCTTACCACACGAAGGGGTACAAATGTGATATCAAACTGAGAGAATCATGGACCATCATGCCAAACATGGATAGTGTTGGCCATGAGATACTAGATTGGATTGGTTGGACATCAAGTTCACCTTATGAGAAATCATGTAGTGCCATAGCTTTTGAGAGGCAAAATCATAGGCAATATATTCTCAATAGGTGGATAGTTTGCTTCAACAAGAATAAGATGACGGTTGAGGTACTAGAGAGCATTCTCCTTCCCTTCATCATTGGCTTGGGCCAACAGAGCACCGAGAGAGTCATCCAATGTAGGAGTGTAGAGGATGAGTGGCTTGGGATAGGCTTAAACTGGGGCTTCACCTCTTTATGTCTTCAAAAGTATGCTGGCACTTGTCATCCCACTTGAAATTGGCATCCTTTTTGACAAGTGCTAAAAATTGTTTGCATCTCCCTGATAAGTTGGAAATAAAGCATGTTAGATATGCCAACCATCCTTGGAAGGATCCGAGTTAAGGATCGTTAAGTTAAACTCTTAGAGGTGGCATTTCTAAGATAGCTTTAATCTTTTTGGATCTATTTCTATTCCTCGATTATAACAACAAACCCAATTTCCCTGAAGCTACTCCGAATGCACACTTCAAGGGATTCATTTTAAGGTTATATTTTCTTAATCGTTTGAAAACTACTCTCAAGTCGAAGAGATGGTCTTCATTTTCTCTACTCTTATCTACTAGATCATCAACATAGCACTCAACCAGATGGTGGATGAGTTTGTTAAAGATCTGAGTCATGGCCCGTTGGTATGTAGCACCAGCATTTTTAAGGTTGAAAGGCATGACCCTATAATAGAAGATTCTAATCATGGTTTGGAAAGCAGTGTTTCTTTCATCTTCAAGAGACATTTTGATTTGGTTTTAGCCAAATGACCCATCCATGAAAAAGAAAATTACATGAGATGAGGTGATGTCCACCATTAATTCTAGTATAGGAAGAGGAAACTCATCCTTAGGACATGCCTTATTTAAGTCTCTGAAATTGATGCATATGCAAATTTGGCCATTCTTCTTCTTAATTGGGATGACATTGGCTAACGGTAGGATATTTTTCTTCCTTGATGAAGCCAGCATCGATCACTTTCTTGACTTCAGAAATGACCTGTTGTTCAATTTCTAATCGCATGCGTCTTGGAGCTTGCTTGATAGGGGTAGCGTTAGGATCTATTGCTAGCTTGTTGACTGCTACATCAGGAGATAATCCAGGCATATCTTCATAACTCCATGCGAAGCAATCTTTAAACTCAGTCAATAGCCTAACTAAGTCATTGGTTTCTTCTTCATTTAGGAATGAACTGATGTAAGTCAGGCATGGATTTTCTTCAATCCCGAGGTTGATTTCTTTAAGCTTATCAATTACTGAATGAATCTTCACTTCAAATTCTAGTGGTGCATCTTTAATTTGGAGATCATCTAAGATTTCTAAACACACATTATCATGAGAGTTGGTGTTGTATGAAAAGAACCTATCAGACTCCAAATGATTGGTAATAGCTATCATCATCATTATTGGACACCGTAATGAATCCTAGTCCTACTGTGCTTCCCTTCTGTATTGTTCCATAGCTTTTCAAAGTACTCTGACCTATGCCTTGACCATGTGTGAGGAACTAAACCTTTCTATATAAGATTATGAACAAAAGGTGAGTAAAAGTCAAATGGTAATTCCATTAATTCTTTAAATGAATTCTCCTCAAGTTTTACATCAACTTCAAGACTTGAGGAGGATGATCCCAAAAAGAATCTCTTTAGTTTCATATCACTGGAAGACTTAGGGGCTTCCTTAACTATTAAACCTTCAAATTTTTGAGATGAAAGTGAGGTTAGAGCTAAGGTTCCCAGCTGCTGCCGAATAGTCTCACATAAACTTAATTCAAATACTTTGCTTTGCTTGGAGGCCCAGTCTTCCTCACCATCTAGATTGAAAGTCACCTCCAATGGAACCCGCTGAGAGGGTTGGCTGGTATACTAATCACATTAGACTCATCCTCGAGCTAGATTCCAAGTCTATGTGAATAGTAGGAGTACTCCTATGAACTGGAACATGACCCTATTGGTGATGATCAGGGTCTTCCTCTGAATGCCTCTACCGGTGGAGGTTGAGTCATCCTACCCACATGTCCATATGATGGAATGAACTATGGGTGGAATGTGATATGCATCTACTTATTCTTCAATTCCTCTTTCTTGTTGATTTTCATTTTTATTTTCTTTTTTTCTTTTGCCTTTTCTTTTCTTCATTTTATTTTCTTTAAATTTGAGTTTTATCCAAGTTCATGAAATAATGGTGTTTTGAGGAAGATAGTAGGTTGCATCCTCATAAATCTCAACCTTTCTAACTGAAAATGGCTTTTCATCTCCATTGACATGGCATTCAATCCCATCCTTTCTTAACTTGATGCACTAATGGAGGGAGGATTGAATTATCTTATTTTGATGTATCCAAGGCCTACCAAGCAAAGTGGTGAATGAAGTATTCGAATCAATGATGTAAAACTTTGCTTCAGTCTTTCAGTCACCTATCTCCAAGGGTAACACTATAGAACCTAAAGCCTGCACACCCTGTTCATTGAATCCTCTCAACATCATCCAATCTCCTCAGAGTGTGGAGATGTTGATCCTAAATTAGCATGGGTATTTAGACTCATAATGTTCACCGATGCACGGATCAATGAGAACTCGCAAATGTCACCCATGTCAACTGTGATGTAGAGGGGATAGTTGTACTCCAAGTCCCCCAAAATAAGGTCTTCATCTTTGAAAGTGATCTTCTAGGCTAATTTTATGTAATATTCCTCTTCACCAATAGTGGTCAGCTAAGCTAAGCATATCTCATGATCAAGAAGAGCCTTGATTAATGATTCCCTCATCTCTTTGGATAAGACAAGGGCATCGTATATGCTTAGCTTAGATGGCAACTTTCTTAGATGAGAGAGGACTTTGTAGTCCACCTTGGGCTGATCCTCCACAAGCATATCTAAGGGTGGAGCATCCTATGGAGGGCTTCTTGATCCTTTGTACTAATGACTTGTTTTCCTCTATCTTGCGGTGCTGCCTTAGGAGGTAGAACCTTGCCACTATGGAGGTTGACTTCAGTGATCTATTGTGGCAGGGTAATGGAAGGTTCTACCTGCACACCAGGCCGACCTATAGCTTCTCCTATGGGACCCTCAAAATCAGATGATTCCAAGTCTATCTCAAGAGGTGAACTCATAGCATTTAGAGTAGGAAAGTCCAACTCTGAATCAGAAAGAGGAAGATCAAAATTATTATAGTTATTTTGACTTGAAGAGTTATCATTAAGAATAGAAGTAGACAACCCATCAGAAGGGACATAGATGTAATTCAAGCTAGCTTTATTCTTCAATTTCTTAGATTTGATAGGTGGTACAGAGTAGAAATCAAGTAAAGTAAGTGGGGTAAGTGATTTGATGCCCTTATCCACCGATACAAGAGTTCTACTAGTAGAAGAAGAACTAGTTAAAGTAGAGGAAGTCATTGATGTGGTAATTGTAACAGTAGACTAGAGGTTGGACTCGATTGGTTGTGCTATTGGGCTATCAGGTGACACATGCTATCTTGAGCTCCCCTTTCACGAGTTGGCACACATGCAAACATTTGGAGGTTTGAGCTGACTCAGGCACCTACAAGGAAAGTTTCTTGATCTTCTAGACAATCTTTTTAGAAGTTTTGGATATAGAGATATCCTAACCTTTTTTGGTTTTGGAAGGATCACAAGTATCCCCAAGGATTACCCTAATGGAACTGGATGGTTGTTCCATAAGGGATTCCTTTGGGATAACTACAACATCGATCTTGAAGCTATGTTCAAGCCAGTCCTTAAATGTGAATGAATCCCCCAAAACATGACTTAGGATACGGTGGTAGGAGCAAAAGTTAGGATCATGGCTTTTGCCCACTTCCTCCGATCTCCTAGGCTCGAATAGCTAAAAATCAATCTTCTTTAAGAGATTCTTAAAGATCTTCCTATTACATTCCTCTTAAATGAATAAGGTTTGTTGAGTTTATCCAAAAGAGTAGGTGGACCATACTGCGGTGGTATGTGTGTTGTTGATGATGTGGCTGAGGAGGCAGTGATGCTGGCCATGGAGGCTGCTGTGGAGGCCAGTAGGGCTGCCTCAATGCTGGTAGAGGAGGTGGAAGCAAAAGCTACTGAGGTTGTGGTCACTCGGACTGATCTCTACCTGTTTGCTTTCCCTTATCCACTACTGTCACTGCCCCACACTTCTTCTCATAGACCTTCTATGACTTTGCTTTGGGAAACTAGTCTTGAAAAGGCAATTGTTTGGCCTCTCCTTATAGACTAGCCACCTTGTTGATTAGCTTCTCAAAGGTTTTGATGGTGAAACCCTTAGCATGAAGGTGACTGGGCCATGGATATTCTTTAAAAGAATCTCAATGGCATCTTGCATAGCCGTTTTATTTCATACTCAGTTATGCCATCGAGAATATAGTCAACAAGGAGTCCCCAGGTGTTGTGCTACAAAGATCGCCAACGCTTTCGCTCCAAAACTCTTGATAAAGAGTTGCTCCAACTCAACAAATATCTTTACTGAACCATTGGGAAGTTCAGCATACCAATCAAAAAAGCTCCCCACTAGGCTACTAACAAAGAGGTAAAATAGTAAAGCATTGTTGCCATCGATGTTGCAACAACTAGCCCTAAAGTGTGCAATATGCTACCTCGGGTTTCCACTGCCATCAAAACTCTTGAAGGAAGGTGGCAAGAAACCCTTGGGATATTGAATTGCATCAAATTCCTCCGGGTAGGGTCAACCCTTTGGAATTGATGATCCTCCCTAAGCTTGAGCCAATGCTTCCTTCACCTTGCTCAATAGATCGATATCTTTCTCCTATATGGAGGTACTTTCCACTACCTTCCTTCATGCTAGTGCTACCTTGCATGACAAGAGGTCTTAGAGGTCCAAGACACTAACTGCTCTTCTTAGTTGTAGTAGGATGATACTGGGCTTGTTTAGAATCGAGATTTACTAACAAGTCCTCAAGCTACCTTGCCATCTTATCTATTTGTTCATCTTTTTGCTTTAACTGATATTAGAGGTGTTGGGCTAATTGGGCTATGTCTTCCTACTACCCCTCATCCTTCCATAACTTCTTTGCTCTCAGGAGGGATCCCCTAGTATTTACCATGCAAACCTCGAGTCTCCAAACAAATCATCTTCATTGGGATCAAAGCTGATCTTCTCCTCATTAGACCAATCGTATCCTAGGATCTCCTTCTTTTCTATGAAATAGTGAGCTACTATGTCATCTAAAGACTGATCTGTTAAAACTGGTACAAATGCTTTTGGTATTAATGGGATCCACATCATGAGGCATCGTACCTCCCCTACTACTACAAAATCAATCCTGTGAGGACTATACTCGCTAGAAGAAATGCATTCCTGGCGATCATTGACTCTGAAATGGGTGACACTCTCTGCTCTACTATCATGGGTTCACTAGGCTATCATCTCCTCCCTCTCAATCGCCACCATCTCTGTTCTTGGTGGTGTTAGTGAAGGGATGACCACTATGCTTGGGGTTATTCTCCACACCAAGAGGTCGAGAGCTCGACCTCTCCATAATAGGTGGTGTAGATGGAATGGAATGCTTTGGCCGTAGCCAGATCACCAATGGGGTTCTCTTCTCCCCGGATGTGGCCTTCATGGCCTTCGGTGGAAATGGAGATGTTGCAATAAGAATGGGTGACTTTGGATGGGAGGTAGAGCGGTGTGGTGGAGACTCTCTCTTAGCAGGACCCTCTTCCTATTATGGTTCATCCCAGCAAAATACTATGTGATCGGCTGGGTAGCTCGTCGAGAAATTAATGAGTCAGAGGCCCGACCACCAAACCTCGCCTCTCTATAGTGATCTGTCGTAGTGCGGGCCTCTGGCCTCTCCTATCATAGATGTTTCCCACACTACGGGGGATAATAGATCCAAAATTGAATTGAGCTCCAAACTCATCCGTAAAGCGCCAACCTAGCGTGAGAGGAGGGCGGCACCTCCTCTCCTCAGCTAACTACTGCATGGTACTAAACCATTGGTGGAGGTGAAGTGCAGATCCTCATAGCATCCTCTCTATCAGACCAGAGAGAGGATGGAATGGGTTCACTATAACTAGTGGGGAAATCAGAGTTGGCACCTCCTCCACAACTGACCATGTAGCGGCCTCCATCTCCCAGGAAATACATGTGTGATACCGCTTAATCATGTGGTTTTGTTCCTCCTCTAAGTCTTGGTAGGGTGAGTGGAGTAAGAACTAGACCCAACCTTAAAAGTTAGGGAGGCAATCTCTGGGATCAGAGGAGCCTACCCTTAGAGGGTGCTAATGAGTGGGTGCTAGCCCTTGCTAGTGCAACACGAGAAACCACAGGATGCACTGAGACTAGTGCTGATGCTGGTACTTTCACTACCTTCCTCTTCAGAGAGGGATATTAGAGATGACATCAATCAGATGTCCGACTTACTCTTGTCCACTGTGAGGAGTACCCAGTGATCCTTGCCCCTCAAAACCTCTACCAAAATAGATGATATGGGTGTAATTAGCTCAAGGGAGATTGGCTGATCCAAGGCCAAGTCCATGCCATAGGGAAAAGTAAACACAAATTTCTATGAAGCCATTATAGTCATAAAATGAAAACTAAATTATAATAGCGACTCGAGAATGCATGTTGGAAACAAACTTGGATCAAATTTTTGTATTATTGACTTAATTTGAATTTAAAATTTGAACATCCAACATCTTGGAAGTGTTAAGGGGTTCAAATGGATTTAGAGAGGATTTAGAGATTTGATTGGAAAGAGGAATTTTTGAATATGAATCCAATTTCAAAAAATTTGGGTATGTTGAAAATGGGTTTAAATATTTTTAGAAAGATGCTTCCATAGGTTCATTTTTGAAATTAGATTTTGATTTGAGGACCCTTTCCTTTAACAAATTTGAGTATGTTAAAGTAAGGGTCAATTGGTTTTATTTTTGATTTGATATTTTGGAATTCACTCACTTAGCAAATTTGGGTGTGCTAAGTGAGGTGTTTGAAAATAATGTTTCTTTTCTTTGGTTGCTTTATCTTGTGAATTATTGGTGATTTTGAAAATTTGAATTCCCACTTAGCAAATTTGGGTATGCTAAGTGAAGAACCCAAGTGTGTTATGTTTTTTGGAAAAATTTTGGAAATTTTATGAAAATAGGGTTCTTAGCAAATTTGAGTATGTTAAGCAAATTCTAAAGTGTTTCATTTGTTTTGGATATTTTGATTTTTGAAAAGTAGGATCCTTAGCAAATTTATGTATGCTAGGGGAATCCTGATGTGTTTCATTTTGATTTTGATTTATTTTTGAAAATTAGGATCCTTAGCAAACTTATGTATGCTAAGGGAATCCTAATGTGTTTCTTTTTTTGGTTTTGATTTGTCTTTTGATTGAAAGTGGAGACTTCACTTTAACAAATATGGTATGCTAACAAAATGAAGTTCCACTTAATTTTTGTGAAATCACATTTAGCAAATTTGAGTATGCTAAATGAAATTTCAAAATATGTGTTTAAAATTTTTGTGTTTTGGTTTTATTTTGAAGATGGAAGCTTCACTTTAGCAAATTTGGTATGCTAAAGGTGAAGTTCAAAGTTCAAAATTTTTTTAGAAGTGGAAATTTCATTTAGCAAATTTGAGTATGCTAAATGAAATTACAAAGGTGTTTCAAATTTTTGTTTTGGATTTTAAAGAGGGGAGACTTCATTTTAGCAAATGGGGTATGCTAAATTGAAGTTCCAAATATGTTTTAAAAATTTTTATGGAATGGATATTTCACTTAGCAAATTTTGAGTATGCTAAATGAAATTTCCAAAAGTGTGTTTCAAATTTTATTTTTGGAAAAAGGGAGACTTAATTTTAGCAAATGGGATATGATAAAATGAAGTTTCAAATGTATTTTGAATTTTTTTTTGTTGATTTTTAAAAAGGGAGATTTCCATTTAACAAATTTGGGTATGTAAGATGGAAAACAATTATGTTTCATTTTCCAAAGATGTATATTTTGTGTGTGATTGTTGCTGTTTGAAAGAGGAAATCCCAACCTAATCATATGTGGAATTTGCTAAGTGGGATTTCAAAGTGATGTCATTTTATTTGGAGATGAAATTTTCATTCAATAAATTTGGGTATATTGAATGGAGATATTCATATGTGCTTTTGAAAATTTTAGTTTTGTTTGAAAATAAAACTTTCATTCAATAAGTATGGGTATATTGAATGGAAAGGTTCATATGTGCTTTTTTTTGAAAATTTATTTTGATTTTGTTTGAAAATGAGACCTCCACCCAATAAGTGTGTATATTAAATGGAGAGGTTTCATATGTGCATTTTGAAAATATGAAAAAACCCAACCTATGGAATGTATTTGGTGGAAGTTCAAAGTTATGATTTTGCTTGAAGAGGTAATATCGGATGTATTGAATGGAAAGGCCCATCTTCAAATTTTATGCTTTTGAAAATATGATTGTTGGAATTTTATTTTGAAAATGAGGACTTCACCAAAAAAATGAATTGAGTGAAGAAACTCATTTGTATTTTTATAAAATGTAATTGTTGGAATCTTATTTTTGTAAAGATGATCTTACATATAACAACCATAAAGATTGTTAGATGAGGGTGATTTAGGAAAAATTTTGTGCAAAATATTTTATTATGTGCATTTTTGAAAGAGTCCTTTTTTGAAAAGCATGATTTTTGATAAGGATTTATTTGTCTTTATTATTTTAGAATGAGCCTTTCCTTATCATAGAAATTATAAGGGGGGAAGTCTTTAAATATTTTCTTTTTATTATATCTTTCTATTTTTACCCATTGGAGAACCCAACAAGGGTTTTAAGACCAACACGAGGTGAGGTCCTAAAACCTAAAGATGTTGGCTAGCTTAACTTTAGGATGAAATAAGCTAAGTGCCACATGAAAGAATAGTCTTGGATTCATACCAAAGTATGAACCCACTATCGATAGTTGGAGATCATTTACCAAAGATGGAGAGGAGCGATGGTGTGAGAAAATCTTTGAAATATTTTCCTTCATCTATCCTTTTGAAGAGGATAAATAAAAACATAAATATATGCCTTTAGTTGGGACACCACGTAGATACACAAATGTTCTTATTAGGGTGATTTGGTATGACATTAAAGAGAGGTGTACAATCCCAAAAGATAGAAGTCACCACCCAATAATGGACTTAATCACGAATAAGGACTCAGGACTATGGGACTGTGTACTAGAGATTCTTCTCCTACTTTATATGGAAAAGTAAAGTAGGGTTTATTTTAAATTGAGTTCATTAAGTTCCATATAGAGGCCCCATAGTTAATTACATCCTAAGAAATGAGATCCCTTAGGAATACTCTCGATTAAGGTAAATGATCATTTCTCTAAAGATTTCAATAGGTAGGACTATCAATGATTAGTTGCTTTGGAAGATCAAATGTGATTGATCAAAGAGAGAGAGTTGTTATCGAAGCTCAAGGAAGATAAATAGGTGATACCTACGATGCTAGGAAACTTAGCGAGCATCTCAAGCTATCCTATGGTTAGGCTTTATATTTTTGAAATTGAATTATTCATTTGAGTTGACTTTTTATTAGAAGTTTAGGGCTTATAATTCCATAATACAAGATTATGGAAATACTTAAGAGGTGAGGATTTATGCTTATGGAGAAAGGAAAAATTAGAACCTAAATCTAGGGAGCTTTGGCAGGGTGAAAAGCACGACCTAAATTTGCGTAATGGAATTTGGTTTACCTCCACAAGAGGGGAAAAACCACTTGGCTGCTTGGACTTACATCCACCTGGGGGTGGCTGCCAACTAACTCTTACAATTTTAAATTCATGTAGGCAAGTCATATGCTTTATGCAAGATAGGATGTTATTTAGAAATAGACTAAGTCCTTAAACTCACTCCGTAAAGAGACTAGATCATATAAGGGCATGCTTCCAATGACCTAAATCTAATGCAAAACATATTACATGTTATTTTCATTTTGGACAATCATTTGAACTTATTATAGGATTCATATACTAATGCATGAGAAGTAAGATTATTGGCCAAAATTAGAGAAAGGAGGAGGTGTGTTTCCACCATGGCTCTCAAAGGTCAAGCCAATTCTCTAGAAAAGGTGGAAGCCTCTAATCAAGAGTGAAAATAAGATGCATTTGTGCATGATGTTATAAAATAAATACTCATCCAACTAAGGGGTTGCTAGATCTTTTATCTTGATTTTTTAGCCTAAGATTTTAGGTGAGGTTATGAGTTCTTTATTTTAATTTTGAATTGTTAAATTTGGTAGAAGATTATTTTTCCCTAAGAGCCTAATCCACATCTAGGCCATACATCAAGCAAGAAAGAAACTAGGAAAAGGATGTCATCTTAATGCACAAACTAAACAAATCATCAATCAATTTATAAAGCTAACGCAAAAGAATAAGAGGCCATTTATGGTCGAGCACCACCACAAACCCAAAAAATAAACTGGGTAGCTAGCTCTACCCTTATAATATAAATGAATTAAGTACAATTTAAACAAGGAATTCATTATTTTGGGGTCTTCAAGCTTCATTTCTTCATTCTTCTTTCTTCTTCTTCTTCATTTTTCTTTCTTCTTTGGTTCCTTCTTTTGGATGGTTGGAAGGAGGATGCTCCAAAGGCTTCACATGGTGCATAAGATGAGATCTTATAAAATGCTCATCTAATCCCCATAACAAACATTCCAAAATAATTATAAAATACATGAAAAGTAAATCTAACTAACACATGAAAAATAGAGATTAGCTAAACAAACCATACAAATCAGCATGTATATTGGACTTAGCACACATGGGTAACCAAGTCCACCTAGCCTATTGGATTATGCTTAGGGGTATGAGCACCTGTACAAAAAGCGTTATATTTATTATAGTGCTTAAGCACAATCCCTATAAATAATGATTAGACTAAATCATCCTACCACTCATTCTATGCACATTCACCCTAACATCCGGACTAAAACATATATCACAAAATAAAATAAATATCAAGCCATGCATGCCCCACCTAAAGCTAGAAGTGATGACTTAGTCTAATGTATATGCTTAATAAGGTTTGTATGGTATGCTTAGCTATGATTTTAAGGTTTGGATTTCTCTAAGTGTGAAGATGTTCAACTTAGATGGGTGGTTTCATTTAAGTGTTTTGTTGGTTAATTTTATTTTGTATTTTTTCTTTGGTTTAAAAGAATCCTACAATAAATTACTAAGTTTTAAAGAGAGGGAAAAGAGAAGAGAACTACTCTTTCCTTCCCTACCTTAAGTAATTTCTAAAGTGGATTCATGTTTAGTTTTGTTTAGTGAATGTTTTATTATGTATTTTAATTAATCCTAAGTTTAGATCAATTCTAAACAAACCTATTCAAAAAGAAAGACATTTTAAGATTAAGTAAAGTGAACTAAATTCACAAAACACACATCACTTCATTTCTTTCCCAACATGTATAACATGCATATGGATGCATCCTAAGCATATATATACATACAAATAAATATTTTTAGCACACTTTATGATGAATGCTAAGTGGTTTACTTAATAAAATTTGAATACTCATGATGCATGATTTTCATTAAGTAGAAAAAGAGTTTCTTATCCAATTTTCATATGCACACATAAATATATGAAAGGCATATGTGAGTACACCATTATTAACCAGGGGTGTAAGGTACAAGACCTACTTAGGGCTAGAAAACTCACCAGGGTTGTCAGACTAATATACCACTTTCCAAAACAAATATGTACCAAAGAAATAAATGGAAAAGAAAAATGCAAAATTTTGTACTTGATTATTTATTTTGTTTTGCAATTATATGTACAAGTGTAGATATCCTTCTTAAATAGCATAGGAATGAATAAAAAATGGAATTAGGCAAGTGTTAGGTTCTTTTCAAATGAACTAAACACTTTACCAAATCTATTCAAAATTATACTAAAAGAGAGGAGAAGGAAAACTACACTAAGCACATCCTTATATTTTACTCACATGCAAGCTTATAAATAAAATATAAGTAACACACTTTTAGTTTTGGTAATTAATTCATATATTTTGAAAATAATTTGGATTTAATAGTGATAATAGCCACTCATATTTCTATTTTTAGCCAAAACATGCAATTTGACATAAAGAAACATTTCACTTTCATTTTTTATTTTTAAAAGAATGAATGCATGAAATTCATATGACATACATTTAACATGTTGGGAAGGAACTAAAATGATGAAAGCATATAAACACATTCACCTAATTAATTCTAAAGACAATCTTATGAAATAAGAAAACTTAGAGCAAATCAAATTATTTTTAAAGAAGGTTTGGTTTTGTTTTGAGTTTGATTTAATTTGAGAAGTGTGAGGTGAGTTTGCTATTCCTAACCCATTCCCACATATGTTGGTTTTTTTAGTTTAATTTTTTTTAGGTGATTAGATGATTTTTATATGTTTGCTTAGGTTAAGGTATGAATTAAGCATATTAATTATCCTTAATATACCTTAGCATAGTTAATCAAAAAAAATTAATGTAAACAAAAGAAAAGGGCCTAATGCAATTTGGTTCATGATTAATGATTAATTAAACTAAGGGGTTTTAACTTAAGTAATTTCATAACCTCCTCACACATGTGAGTTGAGCTTTGATTTGCTAATGTACTTAGGCTCTTAAACACCTAAGCATATATACAAGATAGATTAATTATGTTTTGGAAGGTTTTAGATTAATAAGGGGTAATTAGTGAATTAACCCTTAATTAAAGATTGATTAAGGGAGAAAATGGGGTTTAGGAATATCTCAATGAAAACATCCCAAATTTATTCCCTAAACCTCAGACTCACTCAGTCAAAACTTAATTGACTCAATCAGAGGGTTAAACCACTAATTAAGCCCTTAATTAAGCCTAATTATGTTAAGGGAGTGATTAAGGAATGAACTAGCAAGTCTCCTAATTAAGCCACCAAAAATCCCAAGAAAAAGGTGAGTCATCCCACTTTAGGCACAAAAGTTTGGGATTAATTCAAGAAAGTAATTAAAGGGTAATTAGAAATTAACATTCCCAATAAAACCCAAATTTAGAGAGAAAATAACTATTCAAAATCAACTAAATTAATTTTAAAATATTATGTTCAATTATCCTTCATATGCAATTTATTTCATATATTTTATAATTTTCTACACTTTGATATGAATTTAGGAAGATTTGGTGATTAGTTAGAAATTAAATAATTTCTAATATATTATTAATCATCGGTGCCATGTGTTACGCGTGGCATGAGCTTTACGTGATGTGGTGGGATTGGGTACTTAACCCATATATATCACCGCATGGTGGTGGCACTTTCTCCTCAGCCATTCAATCAAGGATCAAATGGCTGAGATTAAAGCCGTGGATCTGAGGGAAGAAATTATGGATGCTATGCATTTTAATCTTGGTCATCCATCCAAAATGCATGGATGGATAGCTAGAGATTCATCCCTGTAATCCTCTATGAGCCATGTAGATAGTCAATGTTTGAGGCCATGATCCGAGCTTGATTGAGCTCAAATTGGAATGAAAATCAACCCACACCATCTAAGCATGAGTACAAGAACATATAATGGCTAGATCAACTTAGGATTGAAATTTACTTCACAAAGGACCAGCATACGTTGAACTTGAGCTTGAAAAAATGGCATACCTTGCAGGAGGTGATCACCGGTACTTGATTCCCTAGGGGAAGCTTTGTCTAGTTGAGATGAATCTTTTCTCAAGTTTGGAGGCTTTAAAATTGAGTGGATGCTTCTATGGGTCAACTCCTCCTTGCCTTGAGCTTGACCTTGATCAAAATGGATCCTCCCTTACTTTCAAAGCTTGGGAAGGAACTTGGGAAAGTTTGACTTGGTCCTCTGATGGAGCTCAGAGAAGAAATTGGGTTGATGTTGAGTGTGGAGGAAATTCAAATTTTAGTGGAGCTCCCCTATTTTTAGTTGATGAAAATCAAGAAAATCAAGTTTCAAACTCTCTAGAAGAATCTTAGGAAGAATCTCTAAGGCTTACTCTGAGTTCATATGCTTCAATCGGGGGGAGGAATTTAGTGAGGCATATCTCCCCTTCGCAATCAGATGGTCGAGAAGGATTATGCCATTTTTGATGAATACACCTCATGCAATGAGTTGGTTAGGCTATTTTAAATTGTATGTTGTTTGATTTTGGCTAGAGAAAGAGTGGGTGAGGTGGCCTTGTGCTTGAATTGAGTGTAAGGAGGATTTCCATGTGGCCATTTCAATGGGATTGGTCGGTTTGGCCATTGGGCTAAGTTGGGCTAAACCCATTGGGTTGGGTGCACCACACTCCCTAGTGTTCACTTGATCCACTAAGAGAGTGCTAAGTGGTTATGGAGAGGATTTGACCAAATTCCAAATGGATTTGGCCAAAATTTACCTATGGCATAGGGGTAAAATGGTCATTTGACCTTGATTTCAGTTTGGGTATGTTTGATATGATGAGAAAATAGGTTTGGCCAAGTTTCATTGGATTTGGAGTTGGTTTGATGTGATTTGGCTCATGTTGACCCATTTAGGTCAAAATTATTCAACTTGGGTCAAGTTGACCAAATGGTCAAATTGGTCAAACCAAGGGTTGAGACAAGTCCATATGACCATTTGAAATGTTTTGGTGGCTTTGGTTTGATTCAATTTGCTTTAGGTTTGAATTTGGTTTATATGATTTCATTTAGGTCAAATGGGTCAAGTTGACCAATTTGACCCATTTGACCTATTTGAGCTAGTTCATGGGTAGATTTAGGTTTGGTTGGTCATATGAAAGGGATTAGTATCTTTGTTTCCAATCAATTTTGGTTAAGCTTGAATTTGGATCAATTTGACCCTTTAGGTCAAGTTGGGTTCATGGTCAATTGGGCTAGGTTGGGTCTAGATAGCCAATTGGAGCCTTGGTCAAGTTCAACAATCATTTTGGAATGAACTTGACCCATTGGTTTCAATTAATTTGGCTTAGATCAAGTTTTGACACATTTTAACTTTTTAGGTCAAGTTGGGTCAACTTGGGTCAAGTGGCCAATTAGGCTAGGTTAGGCTCAATTGTTGGCTTGGAAAAGTTCAAATATTTATCATGAATGAACTTAGATCATTAGTTTCAATCAATTTGGCCTATGGTGGATTTTAACTATGTTGGGTTTCATTTTGGCTAAGTGTTGACTTAGTCAACCCTTAGGTTTGACTTGGTTTGACCCAATTTGAGTGATTGATCATCTTATGATGAGAGGTTTAGGTGGGCTTAGTTCAAACCAATTTGGTTAGGATTAGAATTTGGCTCATAAGGGTACTTTAATTCACTTTGGGTCAAGTGAGCCTAACTGGTCAAATAGCTTGGTGAAAGCTTGATTTAAGTTTGATTGAAATCACATATTGACTTTTGATTGAAATATAAATCCATTTGCAAGTTGTTGGAAGTCAAATGGGTTTTGATTCATTTGACAATTTCAGTTCAAAGGGTGAACATGAGTTTGACTTTGGTTTAATTTTTGAATTGAGTTTTGGTTAAGTGATTGAGGTTTTATTTATATTTGGATTCATGACAGAATTGATTGAATCATGAAGGAAAATCAAGGATTTGGCTTGATTTGAAATTGATTTAAGTTCAATATTTTGACTTAAAAGGCTTAGGTTGGATTTTAATTGAATTTGAATTTAATTTTTGGAGTTGGTTTTGGTTGTTTCAATATTTCATTTATATATATATAAATGAGAATATAAATGGGTTATGAGAAAATTTCATGAGTTTGAAGTGATTTGAACATGATCTAGGCTAAGTCCTTGAGAGAAAATCAAAGTGACTTAGGGAAGTTTTGTGATTAGAATTTGACTTTTGGATTTTTTTTGATTGATTTGAATTTATATTTTATTTATATATGTGAATATAAATGAGAATATAAATTAGTTATGAGAAAATTTATGAATTTGAATTGATTAAATTTGATTTAGTCAAGTCCATGAAGGGAAATCAAAGGACTTAGGAAAGATTTTGAATTTGGAATTTGAATTTTGGATTTTATTTGATTGATTTGAACTTATGTTTCATTTATATATGTGAATATAAATGATAATAAAAATGAGTTGTGAGAAAATGAGTTTGAATTGATTTGAAGATGATTTAGGCTAAGTCCTCAAGAGGGAATTAAGGACTTAGGAGGTATTTGGAATTTGGAATTTCAACTTTGGATTTCAATCATGGGTTTCAATCATGTGGAATTGATATGAGTTTGGAGAAAATCAATTATAATAGAATTGGTTTATGTTTGATGTTGATTTGATTTGGAGTTTGACTTGAAAGAAGGCAGTGAGGAATTTGGTTCAAGCTATAGGTAATTTCTAACACACCTGGCATGATGACCTATTCTAACTCTTCTAAGTCTCTAGGGTTAGGTAGAGTGTCCACCTAATCACTAGATGTGTCTTAAGACTAAGGAGCCCTTAAAATCTAAGAGAGATATTATGTATAAGATGGAGTGGTTGAAAGCTCATCCTAAAAATGAGGTCAATAATATCAAACTCATGGTTGAACAACAAGTGAAGGAAGCGCTAGCACAAACTTGAGGTGGTTTGTCAGTTCCAAAGAGTAGACCCTACCCAGAGGAATTTGATGTTATCCAATATTCTAAGGGTTTTGTGCCTCCTTTCTTCAAAAGTTTTGATGGTAGTGGGAACCCTCACCAACATATAGCACAATTCAGGGCTAGTTGTTGCAACGCTGGTGGCAGTGATGCATTATTGTTTCATCTCTTTGTCAGCAGCTTAGTAGGCATAGCTTTTGATTGGTACGTTGAACTCTCCAATGATTAAGTGAAAACTTTTGCTGAGTTGGAACAACTGTTTGTTAAGAGATTTGCTAGAGCTCAACAAAGGGTAACTGTGGGTGATCTTATTGTAGCTCAATAAATCCCCAGTGAGTCCCTCATTAATTATATTCTTAGATGGCACAATTTAAGCATGAAATGTGAACCACAGCTGTTTGAATAGCATGCTATTGAATTTATATTAAAGAATATTCATGGCTCGATCGCCTACATGATTAAAGGTTTCAACATTAAGACATTTGAGAAGTTAATCAATAAGGTGGCTAGCCTACAAGGAGAGGCCAAACTGTTGCCTTTTCAAGATCATCATTAAAGCCAAAGAAAGCCTAAAAGAAGAAGTAGCGACATTGGATAAAAGCAATCGCCAGATCAGTATCAAAGACCTCGAGCTCAATAGCCTTCGCTTCCACCTCCTTTACCACCACCTCAACCATCTTATTATTCCTCCATGGCCTTCCCCACCTCCCTCGCCATACTTCCGGATGGTAAACATACCCTCAGTAGCTATCACCCACCTACTCTTTGGATAAATTAAATGAAACTTATACAATTAAGGAGGTAGTTAGGAAAATCTTTAAGAACCTCTTAAAGAAACTGATTTTCAGCTGAGCGAAAGCTAGAGGAAGTGGGTAAAAGTAATGATCCCTACCACCACATGCTAGGCTATGTTTTGGAGGATTGCTTTACATTTAAGGACTGGCTTGAGCATAGCTACAAGTTAGGTGCTAAAAAACAACCATCTAGTTTCGCTAGGGTAATCCTTGGGGATACATGTGATCCTCTCAAAATAAAAGAATATTGGGATATCTCTTTATCTCAAACCTCTAAAAAGATCATTTCTAAAATCAAGAAACTTTCCTTATAGGTGCCTCAGGCAGCTTGAACCTCCAACATCAAAGAAAGTTTGCAGGTTTCCAAAGACAACTTAGGGAAAGTGGGAGCTCAAGTAGCAGCAGCAGACCATACTTGCCCGGGATAGCCAAGTGGAACCACTGACTGATCTAGCCTCCATTCCATCATTGCAACTGCTACTTCAGTTGGCATTCCTACTTCAGCTAGTTCTTCTTCTAGTAGACATCTTGTATCGACGGATGAGGGCATCAAATCCCTCACCCCACTTATTTTACTAGATTTCTACTATGTACCTCATTTTAAATCTAAGAAATCAAGGAATAAAGCTAGTTTGAATTACATCTTGTACCACACGATGGGTTATTTGATTCTACTCCTTTAGAAAACTCTTCAAGTCTTAATAATTATAGCAACTCCGATCATCCTCTTTCTAATTCAGAGATGGAGTTTCCTTCTCTAAATAATACGAGTTCACCTCTTGAGATAAACTTGGAAACATCTGATTCCGAGGGTCCTATAGGAGAAGCTATAGGTGAATCTGATGAGCAGGTAGAACTTTCCATTAAACCATCTCATGAAGTCACCAAAGTCAACCTTCATAGTGGGAAAGTTATACCTCCTTGGGTAGAACCTCAAGACAAGGGGAAGCAATTCATTGGTTCTAATGATCAAGAAGCCCCTCCACAGGATGCTCCACTCGATATGCTTGTAGAGGATCAGCCTAGAGTTGACTATAATATCCTCGCTCTCCTAAAAAAGTTGCCAGCTAAACTAAGCATATATGATGCCCTTGTCTTATCCAAAGAGATGAGGGAATCATTAATCAAGGCCTTCTTGATCCAGAAATATGTTTAGCTCAGCTGATCATTGTTGGAGAGGAGGCACATTATTCAAGAGAAGCTTAGGGAGTCACATTCACTAACGAAGACCTTCTTTTGGGGGACATGAAGCACAATCGTCCCCTCTACATCACAGTGGATATGGGTAGATTTAGACTTTCTAGGGTATTGGTTGATCTAGGTGCATCAGTGAACATTATGAGCCTAAAAATCCTTGCCTATTTGAAGATTGACATCTCTGAACTCTGAGGAGATCAGATGATGTTGAGAGGATTCAATGAATAGGGCAAGAGGGCTTTAGGCTCCATAGTGTTACATTTGGAAATAGGCGACTAGAAGACTGAAGCCAAGTTCTATATAATTGATTTGAATACATTGTTCATTGCTTTGCTTGGTAGGCCTTGGATACCTTAAAATAAGATGATTCCATCCTCTCTTCATCAGTGCATCAAATTTTAAAAAGATGGAATCAAATATTGTGTCAAAGGAGATGAATGCCATTCTCAGTTAGAGAGGTCGAGATATATGCGGATGTGACCTATTATCTTCCTCAAAATCAAAACACCTATTCTCCTGAACTTGACCAAAGTTCAAATGCAAAAGAAAAAGAAAGAGAAGAAAAAGAAAAAGAAAACAAAAAAGAAAAGAAAAGAGAAAGTACAAATGAGCGAGAAAAAGAAATCGAGGGAGAGGTAGAACCGCATGTTACATTCCATCCTTAGTTCATTCCATCATACAGACATATGGGTAGGATGACTCGACCTCCACTAAGTAGGAAGAGGTAGATACAGAGGCATTTCAAAAGGTGGAAGACCCCCTAGTTGGCAGCGAGCCAATAAGGGTTATGTCCCAGTTCACAGGAGTACTCTGCTATTCACATAGACTTGGAATCCAGCTTGTAGGATGAGTCTCATGTGATTAGGATACCAGCCAACCCCTCTCAGTGGGTTTCATTAGAGGTGACACAAAGCAGATGAAGACCAGCCTCCAAAGCAAATGTATTTGAATCAAGATTATGTAAAATCATTAGGAAGCAATTGGGAACATTAGCTCTAACCCTACTTTTTCTCAAAAAGGTAAGGGTTTGGTAGTTAAGGAGGCCCCTAGATCTTCCATGGATGTCAAGCCAAAGAGATTCATGTTGGGATCATCATCCTCATGTCCATAAGTAGATGTAGAACTTAAGGATAATTCATATAAAGATTTAATGGAATTACCTTTTGATTGGTACTCACCTTGTGTTCATAATCTTGCAAAGAAAGGTTTAATTCCTTACACATGGTTCAGGCATAGGTCAGATTATTTTGAGAAGTTGTGGGACAATAAAGGCAAAAATGCACAATCAAGACCGGCTAGGATTGTATAGTGGGTTTAGTCAATGATGATTCGCTTGGTTGTCACCAATCATCTAGAATCTGATAGGATTTTCTCAAACCACTCTAACTCTTATGAGGAGGTATGTTTAGAAACTTTAGATGATCCTGATAATTTTCAAATCAAAGATGCACCTTTTAGAATTTAAAGAAGGAATCTACTCAACCATCAACAAGCACAAAGAAATAAACGTCAGGACAGAAGAAGATCCACAGCCCACATACATCAATTCTCTATTGAATGAAGATAAAACCAATGACTTAGTTAGGCTATTGATTATGTTTAAGGACTTCTTTGCATGGAGCTATGAAGAGATACCCATTATCTCTCATATGTCCACAAACTAGAATAGCTAACCTATCAAGAAAGCTCCTAGATGCATGCGATTAGAAATCGAACAACAAGTCATTTCTGAAGTCAAGAAATAGATCGATCATAGTTTTATTAGTGAAGAAAAATACCCTACATGGTTAGCTAGTGTCGTCCTAGTTAAGTAGAAGATATACATCAATTTCAAGGACTTAAATAAGGCATGTCCTAAGGATGAATTTCCACTTCCTATACCAGAATTTATGGTGGACATCGCCATCTCATGCATTATTCTCTCCTTCATGGATGGGTCATCTATATAAGATATCAAGATGGGATGAAAGAAACACTACTTTTCAAAACGATCGAATTATTATATGTCATTCCTTTCGACCTTAAAAATCGATGCTACATACCCGGTGGGCCATGACTTCTTCAATGAACTCATTCATCATCAAGTTGAATGCTATGTTGATGATCTAGTAGTCAAAAGCAAAGAAAAGGAAGACCATCTCTTTGACTTGAGAGTAGTTTCAAATGGTTAAGATAATTTAAACTCAAAATGAACCCCCTGAAGTGTGCATTCAAAGTAGCTTCAGGAAAGTTTCTTGGGTTTATTGTCCGACACTGAGGAATAGAGATAAACCTAGAAAAGATCAAAGCTATCTTAGAAATGCCACCCCCTAAAAGTCTTACTCAACTCAGATCATTTCAAGGATGGTTGGCATCTCTAAGGTGCTTTATCTCCAATCTATCGGGGAGATGCAAGCCATTTTCAGCACTTGTCAAAAAAGATGCCAAGTTCAAGTGGGATGACAAGTGCCAACATGCTTTTGAAGACATCAAACAATATTTGGTGAAGTTGCTAGTTCTAGCAGTCCCTACCTCAGGCAAGCCACTTATCTTCTACACTGTTGCATTGGACAACTCCCTTAGCACTTTGTTGGCACAAACCAATGATGAATGGTTCAAGAATGCTCTTTACTACCTCAGTCATCATCTAATCCTTGTTGAAGCAAACTACCCACCTATTGAGAAACATTGCCTAGCTTTAATCTTCACATCCCAAAAGCTATGGATTACATGCTCTCTCATAAGGTAAACTTGATTTCAAGAATCAATCAATTGGTATCTCATGACACCAATGCTATCTTGCAGGTTGGTCCATGATTCTCTTCTATAGTTTGACATTATATTCATACCCTTTCGTGGTAAAAGGACACTAGATTTCTTAGCACCACACTTCTTACTAATTCCCGCTTAGTGATGACCTCCCGATGAACAAATCATGAACTTAGGTGACACTAGCATTTTAGATGTATTGGCTTCCTTTGAAAGAGGAGAAGAACCATCTACTCTTCCAGAAAGGCGGGGTAGGAATCATCCTTCTAACTCTAGACCACGATGTGATGAAATTCTCATACTATCTCTCCAATCCATGCACCAACAATGAAGCCGAATATGAGGCTCTGATTGCCGGTTTGGAGTTAGCTATTACAGTGTGTGTCAAAAATATCAACATTTAGAAGGATCCACAACTAGTCATCAACCAAATTGCTGGGTCATATAAGGTTCTAAAACCTTAGCTTCGTCACTACCATGAGTACACCATGAAGCTGTTGGCCTAAATCCCTGAGGTCACCATCTACAAGGTTCCTCAAGAAGAGAACACAGTAGTAGATGCTTTGACCAAACTCGCTAAGGAGTTGGCATGTCCGGAAGATGAGTCCATTCCATTAAGGGTTCAAAATAGACAATTCTTATCCCTTATTATTATTGAACTCATTGAGAAACTCTCTCTTGGAGGGGAGGTTGTCATTGCCAAAAAGGATGAGGAGCTGGATTGGAGGCAACCGTTCATAGATTACTTGAACATAGGAAAACTACTTCAAGTGAAATCACAAGCCCATCAATTGAAGCAGAGAGCTCTCTACTATGCTCTCATGGATGGCACATTGTACCAACGATGTGGTTACACTATTTAGACAAATACAAATCCCGTAAAATCATGATCGAGGTACAGTCAGGTCTATGCAAAGTGCATCAATCTGGTCCAAAGATGAACGCCAAGATCATGAGATTAGGATACTACTAGCCTTTGATAATTACATACTGCATGGATGTAGCTAGGAGATGCCACCAATGTCAAGTGTACGGTGTGGTACTACATCAACCACCCAATATTCTACATCCTACTTTAGCCTCATGGCCATTTGAGCGTTAGGGTAATGACATAGTAGGTTCGATTGATCGTCTTTATTCTAAGGGTCATCGGTTCATCCTAGCTGCCACTGACTACTTTTCTAAGTTGGCAGAGGCAATTCTACTTAGAGAGGTCACAGCTCAGCATATGCTCTAGTTCTTCAGAAACCATATCGTATATAGGTTTGGAGTGCCTTGTCGAATTATATCCAATAATGGCACTGCATTCAAAAGCACCAAGATCAATAGCTTCATCAGGAGACACAATATAGATTAGAGATACTCCACTATCTACTATCCTAGGGCGGTTGGCCTAGCAGAAGCATTCAATAAAATTTTCATCTAGTTACTAAAGAAGACACTCGATGACAATAAGTGACAGTGGCACGAGCAGCTAGTTGAAGCCTTATGGGCATACCGCACCACATACAGAACTCCAACCCAATCTAACCTGTTCTCCTTAGTACATGGGTCTGAAGCTGTTCTACCATTTTTTTTGGGAACCCCATATAGGGGAATTTTATTGCCACAATAAAAGGGGTTACAAGGTCCATAAAAGGGGATAAACTCGAAACTATTGCTCAAGAGCTACAATCACCTAGAGAGTAAATCCCCTATCTAAATACAACCAAAATAAGAGAAGGAAAAGACAAAAAGGAAAAATAGCTAAAAGAACAAAAGCACAAGAATGAGAGATAGGTCCTCCTCTTGTGAAAATACGAGCAACATATGCCACATCCAGATAAGGAACCTATGAAGAAAACCTGCAAAGAAAATAGAAAACTTGCAAACATCTAAAAAAGAGTTAGTACAGCTAAAGAGGTGCAAGTAAAGTAAACTAAAAGGCTAGGAAAAGGAAAAGATATTTAGATAATATAGTGAAGGAAAGGCTTAGGCTCAATCACCCATGAAAGGGGCAACCACAAACATGAGCATATAAACCTCCAAAGAAGGGTTGCATCACAATTACTGCTACTAGCTAGTTTGTGAGTGAAATCATCCTAGCCATCGTAGCTTACAAACCTGCATTCCATGCATAAGCTTGATGTGGATCATCCAACCAAATACTCCCTCCAACATAGCTTGACAAGAAACAGCCAAAAAATATAGGAATTTAGGGGATCAATAAAGAGATCAACAAGGGAGTAAACCCAAACCAAAGATGAGAGCCTAACCGGATCAAAAGTTAAGAGAAATATCCACCTATTAAAAGCTAGATCACTATAGTAATTATCAACCATTTTATCCAAAAATGACCTCAACCTGTAGTGAAAAACATATAGCCAGTCCGGGTGTTAAGAAACAAACAACATAACATACACCAAAAAAGAAAGAATCAGCCTACATAACAAAATAACCCATTAATCCATTTAGTCGATAAGCAATACCACAGAACAAAAAATGGAGCCAACCGAGGTGATAGTGAACAACTCCAAAGTAGAAAACAATCATAAAAAGATTCCATGAAAAAAACTACTAAAGACAGCCTTCAAGTAAAGGCTAAACTGTCAGCAGCTAAGCAAATAGCAACAACAGAACTCGTAAGAAAGGAAAAGCAAAAGAGATGCCTACCTTGCAAGACAACCATAATAATCACATCAATAAAAGGAGAAAAAAGAAATAGTAGTCATATTCAGCGAAGCACCTAAAAAATCCTGCGGGTTGAGTAGGAACAAAACTCGGTAGATCTAGTGAGACAGGTAACTGGTCCAACAGATAGGGCTCTCAGCAGTGAAAATAGAACCCAACAAAAAGAAGGGCAAACAAAAGTTAGCTGGTAACTAGTAGATGAGGATTAGGGACCAAATACCATCAAAATAGGATAACCAATAAATGTAGCAAAAAAATGAGAAGGAAGTAGAACAGATCAAAAGAAACATAAAGTAGAAAATACAACAAACAGTAAACACCAGCATATATATGTTAATTTCTTAGATAAGGTAATCCGGAGTTATCCAGATTAATCAATCCCTGCAATTGTTTAGGAAGAATAAAATGATCAAAAAGGGTGAGCTCATCTAGTCTAGCTCCAAGATTGGCATGATAGTCAGCACAAGCATTTCCTTCATGCTAGATGTGAGTGATTTTAAAGTAGACTTGAGAGAGGAGAGCTCCTGTATGGTTAAAAATAAGAGCAGCATAACCTAGCTATCCCAGAGAAATAAGCAAACCCATAGAACGACCAACCTGGAAATGGGAAGCATTAAAAAAATGATTGCAGAATGATCTAGTCGGAAAAGGACTCACCCAGGAATGGACAAGCAGGTCCCAACAGCCACCATCTACAGCAACCACCTCTACTAGCATAGTAGAGAATGCAAAACAGAAAGTAGAAGGGATAACAACAGTAAACATCATAGAAATGAGACTAGCCCAAACCAACAGAGGATGAAAATGATAACTAATAGATCCCAAAGCTTAGGAAAAATCCATATCTCCACAAGAAAAAGAATCATAAAAAGCTTAAAAATTTCTAACATAAAGCAATCCAATTTTATCAAGATTCACAAGCACCCTTAAAAGTGAAGGAATATTATCATTATAGAATAGATTCAAAGAGGAAGACTTGGCTCCCCAATTAGCAAGAAAATCAGCACAAAAATTACCTTCCTGATAAATAGGAGAAATTTTATAATCTAGATTAGTAAGAAGCCTCCTAGTCTGGTTAAGTAAATAAGACACTTCAACATTTCCATGAGCTCCCGAATTTAATAGTTCAAGAAGAAAGAGAGCATCAACTTCGAACCAAATCTCTTGAAATCCTTTCTGTAAGCAGGCAGAAATCCCATAGTGCAGACCTTTAAGCTCAGCAAATAAAACAAAATAGGGTTCTAGAGGAGCAAAGCAGAGCACTATAATCTATTAAAATCCTCCCACAACCATAAAAGCCATTAGAAACAGAGCCATCTGTGTTAACCTTAATGACATGATAATTTGGCTTCATCCAGCATATAATTTTATGGTTAGGAGCAATACCATAAGAAGGAAGTTTAATCTCAAACTTCAAGGCCATATATTTGTATCTTTTGAAACTAAAGGAAGTAATCAGGTCAGCTTTATAAAGAGACATACTTTTACATTTTGCCCTAGCAATAATACGATGATAGTTCATAAGTTTATCATGATGCTTAGAATCATTTCTTTTCGACCAAATATACCACAGAAGAGTAGTGGCTAGAACAACTTTGACATAGCCTTTAGGAGTATAAGAGAAAAAACTTTCAAGAAGTTGCATAATAGAAAATGAAACATTGAAATGAAAACTATTAAACATACTATCATACTAGCTCCAAACCTTAATAGCAATAGAGCCATTCATCACATGATCCATAATTTCAATTTGAAACAACATTGGCATCTAGAGGGGAGGTGGAAACCTTTTTTATAGCATCAACATGAATGTATTGCTTTAGAATATGCCAACTTAAAATAGAAAAGGAGGTAGGGCTAGAGATATTCCAGATTTTAGTGAAAATTAAGGACTCTTGAGTTTTAAGTCTGAATGAGTGCCAAACATCCTTAAAAACAAATTCTCCAGAGGAGGAATTATTGAAGTGGATTTGGTCAGATTTATTAGGTAATGGACAAATTGTAAGGATTTTTTTCAACTATCACCTTAACAATGGAGATTAATTGGTCCATATCTCAATTATGAAATGACTTACCTTAAGCCTCACTAGAATGAGTATTAAGCAAAGAATCAATAGAACCTATCCCAATTTCTTGCCAAAAGAAGAGGAGCACGAATTCACACCAAGAGATAAGATTCTCGACATTCCACTTGATGTTACAAAGTCTTTTCCACATGAGTCCCAGGGTTTGAAAGTACTAATGAGGGGTGTTTCCAGATTTAGCATAAATTGAGACCAGTAACTATGATTATTTCTTAAATTCCACCACATTTTGTGTGAAAAACATTTAATAGCGTCTTTTAAAGTTTTGCAACCCAAACCACCTTCATTAAAAGGTCCATAACAATTATGCCAACTAGCCCAATGAACTTTCCTGGAAGAAGAGGTATAACCCCAAAAAAATTTGTTAATAAGTCTATTTATTCTTTTAATAATAGAGCAGGTAGGCACAATAATGGACAAAAGATACAAAGCAAATAGCAAAGGGTACTTTTGATATGGATAAGTCTAGCACCAAAGGAAAGTAAGTCGAACTCCCAAGAGGAAATTTTCTTATTTATTTTCTGAATAACTTCATCAAATAAGGAAGATCTTTTCTTTCCTCGATATAAAGGATTGCCCAGATACTTGATAGGCAAGGTTTGATGTGCAAAGCCCGTAATATTCTTAATAGCATTAATCCTATATAAAGAAATAAAAGAAGTAGAGATAAAACAACTTTTATCAGGATTAATCTTCAAACCACTTTCCCTACCAAAAAGAGTAAAGAACTTACATAAATTTTTAATGTAGAGAATAGAACCCCTACAAAATATAATGAAATCATCAGCAAAGCTAAGGTGGGAAATGGGAAAGCCACCCCTAGTTTTGTAATACATGTTAGGCATTTTACAAAACATATGCTCAAGACTTTTAGAGATATATTCCACAGCAATAATGAAAAGAGCAGGAGAAAGAGGATCCCCTTCCCTTAGCTCGTGAGAGGAAGAGAAAAATCCATGAACTTCGCCATTAATAAGTAAAGAAAATTATGAATTCTCAATACCATTCTTAATTAAAGTAATAAATTAACTTAAAAATCCAAATAAAGCCAAAATTTTTTATAGGAAAACTTAACCAATGTTATCATAAGCTTTGGAAATGTCCAGCTTAAAGAGCAAGCTACCACTACGAACTTTGGCATTTAAATCATGGATCATCTCTTGAGCTAAAAGAACATTATCAGAAATAGAACACGCTTTAACAAAGGCTGTTTGGTTGGGTGAGATAATTTTAGGAAGCAGAATACTTAATCTTTTAGCTAGAATCTTAGAGATGAGTTTATTAAAAAAGGAACACAGGCTAATTGGCCTAAAATAACTCCAAAGTTCAGGATTTTCTATTTTAGGGATTAAAATAGTGGAAGTGCTAGCAAAAAATCTGGGAAGGATACTTCCCTTGAAAAAATCAAGAACAACATTAACCAAATCTTCTTTAATGATATACCAGCATTTTTGAAAAAATAAGGTGGTAAATTCATCCGGACCAGCCGCAGAATCTGTATTCATATTTTACAAAATGTTAGCAATTTCTGATTCAGAGAGTAATGAAATAAGCATATTGTTATCTTCATCAAAAATGAGATTAGGAATAACTTCAGGCAAGGAAATCGCATCATAAGTCACATTTTATTAAGTAGCTCATTAAAGAAAGAAATGCCAAAATCAGTAAGCTCCTTGTTATCAGTACACCAGATATCACCATTAGTTTTAAGTTTTTTTTAATGTTATTTAACTCCTTTTTCTTTTTAACCATGGCATGAAAATATTTGGTATTTTGATAACCATTAGATATCCATTTTATAACGCCTTTTGCAGCCAATTGGTCTCCTCCATGTCTTGGAAACATGTTAAACTATTTTTGGCTTGAGTTAGTAAGGAGTTTTTAGATGGATCATTAACAGTAGCGTCTTCTAAAGCTATAACCTCATGTTCTAATTCTTTGATATTAACAAAAAGGTTTTTGAAATAGTGTATGTTCCACCAATTAAGGCATTGTTTAAGCCTTTTAAATTTGAACCACAATATCATCATCCCAAAAATAGAATCATCAAGATGGAGAGGTTCACTCCAATTGCTAGCAACCACATCCATAAATCTATCATCCATAAGCCACATATTTTGAAATCAGAATGGGATATGAGAGGAGGGTTTAGTAGCATTAACATTTACAGTGATCAGTAAAGAGAATGGTGCGAGGGTTCTCTTGAGATGCTCAAGTAATAGGAAAAGGTTGATTCACATATTGTTAAAAAGGATCCTATCTAATCTTTGCCAAAGTCTGTGATTATTCCAAGTGAAGTGAGACACAGTAAATCCAATATCAGTAAGTTGACAATCAAGGATCATGGTATTAAATTCCTCCATGGAAAATAAGTTTGGAACATTACCACCAACTCATTCAGAAGAGGAAGATATAATGTTAAAGTCCCCACCCACAAACCAAAGAGCATTCACAGAGGAAGAGAAACTAACAAGATCTTCCCACATAAGCCTTCTACCATTCCTATTACAAGAGGCATAGACAAAAGAACCAAAGCAACACCAATTTTTATAAGTGATTTTAACATTTACAACTTGGCGTAAATCCTGAATAACTAGTAAAACAAATGGACTCTTCCAAAAAATCCAAATTTTATTGCTCGAATTAGTAAAAAAAATTACTAAAGCCAATCATTCTAGCAATAGAAGCAATGTTAGATGGAAGAATAAAGGGTTCCAAAATAGCCAAAATGGAAATGTTATGAGAGCAAACTAAATTACTGATTCTATTTCTAATAGAGAGGGTACCAATCCCTCTCGCATTCCAGATAAGAAATGAGACCATTTATTTTTGGGTAGAGGAGCTAGATCTAGTAACTCTGGCAAAGTTGGGAAGTCTAGTTTTAGAAGTTTTATTTTTCTTTCTAAAAACTATCTGAAATTTATTGGCCATATCCACAACATCACCATCTGATAAAGATTGATCAGAGAATTGCTTGGAAAAAGGAGGTACATTGAAAATAGCATTACAGGGCAGTTCACCTTCTTCCAATTTATTATTATGTTGTAAAATCAGATTAATAATCTATTCCAAGTTAGATGAAGAAGCATAAGAAGGATTAGAGCTGGCTAAAGCACATGTACCTAAAACAGGAGTAGAAGCTTTCTCCAAATTTTGAACGCCAGCCATTCCTTCTTGAGGAATCACATTTTCTTTAACTAAAGGTGGCAAAGAGGCTGGACTAGAGTCATTTGATAGACGGTCAGCATCCATAAGTTTTGAAAAACTATTCTTTGTTACATTATTACCTTTATTATTATGGTTCAAATGGGAAATCTCACTCAAAGGGACATCATCCTTGTTAGCTAGTGTGGCATCCTGCGGCTGAACAAGCAGAGCAGCAAAATTGAGGAATAGGAAGCTCAAGGCAATGGCCCTCATATTCAGATAAGGAGATATCAAATAAAACAACATTTTGTAGTTTAACCAAGGGAGCCTTAAGAGAGTGATTTGGCTTAGGAGGAAAAATTTTTTTAAGGTGTGGATGAACCACAAAGAAATCTGAAATCCCATGACCATGAATTTTGCAATGAGAATAAAAAACTGAGAAATTCTCGAAATCCACTTTTTGTAGATATCCATATTTCTCTAATCCTTGCCAAATTTCCTTTGGATATTTTTTAGATATATCCAACTCAACTAGTATCTGAGCAACATATGGCATGGAGTTAGAAGCAGTTACCTGGTATACTTAGAGAGGCTGACCGAATAAGGGTAGATCAATCCCAAGCTTAACTCATCCAATTCTCAACCAAAATCAAATTAACCTTGCACACATCATCCTTGGACCTGGTTGAGCTCGATCAGGACATTTCCCAAGCCTCTAAATCATGAGAAGCACTACTTTGATCAAGCCCAATCACCATTGAAGGGGAGCTTGGTCAACTGAGCCATCTACTTCAAATCAAGAGCCAATTCCTTCAACAGGGTTTCATCTCTACTAGACGAAGCTACTTCTTTCGTTGGAAGCACTGGTGATAGCCTCCGGTGAGGTATGCCATTGAAACCAACCATAGGATAAATTTTGCTTGGTCCTTTATGAAGGAAATTGTTAATTCATGTGCTTCTACTGTTATATGAATTGCTTGTGCTTATCTGAAGGTGTGGGATGAGTTTGAGCTCCTTTTGAGCTCGGGTGAGGTCAGATCAAGTAACGATCGACTGACGACATCTGTCTCTCACCACTCAGGAGGAGACAGATCACACACCATCTATTTCGCATGATTGGAATGAACAACTATGATCAGATCACGTTAGATCCACTGTGATTATAAGCTTAAACCACAGGATTAATCTCGGTCGATCTTAGGATGGCTTTGTAGAGTCGTCCACCATCAGTTGACTTAGCTGACTAATATGACAACTTAAATAATCAATCCCATCGTGCCACATGGAAAGCATGCTGCATTAGCCGCCACGTGACCCAATGTGATTTGGGATTTAATTAGGCTTAATTAATTTGATTTTAATGGTAGAACTTCCAATATTCATAACTAATTGTAGAAAAATCCAAAAATATAAATAAACACTTATTTTAAAGATAATTCAAAGGAGGATAATATAAAATTAAAATAAATTAGTTTTGAGTAGTAATGTTTAATTAATTTGGGTTTTATTGAAAATGTAATTAAGCTAATTACTCCTTATTTACTCTAGCAATTAATTCAAAAATTTTTAAGATTGATTAGTGTGATGACCTCTACCTTCCATGATTTTCTTAGAATTTATTACTTGATTAATTAGGGGAATTACTTGTCTCATTCTTAATCACTCTCTTAATTCATTAAATGATTAATTAACATGTTAAATAATGATAAATTCATTAATTAAACTTGTTAATCAACATGGAAAAATGAATGGACATAGGGAATGAGATTATGACCTCTTTTCCAATCTTTTCCCTAAGTTTATTTCATTTGGATAAACACTTAGTCAACTTGCAATTAATTGATGACCTAATTACTTCATTAAATAGTTTAATTAATCAAATTCAAAATCGAACCATTCTAGAACTAAATCATTCAATTCTTAGGTAGATTCTTAGGTGTTCAATAACCTAAGACAATTCCAAAGAAAATTATAATCAAACTACATGTGTAGTGGGATTATAAAAGTACTTAATCAAACCCTTTAGCTTAATTAATCAATAATTGTGAGCCAATTGCATTAGGCCCCTTTATTTCCTAGGTGCATTGCTAATTTAATTTATATGTGGTTGCATATTATATGTTGGCTCATAATTACTTGGTTAACTATGTTAAAGTGGTATAGGTAAGGGGTAATTAATGGATTTAATTCATACCTTGACCTAATTAAAATATAAAATCAACCTAATTGTCCTAAAATAAACCAAATCAATTCATACATGGGAGGGGAATAGGTTAGGAACAACAAACCCTTTTCATATTTCCTAAATCAAATCAAATTCAAAGATAAAAATCTCTATAAAGAATTTTTGATTCATTTTAAATAATCTTATTCTATATGATTATCCTCAAGAGTTAATAAGGGTGAATGAAGTTATGTACTTGCATCCTTTTCATTTCTTTCCAATCATGCTAAATATTGCTTGCCATATGAAATCATGCATTCATTTCTTTTAAAAATTAATTAAATTAAATGTTTCCTTTTATGTCATATTTTATGTGTTGGCTAAAATTAATAATATGAGTGGCTATTATCACTATTAAAACCAAAAATTATTTTAAAAACCTATAAATCAAATATTATGAATGAAGTGATACTAGTTATAAATATTTATAGGCTTGCATGTGATTATAGCATAAGATGTGTATTATGAAGTTTTCTTTCCTTCTCTTAATACGAATTTACATAGGATTTGCAAGTGTATAGTTCATTTGAAAAGAACACAACACTTGTTTAAATATATTCCTATGCATTTTTATGTTATGACTTAAGAAGGATCTTCATATTATACATGTAAATTATACAACCAAACCAAACACAATCTTTTGCATGATTCATTATCCATTTGGTTTTTTTTGTACATTTACATGTATCTAAGAAAAGTGGTGCATCAGTCTGGACATCTCGGGGCTGCGAGGCTTTAAGTAGCCCTATGTAGGACTTATACCTTATGCCCTTGGTGTAGAAAACAATGGGGTTGTGCTCACTTATAACTTTTATACATATGGATGTGCATTTAGTTCATGGATGAGAAATCCCTCTTTTCTACATAATAAATACATGCATCAATGATCCAATTAATACATGGAATATCCAAATTTTTAAATCACATCTCTTTGCATTCATCATCAAAGTGTGTTAAGATTTGCATTGCATGTACATGTATGTTTAAGATTATTCATATGCATGGTATACATGGTGGAAAGAAATGAAGGGATGTGTGTTATGTGATAGTAATCCACCACTAGCGATCCTAAGATGCCTTTCTTATTAAATAAGACTATTTAAGGAGAACCCAAACTTAGGATCAATTAAAACACATAATAAACCATTCACTAAAGGAAATTCATTAATCAATCTACCTTTAGAATATTTTAAGGTAGGGATGAAAGAGAGGTCTCTGCTCTTTTCTTCTCTTCATCACATTTAGTCACTAAATGTCAGTTCATTTAAACTAAATCAGATCACCAACTAAAATTGGCAAGTCAACTAAATCACTTGAAAGAAAACCACCATTTAAATTGAATCTTTCACACTTAGAAAATTCCAACCTTAAAGCCTAGTAAGACATGCCACACAAGCCTTAAAATAACACAGACATTAGACTAAGTTATCATTTCTAGCTTTAGGTTAGGGCGATGCATGGTGTGATGAATGTTTTGTTTCGTGATGTATTATTTTAGACAGGATGTTAGGGCTATGTGTGTAGACTACATGATAGGGTGAACTTAGCCTAATCATGTCTTTTATAGGGGGTTGTGCTTAATGGGCACTATAATAAGAATATAAATACTTTTTATTGTGCAGGTCGCTTATACCCCTAAGCATCATCCAAATTAGGGTAGGTGGGCTTGGTTGCCCATGTGTGGGGTGCTAAGTCCAACTTATTCATATAACTGCTTGGGTTGTGTGGTATGTTTAGCTAATCTTTATTTTGTAAGTTTAGTTAGATTTACTTTTTTCCATTTTGAAGTAAATTTTGTAATTAAGATTTGGAACAAGTGTTACGGGGATTAAGGTGAACATTGGTTATAAGACTACGTCTTATATACCACGTGAGGCCTTGGAGTAAACCACATCCCAAGCCAAACCAAAAGAAAGAAAGAAATGGAGCAAATTAAGATGAAGGAATGAAGGATAAGGATTGAAGAATGGAGGATGAAGAATGAAGATCCCCAAAACACTTATCATTTTATAATTGTAACTATTCATTTGTAGTCTGGGTTGTATAAAGGTAAAGCTCGGCTACCCACATTTCTTTTCAGGTTGTGAGGTGGAACCCGACCACATTAGTCTCTTATTCTTTTATGCTAATTTTATAAATTGATTGATGTTATGTTTATTATTGTACAATTAGGATGGCATGATTTTCCTAGTTTCTTAATTATTTGATGGTTGTTGATTGGCCTGGATGTGATTAGGCTCTTAGGGAAAAATATATTTTCTATCCAATTAATCAACTCAAAATTAAATTAAATAATTTATAATCTCACTTAAAGCCTAAGAAATAAATCAAGATAATAAAAGATTTAGCAACCCCTTAGCTGGATGTTGTATGTCTCATATCATGCATAAATCATATAATCTCACTCTTGCTAATGGAGGGCTTCCACCTTTGCGAAAATGGCTTGACCTTTAAGAGCCATGGGGAAACACACCTCCTTCTTTCTATTTTTGCCCATAACTAATTTTCTCATGCATTAGGCATATAAAATCCCATAGCCTATGTCAAATAAAATGTCCAAAAATCAAACTAAAATTTGACAAAATTTACATTAGTTCTAGGTCATTAATCATGCCCTTCATGATCTAGTCCCTTCAGGAGTGAGTTTAAGGTCTTAGTCTCTTTCTAAATAAACAACAGCCTAGCCGTCTTGCAAAGCATAATACTTAACTGCATGTTTTTTTTAAAATCATAGGAGGAGTTAGTTAACGGCCACCCCTAGGTGGTTGTAAGCCCAACAGAAAGGTGGTTTACTCTCTCTTGTGGAGGAAAACCATATATCCATTTTTGCCTTAGATTTAGGTCATGCTCTGGCCCATGCCAAAGCTCCCTAGATTTAGGATATGAGGTTGTTGTTTTCCTTTGGGGGCTATAAGCATAAATCCTCACCTCTTAGGTATTTCTACAATCTTGTATTGTGGAATTGTAAGCCCTAGATTTCTAATGAAAATCCAACTCAAATAGATAATTGTATTCAACTTAAAAATATAAAACAACCATAGGATAGTTTGGGATGCTCACTAGGTTTCCTAGTTTCATGAGCATTCCTTACTCATCTCCTTTGGTTTCAATAAGAACTCTTCCCTTTTGATCAATCCCACTTGATTTTCTAAAAATAACCAATTGGTCAATAATCCTATCTTTGAAATCTTTGGAGACAATGATCATTTACCTTAATCGAGAGTATTTCTAAGGAATCTCATTCCTTAGGATGTAATTAATTATGTGGCTTGCCTCCATAGGGAACTTAATGAACTCGGCTTAAAAGAAACCCTACTTTACTTTTCCATGTATAGTAGGAAAAAGATCTTTGATACATTCGAAGGCCCATCATGCCTTAGGAGTCCTCATTTAGGTGATAAGGTCCATTATAGAATAATGACTTCTATCTCTCGAGATAATACATTATTCTTTAATGTTGTACTAGATCACCCTAATGAGTACATCAACAGATCTGCGTGGTGTCCCCTCACATAAGCATAGACTTAATAGCAACAACATTTAACACAAAATAAACACCACATGGCCTTCTTTTTTTGTTGGTTGGTTTGGTTCTCTTGCTCTTTCCTGGGATATTTTTTGTGGGTGCTTTATTATGTCAATGCTTTATTGGCTATTTCCTTTCCTTTGGTTGGTGCCTTGGTGGATTTGGATTGGTGTTGTTTTAGGCTCTGTTGGCTTGGTGCCTTGTTGGCTTTAGATTGGTGTTGTTGTGGGCTCTGTTGGCTTTGTCTTTGAGGGCTATTTTCTTTTTTTTTTTAGGCCGTGAGCTTCTTTTCTCCCTCTTTTTTAAGAGGTGTTCATATTTTGTTTTGTTGGGATTACCTTATATTAATTTTATATGTTCTTCTCCTCTCTCTTTCTATTTCCTTAGCTTCACTTTTTCTTTGGCTGGGTGGCTATTATGATAGGTTTGTATTTTTCTTTAGTTGGGATGACTATGATGATATGATGGATTTTTTCCTTGATATTTTTGTGGCTGGTGACTTTTCCTATTTGTAACCCTCCTTTGAAGTTGGATACACTTAGGATTTGATGCCCTCTTTATATGTTCCTCAATTCTTAGGATACACTTAGATTTCTTGCAGGTTGCAGGTTCTCTTTTTCAATTGGTCTCTTCTTCTTCTTGGAGGGAGCTGGAGTCTTACTGATGGTCTCTTTTTTCTTAGATGGCTAGAGTTGTCTTCAATTGCATGTTGCAGGTTTCCTTTTCTTAGGGATCTTCGTCTCTTTGGAGGTTCTTTTGGAGCTCCATGGTTTGTCTGCCCTTTGCTGCCTTATGTTAAGCTTTTTTAGTTTGGTCTTTCTTTTTTTCTCTTTATTGCTCTTTGATCTATTAGTTTAGGCACTAAACTCTTTACGATTCTCCTGTAGCTCATTTGAATAATACTTTTTTTTTCTTTTTGAGTTTAGTCTCTAATACGGTCTTCTTGTACTAATTTTTTTGAGCAATAAATTCCTTTTAGTTAAAAAAAGAATCCTATACCCTAAAACTAAAAACCCTAAACCCTAAAGCGAAAACACTAAACCCTAAACCCTAAACTAACCCCCACACCCTAAATCCTAAAACCCTAAACCCTAAACCCTAAATCCTAAACCCTAAACCCTAAACCCTAAAAACTGAAAAACCTAAACTTAAACTAAATAAAACCTAAAAACAAAATAAATAAATAAAATCTAAACCTAAATAAAATAAAAACCTAAACTAAAACCTAAACCTAAACCTAAAAATAAAATTAAATAAAAAGTAAAAATAAACTAAAATAAAATAAATAAAAACCTAAAGTAAACTAAAAAATAAAATGAACCTAAGAATAAAACTTAAATTAAACTAAATGTAAAATAAAATAAAATAATAAACCTAAAATAAAATAAAATAAAACTAAATAAAACTTAAAACTAAAAATAAACCTAAAATAAAACATAAACCCTAAACTAAAAAAAAGCATAAAATAAAATAAAATAAATAAAATAAAATAAACTAAACTAAAATAAACTAAACTAAAATAAATAAAACCTAAACCTAAACCTAAAATAAACTAACCCTAAACCTAAACCTAAACTAAATAAAATAAACTAAACTAAAATAAACCTAAACTAAAAATAAAACCTAAAATAAACCTAAAATAAAAAACCCAAACCTAAACCTAAAAAAAAATAAAATAAAAATCTAAACCTAAACCTAAAATAAAAAAATAAAACCTAAACCTAAAAAATAAAATAAAAAGTAAAACTCAACAATAAAATAAACCTAAACCTTAACCTAAACTGAAAAAATAAACTAAAATAAAAATCGTAAATTAAAAAAATAAATTTGCCTAAAATAAATAAATAAAATAAACCTAAAGAAAAATAAAAATAAAATAAAATGAAATAAATAAAAAACAAACTAAATAAACCTGAACTTATCGATTTACTTAATTTAAAAAAAATACCTAAACCCTAAATCCTAAACCCTAAACCCTAAACCCTAAGCTTATAACACTTAACTTACAACCCTAAACCCTAACCTCTAAACCTTTAAAATCCCAAAACCTTAAACCCAAAGCCCAAAACCCAAAACCCTAAACCCTAAACCTTAAACCCAAACCCTAAACCTTAAACCCTAAAAGCATAAACCCTAGAACCCTAAACCCTAAACCCTGGTTGAGTTATTTTTTAAGAAAGGTGCTCTTAAATAAGTCAGGGAAGAGGTTGAAAAATACAAAGTTAGTGCTCCTGCCCATGTTGGTCTTGTTGCACCTATTGATGTTGTGGTTCCTCCATGAAACACTGGTCTGGATCCTTCATAGACTTCTTTCTTCCAGGTTCTCAACATCCCATCTAAGATCAACAATGGTACTGTTGAAATTATCAACCTAATTGAGCTGATTAAAAAAGGTGATAAGGTGGGGTCCTCAAAGGATGCTCTTCTCATTAAGCTCGAGATTAGTCCATTCTCTTATGGCTTTGTCATCCAGTATGTGTATGATGATGGTTCAGTGTTCAGTCCTGAGGTGCTTGACCTCATTGATAATGATCTCATAGGGAGGTTTTCAACAGGCCTTTCAATGATCACTTCACTCTCACTAGCCCTCTCTTATTCCACCCTTACAACAACGCCCCACATGCTCATCAATGCTTACAAGAATGTCCTCATCATCACGATTGCTACTGATTACACATACCCTCAGGATGAGAAGGTTAAGGAGTATTTGATGGATCCTAGTAAATTCGATGTGCTTACTACGCCTGATGATTCTACTACTCCTGCTGGTGCTACTGCTCTAGCTGCTGTAATGGAAAAGAGAAAAGAAGCCCTTGCTGAGGAATCTGATGATGATATGGGTTTCAGCAAGTTCGACAAAGTTTGTTGGACTTCTATAAAATCAAATTTTATTGTCTCTCAGAGTTAAATCATTTTGTGAAATACTCTTTCTGTGAATTTTTTAATTTAAATTTATTTTCTCTTATTTATTAGTTATTAGAGGATAAAGTTTTGTTTGATTTAGTAATTTCTTATTTGTTTTGGAATCATTTGAGCTTTAAAAAAACCCTAAACCCTAAACCCAAAACCTTAATCCTAAACCTAAAGTAACTAGATAAATTATAAAATAAACCTAAAACCTAAAATCTAATAAACCTAAACCTGAACCTAAACCCTGAGAATAGGAAGAACTTTGATGGCAAGAACAACACTCAACAGCTGGTCTAGATTTGGCGGTGGTGGCAAAGGCAAAACAAGTTATCCAGGTGGTGAGGGATCTAGAGGTCTGGATATCTGGTGGTGAATAGTAGTGGTGGTTATGTAGGCGGGAGGAGCGATAGAGGTTATAGCGATGGTGGTGGTGGAGGAATAGATCGAGGATAAGACGGAGGATCCTGCTACTCGAGAGGCCGGGGTGGTTCTGATGGGAACTGGAGAAATTGAAGAATGGCTGATACGATTTGCTGCTTATGGAATTGGGTCTTCATAGTAGAGACTGTCTAGTTATATAGGGTTTCTGATTTGCTCTGTGCATTCTCATTTTTTATCTATGTCATTGCTTATGTCTTAGAAAACTTAGTGTGTTACTTGGTAGATGAAATTGAAAAGAAGAAATATTGAATCTGAATTTGTTCTCTATTAAAAAGAAAAAAAAACCAAAAACCCTAAATCCTAAACCTTAAAAATAAAAAAAATAAAAAAAATCTTAACACTAAACAATGAACCCTAAAACTAACCCTAAATCTTAAACCCTTAGCACTAAACCTAAAACCCTAAACTCTAAACCCTAAACACCACCCAAACCTTGCACCACCTAAACCCTAAACCCTAAACCTAAAGCCCTAAATGCATAAACCACCACTAAACCTAAATCCTAAACCTCTAAACCCAACCCTAAACCTAAACCTCTTAAACCCCAGGCCCTAAACCCTAAACCTAAATCTATGCCAAAACCTAAAAGAAAATAAATAAAACCTAAACCTAAATAAAATAAATAAGTTAAAATAAGTGGTTTAACCAAAATAAACCTAAACTTAAAATTAATAAAATAAAGTAAAATAAACTAAAATAAAATAAATAAAACCTAATCTAAACTAAAAATAAAATAAACATAAATAAAAACCTAAATAAAATAAAACTAAACATAAAATAAAAAATAAAATAAACCTAAAATAAAATTAAATAAAACCTAAACCTAAAAGATAAATCTAAAAAAATAAAAAAAACCTAAACCCTAAACTAAGAAAAACTAAACCTAAAATAAAAATAAAATAAATAAATTAAAATAAACCTAAACCTAAACCTAAACTAAAATAAACTAAACAAAAATTAATAAAACCAAAACCTAAACCTAAAATAAATTAAACCTAAACCTAAACCTAAAACTAAATAAAATAAAATAAAATAAACTAATAATAAACCTAAACTTAAACTAAAAAAAAACTAAAAATAAACCTAAAACAAAAACCTAAAAACTAAAGCTAAAAAAAAATAAAAACCTAAACCTAATCCTAAAAATAAAAAATAAAACCTAAACCTAAACTTAAACATAAACCTAAACCTAAACAATAAACTAAAATAAAAAACCTAAAATAAATAAACTAAACTAAATAAAATAAAAAAAATACCTAAATAAAAAATAAAAATAAAATAAACTAAATAAAAAAAAAAGTAAAATAAAAAAATAAAATAAACTAAAATAAATAAAAAATAAACTAAGTTAACTAAATAAAATATAAACCTACCGGTTTACTTAATTTTAAAAAAAATCTAAACCCTAAACTAACCTAAACCCTAAACGACCCTAAACCCAAACCATAAACCCACCTAAACCTTAAACTCTAAACCCTAAACCCTAACCCTAAATCCTAAACCCTAAAACCCCAAACCTAAATTCTAAACCCACCCTAAATTTTTATGAAAGGTGACCTTAAAGATGTCAACGATGTGGTTGCAAAGTTGGTGCTCCTGTTCATGTTGGTCTTGTTGCACCTTTTGATGTTGTGGTTCTTCCAGGCAACACTAGTCTAGATCCTTCATAAACTTCTTTCTTCTAGGTTCTCAACATGCCAACTAAGATCAACAAGGGTACTATTGAAATTATCACCCAGGTTGAGCTGATTAAAAAAGGCGATAAGGTGGTATCCTCAGAGAATGCTCTTCTCGCTAAGCTGGGGATTAGGCCATTATTATATGGCCTTATCATCCAGTCTATGTATGATGATGGTTTGGTGTTCAGTCCTGAGGTGTTTGACCTCACTGAAGATGATCTCATCGAGAAGTTTTTGACAGGCCTTTCAATGATCACTTCTCCCTCACTGACCCTCTCTTATCCCACCCTCGCTGTATCACCCCACATGTTCATCAATGCTTAAAATTTGGAAGTGAAGGGTGATGCAACAGTTATCATAGTGGTGGTGGGGGATCTGAAGGTGCTGGTGGATATGGACGTGGTGGTCGAGAAGGTGGTTATGGAGCGAGAGAAGAAGCCAACCATGGTGGTGGTGGAGTGTGAGATCGGGATATGATTGTTGATCGTGCTGCTCGAGAGGTCGGGGTGGTTCTGATGGGAACTAGAGAAACTGAAGAACGACTGATCAAATCTACTACTTTTGGAACCGTCTTTATAGTAGAGAAGGTTCTAGTTATTTACGGCTTTTGATTTGCTCTATGCGTGCTCATTATTTATTTATGTCGTTGCTTGTGTCTTAGAAAACTTGGTGTGTTACTTGGTTGATGAAATAAAAAAGAGGAAATATTGAATATGAATTTGTTCTTTGTTAAAAAAAAAAACCAAAAACCCTAAACTAAAACCTGAACCTTAAACCTAAAACCTATTACCTAAACCCTAAAAATAGAAAAAAAACCTCTAACCCTAAACCCTTAACCCTAATACCTTAAACCCCAAACCCAAAACCCTAAACCCTAAACCCTAAACCCTAAACCCTAAACACTAAACCCTGAACCCTAAATAATTGAACTTCCCCATCTATTTCCCTTCAGAGTGATAATCAATTGAACCCAATTTCTCACACTCTATCCGACACGGAAGAAGGTGAAATCCCCTCTTCTAAAATATTGATAGATTCTTCTACTATTGAACCCAAAATCAATCACTTTATGATGGAGATAATTTCGATAGACCCTTTCAAAAAAACAAAACCCTACAAAGCAAAATTTTCTAATAATAACCTCACTAGAACCACTCGCTCTTCTTCCACCCCACACAAGTAATGTGTCATCATTTCTCTCCTCTCTTTCCTTTCCTTTTTCCTTTTCCCTTTTGGTTGACCCCTTATGATTAATTTTCTTATTTGGAATATCCAGGGTTGTGGGTCTCTTCCTGTCCGCAATCGTGTTAGGAGTCTTTATCGTGTTCATAATATCAAGTTACTTGTTCTTATTGAACCTTTCATTAATTCTTCTAAGATTGCTTTTGTCACTAGATCCCTTGGTTTTCATAATTTCTTCTACAATCTTAATAATAAAATTTGGTGCTTTTGGCAAAACTCCATCACCATTTCCATCATTTATGATCTTGACGAATTGGTTAATGTCAAAATCTCCTTAGGTGACTTATCGGCTTTTGGCTCTTTTATCAATGCTTCTTATAATAGAGCTGGTAAGAACATCCTTTGGAATCACTTACGCACCTTCCTCTGCCAACCTTCCCGGTTGGTTGGAGGTGATTTCAATACTATCATAGCTAGTTCAGAAAGAAGGGGAGGATGTTCTCTTAACCTTCATTCCATGGAGGACTTCTCAAATATGATCCTTGATTGCAATCTGATCGACATTGGTTTCACTGGGTCTAACTTCACGTGCCACAACTCTAGACTTTGGCAGCGTCTTGATAGGACCCTCTTTAATTCTCTTTGGATCAATCAGTGGCCTACTACCATTGTTGAGCATTTGAGCAGAACTTTGTCTAACCATGCTCCTCTTTTGATTTCCTTCAAAATCCCCCTAACCCTTCTCTCCTTCTGATTTTAAAATATGTGGACCCAACATAGTGACTTCACCAATGTCTCTTTCACTAATTGGATGGCCCCTATTTTCTCGGATAATTCTGTTAAAGGTATGACTCGTCTTTGGCTTAAGCTCAAAAGACTTGAACAAAATCTCAATTGGTGGAACAAACACATTTTTAAAAACCTTTTCACAAATCTTAAAGCTATGGAACAAGAGGTTTGTTCTCTTGAAGTGGCTATCTCAACTGATCCCAATAAACTTGAGGAGTTGAACATTGCCAAGAATCACTTAGTTAATTATCAAAACATGGAAGAAACCTATTAAAAGCGCAAAACATATATTGATGGTGACGAAAACACCATATTTTCATGCCATTTGTAATAAAGCGAAAAGCCTCGATTAAGAAAATTAAGAACTCTAATGGTGAATGGATAGATAACAATGATATTAAGGATTCTCACATACATCATTTCCAAACTTTATTAAATTCTAATCCGTTGCTGGGAACTTTATCAAATACCCATCTTATCCCTTCTATGATTAACAGTGAGGATAATCATTTACTCACTATGTGTCCTTTTGAAGAGGAAATTAGTAATACTCTTAAGAACATGAACACTGACGCTGTTTCTGGCCCTGACGGCTATACGACCCACTTCTTTCAGCATTGTTGGCCATTTATTAAAATCGACCTAGTTGATGTTGTTATTGATTTCTTTGATGGCAATCCTATTCCCAAATACTTTTCAGGCACTTCTATTATCCTTATTTCCAAAACTAATAATCCTGAATCTTGGGGTGATTTTATACTGATTAGTCTTTGCACCTTTTTTCAAAAACTCATTGCTAAATTAATAAATAATAGGCTAAGCCCTTTGCTTCCTAAAATCATCTCTCCAAACCAAACTAGTTTTATTAAACACAGAGCAATATCGGATAATATTCTTCTTGCTCAAGAGCTGGTCCATGACATTGATGTCCCTTCTAGAGGAGGCAACATCTTATTCAAACTGGACATCGCTAAAGCCTTTGACAATCTCTATGGGATTTTCTCTTTCAAATCTGAATTTGTTTGGTTTTTCGATAGTTTTATCCGGATTATAAAAGGTGTATTACGAATGTCTGTGATTATCATGAATGGTGAGTCCATAGGTTTCTTTCCTTCTAGCCATGGTTTGAGGCAAGGTGACCCACTATCACCTTCTCTTTTATCATCGCTATTGAATCAAAGGAGCCTTAATGATCTTTTCGCTAATAATCCTAATATGTCTTTTAAAACTCATGGAGGTTTCCCTATTTCTCATCTTAGCTTCTGAGATGATTTCATTATCTTTGCAATGGCTCCCTTCAACATGTTAAAACCATTAAGAACCTCTAAATGATTTTGGTAAAGTTAGTGGTCTTTTTCTTAATGAAGGAAAATGTAGTTTTATTCCTTCAACTAAGATTCCTCTAATAGACTTAACCAAATATCGAATTACTAATTTTAAGCAAAATCAACACCCTCTCTTTAATTCCGCTTTTTAAAGGCCAAAAAAGATCACACCTTTTTGATGATCTAATTCAAAAAATTTCTAACAAAATCTCAGTTTGGGAATTTCATTTACTATCTTACGGTGGTAGGCTTATCTTGATCAAGAGCACTCTAAATTCCATGCCTATATACCTTCTTCAAACCATTGTGCCTACCAACTCTACCATCAATAGAATTGAGCGTCTCTTAAATAAATTTTTCTGGGGAACCAATACCTCCTCTAAAAGAATGCACCGGGTCATCTTGGTCTAAAGTTGTGGTACTCTTGAAGAGGGAGGTGGGATGTAAATCCATCAAAGAAGTTATCAATGCCTTCTCCTACAAACTTTGGTGGAATTTTAGGAGCAAAAATAGTCTTTGGGCAATTTCATGACTTCTAAATATTGCCGGTAAACATCCTCTCATTTGTCCCTTTAAATCGGTGATTCTCTGTGTGAGAAGACTTTATTCTCCAAATGGGATGCAGAATCCTTAATTTTTTGGGGCATAAACTCTAGCAATTCCTTCTTTTGGCAAGACAATTGGAGTGGTTGTGGATCCATTGATGACTTACTCTACACTCACTCCACTTCCGCTATTAGAGTTAATTCATTCTGGCAAAACCACAAGTGGAACACTAGTAAGATTCCGATTCTATTCCTTCCACTTTCTTAAATATGATTACTAATATTCCTATCACTCCTAACAATCATGATCGACATTATCTTTAAGCTATCTCATAATGGGGATTTCAACCTTAAAATGTGTGGCTTCACACTAAAGACACTCATGATTCTTCTATTGTGTTCTCCAAAATTTGGAATAACAATATCCCCTCTTCTTACTCTGTTCTAACTTGGTGTATCCTAAAAAACTTTATTCCTGTTGACTCCTTGTTGTGGGGTAAAGGGTTTTATTTACCCTCAAAATGTCAATGTTGTTCTCATATTGAGAATGTTAACCTTATTTTTGTTAATGGGGCTATTGCCTCTATAATTTGGATTTGGTATGAAGATCTATTCAACACTGTCAATTTTAATTGTTCTTTTACTTTATATCAACTTCTTGAAGTTTACTTTGACAATGCAATTAAAGTTAAATATTAAAATCATACCGCCATTACTCTTATTTGGTTCATATGGATGGACCAAATGAAGTTAAACATCGGGATTCGTATGAATCACATGAGGATTATTGCTAGAACTAAAACAAAAATTTGTGACTTGTTTAAAGCCAATTTAATTCATCACAAACATTTCAAAGGTGTAAATCAGTAATAAACTGGGCCTCAACCTTCCGGACTGCCTTACTATAGAAATGATAGAATGGGTTTTGGAAAAACCTCTTGATCATATTATTAAAATTAATACCGATGGCTCTATCTCTCATAATGGTTACGGTGGAGGCATTTTCGTGGATTCTAAGGGTATAGTCCTATGTGCATTTGCTTATCCCCTTATTTCCAGCACTATCCCTTATACTGAGCTTATGGCAGCCCACAAAGCTCTAGAAATTTGTCTTCAAAATGGATGGCTCAATATTTGGATAGAGGTGGACGCTCTTCTACTGATTGACCTTTTGACTTCTACCAATATGAGCAAGGCTTGTTTGTACTACCTCCTCAAGCAAACTAGGGCTCTTCTCTCTCAACTGAATTTTACCATCACTCATGTTTGGCGTGAAGGTAACGCCTGTGCTGATTACCTTGCAAATGGGGGATTAGACAAGATATCATCTTCTTTGATCAATTTACATTACCCAAATACTTGTGTGGTCTGGTTAACTTGGACAATTCTGGGCTACCTTACCTCAGAATCTAATTCTCCTCTTCGCCTTCCTTTTTTCTATTTTTCTATTTCCTTGTGTTCTTTATGGATACACCTCATAGATATCATTGTTGTCTTGTGCTCTTTGCCATGACTTGCTGCCTTTACCCCTTGTCCTTTAGTTGGAAGAATTCTATTTTTGGCATTTACAATATTATGGGGCAGATGTTGAACTATATGCACATCAATATCTTGAATTGGAACCCAGTTGAGCCTTATGTTACCTGTTACTGATTTTATAACTACAATCCCACTTGGGACTTTAATTTCATTGATACATTTATTTCTAAACCTGAGAGAATTAACCATTGCTGGAGGAAGTTATCTATTTTGATGGGCTTAGATTTTAGTACTAACTTCTTTAACCAATTTTTCTCTCTCTGACAATATGGCTTGGAGCATTGCTACTACCTATGTTGCTTCTAGGCAACGGATTAGTGTGCATTATCGGTTGCAATTTTATTTTGATGATTATAGTATTTCTTTGGTGATGCTTACATTCCTTGGGACTCTTTCCTACTTAAAGGCCTAATTCATAAAGGTTTCAACACTTATCTGAAAGGATTTTGGTTGGTCATTTGGACTTTCTGTACAACCGTCGTTCCTTGCTTATATAATGCCTAACCTCAGCATGCTTTCCTGCAAGGGAAGAAATTGTAATACCCTGGTCTCTTTTAATGGTTATTTTGGTCTGAAATCCTTGTACTAGAATGGATTGGGCTTAATTACTTTTTGGGTTTTGGAGGTTTGCTGCCATGGTTGTTTGTTGATTTGTTTGTTGATTTGGTTTTTTAATCCCTTTGGGTTCGGGCTACTGCAGATTTTTTCTGTTGTTGCTTCTCCCAGTTTTCCTCCTGTTGTTTTTTGCCATCTTGCGCCATCTTTTAGCAAGTTCGGTTTTGGACCTTTATTGTCTTAAAATTCTGCTTGGTAATGATGTCTTCTTCTATCCCTAGAATGGATTTCCTTTTCGCTCCTTTTGGTTCTTACTGTTTACCCTCCTTTTGTTTCATTTTACGCTCTTGTTGTTAACATTTGGGTTGATGTTGGACTTTACTACAATTATTTTCACCCTTCATGCTTTGAGGAGATCATGAAAATCCTGAAGACCATTCTACTCTTCTGCTTATATGTAATCAATGGTCTATCCTATATTCCTACTGAATATGATTGTCAATATCCTTGGCAATACTGGCTTAATGTGACAAAGCAACCACATCAACTGCTTTGCTCTTAGCTATTGAGCATCTATTGGTTGCAATTTTCTTTATTGTTGTTATTTTGCTGATTGGGATATCCCATCTCTACACTAATATCTCTTTGCAGAAATGGAATTGTGTTATTTTTTTCAATACTAGTCTTGTTGTTTCTGGTCTTGCTTCCCATGATCAGTAGGTTTGGATTTTTTCAAGGGATTATCATTGTGCATCTGCTGAGATTGTGGGCACTGCTTACTCCGTAAAATTGTCCATGCTGCTATTTTTTGGATTGCTGATTGCTAACACCTAGGATGTTGTTGCTTTTTCTTGCTGTTGTTCTCCCATCCTATGCTATGATTGGAACATGTACAACTTGAAGCACATTTCTTTGTTATGCTTGGAATTAATCAATGATTTATATTATATGCATAATTGGGTTATTGACAAACCCACTGGTTATTATTGTCATTACCCTTGGCAGAATTGGGTTATGGTGAATAAGCATCCTGACACTGATCTGATTTCTCTGAATGTCACTTACTAGATAGGCTTATGGTGGGGAGCTATTCATTATCTATCCTTTCCTTTATCGATATATGTTTATGAGTGGAATCTTGGACAGCTTATTTGCTTTAACTGCCTTGTTGGTTGGCTGATCTGGATCAATACCCACCTTACTGCCCCTAGGGCTTTGGATTATTTTATGACAAGTCTCTATTGAAGTTCTTGCTTGGTTGATTTTGTTTTGAACCACCTTACTGGTTTATTTTATGCCTATCATTGGAATTCATTGATCTACTTTTTCTGCTACTATTTACTTCATCCTTTTTCTATCAAACTTGTATCTATTGTTTTGATTATACTGGATGAGTGGCATCATGGAAAGATAACTGGTTTTTTCTATTTTGGTTGTCTCTTGTCTTGGAGATTTACCTTTTTGTTTTACCTTGTCACCTCAGTTGGCTATTTCTTTGTTGGTTGTAGAATTTCGTGGTCTCATGCCTCAAAGTGCTTCTGACATTGTCGATGGTGAGGGTTTTGGTGATTTCTCGATTTCGCCTTCGTGAATAACTATTTTTATGCTTTATTTATTTGTTTATCTATTATTTCCCTGTCTACTTTGATTGAGGAGTTTTATGGCCAATTTGCTGTATCTTCCTATCTTGGATGTATGCCTTAGCTTGCTATTTTCTCGGATTTGAATGTTGAGACTCATTTCAATTCACTTGTTGATTTTTTTTATGGGTTCCAATGTTGTATTATTTGTGTTGGGGTTTCGATTGCCTATGCAATTTATCTCCTATTTTTCGATCGCATCACCGCATTACGGCCGGTTGGTGCAGTCTTATGAGCTTACGAAAGAATGGTATTATAGCCAGTTTAGTCCCTTCCTATATTGGATGTTGTTGCCTTTTCTTGTCTTGTTCTCGGATTGTTTGTTGATCCGGATTATCCGAATGGAGGCCACGAATCGCTATTGAGCCGCTGCGCTTTTTTTTGGGTGCTTATTTTGGTTGGTTGCGTTCATTCCTGTGTTGAGCTATGCTATCTTCCTTTACTATTGCTTTCTCGGGACATTAATAAGGGGATTGTTTCTGGGTTATTTTTTTTTGAAAGATTCATTTACATATCATGTGATTGGGATGGTGTTAATTATAAGCTCATTGACTTATTTAATAGGTTTTGAAAGTTGTCTCCTCCGTAATTTTCTTATGGAGGGATTATATCTTGAACTAATTTCTTTCTGAATATGGCTATTCATGAGATTCGCTAAGATGGCTCACTCACTTATGTTTATGTATTCTCATGTCAAGATGACTATATTGATGATATTTTTCTTGAATGAGACTCCATATCCTTCAGCTCTTAGAAATTACCTATATATTTTAGATATGATTTTGCTTAGGTTTGCAGGTAATAAAGCTCACAAGAATATCAACAACTGGGTGCTACCTTCTCATAGGTTTGTTGGCTATGATGGCTGTGATGATCTCACTCCCTATTGGTTGTGGTAGATCATGTGATGTAACCCTTGGCGAAGTTTGGATGCTCATACTTGCATCGCCCCACGAGGATGTGAGCACGAGCCTTCTCTATCACAATTCCTTACTAACATACTCATATTATGTTATTTTCCTCTAACTTTTTTATCTGTATTACCTTAACTGTTCTAATCTCCCTCTTATTATAACTTTGCAGGTGATTCTCTCTCCTTCTTTTGCAGGTCTGGTCTAGATTATCATGCATTTCCACATCCTCCAGAGCATTGGCTTTAATCTTACTTTAGCTTATTATGTTAATCATCTTGTATCTTTTGATTGTTTTTATGCTTTCTTTTACTCTTGGATGTACTTAGATAGGGGATTTACTCCTTAGGCTAATTGTAGCTATTTGAGATAGTTCGAGTTTATCCCCTTTTAAGGACCTTGTAACCCTCTTTTTGTGGCAATAAAATACCCCTACATGGGGCTTCCCCTAAAAAAAAAAAAAACCCTGAACCCTAAACACGAAACCCTAAACCTAAACCTAAAGTAAGTGAATAAATTATAAAATGAACCTAAAACCTATAACCTAATAAACCTAAACCTAAACAAAAACCCTTACGAATGGGTAGAACCTTGACGGTAGGAACATCACCTTCAACCAAGCTCAATCTAGATCTGGCGGTATAGGCGAAGGCGGTGGCGGCGATTATCGCAGTGGTGTTTGGGAATCTGGAGGTGCTGGTGGATATGAAGGTGGTGGTCAAAGCAGTGGTGATTATGGAGGTGTGAGGAGTGACGGAGGTTACCTCCATGGTGGTGGTGGAGGGAGAGATCGTGGATACGATAGTGGATCCTGCTACTCGAGAGGCCGAGTAGTTCTGTGGGAACTAGAGAAACTGAAGAACGGTCGATCCGATCTACTGCTTATGGAACTGTGATTTTATAGTTGAGACGATTCTAGTTATCTAGGGTTTTTGATTTGCTCTATGTGTACTCATTTTTTATCTATGTCATCACTCATGTCTTAGAAAACTTGGGGTGTTACTTGGTTGATGAAATCAGAACGAAGAAATGTTGAATCTAAATTTGTTCTTTGTTAAAAAAAATAAAATCCTAAACCTGAAACTATAACCTTAACCTTAAACCTTAAAACTAAACTCTAAACTCTAAACCTTAAACCCTAAAAATATAAAAAATTAAAAAAAATAAACACCCAAAAAATTAACCTAATCATATATATCCTAAACCCTAAACCCTAAAACCCTAAACCCCACCCTAAACCCTAAACCTACCTAAACCCACCAAATCCAAAATTAAACTCAGTGACCCTAACCCCAACCAAAATCCTAAAATAAACCTAAACCCTAAATCCTAAAACCATAAGTCCTAAATCACAACCACACCTAAGCCTCCAAACCTAAAAAAACATAAACCTAAACTAAATACCTAAAATAAATTAAAATAAAACCTAAATATAAAATAAACCTAAAAAAAACCTAAACCTAAAATTAAATAAAATAATAAATAAAAATAAATTAAAATAAAATAAATAAAACTTAAACCAAACAATTAAAGTAAACCTAAGGTAAAAAAACCTAAATAAAATAAAACTAAATGTAAAATAAAATATAACAAATCTAAAATAAAATAAAATAAAACAAAAAAAACCTAAACCTAAAAAAATAAACTTAAAATAAAATAAAAATAAAATAAAAACTAAACTAAAATAAAATAAAATAAAATAAATAAAATAAATAAAATAATAACCTAAATAAAATAAACTAAACAAAACAAATAAAACAGACTTAAACTTACAATAAACTAAGCGTAAACCTAAATAAAATAAAAATGAAAATAAACCTAAACCTAATGAAAATAAAACCTAAATATTAATTTAAAATAATAACCTAAAACCTAAAATTAAAATAAAACCTAAACATGGACCTATAAACAAAATAATACCTAAACCTAAAATAAAATAAAATAAAACTCAACTAAAAATAAACTAAACTAAAAACCTAAAAATGAACTAAAATAAAAACCTAAACCAAAATAAATAAACCTAAAATAAATAAACTAAACTAAATAAAATGTAAAATAAAATAAAATAAATAAAATAAATAAACCTAAACAACTAGTTTACTTAATTTAAAACCAAAACCACCTTAAACCCTAAACCCTAAATCTAACAACTAAACCCCAGCCAAACCTACCTGCCACTAAACCATAAAAACCCCAAACCCTAAACCCTAAACCCTAAGCCATAAACCCTAACTCTAAACCCTAAACCTTAAAACATAAACCCTAAAACTTAAACCCTAAACCTTAAACTCTAAACCCTAAACCCCAAACCCTAAACCTAAACCCTAAACCCCAAACCCTAAACTTAAACCTAAAGTAACTAAATAAATTAAAAAACAAACCTAAACCCTAAAACCCCTAAGAAACCTAAACTCTAAGAATGGGCAGATTCAGGACACATCACCATCAACCGCTCAGTCTAGATTTGGTGGTGGAGGTGAGCGGAGGCTGATTATCCAGTCGTGGTGGGGATCTGGAGGTGCTGGTGGATATGGAGGTGATGGTCAGAGTAGTGGTGGTTATCGGCGAGGAGGAGAGGCGGAGGTTCTGATGGTGGTGGCAGGTAGAGATTACTATGATGGTGGATCCCTCTACTCGAGAGGCGGTGTGGTTGTAGGGATTAAAGCGAAGAAACGGTCAATCGATCACTACTTATGGAATTGTGTCTTTACAGCAGAGACAGTTCTAGTTATCTGGGGATTTTAATTTGCTCTATGCATGCTCATTTTTGAGCTATGTTGTCACATGTCTCTTAGAAAACTTGGTGTATTACATGGTTGATGAAATCGAGAAGAAGAAATGTTAAATTTGAATTTGTTCTCTATTAAAAAAAAATCAAAAACATTAAACCCTAAATTAAAACTTGAACCATAAACCTAAATCCTAAACCATAAACCTTAAAAATAAAAAAAAATACAAACCCTAATACAAACCCTAAACCCTAAATCTTGAAACCCACAAATCTAAAAACTACAACTAAAACTTTGGAACCTCAACCCTAAACCTTAAACCCTAAAACTAAAACCCTAAACCACAAAACCTAAAAAACATAAACCTAAACTCAATAAAACCTAAAAATAAAATAAATAAAAAACCCTAAACCTAAATAAAATAAAAAATATAATATAATAAAAACCTAAACTAAAACCTAAACCTAAACCTAAAGCTAAAAATAAAATAAAATAAAAAAATAAAAACTAAACTAAATAAATAAATAAAAACCTAAAGTAAACTAAAAAATAAAATAAACCTAAAAATAAAAATCTTAAATAAAATAAAAAATAAATGAAAATAAATAAAATAAACCTAAAATAAAAAAAACTAGAAAATCAATAAAAATCTAAACCTAAAATAAACCAAAACCTGAACTAAAATAAATTTAACTAAAATAAATAAAACCTAAACCTAAAACAATATTAAACTAAACCTAAACCCTAAACTAAATAAAATAAAATAAACTAAAAATAAACCTAAACATAAATTAAGAAATAAACCAAACCCTAAACCAGAGAATAAAATGAAACCTAAACCTAAACCTTAAAAAAATAAACCAACCTAAAATAAAATAAAATAAAATTAAGCTAAAACATAAACCTAAACCTAAACCTAAAATAAACTAAAAGAATAAACCTAAAGAACCCTACCCTACCCACACCCTAAAATGTTACACTAACAAATTAACCTTGAGCCACAAAGCCCTAAACTCTGAGCCTAAACCTCTGAGCCACACCCTGGCCCCTAACTGGCATTGCCACTGATCATCCTAACCCAAACTGAAACCAAGCCAGGCTGATCATAAACCATACCACAAACCCTGGGCCTCACTCGCAGGCCTAGGCTGACAGGACCCTACACAGACCTACCTGCAGACCCTAGCCACAGGCTTAACCTTACATGATCCTAAAAGCATAAACCTGAGCCACAAAACTCTGCCACTAAACCCTAAAGGCCTAATCACTGAAACCCTAATAAATGATGCTAAACCCTCTGACCCTACACAAACCTGACCCTAAAACCAAGAAACCTAAACCAAAACTAAATAAATAAAATAAAATAAATAAATAAACTTAAACCTAAATAAGATTAAAATAAAATAAAACTAAACTAAAACCTAAACCTTAACATAAAATAAAATAAAATAAAAAAATAAAATAAAGAAAACCTAAAACAACTAAAAAAAAATAAACCGAGAATAAAAAATCTTAATAAATTAAAACTAAATGTAAAATAAAATAAAATAAACTTAAAATAAAATAAAATATAAATTAAATAAAATTGAACCTAAAAATACCTAAAATAAATAAAAATAAAACCCTAAACCTAAAATAAAAATAAAGTAAACAAAATAAAATAAATCTAAATCTAAACTAAAATAAATTAAGCCTAAACCTAAGCCTAAAATAAACTAAACCTAAACCTAAACCTAAACTAAAAAATAAAACCAAAAAAGTAACCAAAAATAAAAATATAAAACCTAAACCTAAAAAAATAAAATAAAAATTTGAACCTAAACATAAAATAAAAAATAAAACCTAAACCTAAAAAATAAACTAAAATAAATAAACCTAAAATAAATAAACTAAACTAAACTAAATAAAAATTAAAAATAAACCTACATATACATAAAATTAAAAAATAAAATAAATAAAATAAATAAAGTAAATAAACTAAACCTATGGTTTGGTTTATTTTTTAAAAAAAATACTAAACCAATCACTACTACCCACAAACTAACTACTTTGGCTACCTACCAGGCCTTGACCATATGCATGAGCCACAAGACCCTGAGCCACTGCCACTAACCACTGAGCTAAATCCTAAAATCCCAAGAGCATGACCCTAAACCCTAAATGCTCCCTAATCCTACCACCCACTAATCCTCATACCCCAGGCCACTGACCACTCCTGATCCTCCATTAACCCCCAAGGCCCTAAGATCCTTTGTGGGCTGAGCCCTAATTAACCTGGATCATGGTGACGGGACCCTGAGCTTAGGCCCTGGGCCACCCAAAAAGACCAAGGCTCCCTGGGCCATAAACTGACCTGTGCCTCCAGATCCTGAGCCACGGACGGACCCTACCACAAACTAGATCCTGCCTAAACTAAATAAGACCTTAAAATAAAATAAATAAAGAACTAAACATAAATAAAATAAAATAAAATAAAATAAAACTACTAAAAATAAAATAAACCTAAGAATAAAACCTAAATAAAATAAAACTAAACATAAAATAATAGAAAATAAAACTAAATAAAACCTAAACCTAAAATAAACCTAAACTATAAAAAAATAAACCTAAACCCTAAACTAAAATAAACCTAAACTAAAATAAAAAAATAAAAAAATAAGATAAACCTAAACTTAAACTAAAATAAATAAAACATAAACCTAAACCTAAAATAAACTAAATCTAAAGCGAACCTAAGTGAATAAAATAAATTAAACTAAAAACCTAAACTAAAAGTAAAACCTAAAATAAACTTAAAATAAAACTAACCTAAACCTAAAATATAAAATAAAAAACCTAAACCTAAAATAAAATAAAACCTAAACCTAAAAAAAAAAATTCAACTAAAAAAAACCTAAACCTAAAGATAAACTAAAACAATAAACTTAAACAAAAATAATAAACCTAAAATAAATAAACTAAACTAAATAAAAATAGAAATAAACCTAAATTAAAAATAAAAAATAAAATAGACTGAGTCAAATAAAAAATAAACTAAATAAACCTAAACCTGTTAGTTTACTTAATTTAAAAAAAAAACTTTAAACCTTAGACCCAAATCTTTGAACCATAAATCCTAAACCCTAAACTCTATACCTTAAAACTAACCCTAAACCCTAAACCCTAAACCTACAACCCTAAACCCTAAACCTACAACCCTAAACCTACAACCCCAAACCCTAAACCCTAAACCCTAAATGTTAAACCCTAATCCCTGAACCCTAAACCCAAAACACTAAACCCTAAACCCTAAAACCCAAAATCCTAAACCCTAAACCCTAAGCCCTAAAACCCTAAACCTTAAACCCTAAACCCTAAAACATAAAACTTACAACCCTAAACTCCAAACTATAAAACATAAACCCTAAACTAACCCTAAACCCTAAACCCAAAACTAACCCTAAACCCTAAACCCTTAGAATGGGTGGAACCTTGATGGAAGGAACATTACCGTCAAGTTGGCTTAGTCTAGATCTAGTGGTCGAGGCGAAGGCAGAGGTGACGGTTATCATAGTTGTGGTGGGGGATCTAGAGGTGTTGGTGCATATGGAGGTGGTGGTTAGAGCAGTGGTGGTTATGGAGGCCAAAGGAGCGACGGAGGTTATAGCCGTGGTGGTGGTTGAGGGAGAGATCATGGATATGATGGTGGATCCAACTCGACGGGAGGAGTGAGGGAGGTTACAACCATGGTAGTGGCAGAGGGAGAGATTGGGGATATGATGGCGGATCACACTACTTCAGAGGCGAGGGTGGTTCTGATGGGATTTAGAGAAATTGAAGAACGACCGATCTGATCTGCTGCTTATGGAACAATGTTTTTATAGTAAAGACAGTTCTACTAATTTAGAATTTTTGATTTGCTCTAAGGCTACTCATTTTTTACCTATGTCATCCCTTGTTCCTTAGAAAACTTGGGGTGCTACTTGGTTGATAAAATCAAAAAGAAGAAATGTTGAATCTAAATTTGTTTTCTATTTAAAAGAAAACCTTAAACTCTAAACCCTAAACCATAAACCCTAAACCCTAAACCCTAAACTCTAAAACCCTAAACCCTAAACCCTAAACCCTAAATCCTAAAACCCAAAACCCTAAACCTTAAAACCTACAACCCTAAACCCTAAACCCTAAACCCCAAACCCTAAACCTAAACCATAAAACCAAAACTAACCCTAAACTAACCCTAAACAATGAATAATGATGTCATTAGGAGTAGATCTAAAGAATGAACTAATCCTAACATAGTTATGGTAGTTAAAGAAAATGTCTTCAAGAGTCTTTCCCTAGAGTATTAGATATTTGAATACCCTAAATCATATTATAATGCCATATATTATAGTATAGTGTAGACTCATATATTTGAGCATGTAGTGATGTGTTTTTGGATGTTATAAGATGTTTTGAAATGTTTTAGTATATTATGGTATTGTGCCCTATAATCTATATTAGTATAAATTATAAAAATATTTATATAATAAATCAGATGATGAAATTTATTAAATTTGAAGTGGGAATTAGGTTGTAGTACCAAAGGTGTGCTATGCCCCTTGCAGTCTAAAAAGTAAGATTTTATGTTCAAAATAAATGTTATATGTTGTAGCATAGGATATCATCATATATCATAATATATTATTCTGCATATTTTAAATTCTTTTAGTATTTTACAATCATGCAATCGAGCCTACACTAGCATTATTTATAAAAATGTTAATTTAGACTTTAAAATGGTGGAATTTGGCCAAATTCATAATAGGTAGAGAATGGCATCATAATATATTATTTCAATTTAAAATATGTAAGTGATACGACTAAAATATCTAGTTTTTTTATTATTTAAACTAATTTAATGATTTTTTATCTTAGGAAATCCCTTGTGATGTGATATGCAATATAGTATAATATCATATGTTATGGTGTACCATAATATAGGATGGCATAACATAGTGTAGCATCATGCATTATAGCATACTATTGTGTACTACTACTTGCTGTTTAGCATATTTTAGTTTGTCATAGCATGATGCAGCAGAGTTTGTACTGGTATTATTCATAAAAATACTGATTTATAGGCTGAGATGATGGGATTTCACCAAATTTAAGGTAAGCTTTACGTAACATCATTGGGGGTGTGCTATGGTGTGTCATTTAATCAAAAGAATGGAATTTTGCATCCAAAATAAATGTTCATTTTTCAACCAAATTTTATAATTTTTTTGCTTAAGGTGATTCATTTTAAGGTGTATTGTAAAATAATATATTATATGAAAGCATATTAAATTTTAGTGTACATAACAATATAACTTCACATATATATATGAATGTGGTGGTGTGTTACGAAATGATATTGTACATTTTAGTATGCTTTACTTTTGTTATAATATATAAGGTCAAAACACATAAAAAAGTTAATTGAAGGTTGAGATGGAAGAATTTGGCCAAATTCACGGCACACACCAACAAGCAATACCAAAATTATTCTATTTTATACCATTTCTAATAGAAAAATAATAATTTTTCATCCAAAATAAACATTATTCATATTTTGAGAAAATTTTGCTCTTTGTTCTTTTTAAGTGATTCTAATGAGGTGTAATGTTAGACAATATATTATATTATAGCAAATTATAATATAACTTCTTATATTATAATATAATATAGTGTGTTAATTCACACTATAATATGTTTAGCATGATTGTATAGTTAGTTTGAGCTTGCACCATCACAAATCATAAAATGTTGATTACAATGTTAAGATGATATAATTTGAATGAATACATTATAAGGCTTTTGGTTGAAGTATTAAAGGTGTGCATAAGAGAATACATACGATTTAATGATAATTCCATGTCAAGAACATAGAGGGAGATCCACTAGGGGATCACACATGCATTGGGCATGACATGTTGGGGGTCTATATCGAGGGCATAGAAGAAGAAAATATTCTAGGATAAGGTTTGAATTTGATTTGATTATATGATTTGTGGAAAGAAGATCCACTGGAAATAAGAATCTATAATCCACCAAAGATTAAGATCGAATCAAATTTAAATTTTTTTGTTTTTATTAATCTGAAGGCATATCTACTATAGATATGGGCTCGAGTCTACTGAGGATCGGGTATATGAACCTTCCACTAGGGAAGCAAGTTTGGGTTATTTGTTGGGGATTAGGATTTGAGTTTGATTTCATAGATTTTTTTGGGGATGTATCCACTGGGGATAAGAGTTTGGTTTGATTTCTTTGATTTAGACTCTACTGGGAGAGTTGGTTTAATTTGGCTCCACTGGATAGGTAGGTTATGAATTTGATTTGTTTGCTTGACTTGTTTATATATGATTTGGGGCTCCTCTAGATAGAAGCGTGTGATTTAACTCCACTAAGAAAAATTAGATTGGGTTTAATTTAATCTGAGTTAATGTATGGACCCTGTCGGTGTGCGGTGGACCCACTAAGAAGGGGCTATATCAGCCATGGCCTACCTCAGGTTTACAAATCCAAAGAGATAGTCTACGGAAGAGCTAGCCAACCTAAGGGGTTGCCTTTCAGTGTGCAACGACTATGCTAAGAAGAAGGCGTAGCATAATTACATCTTCCAAAGCGAGGAACAACCACTAGGGTAACCTATTGGATGCACAACAAATTGAACCAGACCTAGGGAGACTACTGAGTGAATGTCGTTGGGGACTTATGTCAAGTTAGTAATCTTAGTTTCATGTGATTTGATCTGGTTTGTTTGGTTTACTTTGATTTTGAATTGAGGACATATCTGTCAGGAATGTGAGCTCGGTCAAATTTGATAGATTTATCATGTCGGTGTGCGATGAACCAACTGAGAAGGGACTATATCGAAATTGTCCTATCTCATATTTACAAATCCAAAGGGATAGTCTACTGGCCATGGGGTAGAGATAGCCAACCTAAGGGGTTTCCTTTTGGTGTGCAACAACTGTGCTAGAAAAAAGGCGTAACAGACTTACATCTTCTAATGCATGGAACAACTGCTAGGGAGACCTATTGGTAGCACAACAAATCAAACTAGACATAGGGGTGACTACTGAGTGAATATCGCTGGGGACTTATATCAACTAAAGAGTAGTGAGGTGATTCCTATAGGGAGTTTTACTGACACTGCCCTAAAGATAGGATATCAACTTGGGAAAAGATACTGCTAAGGGTGTCCCCCTAAACCACAAGTGAATATATTTTTTATTTATATGTTTGTGTGCACCCTGTTGGTGTGCAAGGGACCACACTGAGAAGGGGCTATGTCGGCCTTGAGAAATCTTAGATGTACTGGACCAAGGGAGAATCTACACATCCACAGGATGAATTCTCCATCCACAGGAGTGATTACTAGGAAAGGGGAACTGTCTAATTTGAGAGTAACATGGGTAGTGTCTAAATGGTGTTGTAAAGGATGTGATCCAAATATAGTGCCCACAGAGGAGGTGCTACTAGGGGTTTAATCCTAAACTCTGGAAAAGAAAGCCTATAGGTGTATGGTGGCCAACTCAAGGAGAAAGCATAGCAGAGTTAGATCTACCATGTGTGGTGTATCCTAAGAACCAACCAACCTAAGGTGTATCAGTTAGCATGAGTGGTGTATCTATCAGCATAGTTAGAATAAGCCAACCTAAGGTGCTTGTCAGTCTGCAATGATCAATCTAGAAAGAAAGCATGTAGGCTTACAACTTTTCAAGCTGAATTGATCATCAGGATAGTCTTTCATCGATGGGATAGATGCTATCTGACCTAGAATGATTACTAAGAGAGGACCCTCGAGGATGGATTGGACCCAGACTTGAAGCAGTCAGGAGGGAAGGAATCACTAGGGGACTTATCTTAAACCTCAAATATACTTGACCCTGTTAATGCACTAAGGCTAATCCAAGAAGAAAGAATACTAGACTCACATCCTATTAAATGAATCCAACATGAGGTAGCTTACCGGCCACACAGTAAAGTCTACTAAACTAACAAGGCACTCATTAGTGTGTTGTGGCCAAGTAAAGAAGGAAAGCATAACAGACTTACATCCTCCAAAGCAAGAAGACTAATGGGGTGACACCCTAGTAGATTAGCATGTCAGTCCATCTTAGAGTAGCTAATGAGTGACTACCATTGGGGGCGTTATCTCAACTTAGAGTAGCCCGAGATAAAAAATGTGCTGGTTTTATATGTTTATGTGTAGTTTGTGTTTGTGTTGTGTCTGTTGATGTTTTCTCAGGAATAGGGAAAAGAAATGACACCACATAGAGTTTAGGAATATTTTATTTAGATGACCAAATACTACATTAAGGAATAAACATATTATCTCGAAGGATAAACATGCTCTTTTGTAATAGATTCGATCATTTTAATAAAAGACTCCTAAGGCTAATGGGTCTTTCATGTACTAGAGTATTTTCCCCTGAATTACATTAAAAAGTAGAACATGGTTTTTTTTATCCTGGGATCATGGTTCCCTATAAAGGCAAGCCTCTATAGTTAATTACATTTTAGGAAGGGTCTCTTCCTAAGAATACTCTCAATTAAATAACTAAATGGTTATTCCTAAAGACTACTAAGGTAGCTTTCAAAGGATTGATTTTTGGAAATTCAATTGGGAGAGGTCCAAATTGAAGAGAGTTATTTCCAAGAGTCAAATGGGAAAAAGTAGGAAATGTCTATTAATACTGGGATACCGGTAAACATTTCAACTATCCTGTGATTGGGCTTCAAATTTGGGATTTTAATTTTAGAGTTCAAGTTATCATTTTCATAAAAATCTTGTTCCTAGATTCTAGCAACACAAGACTGCAGAAATACTTAGGGTTGAAGACTTATTTCTAGAAAGGATGCTTCAGAACCTAGTGTACAGGTGCTTCTGACACATGTCAGATGCTCGACCTAATTTTATCCTTGGGAATCATTAGCCATTCTCCTCACTTGAGGGAACTAACCTATCCTTGACTCTTCTTGACATACAACCTGCCTGGAGAAGGCTTCCATCTAACACCACCTTTTAAATTCATGAAGTCAAGTCACATGAATGCAAGATGGTTGGGCTGTTGTATTCTTTGGAAAGAAATCTATGAACCTAGATTCACTCCTAATATCTAAAATTATGGAGGGCATGAGAATGCACCTAACTAATGCATATTTTTCAAAATTTAGGAAGTTTTGACTCAAGATTCATTTTACATCATAGGAATACAATTTATGCCTAATGCATGCAATTTGAAAAAGATTATGGGCCAAATCAAAATAAAATGAATCTAAATCTTAGGTATTAATTCAGATCATAGGCTCTCAAAGCTTAAGGCCAGGTTCTCAGGCAAGGATGGAAGCCCTACATTACCAAGAGTGAAATAATATGATTTATTCATGATGATAACATATCCAACTAAGGGGTTACCACATATTTTATCTTTCTTTAATGCCTAGGCTTTTATATGAGGATTATGAGTTGTATTTATTTTTATGTTTCAATTGATTTAGTTGGATAGAAAATTTAGTTTATCCTATGAGCCTATGTCCAGGTATTCATCACATCACAAACATAGCACAAAAAAAAAACCTTGAAAAAGCATGCTATTTCTATTGCACACCCAAAATAAATCAAGCTAAATTAAATTAATAAAATAGGCCAATGCGATTTGCATGTACCCATAAGAAAGAAAAATGGTCGTTGCTTATACAACCACTAGAACTACAAGTTTAGATCTATGGGTCTTCTTTCCAAAAGTGTCCTTCTTTAAGGACATCCATCGGGCTCCACAGGGGACCACCGCACCATCTCTTGGTTGGGTTAGCTCTTGCTAATCCTAGACCCCATAGATCCTAACCTAATTCTAAGCTCAAATTTACATTTAAAATTCATAATATATCCTAAGCCCTGCAAAATAGATGTTAGAAAATACACACAGCACACAAAGCAGTTATATTTCACAAAAATATGGTCTTAGCATTAGTTGCTTGCTAAGCCCACCTATCCTATGGACTATGTTAAGGGATTTTCAGCACCTCCAAGAAAATAGCATTTTATGATTTATTTATTACAACGATCCCTTTAACATAGTCCCCTGCATAAAATAGTATTAATTCTGAAAAGAATGCCCTACCATCCAGTCTAATGAACAAACAAACCTAGGCATCCAATCTAAAGCAATACACCACACAGACATGTGAAACATGGCACAGAAGATTAAAGAAAATCATAGAATGATCTCACCTAGATCTAGAGTCTGTGACCTAAATAATCTAGTGTGTGTAGAAGAGCGGTTTGTGAGGTAAGGCTTTGCTAGACTCCTTTAAGTTCAAGTTTAAGTTTGAAGTTTGAATTTGCTTAATTTTTACCATTGGTTGGCTTAAATTCAAATGGTTTAGTGGTTTAATTCCCATTTTTATTCATTTTATTGGGTTAAAGTAATATTTAAGTTTTTAAGAATGAGAAATACAATGAATTTTATTTTTATGTGAAACTCACTTTATTCCACATCCAAAATCGTAATGAAGTTTCAAAAAGCCTAACTAAGATCCTTTAGTATCTTAATTAATCCTTTTAATGTTATTTATGTTTGGATTTGATTTATGTTATTTCATTTATTTGAATTGCTTTGTTTGATTTAATTTATTTGATTTATTTCATTTTGAATTAAGTTATATGGGTTTCATTTGATTTGGCTCATGCTAATTTGAAGAGTTTAGATTTAAGTTTGATTTCATTCAATTTAACTTAACTTATTTAATTCATAGATTTGTAAGCTTAAGGTTTAAGTTTATTAATATGAATTAATACCTTAGGTTTGAAAATGGATTAAGCTTAACATAAAGTACATAGGTTAATTATTTGATCTGATTTAATTGACCTAAGATTTAGATTCATTCTTAGATTCATTAGAAATGAGTGATTTCATTAAATTTTATTGATTCAAAATTTAAGGTTTAAGTTAATTAATAATTTTGTTAACCTAAGGTTTTATTTCATTAACTTAAAATTGAATTTGATCACTTTAATTGACTTAGGATATTTAGAGAAGTTCCTTAATATTTTTTTGATATCTGAAATTGATTTGAATTACCATTTAATTTAATAGATTAATTAATTTCCATAACCTAATATTTGATTAACATTGATTTAAGGATTTAGAAATTTAACAACTCCTAATCTAGAGATCAATTGGGATTGAAAATTTTCTAGCAAGTGGGGTTTCATGCCAGTTTCAAGTGTTCAAAGTTTCATCTTGACTAGATTTGTAATTAGAGAGTAATTAGGGTTTTAATTATCTCATTAAAACCTAAATTAAGCCTAATTTATTTAGATTAAGTTAAGCATTTTATTTTTCATAAATTTCTCAATGAAATACCTTTCCAATGAGGGTTTATTCATAATTTTTGGCTAACTAGTTGATTTATTATGATTTAATTAAATTCATGTATTTAATTGAATTATTTAATTCATTTAGTTGCTTAATTAAGTCAATTTAAGGATTTTTAGGTTAAATTGAGTTTAAGTAATGTTTTAATGTTCATTGAAGTTCATTATGGTGATTTAAAGTTGTTAGATTAAAATTCCCTAATTATTTCATTAAGGATTAATTAATTTAATTAATTTAAGGGTTAAGCATATGAATTTTAATTTCTTTTGAATTCAGTGAATTAAATCACCAAAAATTCACTTGAGGTGTGTTTCATGCTTAATTTTATTTCCTCAGAGTTTCAAATTAATTGGATTATTAATTTGAGAGTAATTAAGGTTTAATGTGTTTCAATTAAACCCAAATTAAGGGAAAAATATTCAGTAGATGTTGGGATTTTAATTTCTATGGATTTCTCTCATCAAAATGAATCAATAAAGCCCTCATTTAGATTTTTCGGATTTTTATTTATTTATTTATGATTTTTTGAAGTTTTGGTGATTTTTAAATAATGTTAAAACCGTTATTTAACTAATTTTAACAGAATTTAAGTGATAGGCCCGTGCGAGATACGCGTGCTGCATGGCACGCGCTTGCGTGGCATGTTCCGCCAAGTGGCATGCATGGGTTGGTCCACACGGAGCCCACGTGGGGTTGCGTCTGCCTGTGCGGTTACGCGAGACGATCCTGGACAGTGCAATTAAAGATCGGATGGTCTGGATCGATCCCGTGGTTCTTAAAGGGTGAAAATCGATCTAATTTGCCTAGAGCTGGGCAATCAAATTCAAATACATGGATTGGATGATGGAGAGCTCATCTCCTTCATTTCCTGCAAGAGTTGAGGATCGTCCATAGTGTTTTGCTAATTGTGAATGATCTAGAGCATGAAATCAAGTGATTTCAATTGCTACACGATTGTTGAAGGATATCTTATGATTATATATGGTTTGATCTTATTGAAGATCACGTTTCCTATGAAAATGACAACAACCAAAACTTCATATAAAAATCTCAAAGTCGTTAATGGCATGCCTCAATTTGTTGGATGATTAGCCTTGGAATTGATCCTAGAGCTTCAGAACCTTGACTCGAACTCACTTGCCAAAGGAATTGGGTTAATTCCTTACGGATTATTCCCTAGACCAATCCTTGGCTTAAAAATTTTGGCTTTGGTGGTTTGCAATGGTTGGAGGGAGGAAGAACTTTTATTTGGCTTCGGTTTGGATGTATGAAGGTGAAGGAAAGTTCAATTCTCCTTAGGGAAGTGTGTGTGTGTGGTTTGCTATATGGCCAAGATCTTTAAAGCTCTTTTTCCTTTATTCCTTGGTCAATTTTGATGATGGAGGGTCTTGGAAGTTAACTAATGCCCTCCTCTTCTATCCCACACCTGTCAAAGGTGAAGAGGTGGGATGAAGGATGATGGAATTTGGCCTCTTCGTTTCTTTTGTTTGCATTGGCCTCTCTCCATTTGGATTTTATGTAATAATGCAAGAAAAGTTTAAATGACCTAATTAGGGATGTATCCTTTATTAGAAAGGTTCAAAGAAGTCTCATCCCCATCCCATGTGATTTGGTTGGAAGTGATTTGCATTTTCCTACTCATTTTATCTTGTTGAACTCACTTAACCCAAAATTTAACCTAATTTCTTATGGGTCAAATGACCCATTTGACCCAATTACACCCAATAAAAAATTACGTTATGTCCCATCGCCATCCCCATATGATTTAGGACAATCAATTTAGATTTATTTTGATTTTCTAGGGTTTGAGTTCAATTTAGCTTATTAGGTTATTTTGATTTAAGGAATTTAACTTACCTAATCTAGGCCTCAATGGACTCAATTTTCTTTGTCATTATGATCAAACATGTTTATTTGATCATTTGAAATATTTTTGACAATTTTATTTGGTCAAATTTTAGTGGGTTGACATTTTGACCAAGTGGCCCATAAGTCAATTCTAGGTTGACTAGAGTTGACTTTAGGTTTGACTTTGAACTTCCATTTTATTTTCATTGATTTACTTGATTTAATTTATGTTGGATATTTGACTTAATTTTTACATAAGTAGATTGGATTTAGCTCAAAATGCATTTCCTAAATTACTAAGCATAGTGACTTGAATATTGAATTAGAAATCCCTATTTGAACTTGAGCTCTTCTCATTGCTAAAATGACCTCTTCCAAAATGAGGTCAACAAATGGACCACCAATATGTGTAGATTTCTAACACCGCACATATTGGTGTTGACCAGTTTGATCAACATACAAGCATAAACTTGGGGAAACCCTAAACCCTAAAAACCCTAGACCTAAAATCGTAAACCCTAAACCCTAAATCCTAAACCTAAAATAATAAACCTTAAACGAACCCTAAACCCTAAACCCTAAACCCTAAAAAGCTAAAAATCTAAACATAAACTAAATAAAATTAAAAAGTAAATAAATAAAAAACCTAAACCAAAATAAAATAAAAACATAAACCTAAACCTAAGCCGAAAAAGAAAATAAAATAAAATAAAAAACTAAACTAAAATAAAATAAATAAAAACTTAAACTAAAATAAAATATAAAAAAATAAATAAAATAAAAACTAAACCTAAAATAAAACAAAAATAAAATAAAAATAAGATAAAATAAAAACTAAATAAAAACCTAAACCTAAAAAATGAACCAAAAAATAAAACCTAAAAATAAATAAAAAATAAAACTTAAACCCTAAACTAAAAACAAAAACTTAAACCTAATATAAAAATAAAATAAACCTAAACTAATATAAATAAACTAAAATAAATAAAACCTAAACCTATACCTAAATTAAACTAATACTAAACCTAAACTTAATCAAAATATAATAAAATAAACTAAAAATAAACCTAAACCTAACCTAAAAAAAATAAAATCTAAAAATAAACTTAAATAAAAATCTAAAACTTAAACCTAAAAAAATAAAATAAAAACCTAAACCTAAACCTCAAAATGGAAAATAAAAGCTAAACCTAAAATATAAAATAATAATAAAACTAAACTAAAAAATTAACCTAAACCTAATCCTAGACCTACAAATTAAATTAAAATAAAAAACTTAAACTAAAATAAATAAACTTAAAATAAACAAACTAAACTAAATAAAAATAAAAAATAACCTGAATAAAAGTAAATAATAAAATAAACTAAAATAAATAAAAAATAAACCTACTAGTTTACTTAATTTAAAAAAATAATAAAAAAATAAAAGAGATAAAAAAATAAAAAAAATCCTAATGCTAAAGTCTAACCCTAAAACAAACCCTAAACCTACAACCCTAAACCCTAAACCTACAACCTTAAACCCTAAACCCTAAACATAAACCCCAAACCCTAAACTAAACTAAACCTAAAACATACCCTTAAACCTAAAAAACAAATCCTAAAACCTAAAACCTAAACCACTGGCTTAAATAAACATAAAAAAACCTAAACTTAAATAAGTAATGAAATGTAATAAAACTTAAAATAAAACCTAAGCCTAATTCTAAACCTAAACTAAACCTAAACTTTAAAATAAAAATATAAGTAAATAAAAAATTAAATAAAACCTAAAAAACTAATAAAGAAATAAACCTAAAATAGAAAACCTAAAATATAAAACTAAATGTAAAATAAAATAATTAAATAAAAAAATAAAGCATTAAAAATAATCCTAAAACACCTAAAAATAAATAAAAAATAAAACCTAAACCATATACTAAAAAAACCTAAACCAAAAATAAATAAAATAAAAAAACCTAAACCTAAACCCAAAACTAAATAAAATAAAATAAAATAAAAATAAACCTAAGCCTAAACTAAAAAATAATACCTAAAAATAAACCTAAAATAAAAGCGTAAAACCTAAACTTAAAAAAATAAAATAAAAACCTACACTGAAACTTAAAAATAAAAAAAATAAAACCTAAACCTAAAATGTAAAATAAAAATAAAACTAAACTAAGAAATAAACATAAACCTAAACCTAAAAATAAACTAAAATAAAAAGCCTAAACTAAAATAAATAACCTAAAATAAATAAAGTAAACTAAATAAAATAAAAAATAAATCTAAATTAGAATATAAAATAAAAAAAACTAAAATAGATAAATAATAAATTAAATAAACCTAAACATATTGGTTTACTTAATTTTAAAAAACCAAAACAAAACCAAACTGATCTAAAATAAAACCTAAATCTAAACTAATCCAGAGCCCAACATACTCACAACCACCTGAGCCCTCTGCAACCCTGAGCCTCACAGGCCTGAGCCCAACCCTGACTACCCTGACCCTGAGCCAACCACCAGGCCCTCCTGACCCAACCTGAAACCAACCACCCTGGGCCACAATTCTAACTCCTAAACTCAACACCACTGAGCCCACCCTGGGCCACACTAAGCAGTCACCCCCTCTAAATCTCACCTGGGCTGTCCCTGAGCCACCTCCTGGGCCCTGGGCCCTGGGCTCTTACCACACCACTTAACATAAACCTACTTAATAAAATCTAAAATAAGATAATTAAAACTAAAACCTACAAAATAATAAGATGAAATGTAAAATCCTAAATAAAATAAACCTAAACCTCAAAATGAGAAGATAAAATTAAAATGGATTAAAATAAATAAACTAAACTAAACTAAAAATAAAATAAACCTTAGAATAAAAAAAAATAAAATTAAAACTAACGTAAAATAAAAATAAAATAAAAGAACTAAATAAAAAAAAAAATAAAATAAACCTAAAATAAATGAAAAAAAAAACCTAAACCCTAAACTAGATAAAAACCTAAAACTAAAATAAATATAAAATAAATAAAATAAAATAACTGAAACCTATACTAAAATAAACTAAACTAAAATAAACTAAACTAAAATAAATAAAACCTAAACCTAAACCTAAAAGAAACTGAACCTAAACCTAAACCTAAACTAAATAAAATAAACAAAACTAAAATAAACCTAAACCCAAACAAAAAACTATAACTCAAAAATCAACTTATTATAAAACCTAAAACCTAAACCTTAAAAAAATAAAATAAAAACCAAAACATAAACCAAAATTTAAAATAAAACCTAAACCTAAAAATTAAAATTAAAATAAAACTCAACTAAAAAAATAAACCTAAACCTAAAAAATATACTAAAAAAACCTAAAATAAATAAACTAAACTAAATAAAAAAAAGAAACCAAAATATAAATAAAAAAATAAAGTAAACTAACATAAAAAGATAAACTTAATATACTAAATAAACCTAAACATACTAGTTTAATTAATTTTCTTAAAAAAAACCTTAAACCCTAAATCCTAATCCCTAAACCCTAAACCCTAAACCTTAAACCCTAAACCTTCAACCTAAACCCTAAACCCTAAAACCCTAACCCCAAACCCAAAATTCTAAACCTAAACCAAAAGAAACAAAATAAATTAAAAAATAAACCTAAACCTTAAAACCTTATAAACCTAGACCTAAACCTAAACCCTAAGAATGGGTAGAACCTTCATGGCAGGAAGATCAGCGTCAACCAGGTTTAGTCTAGATCTAGCGATGGAGGCGAAGGCGGAGGCGGTGGTTACCATAATGGTGGTGGGGGATCTGGAGGTGCTAGTGGATATGGAGGTGGTGGTCGGAGCAGTGCTGGTTATGGAGGTGGGAGGAGCGATGGAGGTTACAACCGTGGTGGTGGCGGAGGGAGAGATCGGGGATATGATGGTGGATCTCTCTACTCGAGAGGCTGGGGTGTTTTTGATGGGACTTTGAGAAACTGAAGAATGGTCGATCCGATCTACTGCTGATGGAACTATGTCATTATAGTAGAGACGGTTCTAATTATTTAGAGGTTTTTATTTGCTCTATGCATGCTCATTTTTTATCCATGTCGTCACTTATGTCTTAGAAAACTTGGTGGGTTACTTGGTTGATGAAATTGAAAAAAGAAATGTTGAATATAAATTTGTTCTCTATTAAAAAGAAAACCCTAGGCCCTAAACCCTAAAAACTCCAAACCTTAAACCCTAAACACTAAAACCTAAAACCCTAAACCGTAAAACCTAAACCCTAAACCCCAAACCTAAACTCTAAACCCTAAACCCTAAACTCTAAACCCTAAGCCCTAAATCCTAAACCCTAAAGCCCAAACCCTAAACCCTAAAAAGCTGAAAACCTAAACATAAACTAACTAAAATCTAAAAACAAAATAAATAAAAAAACCTAAACCAAAATAAAAAAATTAAATTAATTTAAATTAAAACATAAACTAAAACCTAAACATAAACTTAAACCTAAAAAAGAAAATAAAATATAAAATAAAAACTAAAATAAAATAAATTAAAATAAAATAAATAAAAAACCTAAATAAAATAAAAATTAAACTTAAAACAAAAATAAAATAAACCTAAAATAAAATAAAAAAAATAAAAAATCTAAACCTAAAACATAAAACAAAATATAACATGAAAATAAATAAAAATAAAACCTAAACCCTAAAAAAGAAGCTACCTAAAATAATAATAATAAAAACCTAAACCTAAAATAAAATAAACTAAACTAAAATAAATAAAACCTGAACCTAAACTTAAAATTAACTAAACCAAAACCTAAACCTAAAGTAATAAATAAAATCTCAAAATAAACCTAAAATAAAAACCTAAAACCTAAAATTTAAAAAATAAAATAAAAACCTAAACCTAAACCTAAAAATAAAAAATAAAACCTAAACCTATTAAAATAAAATAAAATGAAACTCAGCTAAAAAAAACCTAAACCTAAACCTAAACCTAAACCTACAAAAAAAAAAAAATAAAAACCTAATTAAAATAAATAAACCTAAAATAAATAAACAAAACTAAATAAAAATAAAAATATATCTAAATAAATATAAAAAATAAATTAAAATAAATAAAAAAATAAACTGAATAGACTAAATAAACCTAAACTACATAATTTTAAAATAAAATACCCTCAGGCTAAACCCTAAAGATTAACCATAAACCTGGCACTGACCCTAAACCCTAAACCCTACACTGAGCCCTAAACTGAGCTGACCCTAAACCCTAAAACTGACCCTAAACCCTAAACCTGATATCTTGACCCTGATCCTACACCAGGCTCTAACTGAGCCACCTATAGCCCCAAAGCCCACAAACCATAAAACCTAAATCCTAAACCTAAACTAAATAAACATAAACCTAAACTTAAAATATATCTTGATCTTGGACCACTAAACTAAATAAAATAAAATAAATAAAAAATAAACCTAAACCTAAACTAAAATAAAACCTAAAAATAAACCTAAAATAAAAAAACCTAAACCTAAACATAAAAATAAAATAAAAAAAAACCTAAAAAAATAAAACATAAACCTAAAAAATATAATAAAAAATAAAACTAATAAAATAAGCATAAACTAGTAAACCCAAAATAAACTAAATAAAACCTAAGAAAAAATAAATAAACCTAAAATAAATCTAAAAAACAAAAAAAAAAAATAAAATAAAAAATAATAAATAAAATAAATAAAAAAATAAACTAAATAAACTAAATAAATAAACTTTTGTAATTTTAAAAAATCCCAAACCCAAAACACTAAACACTAAACCCTAAAACACATTAAACCCTGACCCTAAACCTGACCTTGGACACAATACCAAACCCTAAACCAAAAATTAAAAATAAAAAAAAATAAAAATAAAATAAAATAAAACCCTAACCCTGACCCTAACTGACCCTACCCTATAACCCTAAAATGAAAAATAAAATAAATAAAAAACCATAACCCTACTAAAAACCTAAACCTAAACCATGACCATGGACCTAATACAAATGAGCCACCCCAAAACTGACCCTACCCCCTAAACTTACTCCATAAACTATCAGAGGCCAACCCAAACCCAAATCCTAATCCACCTAAACCAAAATCTTAACAAAATTAAACTAAATAAACCTAAAATAAAATAAATAAAAAAAACCTAAATTAAAATAAAATAAAATAAACCTAACTAAACCTAAACTAACCTAAAATAAAATAAAATAAAAATAAAAACAAACTAAAGAAAATAAATAAAACCTAGATTAAACTAAAAATATAATAAATCTAAAAATAAAATAAAAAACCTAAACCAAACCTAAAATAAAAAATAAAACATAAACCTAAAATATAATAAAATAAAACTAAACTAAAAATAAATAAAGACTAAACCTAAAAAATAAACTAAAATAAAAAACCTAAGAAAAAAATAAATAAACCTAAAATAAATAATCTAAACAAAACAAAAAAAAACCTTAAATAAAAATAAAAAATAAAATAAATAAAAAAAAATAAAAATAAATAAAAAATAAACTAAATAAACTAAATGAAGCTGAACCTAACAGTTTACTTAATTTTAAAAAAATCCCAAAACCCAAAACACTAAACACTAAACCCTACACATTAAACCCTATAAACCAAACCTAGACTAATAACCCTAAATAAACCCAAAAAAAAATTAAAAAAATAAAGAAAATAAAAAATAAAATATAAAAATAAAACTAACCCTAAACCCTAAACCCTAAACCTATAACCCTAAACCCTAACTAAAATACAAACCTAAATGGAAAATAAAATAAATAAAACTGAACCCTAAACCCTAAACCTAAAACTAACCACAAACCACTGAGCCATGAGCCATGGACCTAAAACTATTGAGCCTAAACTATGACCTAACTTTAAAACCCTAGCTTACACCATAAATAAATCAGACCAAGATCCTAAATCCTACTGAGCCCTAAATCTTAAACTTAAAACCTAAACTTAAACTAAATAAAACCTAAAAATAAAAGGCAAAAGATAAAATAAAAAACTAAGCTAAACCAATAGATAAAAATAAAACTATAAAACACAAAACTAAATAAACTAAGAAATAGCTAAAAAAAAGATAAAAAGAAATGAAAACTAAAGAAAATAAATATGGATAAACCTAAAAAGAATATAATAAAATAAACTAAATAAAATAAAAAAGCATAAAAAATAAAAATACTAAACCTAAAATGTATAAAATAAATAAAATAAAATAAAATAAACAGATAAAATAAAATAAACTAAAAATAAAAAACTGAAAAAAATGACTTAATAAATAATCTAAAACAAAACAAAAAAATTAAAATAAAATAAAAAATAAAATGTAAAAAAAAATAAAATTAATAAAAAATAAACTAAAATAAACTAAAATGAAGCAACCTAACAGGTTTACTTAATTTTAAAAAATCCCAAAACCCACACTAAAACACTAAACCCTACACATTAACCCTAAACCTACCTAAACCTTACTAACCTAAAACCCTAAACTGAAGAAAAATTAAAAAATCAAAAATAAAAAAATAAAAAAATAAAACCCAAACAACCCTAAACCTATAACCCTAAACCCTAAACTATAAACCCTAAACCCTTAAATAAAATAAAATAAAAACCTAAACTAAAACTTAAGCCTAAACCTAAACCTAAAAATAAAATAAAATAAAAAATAAAAACAAAACTAAAAGAAAATAAATAAAAATCTAGATTAAACTAAAAAATATAATAAATCTAAAAAATAAAAATAAAATTAAACCCAAACGAAAAATAAAATTAAAATAAACTAAAAATAAAATAAAATAAAGACTAAATAGAAACTTAAACCTAAAAAAAAAATAAAAAATTAAAATAAAAAAAAAAACCTAAGCCAACTAAATAAAATAAACCTAAACCTAAACTAAAATAAATAAAACTTAAACCTGGACTAAAATAAACTAAAGAACCCTAAATTAAATAAAATAAAATAAACTAAAAATAATCTATACCTTAAAAATAAAACCTATAAATCAACCTAATAAAAAACCTAAACCTAAATAAAACCAAAACTCAACTAAATAAACTAAAATAAAATAAAAATAAAATAAAATAAATAAAATAAATTAATACAAAATAAACTAAATAAACCTAAACTGGTTTACTTAATTTTTTAAAACCTAAACCCTAAACCTAAATCTATACCCTGAGCCCTAACTAAACCTACCTTAACCTGCTCTACAACTGTCTAAACAACCTGACCTAAACTCCCAAACCCTAAACCTTAAACTCCCTAAACCCTAAACCCTAAACCCTAAACTCTAAACCTTAAACCCTAACTGGCCTGGGCTAAACCTTAAACCCTAAATAAAACTAAAGCTGGGCCCACAAACTTAAGACACTGGGCTTTACTGACCTAAACCTTAAAACCCCCCAGGCCTAGTCTAAACTCTAAACTACACAGGCCCTGTGTTGACCAACTGAGCCCTAAACCCTAAACCTAAAGCTGGTGATACTAGGCCACACCTAAAAATGCTGACACTAAAATCTGACCTAAACACCCTAAAGCATAAACCAAACCCTCTAAACCCTGGCTCTCCCTAAACCTAAAGCTGCCCAGGCCCAAACTAAACCCCAAAAAACTAGGCTGTCTCAAACCTAACCTAAACCACTCCACAATTGTAGGCTACTCTAAATTAACCTAAAACCTACCTTAAACACTAGGCCTAAAGCTAGGGAAAACCAAATAAATACTAAACTTTAAACCATAAAATCCAAACCCTAAACCCTAATCCAAAAATCCTGGGCCCTAAACCTTACCATAAAACCAAAACCTAAACCTAAACTAAATAAACTTAAACATAAAATAAATAAAATACATAAACCTAAATCAAATAATATAATAAAATAAGAAACCTAAAGTATAAAGAAAATAATAAAATAAATAAATAAACCTAAACTAATACCTAAATCTAAACTTAAAAATAAAATAAAATAAAAAGTAAAAATAAACTAAAATAAAATAAGTAAAAACATAAACCAATCTAAAAAATAAAATAAACCTAAGAGTAAATAACCTAAATAAAATAAAAATTAAATGTAAAATAAAAATAAAATAAAAATAAAATAAAAATAAAATGAAAATAAAACAAAATAAAATAAAAACTAAATAAAAACCTAAACCTAAAAAATACACCTAAAAAAATAATAAAAGATAAACCCTAAACTAAAAAAAAACCTAAACCTAAAATAAAAATAAAATAAACCTAAGCCTAAACTAAAATAAATTAAATTAAAAGAAATAAAACATAAATCTAAACTTGAAATTAAACTTAAAATAAATATGATAAAATAAACTAAAATTAAACTAAAAATAAACCGTAACCTAAAGTAAAAAATAAACCTAAACTTAGACTAAAAAATACAACCTAAAATAAACGTTAAAAAAACCTAAAGCCTAAACCTAAAAAAGTGAAATTAAAACCTAAACCTAAACCTAAAAATAAAAAATAAAACCGAAACCTAAAAAATAAAATAAAAATAAAACTCAATTAAAAAAAAAACTAGAAATAAATAAATCTAAAATAAATAAACTAAACTAAATAAAATTAAAAAGTAAACCTAAAAAAAATCAAATAAACTAAAATAAATAAAAAATAAATAAAAAATAAACTAGATAAACTTAATAAACTTACTATCGGGTTTTAAATAAAATAAAACATTTAGCTAGATCCTACCTAAACCTGCAACCCTAAATGTTAAACCCTGGCCAAAACTCTACCCACTAGGCCCTAAACCCTAACCCTAAACCCTAAAGCCTACATAAACTAAACCCTAAACACTAAACCCTAAATCCACCCTATACCTGACCCTACTCCAAACCCTAAACCTAAACCCACCCTGACCCTAAATCATAAAGCATAAACCTAAAAACTCTACCACTCCTAACCCATAAACTACCTAAACCCTAAACCTAACCTAAACCTAAACCCTAAACCACTGGCCCTAACCCTAAACCTAAACCTACTAAACCTAAACCCTAAAACTACTCAAAATCAACTCCTAAACCATAAACCCTTTCTTTTCTTTTTTTATTTTCTTTTTTAAACTTTGGGTTCACGATAATAGTGATTTTGAGGGAAGTAGTAAGATGCATCCTCATATATGCTGACCTTGTGAATTATAAATGGCTTGAGATCTCCTCTGACACAGTAGATGATCCCATGTCTCACAAACTTCATACACTGATGTAGAGAGGATAGAACTATATTATTCTTATGTATCCATGGTCTCCCAAGAAAAGCGTTGAAAGATGTATCTGAGTCTGTAATGTGAAACTTGGCTTCGATCTTCCAATCATCTATCTCCAAGGGCAACACTATAGAGCCTAAGGCCCGTTGACCTCACATTTAGAGTGTGGATTCAATCTTTCCATCTTAGATTTAGGAGTCTTCTAGACACTAAGAATTCCCTAATCATAAGACATTTCTAATAATTAGGTAAACAGTTATCCTAAGCCTAAAGACTTAGACGGGTTAACGATAGGATTAGGTTTTGCCTCTGAGATTTGGATAATCCACCTACCCTACAACCCAAATCCAATCCATGTTCACCTTCTAAAACCAAACCTCAAGTTCAATTCAAACATCAAATTAATATCCAAATCTAAACCCAAATTCCAGAACTAAATGATTGAAGCCCATGATCAAATCCAAACTTGAAACCCTTAAGCCATGACTATCACGTGGACTTAGCCAAATCTTAATCCAATCAATCCAAAATCATTTGATTTTCTCATAATCAATTTATAGCTTCAATCATCTTCCAAAATATAAATCAAATTTACATTCAAATGATCAAAACTCAATCAAACTAAATCAAATTAAATCGAAACCCTTCCTAAGCCATATGACCTATCCCATGGACTTAGCCAAATCTTAATCCAAATCATGTCAAACATAGTTAATTTTATCACAAATCAATCATATTTTCAATCATCTTCACAAATTTAAATGAAATATACATTTAAATGATCAAAACTAAACCAAAATAAAAATCCAAACATAAGCCACATGACCCAACTCCATGGACTTAGCCAAATTCCTTCATTCCAAAATCCAAATTCAATTTATTTTCTCATGAATCAATCATACCTTCAATCATATTCAAAAATATAAATGAAATCTACAATCAACAAGCAAACAAAAATCAACCCAAGTCAAAGACAACCCCTTTTGACTTGAAATGCTCAAATGAAATACCAAAACCCATTTGAACCCAAGCCACAATTGAATTTATATATCAATCCCAAATCCATATATAAACTCAACTAAATCAAACTCAACCAAAAATTAAGCTAACTAAACCAAATTGGTCCACCTGACCCAAAGTGGAAAATTTAACCTATTTGAGCCAGGTTCTAATCCTACCTAAATTGGATTGAATCAAGCTGATCAAAACATCCCATTATGATTGTTGTTCACCCTAGGTTGATCAATTATCACAAATTGGGTCAAACAAAGTCAACTTGATCATTTGACCAAGTCAACCCCTTAACCAATATGAACCCAAACTAGCCAAATTGTAACCTAAGCCAAATCCCTTGAAACCAAAGATTCATACCAAATCAAAATTAATATTTGAATATGACTTGACCTTCAATTGAGTCAAACAAAACCCAATTGGCCCTCTTGACCCAAGTTGACCTAATTGACCTAAAAGAACAAAATATGTCAAATCAAAATATAAACCAAATTGATTGAAACCAATGGCTCAAGTTCATTCCAAATTGATTGTTGAACTTCGACCAAAACCATGATTGGACCTAAATGAATTAACTACTTAGCTAAATTGACCTAAAGGTTCAAGTTAGCCTAAATCAAAATCAAATCCAAATTAATTGAAACAAAAGCCTACATTCATCTTCAATTGGTCAATTAAAAAACCAACACCCAACCCAATTTGGCCAATTTTGTCAAATTGGTCAACTTAACCCATTTGACCCAAATGAATTCAAATGAGCCAAAATCAAATCTAAGTCAAACCAAACCAAACCAATTGAACCAAAACATCTTGAATAATCATATGAACTTGGCCCAACCCTTGGTTTAATACAATTTGACTAATTGGTCAACTTGACCCAACCTAACCTAATTTGACCTAAATGAGTCAAATTGAGCCTAACCTAACCAAATCAACTCCAATTGACTTGAAATTTATGCTAACCCACTTTTGGCTCATTTCAAATCTGTCCAAGTCAAATCCAATGCCAAATGATCATTATACCCTTGGCTCAAGGGCATCACATGAGACAAAACACTCATGTTAGTGGTCATTTCCATTTCTTGGCCACTTGGTACTCTCCCAATGGTCCACCTAGGCACCTAAGACACTGCTCAACTTCACCCAAGGGGTTGTTGGGTCGGCCATGACCCATTGGAGGTGAAATCACCTCACCCTCCTCATTGGAGCATTTGAAACCCTTATGACACCCATGATTCTTTCTTGGCAGCCACCTCCACACCTTCAACCAACCAAGCAAACTCACCTCTACACACCCACAGATCCAGAGATGGCTGAATAACCACTAGAAGTCAAACCTGATCCCACTGTTCGATCATGATGAAGGGGGTATACACCCCCTCGTTTTCACTCAAACACACATAAAAATCATTCTTCAGAGCCCTAGCTACCCAAGATATGCTGCTAGAGCCATTCCTTAAGCTCCCAAGCTCATTCCTTAATCAAAAAATGCCATTCTCATTTGTCCCAAAATAGGACACTTCATTTTTGACCTAACTTTCCCATTTCTCTATAAAACTCAAATTAACTTTGCATGCATCTTCCCTAGGCATCGTTGAACTAGAAAAATCATCTCCCAAGCTTCTCGAGCACCGGAGGTGGGACTTAAGTCAAAGTCTTGCTCCAAATCATTGATTCTCATACTTCTGAGTGAAAGTTGAGGAATTGATCCAATTTTTGCTCAATAGGGCTTTGTCTCCACTAGATGAAGCATCCTTAATCATTTGAGCCACTGGTCTTGAGCTCCGGCAAGGTATGCTTCCAAAACTGATCCTTAGATAAAATTAGGTTGGAGCTTTTGAAGAAAACTTGCATCTCATGTGATCTTGATTGTTGGATCCCCTTTGATCGATGTCGTGAAGGTGTGGGATCCTTTTGGAGTTGATCCTAGCTCAGGTAAGCTCGGATGAAGTGAGCAATGCTGGACAGACTCCATTCTCCCTTACTTGCATTATGTTAGATCACGCACCGTCCATTCGGCGTGAATGAAATGGACGACCATGATTAGATTTTCTAGATCTATCTGATTTAATCCTACTAAGCTGTGGGATTACTCGTAGCCATCGATCTCGTTGATGGCGAGATGAGAAAGCCTTCACACCATGACCGAAGTGCAGTAAGTTTTAAGTAGCCAATCCCACAATGCTACATGGAAAGTGTGTCACGTCAGCACGTCATATGGCACCAATAGGATTAGGCTTTAATTAGGCTTAATGAATCATTTATAATGGCTAAAACTTCTAACAATCATAAAAAATCATAGTGAAATAAAAAAATGCAAATAAATACTAATTTTAATGGTATTTCATGCGAGAATTAATTGAAATTTATCTTAACTAATTTTGAATAGTAATTAAGGTTTAAATATAAAATTAATTAGCTTAATTACTCCTTAATTACTTAAGAAATTAACCCCAAAAATTTGTGGTGTAATTTAATGGGATGACCTATGCCTCCCATGATTTTCTTGGGATTTATTGCTCACTTAATTAGGAAAATTGACTAATTAAACCTTAACTACTCTTTTATGTTAATTAATGATTAAATAATCCCATGAATAGTAATAAATTGGTTAATTAATTTTATTAATCATTGTTCAACAGTAAGTGAACTAAGGAATAGGGTTAGGCCCCCTTTCCCTAAGTTCATTTCACATTTTTTTAAAATGAAATTATTTAAGATTTAACTAATTAATTAAATCACTTAATCAAATTGAAATCTTAATCACATCAGACCTTAATTAATTAAATCATGGGGTAGATCTTTATGTGTTTTATAACCTAAAAGAGTTTAATGAAATTATGGTTAGTCCACATGTGTGGGAAAATCATAAGAGTAATTAATTAAGTCCCTTAATCTAATTAACTATTAATGATGAGTCAATTGCATTAGGCCCCTTTTATTTCCCAGGATCATTACAAGGTTATTTTCCATGCATATCATGTTGGATCATACTTAGTTAATTACATTAAGGTGACATATGTAAGGATAATTAATTCATCAAATTAAGGGTTCAACTTAATTAACACATAAAATCAACTTAATTACATTTCCTTAAATTAAATCAAATAACTAATGTGGGAATGGGTTTAAAATAGTAAGTGATGATTTCTCTTCTCCTCAAATCAAATCAAATCCAAAACTTAATTAATAAAGAATCTTTGGTTTGCTTTAAATAATCTTATTTGATTTGATCATCCTTAAACCTAAAACAAACCCTAAAATAAATCTTAAACCCTAAAACATACAACCCTAAACCCTAAATCCTAAACTTTTAAATCCTAAAAACCTAAAAACCTAAAAACCTAAACCTAAATTAAATAAAATGTAAAAATAAAATAAATAAAAAACCTAAACCTTAAATAAATAAATAAATAAAATAGAATAAAAACATAAACTAAAAGCTAAGCCTAAACCTAAACCTAAACCTAAACTTAGAAATAAAATAAAATAAAAAATAAAAACTAAGCAAAAATAAATTAAATAAAAACCTAACTACACTAACAAAGAAAGTAAACCTAAAAATAAAAAACCTAAATAAAATAAAAACTAAATGTAAAATGAAAAAACAAATAAAATAAAATTAAATAAAATTAATTAAAGAAAGTAAAATAAATAAAACTAAAATAAATAAAAATACCAAAATATACTAAAAGCCTAAACCTAAAATAAAACTTAAACTAAACTAAAATAAACTAAACTAAAATAAATAAAACCTAGAGACCTAAACCCTAAACTAAATAAAATAAAATAAACTAAAAATAAACCTAAACCTAAACTAAAAATAATACCTAAAATAAACTTAAAATAAAAGCCTAAACTTAAAATAAATAAAACATGCAAAAATAAAACCTAAACATAAAAAGTAAAATAAAAATAAAACTAAACTAAGAAATAAAGATAAACTTAAAACTAAAAAAAAATTAAAATAAAAAGCCTAAACTAAAATAAATAATTTAAAATAAATAAACTAAAAAAATAAAATAAAAAATAAATGTAAATTAAATATATAATAAACTAAAATAAATAAAATAAACTAAATAAACCTAAAACTTGGTTTGCTTGTTTAAAAACCAGCACTAGGCACTAAACCCTAGGCTTCAAATCCTGGTCCAAAACAAACCCTAAAGCATAAACTCTAACTAACCTACCCTACACTAAACTCTAAACCACCCTACCTACTCTCTAAACCCAAACCCTAAAGGCTAACCACTTGAATACCCTCAACTCTAACCCTGAGCCCTAAACCCAGGCCATACCCTAAAACCCTAAATTCTAAACCCCACCCACCCTAAACTGAGCCACCATAAAATCTAAAACCCTCTATAAAGCTTGACCACTAAATCCTAAAATAACCATAAACCCCACCCTAACCACCTAACCCAAATCTTAAAACTCTAAACCTCAACCCACCTTGACATAAAACTTAAACCTAAATTAAATAAAACCTAAAAATAAGATAATTAAGAAAAACCTAAACCTAAATAAAATAATAAAATGAAATAAAGTAAAAAACCAAAACCTAAACCTTAAAATGAAAGAAAATAAAAATGTAAAAAATAATATAAAATAAATAAAAAAATAAACTAAACAAAAAAAATAAAATAAACTTTAGAATAAAGAAATCAAAACATAAACAGAAACCTAACATTAAACCTAAAAATGAAAAATAAAACCTAAAACATAAACATAAGCCTAAAACTGAAACATTAAAAAAAAAAAATCAAAACATAAACCCAAAAATAAAAAATAAAACATAATTTTAAAAAATATACTAAAATCAAAAACCTAAAATAAATAAACTAAACTAAATAAAAATAAAAAGTAAACCTAAATATAAATAAAAAATAAAGTAAACTAACATAAAGAAACTTAATATTCTAAATAAACATAAACCTACCGGTTTACTTAAGTTAAAAAAAACTTAAACCCTAAATCCTAAAGCATAAACCCTAAATCCTAAACCATAAACCCTAAACCCTAAACCCTAAACCCTAAACCCTAAACCATAAACCCTAAACCTATAACCTAAACCCTTAAACCTTAAACCAAAAAAATAATCTAAACCTAAAGTAACAAAATAATTTAAAAATAAACCTAAACTTAATAAACCCTAAACCTAAACCCTAATAAGAAACCTTGGCAGGTCTAGATCTAGGTGAAGGTGGCGGTGGTGCAGGTGGTGGGGGATCTAGAGGTGCTTGGTGGATATGGAGGTGGTGGTGAGGCGGGAGGCGCGGAGGTTGCTGCGTGGTGGTGGCGAGGAGAGATCATGGTGGATCTCTCTATTTGAGAGGTTGGGGTGGTTTTGATGGGAACTGAAGAAACTGAAGAATGGAAGATCCGATCTATTTCTTAGGGAACTATGTCTTTACATTAGAGATGATTCTAATTATTTAGGGTTTTGTTTGCTATATTCATGCTCATTTTTCATCCTTGTCATCACTTTTGTCTTAGAAAACTTGGTGGGTTACTTGGTTGATGAAATCAAAAAAAATAAATGTTGAATCTGAATTTATCTTCTGTTAAAGAAAAACCCTAGGCCCTAAAGCCTATAAACTCTAAACCCTAAACCCTAAACCCTAAACCTTAACCCTAAAACCTAAACCCAAAATCCTAAACCCTAAACCTAAACTAAACAAACCCTAAACCCTAAACCTTAAACCCTAAACCCTAAAGTAACCCTAAACCCTATAAAGTTAAAAATCTAAACCTAAACTAAATAAAACCTAAAAACAAAATAAATAAAAAAACTAATTTTCTTTTATTGAAAACTCTCCAATCTCTACTAGAAAGAGAGTATCTTGAGAAAATACCATCATCTGATTTGTAATAAACTTACCTAAATTCTCTTTTTCCATTATTCAAAATAAAACATTTACATCAAATACATGATAGTGTTTAATCTTAGGGTTCTTTCCAAAAAATAATTCATAGGGTGCCTTCTTCAAAATTGGTCTAAAATTGATCCTATTCATCACATAACATATAATATTTATTACTTTTGCCCAAAAAATATTTTTACAATTTATACTCATCAAGCGTAAATCTACTTAATTCAATTAATATTCTACTTTTTCTCTCTACTACTCCATTTTGTTGGGGAGTCTAAGTGCAAAAAATAATGTCTAATCCCATGTTCATCATAATAATCTTCAAATAATTTATTTTCAAATTTGCCACCATGATCAGTTTGAACCCTATTAATCAAATGGCTTTGTTCTCTTTGAATATATTTAGAAAACTTTCTAAACTCAACAAAAGCATCATCCTTGCAAGTGATAAACAAAACAAGTGCAAAATAATGTCTAATCCCATGTTCATCATAATAATCTTCAAATAATTTATTTTCAAATTTGCCACCATGATCAGTTTGAACCCTATTAATCAAATGGCTTTGTTCTCTTTGAATATATTTAGAAAACTTTCTAAACTCAACAAAAGCATCATCCTTGCAAGTGATAAACAAAACCCAAGTATATTTAGAGAAATCATCAATAATCACAAAACCATAATTTTTTCCCCCTAAGCTAGTGGTGCTAATTAGACCAAATAAATCCATGTGCAATAATTCTAGAGGTCTAGAAGTAGAAATAATATTTTTACTTGTAAATGAGCTTCTAGAATGCTTACCATGAATACATGCATCACAAACATAGTTTGAATGAAAATTTAATTTAGGCAATCCAACTACTAAATCAAGTTTAGAAAACTTTCTAAACTCAACAAAAGCATCATCCTTGCAAGTCATAAACAAAACCCAAGTATATTTAGAGAAATCATCAATAATCACAAAACCATAATTTTTTCCACCTAAGCTAGTGGTGCTAATTGGACCAAAATAAATCCATGTGCAACAAGTCTAGAGGTCTAGAAATAGAAACAATATTTTTACTTGTAAATGAGCTTCTATAATGCTTACCATGAATACATGCATCACAAACATAGTTTGAATGAAAATTTAATTTAGGCAATCCAACTACTAAATCAAGTTTAGCAATTTTATTGAGTGTGTGCATGTTAAAATGACATAGTCTCCTATGCCATAACCATATATCATCATGAGTGCTTTTAAAATAAAGAAAATTCAAATTCACATAATGAAAGCTATCTAAATCAATGAAATAAATATTTTTAAGTCTTTGTCCTACTAACAAAACATTTTCAATATTTTTTATAATATAATATGATGCATGAAATACTACATTCAAACCTTTATCACATAATTAACTAATAGAAATTAAATTATTTTTTAATCCTTCTACTAGAAAAACTTTATCAAAAGTGATATAATTATTACAAATATAACCAATGTCAATGATCTTTCCTTTTGCATTATCTCCATATATAACAAATGCTCCATCACTTGATTATAAAGTTGTGAATTTATCTCTATCTCTCGTCATATGTCTTGAACATCCACTGTCCAAGTACCACATGCCTTCTTTGATTTTTCTTTGAAGGAATTTTACCAAAGAAAATCACATGTTAACTTTTGGAACCCAAACATGTTTGGGTCCACATTTTAAGTTCGAAACAAGATATCTTGCATGTGTGGTTTGTGTAGTGCTTGTACCTTTTGGTACCGATATATAAGATGATTGCTTAGTGTTTTCTAATTTACGTACATAGCAATCAAATGAAATATGCCCTTTTCTATCATAATAGTTGCACCAAACATTAGTGTTTGCATATGGCTTAGCACAATAATTATAAGATATATGAGTGGGATGTGTATGATGCAAATAATTTTTATTAAATGTTTTACTTGATGAAGCATTATAATGAACTTGTGATTTCAAACATAATTCTAATCTTGCTTTTAATAATATATTCTCTCTTTCAAGTTTACATACAAGGAACAAATATTTTTACTTTTTAATCACATACATTTTTTAAATCACAAAAATGCATATCTAAATTTTTATGTTCTTTTTCTAAGGTTTTGTATATTTTTAAAATTTTTTTATATTAAATAACTAAATTATTAAAAGAATTATATAATTCATCTTAAGATATATCATTACATACCTCTTGAGAATCTAAGTTAGATTCTCCATTTGCCATAAGACATATGTTGACCTATTCATCAGATGAGCAAGTACTTGATTCATTTGAATCTGGATTGGCCCATAAAGCCTTCTTCTTCTTCTTGAGGTACTTTTTCTCATTCATATTTTTTCTTCTATCCACATCAATCTCCTTCTTCTTTGATTCAGCATGTTTTGAAATCACCTCTTATGTGTATAGGTTTTATACAATGGTAGCAAATGATCCCTTCGCCTGCAAGAAATTTCTTAGTTTGAAATTTATAGTTTTTATATTTTTATACCTTTGATTCTTCTTCCTTAGCAAGTTCCCAATCCTTTTGGATAGAATGACCACCTCATCACTATCACCATCCGAGCTTAAGTTGTTATGTTCATCACTATCATCAACTTGTAATGTAATGGCTTTTCCTTTCTCCTTCTCCCTTTTGGCTGAGTTATCCATCTTATCCCTTTGAGCAATAACCTATTCATGTGCTATCAAAGAACCTCAAAGCTAATCATGTGGATAAGTAGATAAATTCTTAGCTTCACTGATAGTTGTTACTTTAGCTTCCCATTCTTTTGGAAGACATCTAAGAATCTTATAGTCTAAGTCTTGATTCCTAAATATCTTTCCAAAAGAATGCAATGTGTTAATTATTTTCATGAATCTAGTATACATATCAGAAATAGATTCAGAAGGAGACATATGAAATAACTCATTTTCATGAACAAGTCTATTTATGTGAGCATCTCTAACTTCACTAGTTCGTTCATAAGTTATATTGAGTTTATCCCATATTTCTTTTGTTGTACTTAACATAGAAAATTTCATGTAATCATTAGGTAATAAAGCACAATGTAAAGTACTACAAGCCATAGCATTTAATTCATCAAGTTCTCTTTCAGCTACAATCCATTCCTCAAAAGTTTTTCTACTTTAATGCCATTTACTTCCACTGTGGGTGTATGATATTGATGTGTCAACATATACCACATGCATGCATCTTGACCTCTTAAAAATGTACTAATTCTATTTTTCCAATAATCAAATGGTACACTATCTAAAAGTGGAGGTCTATGAATGGATTGTTCCTCTGGTAGTAAACCCTTTTGGAGATCTTATGCCATAGTGAAAAGATCTACTCTTGGATGTTAAGCTAATAAAAGAGCCTAGGGTCTCGATACCATTGTGAGTCACTATAGCACCCAAGAGGGAGGGAGGGGGTGGTGGGGTTGTATTGAATATATTAAAATTTTAAAAGTTAAATCTTAAATTTTAAGTTTTAGTAGAATATTAATTTTTGATTATATAATGACAAGATACAATTCTTAATTCAGCAAAAATAAAAGCACAGTAAAGAGAGGCAATAGGCACACAATTTTTACATGGTTCGGCCAAACCCTAAAACCAACCTACAACCACGCCAAGCCACCCCTGGCTAGGAATCCACTAAATGCAAAATAGCTTACAAATAGTACTCTCCAATTATGGGGTGAGTATAACCCCTACAATAATATGTACTCTTTTATAAAGGGGCGAGTACAACCCGAATATACATTTTATAGCTTGAAAAGAAAAATACAAAATAATAAATTTTGATAAAATATATTCCTCACAAATATACCAAGCTATCCAATTCAAAAAGTGATCTCATAACTTATAAATGATAACTTTACAACTTAAAATTTGGCAAGATAAAATGCTCACTTAATATTGATAAGATAAATAAAATAAATATCTTAAACTGATCTTACTAAGATGTTTATGTTATTACAGTTTGAAGACTAATATAAAAATGATTTCAAAATAAATTCACAATATTATTTTCCATAATAAAATAACTTTCAGCAAAGAATAATTTATTTTATTTTAACCAAAAAGATGCTTTCAATTAATGCAAATGATCACAAAATACTTAAATAAAAGTAGTATATGATAGATCTAAGTAGGCTAGTAAGCTTTTAATTAAAAAGAGAGATCAAACACTTTTTTTTCTACGCTCGCCTCCGCAATTTTGAGTTCTCATCGTGGATTGGTCGCCCCTCGTCTTTGGCCGCTTTTCCGCCTGAAGGCTGCGGTTCGCTCTCCAGATGGTGACGGATTACACAAATGGCGAGGCTTTGGTCTCTGAACCCCCCGTCGCTTCGACGCGCAAGAACGTCTTTGCGCCTCGACTACGGTTTTCGGATTCAACTGACCTGAATGCACCTATTGTTAAATCATTCAAAGACGCTTTATCCGTAAGATCCCCAGCAATGCTTCGTTAATCTCATTTCTACATCTTACCGTGGATCACGGCAGAATGTGTTCGTGATTGATGTGAGAAACTTGCTAAGCCCTTCACCGCTTTGGTGGGTAAATTCTCCTTCGACGCCTTCGACTCTTGATAATATTCGCTTCTTTTTTTTCATATTTAAAATTATCAAAATCTTTCATATGCTTATTGTCCCTGGCTACATTCTTATTCAATTTCAAATATTTCTTTCGCTTTGGCCAAGCCTCTATTTTGTCATAATTGTCATTCGGCTAGATAGACATCACAAAAAATATCCCAAAGAGGTTTGGATTCTAAAAAATTTGGATATAGTCAAAAGTCGAATTAAAACTTTCCGTCTTTTGCACTCACGAAGATCCACACCACTCAATGCTTTGTGCTTCATCCTAATCTCGTAAAAAAATTTACCACAGAATAAGACTATCATTAATGGAACTGGGAAAACCACTATTCTAGCATATGTGCCTAAAGATACTCAAAAAGAACCTCTCCTTCCCACACCAACTACTGATTTCTCTAGCGAAAAACACTCGGACCTTGGTACTAAAACGCACATTGAGGGGTGTGACGATACCAATGACATTTTACCTAACCTCACCCCTGCTTGTAACAATCTGGTTTCTCAAGATAGCTCTTTGCTACATTTAAATCCTACTGAAAATCTGAATAGTAGCCTCCAAAACAATGAGGACCCTATGCCTTCAGAACATATTGAGAAAGATATTTGTATTACAACTGGTGCTAGAACATCCTCATCTATTTTTCTTCAGAGTGATAATCAACAATTGAACCAAATTTCTTACACTCTTTCTGATAGGGAAGAAGGTGAAATCCCCTTCTAAAACCTTGATAGATCCTTCTATTATTCGAACTCAAAATCAATCTCTTCGATGGAGATAATTTGGATTCTGATAGACCTTTTCAAACTGTTAAATACAAAAAACCCTACAAAGCTAAAATTTCTAATAATAATTTCAATAGAACCACTCGCTCTTCTTCCACCCCAAAAGTAATGTGCCATTTCTTTCCTCTCTTACCTTTCTTTCTTCTTTTCCCTTTTGGTTGTCTCCTTATGATTAATTTTCTTATTTGGAATATCCTGGTTTTGGGACTCTTCCGCCCAAACTGTTAGAGTCTTTGTCGTATCCATAATATTAAGTTACTTGTTCTTATTGAACCTCTCATTAATTCTTCTAAGATTGCGTCGCTAGATCCCTTGGTTTTCATAATTTTTCTTCAATCTTAATAATAAAATTTGGTGCTTTTGGCACAACTCCATCACCATTTCCATCATTGATGATCTTAACCAATTGGTTAATGTCAAAATCTCTTTAGGTGATTTATCGCTTTTGGCTCTTTATCTATGCTTCTTGTAATGTAGGAATCTCCTTTGGAATCACTTACGCACCTCGCTTCCTGCCAACCTTCCCTGGTTGGTTGGAGGCATTTCAATACCATCATAGCTAGCTCTGAAAGAAGGGGAGGATGTTCTCCTAACCTTCATTCCATGGAGGACTTCAAATATGATCCTGATTGCAATTTGATTGACATTGGTTTCACTGGGTCTAATTACACGTGGCACAACTCTAGACTTTGGCGCCTCAGATAGACCCTTTAATTCACTTTGGATCAATCAAGGCTACTACCACTATTGAGCATTTGAGCTAACTTTGTCTCCACCATGCTCCTCTCATTTCCTTCAAAATCCCCTACCCCGCTTCCCTCTCCTTTCAGATTTCAAAATATGTGGACCCAACATAGTGACTTCACCAATGTCGCCTCACCAATTGGATGGCCCCCGCTTTCCTGATAATGTTAAAGGTATGACTCGCCTCTGCTAAAGCTCAAAAGACTTAAACAAAATCTCAATTGGTGGAACAAACACATTTTCAAAACCTTTTCACAAATCTTAAAGCTATGGAACAAGAGGTTTGTTCTCTTGAAGAGGTTGTCTCCACGATCCCAAAGAAACTAGAGGAGTTGAACATTGCCAAGAATACCTTGGCTAATTATCAAAACATGGAAGAAACCTATTGGCCAAAGCCACAAGCAAGCATATTGCGATGGTGACGTAAACACCGTATTTTCATGCCATTTGTAATAAAAGAGAGCCTTAAACTCGATTAAGAAAATTAAGAACTCTAATGGTGAATGGATAACCGATAACAATGATATTAAGGATTCGTCATTCAAAGATTTCCAAACTCTATTAAATTCTAATCCGTTCGGAAACTTTATCAAACACTCATATTATCCCTCTATGATTAATAGTGAGAACAATCATTTACTCACTAGTCCCTCCTAAGAGGAGATTAGTAATACTCTTAAGAACATGAACACCGATTCTTGTTGGTCCCGAGCTATAATACCCAATTCTTTCAAAGATTGTTGGTCATTTATTAAAACCAACTTAGTTGGTTATTGATTTCTTTGATGGCAATCCTATACCCAAATACTTTTCTAGCACTTCTATTGTCCTTATTTCCAAAACTAGCAATCCAATCTTGGTGATTTTAGACCAATCGCCTTTTGCACCTTTTCAAAAAACTTATTGCTAAATTAATAAACAATAGACTTAGCTTTGCTTCCTAAAATCATCTCACCTAATCAAACTGGTTTTGTTAAAAAACAGATTAATATCGGATAATATTCTTCTTGCAAGAACCGGTTCATGACATTAATGTCCCTTCTAGAGGAGGCAACATCTTATTCAAATTGGACATCACTAAAGCCTTTGACAATCTCTCATGGGAGTTTCTCTTTCAAATCCTAAATTTGTTTGGTTTTTCTGATAGATTTATCCTGGATTATAAAAGGTGTATCACTAATGTCCGGTTTTCTGGTTATTTTGAATGGTGAGTCCTTAGGTTTCTTTCCTTCTAGCCATGGTTTGAGGCAAGGTGACCCTCTTTCACCGTCTCTTTTTATCATCGCTATTGAATATCTGTCTAGGAGCCTTAACAATCTTTACGCTAATAAACCCAATATGTCTTTTAAAACTCATGGTGGCTTCCCTATTTCTCATCTTAGCTTTGCAGATGATTTCATTATCTTCTGCAACGGCTCCATTCATCATGTTAAAACCATTATGAACCTTCTAAATGATTTTGGTAAAGTTAGTGGCCTTTTTCTTAATGAAGGAAAATGCAGTTTTATACCTTCATCTAAGATTCCACCTAATAGACTTAACCAAATATCCAGAATTACTAATTTTAAGCAAAATCAACTCTTAATTACCTTGGGCTCCTACAAAGGCCATAAAAGATCACACCTTTTGATGATCTAATCAAAATTTCTAACAAACTTCGGTTTGGGAATTTCATTTACTCATTCGGGTATTTACCTTGATCAAAAGCACTTTAAATTCCATGCCTATATATCTTCTCCAAACGCTTGTACCTACCAACTCTACCATCAATAGAATTGAACGCCTATTAAACAAATTCTTTTGGGGAACCAATACCTCTAAAAGGATGCATTCATCCCGGTCCAAAAAATTGTGGTACTCTGAAGAGGGAGGTTTGTAAATCCATTAAAGAAGTAATCAATGCCTTTTCCTACAAACTTTGGTGGAATTTTAGAGCAATAATAGTCTTTGGGCAAAATTCATGACTTCCAAATATTGCGTGGTAAACATCCTCTCATTTGTCCCTTTAAATGGGGATTCTCCGTATGGAGAAGACTATGTTACAAATGGGATGAATCCTTAATTTTTTGGGGCATAAACTCGCAATTCCTTCTTTGGCAAGATGAGTGGTTGTGGGTCCATTGATGACTTACTCTACACTCACTCCACCTCGATCTTAGAGTTAATTCATTCTAAAAAACCACAAGTGGAATACTAGTAAGATTACTAATTCTATTCCTTCCGCTTTTACATATGATTACTAATATTCCTATCACTCCTAACAATCATGATCGATTATCTTTAAGCTATCTCATAATGGGGATTTCAACCTTAAAATGTGTGGCTTCACACTAAAGACACTCGATTCTTCTATTGTGTTCTCCAAAACTGGAATAACAATATCCCCTCTTCTTACTCTGCTCTAACTTCATGATCCTAAAAACTTTATTCTTGGACTCTTTGTTGTGGGGTAAAGGGTTTTACTTACCCTCCAAATGTCAATGTTGTTCTCATATTGAGAATGTTAACCATGTTTTATTAATGGGGCTATTGCCTCTAAAATTTGGATTTGGTATGATGATCTATTCAACACTCCAATTTTAATTGTTCTTTTTAATTTATATCAACTTTTGGAGTTTACTTTGACAATACAATTAAAGGTCATATTAAAATCATAATCGCCATTACTCTTATTTGGTTCATATGGATGGACCGAAATGATGCTAAACATCGTGGGAATAGTGAATTGTTCAAAGCCAACTTAATTCATCATAAACATTTTAAAGGTCAGAATGAGCTAATAAACCGGACTCAACCTTCCGCACAAACTTACTATAAAATGATGGAATGGTTTTTGGAAGAAACCTCTTGATCATATTATTAAAATTAATACCGACGCTCGCTCTAATAATGGCTCGTTGTGGAGGCATTTTCGTGGACTCTAAGGGCATTGTCCTATGTGCTTTTGCTTATCCCCTTATTTCCAACATCGCTCCTTATACCGAGCTTATGCCCACAAAGCTTTAGAAATTTGTATTCAAAACGGTTGGCTCAATATTTGGATAGAAGTGGACTCTTCTATGATTGATCTTTTGACTTCTACCAATATGAGCAACGCCTGTTTGTACTATCTCCTCAAGCAAACAAGGGTTCTTCTTTCTCAACTGAATTTTACCATCACCCATGTTTGGTGTGAAGGTAACGCCTGTGCTGATTACCTTGCAAACTGGTAGATTAGAGATCATCTTCTTTGATCAACTTACATTACCCAAATACTTGGCCTAGTTAACTTGGACAACTCGCTTCCTTACCTCGTAATCTAATTCACCTTTTGCCTTCCTTTTTTTCTTTTTTTTTCGATTTTCGCTTTGTGTTCTTTATGGATAATCCTCATAGATATCATTGTTGTCTTGTGCTCTTGCTATGACTTGTCGCCTCTACCCTTCTCCTTTAGTTGGATGATTTATGTTTTGCATTTGCAATTTTATGGGGCGATGTTGAACTATATGCACATTAATCTCTTGAATTGGAACCTCTTTGGTTACCATATCGTTTTATAACTACAATCCCTCTTGGGACTTGACTTTCATTGATACAACTATTACTAAACCCGATAGAATTACCGGAGGAAGTTATCTACTCGATGGGTTTAGATTTTATACTAACTCAGAACTGCCTTTTTCTCACGACAATAAGGCTTGGAGCTTTGCTACTAACTATGTTGACTCTAGGCATCGATTAGTGTGCATTATGCTTGTGGCTTTTATTTCCGATTATAGTATTTTTTGGCTAATGCTTACATTCCTTGGGACTCTTCACCTTAAAGGCCTTATTCATAAAGGTTCCATCACTTATGCTGAAAGGACTTTGTGGTTGTTGGGCTTGATGTACAATCGCCCTTGCTTGTATAATGTCTAACCTCACCGCTTTCGCAAGGGAAGAAATTGTAATTCCTGTCTCTTTATTGATTGTTTTGGTCCAAATCCTTATCTGGATGGATTCGGTTTAATTGTGATTTGGGGTTTGGAGGTTTGTCACCATGGTTGTTTGTTGTCTGTTGATTTGGTTTTTTCATCGTGGGTTCTGCGCTGATTTTTTCTACATCGCTTCTCCCAATTTTCCTCCCAGTCTTTTGCCGCCTTGTCTACTTGCCTTAGCAAGTTCGGTTTTGGACCTTTATTTTCTTAAAATTTGATTGGTAATGATGTCTCTACTTGGAATCATCTTCTTATTTTATATTTTACCGGCTTACAATGTTGCATTAGTTGCTCTCATGGGAGTGACTGGCCATGTCTTGATTATCATTGTCTCATTTCGTGGTGGTTGTAACCCTGCATCTAATGGGCTTGTCTTACCTTCTTGGATTGGAGTGTCATTTCTGTTTGAGAAGTATTTTAATCTGATGCTGCCTGTTGATGTCTTAAGATCTTGGATGTTTGTGGATTTAGTATATCTGATTAGTTGTCCCTGGGCTACTATTGTTACCTGCTATAATATCCCTTTACGCTAGCAGTGCACTAATCGTGCCTAATCAAGCTCTTCAATCTTAACATATGGTTTGTATATTCTCAATGATCATATTATGGCAAGCTGGGGTATTTCTCCAAAGATTGTAATTGGGATTGCCGCATCTATGAATGTTCCTTATGTGGTAACTTTTCCGATTTTCACCGTCGATGTGGTGTCAGACATTATCCTTAATCCCTTAATCATCAAGATTTTAATGCTATAAGTTCTTGGTAATTTAAACTGAAATTTGCCGATTTACCTTTCACTGGGTTTATTAATCAATGCATGAGGACCGATCTGTTGCTCTTAGAACTATTGAACACCTATTGGTTGCTTTCTTTATTGATTATTTTCATTGGAATATCCCATCTCTACTTTAATATCTATTTACAGGAATGGAATTGTGTTATTTTTTTCTTTATTAGTCTTGTTGCTTCTGGTTTTGCTTCCCATGATCAGCAGGTTTGGAGTTTTTGTGTATCTGCTGGGATTGTGGGTACTGCTTACTCTGATAGTTGCTGCTTATGTCGTCTCTTGTCTTGGAGATTTATTTTTCTATTTTTCCTTGTCTCCTCGTTTTCTCTCTCTTTGTTATTGTAACATTTTGTGGTCTCATGACCAAAGATGTTCGCAATTCTGATGGTGAGGGTTTTTAGTGATTTCTGTCTGTGCTACATTCGTGATAACATCTATATGCCTTAATTTTTCGTTATCTACTATTGCCATGTCTACTGATTGAGGAGTTTTCCGCCAATTTGTAACTTCCTATCTACGCCGCCTTAACTTCGCTTTCGGATGTTAATGTTGAGCCTCACTTTTATTCACTTGTTGATTTCTTTTATGGGGGTTCCAATGTTGTATTATTTATTCGTTGGGGTTGGCTTATGCGTGCTATTTATCTCTCGTCTTGCATCACCGCTACCTCTTATATTGGTTTCTTATGAGCACTTTATTCAAAGAAGGATATTATGGCCACTTTAGTCTTTGCATATCTTGAGGTTTCTCGCTTTTGTCGTCTGTTCTTTTGATTTATTGTCGATGGATTACTTGAATGGTGATTCAATGTCGCTATTGAGCCGCCGCTCTAACCGTTTCTTTCAACTAACTCGGTTGATTGCTCATTCCTTGTGTTGAGCTATGTCAGTATTTCTTTCTATTGCTTTCTCCGTGACATTATCTGGACCGCTTTCTGGTTGTTTTCTGACCAAAGACTCATTTACATACCATGTGATTGGGATGGTGTTAATTATAGGCTCATCGACTTATGTAATGATTCTCGCCTATTAGTCTCCGTAATTATCTTATGGAGGGATTATATGTCGAAATTTCCTTCCCAACATGGCTATTCGTGAGATTCTGCAAAGATGGCTCACTTACTTATGTTTCAGATTCTCATGTCAAGATGGCTATATTGATGATTTTCTCTTGAATGAGACTCCTTATCCTTCAGCCTCTTAGCAATTACCTATATATTTTAGATATGATTTTACTTAGGTTTGGTGTAATAAAGCTCACAAGAATATCAACAACCTGGTGCTTCCTTCTCACGTTTGTTGGCTATGATGGTGATGTTCTCACTCCTTTTGGTAGAGTAGCTCATGTGATGTAACCCTTCACAAGTTTGGATGCTCATATTTGCATCCGCCCCAACATGGTGTGATTGAGCTGAGCCTTCTATCCCATTTTCTTATTATCATACTCATATTATACTATTTTCTCCTATCTTCTGTCAGATATTTAACTGCTCTAATCTCTTATTATAACTTTGGTGTTTCTCTCTTTTATCTGTTTGTTCCATATTACCAAGCACTTCTACAACTATCAGAGCTTTGGCCTTATCATTTCTTTAGCTTATTATGTTAATCATCTTGTATCTTTTGATTGCTTTAATGTTTTCTTTTGCTCTTGGATGTACTTAGTTGGGCATTTACTCCTTAGTCGATTGTAGCTCATTGAAAGACTTTCGAAGTTTATCCCTTTAAGGACCTTGTAACCTTTATTTTGTGGCAATAAAATACCCCCGTATAATGGGGTTTCCCTAAAAAAAAAAAAAAAAAAAAAAAAAAAAATTTCAGCACAATAAATAATTTAAAATGCTTAAAATAAACTTCTAAAATAGATTTAAGAATAAATGATATTTCTAATAAGACTAATGAAGAAATATTTCAAGAAACCAAAAGAAATTTGTACGAAGATAAAAATTTCAATAAGTTGAAATAAATCCTACAAACTATCACAAGAGTTTTTCATAAAAAAAATGATTGAAGAAACTTTGATGTGAAAAACTTTGACTTTGATGTCCGAAGTCTAATCCACCAAAAAGTATAAATTGGAAAGAATAAATAGATGGTAAAAATAGTATGAACAACTAAAATGGGATTAAGATCAAGAAAACAAACTCAAGTAATTTGAGAAAGTTTGCAATATTTGGAGAACACTTGGAAGGAAAATCTAGGAAATTTTCTCTCTTAGATTTCTGGAGGGATTTTGAATTTGAATGAGGAATGCATTCTGAAAGAGAATGAGGGCTATTTATAAGCAAGAAGATCATTTTGAATTATTTCAAAAAATATATTATTCTAACATCAATTTATCATATAATAATTTAATATTCAATAAAAATATAATTTATTTTAAATAAATATTAAATTTAAACAACCATAATTCTATTCACATGGGCAAGTCAAAAATAATCAAATATGGCTCTTAGTATATTCAAAGCATATAGAATGCAATCATTATTAAAATCATCTAATGTTTGAAAAGTCATATTAAATTCAATTTTAATCAAACGTGGGTCATGTAACCTATCAAATTAAAGAAAAAAAAAATCCAAGGAATCTGTTGGAGATGAAATCACATATAAATTCCTTGATTATAAAATAACTTTGGCTAAAATACCAAATTTCACATATTTTTGTTAATTTTGAAATATGACATTTAAATATTATGATATAATTTATATATAATCATACATATGTTAGTTATCATATAAAATTAAATTTAAATTAAAACTTTTAATTATATTAAATATATAAACTAATTACACTTAATAATCATAATTTATTATCATTTATTATTTTGACAATTCAAATGCTATGTATGAAACATATAATTGAATGTTAATTAGATAGAGATTTATATAAATGAACCTCATTATCATTATATAAAAGAAATAATAATAATATGCTAAGTTATGAGCAAATTGATTCCTGTCAATGAACTCATATGAATTTTTAAGATAGTTAAAAATGCATATAACCTAAAATATTGTTATCTTGAGCTTCACATTATCCATTTTGATCAATCTTTCATTCTTCTATTCTTGTAATTTCCTCAAACATATTATGAGATGTATTGGATATGTAATTAGCAATTAATATATCTAAAACACATAAAAACATACATTAGAACATCCAAGCATTTATTTGTTATCATCAAAATTGATCGGATTGAACATGAGGCTCATTAAGCCAACAGGAGGTGACGACTATCGGAGTGGTGGTGGGGGATCTGGAGGTACTGGTGGATATGGAGGTGGTGGTCGGAGTAGTGGTGGTTATGGAGGTGGGAGAAGCGATAAAGATTACAGCCATTGTTGTGGCGGAGGGAGAGATTGGGGATATGATGGTGGATCACGTTACTCGAGAGGCCGGGGTACTTCTGATTGGAATTGGAGAAATTGAAGAACGGTATCTTTACAGTAGATATGATTCTAGTTATCTAGGCATTTTGATTTGCTCTATGCGTGCTCATTTTTTATCTATGTCATCACGTGTGTCTTAGAAAACTTAATGTGCTACTTGGTTGATGAAATCGAAAAGAAGAAATATTGAATCTTAATTTGTTCTCTATTAGAAAAAAAATCTAAACCTAAATAAAATAAAAACCTAAACCTAAAATAAACTTAAAAATAGATAAAAAATAAAACCTAAACCCTAAACTAAAAAAAAACCTAAACATAAAATAAACAAAATTAAATAATCATAAACATAAATTAAAATAAACTAAACAAAAATAAATAAAACCTAAACCTAAACCCTAAACTAAATAAAATAAAATAAACTAAAAATAAACCTAAACTTAAACTAAAAAAAACCTAAAAAAACTAAAATAAAAACCTAAAACCTAAACCTAAAAAAATAAAATAAAACCTAAATATATACCTAAAAATAAAAATAAACCTTCACCTAAAAAAAAATAAAATAAAACCAAACTAAAACTAAATATAAATCAAAACCTAAACCCAAAAAATAAACTAAAATAAAAAAACCTAAACAAAAATAAATAAACCTAAAATAAATAAACTAAATTAAATAAAAATATAAAATAAAACATAAAATAAAATAAAATAAATAAAAAATAAACTAAATAAACCTAAACCTACCAGTTTACTTAATTTAAAAAGAAAACCCTTAAACACTAAACCCTAAACCATAAACCTTAAATCCTAAACCATAAACCCTAAACTCTAAACCCTATGAGTTTTCTTAATTTAAAAAAAATAAAAATAAAAAATAAAAAATAAAAAAACCCCGAACCTTAAACCCTAAAATGAACCCTAAACCCTAAACCCTAAAACCCTAAAGCCAAAACCCTAAAATGCTAAAAACCTAAATCTAAACTAAATAAATAAAACATAAACCAAAATAAAATAACAAAAACAAATAAAATAAAAACCTAAACTAAAACCAAAACCTAAAAAGAAAATAAAATAAAAAAGGAAAACTAAACTAAAATAAAATAAATAAAACCTTAAAATAAACTAAAAAATAAAATAAATAAAAAATAGAAAACCTAAATAAAATAAAAACTAAATGTAAAATAAAAATAAAATAAACCTAAAATAAAATAAAATAATAACTAAATAAAAACCTAAACCAAAAAAATAAACTTAAAAATTAATAAAAATTACAACCTAAACCCTAAACTAAAAAAAAACATAACCATAAAATGAACAAAATAAAATAAACATAAACCTAAACTAAAATAAACTAAACTAAAATAAATAAAACCCAAACCTAAACCAAAAATAAACAAAACCTAAACCCTATACTAAATAAAATAAAAGAAACTAAAAATAAACCTAAACCTAAAATATAAAAAAAACCTTAAAATAAACCTAAAATAAAAACCTAAAACCTAAACCTAGAAAAATAAATTAAAAACCTTAACCAAAACCTAAAAATAAAAAATAAAACCTAAACTTTCAAAATGAAATTAAAATTAAACTAACAAAAAAATAAACAAAATCCTAAACCTAAAAAATAAACTAAAATAGAAAACTTAAACTAAAATAAATAAACATAAATAAATAAAATAAACTAAATAAAATAAAAACTTAAAACAAACCTAAAGAAACCAAACTAAACCTAAACCTATACCCTAAACCTAAAACTAACCCTAAACCTAAACTATAAAAAATAAACATAAACTAAACCTAAACTAAAATAAACCCTTAACCTAAAATAAACTCTAATCCTAAACCATAAACCCTAATCAAAACCTAAACCTAAATAAACTTAAAACTAAACCCTAAACACTAAAACCCTAAACTAACCTAAAAACCTAAAACTAAACCTAAACCTAAATCATAAACCTAAACCTAAACTATAAACTAAACCTAAACCTAAAAACTTAAACTTAAAACTTAAACTAAATAAACTATAAACCTAAACTTAAACTAAAACCCTAAACAACCTAAACCAAACTCTAAATAAACTTAAACTTAACCTAACTCTAAACCATAAATCCTAAACCCTAAACTAACCTAAGCCCTAAACCCTAATCCCTAAATCCTAAACCCTAAATCCTAAACCCTAAACCCTAAAACCTAAACCCTAAACCCTAAAACTTTAAACCCTAAACCCTAAACTAACCATAAAAACTAAACCCTAAAGCTTACAACCTAAAGCCTAAACCTAAACCCCTCAACCCAAACCCTAAACCCTAAACCCTAAACCCTAAAAACCTAAAAACTTAAACCAAAACTAAATGAAATCTAAAAATAAAATAAGTAAAAAAAACCTAAACTTAAATTATATAAAGATATTAAAATAAAATAAACCTAAACTAAAACCTAATCCTAAACCTTAAAATAAAATATAATAAACTAATAAAAACAAACTAAAATAAAATACATAAGAACCTAAACTAACCTAAAAAATAAAATAAACCTATGAAGAAAAAAGCTAAATAAAATAAAACTTAACATAAAGAAAAAATAAAATAAACTTAAAATAAAATAAATTAAAAACTAAATAAAAACCTAAACCTAAAAAATAAACCTTAAAATAAAACCAAAAAGTATATAAAAAATATAACCTAAACCTTAAACTAAAAACAAAAACCTAAACCTAAAATAAAAATAAAATAAACCTAAATCGAAACTAAAATAAACTAAACTAAAATAAATTAAACCTAAAGCTAAACTTAAACCTAAACCTAAACATAAACCTAAACTAAATAAAATAAAATAAAATAAAATAAACTAAAAAATAAACTAAATAAACCTAAACCTACCAGTTTACTTAATTTAAATAAATAAATAAATAAATAAAACCCTAAACCCTAAAACTAACCCTAAACCCTAAATTCTAAACCCTAAACCTACAACCCTAAACCAAGATAAACCCTAAAACCCTAAACCCAAAACCCTCAAAATGTTAATAGCTTAAACCTAAATAAATGAAACCTAAATGAAAAAAAATGTAAAGAAAACCTAAACTGAAACCTGAACCTAAACCTAAACCTAAAAAGAAAATAAAATAAAAAATAAAAACTAAACAAAAATGAAATAAATAAAACCCTAAACTAAACTAAAAAAATAAAATAAACAAAAAATAGAAAACCTTAATAAAATAAAAGCTAAAAGTAAAATAAAAATAAAATAAACCTAAAAGAAAAATAATAATAATAACTAAATGAAAACCTAAACCAAAAAAATAAACCTAAAAATAAAACCTAAAAAATAAATAAAAAAATAAAACTTAAACACTAAACTAAAAAAAGATTAACCTAAAATAAACAAAATAAAATAAACCTATTCCTAAATTAAAATAAACTAAACAAAAACAAACTAAATAAAATAAAATAAACTAAAAATAAACCTAAAACTAAACTAAAAAATAAAACCTAAAAATAAACCTAAAATAAAAACCTAAAACCTAAATTTAAAAATATAAAATAAACACCTAAACCTAAACCAAAAAATAAAAATTAAACCTAAACCTAAAAAAATAATAAAAATAAAAATAAACTAAAAAAAATAAGCGTAAACCTACTACACATAAACCTAAAACATGAACTAAAATAAAAAACCTAAACTAAAATAAATAAACCTAAAACAAAAAAACTAAACTAAATTAAAAAATAAACCTAAATAAAAAAAATAAAATCATCTAAATTAAATAAAAAATAAACTGAATAAACTAAATAAACCAAAATCTACCTGTTTACATAATTTAAAAAAAAATACTAAACCCTAAACCCTAAACCCTAAGTCCTATACCCTAAACGCTAAACCCTAAGCCCTAAAATTAACCCTAAACCTTAAATCATAAGCCTACAACCCTAAACCCTAAACCCTAACTCTAACCCTAAACTGTAACCCTAAACCCTAAACCCTAAACTGTAAAATAACCCTAATCCCTTAAGCCTAAACCCTAAACCTTAAACCCTAAACAACAAGCTAACCCTAAACCCTAAGCTAACCTTAAACCCTAAACCCTAAACCATAAGCCCTAAAAACCCTAAACCCTAAAGCCTAAACACTAAACCCAAAACCCTAAACCCTAACCCTAAACCTTAAACCCTAAAACCCTAAACCCTAAACCCTAAAAACCTAAAAACCTAAAAACCTAAACCTAAATTAAATGAAACCTAAAAATAAAATAAATAAATAAACATCAACCTAAATAAAACAATAAAATAAAATAAAATAAAAACCTAAACTAAAACCAAAACCTAAACCTAAAAATAAAATAAATAAAAAAAGTAAAATAAAATAAAATAAAGTAAATAAAAACCTAAATTAAACTAAACAATAAAATAAACCTAAGAATAAAAAACCTAAATGAAATAAAAACTAAACATAAAATAAAAATAAAATAAAATAAAATAAATAAAAACCTAAACCAAAAAAATAAACCTAAAAATACAAAAATATAAAACTTAAACCCTAAATGAAAAAAGCCTAAATCTAAAATAAAAATAAAATAAACAACATAAAATAAACTTAAAGATAAACTAAAATATACTAAACTAAAATAAATAAAAAATAAACCTAAACCTAAAATAAACTAAGCCTTAACCTAAACCTAAACTAAATAAAATAAAATAAACAAAAACTAGACCTAAACCAAAACTAAAAAATAAAAGCTAAAAATAAACATAAAATAAAAACCTAAAACTTAAACCCAAAAAAATAAAATAAAAATCTAAACTTAAACCTAAAAAAATAAAATAACAATAAAACTAAACTAAAAAATAAACTTAAACCTAAAAAAATAAACTAAAATAAAAAACCTAAACTAAAATTAGTAAACCTAAAATAAAATAAAAAATAAAACCTAAACCCTAAACTAAAAAAAAAAACTAAACCTAAAATAAACAAAATAAAATAAACCTTAACCTAAACTAAAATAAACTAAACTAAAATAGATAAAACCTTAAACCCTAAACCCAAACCCTAAACCATAAACCATAAACCCCAAGCCCATAACCTAAACCTAAAGTAACTAAATAAATTATAAATTAAACCTAAACCCTAAAACCTAATAAACCTAAACCAAAACAAAAATCCTAAGAATAGATTGAACCTTGACAACAGGAACATCACCATCAATCAGCCTAGATCCAAGCGGGAGGCAAAGTGAGGCAAAAATATCATAGGAGGATTTGGAGGCCGTGAATATGGAGGTGGTGGTTGGAGCAGTGGTGGTTATGGTGGAGGGAGGAGCGATGGAGGTTATAGTCGTGGTGGTGGTAGAGGGAGAGATCAGGGATATGATGGTGGATCCCGCTACTCAAAAGGCCAAGATGGTGCAGATGGGAACTAGAGAAATTGAAGAATGTCTGATCAAATTTCTATAACTGTCTTAAGAGATGGCTCTAGTTATCTAGGGTTTTGATTTGCTTTATGCATGTTCATTTTTTAACTATGTTGTCATCTTAGAAAACTTAAACATGGTTGATGAAATCAAAAATAAGAAATGTTGAATCTAAATTTATTTTTAAAAAAAACCAAAAATCCTAAACCCAAAAAAATAAAACCTAAAATAAAACCTAAACCTTAAATCCTAAACCCTAAAAAATCCTAAACCTTAAACCTTAAACCCTAAACCATAAAACCCTAAACCATAAACCATAAATCCTAAAACCTAAACCCTAAACCATAAGCCCTAAACCCTAAACCCTAAGTCATAAATAAATAAAAAATAAACTAAAAATATTAAATAAACCTAAAATTATCAGTTTACTTAATTTAATAAAAAAAACCTTAAACCCTAAATCGTAAACCCTAAACCCTAAACCCAAAACCCTAAAGGTACAACCTTAAAATGTAAACCATACACCCTAAAAAACATTAAACCCTAAACCCTAAACCCTAACCGTAAACCTTAAACCCTAAAAGCATAAACCCTAAAATCCTAAACCCTAAAACCTTAACCTTAAACCCTAAACCCTAAACCATAAACCCTCAATGCCAAACCCTAAAACTTAACCTAAGGTAACTAAATAAATAAAAAATAAACCTTATTTGTAAAACCTAATAACCCTAAACCTAAACCTAAACCCTATGGATGGCAGAACCATAACGGTAGGAACATCGCCATCAACAGTCTATATCGGTGGTGGAGGTGAAGGCAGGATACCAAAAGGGTGGGGATGAGATGCCGGTGGATATAAAGTAGTAGTGGTGGTTATGGAGGTGGGAGGAGCGATGGAGGTTATAGCCATGGTGGTGGCAAAGGGAGAGATCGGGGATATGATGTTAGATCCCGCAACTCAAGAGACCGAGTGGTTCTAATGGGAACTGAAGAAATTGAAGAACTACCGATCCAATCTCCTGCTTATGGAACTATGTTTTTACAATAGAGATGGTTCTAATTATCTAGGGCTTTGGATTAGCTGTATGCATGATCATTTTTGATCTATGTCGTCACTTGTGCCTTGGAAAACTTGGTGTGTTACTTGGATGATGAAATAAAAAAAAATGAAATGTTGAATCTAAATTTGTTATATGTTAAAGAAAAAACTGAAAAACCCTAAACCCTAAACTAAAACCTGAGACCTAAACCTAAAACCTAAACCCTAAACCCTGAACCCTAAACCATATACCCTAAATGCTAAACTAACCCTAAACCCTATACCCTAAATGCTAAACTAACCTTAAACTCTAAAAAGCTAAAAACTTAAACCCAAACTAAATAAAACCTAAAAATAAAGTAAATAAAAAAACATAAACCAAAATAAAATAAAATAAAAACATAAACTAAACCTAAACCTAAACCTAAACCCAAAAGAGAATTAAATAAAAAAAAAGCTAAACTAAAATAAAATAAATAAAAGCCTAAACTAAACTCAAAATATAAAAAACCTAAATAAAATAAAACTAAACCTAAAATAATAATAAAATAAACCAAAAATAAACTAAAATAAAAAATAAAAGAAATAAACCTAAAAAAATAAACCAATAAATAAAACATAAAAAATAAATAAATAAAAATCTACACCCTAAACTAAAAAAAACATAACATAAATAAAAATAAAATAAACCTAGACCTAAACTAAAATAAACTAAACTAAAATAAATAAAACCTAACCCTAAACTTAAAATAAATTAAACCTAAACCTAATATTAAACTAAATAAATTAAAATAAACTAAAAATAAGCTTTAACATAAACTAAAAAATAAAACCCAGAATTAAACCTACAATAAAAACCTAAAGCCTAAACCTAAAAAAATAAAATAAAAACCTAAACTTAAACCTAAAAATAAAAAATAAAACCTAAACCTAAAAAATAAAATAAAAATAAAACTACACTAAAAAAAGGCCTAAACCTAAACGTAAACCTAAAAGATAAACTAAAATAAAAAACCTAAACTAAAATAAATAAACTTAAAATAAATAAATTAAAATAAATTAAAATAAAAATAATCCTAAATAAAAATAAAAAATAAGATAAAATAAACTAAAATAAATAAAAAAATAAACTAAATATTCTAAATAAACATAAACCTACCAGTATACTTAATTTAAAAATAAATAAAAAAATAAAAAAATAAGTAAATAAATAAATAATCCCTAAGCCTAAACCCTAAACCTCCTAAATCTGCAACCCAAAACCCTAAACCGTAAACCCTAAAAGCCTACACCCTAAACCTTTAACCCTAAACCCTAAACCCTAAAATCCTAAACCCAAAAACCTAAAATCTACAACACTAAACCCTAAACACTAAACCGCAAACCCTAAACCCTAAACCCAAAACCCAAAACCTTAACCCCTAAACCCTAAACCCTAAAAATCTTAAAACTTAAAAACCTAAACCTGAACTAAATAAAACCTAAAAGTAAAATAAATAAAAAACCTAAACCTAAACCTAAAAATAAAATATAATAAAAAATAAAAAATAAACTAAAAAATAAATAAACCTAAAAATAAAAAACTTAAATAAAATAAAAACTAAATTGAAAATAAAAACAAAATAAAATATAAATAAAATAAAAACCTAATCCTAAAAAATAAACCTAAAAAGAATGTAAAAATAAGTAAAAATAAAACCTAAACTTTAAACTAAAGAAAACACCTAAATTAAAATAAATAAAATAAAATAAACCTAAACCAAACTAAAATAAAATAAAGTAAAATAAATAAAACCTAAACCTAAACCTAAAATATTGTAAACCTAAACCCTAAAAAAAAATAAATAAAATAAAACAAAAATAGACCAAAACCTAAGATAAAAAAATTAAACCTAAAAATAAAGCTAAAATAAAAACCTAAAACCTAATCCTAAAAAAATAAAATAAAAACCTAAACCTAAACCAAGTAAAAAATTAAACCTAAACCTAAAAAATAAAATAACAATAAAATTAAACTAAAAAATGAACATAAACTTAAGCTTAAACCTAGAAAAGAAAACTAAAATAAAAAACCTTAACTAAAACAAATAAACCTAGAATAATTAAACTAAACTAAATAAAAATAAAAAATAAGCCTAAATAAAAATAATAAATAAAATAAATTAAAATAAATAAAAAATAAACTAAAATAAACTAAATACACCTAACCCTACCAATTTACATAATTTTTAAAAAAGAAAAAGAAACTAAACCTTAAACCCTAATCCCTAAACCCTAAATCCTAAACCCTTAACCCTAAACACCACAACAAACCCTAAACCCTAAACCCTAACCCTAACCCTAAGCTCTAAACCCTAAACCCTGAACCCTAAAACCCTAAACCCTAAACTCATAACTAACCCTAACCCCTAAACCCTAAAAACCTAAACCCTAATGCCTAAACCCTAAACCCTAATCACTAATCCCTAAACCCTAAGCTAACCAAAAATCCTAAATCCTAAACACTAGAAAGCCTAAATCCTAAAGCTAAATTAAACTGACTAAACCTAAACCCTAAACTCCTAACCTAAACCTAAAACCATAAATTATAAAAGCTTAAATCCTAAAACAATAAATGTTAACCCTAAACCCTAAACAATAAACCAAAAAATAAAACCTAAAAATAAATAAAAAATAAAAGCTAAACCCTAAACCAAAAAAACCTAAACCTAAAATAAAAATAAAATTAACCTAAACCTACACTAAAATAAACTAAACTAAAATGAATAAAACTTAAACCTAAACATAAAATAAACTAAACATAAACCCTAAACTAAATAAAATAAAATAAACTAAAAATAACTTAAACCTAAACTAAAAAAAATAAAACCTAAAAATAATCCTAAAATAAAAACCTAACACTTAAAAAAAAATAAAAAATAAAAAATAAAACTTAAACCTAAAAAATATAAAACTAAACTAAAAAATAAACATAAACCTAAACCTAAGCATAAAAAATAAACTAAAAAAAAAAATCTAAACTATAATAAATAAACTTAATGTAGATAAACTAATTAAATAAAATAAAAAAAAATAAAATAAACTAAAATAAATAAAAAATATAAATAACCTAAATAAACCTAAACCTATTTGTATTTTTTAAATAAACTAAACTAACTAAAACTACACTATAAACCTAAACTAAACCCTAAACTAAACCTAACTACCCATAAATCAGAACCCTAAACCCTAAAACCAAACTAAAATTTAAACTAACGCTAAACCCTAAACCTTAAACCCTAAAAAACTTAAACCCTAAAGCCTAAAGCCTAAACTCTAAAATAACCCTAAACCCTAAGCTAACCCTAAACCATAAACCCTAAACCCGAAACCCTAAAACCTAAACCCTAAAACCTAAACCCTAAAAACCCTAAACCCTAAAGCCTAAACATTAAACCCTAAACCTTAAACCCTTAACCCTAAAAAGCCCTGAACCCTAAAGCTTAATCCTTAACCCTAAACTGTATACCAAAAAAGCATAAACCCTGAAACCCTAAATCCTAAACATTAAACCCTAAACCCTAAACCCTAAACCCTTACCCTAAAACCTAAACCCTAATCCAAAACCTAAACTTAATCCTAAAGTTAATAAATAAATTAAAAAAAATGTAAACCCTAAAACCTAATAAACTTAGACATAAACCTAAACACTAAGAATAGAAACAAAGAACATCATCAAACTGCTAGATTTGGTGGTGGATGCGAAGGCAGAGGCTATGATTATCAAAGTGGTGGTGGGGAATCTAGAGGTGTTGGTGGATATGGAGGTGGTGATTGGAGCAGTGGTGGTTATGGAGGCCGGAGGAGCGATGGAGGTTACAGCCATGGCAGTGGCGGAGGGACAGATTAGGGATATGATGGTGGATCCTGCTACTTGAGAGGTCGGCGTGGTTTTGATGGGAACTAAGGAAATTGAAGAATGGCCGATCTGATCTGCTATTTATTGAACTGTGTCTTTATAGCAGAGATAGTTCTAGTTATACATGGTTTTTAATTTGCTCTATGCATGCTCATTTTACATTTATGTTGTTGCTTGTGTCTTAGAAAACTTTTTGTGTTACTTCATTGATGAAATCAAAAAGAAGAAATGTTGAATCTTAATTTGATCTCTGTTAAAATAAAAAATTAATAACAGAAAACCCTAGGCTAAAATTTGAACCCTAAACCTAAAACTTAAACCCTAAATCCTAAACCCTAAAGACACTAAGCCCAAGAAGCTAAACCCTAAACCCTAAACCCTAAGCCCTAAACCATAACTCCCTAAAACCTAAACCTTAAACCCTAAAACCAAAACCCTAAACCCTATAACCTACATCTAAACTAAATAAAATAAACCTAAACCTAAACTAAAATAAGCTAAACTAAAATAAATAAAACCTAAACCTAAAGCTAAAATATACTAAACCTAAACCTAAACTGAAAAAATAAAACCTAAAAATTAACCTAAAATAAAAACCTAATACCTAAACATAAACAAATAAAATAAAAATCTAAACATAAACCTAAAATAAATAAAACATAAACCTAAAATTAAAATTAAAATAAAACTAAACTAAAAATGAACAAAACCTAAACTAAAACCTAAAAAATAAACTAAAATGAAAAACCTAAACTAAAATAAATAAACCTAAAATAAAAACTAAACTAAATAAAAATAAAAAATAAACTTAAATAAAAATAAAGAATAAAATAATAAATAAACATAAACCTACTGGTTTACTTAATTTAAAAAAAACCCTAAACCCTAAATTCTAAACCCTAAACCCTAAACCATAAACCCTAAAACTAACCCTAAACCCTAAATGCTAAACCTTAAAACTAACCCTAAACCCTAAACCCTAAAAAACCCTAAATCCCAAACCCTAAACCATAAACCCTATATAATGAAAAAATTAAAATTAACCTAAAAAAACCCTAAATGCTAAACCCTAAACCCTAAACCTACAACCCTAAACCCTAAACCCTAAACCTTAAACCTAAATCAAAACCTAAAACCTAATCGCAAACCCTAAACCTAAATCTAAACTAAACTAAATAAAATAAGACCTAAACCTAAGCCTAAACTAAAAAATAAATAAATAAAATAAATAAACCCAAACTAAATAAAATTAAATTAAATAAAATTAAATAAACAAATAAACTAAATAAAATAAACTTAAACCTAAACTAAACTAAACTAAACTAAACTAAACTAAACTAAACATAAACCTAAACCTAAACCTAAACTAAATAAATTAAATAAATTAACCAAAACTTAAAAATAAACTAAATAAATAAACTAAGATAAACTAAACTAAACTAAACTAAAATAAACCTAAAACCTAAACTAAATAAACCAAAACCTAAATAAATAAAATTAACTAAAATAAAATTAACTAAACCTAAACCAAAATAAAAAATAAATAAACTAAACAAAATAAATAAACCTTAACTTAATAAACTAAATAAATAAATAAATAAATCTAAACCTTAACCTAAACTAAACTAAATAAATAAACCTAAACTAAAATAAAAAATAAACCTAAACCTTAACCTAAATAAAAACATAAAACTAAACCTAAACATAAAAACCTAAATAAAAATAAACCTAAACCTAAACCTAAACAAACCTAACAAACCTAAACTAAAATAAACATAAACTAAAACTAAATAAAATAAAATAAAATAAACTAAAATAAATAAACCTAAACCTAAATAAAATAAACCTAAATTAAATAAGCCTAAACCTAAATAAAACCTAAACTTAAACTAAATCTAAACCTAAACCTAAACCTAAACCTAAACCTAAATAAGTAAACCTAAACTTAAATAAAACCTAAACCTAAACCTAAACTAAATAAATATGAACCTAAACTAAAAATAAACCTAAACTAAATAAAACTAAACTAAATAAAACCTAAACCTAAACCTAAACTAAATAAAAAAATAAACTAAATAAATAAATAAAATAAACCTAAACCTAAATAAACTAAACTAAACTAAACAAAAAAACTAAACTAAATAAATAAACTAAATAAAACCTAAAACCAAAACTAAAATAAACAAAATAAATAAATAAACTAAACTAAACCTAAACCTAAACCTAAACCTAAACCTAAAAATAAACTAAATTAAACTACATTAAACTAAATAAAACATAAACCTAAACTAAATAAATAAACTAAATAAAATAAACCAACTAAACTAAATTAAATAAATAAACCAAAACATAAATAAATAAACTTAAATAAAAATAAAATAAAACTTAAACCTAAACCTAAACCTAAACCTAAACTAAACCTAAACCTAAACTTAAACCTACACTAAACTAAAATAAATTAAAATTAATTAAAATAAAGTAAACTAAAAATAAACTAAATAAACTAGACTAAATAAATAAACCTAAACCTAAACTAAACTAAAAATAAACTAAAATAAAACTAAACTAAACTAAATAAATAAATAAATAAACCTAAACTAATCTAAACTAAACAAACCTAAACTTAAACCTAAACTTAATCTAAATAAAATAAAATAAAATAAACTAAATAAACTTAAACATAAACTAAGTAAATAATCTAAATAAACTAAATAAAATTAAACTAAAATAAACCTAAACTAAATAAACCTAAAAGCTAAACCTAAACTAAACTAACCTAAACTAAAATAAATAAAATAAACCTAAACCTAAACTAAATAAGATAAACCTAAACTAAAGTAAACTAAACTAAATAAAACCTAAATCTAAACTTAAAACCTTAACTAAAATAAACCTAAACCTAAAGCTAAACCTAAAGAAACAAAAAGCTAAACCTAAGCTTAAACTAATCTCAAACCTAAGCCTAAACTAAAATAAACTAAACTAAACTAAAATAAACCTAAACCAAAACCTAAAATAAATAAATAAATAATCCTAAACCTAAACCTAAAATAAACCTAAACCTAAACCTAAGATAAACCTAAACCTAAAAAATAAACCTAAACTAACCTAAATAAACCTAAACCTTAACGTAAACTAAACTAAACCTAAAAAATATAAACTAAATAAAATAAACTAAATAAACTAAACTAAACCTAAACATAATCCTAAACCTAAAAAATAAAAATAAATCTAAACCTAAAGCTAAACTTTGAATAAAGAAAAAATAAACTAAATAACTAAATAAACTAAGTAAACTTAAACCTAAACTAAACTAAATAAATAAAATAAAAATAAATTAAATAAACCTAAACTAAAGTAAATAAACTAAAGTAAAAATCTAAATATTTAAAATAAACTAAACTAAATAAATAAGCCTAAACAAAATAAAATAAACTAAACCTAAAAAAACTTAAACCTAAACTTAAACTAAAACTAAATAAACCTAAACCCTAAACCTAAACCTAAACCTAAAGAAAAACTAAACCTAAACCTAAATAAAACTAAATAAAACCTAAACAAAATTAAATAACTAACTAAATAAATAAATTGAATAAATATACTAAATAAACCTAAATAAATAAACTAAAATAAACTAAACTAAATAAATAAAATAAAATAAAATAAAATAAAAAACCTAAACCTAAACCAAATAAAAACCAAAATAAAACTTAAACATAAACCTAAGCTAAAAATAAAAATAAAAATAATCTAAAAGAAATAAAATAATAAACTAAAATAAACTAAATATAAAAATATACCTAAATAAATAAAGTAAGTAAAAAGTAAAATAAATAAATAAATAAATATAAACCAAAACTAAACCTAAACTAAATAAACCTAAATCAAAACCTAAACCTAAACCCTAAATAAAATAAAACAAAATAGGCCAAACCAAATAAAACCTAATCCTAAACCTAAATCTAAATAAATAAATAAACAAAATAAATAAACCTAAACCTAAACATAAACATAAACTAAACTAAATAAGCTAAAAGTTAAATAAACAAATAAAATAAAATAAACTTTAAACTTTAAACATAAAAAATAAAATAAACTAAAGTTAAAATAAATAAATAAAAATAATAAACCTAAACTAAACCTAAAATAAATGAACTAAAAACTAGAGTAAAACCTAAAATAAAAATAAACTAAACTAAACTAAAATAAATGAACTTAAACCTAAACTAAAAATAAACTTAAAAAATAAACCTTATTAAATAAACTAAACTAAATAAATAAAATTAGAATAAAATAAAGATAAATAAACCTAAACCTATAAGTATAAAACCTAAACTAAATAAACCTAAATAAACCTAAACCTCAATATAAACTAAAATAATCTAAAATCCTAAACCTAAACCTAAACCTAAATAAACTAAAATACAAATAAAAATATACCTTAACCTAAAATAAAAATTTAAAAAAACCTAAACCTAAATGTAAACCTAAATAAAAATATAACATAAACTAAATAAACCTAAATAAAAATAAAATAAAAAATAAATAAACTAAATAAACCCTAAACTTAAATAAAATCTAAACTTAAACTTAAATAAAACCTAAGCCTTAAACCTAAACTAAACTAAATAAATCGAAAAAATAAACCTAAACCTAAACTAAATAAACTAAAAACTAAATAAAATAAACTAAACTAAACTAAAAAACTAAAAATAAATAAACTAAATAAAAAGTAAATAAAACCTAAACCCAAAATAAACCTAAATCTAAAAACCTAAACCTAAATAAACTTAAAGTAAACTAAAATAAAACTTTAAATAAACAAAAACTAAACTAAATAAGTAAATAAACTAAATAAACTTAAACCTAAATAAACCTAAACTAAACTAAATAAATAAAAATAAAAATAAATTAAATGAACCTAAACTAAACTAAATAAACTAAACTAAAAACCTAAATTAAAATAAGCTAAATGAAACCTAAACCTAAATATTAAAAATAAACTAAACTAAATAAATAAACCTAAACAAAATAAAATAAACTAAACCTAAAGAAACTTAAACCTAAACCTAAACTAAAATTAAATAAACCTAAACCCTAAACCTAAACCTAAATAAAACTAAATAAAACCTAAACAAAAAATTAAATAAACCCTAAACTAAATAAATAAATTGAATAACTATACTAAATAAACCTAAATAAATAAAATAAACTAAACTAAATAAATAAAAATAAAATAAAATAAAATAAAAACCTAAACCTAAACCAAACCATAAACTGAAAGTAAAAACCTAAACATAAACCTAAGATAAATAAAAAATAATAAACTAAAGTAAATAAAATAATAAACTAAAATAAAATAAATAAAATAAAATAAATAAAAAATAAAGTAAATATAAAAATAAACCTAAATAAATAAAGTAAGTAAAAATAAAATAAGTAAATAAATATAAACCAAAACTAAACCTAAACTAGATAAACCTAAACTGAAACCTAAACCTAAACCCTAAACCCTAAGTAAAATAAAATAAAATAAGCCAAACTAAATAAAAACTAATCATAAACCTAAATAAATAAATAAACTAAATAAATAAACTTAAACCTGAACCTAAATAAATAAATAAACAAAATAAATAAACCTAAACCTAAACATAAACCTAAACTAAACTAAATAAGCTAAAAATTAAATAAACAAATAAAAATAAACCTAAACCTAAACCTAAACTAAATAAAACAAAAAACTAAGTAAACCTAAAAATAAAGATAAACTAAACAAAACTAAAATAAATAAACCTAAAAAATAAACCTTATTAAATAAACTAAATAAACTAAACTAATAAAATAAAATTAGAATAAAATAAAAATAAATAAACCTAAACCTAAAAATAAAAAACTTAAACTAAATAAACCTAAATAAACCTAAACCTAAACATAAACTAAAATAAACTAAAAGCCTAAACCTAAACCTAAACCTAAATAAACTAAACTACAAATAAAAATATACCTTAACCTAGATAAAAATATAATAAACCTAAACTAAACCTAAACCTAAAATAAAACCTAAATAAAACAAACTAAATAAAACCTAAACCTAAACGTAAACCTAAATAAAAATAAAACATAAACTAAATAAACCTAAATAAAAATAAAATAAAAAATAAATAAACTAAATAAACCCTAAACTTAAATAAAACCTAAACCTAAAGTTAAATAAAACTTATGCCCTAAACCTAAACTAAACAAAATAAACCAAAAAAATAAAACTAAACCTAAAATAAATAAACTAAAAACTAAATAAAATAAACTAAACTAAACTAAAAAACTAAAAATAATACACTAAATAAAAAGTAAATAAAACCTAAACCCAAAATAAACCTAAATCTAAAACCTAAACCTAAATAAACTTAAACTAAACTAAAATAAAACCTAAAATAAACTAAATTTAAATAAACTAAAAAAAACTAAAATTAAAAATAAAACCTAAACCCAAACATAAATTTAAACTATAAATAAATAAAAGAAATAAACAAATAATGAAATAAACCTAAGTAAACCTAAACCTAAACTAAACTAAAAATAAAAACCTAAAAATTAAATAAAACCTAAACTAAATAAAACTAAAAATAAACTAAACTAAAATTATATAAACCTAAACCTAAACCTAAACCTAAATTAAATAGAAACATCAAAAATAAACTTAAACCTAATTAAAAAAAAGCCTAAACCCTAAACCCCAAAACCCTAAACCCTAAACCCTAAACCTTAAACCCTAAAATCATAAACCCTATCGCTAAATCAAAAGCACTAAACCCTAAAACCTAAAACCATAAACCTTAAACCCTAAACCCCAAACCCTAAACCCTAAAACCTAAACCCTAGAAACCTAAAAACCTAAACCTAAACTAAATAAAACCTAAAAAAAAAATAAAAAATAAAATAAACCAAAATAAAATAAATAAAACCTAAACCTAAACCTAAAAAAAACCTAAAAAATAAAAATAATTAAAATAAAATATAAAAAAATAAAACTAAAATAAAATAAAATAAAATTTAAAATAAACCCTAAATAAAAAATAAATAAAACTAAAACCTAAAATAAAAATAAAAAAATAAACCTAAACTAAAAAAAAAACTAAACTAAAATAAATAAAAATAAAATAAACCTAAACCTAAACTAAAATAAACTAAAATAAAAATAAATAAACATAAACATAAACCTAAAATAAACTAAACCTAAACCCTAATCTAAATAAAATAAAATAAACTAAAAATAAACCTAAACCTAAACTAAAAAATAAAACTTAGAAATAAACCTAAAATAAAAACCTAAAACCTAAACCTAAAAAAATAAAATAAAAACCAAAATGTAAACCTAAAAAAAAAATAAAACCTAAACCTAAAAAATAAAATGAAAATAAAATAAACTAAAAATTAAAGATAAACCTACACCTAAACCTAAAAAATAAACTAAAATAAAATCAAAATATATAAACAAACTAAATAAAATAAAAATTAACCTAAAAGAGAAAAAATAAAATAAACTAAAATAAATAAAAAATAATCTAATTAAACCTAAACTACTACTTATTTAATTTCAAAAGAAAACCCTAAACCCTAAACAATAAATCCTATACCTTAAACCCTAAGCACTAAAACAAATCCTAAACCTTAAATCCTAAACTAACAATCCTAAACCCTAAACCCTATACCCTAAATTAACCATAAACCCTAAACCCTGAGCCCTAAACCCTAAACCCTTAATCCTAAAACATAAACCCTAACCCTAACCTTAAACCCTAAAACCTAAACCCTAAATCTTAAAACCCTAAAGCCTAAATTCTAAACTATCCCTAAACCCTAAACCCTAAACTAACCTTAAACCCTAAGCTAACCCTAAACCCTAAAACTTAAACCCTAAACACTAAAAACCCTAAACCCTAAAGTCTAAACACTAAACCTAAACTAAACTTAAACCTTAAACCCTAAACCCTATATCCTAAAAAAACCCTAAACTAATCTCAACCTAAACTTAAACCATAAAAGATAAACCTAAAACCCTAAACCTTAAACCCAAAGCCTAAACTCTAAACCCTAAACTAACCCTAACCTAAACCCTAAACCTACAACTTTAAACCCTAAACCCTAAACCCTAAACCCTAAACTCTAAACCCCAAACACTAAACCCTAAATCCTAAACCCTAAAAACCTAAAAGCCTAAACCCAAACTAAATAAAACCTAAAAATAAAATAAAAAAACCTAAACCTAAATAAACTAAATAAATAAAATAAAATAAAAACCTAAACTAAAATCAAAACCTAAACTTAAACCTAAACCTAAACCTAAAAATAAAATAAAATAAAAAATAAAACTAATCTAAAATAAAATAAATAAAAACCTAAACTAAACTATAAAATAAGATGAACCTAAAACTAAAAAACATAATAATATTTAAAACTAAATGTAAAACAAAAATAAAATAAACCTAAAATAAAATATAATAAAAACTAAATAAAAAACTAAGCCTAAAAAATAATCCTAAAAAGAAAAGCTAAAAATAAATAAAAAATAAAACCTAAACCGTAAGCTAAAAAAAACCTAAACCTCAAATAAACAAAATAAAATAAACCTAAACCTAAAGTATAAACTAAACTAAAATAAATAAAACCTAAACCTAAACCTAAAATTAACTAAACTTAAACCCTAAATTAAATAAAATAAAATAAACTAAAAATAATCCTAAACCTAAAATAAAAAATAAAAACTAAAAATGAGCCTAAAATAAAACCTAAAATCTAAACCTAAACCTAAAAATAAAAAATAAAACCTAAACCAAAAAACCAAAATAAAAAATAAAACTAAACTAAAAAAAATAAACCTAAACCGAAACTTAAACCTAAAACATAAACTAAAATAAAAAACCTAAACTAAAATGAATAAACCTAAAGTAAATAAACTAAACTAAATAAAAATTAAAAAATTAAAAAATTAAAAAAAATAAATAAACTAAAATGAATAAAAAATAAACCAAGTAAACTAAAAAAACCTAATCCTACTTATTTACTTAATTTTAAAATAAAAAAACCCTAAACCCTAAACCTTAAACCCAAAACCATAAATCCTAAATCCTAAACACAAACCCTAAAACTAACCCTAAACCTGCAGCCCTAAACCCTAAACCATAAAGCCTAAACCTTAGAAAACCCCAATCCCTAAACCCTAAACCCTAAACCCTAAACCTAAAACATTGAAAACCCTAACTAAACCCTAAAAACTTAATCAGAACCCTAAACTCAAACCTAAATCATAAATAATAAAACCCTTAACCCTAAACCCAAAATAAAACCCTAAACCCAAACCCTAAATACCCTAAACACTAAACCCTGAACTAACCCTAAACCCTAAACACTAAACCTTAAAAACCCTAAACCCTAAAACCTAAATAGTAAAACCTAAATAAACCTAAACCCTAAACCCTAAACCCTAAAATCATAAATCTTAAACCCTAAACCTTAAACCTTAAAACCCTAAAACCTAAATAACCTAAACCTAATGTAAATATAACCTAAAAATAAAATAAATAAAAATACCTAAACCTAAATGAAATAAATAAAATAAAATAAAATAAAAACCTAAACTAAAACCTAAACCTAAAAATAAAATAAAATAAATAAAAGCATAAACAAAACTAAGTAAAATATAATAAACCTAATAATAAATAACCTAAAATATAATAAAAACTAAATATAAAATAAAAATAAAATAAACCTAAAATAAACTAAAATAAAAACTAAATAAAAACCTAAACATAAAAAATAAACCTAAAAATAAATAAAAAATGAAACCTAAACCCTAAACTAAAAAAATAATTAAACCCTAAATAAAAATTAAAGAAACCTAAACCTAAACTAAAATAAATAAAATCTAAACATAAACCTAAAATAAACTAAACCTAAAACTAAAAAAATAAAATAAAATAAACTAAAAGTAAACCTAAACCTAAACTAAAAAATAAAATCTAAAAATAAACCTAAAATGAAAACCTAAAACCTAAACCTAGAAAAAAATAGAATAAAAACCTAATCCTAAACCTAAAAATAATTAATAAAACCTAAACTTAAAAAATAAAATAAAAATAAAACTCAACTAAAATTAAACCTAAACCTAAACCAAAAAAATAAAACCTAAAAATAAACCTAAAATTAAAACCTAAAACTTAAACCTAAAAAAATTAAATAAAAACCTAAAAATTAAAAATAAAACCTAAACCAAAAAAATAAAATAAAAATAAAACTCAACTAAAAAATAAACTTAAACCTAAACATAAAAAGTAAACTAAAATAAAACCTAAGTTGAATTAAATAAACCTAAAATAAATAAACTAAACTAAATAAAAAAATAAACCTAAATAATAATAAAATATAAAATAAACTAAAAATAAATAATAAATAAACTAAATAAACCTAAACCTATTAGTTTATAATTTTAAAAAACCCTAAACCCTATATCCTAAACCCTAAACCCTAAACAAAAAACTAACCCTAAATTGAAAACTCTAAACCTATAACACTAAATCTACAACCCTAAACCCTAAACCATAAACCCTAAAAAATCCTAAACCTTAAACCATAAACTCTAAACCCTAAACCCTAATCCCTAAACCCTAAACCTAACCTTAGCCTTAAAACCTAAACCCTAAAAGCATAATCACTAAAACCCTAAACTCTGAACCTTAAGCCCTAAACCCTAAATGCTAAACCCTAAACCCTAACCCCTAACACTTTCCCTAAAATCTTAAACCTTAAACTCTAAGCCCTAAACCCTAAATGCTAAACCCTAAACCCTAAATTGTAACCCTAAGCCCTAAACCATAAGCTTTGAACCCTAAACCCTAAACCCCAAATCATAAAGCTAAACCTAAAGTAACTAAATAAATTAAAAGATAAACCTAAACCATAAAACCTAATAACTTAAACCTAAACCTAAATTTTAAGACTGGGCAAAACCTTGATCAGAACATCATCATCTGCTCACCTAGATATGATGGGAAGAAGACTAGGTGCTATTGCAGGGTGGTGTGGGATCTAGAGGGAAATGGAGGGTGGTCGCACTGTGGTGGTTATGGAGGTGAGGAGTGATGAGGTTACACCTGGTGGTGGCTGAGGGAGGGATCGGGGATATGATGGTGGTTCTGATGGGAACTCGAGAAACTAAAAAATGGTCGACCGACTGCTTATGGAACTGAATTTATAAGTAGAGATGGTTATAGTTATCTAAGGTTTTGATTTTCTATGCATGCTCATTTTTTATCTATGTCATCGCTAGAGAACATGGTGTGTTACTTGGCTAATGAAATCAAAGAAAGAAATGCTGAATTTGAATTTGTTCTCTATTGAAAAAACTGAAAACCTTAAACCCTAAACTAAAACATGAACCCTAAACCTAAAACCTAAACCCTAAACCCTTAACCCTAAACCCAAAAACAAAAATAACATAAAAAATAAACCCTAACCCTAAATGCTAAACCCTAAAACTAACCCTAAACACTAAATCCTAAACCCTAAACCCTAAAACCCTAAACCCCAAACCCTAAATGTTACACCCTAAACAAAAAACCCAAATAAGAAATTAATAAAACACTAAACTATACTAATAAAAACTAAACTAATAAGTAATAAACTAAAATGAATAAATATTAAACTAATAATAAACTAAAATAAAAACTAATAAAACTAACTAAACTAGACTAACTAAATAATAACTAAAAAAATAATAAAAAAATAATAAAAAACTCATTAAACTAATAAACAAACTAATTACTAAATTAAACATAAACAAAAAAACCCCACTAGTAAACTAACTAAAAATAAACTAAACTAATAAAATTAATAAAATTAAACTAAACTAACTAAACTAATAACTAAAACTAAACTAATTAAATAATTATACTATACCTTAATAAATAACTAACAAATAATAATAACTAACTAAAAAATATAAACCCTAAACATAACTAACCTAATAAATAACTAACTTATAATAAAACTAAACACAATAACTAAACTAATAATAACTAAACTAACTAAACTAAAACTAATAACTAATAAACTAAAACTAATAAACTAACTAAATAACTAATAAAAGTAACTAACTAATAACTAAAACTAATAACTAAACTAAATTAATAAACTAATAAATAAACAAAATAATAATAACTAAAATAAATAATAAAATTAAAAAAACTAATAAATTAAAACTAAATCATTAATAACAACTAACAATAAACTAATAAACTAATAATAAACTAAATTAAATAAAACTAATAACTAAACTAATAATAATAATAATAATAATAAACTAAATTAGTAATAAACTAAACCTAATAATAATAAACAAACCTAATAAACTAACTAATAATAATAAACTAATAAAATTAACTAAACTAATAAATTAATAACTAATAATAATAAAAATAAACTAAACTAAAAACTAATAATAACTAAAAAAACACTAAATAATAATAAAACCTAATAACATAAAACTAACTAAACTAAACTAAACACTAAACTAACTAAACTAATAAATGATAATAAACTAAATAAAAACTATATAATAAAACTAATAATAATTAAATAATAATAATAACTAATAAGAACTAAACTATCTAAATAAAAAACTAATAACTAAACTAACTAAAACTAATAAACTAATAATAATAATAATAATAATAATAATAATAATAATAATAATAATAATAATAAAACTAAATAAACTAAACACTAAACCCATAAACGTAAATTAATAAAACTAATAATAATAAAGATAATAATAAAACTAAACTAAACTAAAATAACTAATAACTAAACTAATAAAACTAATAATAATAACTAAATAATAACTAAAAAAACTAAAAAACCTAAAAATATTTAAAACTAAACTTAAAACAAAAATAAAATAAACCTAAAATAAAATATAATAAAAACTAAATAAAAAGCTAAGCCTAAAAAATATACCTAAAAAGAAAACCTAAAAATAAATAAAAAATAAAACCTAAACTCTAAGCTAAAAAAAAACCTATACCTCAAAAAAACAAAATAATATAAACCTAAACCTAAAGTAAAATAAACTAAACTAAAATAAATAAAACCTAAAACTAAACCTAAAATAAACTAAACTTAAACCCTAAATAAAATAAAATAAACTAAAAATAAACCTAAATCTAAACAAAAAAATAAAAACTAAAAATAAGCCAAAAATAAAAACCTAAAATCTAAACCTAAACCTAAAAATAAAAAAAACCTAAACCATAAACCCTAAAAAATCCTAAACCTTAAACCATAAACTCTAAACCCTAAACCCTAATTCCTAAACCCTAAACCCTTACCTTAGCCCTAAATCCTAAACCCTAAACCCTAAAAGCATAATCACTAAAACCCTAAACTCTGAACCCTAAGCCCTAAACCCTAAATGTTAAACCCTAAACCCTAAACCCTAACCCTTACCCTAACCCTAAAAGCATAATCCCTAAAACCCTAAACCCTAAACTCTAAGCCCTAAATACTAAATGCTAAACCCTAAACCCTAAACCCTAAACCGTAACCCTAAGCCTTAAACCATAAACTTTAAACCCTAAACCCTAAATTCCAAATTGTAAAGCTAAACCTAAATTAACTAAATAAATTAAAAAATAAACCTAAACCCTAAAACCTAATAACTTAAACTTAAACCTAAACCTTAAGACTGGCAAAACCAACCGAACATCATTAGAACCGTGCTCGCCTAGACATGATAGGGAGGCTAAGACCGAGAAAGTTATCAGAAGTGGTGTGTGGGATCTAGAGGTGTTGGTGGATATGGAGGTGGTGGTCGGAGGGTGGATATGGAGGCAGAGGAGTGCTGAGGTTACACCTGTGGTGGCCGAGGAGGATCGGGATATGATGGTGGTTCATGGGAGTCGGAGAAACTAAATAATGGCCAAAAATCCTAATAAGAAATTAATAAAACACTAAACTATACTAACTAAAACTAAAACTAATAAGTAATAAACTAAAATTAATAAATATTAAACTAATAATAAACTAAAGCAAAATTAATAAAACTAACTAAACTAAACTAACTAAATAATAACTAAAAAACTAATAAATAAATAATAACAAAAACTAATTAAACTAATAAACAAACTAATTACTAAATTAAACATAAACAAAAAACCCCACTAGTAAACTAACTAAAAATAAACTAAACTAATAAAATTAATAAAAACTAAACTAAACCTAAACTAATAAATAAAACTAAACTAGTAAAAGAACTAAACTAGACCTTAATAAATAACTAACTAAAAAATCTAAACGCTAAACATAACTAACCTAATAAATAACTAACCTATAATGAAAATAAACACAATAACTAACCTAATAATAACTAAACTAACTAAACAAAAATTGATAACTAATAAACTAAAACTAATAAACTAACTAAATAACTAATAAAAGTAACTAACTAATAACTAAAACTAATAACTAAACTAAATTAATAAACTAATAAAAAACTAAATAATAATAACTAAAATTAATAATAAAACTAAAAAAACTAATAAATTAAAACTAAATCACTAATAACAACTAACACTAGACTAATAAACTAATAATAAACTAAACTAAATAAAAATAATAACTAAATTAATGATAATAATAATAATAATAATAATAATAATAATAATAAACTAAACTAATAATGAACAAAATAATAAATAAACTAAACCTAATAATAATAAAAAAACCTAATAAACTAACTAATAATAATAAACTAATAAAATTAACTAAACTAACAAATTAATAACTAATAATATTAAAAAAATAAATTAAATAAAAAATTAATAATCACTAAAAAACACAAAATAATAATAAAACCTAATAACATAAAATCTAACTAAACTAAACTAAACACTAAACTAACTAAACTAATGAATAATAAAAAACTAAATAAAAACTATATAATAAAACTAATAATAATTAACTAATAATAATAAATTAATAAGAACTAAACTAATTAAATAAAAAACTAATAACTAAACTAACTAAAACTAATAAACTAATAATAATAATAACTAAAACTAATAATAATAATAATAATAATAATACAACTAAATAAACTAAACACTAAACCCCTAAACCTAAATTAATAAAACTAATAATAATAAAACTAATAATATCGAACTAAACTAAACTAAATAACTAATCACTAAACTAATAAAACTAATAATAATAACTATATAATAACTAAAAAACTAATAAACTAATAATAAAACTAAACTAAAACTAACTAATAACTAATTAATAAAACCAAATAAACTAAAAAATAATAAACTAAAAACCTAATAATAACTAACAAAAAACTATAACTTATAATAAACTAAATAAAACTAATAATAAATAACTAACAACCTAAAACTAATAACTAATAAACTAATAAACTAATGAACAAACAAACTAATAAAACTAAATTAATTAATAAATAAACCTAAACCCTAATAAATAATAAACACTAAAACTAAACTAATAAACTAGTAATAATAACTAATAATAAATAACTAAATAACTAACTAAAACTAAACCCTAAACTTAAACTAATAAATCATAAAAACTAACTAATAAATAAACATAATAATAACTAGACCTAATAATCTAACTAATAACTAATAATAAACTAATAATAAAACACCTAGCTAAAAGACTTAATAATAACTAACTAATAAACTAATAAACTAATAATAAAATAAAACAAAACTAACTAAATAATTAAACTAAATAACTAAACTAATAAACCTAATAAATAAAATAATAATAATAATAATAATAATAATAATAATAAAACTAACTCTCAATAACTAAACTAAAAAATAATAATAAGAATTATAATAATAATAACTAATAACTAACTAACTAAACTAATAAACTAATAATAATAAAATTAATAATAAACTAACTAATAAATAACTAAATAACTAAACCCTAAACCCTAACTAAATAAATAAACTAAATAATAATAATAATAAAACTAATAATTATAAAAACATTAAAGAAAAAAACTAAACTAAAATAGAACTAATAATAAAATAACTAACTAAACCATAAACTAAACTAAAAAACTAATAATAATAAACTAATAAACCAAAACCCATAACTAAACTAATAAAACTAATAAACTAATAAATAAAGTAACAAAACTAAATTAATAAAACTAAACCATTCTTGGTGAGTTTTGAGCACTTTCTCTTGGATTCCCTATATTGTTTGCTTTGGGTCGATATCAACTTGTTCTTATCATGGCATCGTGACTCATGGTGTCAGCTTCTTTAAATCCATGGGGTAAATCCCATGTGCTGATGGATCCTGCTAGGGCATCAGATTTTGTGGGTAATCCTACCTCTAAATTACCTACTATTACTAAATCTTTCAAAGAGGCTTTAGCTGGTAAGAATTCCTCCAGTGAGACTCCTTTGAATTTGCTTCATATGACTTTTAAAGGTACCCCGATAATAATGATTTCAGATGAGGATATTGAAATCTTAGCTAAGTTTTTTTCTTTATCTTTGATTGTAAAGTTTTCATTTAAATGGCCAAAGATGGAAGATATTCTTTCTTTTTTTAATAGCTTAAATTTATCTGGTTCCTTTTTTATCGGGCTGATTGATGTAAGGCATGTTTTGATTAAGCTTTCTAATGACCTTAATTATGGAAGAATTTTTTCTAGGCATTCTATTTTTAATTTTCAAATGCTGAAGTGGACCTATGTTTGATGTTAATGAAGAGTCTCCTATTGTTCCCATTTGGAGTTCTTTACCTAACTTACGGATTCATCTATTTAATCATCATATTCTTTATGTTATTGGGTCATTTTTTGGTTGGCCTTTGCAAGTTGATCAAGCAACAATTGCTTCTTCTAGACCGTATGTTGCTAGAATTCTTGTAGAGATTGATATTACTTAAAAAAATCCAAAAAAAAATTAGTTGGGTTTGAAGAAATGCAGTTATTTTTAGAAAGTTGTATTTGAGAACTTTTTCATTGTCTGTAATCATTGTAAGATTCATGGGCATAAAATTTCTGAATGCTTTATTGCTCATCCCTTTCTTAGGAAGCAAATCACCAGTAAGAATTCAATTGTTGAAAAAAATTGATGATTCTCTCAAGTTGGATAAAGGAAAAATCTGCTTTTTAAAATTTTGATGTTTTGCAAAGCTAGATTTCTTAATCTTCTAAAAAAAGTTTTACCTATTAATGATTTGTCTAATGCAAAATTAATTTTGTTGTTTTGAAAAGTTTTAACTAATAATCATGCTCGAAAGTGTTTCTTTTGATGATTCTATTAAAGGGATTACTTTAGAGGTTGTGGTTAATGATTCTAATGGTTTGGATGAATAAGTCCGTCATGTTGATGGTTTGAATATTGATGCTAACACCATTTCTTCTAATCTTAGATGTTATTTCTCTTTTCCTATGTCTACTTTAGATCATGGGGAAGAGACTATTTCTTTTCCTTCTTTGGTTGAGAATGGTGGTGAAAAGAATTTTCTTATTTCTAATATTTTAACTTCTGGTCTTGACAAACTTGTTAATATTGGTGATCCTTCTTCTGAAAATTAAGATTTAGATACCTGTGATAATTCTCTCATTATGAATAGTTCTATTTCAGTTCAAAATGATGGTTTTTCTATGGCTAGTAATCATGTTCAAAATTTTGGTAATATGCTATGTGTTTCTAAGGGATTTGAATCTTATTTTGATCCCTTACATGAAGATTGTACTGAAAATATGGATTCTGCTTCACTTGCTTCTTTAATGAATGAAGACATGGAGGATACTCTTCAGATTTGGTTGGAAGGTGAAAATATTGATAATTGTCTTCTTAATAAAGCTATTTGCTCCTTTCTTTCACTGATTCTAAAATGCATACTATTTTTGATTTTCCTTTGTCTAATGTTGTGGATGATTTTGAATGCTCATCTTTGGAATTGATAGCTTCTTCTGATCCCCATGCCTTCTATAATAATACTGATTCATTTTCAGATGGAGATTTTTTGCAGAAAGGGCATGGTTATAAACCTGTTTACAAGAAGAAAAAGAAAAAAAAGTGTTCATATTTATGCCCCTCCTCACTTGATGAGGGTTACTAATTCCAAAGCTTCTTGGAAATAATCTCTCCTTTCTTTGGGAGGTTTTATCTTTTGGCTGGTTTTTCTCTATTGGTTGAGCTTTTACTATGTGTTTTCTGGCTAGCTAGAGTATTGGCTTCTTGCTTAATTTTCCTCTTTCTAGCTTCTTATTCTGGTTTTTTTCCCCTTGGTCGGTTGGTTTTGTCGATGGATTTGTTCATATTGGCTTGCTTTCTTTGGTTGGTGCTTCTCTTTGTTGGTGGTAGGTTTTTTGTACTTAGTGTGTGGTTTGTCCATTGGTCATTATTTCTCTAGCTATTTATTTTAGCTTTTAGTATCTTCTTTTTTTGTTGGTTGGTTTGGTTCTCTTCTTCTTTTCTTGGGTGCTCTTGTGTGCTTGTTGTTATTGTTTCTTCCTTTGATGCCTTGGTGGCTTTGGATTGGTGTTTGTTTATTTTGGTTTTATCTTGAGGCTCTTTTCTTTTGGGTTGTGAGCTTCTTTTCTCCATCTTTTTAAGAGGTGTTCATATTTGGTTTTGTTGGGATTTCCTTATGTTAATTTTATATGTTGCTCTCTCTCTCTTCTATTTCCTTAGCATCACTTTTCTTTGGGTATTATGATAGGTTTGTATTTTTCTTTGGTTGGGATGGCTATGATGATATGATGGATTTTTTTCCTTGATATTTTTGTGGTTGGTGACTTTTTCGATTTGTAACCCTTCTTTGAAGTTGGATACACTTAGGATTTGATGCCCCTCATTACTGAGATTATCCTTCTTTCTTCATATCTAAGCCTGAGTTTTTTTCTCTTTATGTTTTTTAATCTCCTTCTGGCTAAGATTTCTTGTAAATTGAAGGTTCTATTTTTCAGTTGGTCTCTTCTTCTTCTTGGAGGGAGCTGAGTCTCGATGGTCTCATTTTCTTAGGTGGTTGGAGTTGTCTTAAGTTGTGTTATAGGTTTCCTTTTCTTATGGATCTTCGCCTCTTTGGAGGTTCTTTTGGAGCTCTGGATTCTTCCTCTTGTTTTTTTTTGGCTTTTTTTGTTTTATTTTTTTTTCTTTATTGTTCTTTGATGTATTAGTTTAGGGACTAAACTCTTTAGGATTCTCCTATAGCTCATTTGAGCAGTAGTATTTTTTCTTTTCTTTTCTGAGTTTAGTCTCTAATATGGTCTTCTTGTACATATTTTTCTGAGCAATAAATTCTATTTAGTTAAAAAAAACCCTAAGCACTAAACCCTAAACCCTAAACTTTAAAACTCTAAACCCTATAGCCTAAACACTAAACCCTAAACCCTAAACATAAACCCTAAAACTCTAAACCCTAAAACCCTAAACCCTAAACCCTAAAAAACTAAAAACCTAAAAACCTAAACCTAAACTAAATAAAACCTAAAAATAAAATAAAAAATAAACTTAAACCTAAATAAAATAAAATATAAAATAAAATAAAACCTAAACTAAAACCTAAACCTAAACCTAAAACTAAAATTAAATAAAAAAATAAAAATAAACTAAAATAATATATAAAAAACCTAAACTAAGCTAAAATATAAAATAAACCTAAGAATTAAAAACCTAAAGAACATAAAAACAAAATGTAAAATAAAAATAAAAATAAAATAAACCTAAAATAAAATAAAATAAAAACTAAATAAAAACTTAAACCTAAAAAATAAACCTAAAAATAAATAAAAAATAAAACATAAACCCTAAACTAAAAAAAATAAACCCAAAATAAAAATAAAATAAAATAAACCTAAACCTAGATTAAAATAAACAAAACTAAAATAAATAAAATCTAAACATAAACCTAAAATAAACTAAACCTAAACCCAAACCTAAACTAAATAAAATAAATTAAATTAAAAATAAACCTAAACCTAAACTAAAAAATAAAACCTAAAAATAAATCAAAAATAAAAACCTAAAACCTAAACCTAAAAAAATAAAATAAAAACCTAAACCTAAACCTAAACCTAAACCTAAAAATAAAAACTAAAACCTAAATCTAAAAAATAAAATAAGAATAAAACTCAACTAAAAAATAAACCTAAACCTAACAAATACACTAAAATAAATAAATCTAAAATAAATATACTAAACTAAATATAAAGAAAAAATAAACCTAAATAAAAGTAAAAAATAAAATAAACTAAAATAAATAAACTAAACCTATGGTTTACTTAATTTTTTTTAAAACCCTAAACCCTAAATCCTAAACTCTCAACTCTAAAGCCTAAACCCTAAAATTAACCAAAACCCAAAACCCTATACCTACAACACTAAACCTACAACCCTAAAAACTTGGACCTTAAAGCCTAAAACCCTAAACCCTAGTTGAGCTGATTTTTATGAAAGGTGATATTAAAGAAGTCAGCGAAGAGGTTGTGAAATATGAAGTAAGTGCTCCTGCCCGTGTTGATCTTATTGCACCTATTGATGTTGGGGTTCTTCTAGGCAACACTGATCTATATCCTTCACAGACTTCTTTCTTCAAGGTTCTAAATATCCCAACTAAGATCAACAAGGGTACTATTGAAATTATCACAGTGGTTGAGCTGATTAATAAAGGTGATAAAGTGGGATCCTAAGAGGCTTCTCTACTCGTTAAGTTGGGGATTAGTCCATTCTCTTATGGCCTTGTCATCCAGTCTGTTTATGATGATGGTTCGGTGTTCAGTCCTAAGGTGCTTGACCTCACTGAAGATGATCTCATCAAAAAGTTTTTGATAAGTCTTTCAATGATCACTTCTCTCTCACTGGCCCTCTCTTATCCCACCTTTGCTACAACGCCACAGAAGTTCATCAACGCTTACAAGAATGTCTTCATCGTTGTGATTTCCACTGACTACACATTCCAGTAGGCTAAGAAGGTCAAGGAGTATTTGAAGGATCCTACTAAATTTGGACCGCCGCTTCAATGCTTCTGCTTCGCCGCTCTGTAGTGGAAGAGAAGAAGGACGAGCCTGCTGAGGAATCTGATGATGATATGGGCTTCAGCTTGATCGACTAAGCTTTGTTGGCCTTCTATAAAATAAAATTTTATGCTCCCTAGGAGTTAAATCATTTTGTGAAATACTATTTTTGTGAATTTTTGAATTGCATTTTATTTTATCTTATTTTATTAGTTGTTAGAGGATAATGTCTTGCTTGATTAGGTAATTTCTTATTTGTTATAAAATTATTTGAGTTAAAAAAACTTTAAACCCTAAACCCTAACCCTAAGCCCAAAACCCTAAACCTAAACATAAAGTAACTAAATAAATTAAATGATAAACCAAAATCTAAAAACCTAATAAACCTAAACCCTAAGAATGGGCAGAACCTTAATGGAAAAAACATCACCGTCAACCAGGCTTAGTCTAGATCTAGTGGTGGAGGCAGGTGGTTATCGTGAGGTGGTGGGGATCTGGAGGTGTGTGGATATGGAGGTGGTGTTCCGAGCACTGGTGGTTATGGAGGCGGGAGGAGGGATGGAGGTTACAACTGTGGTGGTGGATATGGAGGTGGTGGTCTGAGTAGTGGTGGTTATGGAGGCGTGAGGAGCGACGGAGGTTACAGCTGTGGCAGTGGTGGAGGGAGAGATCAGGGATATGATGGTGGATCCTGCTACTCAGGAGGCTTAGGAGGTTTTGATGGGAACCGGAGAAACTAAAGAACGGTCAATCCGATCTACTACTTATGCAACTATGTCATTACAGTAGAGACAGTTCTAGTTATCTAAGGTTTTTGATTTTCTTTATGTGTGCCTATTTTTGATCTATGTCATCGCTTGTGTCTTAGAGAACTTGGTGTGTTACTTGTTTGATGAAATCAAAAAGAAGAAATGTTGAATCTAAATTTATTCTCTGTTAAAAAAACAAAACCCTAAACCCTAAAGTAAAACCTAAATCCTAAACATAGACAATAAACCCTAAACCCTAAAAATAAAAATAATAAAAAAACCTAACCCTAAATGCTAAACCCTAAAACTAACCCTAAACCCTAAGCTTAATACCCTAAACCCTAAACCTTAAACCTCAAAATCCTAAACCCCAAACCCTAAACCTTATACCCTAAACCCTAATCCTTAAATACCCTAAACCTTGAAGCCTAAACACTAAACCCTAACCCTTAAATCCTAAAACCCTAAACCCTAAAACATTAAACCATAAACCTTAAGCCCTAAACCCTAAACCCTAAAAACCTGAAAACTTAAACCTAAATTAAATAAAATCTAAAAATAAAATTAATAAAAAAACCTAAATCTAAATAAAATATTAATATAATATAAAATAAAATAAAAAACTAAACTAAAACCTAAACCTAAACCAAATAATAAAATAAAATAAAAAATAAAACAAAACTAAAATAAAATAAATAAAAACCTAAACAAAACTAAAAAAATAAAATAAACCTAAGAATAAAAAACCTAAATAAAATAAAAATTAAACGTAAAATAAAAATAAAAAAGCCTAAAATAAAAACTAATTAAAATCTTAAATGTAAAAAATAAACCTAAAAGTAAATAAAAAATAAAGCATACACCCTAAACTAAAAAATAAAACTAAACCTAAAATAAAAATAAAATAAACAAAATAAAAGAAACCTCAACCTAAACTAAAATAAACTAAACTAAAAAAATAAAACTTAAACCTAAATTAAAATTAAACTAAACCTAAACTTAAACCCAAACTAAATAAAATAAAATAAACTAAAAATAAACCTAAACCTACACTAAAAAATAATACCTAAAAATAAACCTAAAATGAAAACCTAAAACCTAAACCTAAAAAAATAAAATAAAAACCTAAACCTAAAAATAAAAATAAAAATAAACATAAACCTAAAAGTAAAATAAAAATAAACCCAAACCTAAAAAAATAAACTTAAATAAAAACCCCAAATTAAAAATAAATAAACTAAACTAAATAAAAATAAAAAATAAACCTAAATAAAAATATAAAATAATATAAACGAAAATAAATTAAAAATATACTAAATAAACTAAATGAACTTAAACATACTAGTTTACTTAATTTAAAAAAAAAAAGGTAAGCCCTAAATCCTAAACCCTAAACCCTAAACCCTAAACCCTATACATACAACACTAAACTTAGGACCATAATCCCTAAACCCTAAACTCTAAAAAACCCTAAACCCTAAACCCTAAACCTTAAACCCTAAACCCTAAACCCTAAAGCCTAAATCTTAAATCCTAACCCTAAACTCTAAACCTTAAATCCTAACCCTAAACCCTAAACCCTAAACCCTAAATCCTAAAGCCCTAAACCCTAAATCCTAAACCCAAAACCCCAGTTGAGCTGATTTTTATGAAAGATGATCTTAACAAAGTCATCGAAGAGGTTGTGAAATACAATGTTGGTGCTCCTGCCCATGTTGGTCTTCTTGCACATATTGATGTTGTGGTTCCTCCAGGCAACACTGGTTTGGATCCTTCATGACTTCTTTCTTCTTGGTTCTCAACAACCCAACTAAGATTAACAAGGGTACTATTGAAATTATCACTCTGATTAAAAAAGGAAATAAGGTGGGATCCTCGAGGATGCTCTCCTCACTGCTAGGGATTAGGCCATTCTCTTATGGCCTTGTCATCCGCCTGTATAATGATGGTTCTGTTTAGTCGGTGCTTGACCTCAAAAGATGATCTCATCGAAGTTTTTGGCTTCTTTCAATGATCACTTCTCACTCATCGCCCTCTTATCCCACCTTGCTAGCCCCAAATGTTCATCAACGCTTATAAGAATGTCCTCGCCATCATGATTGCCACTGATTACACTTACCCACAAGATGAGAAGGTTAAGCAGTATTTGAAGGATCCTAGTAAATTTGATGTGGCTAGAACGTTTGATGCTTTCGTTACTCCTTCTCAGCTATAGTGGAAAAGAAGAAGAGCCTAGAGGAATCTGATGATGATATGGGATTGTTCACTAAGCTTTGTTGGCCTTTTATAAAATAATGTTTTATTGTCTCTCGGAGTTAAATCATTTTGTGAGATACTATTTTTGTGAATTTTTGAATTGCAATTTATTTTATCCTAATTTATCAGTTGTTAAAGGATAATGTCTTATTTGAATTGGTAATTTCTTATTTGTTATTGAATCATTTGAGTAAAAAACCCTAAACGCTAAACCCTAAACCCTATACCCTATACCTTAACCCTAAACCTTAAACCCTAAACCCCAAACCCTAAACCTAAACCTAAAGTAACTAAATAAATTAAAAAACTAAACTAAACCTAAACGAAAACCCTCAGAATGAGTAGAACCTTGATGGTAGGAACATCACCATCAACCAGGTTCAGTCTAGATCTGGTGGTGGAGGTGAAGGAGTAGATGGTGGTTATCGCAGTGGTGGTGGGGCATCTAAAGGTGCTGGTGGAAATGGAGGTGTTGGTCAGAGCAGTGGTGGTTAAGAAGGTGGGAGGAGTGACGAATGTTACAACCATGGTGGTGGCGAAGGGAAAGATCAGGGATATGATGGGGGATCCTGCTACTTAAGATGCCAGGGTGGTTCTGATGGGAATTGTAAAAATTGAAGAACAACCGATCGATCGCTATGAATCTGTTTTTTATAATAGAGATGGTCTAGCTATCTAGGATATTTGATTTACTATGCATGCTCATTTTTTATCTATGTCATCGCTTGTGTCTTAGAAAACTTGGTGTGTTACTTGATTGATAAAATGAAAAAGAAGAAACGTTGAATCTGAATTTATTCTCTATTAAAATAAACCAAAAACCCTAAACCCTAAACTAAAACCTGAACCCTAAACCTAAATCCTAAACCCTAAACCCTAAACCCTAAAGCCCCAAACCCCAAACCCCAAACCTAATACCCAAAACCCTAAACTGTAAACTCTAAACCCTAAACCATAAAGCCCAAAACCTTAAACCCTAACCCTAAACCTTATACTAGAAACCTTAAACCTAAACCTAATGTGACTAAATAACTTATAAAATAAACCTAAACCTTAAAACCTAATAAACCTAAACCTAAATGAAAGCCCTAAAAATGGAAAGAACCTTGATGGTAGGAACATCACCATCAACTAGGCTAGATCTGGTGGAGTGGAAGGCAGGTGCTATCAGTGGTAGGGGATATGAAGGTGCTTATGGATATGGAGGTAGTAGTGGTGGTTATAGAGGTGAGGAGTTATAAGGTTACAACCATCATGGAAAAGAGAGAGAGATCGGGATATGATGATGGATCTGCTCACAGGCAAGGGTGGTTCGATGGGAACTAGAAATTCAAGAATAAACCAATCTGATGTTTGTGGAATTGTTTTGAAAGAGTTCTAGTTATCTAGGGTTTTTTATTTTCTTTATGGCTGCTCATTTTTTATCTATGTCATCGCTTATGTCTTAGAAAACTTGGTGTGTTACTTGGTTGATGAAATTGAAAAGAAGAAATGTTGAATTTGAATCTGCTCATTGCTAAAAAAAAATGAAAATCCTAAACCCTAAACTAAAACCTGAACCTTAAACCTAAAACTTAAACCCTAAATGCTAAACCCCAAAAATAAAAAAATAAAAAATAAGAAAATATATTAAAAAAATGCTAACCCTAAACCCACAACCCTAAAACTAACCCTAAACCCTAAACACTAAACCCTAAACCTACAGCTCTAAATCCTAAACCCAAAACCCTAAAACCCTAAACCCTAACCCAAAACCCTAAATCTTAAACCCTAAACCCTAACCCTAAACCCTAAACCTTAAAAGCATAGACCCTAAAAGCTTAAACCCTAAATCCTAAACCCTAAAGCCTAAACCCTAAACCCTAAACTCCAAACCCTAAACCTAAACCTAAAGTGAATAAATAAATTAAAAACAAACCTAAACCCAAAAACCAAATAGATTTAAACCTAAACTCTATGAATGGGCAGAACTTTGATAAGAGAACATCAAACCACCTCGCCTAGATTTGGTGGAGGAAGTGAGTGCGACATTATCAGGTGGTGGGGGATCTGGAGGTGATGCTGGATATGGAGGTGGTGGTTATCGAGGCTAGAAGAGTGACGGAGGTTACAACCGTGGTAGTGGGAGAGGGATATGATAAGGATCCGCTACTGAGAGAGTGGGTGATTCGATGGGAACAAGAGAAATTGAAGAATGGTTGATCCGATCATACTTATGGAACTATGTTTATAAGAGATAGTTCTAGTTATTTAGGTTTTGATTTGCTCATGTGCTCTTTTTTTATCTATGTCATCACTTATGCCTTAGAAAACTTAGTGTGTTACTTGGTTGATAAATTCGAAAAGAAGAAATGCTGAATATGAATTTGTTCTGTGTTAAAAAAAAATAAAAAATCTGAAACCCTAAACTAAAACCTGAACCCTAGACCTAAAATCTAAACCATAAACCATAAACCTTAAACCCTAAAAACCCTGAACCCTAAATCCTAAACCGTAAAACCCTAAACCCTAAACCCTAAACCCTAAACCCCAAACCCCAAACCTTAAAACTTACAAGCCTAAACCTTAAACCCTAAACCCCCAACTCTAATCCCTAAACCCTAAACCCTAAACCCTAAACCCTAAAAGCATAAAAATGTAAACCTAAACTAAATAAAACCTAAAAATAAAATAAATAAATAAAATTAAACCTAAATAAAATAAAAAAAATAAAATAAAATAAAACATAAACTAAGACCTAAACCTAAACCTAAACCTAAACCTAAACATAAAGATAAAATAAAATAAAAAATAAAAACTAAACTAAAATAAAATAAATAAAAACCCAAACTAAACTAAATAAATAAAATAAACCTAAAAATAAAAAACCTAAATAAAATAAAAACTAAACATGAAATAAAAATAAAATAGACCTAAAATAAAATAAAATAAAAACTAAACAAAAACTTAAACCTAAAAAATAAAGCTAAACATAAAACCTAAAAATAAATAAATATAAAGCCTAAACCCTAAACTAAAAAAATAGCCTAAACCTAAAATAAAAAAATAAAATAAACCTAAACCTAAACTAAAATAAACTAAACTAAAATAAGTAAAACCTAAATTTAAAGCTAAAATAAACTAAAGCTAATCCTTAAACTAAATAAAAAAATAAACTAAAATAAACTAAACTAAAATAAATAAAACCTAAACCTAAACCTAAAATAAACTAAACATAAACCATAACTAAATAAAATAAATTAAACTAAAAATAAACTTAAACTTTCACTAAAAAAATAAAACTTAAACTAAAATAAATAAACCTAAAATAAATAAAATAAACTAAATAAAAATTAAAAATAAACATAAATAAAAAAACAAACTTAAGTAAAAATAAAAAATAAAATTAATTAAATCAAATAAAAAATAAACTAAGAAAAATAAATAAACCTAAACCTACCAATTAACTTAATTTTTTTTTTAAAAACCCTATAACCTAAATCCTAAACCTTAAACCCTAAACCGTAAACCCTAAACTAACCTTGAACCTTGAACCCTAAACCTATAACATTAAACCTACAACCATAAAGCTTAAACCCTAAACCCTTAAAAATCCTAAACCCTAACCATAAACCCTAAACCCTAAAAGCATAAACCCTAAACCCTAAAGCCTAAATGCTAAACCCTAAACCCTAAACCCCAAACACTAAACCTAAACCTAAAGTAACTAAATAAATTAAAAAATAAACTTAAACCCCTAAAAAACCAACCTAAACTCTAAAATGGGTAGAACCTTTATGGTAGAAACATCACCATGCCCGGGCCTAGATTTGGCATGGAGGTGAAGGCGATGCGATTATCGCTGGGGGGGATCTGATGTTCCGGTGGATATGGAGGTGAGTAGTGGTGGTTATTGAGAGAGAAACGAAGGTTACAATCATGGTGAGGGATATGATGGTGGATCCCGCTACTCGAGAGGTTGGGGTGGTTCTGACGGGAACTAGAGAAGCTGAAGAACAACCGATTCGATCAGCTGCTTATTGAACTATCTTTACAGTTGAGACAGTTCTAGTTATCGATGGTTACTGATTTTCTCTTGCATGCTAATTTTTTATCTATGTCATCACCTGTGTTTTAGAAAACTTGGTGTGTTACTTGGCTGATGAGTTCGAAAAGAAGAAATGTCGAATCTGAATTTATTCTCTATTAGAAAAAGCCAAAAACCCCAAACCCTAAACTAAAATTTGAACCATAGACCTAAAACCTAAACTCTAAACCCTAAAAACCCTAAACCCTAAACCCTAAAACCTAAACCCAAAACCCTAAATAATAAACCCCAAACCCTAAACCCTAAACCCTAAACCCTAAACCCTAAAAAGCTAAAAACCTAAACCTAAACTAAATAAAATCTAAAAATAAAATAAATAAAAATCTTAACCAAAATAAAACAAAATAAAAACCTAAAGTAAAATATGAACCTAAACCAAAACCTAAAAAGAAAATAAAATAAAAAATAAAAAATAAACTAAAATAAAAGAAACAAAAACCTAAACTAAACATAAAAAATAAAAAACAAAAATTAAAAAAAACTAAACGTAAAATAAAAATAAAATAAACAAAAAATGAAAAAAATAAATACTAAATAAAAAACTTAAACCTAAAAATAAACCTAAAATAAATAAGAAATAAAACCTAAAGCCTAAACTAAAAATAAAACCTAAACCTAAAATAAAAATAAAATAAACCTAAAGCTAAACTAAAATAAACTAAAATAAAATAAATAAAACCTAAAACTAAACCTAAAATAAACTAAACCTAAACCCAAACTTAAACCCTAATTAAAATAAAATAAACTAAAAGTAAACATAAACCTAAATAAAAAAATAAAACCTTAAAGAAAACCTAAAATAAAATCCTAAAACCTAAATTTATGAAAATAAAATAAAAACCTAAACCTAAGCCTAAAAATATAAAATAAAACCTAAACTTAAAAAATAAAAATAAAACTAAAATTAAACTAAAATAATAAACAAAAACCTAAAATTAAATAAAAAAAATTAAACTAAAATAAATAAACCTAAAATAAATAAACTAAACTAAATAAAAATAAAAATAAACTTAAATAGACTAAAATAAATAAAAAATAAACTAAATAAAATAAATAAACTGGACCTGCCAGTTTACTTAATTTTGAAAAATACCATAACCTTAAACCCTAAACCCTAAAACTCACCCTAAACCATAAACCATAAAACCTGAAACCCTAAACCCTAAATTCTAAACCCTACACCGTAAACCCTAAACCATAAACCTTAAAACCTACAATCCTAAACCCTAAACCCTAAATCCTAAATACCTAAATACCTAAACTTAAACTAAATAAAACCTAAAAATAAAAATAAATAAATAAACCTAAACCTAAATAAAATAAAATAAAAACCTAAACTAAGACTTAAACCTAAACCTAAACCTAAACCGAAACCTAAACCTAAAAGTAAAATAAAAAAATAAAAACTAAACTAAAATAAATAAATACCTAAACTAAACTAAAAAATAAAATAAACCTAAAAATAAAAAACTTAAATAAAATATAAACTAAAAATAAAATAAAAATAAAATAAACCTAATATAAAACTAAATAAAAACTAAATAAAAACTAAAACCTAAAAAATAAACTTAAAAATAAATAAAAAATAAAGCCTAAACCCTAAACCTAAAAAAAACCTAAACCTAAAATAAACAAAATAAAATAAACCTAAACCTAAACTAAAATAAACTAAACTAAAATAAATCAAACCTAAACCTAAACCTAAAATAAACTAAACCTAAACCCTAAACTAAATAAAATAAACTAAACTAAAAATAAACATAAACTAAAAATTTAAACCTAAAAATAAACCTAAAATAAAAATCGAAAACCTAAACCTAAAAAAAATAAAATAAAAACCTGAACCTAAAATATAAAATAAAATAAAAACTAATCCAAAAAATAAGCATAAACCTAAACCTAATCCTAAAAAAATAAACTAAAATAAAAAACCTTAACTAAAATAAATAAACCTAAAATAAATAAACTAAGCTAAATAAAAAATAAACCTAAATAAAAATAAAAAAATAAAATAAACTAAAATAAATAAAAAATAGAGTAAATAAACTAAATAACCCTAATTCTACGAGTTTACTTAATTTCTTTTATAAAAGAACCCTAAACCCTAAACCCTAAACCCAAAATCCTAGACTAAACCTAAACCCTAAACCTAACCCTAACCCTAAACCTAAACCTTAAACAATGAACCTTAAACCCAAAACATAAACCCTAAACCCTAAACCTAAACCCTAAACCAAAAACCCTAAACCTTAAACCCTAAACCCTAAACTAACCCTAAACCCTAAAAACCCTAAACACTAAAGCCTAAACCTCAAGCCCTAAACTAACCTTAAACCCTAAGCTAACTCTAAACCCTACACCCTAAACCCCAAATGCTAAACCCTAAACCCTAAAGTCTAAACATTAAACCCTAAACCCTAATCCCTAAATCCTAACCCTAAACCCTAAATCCTAAAACCCTAAACCCTAAACCCTAAACCTTAAACCCTAAAATCCTGAAAACATAAACCTAAATTAAATAAAACCTTAAAATAAAATAAATAAAAGAACCTAAACCTAAATAAAATAAAATAAAATAAAATCTAAACTAACTAAATAATAAAATAAGCTTAGAATAAAAAACTTAAATAAATTAAAACTAAAAAAATAAAATAAAATAAACTTATAATAATATAAATTAAACTAAATAAAAACATAAACCTAAAAATAATAAAAAATAAAACATAAACCCGAAACTAAAAAAAAAACCTAAACCTAAAATAAAAATAAAATAAACCTAAACCTAAACTAAAATAAACTAAACTAAACTAAAATAAATAAAACATAAACTTAAACCAAAAATAAACTTAACCTAAACCTAAACTAAATAAAATAAATTAAACTAAAAATAATCCTAAACCTAAACTAAAAAAATAAAACCTAAAAATAAACCTAAAATAAAAACATAAAACCTGGAAACCAAAGATGCTGCCCAACTTGACCTAAGGTGTGGTTGGGTCAGCCATGACCCATGGGAGGTGAAATCACCCCACCCTCCCCATTGGAGCATTTGAAACCCATAGGACACCCATGATTTCTCCTTGGCAGCCACCTCCACACCTTCAACCAACCAAGCCGAGCTAACTCACCTCCTCCCTGCCACCCACGACTCCCTGAGATGGTCGGATGGCCATTAGAAACTAAACCTGATCCCACCTTTTGATCATGATGAAGGGGGGTATACAGCCTCTCATTTCTAGTCAAACACACACAAAATTCATTTCTTAGATCCCTAGCTACCCAAGACTAGCCGCTAGAGCCATTCCCTAAGCTCCCAAGCTCGTTCCTTGATAAAAAATGCCATTCTCATCTATCCCAAAATAGGACATTTCCATTTTCTACCTAACTTCCCCATTTCTCTATCAAACTCAAATTAACTTTGCACACACCTTCTAGGCCTTGTCAAAGCAAAATGAATCATCTCCCAAGCTCGAGCACTGAGGTGGGACTTCCAAAGTCGAGCTCAAAATTATCAATTCATGGCCATTAGAGTGAACGCCAAGGAATTGATCTAATTATTGCTCAAAAGCCTCACTACACTTAATCATTGAGCCACCGCCTTGAACTCCTGAGGTATGCAAAATTGATCCTTAGAAAAAAATGGGTTGGAGCTTTTTAAAGAAAACTTACATCTCGATGCGTGAAGGTGTGGGATCCTTTTGGAGTTGATCAGCTCAAACTGATCAAGTGAGCAATAGTCGGACTCCATTCTCCTCACTAGCGTGATGACATTAAATCACCATTCCAAATTATTGAAATGGAAGGTCATGATTAGATCCGCTAAATCAATCTGATATAATCTTATTAAGCTGTGGGATTAATCGTAGCCATTAGATCTTAGATTGGATGGCAGACGAGAAAGCGCATCTACCACCGCCATGTAGGCGTTGAGCCAGATAAGTTTTAAGTAGCCAATCTCATGGAAAGCGCACCACATCAGCGCGGCACATGGTGCCAAGAGGATTAGGCTTTAATTAGGTTTAATTAATCATTTTTAATGGCTGAAACTTCTAAAAATCATAAAAATCATAGAGAAAGAAAAAAATAGAAATAAATACTCATTCTAAAGGTATTTCAAAGGAAAATTAATTAAAATGATCTTAACTAATCTTGAATAGTAATTAAGGTTTAATTACAAAATTAATTATCTTAATTACTCTTTAATTACTTAAGTGATTAATCCCAAATTTTGTGCATTAATTTAATGGGATAATCTATGCCTCCCATGATTTTCTTGGGATTTATAGCTCACTTAATTAGGAAAATTGACAAATTAAACCTTAACTACTCTTTTAAGTTAATTAATGCTTAATTATTCCCATGAACAATAATAAATTTGTTAATTAAGTTTATTAATCATTGTTCAACACTAAATGAACAAAGAATAAGGTTGGGACCCCTTTCACTAAGTTGATTTCACCCATTTTTAAAATGAAATTAAATTTAACTAATTAATTAAATCACATAATCAAATTGAAATCAAAATCACATCAGACCTTAATTAATTAAATCATGGAGTAGATCTTCAAGTGTTTAATAACATAAAGGAGTTTAATGAAATTATGGTTAGTCCATATGTGTGGGAAAACCATAAGCGTAATTAATTAAGTCCCTTAATCAAATTAACTATTAATCATGAGCCAATTGCATTAGACCCCTTTTTTCTTAGATCATTGCAAGTTTATTTTCCATGCATATCAAGTTGCTCATAATTATTTAGTTAATTACTTTAAGTTGACATATGTAAGGGTAATTAATTCATCTAATTAAGGGTTCAACTTAATTAACCCATAAAATCAACTTAATTACATTAAATTAAATTAAATGACTAATGTGAGAATGGGTTTAAAATCAAGTGATGATTTCTCTTCTCCTCTTTAAATCGAATCAAATCCAAAACTTAATTAATAAAGAAGCTTTGGTTTGCTTTTTAAATAATCTTATTTGATTTGATTATCCTTAAGAACTAGTTTGGTTGAATAAATCACATGCTTATATTTGATTATCCTCTTTCCAATCATGTTAAATTTGGTATGTCATTTGAAGTCATGCATCCATCTTTTCAAAATCAAGTAAAATAAAATGGATTTCTTTTATGCTTTCATGTCTGATTTAATTTAACATATGTATTATTATCACTATTAAATCCAAATGTACTTTTCTAAAGCTTATAAATGAATAATAATATGTTATGGTGCTTATCAATACATAAGAAACGCATGTGCTTATAGCTTAAGTGCATCAATGTTGAGTTCTCTTTTCTCTATTCATGTGTTGATTTATATAAAATTGAATGGTAATGGGTATATAGTTTGGACATCCCGGGAACATGAGGATTTAGCCCCAATGAGGTCATATTACCTAACTTCCTTGTTACTTGGTTGATGAAATTGAAAAGAAGACATGTTGAATTTGAATTTGTTCTCTACTTAAACAAAAAAAAAAACCAAAAACCCTAAACCCTAAACTAAAACCTGAACCCTAAACCTAAAACCTAAACCCTAAACTAAAACTTGAACCCTAAACCTAAAACCTAAACTCTAAACCCTAAACCCTAAACCTTAAACCCTAAAAACCTAAACCTAAACTAAATAAAACTTAAAAATAAAATAAATAAATAAACCTAAATCTAAATAAAATAAAAATTAAATAAAATAAAATCCTAAGCTAAAACCTAAATTAAACCAAAAAAATAAAAACTAAATTAATATAAAATAAATATAAACCTAAACTAAACTAAAAATAAATAAACCCAAAAATAAAAAGCTTAAATAAAATAAAAACTAAATGTTAAACAAAACCTATAATGAAATAAAATAAAAACTAAAAAAAAACTAAACCTAAAAAATAAACCAAAATAAATAAACCTAAAAAATAAAAAAAGAATAAAACAGAAACACTAAACTAAAAAAAACTAAACTAAAATAAACAAAATAAAATAAATTTAAACCTAAACTAAAATAAATAAAACCTAAACCTAAACTTAAAATAAACTAAACCTAAGCCCTAAACAAAATAAGATAAAATAAAATAAAATAAATCGAAACCTACACAAAAAAAAAACCTAAAATAAAAACCTAAAATTTAAACTGAAAAAAATAAAAGAAAAACCTAAAAGCTAAACCTAAAAATAAAAAAAATAAGAAAAAATAAAAAATAAACGTAAACCTAAACCTAAACGTAAAAAATAAACTAAAATAAATAAACTTGAAATAAAAAACTAAATTAAATAAAAATAAAAAATAAACCAAAATATAAATAAAAAATAAAATAAACTAAAATAAATAAAAAATAAACTAAATAAACTTAAACCTATCTATTTACTTAATTTTAAAAAAAAAACCCTAAACCCTAAACCCTAAAACTAACACTGAACCGTAAACCCTAAATCATAAATCCTAAAAAACCCTATACCCTAAACCCTAAACCATAAACTAACCCTAAACCCTAAACCCTAAACCCTAAACCATAAACCCTAAAACCCTAAACACTAAAACCCTAAACCTTAAACCCTAAACTAATCTTAAACCCTAAACTAATCCTAAACCTTAAGCTAACCCTAAACCCTAAACCCTAAACCCTAAAAATCCTAAACCCTAAACCCTAAAGCCTAAACACTGAACCCTAAACCCTAAAACCCCAAACTAAACCCTAAATGCTAAACCTAAAAAAGCTTAAAATTTAAATCTAAACTAAATAAAACCTAAATATTAAATAAATAAATAAAACTTAAACTCAAAATAAAATAAATATAAATTAATATAATAAAAACCTAAACTAAAGACTAAACCTAAACCTAAAAATAAAATAAAATAAAATAATTAAAACAAACTATAATAAAATAAATAAAAACTTAAACTAAATTAAAAAAAATAAAATAAGCCTAAGAATAAAAAACCTAAATAAAATAAAAACTAAAAGTAAAAAATAAAATAAAATAAACCTAAAATAAAATAAACTATAAATTAAAACCCCCATAAACTTTATAATTAAACCTAAACCTAAACTAAACCTAAATCTAAACCTTAAACCCTAAACTTAATCTTAAATACAACCCTAAACCCTAAACCCTAAACCTTAAACCCTATAAAACCAACCTTAAACCCTAAAATCCTAAACCCTAAATCCTAAATCCTAAACCTTAAACCCAAAATCCTAAACTACTTCTGAACCCTAAACACTAAACCCATAAACCCCTTACAACCTAAATCCATAAACCCTATAACCCTAAAAATTAAACTCTAAATTTTAAACCCTAAACCCTAAACCACAAATAGTAAACCCTAAACCGTAAGTAACCCTCAAATCCTAAACCCTAAACTAAACCTAAATCAGAAACCTTAAACTTAAATAACCCTAAACCCTAAACCTAAACCTAAACTTAACCTTAACCTAAACATAAAAGCACAAACCCTAAAACCTTAAACCCTAAACCCTAAATGATAAAAATTAAAAAATACACCTAAATAAAAATAATAAAATAAAATAAATTAAAATAATTAATAAATAAACTAAATAAACTTAAACATACTGGTTTACTTAATTTAAGAAAAACCCTAAACCCTAAACTCTAAACCCTAAATCCTAAACCCTAAATCATAAACCCTAAACCCTAAACCTTAAACACTAAACCCTAAACCCTAAACCCTAAACCCTAAACCCTAAACCCTAACCCTAAACCCTAATCCTTAAAACCCTGAACCTTAAAACCCAAAACCCAAAACCTTAAAAACCTAAAAACCAAAACCTAACAAAATAAATTCTAAAAATAAAATAAATAAAATAAAAAATAAATAAATAAAACCTAAACTAAAACCTAAACCTAAAATGATAAAATTAACTAATAGAATAAACTAAAATAAAATAAATAAAACCTAAACTAAATTAATAAATAAAATAATCTAAGAATAGAAACCTAAATAAAATAAAATTAAATGTAAAATAAAATAAACCTAAAATAAAATAAAATAAAACCTAAATAAAAACCCTAAACCTTAAACCCTAAACCCTAAACCTTAAACCCTAAACCATAAATCCTAAACCTTAAACCTTAAACCCTAAACTCTAAGCCCTAAACCATAAACCCTTAACTCTAAACCCTAAACCCCTAAACCCTAATCCCTAAAACCCAAAACCTAAACTTCTACAACCCTAAACCCTAAACCCTAAACCCTAAACTTTAAATCCTAAACCCTAAACCGTAAACAACCATAAACCCTCAAACCCTAAACCCTAAACCTTAAACCCAAACCCTATACCCTAAACCCTAAAAACCTTAAACCCAAAGCCTAAACACTAAACCTTAAACCCTAAACACTAAACCGTAAACACCTAAAACCTTATAATTTTAAATTGAAACTTTAAACTTAAACTTAAACCTTAAACCTTAAACTTAAACATAAACCTTAAACCACCGTCCGATCATGGATTGTAGGAAAAAAACCCTAAAACCTTTACACCAAAACCCTAATAATAAAAAATAAACTTATATAAAAATAAAATAAATAAAATAAATAAAATAAATAAAATAAATTAAAATAATTAAAAAATAAACTAAATAAATCCTAAACCCTAAACACTGAATCCAAAACCCTAATCCCCAAAACCCTAACTCTAAAAGTAACCCTAAACCCTAAACCCTAAACCCTAAATGCTAAAACTAACCCTAAACCCTAAACCTTAAACTTACAACCCTAAACCTACAATCCCAATCTATAAACCTACAACCTTAAACCCTAAACAACCCTAATCATCAAACCTAAATCTAAACCTACAACTCTAAACCCTAAAACCTAAACCTTAAACCCAAACTCCAAACCCTAAACCCTATGCCCTAAAATCCTAAACCCTAAACCTTTAACCTTAAACCATAAAGCCTAAACACTAAACCCTAAACCCTAAATCCTAACCCTAAACCCTAAACCCTAAAATCATAAACCCTAAACCCAAATTGTAAAACCCTAAACCCAAACTGAAATAAATAAAAATAAATAAATAAAAATAAATAAAATAAAAAATAAATAAATAAACTTAAATAAAAATAAAATAAAATAAAAACCTTAAGCTTAACCTAAACCTAAAAAGAAAATAAAATAAAAACTAAAAAACTAAATTGAAATAAAATAAATAAAAACCTAAACTAAACTAAAAAATAAATAACATAAATAAAATAAAAACTAAACCTAAAATAAAAATAAAATTAACATAAAATAAAATAAAATAAAAACCTAAACATAAAAATAAAACCAAAAAATAAAAAAAATAAAACTCAAAATAAAAATAAAATAAACCTAAACGTGAACTAAAATAAACTAAACTAAAATAATTAAAACCTAAACATAAACCTAAAATAAACAAAACCTAAACCAAAACCTAAACTAAATAAAATAAAATAAACTAAAAATAAACTTAAACCTAAACTAAAAAATAAAACTTAAAATAAACCTAAAATAAAAAACATAAACCTAAACCTCAAAAAAAAAATAAAATAAAACCTAAACCTAAACTAAAATTAAAAATAAAACCTAAACCTAAAATATAAAATAAATAAAACTAAACTAAAAAAAGTAAACCTAAATAATAAACTAAAGTAAAAAACCTAAACTAAAATAAATTTACTAAGCTAGATAAAAATGAAAAAACCCTTAATAAAAATACAAAATAAAATAAACTAAAATAAATCAAAAATAAACTAAATAAAATAAATATACATAAACCTTCCTATTTACTTAATTTGAAAAAAATTAAAACAAAATAAAAAATCCTAACCCTAAACCCTATATCCTAAAACCAAACCCTAAACCCTAAACCCTAAACTAGCCCTAAACCCGAAACCCTAATCCCTAAACTCTGAACCCTATCCCTAACCCTAAACCATAAACCCTAAACCCTAAAACTCTAAACCTTAAACCCAAAACTAACCCTAAACTCTAAACCATAAAAACCCCAAACACTAACCCTAAACCATAAAACCCTAAACCCTAAACCCTAGAAACCTAAAAACCAAAACTTAAACTAAATAAAACCTAAAAAAAAATTAACCAAAATAAAATAAAAAAAATAAAAAAAAGAACCTAAACTAAAACTTAAACCTAAACCCAAAAATAAAATAAAATAAACTAATTGAAATAAGCTAAAATAAAATATATAAAAACTTAAACAAAATAAAAAAAACAAGAAACATAAGAATAAGAAAGCTAAATAAAATGAAAACTAATCATAAAATAAAATTAAAATAAACCTAAAATAAAATAAAATAAAAACTAAATAAAACTTAAACTGAAAAAATAAACCTTAAAATAAAACCTAAAAGTTATGGAACTGTGTCTTTACAGTAGAGACGGTTCTAGTTATCTAAGGTTTTTGATTCGCTCTATGCATGCTCATTTTTTTATCTACGTGGTCGCTTATGTCGTACAAAACTTGATGTGTTACTTGGTTGATGAAATCGAAAAGAAGAAATGTTGAATCTGAATTTGTTTTCTATTAAAAAAAAACTACAAACCCTAAACCCTAAACAAAAACTTGAACCCTAACCTTAAACCTTAAACCCTAAACCCTAAAGACCCTAAAACGTAAACCCTAAACCCTAAACCCTAAAAGCCTTAAATCTTAAACCCGAAACCCTAAACCCTAAACCTTACACCTTAAAACCCTAAACTCTAAACCATAAAGCTTATAACCTAAACTTTAAACCCTAAACCCTAAACTCTAAACCCTAAACCAAAAATTATAAGCCCTAAATCATAAACCTATAACCTTAAATCCTACACCTACAACCATAAACCCTAAACCCTAAACCCTAAACCTTAAGAAATCTTAAACCTTAAACCCTAAAACCTTAAACCCTAAACCCTAAACCGTAAACCCTAAACCCTAAACCCTAAATCCTAAACAAACCTTAAACCTTAAGCACTAAATTGAAAACCCTAAACCATAAAACCCTAAAGACTAAACCCTAAACCCTATACCTTAAAAGAAGGACTCTAAACCATAAACCCCAAAACCCTAAACCTTAAAACCATAAATAATAAACCCTAAAGCATAAACCCTAAAAACCTAAAAACCTAAACCTAAATTAAATAAATTCTAAAAATTTAAAAAACCTAAACCTAAATAAAATAAAATAAAAATATAAAATAAAAACCTAAACTAAAACATAAACTTAAACCTAAAAAATAATATAAATTAAGTACACTAATAAAATAAACTAAAATAAAATAAATAAAACTTAAACTAAATTAAAAAATGAAATAAACTTAAGAATAAAAAGCCTAAATAAAATAAAAACTAAACATAAAATAAAAATAAAATAAACCTAAAATAAAAGCAAAAAATAAAAATCCAAAACCTTAAAACTTATACGCTAAACCCTAAACCCTAAAGCTTAAATCATAAACCTTAAACCCTAAACTCTAAGCCCTAAATACTAAACCTAGAACCATAAACCCATAACCCTAAACCTTAAACCAACAACCCTAAACCCTAAACCCTAAACCTTAAACCCTAAAACACTAAACCTTAAACCCTAAAATCCTAAACCCTAAACCTTAAATCCCAAACTAATTCTGAACCCTAAATCACCTACAACCTGAAACCCTAAACCCTACAACCCTAAACTCTAAACCCTGCAACCCTAAACCCTAAACCCTAAACCCTAAAAACTAAACCCTAAATTCTAAACCCTAAATCCTAAACCCTAAATAGTAAACCCTAAACCTTAGCTACCCTAAATCCTCAAATGCTAAACCCTAAACCCTAAACCCTAAGCCCTAAATCCTAAATCGTAAACCCTAAACCCTAAACCTTAACCCTTTAACCCTAAACCATAAAAGCATAAACCTTAAAACCTTAAAAATTAAAAAATTAAAAAGATAAACTAAATAAACTTAAACCTACTAGTTTACTTAATTAAAAAAAACTTTAAACCCTAAATCTGAAACTCTAAATCGTAAACCCTAAACCTTAAACCCTAAACACTAAACACTAAACCCTAAACCCTAAACCCTAAACCCTAAACCCTAAACCCTAACCCTAAACCCCAAAATCCAAAACCCTAACATCCAAAACCCAAAACCTTAAAAACCTAAACAAAAAAAATTCTAAAAATAAAATAAATAAAAAAAAACCTAAACCTAAATAAAATAAAAACCTAAACTAAAACAAAAAAATGATATAAAATAAACTACTAAAAATAAACTAAAATAAAATAAATAAAACCTAAAATAAAAAATCCTAATAAAACCTAAATAAAATAAAACTAAATATAAATTAAAATAAACCTAAAATAAAGTAAAATAAAACTAAATAAAACCTAACTTAAACCCTAAACCCTAAGCCTTAAATTTAAACTTAAATCCTAAACCTAAACCCTAAATCTAAGCTCTAAACCCTAAACCTAAACAACCCTAAACCCTAAACCCTAAACCCTAAACTTAAATCCTAAACTAAACCTAAACCCTAAACCTAAACTATAAACAACCCTAAACCTCAAACCCTCTAAACTAAACCCTAAACCCTAAACCTATACCTAAAAAATCCTAAACCTAAACTAAACACTAAACCTAAACCCTAAACAAACCTAAACTCTAAACCCTAAACTCTATTAACTCCTAAACTTATACTAAACTTAAACTTAAACTAAACTTAAACTTAAACTTAAAAACTTAAACTAAACTTAAACTACCATCTCATGGATCGAGGAAAACCCTAAAACCTTAACCCCTAAACCCTAATAATAAAAATAAATTAAATAAAAATAAAATTAATAAAATAAACTAAAATAATTAAAAAATAAACTAAATAAACCCCAATCCCTAAACACTGAATCCTAAACCCTAAACCCTAAACCCTAAACTCTTAACCTAAACCCTAAACCCTAAATCCTAAACCCTAAACCCTAAACCCTAAATGCTAAAACTAACCCTAAACATAAACCCTAAACTTACAACCCTAAACCTACAATCCCAAACTATAAACCTACAACCCTAAACCCTAAAGAACCCTAAACCACCAAACCTTAAATTCTAAACCCTAAATAACCCTAAACCCTCAAATCGTAAACCCTAAACCCTAAACCTAAAACCTAAACCCCTAACCCTAAACCCTGTGCCCTAAAATCCTAAACCCTAAACCCTTAACCCTAAACTCTAGAAACCATAAACCCTAAAGTCTAAACACTAACCTTAAACCCTAAATCCTAGCCCTAAACCCTAAACCCTAAAATCATAAACCCTAAACCCTAAAAATGAAATAAACAAAAATAAATATAATAATAAATAAATAAATAAATTTAAATAAAATAATAATAAAATGAAATAAAACTAAAACCTTAAGCTTACCTTAAACTTAAAAAGAAAATAAAATAAAAAATAAAAATTAAAAAAAAAATAAAATAAAAAACCTAATAAACTAAAAAATAAAAAATAAATAAAATAAAACTAAAACCTAAAATCTAAAGCTAAACTAAATAAAAAACATAAACCTAAAATAAAAAAATAAAATTAAAAAATGTAAACCAAAACCTAAACTTAAACAAAATAATAAAATAAAGTAAATTAAACTAATAAAAATAAAATAAATATAAAATAAATATGAACCTAAACTAAACTATAAAATAAAATTGACTTAAGATTAAAAAACCATAATAAAATAAAAACTAAATGTAAAATAAAAATAAAATAAACCTAAAATAAAATAAAAACAAAATAAAAAATCTAAACCTTAAACTCTAAACCCTAAACCTTAAAACCTAAACCCTAAATCATAAAACCTAAACCCTAAACCCTAAATAAAACCCTAAACCCTAAACCTAAATGAAGCCCTAAAACCAGACTAGGCCTGAAATAAATAAGGCCCTAAACTAACCACAATAATAAATGAAATCCCCACACCTACTAAAATAAAATCCACAATGACACACAAACCCTAAACCCTAAAACTGCTACTTAAACCCTAAACCTAAAATCTAAAATTTTAAGCATAAAGCCATAAAACCTGAGCCCTGAAATAAACCTAGGACAAACCTAAACACTAAATCTTACCTAAACCTAAAAATACAAGCTGAAACTAAAGTAACTAAAATGATTAAAATAAACTAAACTGAGCCTAAAAATCTAAACTTAAACCCTAAGAATAAGAACCTTAATGGGAACATATAAAGCTGGTAATCAGTGGAAAACAAAGGCAAAGTTATCATAGTGGTGGTGGGGGATCTGAAGGTGCTACTAGATATGGAGGTGGTGGTGATTGCAATGTTGGTTATGTAAAGAGGAACCCCCAGGTTGCAGCAATGGTAGTGGTGGGAGAGATGGGGATATGATGGTGGATCTGCTTCTAAAGAGGCTGGGGTGGTTTTGATGAGCTGGAGAAAGCAATAAACTGCTATAGAATTATGTCTTTCACAGAGATGGTTCTAGTTATCTGGGGTTTTTTGATTTGCTCTATGTGTGCTCCATTTTCTATGTTTGTAAACATGTCTTAGATAACTTGGTGTGTTACTTGGTTAATGAAATCAAAAAGAAAAAATTTTGAATCTAAATTTGTTCTCTATTAAAAAAAACCAAAAACCCTAAATCTTAAACAAAAACTTGAACCCTAAACCAAAAACCTAAACCCTAAACCCTAAACCATAAAAATCCTAAACCCCAAACCCAAAACTTTAAACCCTAAACACTAAACCATAAACCACATGCCTAAACCCTAAACTAAACCCTAAAACCTACAAAACCCCACCCCAAACTTAAAACCCTAAACTCTAAACCCTAAACCCAAAGCCCAAAATGCTAAAAAGTAAACTAAACTATAAAACCTAAAAAATAAATAAATAAAACCTAAACAAAATAATGAGAAATTAAATAAATTAAAACCTAAACTAAAACCTAAACCTAAACTAAACATAAAATAAAATAAAATAAAAAAAACTAAAAATAAAATAAATAAAACCTAAACTAAATTAAAATTAAAACTATAAAATAAAAAAAAAACCAAAGAAAAATAAAATAAACTGATAAAACTAAATAAAAACTTTAACCCAAAAATAAAACTAAAAAAATAAAATAAAACTAAACTAAAAACCTAAACCTAAAATAAAATAAACCTAAATCTAAACTAAAATAAACTAAACTAAAATAAATAAAACCTAAATTTAAACCAAAATATAAACTAAACTAAATAAAAATAAACTAAAAATAAACTTAAACTAAATAAAATAAATCTAAATAAATTAAACTTAAAACCTAGCCTAAATAAAATAAAATAAAACCTAAACTAAACTAAAATAAAAATAAAACCTAAACCCATAAAATAAAATAAAAATAAAATAAACCTAAAAAATAAAATAAAATAAAACCTAAATTAATATAATAAACTAATATAAATAAAACTAAATAAAATAAAATAAACTTAAATATATATAGAAATAAAATAAACTAAAATAAATAAAATAAACTAAATAAACCTAAACTTCTTGGTTTAGTTTTTTTTAAAAAACTCAAACTAAACTCTAAATCCTAAAACCAAAACCAACCCCTAAACTCAAAACCCTAAACCTTAATCCACAAAACCCTAATCCCTAAACCCAAACCATAATGCCACTAAACCCTGAGCCCAAAACCAGACCCAGGCCAACCTAAACCCCAGACACCCAAAACAACTAACTACTAAATTAAATAAAAAAAAAATAAATAAATAAAATTCTAAACTTAAATAAATGAAAAAACCTAAATAATATCAAAAACCTAAACCTAAATCTAAAATAAAAATAAATAAAATACTAATAAAATAAATATAAACCTAAACCTAAAATAAACTTAAAACCAAATAATAAACTAAGTAATAAAATAAACCTAAAATAAAATAAAATAAAACTAAATAAAATACCTAAATAAAAATAAAACCTAAACCATAAACTAAAAACCTAAACTAAGTATATAAAATAAGTAACCTACTAAATAAATAAAACTAAAACTATAAACTAAACCTAACCTAAATAATAATAATAAAAAAATAAAATCCTAAGAGCTACCAAAATAAACCTAAACCTAAAACCTAAACCTAAAATAAAAAAACCTAAACCTAAAATAAATAAAAACACCTGGTAAAATAAAAATAAATAAACCAAAATAAAATAAAACTAAACTAAAAAAATAAACTACTACTAAAATAAAAAAATAAAAAAAAAAAAAATAAACTATAATAAATAAAATAAACTAAAATAAAATAAAAAATAAACCTAAATAAAAAATAATAGACTAAAGTAAATAAAAATAAAACTAAATAAACTAAACATACGTTTTACTTAATTTTAAATAATAAAATAAAAATAAAAAATCTCAAACCCTAAACCCAACCCTAAACTAACCTAAACCCTAAACCATGACCACAAACCCTAAAACCTACAAACCTAAAACCATAAAAACCCTAACCCTAAAACAAAAACAAGCGTTAAACAATAAAACCTAAAACCAAAACTAAAAATAAAACCTAAAAAATAAATAAAAATAAAATGCTAAACTTAAATAAATAAAATAAAATAAACAAAACTAAAATATTAAAAGCTAACCTAAACCTAAACTTAAAAATAAAATAAAATAAAACTAAAAATAAACTAAAATAAAATAAATAAAAACATAAACTAAACTAATAAATAAAAAAATGTAAAAATTAAAAAAAAATTAAAAATAAAAACTAAACGTGAAAGAAAAATATAAATAAAATTAAATAAAAACATTAACCTAGACCTTAAAATAAAAAGTTAAACCTAAACCTAAAAAATAAAATAAAAATAAATCTAAACTAAAAAGTAAACATAAACCAAAACCTAAACCTAAAAAAATAAACTAAAATAGAAAATCAAACTTAAATAAAATAAAAACTAAATAAAAAAATAAACCAAAATAAAAAGATAAAATAAAATAAATGAATAAATAAAACATAAACTAAATAAACCTAAACCTAATATATAATTTTAAAAGATCCTAAACCTAAACCGTAAAACCATAACCTAAAATAAATAAACCTATAAAATAAATAAATTAACTAAACCTAAATAAAATAAAATGAAAACTTAAACTAAACCAAAATATAAACCTAAACTTAAACCTAAACCTAAACCTAAAAACTAACTAAAACCTAAACCTAAAGATAAACCTAAAAAGAAACCTAAAATAAATAAAAACCTAAATAAAATTAGAAAAACCTAAAATAAAAAAAAATAAAATAAACTAAACTAAAGTAAAATAAAAATCTAAAATAAGTTAGACCTAAACCTAAACCTAAACTAAATAAAATAAAATAAACCAAAATAAACCTAAACCTAAACTAAAAAAAAACCTAAAAAAATAAAATAAAAATAAAACTTAAAACCTAAACCTAAAATGTAAAATAAAACCTAAACCTAAAAAATATAAATAAAAAAACCTAAATTTAAATAAATAATCTATAAACTAATTAAAAATAAGAATAAACCTAAAATATAAACTAAAATAAATAAAATAAACTAAATAAACTAAAAGTTACTTAATTTAAATAAAATAAAATAAAAAAAATAAAGAAAGAAAACTCTCTAAACCCCAAACTAAACTAACCTAAATCCTAAAACCTAAACCAAATACCTAAACATAACAAAATAAAATAAAACCCTAAACCTAAACTTAAAAATATGAAAAATAAAACCAAACCATAAAAATAAAATTAAACTAAAACTAAACTAAAACATAAACATAAACCTAAACCTAAACCTAAAAAATAAACTAAAATAAAAATCATAGACTAAAATAAATAAAATAAACTAAATAAAAATAAAAAATAAACCTAAATAAAATAAAAATAAAAAATAAATAAATAAAAATAAACTAAATAAACCTAAAATTAGTTGACTTACTTTAAAAAAACCCTAAACCAAAATCCCAAACTAAAATGCTAAAAACCATAAACCAAAGAAACTAAACCCACCCTAAATAAAACAACCCTAAACCCTAAAAAAACATTAACCTAAACCATAAAATTTAACAATAAATAAATAGAAAACCTAAAACCTAAATAAAATAGAATAAAACCTAAACTAAAACTAAACCTAAAACTAAAAACTAAACCCAAATAAACCTAAAATAAAAATTTAAATTTAAAACTAAAATACAAAAACCTAAATAAATAAAATAAAATAAACCTAAACTAAATAGAAGAAATAAAACATAAACCTAAACTAAATAAAATAAAATAAACTAAACCAAAACTAAAGAAAATTGAAAAATAAAACCTAAAATAAAACCTAAAACCTAAACCTAAAGAAATAAAATAAAACTCAAACTAAACCAAAAAATAAAACTTAAACCTAAAAAATAAATAAAAAACTAAATTAAAAAAATAAACCTAAAACCAAACCTAAACAAAAAATAAACTAAAAAAAACCAAAGCTAAATAAATATATAAATAAACAAACTAAAAAAAAGAAAAATAAACCTAAATAAAAAATAATAAATAATAAAATAATTTAGATTTAATTTAACAAATATAAAAAAAAAAATAAATAAAAAAAAAAACATAACCCTAACCCCAGGCCCAAACTAATACAAACCCACAACCCTAAACCCTAAAATCTAAAAAAAGAAACCCTAAACCTGACCACAGCCCTAGGCCCCTAACCAAAAACCTGACCATGAACCATAAACCCTAAACCCCAAACCCTAAACCCTTAACCATAACCCTAAACCCTAAAATCCTAATAACATAAACTTAAACTAAATAAAACCTAAAAATAGAATAAATAAATAAATAAAAAAAACCTAAACCTAAATAAAATAATAAAATAAAATTAAAACCTAAACTAAAACCTAAACCTAAACCTTAACCTTAACCTAAGAATAAAATAAAATAAAAATAAAAATTAAACTATAATAAAATAAATAAAATCCTAAACTAAACTAAAAAGTAAAATAAACCTAAAAAGAACTTAAATAAAATAAAAACAAATTGTAAAATAAAATTAAATAAACTTAAAATGAAAACCTAAAACAACCTAAAATAAATAAATAAAATAAACTAAACTAAATCTAAATAAAAAAAACCTAAACTAAACTAAAAATGTAAAAAAAAAAACTAAAAATAATGAAATAAAACTAAATAAAACCTAAACCTAAAAAAAAAGCCTAAAAAATAAAACCAAACATAAATAAAAAAATAAAACATATATAAACTAAAAAAAAAACTAAACCTAAAATAAAATAAAATAAAATAATAAACCTAAACCTGATAACCTAAACCTAAATAAAATAAAATAAAATAAACTAAAAATTAAAACTAAACTTAAAAAACCTAAAAATACCTAAAATTGAAACCAAAACCTAAACATCTAAAAAATATAATAAAACCTAAACCCAAAATAAAATAATACATAAACCTCAAAATATAATAAAAATAAAACAAAACTAAAAAATAAAAAAAACATAAACTTAAAATAAATAAAATAAAAAAACCTAAAATAAAATAGACTAAACCAAATAGATAAAATAAACCTAAATAAATTTAAAAATTAAATTAACTAAAATAAATAAAAAATAAAAAATAAACTAAACTGCCACTTCATAATTTCATAAAATAAAAAATAAAATAAAATAAAATAAAACCCCACAAAACTAATCCTAAATAAAATCATAAATCCTAAAGCCTAAAACCCAAAAAAAAACCCTAAAAAAAACTAAAAACTAAACTAAACCACAAACCTAAACTTACTAAACCTAAATCTGAGACCTAAGCCAAAACAAAACCTAAAACCTAAACCCTAAACCCTAAAAAAACCAAAAAAACTAAACTAAATAAAACATAAAATAAAATAAATAAATAAATAAAGCATAAGCCTAAAATAAAATAATTAAATGAATAAAATAAAAAATAAAATAAAATGAAATAAAATAAAATAAAATAAAATGAAATAAAATAAAACCTAAAAAAAAAAAACCTAAAATAAATAAAATATAAAATTCTAAAACTAAACTTAAAAAAACCAAAACCTAAAATAAAACAAAATAAAATAAACTAAAATAAAATAAACTAAAATAAATAAAACCTAAACTAAACCTAAACCTAAACTAAATAAAATAAAATAAACTAAAATAAACTAAAACTAAAAAATAAAACCAAAAAATAAACCTAAAATAAAACCTAAAACCCAAATCTAAAATAAAATAAAATAAAAAAACCTAAACCTAAAATAAAAAATAAAACCTAAATCTAAAAAAAAAAAAAAACTCACTATAATAATCCTAAACCTAAACCTAAAAAATAAACTAAAATAAAACCTAAAAACTAAAATAAATAAACTAAAATAAATAAACTAAACTAAATAAAAATAAAAATATAACCTAAATAAAAATAAAAAATAAAGTAATCTAAAATAAATATAAAATAAACTACATATACTAAATAAACATAAACTTACCAATTTACTTAATTTAAAATTAAAAAAAAACTTATAAACCATAAACCTACAACACTAAACCTAAACCCTAATCCCTAAAAACCCCAAACAAGACCCACAAACCCCAACCAAAACCCTAAACACTAAAAGCATAAACCCAAAACCCTAAAACCCACAAACCCTAAACCTAAACCCTAAATGTTAAAACCTAACCCTAAAACCACAACCTAATCCCTAAACCCTAAACCCTAAAACCTTTGCTAACCTTGATGGGGAACATCACCGTCAACCAGGCTGGTAAATCAGTGGTGGAGGCAAGTGACAATTCTCATAGTGGTGGTGGGGGATCTAGAGATGCTGGTGGATATGGGGTGGGAGGAGCGACAAAAGTTACGTCCATGGTGGTGGCAAAGGAGAGATCAGGGATATGATGGCGAATCCCACTACTCAAGAGGCTGGGGTGGTTCTTATGGGAACTAGAGAAATTGATGAATGACCAACTTGATTTGCTACTTATGGAACTATGTCTTTACAATAGAGACGGCTCTAGTTATCTAGGGTTTTTGATTTGCTCTATGCGTGCTCATTTTTGATCTATGTCATCATTTGTGTCTTAGAAAACTTGGAGTGTTACTTGGTTGATGAAATCGAAAAGAAGAAATGTTGAATTTAAATTTTCTCTCTATTAAAAGAAAAAACTAAAAACCCTGAACCCTAAACCTAAACCTTAAATCCTAAATCCTAAAACCTAAACCTTAAAACCTAAACCCTAAATCCTAAACCCTAAAACCTAAACCCTAAAACCTAAACCCTAAAACCCAAACTAAAAAAACCTAAAATGTTAAACCTAAAAACCTAAACCCAAAAAAAAACTAAAATAAATAATAAAAAAATAAATAAACAAAAAAAAAACATAAAGTCAAATAAAATAATAAAATAATAAAATAAAAATCTAAACATAAATATTAACCTAAAAAAAATAAAATAAATACTAAAAACTAAACTAAAATAAAATGAATAAAAACCAAAACTAAACAAAAAAATAAATAAACCTAAAAAAATTTAAATAAAATATAAACTAAATGCATAATAAAAAAATAAAATAACATAAAATAAAATAAAACTAAATATAAACTTAAAAAATAAACATAAAAATAAACATAAAATAAATAAAAAAATAAAAAGCCCAAAACATAAAAAAATATAAACCTAAAATAAAATAAAATAAAATAAACCTAAACCTAAACTAAAATAAACTAAACTAAAATAAATAAAATGTAAACACCTAAAATAAACTAAACATAAACCTAAACTAATTAAAATAAAATAAACTAAAATTAAACCTAAAACTAAACTAAAAATAAAATAAAAAATAAACTAAACTAAAAAAAATAAAATAAAACTTAATCTTAAACTAAAATTAAAATAAAACCTAAACTAAAAAAATAAAATAAAATAAAACAAAATTAAAAATAAACAAAAACCTAAACTAAAATAAACTAAAATAAAGTAACTAAATTAAAATAAATAAATAAATAAATAAACTAAACTAATTTAAAATAAAAAATAAAAAATAAATAAATAAAATAAACTAAAATAAATAAACCCTAAAATCTGTTTGTTTAATTTAAACCCTAAACCTAAATCTAAACCACAACTAAATCCTACCAAACCCTAATTAACTACCCACTGACCTAAACTTACCTGACCCTGACCTAGCCCACCCCAAACCCTCTGATCCTCCACCCCTGACCACTACACCACAACCCTACCCCAGGCTAAATCCTAACCTAAATAAGCACTAAACTCTAAATCCTAAACCCTAAACCCTAACCCTAACCCCTAAACCCTAAAACCTTAAACCCTAAACCCTAAACCTTAAACCTAAACCCTAAAATCCTACACCATAAACCCTAAACCCTAAACCCTAAAAACCTAAATACCTGAACCTAAACAAAATAAAACTTAAAAAAATAAATAAATAAACAAAACCTAAATAAAATAAAATAATAAAATCAAATTAAAACCTAAACTTAAACCTAAAAATCAAATAAAATAAAAAATAAAAAATAATTAAGATTAAATAAATAAAATCCTAAACTAATTAAAATAATAAAATAAACCTTTGAATAAAAAACCTAAATAAAATAAAAACTAAACAGAAAATAAAAATAAATAACCTAAAATAAAACTAAATAAAAGCCTAAACCTAAAAAAGAAACCAAAAAATAAAACCTAAAAATAAAATAAAAAACCTAAACCCTAAAAAAAAACATAAACCTAAAATAAAAAATAAACAAAATAAACTAAACCTAAACCTAAACTAAAATAAATGAAACTTAAACCTAAAAATAAAAAAAATATACTTAAACCTAAAAAATAAAATAAAAATTAAACTAAACTAAAAAATAAACATAAACCTAAACCTAAACCTAAAAGATAAACTAAAATGAAAAAACCTAAAATAAATAAACTTAACTAAATAATATTAAAAAATAAATTAAACTCAAATAAATAAATAAACTAAATAAACTAAATAAACCTAAACCTACTAGTTTTCTTAATTAAAAAAATGCTAAACCTTAATTCCTAAACTATAAACCCTAAACCAAAACCCTAAACCTACAACCCTAATCATACAACCCTAAACCCTAAACCTTAAAACCCGAAACCCTAGACCCTAAACCCTAAACCCTAAACCCTAAACCCTAAACCTTAAACCCTAAACTCTAAATCCTAAAACCCTAAACTCTAAACCCTAAAACCTGTTACCCTAAAACCTAAACCTTAAAGTAACTGTAAAACCTAAGAATGGGCAAAAACTTGGCGACGGGAACATCACCGTCAACCACGCTTTATCTAGATCTAGAAGTGGAGGTAAAGGTGGAGACGATGGTTATCGACGGTGGTGGGGATCTAGAAGTGGTGGGTATGGAGGTGGTGATAGTGGTGGTTATGGAGGCTGAGGAGATGAAGGTTACAAACATGGGGGTGGCGGAGGGATACATTGGAGATATGTTGGTGAATCCCACTACTCAAGAGGCAGTAGTGGTTCTAACGAGAATTGGAGAAATTGAACACTAGTCGATTCGATCTGCTGCTTATGGAAGTTTGCCACCCTAAATATTCAATCCTAAACCCTAAACCTTAAACCCAAAACCCTAAATCCAAAAACCTACAACCCTAAACCATAAAGCCTAAACCCTAAAATAACCTTAAACTAACCCTAAACCCTAACCCTAAACCTTGAATAAAGACGTCATTAGGAGTAGACCTAAAGAATGACCTAATCCTAACATAGTTATGGTAGCTAAAGAAATGTCTTCAAGAGACTTTCCTTGACTATTATAGATTTGGAATACTCCAAAAAACCCTAACCCTAGATCATATTATAATACCATATATTATAGTATAATGTAGCATCATATATTTGTGCATGTAGTGATGTGTTTTTGGATGTTATAAGATGTTTGAAATGTTTAAGTATATTATGTATTGTCTCCAATAGTCTATATTAATATAAATAATAAAAATATTGATTTAATAAATGAGATGATGAAATTTGTTAAATTTGATGTGGGAATTAGGCTGTAGTACCAAAGGTGTGCTATGCCACTTGTAGTCTAAAAATTAAGATTTTATGTTCAAAATAAATATTATATGTTGTAGCATAATATTGTATCATATATAATAATATATTATTCTGCACATTTTAAATTTTTTTAGTATTTTACAATCATTCAGTCGAGCCTACACTAGCATTATTTATAAAAATGTTGATTTAGACTTTAAAATGGTGGAATTTGGCCAAATTCATATTAGGTAGAGCATGACATCATAATATATTATTTTAATTTAAAATGTGTAAATGATACAAATAAAATATATAGTTTTTTATTGTTTAGACTAATTTTATGATTTTTATCTGAAGCAACCCATTGTGATATGATATGCAATATAATATAAAATAATATGTTATCATGTATTATAATATAGGATTCCATAATATAGTATAGCATCATGCATTATAGCATTCTATTGTGTATTACTACTTATTGTTTAACATATTTTAGTTTGTTATAGTATGATGTAGTAGAGTTTTTACTAGCATAATTCGTAAAAATACTTATTTATAGGTCGAGATGATGGATTTGGCTTTAATTTATCATTGGGGGGTGTTATGGTGTGTCATTTAATCAAAAGAATGGAATTTTGCATTAAAAAATGTTCATTTTCATACAAATTTTATAATTTTTTGCTTAAAGTGATTCATTTTAAGGTGTAATTTAAGATACCATATTATATGAAAGCATATTAAAATATAATGTACATACCAATATAACTTCATATATATATGAATGTGGTGGTGTGTTACTAAATATTATTGTACATTTTAGTATGTTTTACTTTTGTTATAATGCATTAGGTCAAAACTCACAAAAATGTTAATTTGAAGGTTGAGATGGAAGAATATGGCCAAATTCGCAGCACACACCAAGAAGCAACACCAAAATTATGCTATTTTATACCATTTCTAATAGAAAATTAACAATTTTACATCCAAAATGACCATTATTCATATTTTGAGAAAATTTTGTTATTTGTTCCTTTTAAGTGATTCTAATGAGGTGTAATGTTAGATAATATATTATATTATAGCAAATTATAATATAACATCATATATTATAATATAATATAGTGTGTTAATTCACACTATGATATGCTTAGCATGATATTGTATAGTTAGTTTGAGCTTGCGCCATCACCAATCATAAAATGTTGATTACAATATTAAGGTGATGTAATTTTAACAAATACATTGCTAGGCTTTTGGTTGAAGTATAAAGGTGTGCATAAGAGGAAAAATAAGATTTGATGAGAATTCCATGTCAAGGACATGGAGGGAGATCCGCTAGGGGATCACACATGCATTGGAAATGACATGTGAGGGGTCTATGTTGAGGGCATAGAAAAAAAATATGTTGGGGATAAAGTTTGAATTTGATTTGATTATATAATTTGTGGAAGAAAGATTTGCTAGGGATAAGAATCTATAATCCATGAGGGATTAAGATCGAATTGACTTTAATTTATTTTTTTTAATTGATTTGGAGGCATATCTGCTAGAGATATGGGCTTGAGTTCACTGGGGATCGGGTATATGAACCTTCCACTAGAAGGTGTTTGGGCTATCCGCTGGGATTGGGATTTGAGTTTGATTTCATACATTTGTTTGGGGATGTATCCACTGGGGATAACAGTTTGGTTAGATTTCTTTGATTTAGAATCAACTGGGGGAGTTGGTTTAATTTAGCTCCACTGGGGAGGTTGGTTTTGAATTTGATTTGTTTGCATGACTTATTTATATATGATTTGGGGCTCCACTAGGGAGAAGGGTGTGGTTTAACTCCACTAGGAAAAATTAGATTATGCTTAATTTAATTTGAGTTAATGTATGGACCATGTCAGTGTGTGATGGACCCACTAAGAAGGGGCTATATCAACCTTGACTTACCTCAAATTTACAAATCCAAAGGGATAGTCTACCGGCTGTGGGGTAGAGCTATCCAACTGAAGGGGTTTCCTTTCGGCGTGCAACGACTATGCTAGGAAGAAGGCATAGCACACGTACATCTTCTAATGCTTGGAACAACTGCTGGGGTGACCTGTTGGGTGCACAATAAATCAAACCTGACCTAGGGTGACTATTGAGTGAATGACGCTGGGGACTTATGTCAACTTAAAAGTAATCATAATTAATTTTATCTTAAATTCATGTGATTTGATATGGCTTGTTTGGTTTAGTTTGATTTTGAATTGAGGGCATATTCACTGGTAATGTGAGATCGATCAAGTTTGATAGATTTAATTAATGGGCCATGTCGGTGTGTGATGGACTCATTGAGAAGAGGATATATTGCACTTATCCAATCTCAAAGTTACAAATCCAAAGGGATAGTCTACTGGCCGTGAGGTAGAGCTAGCCAACCTAAGGGGCTGCCTTTTAGTGTGCAACGACTGTGCTAGGAAAAAGGCATAACAGACTTACATCTTCTAAACTAGGGAACTATCACTGGTGTGACCTATTGGTAGCACAACAAATCGAACTTGACTTATGGGCAACTACTGAGTGAATGTGGCAGGTGACTTATAATAACTCAAGAGTAGTCAGGCGATTCCTATATGGAGTTTTCACACCTAAAGATAGGATGCGTGTTTGGGAAAATGTACCGCTAGTGGTGTCCTCCTAATCCATAAGTGAATATATATTTTATTTATATGTTTGTGTGGATCCTGTTGGTATACGAGGGACCACACTGAGAAGGGGCTATGTCAGCCTTGACTTATCACAGATTTACTAGACCAATGGAGATATTGCAAATTCATAGGATGGATTCTCCAACCACGTGGTTACTGGAGAGGGGAACCAATGAAAGTAACGGTGTCTAAATGAGGTAGAAAAAGATGTGATCCAAATATAGTGCCCACTGGGGAGGTGCTAATAGGATTATTATCCTGAGCCCTAGAAAAGAAAGCCTATAAGTGTAAGGTGGACAACTCAAGGAGAAAGCATAGCAGACTTACATCTATCATGAGTGGTATATCCTAAGGTGCGAGAACCAACCAACCTAAGGTGTATCCATCAGCATGAGTGGTGTATCCATGATATTGAGAACCAACCAACCTAAGGTGCCCGGTGCACAATCAATCTGGAAAGAAAGCATGAAGGCTTACAACTTTTTAATCGAAATTGATCATCGGGATAGTTTATCATCCTCAAGACATATGTTATCTAACCTAGCCCTGAGGAAGGACTAGACCCAAACTTGATACGCTAGGGGACTTATCCTAAATCTCAAATATACTTGACCCATTTAGTGCACAAAGGCTAATCCAAGAAGAAAGTATAGCAGACTCACATCCTCTTAAATGAAGCCAACATGAGGTAGCTTATCGGCCACATTGTAAGACCTACCAAACTAACAAGGTGCTCATCGGTGTTGGGTGGCCAAGTAAGGAAGGAAAGCATAGCAAACTTACATCCTCCAAAGCAAGAAGATCATTGAGGTGACACACTAGCAGGGTAGCACGTTAGCCTGACCTAGAGTAGCCCGAGACAAAATATATGTGTTTATTTTATTTGTTTGTGTAGTTTATATTTGTGTTATGTCGATGTAGGATAAGATGCTGCTCGGGTTCCTTACTCCTACCCTAAACACATCATGGCGAATTCACAAACAAGAATACATTCAACATGGAAGAGATTGAATTCGAAATATAATTTTCATTGAGGATTATTATTTTTAAACATAGTTTATAATATTTCTTTAAGTATAGCCCATTGATTGGAAGCATTGGGTGCACTCCCTTATGATTAATATGTTGATAAGAACCTCCTTGGTAGGCCTTCTCTATGGCAGAAGGGCCTTCCCAAGTGGGTTCAAACTTGCCTCCCATCTTATGACGAGCAACAATCGGTCTCCTTAGAACTAAAATAAGCTTTCCTACTTGAGAAGCTCTAGAAAGGACCAACTTTTTATGAGGTTGAATCATTTTAGCTTTATACAATTTAAGGTTTTGGCATGCTCGCAGGCGTATCTCCTCCAAACCTTTGATCTCTTCTAACCGTAACTTGGCGTTATGCTCTTTGTGATCTTGCTACCCACAGTTATCCTTAGTGATGGGTGTTAGACTTGGTAGAATTGCTTTGGACCCATACACTAAGGAGAAATGAGTAGAATAAGTTGGAGTTCCATATGTTGTGCGGTAGGCCACAATGCTTCAACTAACTGTTCATGCCATTGTCACTTTTTATTGTCGAGTGCCTTCTTTAATATTTGGATGAGAGCTTTGTTGAAGGTTTCTACTAAGCCATTTGCCTTTGGGTAGTTGATGGTAGAATATCTCTAATTTATACTATGTCTTTGGGCAGAGTTGTTTATCTCAGTGCTCTTGAATGCAATACCATTATAAGATATAATTCATCGAGGCACTTCAAACCTATATATGATATGGTTTTTAAAAAATTGGAGTACATACTGATTTGTGATCTCTTTGAGCATAATCACCTTTGCACATTTAGAAAAGTAGTCAGTAGTAGCTAAGATGAATTGATGACCATTGGAAGAAGAAGGATAAATCAGACCCACTATGTCGGTACCCCAACACTTGAATGGCCATGAGGTCAATGTAGGATGTAGAATATTGGGTGGTTGGTGTAGACCACACTATGTATTTGACATTGGTTGCATCTCCTAGCTGTATCCATGCAATCTTTGATCATTGACTACCAGTAGTATCTTAGTCTCTTGATCTTGGCTTTCATCTTTGAACTAGATTGGTTAGCTCCACATAATCCCGAGTGTACCTCGATCACGATCATACGGGCTTCATACTTGTCTAAATAACATAACCACATATGATCGAAAGACCACTAGCACAAGACATCATCCACAAGAGCGTAGGAAAGTGCTCTCTGCTTCATCTGATGGGCTTGGGACTTCTCTTGAGATAATTTTCCTTTATTTAGGTAATCCATGAATGGTTGCTTCCAATTTAACTCCTCATCCTTCTTGGCAATGGCAACCTCCCCTTTAAGAGGGTACTTTTTGATGAGTTTAATATCAATAAGGGATAAGACTTGTCTATTTTGTACCTTTGTTGATATGGACTCATCCTTTGGACATGCCAACTCCTTAGCAAGCTTGGCTAAAACATCTGCTACGATGTTCTCTCCTTGAGGAATCTTATAAATGGAAACCTCTATGATTTGGGCCAACAACTCCATGGTGTACTTATGGTAGTGATAAAGCTTGGGCATTATAACCTTATAGGAACCAATTATTTAGTTGATAACTAGTTGAGAATTTCTGAAGATGTTGATGTTTTGGATGCTTAGAGTAATGGCTAAATCCAGACTGGCAATCAAAGGCTCATATTTGGCTTCATTGTTGGTGCAAGGATTGGACAGATAATATGAGAATCTCATCACATCATGGTCCAGAGTTAAGAGAACTATTCCTACCCCTACCTTTCTTGGAATAGTAGATTGTTATTCTTCTCCTCTTTTAGAGGACTCCCCAGTATTAGTATCCCTTAAGTTCATGATTTTTTCATCGGGGTGATCATCACTAAGCGAAGAGTTAGTAAGAAGTGGGTGTGCCACTAAGAAATTCATTAGCGCTTGTCCTTTCACTGCATGGAGGGGTATGAAAGTAATGACAAATTATGAGAGGATCATGGACCATCGTGCCAACCATCCAGATAGCTTCAGTTGTGTCATGAGATACTGGAGTAGATTAATCTTAGTGATTAAGTTCACCTTATGAGAAAGCATGTAGTGCTGTAGCTTTTGGGATACAAAGATTAAAACTAGGCAATGCTTCTTAATGGGTGGATAATTAGCCTCAGCGGGGATTAGACAACATCTGACGTAGTAGAGTGCATTTTCCTTCATTTCATCATTAGCTTGGGCCAACAAAGCATTAAGGGAGTCATCTAACTTAGTAGTGTAAAGTATGATCGGCTTGCCCAAGATAGGGGCTGATAGAGCTGGTGGTTTCATCAAGTAATGCTTGATATCTTCAAAGGCATGCTCACACTTATCATCCCACTTGAACTTGACATCCTTTTTGACAACTGATGAGAATGGATGACATCTTCCTGAAAGGTTGGATATAAAGCATCTTAGATATGCTAATTGCCCTTGGAATGATCTAAGTTGAGTTAAACATTTAGGGGATGGCATTTGTAATATTTCCTTGATCTTCTCTAGATGATTTTGATTCCCTGGTGTAGGATAGCGAACCCAAGGAATATCCCTGAAGCTACTCAATGCACACTTCAGGGGGTTCATTTTGAGGTTAAATTATCTTAACTATTCAAAAACTACTCTCAAGTCAAATAGATGGTCTTCCTTTTCTCTACTTTTGACCATGAGATCATCGATAGAGCACTCGACTTGATGATGAATGAGTTTGTCAAAGATTTAAGTTATAGCCCATTGTTATGTAACACCAACATTTTTATGGCTGAAAGGCATGACTTTATAGGAATAGATTTTGATCAAGGTTCTAAAAATAGTGTTTCTTTCATCTTCAAAGGCCATCTTTATTTGGTTATATCCAGATGTGCCATCCATGAAAGAGAAGACTGTATGAGAAGAGGAAATGTCAACCATTAGCTCTCGGATTGGTAGTTAAAAATTTCCCTTTTAACATGTCTTATTTAAATCCCTAAAATCTATGCATATGTGAGTTTGGCCAATATTCTTTTTAACTGGGATGACATTTAACCAAGTAGGGTATTTTTTTTCGAGATAGACAACATTGATCAATTTCTTGACTTAAAAATGACATGTTATTTTATGTCTAATCGCATGCATCTAGAAGCTTGCTTGATAGGGTTAGCAATAAGCTCTATTACTAGTTTATGGTCCACTATGTCAAGAGCTAATCTAGACATCTCTTCATAACTCCATGCAAAGCAGCCCTTAAACTCAGTTAATAGCCTAACCTTATCATTGGTTTCAATTTCATTCAACAAAGAAATGATGTATGTCGGGCATGTATGTTCTCCAGTTTCTAAGTTGATTTCCTTGAGCTCATCAATGGTTGACTTGACCTCATCTTCGAACTCTGGAGATGCATCTTTGACTTCAAAATCATCTGGATCATTTAAAGTTTCTAAACTTCCTCATATGAGTTAATGTGATTTAAAAAGAACCTATAAGATTCCAAATGATTGGTGATGACTAAGTAGTAATCGTCATCATCGACTGGACCCATTGTATCGAATCCTAGTCCCGATCTTGATTGAGAGCTGTTGCATTTATTCTTCCATATTCTTTTGGAGTAGTCTGACCTGTGCTTTGACCAAGTATGTGTTCTTTACTAAATTATGAACACAAGGCAAACACCAATCAAAAGGTAATCCTATTAAATCTTTATATGAAACATCCTAAAGTTCTACATCAACTTCTAGACTTAAGGATGATGCTCCCAGAAAGAACCTCTGAGTCTTCACAATTGTGGATGACTTAGGGGCTTTCATAACTACCAAACCCTTCGCTTCTTGACATGAAATTGGAGTTAGAGATAAGGTTTCCAACTGATGCCTAACTATTTCACATATAGACTTGGATACACTTATGCTTTGCTTTGTAGCCCGATCTTCATCGCTATCTGGCTCAAGTGTCACCTCTAACGGAATCTACTACTAAGAAGAGATGGCTGGTGTGCTAACCATATAAGACTCATCCTATGAACTAGATTCTAAGTCTATATGGATAGTGTGTACTCGGTATGAACATATCTTCTATCAGGTGGCCAATAAAGAGGTTTTCCACCCCTGACCTTTGAACTAGCCTCTTCCTCCGCTTGGTGGAGGTTAAGTCGTCTTACCCATATGTTTGAATGGAGTAACAAATTGTGGGTGGAATATAATACCAGGCTCCACTTCCTCCTCAAAGTATATTTTCACTCCCTTTTATTTTTTTTCATTTTATCTTTTTTTTCTTTTTTTTCTTTCTTTTTCTTTTTTCCTTTTTCTTTTATTTTTAAACTTGGCCAAGTTCATGAGAATAGACTTATTGATTTTGAGGGAGGTAGTAAGCTATATCCTCATATATGCTGACCTTGTGAACTGTAAATGGTTTGATATCTCCTTTAACATAGTAGACGATCTCACCTTTCAGGAACTTCATACACTGATGTAGAGAGGTTGGAACTATGTTGTTCTCATGTATCCATGATCTCCTAAACAAAGCATTGGAAGATGTATCTGAGTCTATAATGTGAAACTTGGCTTCAGTCTTCCAATCATATATCTCCAAGGGCAACACTATGGAGCCTAAGGCCTGTTGACCTCACTTTTAGAGTGTGGATTCAATCTTACCTTCTTAGCCTTAAAAGTCTTCTAGACACTAAGACTTCCCTAGCCATAAAACACTTCTAATAATTAGGTAAACACTTAACCTAAGCTTAAAGACTTATAGGGGTTAACCATAGGATTAGGTTATGCCCTTAAGATTAGGATAATCAACTTACCCTACAACCCAAATCCAATCCATGTTCACCTTCTTAAACCAAACCTCAAGTTCAATTCAAACATCAAATTCAAATCCAAATCCAAACCCAAATTCCACAACCAAATGATTGAAGCCCATGATCAAATCCAAATTTGACCCTTTCTAAGACATATGACTTATCCCATGGACTTAGCCAAATCTTAATCCAAATCAATCCAAAATCAATTTCTTTTCTCATAATCAATTTATATCTTCAATCATCTTCCTAAATATAAATCAAATCTACATTCAAATGATCAAATCTAAATAAAACTAAATCATATTAAATAAAAACCCTTCCAAAGCCAAATTAATCCAAATCAAGTCAAACTCTATTGATTTTCTCACAAATCAATCATATTTTCAATCATCTTCACAAATTTAAATGAAATATACATTTAAATCATTAATCAAATCAAAATCCAAACCTAAGCCACAAGACCCAACTACATGGACTTAGCCAAATTCCTTTCATTCCAAATTCAATTGATTTTCTCATGAATTAATCATGCCTTCAATCATATTCATAAATATTAATGAAATATACAATCATCAAGCCAAACCAAAATCAACCTAAGTCAAACCCAACTTAACACTTTTGACTTGAAATGTTCAAATGAACCAAAACCCATTTGGACCCAAGCTAATTATAATTAAATTTATAAATTAATCCCAAATCCATATATAAAATCAACTAAATCAAATTCAACCCAAAATCAATCCAACTAAATGCAATTGGTCCACTTGACCCAAAGTGGCCAATTTGATCTATTTGATCCAATTGGTTCTAATCCTACCCAAATTGGATTGAATCAAGCTCATCAAAACCTCCCATCATGATTGTTGATCACCCTAAGTTGATCAATTAGCACAAATTGAGATAATCCAAGTCAACTTGGTCATTTGACCAAGTCAACCACTTAACCCATATGAACCCAAACTAGCCAAATTGCAACCTATGCCAAATCCTTTGAAACCAATGATTCATACCAAATCAAAATCAATATTTGAATATGAATTGACCTTCAATTGAGTCAAACAAAAGCCACTTGGTCCTCTTGACCCAAGTTGACCAAAATTAAACTAAAATATCATATTATGCCAAATCAAAATATAAACCAAATTGATTGCAACTAATGGCTCAAATTCATTCCAAATTGATTGTTGAACTTGACCAAAGCATGGACCCAATTGAATCCAATTGACCTACTTATCCCAAATTGATCTAAAGGGTCAATTTAGCCTTAATCAAATCTAAATCCAAATTAATTAAAACCAAAGCCTACAATCATCTTCAATTGGTCAGCTAAACCCAAACCAACACCCAACCCAAGCCAATTTGGCCAATTTAGTCAAATTGGTCAACTTAACCCATTTGAACAAAATGAATTCAATAAGCCAAAAAAAAATCTTAGCCAAAGTAAACCAAACCAATTGAACCAAAACATCCCAAATGATCATATGAACTTGAGACAATCCTTGGTTTGACCCAATTTGTCCAATTAGTCAACTTGACCCAACCTAATCCAATTTGACCTAAATGAGTCAAATTGATCCAAACCTAACCAAATCAACTCCAATTGACTTGAAATTTGGGCTAACCCACTTTTGGCTAATTTTAAGTTTGCGCCAAATAAAATCTAATGCCATATGATCATTCTACCCTTGGGTCAAGGGCATCACATGAGACAAATCTCTCATGTAAGTGGTCATTTCCATTCCTTGGCCACTTGGTACTCTCCTAATGGTCCACCTAGGCACCTAGACAACCAACCCGATTGATGGGTGGTTGGTGCCATGACCCATGGGAGGTGAAATCACCTCACCCTCCTTGTCATAGCATTTGAAGCCCATAGGATACCCATGATTCCTCTTTGGAAGCCACCTCCACACCTTCAATCAACCAAGTTAAGCTAACTCACCTCCTCCCTGCCACCCATGACACCTTGAGATGGCCGCACTACCACTAGAAGCCAAACCTGATCCCACCATCTGATCAAGAGGAAGGGGGGATACACCCCCCAGTTTCCACTCAAACACACACAAACATCATTGCTTAGAGCCCTAGCTACCCAAGATGAGCTGCTAGAGCCATTCCCTAAGCTCCCAAGCTCGTTGCTAGATCAAAAAATACCATTCTTGTCCGTCTCAAAATAGGACACTCCCATTTCTAACCTAACTTCTCCATTTCTCCATTAAACTCAAATTAACTTTGTACGCACCTTCTCTAGGCCTCATCGAAGTAAGAAAAAATCATCTCCAAAGCTTTTCAAGCACTAGAGGTGGGACTTCGATCAAAGCTGAACTCAAAATTATAGGTTCATGGCCTTCTGAGTGAACATGGAGGAATTGATCCAATTGTTGGTCAACAAGGTTTTATCTCCACTAGATGAAGCTTCCTCAGTCATTTAAGCCACCAGTATTGAGCTCTAGCGAGGTATGCTTCCAAAATTGATCCTTAAGCAAAAATGGGTTGGAGCATTTTGAAGAAAACTTACATCTCATGTGATCTTGATCGTTGGATCTCCTCTGATCGATGTCGTGAAGGTATGGGATCCTTTTGGAGTTGATTTGAGCTAGGGTAAACCCAGATCAAGTGAGTAATGGTGAAGAACTATATTCTCTATCACTCATGTGATGTTAGACCACACATCATCTATTTTGCCTAATAAGAATGGATGGTCGTGATTAATTCCACTAGATCGATCTGATTTAATCTTATTAAGCTATGGGATTAGTCATAGCCATCTGATCTTAGATTGGATGATGGACGAGAAAGCGCATCTGCTACTGCCACGTAGGCACTGAGTCGGATATGTTTTAAGTAGCCAATCACGCAATTCCATGTGGAAAGCAGGCCATGTCAGCGCACCATGTGGCACCGATAGGATTAGGCTTTAATTATGCTTAATTAATCTTTTTTAATGGCTGAATCATCTAAAAATAAAAAAATCTTAGATAAATTAAAAACATGCAAATAAATACCCATTTTAAAGGTATTTAAGAGGATAACTAATTAAAAATAATCTTAATTAATTTAAAATAGTAATTAAGGTTTAATTATAAAATTAATTAGCTTAATTACTCCCTAATTACTTGAGTAATAAATCTTAAATTTTGTGGGTTAATTTAATGGGATGACCTCTACCTCCCAAGATTTGGTTGGGATTTATTGCTTACTTAATTAGGAAAATTGACTAATTAAACCTTAACTACTCTTTTAAGTTAATTAATGATTAATTAATTCAATGAATAGTAATAAATTGGTTAATTAAGTTTATTAATCATTGTTCAACAGTAAGTAAACTAAGGAATAGGGTTGGGACCCCATTCCCAAAGTTCATTTCACCCTTTTTTAAAATGAAATTAATTAAGATTTAACTAATGAATTAAATCAATTAATCTAATTAAAGTCATAATCACATTAGACTTTAATTAATTAAATCATGGGGTAGATTTTTGGTGTTTAATATGTCAAGGAGTTTAATAAATTTATGGTTAGTCCACATGTGTGGGAATATCATAAGTGTAATTAATTAAGTCCCTTAATCTAATTAACTATTAATCATGAGCCAATTGCATTAGGCCCCATTTATTTCCTGGGATCATTGCAAATTTATTCTTCATGCATATCATGTTGGCCATAATTATTTAGTTAATTACTTTAAGGTGACATAAGTAAGGTTAATTAATTCATCTAATTAAGGTTTCAACCTAATTAACCCATAAAATTAACTTAACTACATTTTCTTAAATTAAATCAAATAAAAAATGTGGCAATGGGTTTAAAACAACATGTGATGATTTCTCTTCTCCTATTTAAATCAAATCAAATCCAAAACTTAATTAATAAAAAAGCTTTGGTTTGCTTTAAATAATCTTATTTGATTTAATTGTCCTTAAGAACTAGTTTGGTTGAATAAATCACATGCTTATATTTGATTTTCCTCTTTCAAATCATATTAAATTTGGTATGTCATTTGAATTCATGCATCCATCTTTTCAAAAATTAGGTAAAATAAAAGGATTTTCTTTATGTAAGCTTGCATGTGTTGATTTAATTTAATATATGATTGGATATTATCAATATTAAATCCAAATGTATTTTTCAGAAGCTTATAAATGAATAATAATATGTGTTATGATGCTAGTTATAAATACATAAGAAATGCATGTGCTTATAGCTCAAGTGCGTGAATGTAGAGTTCTCTTTTCTTTATTCATGTGTTGATTTATATAATATTGAATGGTAATCGTATATTGTCTGGACATCTTAGGAACATGAGGCTTTAGCTAGCCCCAAGGAGGTCATTTAATTATATCACTTCCCTGGTTTAACATTAGCACGTACCCATTTGATTTCATTTCTTATGTATTTGAACTTTAGAATTTGGATAGAGCTTTAATTCATATATATTAATGGTTCAATCAAAAAATATATACAATCTTTGTATGGTTTTCTTTCCCTCATTTATGTATACATGCATGTGTGTCCAAGAACAACAAGTATATAGTCTGGACATCTCGGGAATACAAGGCTTTAATTAGCCCCAAGGAGGTCATTTGATTACGTCACTTCCTGGTTTAATAATGACACATACTTGCATATGTCTTTGCACATGTGTATGTATATGTGATTAGTGAATGAAAACCCCATTTTACATTAAAATTCCATTCATTTATGATTGACTAAGTGGTTGAATTAATTAGCCATATGATTTGGAGCTTACTTCCTATGTTCATGTATACGAAATTACATATCTTTGAATGCAAATGGGTATATACCGACATCACGGGAATACGAGGCTTTAGCTAGCTCAAAGGAGGTCATTTGATAATCTCACCGGTTTAACAACAACACATGCCTATTTAATTTCATTTTTATGTTTTTTTTGTATAAAAATTTAGATAAAGTTTTTAATTAATATGTTAAAATAATTCAATCAAATAAAATATAAATTCAAAACATACACATACATTCATCATTTAAGTGTGCAAAAATATGTTGCGTGTATAGATACACTTAGGAATAAATCATATGCATGTTACATGTGATGGAAAGGAATGATTTAATATATTTTATGTGGTAGTAATTTAATTAAACTAATCTTAAGATGCCTTTCATTTTGAATAGGATTATTTAAAGTTAACCTAAACATAAGATTAATTAAAGCATTTAATAAATTCAAGAGAACTAAATCAAATTAATATACTTTAGAAAGTGTCTTAAGGTAAGGATGAAAGAGGGCAATCCTCTTTTCCTCTCTTTATACACTTAGTTACTATGTGTAATCAAATGGAATAAAAGAAAACACAAATTAAAATTCTCAAATCAATTAAACTACTTCAAGTGAAATCTACATTTCATGTTAAATTGAATCCTTCTACACTTAGAAAATACAACACTAATGCCTAACAAGACTTACCACACAAACCTTAATACACACATTATAAATAAGTCACCACTTCTAGCTTTAAGTTAGGATGATGTTTGATGTGATGTATATTTTATTTTATGATGTATTGTTTTAGATTGGATGTTAGAGTGTATGCTTCGAAGATTATAGGCTAATATTAGCCTAATCATGTTTTTTGCAAGGGATTATGCTTAAGAGTTGCTTAAAAATAAATATAAATGCTCTTTTTGTAGGTTGCTTAAATCCTAAAGCATAGTCCAAGTTAGGATAGGTGGGCTTAGTTACCCATGTGTAGAGTGCTAAGTCTAAATTATAAATACAACTACTTGTTTAGCTCTCCTCTATTTTACAGGTGTAGTTAGATTTACTTTTCCCACATGAATGTAATTTTTGCAATAGGAATTAGGATTAGTGCTATGGCGAATTAGAATGAGCAGTGGCCAGAAGGCTTTGTCTAGGGGTGCCCTTTGATGCCTTTGAAGCAAGCACCATCCAAACCAAAGAGGGAACCAAATCAGAAATGGTGATATGAAGAAAGAAGACCCACATAGCATTTAATACAATTATAATTATTCTTTCATATTTCAGGTTGTATAAGGGTAGAGCTCGGCTACCCATCTTTTTTCTCTTCAAGTTGTACGACAGTACCTGACCACATCAGCCATTTATTCTTTTACAGTAGTTTATATAATTCTTTGATGTTATGTTTAAATTATGCATTAGTTTGACATGCCTCTCATTGTTTCTTAAATGATTGATGCTTTAAGGTGTGGCTTGGATATGATTAAGCTCTTAGGATAAAAGTAACTTTTATACCCAACTAATCACTCAAAAATAAATTTTAAACAACTCATATTTGAATATGGTTATATGTTTCAAATCCTGCATGAATATTCTTTCTCTCTTAAACATGAAGGATCTCCATCCTTGCACGATAAAGGAATTCTTAACCTCTGAGGGCATCCCGTATGGTGGAGAACACCTTCTAATTGATTTGACCCATAACTTATTTCATCATGCATTTTGCATAAAGAAATCCTAAAGCCTCTATCAAAATGTTGTGCCTAAAATGAAATAAAATTTGAAAAGATTTTTCATCTATAGATTAAGTTATATGCTCATGCCCCTCTTGCTCTAGTCTCTTAGGGAGTGTGTTTAGGACTTTAGTCTCTTTCTAATTTAAAAACTACCATAGCTATCTTGCAATTCATAAGACCAGACTACATGGTTTTAAAATCATAGGAAGAGTTAGATCGTGGCCACTCCAAGTGGTTAACCATAAGTTCAAAAGTCAGATAATTTATAAAATAAAGTAAACTGAAATAAATAAAAATAAATTAAATAAACTAAACCTAAACATACTAGTTTACTTAATTTAAAAAATAAAAATAAATAAATAAATATTAAAAAAAATAAATGCACTAAATAAACCTAAACCAACTAGTTTATAAATTTAAAAAAACAAAACAAAAAAACTATAGCCCTAAACCCTCAACCCTAAAATTAACCCTAAACCCTAAACCTTAAACCTACAACTCTAAACTGTAAACCCTAAACCCTAAAACCCTAAACCCCAAACTCAAAACCCTAAACCCTAAACCCTAAAACCTTAAACTCTAAACCCTAAATCCTACAAGCCTAATCCAAAACCTAAAACCCCAAACCCTAAACCCTAAAACAAACCTAAACCAACTAAAAACCTAAAAATAAAATTTAAACATAAAACCTAAACCTAGATAAAATAAAAAAATAAAATTAAATAAAAAACATAACTAAAACCTAAACCTAAACCTAAAAATAAAATAAAATAAAATAAAAAACAAAAACTAAACTAAAATAAAATAAATAAAAACCTAAACTAAACTAAAATTAATTAAACCTAAAATAATAAAAAAATAAAATAAAATAAAAAAAATAAAATAAAAAAATAAACCTAAAATAAAATTAAATAAAACTAAATAAAACTTAAACCTAAAAAATAAACCAAAATAAAACCTAAAATAAATAATAAAACTAAGCCCCAAATTAAAATCTAAAACTAAATAAACCTAAACCTAAACTAAAGTAATAAATAAAACCTAAACCTAAACTTAAAATAAACTTAACTTAAACCCTAAACTAAATAAAATAAAATAAACTAAAATAATCCCAAACCAAAACTTTAAAAAAACCTAAAATAATCCTAAAATAAAACAAAAATAAACCTAAAAGATAAATAAAAAAACTTAAACTCAAACCAAAAAATAAATAAATAAAATTTAAACCTAGAGTAAAATAGAAATAAAACTAAACTAAAATAAGAATAAAAAACATAAAAATAAACTAAAATAAAACCTAAATTAAAATATATAAAACCAAAAAAATAAATAAACTAAAGTAAATAAAAATAAAAAATAAACCTAAATAAAAATAAAAGAATAAAATAAACTAAAATAAAGAAAAAATAAACTAAATAAACCTAAACCTACTAGTTTATTGAATTTTTTAAAAAAAACCTAAACCCTAACCCCTAAACTCTAAACCCTAAATCTTGAACCCTAAACCCTACCCTAAATCCTAAAACTAACACTAAACCCTAAACCCTAAATCTACAATCGTAAAACCTAAATCCTAAACAATAAACTTTAAACACTAAAAAATCCTAAATCTTAAACCCTAAACTAACCATAAACCCTAAACCCTAAACCCTATAACCTATCCCTAAATCTAAACCCTAACCCTAAATGCTAAACCCTAAACCCTAAAATACTAAAACTTAAATTAACTCTAAACCCTAAATCATAAACCTAAAACTAAATAAACCCTAAACACTAAACCTTAAACTACCAACCCTAAACCTGACCTAAACCTTAAACCATAAAACCAAACCCTAAACCCTAAACCCTAAACTCAAAACCTGAACCCTAAACCTAAAACCTAAAATCTTAAACTAAATAAAACCTAAAATAAAATAAATAAATAAAATTAAACCTAAATAACATAATAAAATAAAATAAAATAAAACCTAAACCAAAACCAAAAACAAAACCTAAAAATAAAATTAAAATAAATTAATAAAAATAAAATAAAAGTAAACTCAATAAAAAATAAAACTAAATTAAAAAATGAAATAAAATTAAGAATAAAAAACTCAAATAAAATAAAAATTAAATGTAAAATAAAAATAAAATAAACTCTAAATAAATAAAAATAAAAACTAAAGCTATAAAATAATCCTTAAAATAAAACCTAAAAAAAATCTAAACCCTAAATTAAAAAACAAATCCTAAACTTAAAATAAAAATAAAATAAATAAAATAAAATTAACTAAACCTAAAGTAAAATAAACTAAACTAAAATAAATAAAACTTAAACTTAAACCTAAAATAAACTTAAACCTAAACCTAAACTAAATAAAATAAAATAAACATAAATTGAAAAATTAAACCTTGAAATAAACATAATATTAACCTAAAACATAAATTTAATTTAGGTTTTAGTTTATTTTATTTTTTTATTTTAGGTTTAGGTTTTAGTTTGGGTTTAGGTTTTATTTTTTATTTATTTTAGGTTTATTTTTAGGTTTAGGTTTTATTGAATTTTATTTTATTTTATTTTTAGTTTTTTTATTTTAATGCTTAGTTATTTTTTTTTTTTAGTTTATTTTATTTTAATTTATATATTATTTTATTTTATTTATTTTTTATATTTATTTTTTATTTTTTTTTTATTTTATATTTATTTTATTTATTTAATTTTATTTAGTTTTGGTTTAGATTATCAGTTGGTTTAGGTTTAGGTTAGGTTTTAGGGAGTCTAGGCCAGGTAGTTAGCTAGGTAGTAGTTTAGCTAGGCTAGGTTTAGGTTTAAGCTTAGTGGAGGGTAAGGTAGAGTTAGTGTGGGTGGAGTTAAAGATTATAGTGGTTATAGTTTAATGGTGGGATTACAGGGTGGGAGTCAGATAGGCCTGGGAAGTTAAGAGTGTAGGTGGGTAGGGTGTTTTTAGTTAAGTAGGGGGGTTGGGGTTTAGTGTTTTTTTTGAAAACCATAAACCCATAAGTGTATTTAGTTTATTAAGTTTATTTTTTTATTTTAGTTTTTTATTTTTTTAGTTTTATTTAGTTTAATTTATTTATTTTAGGTTTTTTTATTTTCATTTTGGTTTTTTATTTTTGTTTATTTTTAGATTTACATTTAAATTTATGTTTTTTTTTTAGTTTAGTTTTATTTTTTTTTTTAATTTTTTAGTTTTAGGTCTTCTTTTTTTATTTTTTGGTTTACTTTTAGTTTTAAGTTTATTTTTAATTTAATTTATTTTATTTAGTTTTGGGTTTAGGTTTAGTTTATTTTGGGTTTAGGTATATGTTTTATTTATTTTAGTTTAGTTTTTTTTAGTTTGGGTGTATGATTATTTTATTTTATTTATTTTGGGTTTAGTTTTTTTTTAGTTTAAGGTTTAGGTTTTATTTTTTGTTTACTTTTTAGGTTTCTTTATTTGTTTAGATATTTATTTTATTCTATTGGTTTAGTTTATTTATATTTTATGTTTAGATTTTATTTTATTTAGGTATTTTATGTATTGGCTTATTTTATTTTTTAGTTTAGTTTAGGTTTTAAATTATTTTATTTTTGTTTATTTTTTATTTTTTATTTTAATTTATTTTTAGGTTTAGGATGAGGTTTTAATTTAGGTTTTTAATTTATTTTATTTAGGTTTAAGTTTTATTATTTTATTTTATTTAGTTTAGATTTAGGATTTTAGCTTTTTTAGGTCAGGTTTAGGTTTAGGTTAAGGTTATGGTGTGGTGGGTAGGTTAGTGGTGTGGTTTAGGGTGGTGGGTTAGGCAAAGGCTTGGTCAGGGTTAGGGTTTATTATTTTTATATAGGGTTAGGCTGGGTTAAGGTTTTAGGGTTGTAGGTGGGGTTAGGATTTAGTGATTTAGGTGTGGGTTTAGTGTTTATGGATTTGATTAGGTTTAGTATTTTTTTAAATTAAGCAAACCAAGTAGGTTTAGGTCATTTAATTTATTTATTATTTTAGTTTATTTTATTTTATTTTATTTTTTTATTTTTTTATTTATTTTTTTGTTTATTTATTTTAGGTTTATTTATTTTAGTTTATGTTTTTTATTTTAGTTTTTTTTAGGTTAAGGTTTTGGTTTATGTTTATTTTTTAGTTCAATTTTATTTTTATTTTTTTAGGTCTAGGTCTTATTTTTGTATTTTTAGGTTTAAGTTTAGGTTTTTATTTTTATATATACATAGTAGTTTTAGGTTTTATTTTAGGTTTATTTTAGGTTTTATTTTTAGTTTAGGTTTACATTTATTTTAGTTTATTTTATTTTATTTAGTTTAGGTTTAGGTTTAGTTTATTTTAGTTTAAGTTTACTTTATTTTAGGTTTAGGCTTAGGATTAGGTTTAGGTTTTGATTTATTTTATTTTTTTTTAGGTTTAGATTTTAGGTTTTTTTTTTTAGTTTGTGGTCAGGTTTTATTTTTATTTATTTTAGGTTTATTTAGGTTTAGATTTTGTTTAGTGTTTATTTTATTTTATTTTAGGTTTATTTTCTTTTTTATTGTAGGTTTTTTCATTTTTTTTTAGTTTAGGTTTTATTTATTTTATTTTAATTTAATTATTAATTTTATTATATTTTCTCATTAGGTTTAAGTTTAGGTTATAATTTTAGTTAATTTTTTATTTTATTTTATTTTGGTTTAGGTTTTTTAATTTATTAGGTTTAGTTTAAGTTTAGTTTTAGGTTTTTTAGGTTTTGGGTTTAAGTTTTAGGTTATTTTAGTTTTAATTTCTTTTAGTTTATTTTATTTTATTGAGTTTAGGGTTTATGATTAGTTTATTTTAGGTCTAGGTTTAGGTTTTTTATTTATTTTATGTTTAAGTTTATTTTAGGATTATTTTATTTTAGGGTTTATGTTTTATTTTTAGGTTTAGGTTTTATTTTTTTATTTTATTTATTTTAGGTCCATTTTATTTTTTTTACATTACGTTTAGTTTTATTTTACTTAGGTTTTTTATTTTTAGGTTTATTTTATTTTTTGTTTAGTTTAGGTTTTATTTATTTATTTTATTTTAATTTTTTATTTTGTTTTATTTTATGTTTAGGTTTAGGTTTAGGTTTAGGTGTAGGTTTAGGTTTTAGTTTAGGTTTGATCTTATTTTATTTCTTTTATTTTGCTTATGTTTAGGTTTATTTATTTATTTTATTTTTAGGTTTTCTTTAGTTTAGGTTCAGGTTTCTAGGTTTTAGGGTTTAATGTTTTTATTTAGGGTTTATTATTTTATTTTTTTTTATTTTTTTTAAATTAAATAAATCAGTAGGTTTAGGTTTATTTTATTTATTTATTTATTTTAGTTTTTATTTATTTATTTTTTTATTTAGATTTATTTTTATTTTATTTAGTTTAGTTTATTTATTTTATATTTATTTATTTTAGTTTAATTTTAGGTTTAGGTTTAGGTTTAAGTTTATTTTTAGTTTACTTTATTTTTTATTTTATTTTAGGTTTATATTTTATTTTTATTTATAGGTTTAGGTTTATGCTTTTATTTTATTTTAGGTTTAGGTTTTAGGTATTTTATTTTATTTTAAGGTTATTTTTGAGTTCTTTAGGTTCATTTTTAGTTTATTTTAAGTTTAGGTTTAGTTTTATATACTTTAGTTTAGGTTCATGTTTATTTTGTTTTATTTTAGGTTTACTTTTTCATAGTTTGGTTCAGGTTTTATTAATTATTTATTTTAGGTTTGTTTTTTAGGTTTAGTTTTTTATTTAGTTTTATTTTATTTTATTTAGGTTTATTTTATTTTTATTTTAGGTTTAGTTTTTATTTTGTTTAGGTTTTTAATTTTTTTAGTTTAATTTAGGTTTTTATTTATTTTATTTTAGCTTAGTTAATATTTTTTATTTTATTTGCTTTTTGGGTTTAGGTTTAGGTTTATGATTTAGTTTATGTTTTTATTTTATAATATTTTTTATTTTATTTTGGTTTAGATTTTTGTTATTCATTTTATTTTTAGGCTTCATTTAGTATAGGTTTATGTTCTAAACTTTTTAGCATTTAGGGTTTAGCTTTTAGGTTTTAGGTTTTTATTTTAGGTTTGTTTTTTAGGTTTTATTTTTTAGTTTAAGTTTAGGTTTATTTTAAGTTTATTTTATTTTATTTAGTTTAGGATTTGGTATTTTAGGTTAAGGTTTATTAATTTTAGGTTAGTTTATTTAGTTTAGGTTTAGGTTTATTTTATTATGTTTATTTTATTTTGATTTTAGGTTATGATTTTATTTTTAGTCTGATTTGTGTTTTATATTTTATTTGTTTTAGGTTTATTTTTTGGTTTAAGTTTTATTTAGCTCTTATTTTATTTTATTTTATGTTTATTTTATTTTTAATTTATGTTTATTTTTATTATATTTAGGTTTTGTATTATTAACTTTATTTTTTTTAGTTTTAGTTTAACTTTCTATTTTGTTTTATTTTTTATTATTTAGGTTTAAATTTTTTATTTAATTTATTTTTAGGTTTTATTTACTTTAGGTTTAGGTTTGTAGGTTTTAGGGTTTGTGGGTTTTATGGTTTAGTAGTTAGGGTTGTAGGTTTAGGGATGTAAGTTTAGGTAGGGTTTTTTAGTTTTATGTCTTAGGGTTTAGGATTTAAAGTTTAGGGTTAGGGTTTTTTAAAAAAATTAGGTAAATCAATAGTCTAGGTTTATTTAGTTTATTTTTTTTATTTTTTTTATTTTTTTTTATTTTATTTAGGTTTTTTATTTTATTTTAGTTTAGATTATTTCTTTATTTTATAAATTTCACATTATTTTTTATTTTAGGTTTATTTTATTTTATTTTACTTAGGTTTAAGTTTTTATTTACTTTATTTTATTTTATTTAGTTTAGGTTTAGTTTAGTTTATGATTGGGTAGTGTTATTTGTGGTTTAGAGTTTAGGAGGTAGTAGGTTATGGTTTATGGTTTGGGTTTTAGGTTGGTAGGATCAGGTGGGAGGGTCAGGTTTAGGGTCAGTTTAGGGTTTAGGAGGTTAGGTTTTTTTGCCAAGCAAACTGGTAGGTTTATTTATTTAATTTATCTATTTAGTCAGGGTTGGTAGTTTAGTAGGTGGGTTTTAGGGTTTATTATAGGTAAGTTAGGATTTTTAGGTTTGAGTTATTTGGTTTATGCTTTAGGGTTAAGATTTAGGTTTAGATTTAGGGTGGGTTTATGGTCTGGTATGGTGGGGATCAGTTTATTAGGTTTGTGGGTTTTGGGTTATTTTTATGGTTTATGGTTTAGGTTAGTTTAGGGTTTAGGTTTGTGGTTTTAAGGTTTATGGTTTTTTAGGTTTAGGGTTTAGGGTTAGTTTGGGTTTAGGTTTTTTTTGAAAATTAAACCAGATTTAGTTTTTCAAGTTTATTTTTTATTTTATTTTTTTTTAGTTTTATTTAGTTTAGTTTATTTATTTTAGGTTTTATTTTCATTTTGGTTTTTTTATTTTGTTTATCTTTAGATTTACATTTAAATTTATGTTTATTTTTTTAGTTTAGTTTTATTTTTTTTATTTTTTAGGTTTAGGTCTTATTTTTTTTATTTTTAGGTTCAGTTTTAGATTTTTATTTTATTTTTTTAGATTTAGGTTTTTCATTTTTATTTTAGGTTTATTTTTAGGTTTTATTTTTTACATTAGGTTTCAATTTATTTTTAATTTAATTTATTTTATTTAGTTTAGGTTTAGGTTTAGTTAATTTTGGGTTTAGGTTTAGGTTTAGGTTTTAGTTATTTTAGCTTAGTTTATTTTAGTTTAGGATTCTGTTTATTTTATTTTATTTATTTTGGGTTTAGTTTTTTTTTTGTTTAAGGTTTAGGTTTTATTTTTTATTTATTTTTAGGTTTATTTTTTATTTTAGATCTTTATTTTTTTTTATTATTGGTTTATTTTATTTATATTTTATGTTTTGGTTTTATTTTATTTAGGTATTTTATGTTTAGGCTTATTTTATTTTTTTAGTAGTTTAAGTTTTAATTATTTTATTTTTGTTTATTTTTATTTTTATTTTATTTTATTTTTAGGTTTAGGATGAGGTTTTAATTTAGGTTTTAATTTATTTTATTTAGGTTTAGGTTTTATTTATTTTATTTTTTTAGGTTATATTTAGTTTAGATTTAAGATTTAAGATTTTTAAGGTTTACAATTTTGGTAAGGTTTAGGTTTTTTTAGGTTATGGATTATGGTTTGGGTTTAGGGTTTATTTTAGGCATGTATTTTGGTTGTGGTTTTATTCTATTTTTATTTATATAGGGTTTAGGGTTTAGAGTTTAGGGTTATGTTAGGTTTAGGGTTTAGGGTTAATTTTAGTGTTTAGGGTTTAGTGTTTATTATTTTGGATTTAAGGTTTAGTGTTTTTTTAAAATTAAGTAAACTGGTAGGTTTAGGTTTATTTAATTTATTTAGTTTATTTAGTTTATTTATTTTAGTTTATTTGATTCTTTTAGGTTTATTTTAAATTTTATTTATTTTAGTTTGTTTTTTAGGTTAAGGTTTCAGTTTATGTTTATTTTTAAGTTTAATTTTATTTTTATTTTTCTAGGTCTAGGTTTTATTTTTTTATTCAGGTTTTAAGTTTTATTTTAGGTTAATTTTTATATTTTATTTTATTTAGTTTAGGTTTAGGTTTAAGTTTAGTTTATTTTAGGTTTAGGTTTAGTTTATTTATTTTTTAGTTTAGGATTATAGGTTTTCAAATATTTTATTTTTATTTTATTTTAGGTTTTTTTTTTTTTTCCAGGTTTTATTTTTATTTATTTTTTATTTATTTTAGGTTTAGATTTTTTGTTTAGTGTTTATTTATTTTATTTTAGGTTTATTTTATTTTATTATTTTAGGTTTAGTTTATTTAGGTTTTCATTTTTTGGTTTAGTTTAGGTTTTATTTATTATATTTTAATTTAGTTATTAATTTTATTATATTTTCTTTAGGTTTAAGTTTAGGTTATAATTTTAGTTATGTTTTCATTTTATTTTACTTTGGTTTAGGTTTTTTTAGGTTTTTTCATTTATTAGGTTTCATTTAATTTAGGTTTAGGTTTTAGCTTTTAGGCTTCAGTGGCTTAAGGGTTTTGGTTTTTATTTTAGGTTTTACATTTAGTTTTTTTTATCTATTGAGTTTGGTTGCCTATGATTAGTTTATTTTAGGTTTAGGTTTAGGTTTTATTTATTTTATTTAGGTTTAAGTTTATTTTAGTTTGTGGTTTATGTTTTATTTTTTTTATTTATTTTTGTTTATTTTTTGTAGGTTTTTTATTTAGTTTTATTTTATTTATTTTAGTCCATTTTATTTTAAATTACATTTAATTTTATTTAATTTAGGTTTTTTTTATTTTAGGTTTATTTTATTTTTCACTTAGTTTAGGTTTTTATTTATTTTATTTTACATTTTAATTTTTATTTTATTTTATTTTATGTTTTGGTTTAGGTTTAGGTTTTATTTTAGGTTTGATATTATTTTATTTTATTTTTTATTTTGCTTATGTTTAGGTTTATTTATTTATTTTATTTTTAGGCTTTCTTTAGTTTAGTTTAGGTTTCTAGGTTTTAGGGTTTAATGTTTAGGGTTTACGATTTAGGGTTTAGGATTTAGGGTTGTAGGTTTAGGGTTTATGGTTTTTTTATTTTTTTTATTTTTTTTAAATTAAATAAATTTGTAGGTTTAGGTTTATTTTGTTTATTTTTTATTTATTTTAGTTTTTTTATTTTTATTTTTATTTAGGTTATTTTTATTTTTATTTAGTTTAGTTTATTTATTTTAGATTTATTTATTTTAGTTTAATTTTTAGGTTTAGGTTTATGTTTAGGTTTATTTTTTAGTTTAGTTTTATTTTTATTTTATTTTTTTGGTTTAGGTTTTTATTTTATTTTTTTACGTTTAGGTTTTAGGTTTTTATTTTAGTTTTATTTTAAGGTATTATTATTTAGTTAAGATTTAGGTTCACTTTTAGTTTATTTTAAGTTTAGGTTTAGTTTTATATACTTTTGTTTAGGTTCAGGTTTATTTTATTTTTATTTTAGGTTTAGGGTTTTTTTTCTTAGTTTAAGGTCAAGGTTTTATTAATTATTTATTTTAGGTTTTTCTTAGGTTTAGGTTTTTATTTAATGTTTATTTTATTTTATTTTAGCTTTATTTTATTGTCATTTTAGGTTTAGTTTTATTTTATAGTTTTTAATTTTTTAGTTTAATTTAGGTTTTTATTTATTTTATTTTAGTTTAGTTAATATTTTATATTTTATTTTCTTTTTAGGTTTAGGTTTAGGTTTAGGATTTAGTTTATGTTTTTATTTTATAATATTTTTTATTTTATTTTGTTTTAAATTTTTTTTCTTTATTTTATTTTTAAGCTTCATTTAGTATAGGTTTATGTTTTTAACTTTTTAGCATTTAGGGTTTAGGTTTTAGGTTTTAGGTTTTTATTTTAGGTTTGTTTTTTAGGTTTTATTTTTTAGTTTAAGTTTAGGTTTATTTTTTTATTTTATTTTATTTAGTTTAGGGTTTAGGATCACTTTATTTTAGGTTAAGGTTTAGGTTTTATTAATTTTAGGTTAGTTTATTTTAGGTTTAGGTTTAATTTATTATGTTTATTTTATTTTAATTTTAGGTTATGTTTTTATTTTTTAGTCTAGGGTTTGTGTTTTATATTTGATTTGTTTTTAGGTTTTATTTTTAGGATTATTTTTTGGTTTAAATTTTATTTAGCTCTTATTTTATTTTATTTTAGGTTTATTTTAATTTTATTTTATGTTCAATTTTTTATTATATTTTAGGTTTTATTATTAGCTTTATTTTATTTTTTAGTTTTAGTTTAACTCCCATTTTGTTTTATTTTTTATTATATTTAGGTTTAGATTTTTTTATTTTTTTATTTTTGGTTTATTTACTTTAGGTTTAGGTTTGTAGGTTTTAGTAGGGTATATGTTATGGGGTTAGGGTTGTAGGTTTAGGGATGTAGGAGAGGGTTCATTATTTTATGGCTAGGGTTTAGGATTAAAGTTTAGGGGTTAGGGTTTTTTTTAAATTAATTAAATGGTCTAGGTTTATTTAGTTTATTTTTATTCATTTAGTTTATTTTATTTTTATTTTATTTAGGTTTATTTTTATTTTTATTTAGTTTAGATTATTTCTTTAGGTTTATAAATTTTAGATTAGGTTTTATTTTAGTTTATTTTATAGGTTTTGTTTATGTTTATTTTACTTTAGTTTTATTTTTATTTTATTTTTTTAGGTTTAGGTTTATTTTTTTTTATTTTAAGTTTAGGTTTTATTTTATTTTTTAGGTTTAAGTTTTAGGTTTTATTTTTTAGGTTTATTTTAGGTTATATTTTTTAGATTAAGTTTATGTTTATTTTTGTTTATTTTATTTATTTAGGGTTTAGGTTTAGTTTATTTTAAATTTATTTATTTATTTTAGTTTACTTTATATTAATTTAGGTTTAGGTTTAGGTTTATTTTATTTATTTTGGTTTAGGTTCTCTTTAGGTTTAGGTTTTACTTTTATTTATTTTAGGTTTTATTTTATGTTTATTTTAGGTTTAGGTTTTATTTAGGTTTTATTTTATTTTATTTCATTTTAAGTTTATTTTATTTATATTTTATGTTTAGATTTTATTTTATTTAGTTTTTTTTTTTTATTTTGAGGTTTATTTTATTTTTTATTTAGTTTAGGTTTTATTTATTTCATTTTAGTTTAGTTTTTTTATTTTCATTTTAATTTTACATTTAAGTTTAGTTTGGTTTTATTTTATTTTATTGTTTTATTTTATTTAGGTTTAAGCTTTTATTTATTTTATTTTAGGTTTTTTATTTAGTTTAGGTTTCAGTTTTAGTTTTATGGTTTTGGGTTTTAGTGTTTAAGGTTTGGGATTTAGGTTTAGAGTTTAGGGTTTAGTTATAGGTTTTAGGATTTAGGGTTTAGGCTTTAGGCTTTAAGGTTTATGGTTTAGGGTTTATTTAGTTTTTTTTTTTTTAAGGTTTAGGGTTTAAGGTCTAGGGTTGTAGGTTTAGGGTTCAAGGTTTATGATTTGGGGTTAGTTTTAGGATTTAGGGTTTAGGGTACAGGTTCTCTTTAATTTTTTTTAAGTTAAGTAAATTGGTAGGTTTAGGTTTATTTAGTTTATTTTTTATTTATTTTAGTTTTGTTTTTGTTTAGGTTTATTTTTTTTATCTTTATTTAATTTAGTTTATTTTGGAGTGTAATTTTAGTTCTAGAAGTTATAGTGGTAGCATTTAGGTGAACAAGTCATTAAAATGCAAAATCAATGTTCTATGAATGCTGGGCTTGTTGTGTGATAAGAAACTACCACTTAAACTTAATGGAAAATTTTATAAAATGGTGGTAAGACGAATGATTTATGGTGTAGAATATAAGAAGCATGAGACTAAGTTAATTGTTGCAGAGATGAAGATGCTTAGGTGGATGAGTGGCTTTACTCTTGAGATAAAAGTGAAATGTTTATTTTTGGGAAAAGGTTGGGGTAGCTTGTAGATAAAATTTGAGAGAGTCCTTAGATGGTTTGGCCACATAAAGCATGGGTCATCCAATGACTCGAGAGATGGATTAGAATTACCTTATGTTAAGAAATGTAGAGGTAGACATAAAAGACATGGTTAAGTTGTATAAAAATGAACATAACATACTTGAATTGAATGAGAATTTGACACATAATAGACACAATGGAGATGAAGGATTCATGTACCCTCGTTAGTGGGATAATGGCTCAGTTGTTGTTGTTTTCCTTATTTATTTTAGTTTATTTTTAGGTTTAAGTTTATTTTTAATTTAGTTTTATTTTTATTTTATTTTTAGGTTTAGGTTTTATTTTTATTTTAGGTTTAGGTTTAAGTTTTTTTATTTTATATTTTTAGGTTTAGCATTTAGATTTTTATTTTAGGTTTATTTTTTAGTATAAGTTTAGGTTTGTTTTTATTTATTTTATTATATTAGGGTTTAGGTTTTTAGGCTTAGTTTATTTTAGGTTTAGATTTAGGTTTTATTTATATTAGTTTAGTTTATTTTATTTAGGTTTAGGTTTATTATATTTTTATTTTAGGTTTAAGTTTTTCCTTAGTTTATGGTTTAGATTTTATTTTTTTATTTGTTATTAAGTTTTTTTTTAGGTTTATTCTTTAGGTTTAAGTTTTATATTATTTTATTTTAGGTTTATTTTATTTTTATTTTAGGTTTTTATTTTATTTAATTTTATTTACTTGGTTTAGTTTAAATTTTATTTATTTTATTTTAGTTTAGTTTTATTTTTTTCTTTTGTTTAGGTTTAGGTTTTATTTATTTTTTTAAGTTTTTTAATTTATTTTCTTTTTAGGTTTTATTTAGTTTGGGTTTTTTTAGCTTTTTTAAGGTGGTTTAAGGTTAGTGAGGTTTAGGGTTTACGGTTTATTTAGGTTTAGGGTTTAGAGTTTAGGGTTTAGGTCTAGGATTTAGGGTTTAGGTTTTTAAGGTTTAGGGTTTTGGGGTTTAGGGTTTAGGTTTTAGGTCAAGTGTGTTTTAGGGTTGGAGTTTTGGTTTTCTAACATAGAACAAATTCAGATTCAACATTTAACCAACCAACCAAGGTTTTCTAAGACACAAGAACATATAAAAAAAAAATAAATTGAGCAAATCAAAACCCTAGAAAACTAGAACCGTCTCTACTGTAAAGACACATTTCTATAAGCAAGGGATCAATCGCTCTTCAATTTCTCCCATGAATCACCCCAGCCTCTCAAGTAGTAGGATCCACCATTATATCTCCACCCTCCCCGGCCAGCCTATCCTCTCTCCCACCATAAACATTATTGCTCACCACCTGCATATCCAAAGACCTCCAGATCCCCCCACCACTACAATAATTGCCACCTCCTCCTTTGCCTCCACCGCCAGATCTAGACTAAGCCTAGTTAACAGTAATGTTCCTGTCATCAAGGTTCTTCCCATTCTTTGGGTTTAGGTTTAGGTTTAGGTTTATTTGGTTTTAGGGTTTAGGTTTATTTTTTCATTTATTTAATTACTTTAGGTTAAGGTTTAGGATTTAGGGTTTAGGGTTTTAGGTTAAGGTTTAGGGTTTAGGGTTTAAGGTTTAGGGTGTAGGGTTTACGGATAAGGGTTTAGGATTTTATGGTTTATTTTTTAGCTTAGTGGTTTGGGTTTGTGGTTTTAGGGTTTTGGGTTGTAGGTTTAGAGTTTAGGGTTTAGGATTTTGGGTTTAGTTTTTTCTTAAGTAAATTGGTAGGTTTGGTTTATTTAGTTTAGTTTTATTTATTTTAGTTTATTTTATTTATTTACTTTTATTTAGGTTTATTTTATTTTAATTTAATTTGCTTATTTATTTTAGGTTTATTCATTTTAGTTTAGGTTTTAATTTTTAGTTAATTTTAGGTTTAGTTTTAGGTTTAAGTTTATTTTAGTTGAGTTTTATTTTATTTTTTTTTAGGTTTTATTTTATTTTAGGTTTATGCTTTATGTTTTTTATTTTTTTTATTTTTAGGAAAATTTTTAGTTTTATTGTTTTTTTCTAGTTTATTTTATTTTATTTAGTTTAGGTTTAGGTTTAGGTTTAGTTTATTTTATATTTAGTGGTAGGTATTATTTATTTTAGTTTAGATTATTTTAGTTTGGGTATAGGTTTAATTTATGTTTATTTTAGTTTTAGGTTTTTTTTTAAGTTTAGGGCTTAGGTTTTATTTTTATTTATGTTTAGGTTTTATTTTAGTTTTATTTTTATGTTTATGTTTTATTTTATTTATTTTTTTAATTTTAGGTTTAATTTTTATTTTGGTTTTTTTTATTTTTAGTTTAGTTTATGTTTATTTATTTTATTTTAGTCTCATTTTTTCATTCTTTTATTTTCTTTAGGTTTATGTTTAGGTTTAGTTTATTTTAGTTTAAGTTTAAATTTATTTTATTTTGTTTATTTTATTTTTAATTTTGGTTAAGTTTTTTAGTAGAGTTTGGTTTATTTTTTATTTATTTCAGGTTTATATTTTATTTAGTTTTATTTTATTTTATTTTTAGGTTTATTTTATTTTATTTTATGTTTAGTTTTAATTTTATTTAGGTTTTTTATCAAGTTTATTTTATTTTACTTTATTTTGTTTGATTTATCTATTTTAGTTTATTTTTATTTTATTTTATTTTATTTTAGGTTTAGGTTTAGGTTTTATTTTTTTTTTATTTTATTTTATTTTAATATTATGTGGGTTTAGGATTTTTATTTATTTTATCTTTTGATTTTATTTACTTTAGGTTTAGATTTTTAGGTGTAGGTATCACTTGAGGGTTTATTTGTGGTTTAGTTTAGTTATGGTTAGTGGTATTTAGGGTTGTGGTTTAAGGTAGGATTAGGTTACCCATGGTTAGGGTAAGGTTTAGTGTTGGCTTTAGGTTTTGGATTTAGGGTTTATGGTTGGATCTATAGTTTAGGGCTAAGAGATTTTGTGGCTCAGTTTAGATTTATTTGGGTAGGGTTTAAGGTTTAGGCCAGAACCTAGGTTTAGGTTTATGGTAGAGGTTTTAGGTTTGTGGTTTAGGATTTGTGGATCAGGTTAGTTTAGGGTTTATATGTGTGAGCTTCTTTTAGGTTTGTGGATTTCTCTGTCCGTGGTTAGTTGGGTAGTGGATTGGGCTCATTAGGGTGTGGTTAGGATTTAGGGTTTAGGCTTTATGCTTTAAGGTTTAGGGTTTTATTTTAAATTAAGCAAACCACCAGTTTAGGATTTTAGTTTATTTAGTTTATTTTATATTATTATTTTAATTATTATTTTATTTTATTTTATTTATTTTCATTTATTTATATTAGTTTAGGTTTTTTATTTTAGTTTGTTTTTAAGTTTAGGATTACGTTTATGTTTATTTTATAGTTTAGTTTTATTTTTATGTTATTTTTTAGGTTTAGGTTTTATTTTTATTTTATGTTTTTTAGTTTGGGTTTTATTTTTTTTATTTTTTTAGGTTTAGGTTTTAAGTTTTATTGTAGGTTTTATTTTTAGTTTAGGTTTATTTTAGTTTATTTTAATTTTATTTAGTTTAGGGTTTAGGTTTAGTTTATTTTGGCTGTTTAGATTTTATTTATTTTAGTTTAATTTAGTATAGTTTAGGTTTAGGTTTATTTCATTTTATTTTTTTATTTTTTTTAGTTTAATGTTTATGTTTTATTTTCTATTTATTTTAGGTTTATCTTTAAGGTTTAGGTTTTATTTAATTTTATTCTATTTTATTTTAAGTTTATTTTATTTTTATTTTTTTTTATTTTTATTTTATTTAGTTTTTTTTAATATAGGTTTATTTTTTTTTTAAATTTATTTTAGGTTTTATTTATTTTATTTTAGTTAGCTCTTATTTTTTATTTTATTATTTAGGTTAGGTTTAGGTTTAGTTTTAGTTTTTATTTTATTTTATTTTATTTATTTATTTATGTTTGGTTTTATTTATTTATTTTTTTTTATCTAGTTTAGGTTTTGGTTTTAGGTTTTAGGGTTTAGGTTTAAGGTTTAGGGTTTAGGGTTTAGGGTTTGGGGTTTTTAGGGTTAATGGATTAAGGGTTGTTTTATTGTTTAGGGTTTAAGGTTTAGGGTTTTAAGGTTTAGGATTTTATCGGTTTGGGTTTAGGGTTTAGAGTTTAGGGTTTATTTAGGTTTGGTTTAAGGTTTAGGGTTTAGGATTTATAGTTAGTTTTAGGGTTTAGGGTTAAGGTTTCTTTTATTTATTTTTATTTTAGGGTTTAGGGTTTAGTCTTTAGGTTTAAGGTTTAGGATTGTTTAGTTTAGGGTTTAGGGTTTTTTTTTAATTTAATAGATTACAAATTTAGATTCAACATTTCATTTTTTTTGTTTCATCAACCGAGTAACACACCAAGTTTTCTAAGACACAAGCTGCAACATAAATAAAAAATGAGCATGCATTTTTTTCTCTCTTCTAAAAACATTTAGAATAATAAAAAAATAAAAATAAAAATAAAAATGAGCATGCATAGTTTTAGCTTTTTTAGGGTTTTTAGGGTTTGGTGGTTGGGTTAAGGTTTAAGGTTTAGGTTTTAGATTTAGGTTTTAGGTTTAGGGTTTAGGTTTATGGTTTATGGTTTGGGTTTAAGATTTTTTTTAACAAAGAACAAATTCATATTCAACATTTCTTCTTTTGATTTCATCATCCAAGTAGCACCCCAAGTTTCATAAAACACAAGCGATGAGATAAACCCTAAAAATGAGCACCAATAGAACAAATGAGCACCATAAAAAATGACACCACCATCATATCCTCAATTTATCACTCCACCACCATCATGATTGCAACCTCCATCACTTCTCTCGCCTCCATAGCCACCACTGCTCCAACCACCACCTCCATATCCACCAGGACCTATAGATCCCCTCACCATCAAGGATAATCACCACCTCCACCTTTTCCTCAACCACCAAATCAGCATAGTTAGCAGTGATGTTCTTGCCAAGTTTCTACCCATTCTTAGGGTTTTGGTTAGTTAGTTTAGGGTTTAGGGTTAGTTTAAGGTTTAGGATTAGTTTAGGGTTTAAGGTTTAGGGTTTAGGGTTTAGAAGTTTTATGGTTTATGATTTAGGATTTAGGGCTTAGGATTTAGGGTTTATGGTTTACGGTTTAGGGTTTTAGGGTTTCAGGTCTAGGGTTTAGGGTTGTAGGTTTAAGGTTTAAGGTTTAGGGATAGTTTTAAGGTTTAGGGTTTAAGGTTTAAGGTTTAGTATTTAGGGTTTAGGCTTTTTTAAAAAAAGAATTCAGTAAACCGGTAGGTTTAAGTTGATTTAGCTTATTTCTTATTTATTTGAGTTTATTTTACTTTTTATTTTTATTTAGGTTTATTTTTTATTTAGTTTAGTTTATTTATTTTAGGTTTATTTATTTTAATTTTGATTTTTTATTTTAGTTTATTTTTTAGGTTTAATTTTATTTTTAGTTGAGCTTTATTTTTTTTTATTTTTTAAGTTTAGATTTTACTTTTATTTTAGGTTTAGGTTTAGGTTTTATTTTATTTTAGGTTTAGGTTTTAGGTTTTATTTTAGGTATAATATTTGGTTTTATTTTTTTAGATGCTTATTTTAGTTTACTTTATTTTATTTACCTTAGGTTTAGTTTATTTTATGTTTAGGTTTAGCTTTTATTTATTTTTGTTTAGTTTATTTTAGTATAGGTTTAGGTTTATTTTATTTTGTTTATTTATTTTTATTTTAGGTTTAGGCTTTTTTTTATTATAGGTTTAGGTTTTATCTTTATTTATTTTAGGTTTTATTTTTAGGTTTATTTTTAGGTTTAGGTTTTATTTAGTTTTATTTTATTTTAGTTTATTTTATTTTATTTTAGGTTTAGTTTTAATTTATTTAGGTTTTTATTTTAGAGTTTAATTTAGGTTTTATTTATTTTATTTTATTTTAGTTTTAATTTTTATTTTATTTTCTTTAAGTTTTAAATTTTGGTTTAGGTTTAGGTTTTTTTATTTTATTTTATTTTTTTTATTCTATTTTAGTTTAAGTTTATTTATTTATTTTATTTTTAGGTTTTATTTACTTTAGGTTTAAGTTTTAGTTTTTTTAGGGTTTGGTTTTGTATTTTAGTTTAGGTTTGGGTTTAGGGTTTAAATTTTGGGTTTAGGTCTAGGTTTAAGGTTTAAGTTTTAGTTTAGGGTTTAAGGTTATTTTCTTAATAGAGAACAAATTCATATTCAATATTTTTTTCTTCGATTTCATCAACCAATTAGCACCCCAAGTTTTCAAAGACACAAGTGACTACATAAATTAAAATGAGCACCCATAGAGTGAATCAAAATCCCAGATAAGTAGACTCATTTCTATGATAAAGATAATTTCATAAGTAGTAGATCGGATCGACCATTCATCAATTTTGCCAGTTCTAATCAGAACCATCTCCGCCTCTCGAGTATTGGGATCCACCATCATATCCCCGATCTTTCGCTCCACCACCACCACGGCTGTATGTTTTGTCGCTCCTCTCGCCTCCATAATCACCACTGCTCCGACCACCACCTCCATATCACCCAGAACCTCCAGATCCCCCGCCACCACTACAAAAATTGCCACCTCCGCCTTCGCCTCCACCACCAGATCTAGATTGAGCCTAGTTGATGGTGATGTTCCTGCCATTAAGGTTTTGCTCATTTTTAGTGTTTAGGGTTAGTTTATAGTTTAGTTTAGTTTAATTTAGGATTTAGGGTTTGTGAGGTTATGATTTAGTATTGGGTTTAGGGTTTAGGGTTTAGGGTTTGGGCTTAGGGCTTAAGGTTTAGGGTTTTTAGGGTTTAGGGAGGGTTAGTTGGGTTTAGGGTTTAGAGGTATTAGGATTTTGCAAAAAAAAAATGAGGGTTTATGTTTATTTAGTTTGCTTATTATATCTTTGAGTTTCTTATATATATATTTTAATTTAGTTTATTTAATTTATTTTAGTTTATTTATTTTAGATTTATTTATTTAGTTAATTTATTTTTTTATTCTAGGTTTAGTTTATTTTAATTTATTTTTTTTAGGTTTATTTTATTTTCTTTTAGGAGTGTAGGTTTATTTTATTTTTTAGGTTTAGCTTTAGATTCATTTCAAAGTTTTATTTTTAGTTTAGGTTTAGGTATATTTTAATTTATTTTATTTTATTTAGTTTAGGTTTAGGTTTATGTTTATTTATTTTAGTTGTTTATTTTAGTTTAGGTTTATGTTTATTTTATTTCGTTTATTTAATTTTAAGTTTATGTTTTAATTTAGGGTTTAGTTTATTTTATTTATTTATTTTTTTTTTCATTTTAGGCTTTATTTTAAAGTTTATTTTTTTTAGTTTAAGTTTTATTTAGTTTTACTTATTTTATTTTAGTTTTAGTTTTATTTAGGGTTTTATTTTTACTTTAATTTTAGTTTACTTTAGGTTTATTTTATTTTATTTCAATTTATTTTATTAGTTTATTTTATTTTAAGTTTAGGTTTTAGTTTACATTTATTTTATATTTTATGGTCAATTTATTTACTATTTAGATATAATAGTTGGTTGGTTAGGTTTGATTTAGGTTTAAGAGAGGATTTAGGTAGGTTTAGTAGGGCCCAGTCAGTGAGTTAGGTTTTTAGGTTTAGGATTTAGTATAGAGGTTTAGGGTATTGGGTGTGGTTTTATGTAGGTAAGAGGATTAGGGAGGATTTAGGTTTAGGTTTTAACATTTTAAGGAGGGTCATTTTAAGGTTTAGGGTAGAGGATTTATTTAGGGTAGGGTTGGTTTAAATTATTATAAGATTTAGGTTTATTTAGTTTATTTAGTTTGTTTTATTTTATTTGGTATTTTATTTATTTTATTTTATTTACATTTATTTTTTTTATTTTAATTTTTTATTTATAAGTTTATTTTATTTTAGTTTAGCTTTATCTTAGTTTATTTTAGGTTTATGTTATTTGGATAAGTTTATTTATTTTATTTTTAGTTAGGTTTTAGGTTTTATTTTAGCTTTAGCTTAAGTTTTTTAGTGTTTAGGTTTATTTTAGTTTATTTTATTTTATTTAGTTTAGGTTTAGGTTTATTTTGTTTTGGTTTAGGTTTTGTTTATTTATTTTAGAAGTTTATGTTTATCTTTTGTGAGTTTACATATTTTATTAAGTGGTGGTTAGTAGAGTTTAGAGCTCAGCCTTGTTTAGGGTTTAGGGAGGGTTAAAGTTTAGGGTTTAGGGTTTTGTGGGTGTTTAGGGTTTAGGATCTGTAGTTTAGCCAGTAGTAGTTTTTGGGTTTAGGTCAGATGTACAATTTAGGGTTGATGTTTAGTATAGGTTTAGATCTAATAGGGTTTTTAGGGTTTAGGATTTAGGGTTTAGGGTGGGTTTAAAGGATTCTTTAAAGTAAACAGGGTTTAGTTTATTAGTTTATTTATTTATTTTATTTATTTTAGTTTATTTTATTTTTTATTTATTTATTTATTTTATTTATTTTAAGCATACTATTTTAGTTTTAGGATTTTTATTTTTTATTTACTTTAAGTTTAGGTTTATATTTTTTTTGTTTATTTTATTTTTATTTTATTTTATAGGTTTAGGTTTTATTTTACTTTAGGTTTAGTTTATGTTTTATTTTATTTTTAGGTTTATTTTTAGTTTTTAGTTTAGGTTTAGGTTTATTTTAGTTTATTTTATTTTATTTAGTTTAGAGTTTAGGTTTATTTATTTTAGTAGGTTAGGTTATTTATTTTAGTTTAGGTTTATGCTTTATTTTATTTTATGATTTTTTAGTTTAAGGTTTAGGGTTTATTTTTATTTATTTTTTTTGTTTATTTTATTTAGGTTTTGTTTTAGTTTTATTTTTTATTTTATTTTAGGTTTATTTTATTTTATTTAGTTTAGTTATTATTTTATTTTTTTTATTTATATTATTTTTTTAGTTTATTTTAGGTTTTTATTTATTTTATTTTAATTTAGTTATTTTATTTTATATTTTTAGGTTTAGGTTTAGGTTTAGTTTAGGTTTTATTTTTTGATTTTAGGTTTAGGTTTATTTATTTATTTATTAGGTTTATTTTAGTAGTTTTAGTGTTTAGGTTTAGGTTTGGGTTTAGCATTTAGTTTTGGGGTTTAGGGTTTAGGGTTTTGGGTTGTATGTTTAGGGTTTAGGGTTCAGGGTTTAAGGTTTAGGGATTTTAGGTTTAGTTTTGGGGTTTAGGTTTTAGGTTTAGGGTCTGTGTTTTAGTTTATGGTTTATGATTTTTGGGTTTTTTTTAATAGAGAACAAATTCAGATACAATATTTCTTCTTTTCGATTTCATCAACCAAGTAACAAACCAGGGAAGTGAGGTAATCAAATGACCTTCTTGGGGCTAGCTAAAGCCTTGTGTTCCTGCGATGCCTAGACTATATACCCATTACCATTCAATCTTACATAAATTAACACATGAATCTAGGAAATAGAGCACATCATTCATGCACTTAAGCTATAAGAATATTATTTATTTATAGTATAGCCATAACATATTATTATTCATTTATAAGCTTTTGAGAAATACATTTTGATTTATTTGATATTATATATATTGAATTAAATCAACATGCAAGCTTATAAAGGAAATCAATTATTTTTTTTTTACTTTTAGGTTTAGGTTTATGTTTTTTATTTTATTTTTTATTTTAGGTTTATTTTTAGTTTTTTAGTTTAGTTTAGTTTATTTTAGTTTATTTTATTTATTTAGTTTAGTTTAGGTTTAGTTTATTAGGTTTAGATTTAGTTTTATTTATTTTAGTTTAGTTTATGTTTATTTTATTGATTTAGGTTTAGGTTTTATTTTGGTTTAGGTTTATTTTATTTATTTTTTTTGTATTTATTTAGGTTTTATTTAGTTTATTTTATTTTATTTTAGGTTTATTTTATTTTATTTACGTAGTTTTATTTTATTTTAGGTATTTTATTTATTTATTATTTTAATTTTAGGTTTTTATTTATTTTATTTTAATTTAGTTTTATTTTTATTTTATATTTTAGGTTAGTTTAGGTTTAGTTTAGGTTTATTTTATTCTTTAGGTTTGTTTATTTTATTTTATTTTATTAGGTTTTATTTAGTTTAGGTTTAGGTTTTAGGTTTAGTTTAGTTTTGGTTGGGTTTAGGGTGGGTTTAGGTTTAGGGTTTGGGTAAGAGGGTGGGTAGGGTTTAAGGTTTAGGATTTTAGGTTTAGTTTTTAGGGTTTAAGGTTTAGGTTTTAGGTTTAGGTTGTTTTAGTTTATGGTTTATGGTTTTAATAATAGAGAACAAATTCGATACAATATTTCTTCTTTTTGATTTCATCAACCAAGTAACAAACCGTGTGGAGGTAATCAAATGACCTTCTTGAGGCTAGCTAAAGCCTTGTGTTCTGCCTAACTATATACCCATTACCATTCAATCTTACATAAATTAACACATGAATAGGAAATAGAAACATCATTCATGCACTTAAGCTATAAGAATATGCATTTGTTATGTATTTATAACTACATAACACATATTATTATTCATTTATAAGCTTTTGAAAATACATTTTGATTTAATAGTGATAATAGCCACATATATTAATTAAATCAACACATGCATACATAAAAGAATTTATTTTATTTGATTTTGAAAGATGGATGCATGAATTCAAATGACATACCAAATTTAACATGATTGGAAAGAGGACAATCAAATATAAGCATGTGATTCATTCAACCAAACTAGTTCTTAAGGACTATCAAATCAAATAAGATTATTTAAAGCAAACCAAAGCATATTAATTAATTTTGATTTGATTTGATTTAAAGAGGAGAAGAGAAATTATTACATGTTGATTGGAACCCATTCCCACATTAGTGATTTAATTTAATTTAAGGAAATGTAATTATGTTGATTTTATGGGTTAATTTAGTTGAACTTTTAATTAGATGAATTAATTATCCTTACCTATGTCACCTTAAAGTAATTAACTAAATAATTATGAGCCAACATGATATGCATAGAAAATAAACTTGCAATGATCCTAGGAAATAAAAGGGGCCCAATGCAATTGGCTCATGATTAATAGTTAATTAGATTAAGAGACTTATTTGATTACTCTTATGGTTTTCCACACATGTGGACTAAACATAATTTCATTAAACTCCTTTAGGTTATTAAACACCAAATATCTACCCCATGATTTAATTATTAAGGTATGATGATTATGATTTCAATTTGATTAAGTGATTTAAATAATTAGAAAAAATCTTAATTTCATTTTAAAATAGGTGAAATGAACTTACAAAAAAAGGGTCCCAACCCTATTCCTTAGTTCACTTACTGTTGAACAATGATTGATAAACTTAATTAACAAATTCAATATTGTTCATGATATTAATTAATCATTAATTAACTTAAAAGAGAAGTTAAGGTTTAATTAGTCAATTTTCTTAATTAAGTGAGCAATAAAAAAAATCATGAGAGGTAGAATTAAATTAATCCACAATATTTGGGATTAATTTCAAGTAATTAAGAAGTAATTATGCTAATAAATTTGTAATTAAACTTAATTAAACATTAATTACTATTTAAAATTAGTTAATATCATTTTTATTAATTATCCTAGAAATACCATTAAAATGAGTATTTATTTGAATTTTTTTATTTCAATGAATTTTATGATTTTAGAAGTTTCACCATTAAAAATGATTAATTAAGCAATGAAAGCCTAATCTGTCACACGCGACGACGCTTCCATGTTGCAGTGAGATTGGCTACTTAAAACTTATCCACCAAAGTGTTTATGTGGAGGACACGCTCTCCATGATCTAAGATCGATAGCTATGATTAATAAGATTAAATCATATCGATGAGAATCCAATCACGATCTGCTCCATCATGAATGGATGGTGTGTGTGTGATCCAACATCACACGAAAGTGAGGGAGAAAAGAGTCGCCCACAATGCTCACTTGATCCAGCTTACTTGAGCTCATCACTCCAAAAGGATCCCACACCTTCATGACATCAATTGAGGGGATCCAATGAGGATCACACAGATGCAAGTTTTCTTCAAAAGAGCCAACCCATTTTTTTTGGATCAATTTTTGAAGCAAACCTCACGAGCTCAAGATCGTGGCACAAAAGATTGATAAAGATTCATCTAGTGGAGATGAAGCTTGAGTGAATTAGATCAATTCCTCATGTCATGGGCCATGAATGATTTGGAGCTCGCTTTGATCAAGTCCCACCTGTGATTAGAAGCTTGGGAAATGATTCTACTCATGAAGCCTAGGAAGGTGCATGCAAAGTTAATTTGAGTTTGATGGAGAAATGGGAAGTTAGGTCAAAAATGGGAGTATTTCATGGATGGGACACATTTTTTGATCAAACGAGCTTGAGAGCTTAGGAATGGCTCTAGTAGCTCTTGGGTAATAGGGCTTTGAGAATGATTTTGTGTGTTTGAATGGAAATGAAGGGGTGTATACCCCTCTTCATCTGATTGGTGGATGGGTTTTTGGGCCATCTGCCATCTTAGGAGTCATGGAGGAGGTGAGTTGGCTACCAAGGAGAATCATGGGTGTCCTATGGGTTTCAAATGCTCCAATGGGGAGGGTAAGTTCCATGGGTCAAAACCACCATGATTGGGCAAAATGTGTCTAGTGGACCATTGAGAGTACCAAGTTAAAGAATGGAAATGACCACTTACATGGGTGATTTGTCTCATGTGATGCCTCAACCCAAGGGTAGAATGATCATTTGGCATTGGATTTAATTTGTAGATTTGAAATGAGCCAAAAGTGGGTTAGCCAAATTTCAAGTCAATTGGAGTTGATTTGGTTAGTTTGGCTCAATTTGACTCATTTAGGTCAAATTGGGTCAAACCAAGGGTAAGTGGGGATCATTGTTGGTTCAATTGGTTTGGGCTTAGATTTTATTTTTGCTCATTTAATTCATTTGGTCAAATGGGTTAAGTTGATTGATTTGATCAAATTGGCCAAATTTGCTTGGGTTGTTGGTTTGGGTTTAGTTGACCAATTGAAGATGATTGTAGGCTTTAGTTTTAATTAATTTGATTTAGTTTATTTTCCAACTTGAATCTTTAGGTCAATTTGGGCTAAGTAGGTCAATTGGGTTCAATTGGGTCCAATCATAGCTTTGGTCAAGTTCAATCAATTTGGAATGAACTTGATCATTGCAATCAATTTGGTTTATATTTGATTTGACCCAATTTGGTCTTTTAGGTCAATAGTCAACTGGGTCAAGAGGGCCAAATGGGTTTGGTTTGACTCAATTGAAGGCCAAGTCATATTCAAATATTATTTTGATTTGGTATGAATCAGGTTTCAAGGGATTTGGCTTAAGTTGCAATTTGCTAGTTTGGGTTCATATGGGTTAAGGGGTTGATTTGGTCAAATGACCAAGTTGACTGGTTTGATAATTTGTGATAATTGATCAACCTAGGGTGATCAATAATCATGATGAGAGGTTTGATGGGGTTTATTAAATCCAATTTGTGTAGGATTAGAACATGCTCAAATAGTGAACTTGGTTGGGTTAGTTTTGATTTTGGGTTGACTTGATTTAGTTGAGTTTATATATGGATTTGGGATTGATATATAAATCAATTGCAATTGGCTTGGGTTCAAATTGGTTTTGGTTCATTTGAACATTTCAAGTCAAAAGGGTTAAGTTGGGTTTGACTTGGATTTTGGTTTGGCTTTTGGATTGTTAATTTCATTTATATATTTGTGAATATGATTGAATGTATGATTGATTCAAGAAAATCAATTCAATTTGGTTTTGGAATGAAGGAATTTGGCTAAGTCCATGGAGTTTGGTCATGTGGCATAAGTTTGGATTTTGATTTAGTTTGATTTAGTTTTGATGATTTAAATGTATATTTACTTAAATTTGTGAAGATGATAAAATATGATTGATTTAAAAAATCAATTGAGTTTAATTTGATTTGGATTAAGATTTGGCTAAGTCCATGGTTAGGTCATGGCTTAGGAAGGGTTTTAATTTACTTTTGATCATTTGAATGTAGATTTGATTTATATTTAAAGATGATTGAAGATATAAATTTATTATGAAAAAATTGATTTTGGATTGATTTGGATAAGATAAGTATAATGATATCATATGGCTGGAAGGGTTTCAAGTTTGGATTTGATCATGGGCTTCAATCATTTGGTTTTGGAATTTGGTTGGATTTGGATTGAATTTGATGTATGAATGAACTTGAGGTTTGGTTTGAGAAGGTGAACATGGAATAGATTTGGGTGTGGTGGATTATCCTAATCCTAAGGCATAACCTAATCCATAGTTAACCTTCTAAGTTTAGGCTTAAGTTAATTATTTACCAATTGTTAGAAGTGTCTTATGACTAGGAAGTCTTAGTGCTAGAAGACCCAAAGTCTAGATGGGAAGATTTGACTCCAAAGTGAGGTCAAGTCATGAAATCTTGAGATAGAAGATCATAAAGAGAAGTTTCACATTATAGACTGATACATTTTTAACCTTTGTTTGAGAGTTCATACATGAGAACAAAAGTTCCATCCTCTACTTGTGTCAAAGAAGTGAGAGGTGGATCATCTACTGTCAAAAGAGACTGATTTAGTATGGTTGAGATGATTATGAGTACTACCTCCTCAAAATGTTATATAACTTGGCCAAAGTTTAAAATAAAAAATGAAAGAAAAGAAATGAAAGAAAAGATGAAAAGAAAAAAGAAAAAAATAAAAGGGAGCGGAAATAACTTGAGGAGGAAGAAGACATTAAATTCCGCTCTTAATGAACCAACATATGAACAATTTTGACTACTAAGTTATGAAGAGCTATTGAGCAAAGAGGAAAACCTTTATTGGCCACCCAATAGAAGATATGTCCCTACTGAGTAGACACTATCCATATAGACTTAGAATCTAGTTCATAGATGATTATATGGTAGCACATCACTTAGTAAGAGATTTGAGGAATTTGAGCAAATGATGAAGACCAAGCTCAAAGTAAATCATAAGTGTATCCAAGTCTATGTGAAATAGTTAGGCATCTTGAACCTAGCTCTAACTCACTTCTCTCTCATAGGGTTTGGATATAACCAAGTCATCCATAAGTGTGTGAAGATGTAGGTTCTTTGGGAACATCATCCTCAAGTGCGATGTAGAAATCGAGGATGATTCATATAAAAGATTTAATAGAATTACCTTTTGTTTGGTACTTGTCAAAATTTAAGAAAGAAATAATCTATACTTGGTCAAAGAACAGTTTTTTGAAAGAATTAAGATAATGAAAAGCTCTCAATCAAGACTAGACTAAGATTTGCATAAGTGGGTCTAGATGATGATATTACTACTTAAAAATCAAAATCATTTAGAATGAAGTTCTTTTCAAATCACAACTCATATGAGGAGCTAGAAAATTCATGATCCAAAAGATTTAAGTCAAAGATGCATTGAGTAAGAAGAGATCAAGCATTATGACAAGCTCAAGGAAATCAACTTGAATCAAGAAGATCCATGAACATACAGTTCTTTGTTGAATGAATAAACCAATGACTTAGAAGGCTATCCGAGTTTAAGGACTACTTGCATTGTTATGAAGAGATGCCTGATTGGCTCTTGATGGAAACCCATAAAGCAATAGACCTACAAAACCCTATCAAGCAAACTCCTCTGCGAATTAGACATTAACAAAGTCATTTTTTAATCAAGAAATTGATCATGCAACTTCATCTTGAAGAAAATACTACCTAGTTAGCCATCCATAAGAAATATGGCAAATTAAATGTTGATTTTAAGCATTTAACATATGTCCAAAGATGTTTTCACCACCAATGTTGACCGATGGTATTATCTCATCAAATCTTTCAGATGGATTATCTCATATAACCAAATAATGATTCAAGATGAAAGAGATGTACTTTAGAACCATGATGAATCTTTTATAAGGTCATCATCCTTGCCAAAATGTGTTACATATAGCTATGATTTGAATATTCAACAACTCATTCATCATCCTCATTATCAAAAATCTTTTGACTTGAGAATAGTTTTGAATAGTTAAATAGTTTAACCTCAAAATGATCCCCTGTATTTAGAGTATCTGGAAATCTTGGTTTGTATTTTAACACTAAAAATCAAAATTGATCTGAGATGATCATGGTATTACAAATGCCAAAATACATTATTTAACTCAACTTGTGATCATTCTAAGGCTAGTACAAGATGTTTATATCCAACCTATCAGAAGATGTATTCCACTTGGGAGCTTTAAGTGGATGATAAGGGAGCATGCCATCCAATCAAGATTACCATGTCATTCTAGCAGCCTATCGGAAAGTGACACTTACATTGCTCTTAGATGGCTCCTTTGTGCTTTATTGGCCCAAGCCAATGATGAAGAAGAAGGAAAATGCTCTCTACTACCCACCATCTAATCCCTAAGGCTAATTATCCACCCATTAAGAGTCATCTAAATCAAAATTACAAATACATGCCTCATAAGGTGTGAACTATCTCTAGGAACCACCAAGTATTCCATTACATGATGCCATCCAATGGTTGGCATGACATCCATGATCCTCTTCTTTGACATTACCTTCTATCAAATGATACTAGTGATTTCTTAGAGACACCCATCTTGTTGACTCTCTAGTGATGATCTAATGAACAAATCATAAACTTAGGGATAGCATTCATGGGAGATGTATTTGATGGAATACTACATTCAAGAGAGAAGATCAACAACTTATTCAAGAAAACATAGATTAGAATATTACATCAACTTCATCAACGCGATGTATGAGTTCTCAACATCTCATCCAAATATTAAAGCACCAACAATAAAGTAATACGAGTTTTGATTGGTATGGAGTTAGTCATTACTTAAGCATCCAAAACATCAACTTTTGGAGATTTAACAGTTATCAACTAAATTGCCTCTTTTAAGGCATAAAGATGCTCATCATCACAATAAGTATACCATAAAGTTATTGGCCAAAATCTAGAAGTTACCATTTATAAGATTATTCAGAGAAAGCATGTATGTTTTAGCCAAGTCAAGTAAGAGAGGCATGTATCCATCAATAAAGGTCCAAAATAGACAAGTTTATCCTTATTGATATTTTGAACTCATCAAATACTTTGAAGGGAAGGCCACCTAAGAGAGGATAAATTAGATTATAAAACCATTCATCAATTCTTAAAAAGAAAACTACCTCAAAAATAATATCATGAAAATAATTTCTATGCTCTTTTTTTCAATCTCTATCAATGTGGTATATTGTTTGCAAATGTGAAGTTGAGGAGGTGATTAAACCAAACAATAAACATAAAGCCAACATAAAACTAATACTATAATCAAAATACATGGATATGGCTAAATGCCACCAATGTCTACATGGTCCTACACCAAATCACCCAATATGTTACCTACATTAGTCTAGGTCTTCGGGGTACCACATAGTGCTCCTTCTTTAAGGGTCACCGCTTTTATCTTAGCTACCTCGACTTTTTCATGGGAGAAGGGATTGCTACCTCATGAGGCTTCATGAGGATGTCTCTATGCTTTCTTTAGATTAGCCATATTGTATATATTGGGTTGAGGTATATTTTTTAGGATCCATTCAAGAGCTGATCCAACCTCCTCTAAATGCTTAGCTTCTACCATCAACTCCCAGGTCAAAGATAGCAGAATATGTCACCTCTCATCAAATATTAAAGAAGACATCCAACATCCCTGGTGGTGGGCAGAGACACCTCATGGTTGGATAGCACCACATATAGAACTCCAACTTAGTGTTCTTTTCTCCAGTGTATGGACCCACCATTAGGTCCAACTTTCTCACTGGATAGCTTTCATGATCTCAAGATGCCTTCCTGGAAGAGCTATATTTGGATCACATCTAAACCCCATTTACATTATGATCACTACCAAGTTTTCATCTTAACTTTTTATGGTTGGAGATCTTATTTTAGTTCTGGAGATGATTAGCTATCTAAGATAGGTCAAGGAACCCCTTAAGGTCCCTTGCACCCAATAAAGGTCCACAAAAACTTATAAACAATATATAGTGGAGATGACACCCAATGCTTTCCAAGCAAGATCTTTAGGTCAATGTCAAGAAATCTATAGAATCACAACTCTTGAGTTGATATAAGTCCTTGGCAGCATTCACTCAATAGTCACCCTTAAGTCGGGTTCAATTTATTGTGCTACCAACAGGTCACCCCAATGGTTATTCCTTACTTTAGAAAATGTAAGTCTGCTATGCCTTCTTCCTAGCACTGTCATTCTACACCGAAAGGAAACCCTTTAGGTTGGCTAGCTCTACCCCATGACCAGTAGACTATCCCTTTGGATTTGTAAATCATAAGTCTGATATAGCCCCTTCTTAGTGGTTCCATCGCACACCGACATGGTCCATAAATTAAATCTATCAAATTTGATCAAGCTCACATCCCAAGTACATATGCCCTCAATTTGAAATCAAACTAAACCAAACAAACCATATCAAATCACATGAAAAAATTAAGATAAAATTAATCTTGACTACTTTTGAGTTGACATTAGTCCCCAATGACATTCACTCAGTAGTCACCCTAGGTTAGGTCCGATTTGTTGTGCATCCAACAAGTCACCCTAGTGGTCGTTCCTCGCTTTGGAAGATGTCTACTATGCCTTATTTCTAGCACAACTATTGCACATCGTAAGGCAACCCCTTAGGTTAGCTAGCTCTACCCTGTAGTCGGTAGACTATCCCTTTGAATTTGCAAACTTAAGGTAGGTCAAGGCTGATATAACCCCTTCTTAGTAGATCCATCTCATACCGACAAGGTCCATACATTAAATCAAATTAAATTAAACCAAATTTGATTTTCCCCAGTGGAGTTAAATCACACCCTTCTCCCCAGTGGAGCCCCAAATAATATATAAGCAAGTCAAGCAAACAAATCAAATTCAAAACCAACCTCCCCAATGGAACCAAATTAAACCAACTCCCCCAATAGAGTATAAATCAAAGAAATCCAACCAAACTATTCTCCAGAGATACATCCCCAAACAAATCTATGAAATCAAACTCAAATCCCAATCCCCCTGGATAACAACCGCTAGTGGAAGGTTCATATACCCATCCCTAGTGGACTCGAGCCCATCTCTTGTAGATATGCCTCCACATCGCTTAAAATAAAATCAATTCAATCTTAATACCTATTGGATTATAGATTTTTATCTCTAGAGGATCTTCTTTCCATAGAACATATAATAAAATCAAATTCAAATGTTATCCCTAGTAGATTTTCTCCTTCTATGCCCCGACATGGACCCCCCATATGTCATGTCCAATGCATGTGTGATCCCCTAGCAGATCTCCCTCCATGTCCTTGACATGGAATTCTCATCAAATATTATTTCTTCTCTTATGCAAACCTTTAATACTTCAACCAAAAGCCTAATGATGTATTTGTTCAAATTACATCATCTTAACATTGTAATCAACATTTAATGATTTGTGATGGTGCAAGCTCAAACTAACTATACAATATCATGGAAAACAAATTATATTGTTAATTATAACACTATATTTTATTATAATATATGATGTTATATTATAATTTGCTATAATATAATATATCATCTAACATTACACCTTATTAGAATCACTTAAAAGGAATAAATAACAAAATTTTCTCAAAATCTGAATAATGTTCATTTTAGATGTACAATTGTTAATTTTCTATTAGAAATGGTACAAAATAGCATAAATTTTGTGTTTCTTCTTGGTGTGTGCCATGAATTTGGCAAAATTCTTCCATCTCAACCTTCAAATTAACATTTTTGTGAGTTTTGACCCAATGTATTATAACAAAAGTAAAACATACTAAAATGTACAATAACATTTAGTAACACACCACCACATTCATATATATGTGAAGTTATACTATTATGTATATTATATGTTAATATTTTTTCACATCTTACATGAAACCTTAAAATGAATAACTTTAATCAAAAAAATTATAAAATTTGGATGAAAAATGAATATTTATTTTTGATGCAAAATTCCAATCTTTTGATTAAATGACACACCATAGAACACCCCCAATGATGTTCCCTAAAGCGTACCTTAAATTTGGCCAAATCCCCTCATCTTAGCATAAAAATTAGAATTTTTATGAATTATACCAATACAAACTCTACTACATCATACAATAACAAACTAAAATATGCTAAACAATAAGCAGTAATACACAATAATATTCTATAATGCTTGATGCTACACTATGTTATGGCATCATATATTATAATACACTATAACCCATTAAATTATATTATATTGCATATGACATCATAAGGGATTGCTTATGATAAAAAATCATAAAATTAGTCTAAACAATAAAAAACTATATATTTTAGTTGTATCACTTACATATTTTAAATTATAATAATATATTATGATGCCATGTTCTACCAATTATGAATTTGGTTAAATTCCACCATTTTGAAGTCTAAATCAATATTTTTATAAATAATGCTAGTGTAGGCTTGAATGCATGATTGTAAATATTAAAAGAATTTAAAATTCATAATATATTATGATATATGATGCTATACTATGCTACAAGATATAATATTTATTTTGAACATAAAATCTTACTTTTTAGACTATAAGTGGCATTGCACACCTTTGGTACTACAACCTAATTCCCACTACAAATTTAATAGATTTCATCATCTGATTTATTAAATCAATATTTTTATTATTTATATTCATATAAAGGGCACAATACCATAATATACTAAAACATTTCAAAACATCTTATAATATCCAAAAACACATCACTAAATGCTCAAATATATGATGCTACATTATACTTAATATATGGTACTATAAAATGATTTAGGGTTAGAGTTTAGGGTATTCAAATCACTATTAGACAAGGGAATGTCTCTTGAAGATATTTTCTTTAGCTACCATAACTATGATAGAATTAGGTTATTCTTTAGATGTACTCTTAATGACATCTTTATTAAAGGTTTAGCTTTTATGGTTTAGGATTAGTTTAGGGTTTAGGGTTTAGGGTTTAGGGTTTGGGGTTTAGGGTTTAGGGTTTAGAGTTGTAGGTTTTAGGGTTTACAGTTTTAAGGGTTAAGGTTTAGGGTTAAGGGTTTTAGGATTTAGGGTTTAGGGTTTATGATTTAGGGTTTAGGTTTTAGAGATTAGGGTTTAAGGTTTAAGGTTTAGGGTTTATGGTTTTACTTTTAGGTTTAGGGTTTAAGTTTTAGTTTAGGGTTTTTAAGATTTAAGGTTTTTTTTAATAGAGAACAAATTAAGATTCAACATTTTTTCTTTTTGATTTCATGAACCAAGTAGCACCCCAGGTTTTCTAAGACACATGCAATGACATAGATAAAAAATTAGCACCATTAGAGTAAATAAAAAATGCTAGATAAGTAAAGTCATCTTTACTGTAAAGGCACAATTCCATAAGTAGTAAATCAGATTGGTCGGTCTTCAGTTCCTCTAGTTCCCATCAGAACCATCACCACCTCTCAAGTAATGAGATCTGCCATTCATATCCCCGATCTCTTTTACCATCACCACCATAATTGTAACCTCCATCACTCCTCCTGCCTCCATAACCACCACCTCCATATCCACTAGCACATCTAGATCCCCTACCACCACTGCGATAACCTCCATCTAGATTTAGGTTTTTTACTAATTTTATTTATATGATTTATTTAGTTTAGGTTTAACTTATTATATTTTTAGGGTATAGCATTTAGGGTTTAGGGTTTAGGGTTTAGGGTTTCAGGTTTTAAAGTTTTAAGGTTTAAGGTTTAGGGTTTAAGTTTGGGTTTAAGGTTTAGTGTTTATGCTTTAGGTTTATGGTTTTTAAGGTTTAGGGTACAGAGTTTAGCCAGTTTAGGTTTTCTGAGAGGGTTTAGGGTTTAGGGTTTAGAGTTAACTAGGGTTTCTGTTAGGCTTTAGGGTTTAGGATTTTGGGTTGAGTTTAGGGTTAACTAGGGTTTAGTTTTGCTTTAGGGTTTAGAGTTTTTAGGGTTTAGAGTTTATGGTTTATAGTAGCTTTATGGTTTTAGGGTTTAAGGTTTAGGGTTTTAAGGATGTAGGGTTTAGGGTTTAGGGTTTAGGGCTTTACTATTAGGGTTTAGGGTGTAAAGTTTAAAGTTTAGGGTTTAGGATTAGTTTAGGGTGGATTTAAGGTTTTTTAGGGTTTAGAGTTTAGGGTTTAGGGTTGTAGGTTTAGAGTTGAAAGAATAGGGTTTAAGGTTTATGGTTAATTTTAGGATTTAGGGTTTAAGGTTCAAGGTTTAGGGTTTTTAGGGTTTAGGGTTTAGGGTTTAGGGTTTAGGTCTAAGGTTCAAGTTTTATTTTAGTGTTTAGGGTTTTTGGGGTTTTTTTAATAGAGAATAAATTTATATTCAAAATTTCTTCTTCTCGATTTAATCAACTAGGTAACATACTAAGTTTTTAAGACACAAGTTTACATAGATAAAAAATGAGCATGCATAGAGAAAATTAAAATCCTTGATAACTAGAACTGCTCCCCAGAAAGATAGTTCCATAACAGATGACCGCCCCTTCTTAAGTTTTTCTTTTTCCCATTAAAACCACCCCAGCCTCTCGAGTAGCGAGATCCACCATCATATGCCTGATCTCTCCCTCCGCCACCACTACAGTTCCATTTAGTTTATTTTTTTATTTATTTTAATTTATTTTATTTTTTCCTTTTATTTAGGTTTAATTTTTATTTTTATTTATTTTAGTTTAGGTATTTTATTTTAATTTATTTTTAAGGTTTAGGTTTTCGTGTATTATTTTTTTGAGTTTTTATTTTATTTTATTTTATATTTTTAGCTTTTATTTTTTTACTTTTTAGGTTTAGGTTTTTATTTTATATTTTTTAGGTTTAGGTTTTAGGATTTTATTTTAGGTTTATTTTTAGGTTTATTTTTAAGTTTTATTTTTTTAGTTTAGGTTTATGTTTATTTTTAATTTATTTTATTTTATTTAATTTAAGTTTAACTTTATGTTTAGTTTATTTTAGGTTAACGTTTAGGTTTTATTGATTTTAGTTTAGTTGCTTTTAGTTTAGGTTTAGGTTTATTTTATTTTTTTATTTTATGTTTATTTTACATTTAGGTTTTTTTTAAGTTTAGGGTTTAGGTTTAATTTTAATTTATTTTAGGTTTATTTATTAGGTTTAGGTTATTATTAGCTTTTATTTTATTTTTTTTTATTTTATTTTAGTTTTAATTTTATTTTTTTTTATCTTAGTTTATGTTATTTTAGTTTTTTAGTTTATTTTAATTTATTTTATTTATTATTTTATTTATGATTTTAGTTTAGGTTATTTATTATTATTTTTATTTATCCATTTTATATTATTATTTTTTAGGTATTTATTTAGGTTTTTTATTTTAGGTATTTATTTTGGGTTAAGGGCCTTTTTTTAGGTTAGGTTTATAGGGTTTGGGTTTAGTGTTTCAGTTAGGGTCAGGTTTAGGGTTTTGGGTTAGGGTTTGGGGTTTAGGGTTTAGGGTTTGTGGGTAAGTTTGGGGTGGGTGGGTTTAAGGTTTAGGTTTGGGTTAAGGGTTAGGGTTCAGGGTTTATGGTTTGGTGGGAGTTTTGTATTTAAGGTTTAGGTTTAGGGTTTAGGATTTAGGATTAGTTTAGGGTTTAGGGTTTAGGGTTTTTTAGGGTTTAGGGTTTTAATGATTAGGGTTTTTTTGGGTTTAGCATTTTGGATTTAAGGGTTTAGTAGGTTGTAGGTTTAGGATTAAGATTGTTTTGTTGGGGGTTAGTTTAGGGTTTAGGTTTAGGTTTAGGGTTTAGGTCTTTTCTTTAGTTTAGGGGTTAGAGTTTTTGATTTCTTTTTATCAGAGAATAAATTTAGATTCAACATTTCTTCTTTTCGATTTTATCAACCAAGTAACACAGTAAGTTTTCCAAGACACAAGAGATGACATATATAAGAAATGAGCATGCATAGAGTAAATCAAAAACCCTAGATAACTAGAATAATCTCTCCATAGCCCATAATGATCGGATCGGCCCTTCTTCCGTTTCTCTAGTTCTCATCAAAATGACCCGGCCTCCTAAGTAGCGAGATCCACCATGATATCCCTAATCTCTCCCTCTGCCACCACTACTATTGTGACCTCTATCACTCCTCCCACCTTCATAATTATCACTGCTCTGACCACCACCTCCAGATCCCCCACCACCACTATGATAATCACACGCCTTCAGCCCACTACCATATCTAGATTGAGCCCCGCTTGAGATGTTCGTTATCAAGGTTACCCATTCTTAGGGTTTAGTTTATTTTTTAATTTATTTCATTACTTTAGATTTAGGTTCTTTAGGTTTAGGTTTAGGTTTTGGGTAGGTGTGGGTTTAGTGTAGGGTTTGGGGAGTGGGTTTAAGGTTTAGGGGTTTAGGTTTTTGGGTTTTAGGGTATGCTTTTTCTGATTTAGGATTAGGGTTTATTTTAGGGTTTAGGTTTAGGATTTAGGGTTTAGGTTTCCATTTTAGGTTATAGGTTTGTTTGAGGTTTAGAGTTAGTTTTAGGGTTTTAGGTTTAGGCTTTAAGATTTAGGGTTTAAGATTTTTTTTAATCAACTAAACTAGTAGGTTTAGGTTTACTTAGTTTACTTAGTTTATTTTTTATTTATTTTAGTTTATTTTATTTTTTATTTTTATTTAAGTTTATTTTTTTATTTTCATTTATTTTAGTTTATTTATTTTATCTTTATTTATTTTAGTTTAGGTATTTTATTTTAGTTTTTTTAGGTTTAGGTTTATTTTTTAGTTAAGTTTTATTTTTATTTTATTATTTAGGTTTAGGTTTTACTTTTTATTTTTAGATTTAAGTTTAGGTTTTTATTTTATTTTTTTAAAGTTTAGGCTTTAGGTTTTTATTTTAGGTTTATTTTTAGGTTTAGGTTTTTAGTTTAGGTTTAGGTTTGTTTTTAGTTTATTTTATTTTAGTTAGTTTATGTTCAACTTTAGGTTTAGTTTATTTTAGGTTTAGGTAAGGTTTTATTTATTTTAGTGTACGTTTAAGTTTATTTTATTTTGTTTTTTTTTTATGTTAGAGTTTTTTTTAGTTTATTTAAGATTTATTTTATTTATATTTAGGTATTATTTAGTTTTATTATTTATTTTATTTTTACATTTTTTAATTTATTAAGATTTTAATTCTTAGTTTTATCTTATTTTTAGTTTAGTTTATGTTTTACATTATTTTATTTATTTATTTTATTTTTTCTAATTTATTTATTTTTGGTTTAAGTTTAGTTTATGTTTTATTTTATTTTATTTTATTTTAGTTTATTATATATATATTATTTTTTATATTAATTTAGTTTATTATTTTAGGTTTATAGTGGGTTGATTTATTTTTAGTTTGGGTTTGGGGTTTAGGGTTTAGGTTTAGGGTCAGGGGTTTAGGGAGTTTGGTTAGGGGTCTTTAGGGGTTTTTAGGTTAGGGTGGTTTTTTTTGGGTGTTTAGTTTATAGTTGTTTAGTCAGGTTTTTAGTGGGGAGTTAGTTTAGAGTTTAGGATATTTTTTTTTACAAAAAAAATACAAACCCAGGTTTAGGTTTATTTAGTTTATTTTATTTTATTTTTATTTACTTTATTTTTATTTTATTTAGGTTTAGGTTAAGGTTATTTATTTTAATTTAGGTTTTATTTTAGTTTATTTTCAAGTTTAGGTTTATGTTTATTTTTTAGTTTAGTTTTATTTTATTTTATTTTTAGGTGTATGTTTTATTTTTATTTTTACTTTAGGTTTATGATTTTATCTTATTTTTTTAGGTTTTTTAGGTTTTATTTTAGGTTTATTTTAGTTTTATTTTTAGTTTAGGTTTAGGTATTTTATTTATTTTATTATTTTGTTTAGGGTTTAGGTTTAGTTTATTTTAGGTTTAGGTTATTTATTTTAGTTTAGGTTTATTTATTTATGTTTATTTAGGTTATGTTTTTTTTAGTTTAGTTTTTATTTTTTTATTTATATTTAGGTTTTATCTCATTTTATTTTTAGCTTGGTTTTTATTTTAGTTTTATTTTATTTTTATTTAGGTTTTAGGTTTATTTTTTTATTTTTATTTTATTTATTAGTTTTATTGATTTTATAATTAGGTTTTATTTAGTTTAGGTTTAGGTTTTTAGGTTTTTAGGTTTTTATGGTTTTGGATTTCATGTTTAGGGTTTGGGGTTCACGGTTTAGGGTTTTGTGTTTTAGGATCAATTTTTAAGATTTAGTGTTTAGGGTTTAGAAATTTAGGGTTTAGTGTTTTAGGCCTAGTTTATAGTATATATGGTTTTAAGATTTAGGGGGGTTTAGAGTCAGGTTTAGAGTGTGTTAGGGTTAGGGTTAGTTTTAAGGTTAGGGTTTTTTAATTTTTTTTAAATTAGGTAAAGGTAGGTAAGTTTATTTAGTTTATTTTTATTTATTTTAGTTTATTTTATTTTTATTTATATATAGGTTTTTTTAATTTTATTTTGTTTAGTTTATTTATTTTAGTTTAGGTTTTGTTAGTTTATTTTCTTAGGTTTAGGTTTAGTTAGTTTTTTTTGATTAGATTTATTTTTCTTTTATTTTCAAGTCCAGATTTTGTTTTTATTTTAGGTTTAAGTTTATGTATTTATTTAGGTTTAGGTTTTAAATTTATTTTAAGTTATAATTTTAATTTAGGTTTACATTAATTTAAAGTTTATTTAATTTTTAGGGTTTAGTTTATTTTAGGTTTAAGTTTAGGTTAAGGCTTAGTTTTTTAGTTAGGTTTAGGTTTTATTTATTTTAGTTTAACTTATTTTAGTTTAGGTTTAGTTTTAATTTTTATTTTAAGTTTAGGTTTAGGTTTTATTTTTCTTTATTTTAGGTTTATTTTTTTAGGTTTTTTTATTTAGTTTTTTATTTTATTTTTTATTTTTTTTTATTTTTATTTAGGTTTTATTTTATTTTATTTATTTTTTTTTTAGTTTAGTTTAAGTTTTATTTATATTATTTTAGTTTAGTTTTTTATTTTTTTTATTTTATTTTCTTTTTAGGTTTAGGTTTAGCTTTTAGTTTAGGTTTTATTTTATTTTATTTTGGTTTAGGTTTATTTATTTAATTTATTTTTAAGTTTTATTTAGTTTAGGTTTAACTTTTTAGCTTTTTAGGATTTAGGTTTAAGGTTAGTTTAGGGTTGTGGTTTGGGGTTTAGGATTTTTTTTGGGAAACCCCATATAGGGGAATGTTATACACAAAAAATGGGTTACAAGGTCCTTAAAGGGGATAAACTAACCACGCTCAAAGAGCTACAATGAGAGTAAATCTATCTAAGTACATCCAAAAGCAAAAGAAAACAAGCAAGCAAAATATACAAATTGATTAACATATATAAGCAAATGAAGGATAAGGGTCAATGTTCTATAGGATGTGAGAGAATGCATGAGAATGGAGTAACCCAAGAGAAAAAGAAAAGCACCGAAGATTATAGAGAAAAAGTTAGAGCAAGGTAATATAGAGAAAGTGGTAACGAGAGCAATAAATTCGAGAATGGTAATAATAAAGAGGTGTGATAAAGGTGCTTAGTCACAAGTTGCAGATGCAAATATGAGAATCCAAACTTTAGTAGAAGGGTTACATCACAAGAGGTACTACCAAACCAAAAAGGAGTGAAATCATCACAACCATCATAGCCAACAAACCTGTATAGCAGCCATTTGATGAAGATCTGTTGATCCATAATACCTGCAAACATAGGCAAAGCCGTATACAGAGTAGAAGAAAGAGTAGCAAAGAGCAAAATGGGTAAGGGGATCACATGCAAATTATATGTCATCATATTAGGCTCCATGGCATGATAATCCTAACTCAAATGAAAGAGAGCCATCAATGTCAAGTCATCTAGATTTTAACCGATTTAAAGGATTAATGAGACCAAAGAAGAAGAGTCACCGTGAGGGAAACAATAGAAATTACAAAACCAAAAGAAAAGAGCATGGAATTAACCCCATTCTAAGCCTAAAGGACAATAATAAATACAATTGGTAAATACCCAAGTAATCGTGGGTTATTTCTAAAAGGATAATCAAAGAATGTAAGTAATGCGCTCTAACAACCTCCTTGTTTCAATTAAGAAAGCAGAATTATAAAGGGAAATAGCAAACCCCAATCCCAAATTACCATGAAATGGGAATATAGCAACAATAAGAAGAGATAGGTAAAGGCTCCCCACCACAAAAAAGCTCCAATAAGAGACAATAGATAACACCACGATTAGCTTGCTTATCATCATACTCAATACTCCGCCAACAAGAAGAGAATGTAAGTAATGTCTCTTAACAACCTCCTTGATTCAAATTAAAAAGTAAAGAAATATCAATATCCCAAGCCCAAATAGAGAATGGGACTACAATAAGTGTGTATAAATATGGGCAGCATCTGCTATCAAATCTCAAATAATATTAAAGTATTTTAACCAATCCATCAAAGGTAAAGATTAAAATCAAAAGAGGCAAAAGCATAATCACAATGAGCACAAATCTAGCATAACCAAGAGGGAAAAGATAGCAAAGATGAAGTTAGTGCATTTTATTAATAAATAAAATCCAAAAGCAAATAACCGAATGTGCAAGAAACAAAGAAACAACCATAAAATAACTCGGATAAAGGACTAAAGGCCAACAGGATAAGCAATAATACAATTATTACCCCACTATATAAAACTCGTTAGAAGGCGATAAGTAGAATGAAAAGATGGTGTTCAAAAGATGATCAAAAGTCCCTCCTGTAATAATCAATGGCTAAAACCAGATCCTCGCTAAAGCAAACTACATTAAGGAAGTCCAATCCTGTAAAGGGATAGTAAAATAAATAACATCAAAATGACCTCACGAATAGGATGGACAACCCGAAGCAAGAAGCGACAAAAGATTCAAGGATCACCAACCCCAAGATATAAAAAATAGAAAGTTAAAAAACCAACCCAATCAAAAAAGAAAATACAAAAGTTAAATTTCTAGATAGATAGGAAAAAGCTTGGCCAAGTCTAGTGAGTGGAAAAATAGCAGAAGTGAAACCAAAGAGTCGATGGAAACAGAAAAGAAAATAAAATCAAAAGACTAGTAATAGCCAACAATCACAAAGATAACCTGCTGGATAAAGGACCCAAAAATCCAAAAGCCAACAGTGGAGAAAATAGAACAATTAAAGCACCCATTATATAAAACTCCAATAAAAAACAAAGTAGAGAGATAGAGACAAAAGGGGTTCAGAAGATAACCAAGAATAAAAGGACCAGAAATAGAAAGACAACCCCAAGTAGTGTCGGGCAAAAGGAATCAATGAGCCAGTAGAGTGAACATCCAAGAGAATAAATAATAGCAAGATGGCTAAAAAACTATGCATTGAAAATAGACAAAATGAGGGTGGCCAAAGCAAATAGCAAAGCAACTCCAAAAGAAAATAGCAAAGCACCCTCACGAACAACAAGCAAGACAACCCTGATTAGTTGAATAAAGGATTCAATGTTCCAAGAATCCAACAACCAAGATAAAAAAACAACAGAAGCCATATAAAACCTCCCATTGCAAATAGACAATATAGAAGATAAGTCCCAGAAAGAAAGGGAAATGATCAGGGTAAAGCTAGCTAAAAAGTCGTGATCAGCAGTAGCCCAATTGCTAATAAAAGAAACAAACAACAAAGCAAAAGCCAACATCCATTCAATAACCTCAAAAAAGTCCAACTGAACAAGACAATCCAAAACCCCAAAAGCATAAGCTAAATTCCAATTAGATAGTTGGATAATCATAGAGATGTGCCCAAATTTAATAGAGGCACAGGGGAAAGGACAACGAATGAGTTGATCATCAGCCTAAGGAAGCAAAAGAAAGAAGTTCGTGAGAACAACAAGCAACAAAGCCAAAGACCATAAGGTTAACCTTCAAAGAGATCTTAATAAAACAATAGAAATGTTGTTCTTTCCTTTGTAGGAAAGAGGAGGTAAGCATACAAAACCAACCCAAAAAAGTAGTAATAATTAAAACATCGGAGAGATATTGCATCCAACATAAGATACACTAGCAACATAGTACAACATAGATTACTAAGTGGTTCAAAGCAAAGTCATCTTTGATATCCACCAATCACAAAATATTATGCCAGCAGCTAATCCCACAACATCAATAATTTTGGAAGTCCATAGATAATTCCAATCTAGAGAAGGAGTTATAAAAGCAAGGCTAGTAATAGCTCTCCTACGGATGTGGAGATAAGGATATGAAACATAGTAGAGGCAACAACCATAATAAGGAGATGAATTTCAGTTAAAATAGCTATAAAGATATACAGAGATATAATAGTTAAACATTGAGGCAAGGATCCCATAATATAATTCCAGGAAAGAGATAAAAATCTATCCCTATTGATCAAAGAGTACAACAGCAACAAATAAAGCATTAAATAATATATCTCCCTGCAGCAAACAGTGAACACTTTATCAGCATTGATAGTAAAACCCCAATCAAGGTTGGGGTAAGTAAACCAACAGTAGATGTCAACATTTCTTAGGTTTAAGGTTTTTGGATTTAGGGTTTAGGGTTCAGGGTTCAGGTTTTAGATCTAAGGTCCAAGTTTTAGATTAGGGTTTATTTTGGTTTTTTTTTAATAGAGAACAAATTGATTCAACATTTCTTCTATTCAATTTTATCAACCAAGTAACACACTAAGTTTTATAAGACACAAGTTTATGACATAGATAAATGAGCATGCATAGAGAAAATTAGTAGATAACTAGAACTGCCTCCATTGTAAAGACATAGTTCCATAACCAGATTGGATTTGTTCTTTAGTTTCTCCAGTTCCCATCAAAACCACCCAAGCCTCAGTAGTGTGATGGGCCTTCATATCCTCGATCTCTCCTCCGCCACCATGATGGTTGTAACCTCCATCACTCTTCCCCATAATCACCACATGTCCCACCACTACCTCTATGCACCACCTCTAGATCCCCACCACCACTAATAACGCCGCCTCCATCTTCACCTTCACCATTGGGATCTAGACTGATATGACATTCTACCATCAAGGTTATTCTATTCTTAGGGTTTAGGTTTATTAGGTTTAGGGTTTAGGTTTATTTTAAATTTATTTAGTTACTTTAGGTTTGGGTGGGTTTGGCATTTAGGGTTTAGGGGTTAGGGTTTGGGTGGGGAGGGTTTAGGTTTTAAGGTATATGCTTGGGTTTAGGGTTTAGATTAGGGTTTAGGGTTTAGGGTTTAAGGTTTAGGGTAGGGTTTGGGTTTATAGTTTAGGGTAGGGTTTAGCTTTATAAGGTTCAAGGTTTAGGGTTTAAGATTTAGTGTTTAGGGGTTCTTTTAAATTAAAAACCAAGAGGTTTGTTTTTATTTAGTTTATTTAGTTTATTTTATTTTATTTTATTTTATTTTACTTTTAATTAGGTTTATTTTATTTTATTTATTTTAGTTTATTTATTTTAGGTTTTATTTTAAGGATTTTATTTTAGTTTATTTAGGTTTAGGCTTAAGTTTATGTTTATTTTAGTTGAGTTTTATTTTTATTTTATTTTTAGTTTTAAGTTTTATTTTTTATTTTAGTTTAGTTATTATTTTATTTTTTATGTTTAGGTTTTAGATTTTTATTTTAGTTTTATTTTTAGTTTAGGTTTAGGTTTATTTAGTTTATTTTATTTTATTTTAGTTTAAGTTTAGGTTTAGGTTTAGTTTATTTTAAGTTCAAGTTTATGTTTTATTTATTTTAGTTTGAGTTTATGTTTATTTTATTTTGTTTATTTTATTTTTATTTTAGGTTTAGGTTTTTTTTTATTTTATATTTTAGATTTTATTTTCTATTTATTTTTAGGCTTTACTTTAGGTTTATTTTATCAGTTTAGGTTTTGATTTAGTTTATATTTTTCTTTCGTTTAGGTTTATTTTATTTTTTTTACGTTTAGTTTTAATTTTATTAAGGTTTTTAATACTTAGTTTTATTTTATTTTTTAGTTTAGTTTAGGTTTTCTTTATTTTATTTTTATTTTATTTTATTTTAGGTTTAGGTTTTAATTTATTTTATTTTATCTAGGTTTGCATTTTTTTATTTATATTTCTAAGTTATATTTAATTTGTTTGGTTTTTAGGTTTTTTTTTTTTAGGGTTTAGGTTTTTATTTTATTTTATTATTTTATTTTATCTAGGTTTGCATTTTTTTAATTATATTTTTTAGGTATTTAGTTTAGGTTTTTTTTTTGGGTTTAGGGTATAGGGTTTAGTGTTTTAGGGGGTTTTAGGGTTTAGGGTTTAGGGTTTAGCATTTAGGGTTTAGGGTTTTTTATTTTTTTAAGAGAGAACAAATTCATTTTCAACATTTTTTCTTTTTGATTTCTTCAACCAAGTAACACACCAAGTTTTCTAAGATAGAAACAATGACATAGATAAAAATGCAGCGAAAGCAAATCAAAAACCTTAGATAATGAGGACTCTCTCTACTTTAAGACCTAGTTCGATAAGCACAGATTGGATTGAACGTTCTTCAATTTCTCTTCCCATCGAACCACTCCCCTCTGAGTGGATCCACCATCATATCCCGATTTTTCCTCTCCACCACCACCACCATCTATTAATTTTGGGTTTTATTTTTAGTTTAGTTTTATTTTTATTTTATTTTTAGGTTTAGGTTTTACTTTTATTTTGTATAGGTTTATGTTTTATTTTGTTTTTAGGTTTAGGTTTTAGGTTTTATTTTGGTTTATTTTCATGTTATATTTTGTAGTTTAGGTTTAGGTTTATTTTAAGTTTATTTAATTTTATTTAGGGTTTAGATTTAGGTTTAGTTTAGTTTATTTTAGGTTTAGGTTTAGGTTTTATTTATTTTAGTTTAATTTATTTTAGTTTTAGGTTAAATTTAAAATATATTAGGTTAAAGTTTTTTTATTTAGGGTTTTGGTTTTATTTTATTTAGTTTTAGGTTTAAATTTTATTTAGTTTTTATTTTAAACTATTTTATGTTTATTTTATTTAGGTTTAGGGTTACTTGAGGGTTTATAGTTTAGGGTTTGTGGATTTCAAGTTTAGGGTTTAGGGTTGGTTTAGGGTGGGATTTAGGTTTTAGGTTGTAGTTTAGTGTTTATTTTTAGTTTTTTAGGGTTTAGGATTTTTTTTTAAAAAAAGCAAACTAGTAGTTTAGGTTTATTTATTTAGTTTATTTTAGTTTATTTTATTTTTCTATTTTTTATTTAGTTTGGATTATTTATTTTAGTTTATTTTAATTTGGGAATTTTATATTAGTTTATTTTTAGGTTTAGGTTTAGGTTTAGGTTTTATTTTTAGTTTAGTTTTATTTTTTTATTTTATTTTGGGTTTAGGTTTTATTTTTATTTTATGTTTAGGTTTAGGTTTTATTTTATTTTATTAGGTTTAGATTTTATGTTCTTATTTTAGCTTTATTTTCCCAAGTTTTATTTTTTTTATTTAGGATTTATGTGTATTTTTAGTTTATTTTATTATATTTAGTTTAAGGTTTAGGTTTAGTATATTTTAGATTTAAGTTTAGGTTTTTTTATTTTAGTTTAGTTTATTTTTGTTTAGGTTTAGGTTTATTTTAATTTTTTTATTTTTGGTTTAGGTTTATTTTTATTAGTTTAGGGTTTAAGATTTATTTTTATTTTTAGGCTTAGGTTTTATTTAGTTTTATTTTATTTTATTTTAAGTTTATTTTATTTTTATTTTATTTTTTTACATCATTTAGGTTTTTTTTTATTTTTAGGTTTATTTTATTTATTAGTTTAGTTTAGATTTTCATTTATTTTATTTTATTTTTTTTATTTAGGTTTGGGTTTTATTTTATTTTAATTTTATTATATTTAGATTTAAGTTTTTTTTATTTATTTTATTTTTAGGTTTTATCTAGTTTAAGTTTAGGTTTTAAGTTTTAGGGTTTAGGGTCAGTATTTTGGGTTTAAGATTTAGTGTTTGTGGTTTAGGTTTAGGGTTTAGTTAGGGTTTAGGGTTTGGTAGGGTTTAGGGTTTTGGATTAGGTTTGTAGGTTTATGGTTTAGGGTTGAAGGATTAGTGTTTTTTTATTTATTACTATTTATTTTATTTTTTAAAATTAGTAAACTCGTATATTTAGTTTAATTATTTATCTTTATTTTTTATTTTTATTTTTTTATTTTATTTTTTTAGTTTAGTTTATTAATTTAATTTTATTTTGTAGGTTTAGGTTTAGTTTCATTTTTTTTAGTTTAGTTTTATTTTATATTTTATATTTTAGTTTAGATTTTATCTTTTATTTTAGGTTTAGGTTTATGTTTGTATTTTATTTTTTAGGTTTAGGTTTTAGGTTTTATTTTAGGTTAATTTTAGGTATTATTATTTAGTTTATGTTTAAGTTAATTCTTATTTTATTTTATTTTATTTAGGGTTTAGGTTTAGTTTTATGTTTAGTTTATTTTAGGTTTAGATTTAGGTTTTATTTTTTATTTATTTTTTCGTTTTGTTTTATTTTATTTTATTTTACGCTTAGTTTTTTTTTTTAGTTTATTTTAGGTTTTATTTATTTATTTATTTTTAGGATTTATTTTAGGTTTATATTTTAGTTTTAGGTTTTAATTAGTTATTATTTTATTTTATTTTAGGTTTATTTTATTTTTTTTTAGGTTTTTTTTTTTATTTTATTTATTTAAGTTTTTCTTTTAAGTTTAGTTTAAACTTTTATTTATTTTATTTTGGTTTAGTTTATATTTTTTAGTTTAGTTTAGGTTTAGGTTTAGTTTAGGCTTTTATTTTATTTCATTTTCTTATTTTATTTTTATTAATTTTATTTATTTTATTTTATTTTTTTTTTTTTTTTAAGTTTAGTTTTTGGTTTTAGGGTTTAGGGTTTAGGTTTAGGGTTTAGGTTTAGGGTTTAGGTTTAGGGTTTGTATTTTATGATTTTTTTTTAACAGGGAACAAATTCATTTAACATTTCTTCTTTTCTATTTCATCAACCAAGTAACACACTAAGTTTTCTAAGAAATAAGCAATGACATAGATAAAAAATGAGCACACATAGATAAATCAAAACCCTAAATAACTATAACTATCTCTAAAAGACACGCCCATAAGGCAGATTGAATCGTTGTTCATCAATTTCTCTCCCATCAACAACTCGCCTCTCAGTAGGAGATCCGCCATCATATCCCCGATCTCTCCCTCTACAACCACCACGGTTGTAACCTCTGTTAGTTTAGGGTTAATTTTAGGGTTTAAGGTTTAGTGTTAAAGTTTAGGGTTTAGGGTTTTTTTTAATAAACCAGTGGCTTTAGGTTAATTTAGTTTTCTTTGTTTAGGGTTTATCATCTAGGGTTTTTTAGAGTTTAAGGTTTTTAAGGGTTTAGAATTTAGGGATTAGGGTTTAGGGTTTAGGTTTGTATATTTCAGATTATCGATTTAGGGTTTAGGGTTAGTTTTAAGGTTTAAGGTTTAGGCTTTAGGGTTTAGGATTTAGAGTTTAGGAGTTTATTTTTAAAATTAAGTAAACCATTAGGTTTATTTAGTTTATTTTTTATTTATTTTAGTTTATTTTAACATTGTTTGTTTACGTTTACTTTTTTTTTATTTTATTTAGTTTAGTTTATTATAAAATGAAATAGAATTTCATTTTATATTTATTAGTAAATTGAAGTTAAGCTTTAAAGAAAATGAAATGTGGAAAAGCAGTAGGGCCGGATAGTATTCCAATAGAAGTGTAGAAATGTTTAGGAGATCAAGGAATTTCTTGGCTTACAATTGTTTTTAATGTCATTTTAAAGACTAAAATGATGCCAGATGAGTGGAGAAGGAGTTTGTTGGTTCCTATATTTAAGAATAAAGGTGATGCACAAGAGTGTGCAAATTATAGAGGAATTAAGTTAATGTTCCATACATTAAAATTATGGGAGAGAGTAATTGAGCATTACGATGTGATACGTAAGTTTCTCACAATCAATTTGGTTTCATGCCGGTAGATCTACTATGGATGCTATACATTTGTTAAGGGGTTTGATGGAGAAGCATGAGAAATTAAGTAACATATGATATTTATTGATTTAGAGAAAGCTTATGATAAAGTTTCAAGAGATGTTCTTGGAGAGTTCTAGAATAGAAAAGGAGTTAATATTGGTTATATTCAACTCATTAAGGATATGTATACTAGAGCTACTTGTGTCCAAACACAAGGATTGACAAAATATTTTCTATTTTAGTGGGATTACATCAAGGATCGGCTTTAAGCCTTTATCTTTTTTACTTTAGTTATGGATGTTCTTACTAGGCATTTATAAGAAGATGTACCTTGGTGTATGCTTTTTGCTGATGACATTCTTCTTGTTGATAAGACTAGAGGGAGTCCAAGAAACTTGAATTATGGAGGTCAACTAGAGTCTAAAGGTTTTCATTTAAGTAGATCTAAAACTAAATATATGGAGTGTAATTTTAGTTGTGGAAGTTCTAGTGGTAGTATTGTGACATTAGGTGAACAAGTCATTAATAAGTGTGAGCATTTCAGATATTTAGGCTCTATTTTTCAAAATGATGGTGAAATAGATGGAGATGTTATTAGTAGAATTCAAGTTGGATGGTTGAAGTGGAGGAATGCATCTGGCCTATTATGTGATAGAAAAGTTCCACTTAAACTTAAGGGAAAATTTTATAAGATGGTGGTAAGACCTATAGTGACTTATGGTGCAGAATTTGGCCAATAAAAGAGAAGCATAAGACTAAGTTAAGTGTTACAGAGATGAGGATGCTTAGGTGAATGAGTGGCTTTACTATTAGAGATATAATGCAAAATGAGTATATTCGGGAAAAAGTTGGAGTAGCTCCAGTGGTAGATAAGATTAGGGAGAGTCACCTTAGATGGTTTGGCAACATAAAGTGTTGGTCGTCCGATGACCCGATTAGGAGAGTAGATGCATTAGATTTCCCTTATGTTAAGAAAGGTAGAGGTAGACCTAAAAGACTTGGTTAAGATGTATAAAAAATGATCTTAGTATACTTGATTTAAATGAGAATTTGACACATAATAGGACACAATGGAGACGGATTCATATAGTAATCCACCTAGTGGGATTAAGGTTTATTGTTGTTGTTGTTTCATATTGTACATTTTAGTTTAGGTTTTTTTTTTTTTTTTTTTTTTATTTAGGTTTAGGCTTTTAAAGTTTAGTTTTATTTTATTTTATTATTTAGGTTTAGTTTTAATAATTTATTTTAGGTTTAGGTTTAATTTATTTTATTTTTTTAGGTGTGGGTTTTAGGTTTTATTTTCTAGTTTAAGTTTAGGTATATTTTTAGTTTATTATATTTTATTTAGAGTAGGTTTAGGTTTAGGTTTAGAATATTATAGGTTTAGGTTTAGTTTTTATTTATTTTAGTTTATTTTAATTTAGTTTAGGTTTAACTTTATTTTATTTTGTTTATTTAATATTTATTTAAAGTTTAGGATTTTTTTGTTAAGGGTTTAGGTTTTATTTTTTATTTACTTTTAGGTGGATTTTTTAGGTTTAGGTTTTATTTAGTTTTTATTTAATTTTATTTTAGGTTTGTTTTATTTTTATTTTAGGTTTTGTTATTATTTTATTTAAGTTTTTTATTGTTTAGTTTAGTTTGTTTTAATTTTATTTTTATTTTTATTTTATTTTCTTTTAAGTTTAGGTTTAGGTTTAGGTTTATGATTTACTTTAGGTTTTATTTTATTTTATTTTGGCTTAGGTTTATCTATTTTTATTTTATTTTAGTTTTATTTAGTTTAGTTTTTATGTTTTAGCTTTTTAGGGTCAGGGTTTAGGTTTTGGATTTTATTTTGTTTAGGGTTTAGGGTTTAGGGTCTATGATTTAGGGTTTAGGGTTTAGTGTTTTAGGGTTTAGGGTTTATGGTTTAGCATTTAGGTAATAAGGCTTTAGGGTTTAGTGTAGGCTTTTTTTAGAGTTTATTTTGGGTTTTAGGTTTAGGTCTAGGATTCAGTTTTAGTTTAGAGTTTTAGCTTTATTTTTTTATTTAATAGAGAACAAATTCATATTCAACATTTCTTCTTTGATTTCATCAATCAAGTAACACATAAGTTTTAAGACAAGTGATGACTTAGATAAAAATGAGCATACAACAAATCAAAAGCTCTAGATTGTGAGTCACTATAGCACCCAAGAGGGTGTGGGTGATATTAAAATTTTAAAACTTAAATCTTAAATTATAAATTTTAGTAGAAAATTAATTTTTGATTTTATAATGACAGATTCAAATTAATGCAAAAAAATAAAAGGCAAGAAAGTAAAGAGATACAATAGCACACAATTTTTATGTGGTTCCAAACCCCAAAACCACTAATTCCACCAGCCACCTGGCTAGAATCCACTAAATGCAAAATAGCTTACAAATAGTACTCTCCTATAACGGGAGTACAACCCATACAATAATATGTACTCTCCTACAAAGGGATGAGTACAACCCCAATATAAATTTTACAGCACAAAAGAAAAATATAAAATAATAAATTTTGATAAAATAAATTTTCACAAATATACCAAGCTATCCAATTCAAAAAATGATCTCACAACTTACAAATGATCACTTAAAATTTTGGCAAGATAAAATGCTCACTTAGTATTGATAAGAAATAATAAAATAAATATCTTAAAGTGATCTTACTAAGATGTTTATGTTATTACAATTTGTAGACTAATATAAAATTATTTCAAAATAAATTCACAATATTCTTTTGCACAATAAAATAAATTTCAGCAAAGAATAATTTGTTTTATTTTTTCCAAAAAGATTCTTTCAATTAATGCTAATGATCACAAAGTACTTAAATAAAATGAGTATATGATAGATCTAAGTATGCTAGTAAGCTTTTAATTAAGAAGAGAGATCTAGCAAATATAAAAATAATTTTTAGCACAATAATTTATTTTTAAATGCTTAAAAATATACTTCTAAAATAGATCTAAGAATAAATGATCTTTCAAAATAAGACTAATGAAGAAATATTTCAAGAAACCAAAATAAATTTGTAGGAAGTTAAAATTATCAGCAAGTTGAAATAGATCCTACAAACTATAACAAGAGTTTATCACAAAAAAATGATTGAGAAACTTTGATGTGAAAAATAATGTCTAAAGACTAATCCACCAAAAAAATATAAATTGGAAAGAATAAGTAGATGGTGAAAATAGCATGAACAACTAAAGAGGATTAAAATCAAGAAAATAAACTCAAGTAATTTGAGAAGGCTTGCTTAGTTGAAGATGTTGAAGCTTCCAAACCAAGGATTTGATCTTACAATATTTGGAGAACACTTGGAAGAAAAATCTAAGAATTTTTCTCTTAGATTTGTTGGAGGGATTTTGAATTTTGAATGAGGAATGCTTTCATGAAGAGAATGAGGGCTATTTATAGGCAAGAAGATCATATTTTTAAAATATATCATGCAAACCTCATGTTATCATCTAATAATTTAATATTCAATAAAAATATAATTTATATTAAATAAATATTAAATTTAGCAGCCAAAATTTGGCTATTCACATGGGTAAGTCAAAAGTAATCAAATATATTCAAAGCATGTAGCATGCATTCATTATAAAAATTAGCTAATGTTTATAAAATCATAATAAATTAAATTTTAATCAAAAGTGGGTCATGTAACCTCTTAAATTAAAGGAAAAAAATCCAAGGAATCCATTGGAGATGAAATCAGATATGAATTCTTTGATTAGAAAATGACTTTGGCTAAAATACAAAATTTTATATATTTTTGTTAATTTTCATGTGACATTTAAAAATTATGATATAATATATATATATATAATCATAAATATGTTAGTTATCTTATAACCAATAAATTAAATTAAAATACTTAATTATATTAAGAAAATAAAATAATTATACTTAATAGTTTTTATCATTTATTACTTTGACAATTTTAATGTTATGTATGAAACATATAATTGAATGTTAATTAAATAAATATTTTTATAAATTTACCTCATTAAAATAATGTGTTGTGAGCAAATTGATTCATGCCAATGAACTCATATGAATAGTCATATAACCCAAAATATTGTATCTTGAGCTTCACATTATCCTTTTCATTCTTCTACTCTTGCAATTTCCTCTAATGTATTAGATATGTAATTAGTAATTGATATATCTGAAACACATAAAAATATTCATTAGAACATCCAAGCATTTGTTTGTTATCATCAAAATTAATCAAATTGAACATGAGGTTAATTAAACCCTAGGTAACTAGAACTGTCTCTACTATAAAGACATAGTTCCATAAGTAGCAAATCAGATCGATCATTCTTCAATTTCTCCAGTTCACATCAAAACCACTCTAGCCTCTCAAGTAGTAGGATCCACCATTATATTTGTGATCTCTACCTCCACCACCACCATGGTTGTAACCTTTGTCACTCCTCTCGCCTCCATAACCACCACTGCTCCGACCACCACCTCCATATCCACCAGCACCTCTAGATCCCCCACCACCATTGTGATAATCGTTGCTTTCGTGTTTGCCTCCACTACCAGATCTAGACTAAGCCTGGTTGATGGTGATGTTCTTACTATCAAGGTTCTGCCCATTCTTAGGGTTTAGGGTTAGTTTATGGTTAAAGGTTTAGGGTTAGTTTAGGGATTAAGGTTTAGGGATTATATGGGGGGTTTGGGTTTGGGTTGTAGGTTTTAGAGCTTAGGGTTTATGGTATAGGGTTTAGAGTTTAGGGTTTTAGGGTTTAAGGTTTAGGGTTCAGGCCCTAGGGTTTTAGGCTTTAGGTTTAGGGTTTATGGTTATGGTTTAGGGTTTAGGGTTTTAGGGTATAGGGTTTTGGGTTTAGGATTTAGGGTTTAGGGTTTAGGGTTTAAGTTTTTTTTCTTAAATTAAGTAAATTGGTTGGTTTAGGTTTATTTAGTTTATTTCTTATTTATTTGAGTTTATTTTATTTTTCCTTTTTAATTAGGTTAATTTTTTTTATTTAGTTTAATTTATTTATCTTAGGTTTATTTATTTTAGTTTAGGTTTTTAATTTTAGCTTTTTTAATTTAAGTTTATTTTTTAGTTGAGTTTTATTTTTATTCTTTTAGGTTTAGGTTTTATTTTTTATTTTTATGTTTAAGTTTTGTTTTATTTTTTTCTTTAGGTTTATGATTTATGTTTTATTTTAGGCTTATTTTTAGGTTTTATTTCTTCACTTTAGGTTTAGGTTTATTTTAGTTTATTTTATATTTTATTTTTTTTTAGGTTTTAGGTTTTATTTATTTTAGTTTGGTTTATTTTAGTTTAGGTTTAGGTTTTGGTTTATTTATTTATTTTAGGCTTAGGTTTTTTTTAATTTAGGGTTTCGATTTTATTTTTTATTTATTGTTAGGTTTATTTTTTAGGTTTAGGTTATTATTTAGTTTTATTTTATTTTATTTTATTTATTTATTTTAGGTTAACTTTTTTTATATTTTATGTTTAGTTTTATTTTATTTATGTTTTTTATTCTTAGGTTATTTTATTTTTTAATTTAGTTTAGGTTTTTATTGCTTTTATTTTAGTTTTTATCAATTTTTAATTTTTTAATTTTTACGTTTAGGTTTAGGTTTTAGTTTAGGTTTATTTTATTTAAATTTAGGTCTTTTTATTGTTAGTATGTTTTATTTAATTTATGTTTAGGTTTTTAGCTTTTAGCATTTAGGGTTTAGGGTTTAGGGTTTAGGATTTTGAGTGTTTAGGGATTAGAGTTTAGGGTTAGCTTAGCGTTTAGGGTTAGTTTAGGGTTTAGGGTTTACGATTTAGGATTTAGGGTTTAGGATTAGTTTAGTTTTTAGGGTTTTGGATTTTGGGTTGTAGCTTTAGGGGGAAGGGTTTAGGGTTAGGATTTAGGGTTTATGGTTTACGATTTAGCTTTTAGGGTTTTCTTTAATTAAGTAAACTGATAAGTTTAGGTTTAGTTAGTTTATTGAGTTTATTTTTATTTATTTTAGTTTATTTTATTTTATTTATTTAAGTTTATTTTTATTTTTATTTAGTTTAGTTTATTTATTTTTGGTTTATTTATTTTAGTTTAAGTTTTTATTTTAATTTATTTTTTAGGTTTAGGTTTAGGTTTAGGTTTATTTTTTAGTTTATTTTTATTTTTATTTTAGTTTTAGGTTTAGGGTTTATTTTCTATTTTTAGGTTTACGTTAAGGTTTATGTTTTATTTTTGTAGGGTTAGGTTTTAGATTTTTATTTTAGGTTTTATTTTTTATTTTAGGTTTAGGTTTACTTTTAGTTTATTTTATTTGATTTAGTTAATTTTAGGTTTAGGTTTAGGTTTTATTTATTTTAGTTTAGTTTATTTTAGTTAAGGATTATGTTTATTTTATTTTGTTTATTTTTGGTTTAGGTTTTTTCAATTTATTTTTAGGTATTATTTTTAGGTTTATTTTTTAGGTATAGGTTTTTAGTTAGTTTTTATTTTAATTTATTTTAGGTTTATTTTATTCTTAATTTATGTTTAGTTTTTATTTTATTTTAGGTTTTTATTTTTAGGTTTATTTTATTTTTTTATTCAGTTTTTTATTTATTTTATTTTAGTTTACCCTTATATATTTTATTTTATTTTTATGTTTTGGTTTATGTTTAGGTTTAGGTTTTAGTTTAGGTTTTTATTTTTTTTATTTTTTTCATTTTATTTAGGTTTAGGTTTTTTATTTCTTTTATTCTTAGGTTTTATTTAGTTTAGGTTTAGGTTTTTAGGATATTAGGGTTTGAGTTGTGGAGGGTTTGGGTTTAGGGTTTAGGCTTTAGGGTTTAGGGTCTGGGTTTAGGTTTATGGTTTAGGGTGGGGCATGTGGCACAGGATTTTAGGGTTTAGGGTTTAGGGTTTAGGGTTTAAGGTTTCAGGTTTTAAGGTTTAGGGTTTAGGGTTTAGGTTGCAAGTTGTTCTTAGGATAGTTAGAGGTTTAGTTTGTTTTGTTTTTAAATTAAGTAAACTTGTAGGTTTAAGTTTATTTATTTTGTTAGTTTATTTTATTTATTTTAGTTTATTTTACTTTTTATTTAGGTTTATTTTATTTTTATTTAGTTTAGTTTATTTGTTTTAGGTTTATTTATTTTAGTTTATTTTTTTTATGGTTTAGGTTTATTTTTTTAGTTTAGTTTTCTTTACTTAATCTTTTAGGTTTAGGTTTATTTTATTACTTTTTTTAGGTTTTCATTTTATTTTTTAAGGTTTAGGTTTTAGGTTTTATTTTATGTTTATTTTGAGGTTTTATTTTTAGTTTATTTTAGGTTTATTTTTTAATTTATTTTATTTATTTTTAGGGTTTAGGTTTATGTTTAGGTTTAGTTTATTTTAGGTTTAGGTTTAGTTTTTATTTATTTTAGTTTAGTTTATTTTAGCCTAGGTTAGGTTTATTTTTTTTATTTTAGGTTTAGGTTTTTTTTAAGTTTAGGGTTTATGTTTAATTTTTTTTATTTTTAGGTTTTATTTTTTTGTTTATTTTTTAGGTTTAGGCTTTTATTTAGTTATTTTATTTTATTTTATTTTATTTTTACTTTATTTTAATTTTAGGTTTTCTTTTTATTTTATTTAGGTTTTTTTTTAGTATAGTTTAGGTTTTTATTTATTTTATTTTAATTTTATTTTTTTTAGGTTTAGGTTCAGGTTTAGGTTTAGATTTATGTTTTAGTTTACGTTTTCATTTTATTTGATTTTTTTATTTTATTTTAGTTTTGGGTTTTTTATTCATTTTATTGTTTGGTTTTATTTAGTTTAGGTTTAGATTTTTAGCTTAATAGTGTTTAAGGTATAGTGTTTAGGGTTTAGGGTTTGGGGTTTAGAGTTTAGGGTTTAAGGTTTAGGGTTTAGGGTTTAAGTTTTAGGGTTTAGGGTTTAGGGTTTTAGGGTTTAGGGTTTAGGGTTTAGGGTATATGTTTAAGGTCTAGGGTTCAGGTTTTTATTTAGGGTTTAGGGTTTTTGGTTTATTTTTAATAAAGAACAAATTATAATTCAACATTCTTCTTTCCAATTTCATCAACCAAGTAACCCAGCAAGTTCTCTAAGACAAAAATGATGACATATATAAAAAAATGAGCACACTTAAAGAAAATCAAAAACATTAGATAACTAGCACTATCTATACTATAAAGATAAAGTTCCATAAGCAGGATCGATTAGTTCTTGTTTCCAGCCAATCGAACCACGGCCTCTCGAGTAGCAGAATCCACCATCATATCCTCGATCTCGCTCTCTCTCTCTGTGACCACCATGGCTGTAACCTCCATCGCTTCTCCTGCCTCTATAAGCACCACTACTCCGACCACTACCTCCATACCCCACTCTAGATACCCCACACCACCCAATGATAACCTCGCCTTCCTCCACCCATCTAGACCCAGCTGGTTGATGGTGATGTTCCTGGCATCAAGGTTCTGCCTATTCTTTGGGTTTAGGTTTATTAGGTTTTAGGGTTTAGGTTTAATTTTTCATTTATTTAGTTACATTTTGTTTAGGTTTAGGGTTTGGGGTTTAGGGTTCGAGTTTAGGGTTTAGGGTTTAGGGTTCGAGTTTAGGGTTTGGGGTTTAGGGTTCGTGTTTAGGGTTTAGGGTTTAGGGTTTAGGGTTTAGGGTTTTAGGGTTGGTTCTTATGTATAAGGTTTAGGGTGGTTAGTGTGTGTTAGGTTTTAGGTTTGTGGTTTAGGTTTGAGTTTAGTTTGGGATTAGGGTTTAGTTTTTTAGCTTTAGGGTTTAGTGTCAGCTTTAGGTTTGGTTAAGGTAGGGTTTAGGGTTTGGGTTGTAGGTTTGGGGTTAGTGTGGGTTTGTTTTAAGGTTTAGTTTTTAGGGTTTAGGGTGTAGAGTTTATGGTTTCCTTTTAAATTACAAACCCGATAGGTTTATTTGGTTTATTTAGGTTATTTTTTATTTATTTTAATTTAGGGTTTAGGGTTTAGGGTTGTAGGTTTAGGGTTAAGGGTTAAGGGATAGTTTTACAGTTTAGGGTTTATTGTCAGGGTTTTTTGGTTTTTTTTAAATTAAGTAAACTCGTAGGTTTAAGTTTATTTATTTTTGTTAGTTTATTTTTTATTTATTTTAGTTTATTTTACTTTTATTTTTATTTAGGCTTATTTTTATTTTTATTTAGTTTAGTTTATTTATTTTAGGTTTATTTATTTTAGTTTATTTTTTTTGGTTTATGGTCAAGTTTAGGTTTGTTTTTTAGTTTAGTTTTATTTTTACTTAATTTTTTAGGTTTAGGTTTTATTTTATTACTTTTACATTTAGCTTTCAGTTTTCATTTTATTTTTTTAAGGTTTAGGTTTTAGGTTTTTATTTTATGTTTATTTTGAGGTTTTATTTTTTAGTTTAGGTTTAGGTTTATTTTTAATTTATTTTATTTTATTTAGGGTTTAGGTTTATGTTTAGGTTTAGTTTATTTTAGGTTTAGGTTTAGTTTTTATTTATTTTAGTTTAGTTTATTTTAGCTGGTTAGGTTTTTTTTTTTTTTATTTTAGGTTTAGGTTTTTTAAGTTTAGGGTTTATGTTTAATTTTTTTTTTTTTATTTTTTTGTTTTATTTTTTTTGTTTATTTTAGTTTCTATTTAGTTTTTTATTTTATTTTATTTTATTTTTAATTTATTTTAATTTTAGGTTTTCTTTTTATTTTATTTAGGTTTTTTATTTTTAGTATAGTTTAGGTTTTTATTTATTTTATTTTAATTTTATTTTTTTTAGGTTTAGGTTCAGGTTTAGGTTTAGATTTATGTTTTAGTTTAGGTCTTCATTTTATTTGATTTTATTATTTTATTTTAGTTTCGAGTTTTTATTCATTTTATTGTT